>CM072997.1:59762945-61056279 GCA_037038555.1 Rhynchonycteris naso | reverse complement strand
CCTCGGGCTCCATGTCCTAGCGCTGGCCCGACTCGATGTGGAACGCAGCCAGTGGCACAAGGACTCCTGAGGATACCCAGAAAGGGCCTGGGGAGATTCCCAGGAGCGTTTCCACGCAGCCCACAAACCTGCTAAGACACCGCAGTGTTTGTGGTCTGGCCCGACCCAGACGACTAGCGAGGAGCCCGAGCCGGCCCCGGGAAGAGGGTCTATGCAGGACTGTGCTTGCGTTCTCATGTGGAAGCGCCGAGGGGGGCTACTCCTTTGAGACCTGCTTGCTCTTTCTTGAAACAGTGTCTTGTCTCCCTTGCTCCGTCGGGCCCCAGGCCCCAGGGCTGAATGTAACATCTTGTAATGTGGCAGTCACTGACAAAATAGTCCCCGAGAGGGAAACTCCGGTCAGGCGGGCCTCAGAAGGTTGTGTAGCCTCCGCATCCGCTCTAAGCTGGTGTGCTTAAGAAAGGGGCGGTACAGCGGATAAAGCTTGCTGGTCATATCCCAGGTGGGGAGGGAAGATCCGAATTTGAGGAGGCTTTCCTGGGACTATTTTGGGTGACTCGACCCTACCAGAGCCCCCCAGGCTCCAGAGAGCCCAGTCTGGCAGGGCCAGGGGTGCGCCCCACCCACCCGGACCTGGGACCTCAAAGTCGAATGCAAAGCAACCTGCATTTTATAAGGGAGAATCTGTAGCTTCATTCTCCAAGAGGTCTCTGACAATACAATAGGTTTAAGGCACTGGTGTCGCTGGTCTAAGCGGGAAACGAGCTGACTTGTGACTTTTGAGTGATTGCTTGGGAAACCGATGCGGTGGAAGGAGGCGGGAGGGTATCAGAGTGCGGGATTGCTCCTGGGTTTTACAGTTGGTGAGGACTTGTTTTTGAAAGGCAAGAAGGGTTTCTGCTCCCCAACGTCGTTCTCCTTTGCGGGGTGGGTTCCAACAGTGAAGGGGGCCATTCGACCACTTCCGCACTCCTCATCACTTTTCCTCCCTCACCCCCTTCGACCAAAATCTGTTTGTAAACAAAGCTGCAGTCTTCTTGCGCTTTGTCCGCCCCATCAAACTTGATACTTCCCCCAAACTAGCCCCACCAGTCTCGGAAATCCTTACACAGGACGGATATTCACAATTTTCACAAGTAATCCAGGAAGAAGGCTGAAGAAAAGCTTCCTAAATGGTCCCACATTGCAGCCGCGCTGATTAGGCCCGGGATTCGTTCCCTTTCTTCTCTGCCCTCCCCTGCCCCGCAGCGGCGGAGCGGGCGGCTCCGCTGCTGGGGGAATTCTAGGCAGCGCGAGGGGTGTGTGTCTAGACTCAGCCGAGCACCCCGGAGGAGGTGGCGGGCGGCAGAGCGCACGCAGTCAGGGGAGAAAGGGGGAGGGACAGGAATGGGGAAAGGGGGATGTGGGCGCGCACCAGCTGCCAGCCTCGGGAATTGAAACTCAATGCCACCGCCCCGCAGGAGTTCAGAGAACCCCTGCCGCGGGCGGAGAGGGTAGGGCACCCTCACTCTACGGCTTCCTTCTCCCGGCTTCCCAGCGCTTGTCATATCCTGTCTCAGGCCTGATATTTCACGCGAGCGAATGGAAGGGGATTGCAATGAAGATTTATGTGTGTTCCGAGCGCGACTGGTTTCCCAGTGTAGGGAGACGAAATCGCTGCTTGCCATTTCCATATTTCACTCGCGCTTTGGGAGCACAGTCAGGCGCGGGGGGAGCTAGTCTGCGCGGCGGCGGGCTGATCACAGGGCTTGGTATCTCTCAGCGGGCCGCGAGACTATGAGAAAGGCTTGCCAGAGCTTCGCCCCCGGCGCGGCTGGAGCCGGCCCCCTCCTCCCCCAGTCGGGCTTTGTTGCTCCCCTTGCTCCCTCCTCCTCCCCCGCCTTCTTTTTTGGGACCCCAGCTCATCCTTGCTTTCTCTTCTCTTTTCCCTTCTACTTGTCTGCGGAAACGCCCCCTTCCTCTGGCCCCTGCACCCTTCTGCCCTCTGCTTCGCGAGCTTCCCGGGAAAGGCTCGCCGTGGCCCTGCCCGACCCCGCCGCCGCCGGCTGCCGGGTTCGGTGACTCCGGCGAGTCTGTGGGGCATCGGCCCACCCCGGAGCTAGGGCCGCCCGCCCTCTCGGCTCCCAGACTCGCTCATGCCAAGGCCTGTTGCGTGATTCCAACTTGGGCTGACATTCCCTGCCCCGGGCGCTCCGGCGTAGGCCTCTTAATCATCTTGTCTGCTGCAGATCCTCGACACCAGCCAATTTACTGCCCCGTCTCTCCTCGCTGGTTTCAGAAGGGGGAGGGGAGAGCGAGCAAAGGAAGGGAGGGCACAGTAAACCGCAGGAGGAAGGTTGGCACCAGCTATTGGCACTCAAAGAAAACCGTGGAATTTGGAGCTGGGGGAGGGAGGACAGGAATGGGGGTCTGCTAGGCAGAAGCTGCTGAGGGAAGCCAAAATCGCGGGGTCAATAGGATTCAGCCCAGACCTCCTTAGACTGGGAAAACAAGCAGGGATACAAACAGATATAGGGTTGTATAACACACACACCCCCGCCGCTTTCTGCAGAGCCCCAACTCCCTGGACGATCTCTCTGTAGTAAAGCAGACTGGGTACAGGCCCCAAAACAATCTAGCCAGAAAAAATGGGATTCCTCTCAAGATAATGACTGTGAGCCTAGAAAGTCACTCCCTTCTGATGTCTATTGTTTTTTGTATTTTTTTTTTCCAGAGTTGAATTGAAGCCACACTACAAGGATGGCCTGAATAACCATCCTAGAGGAGAGGAGGCCTGGATCTGATAAGCAGGGTTCTCTAGCTTGCCTCCCCCCAGCCCACCCACCCCCCAACCTTCTTTCCAGTACTGCACGGTCCCTTCAGAGAGGTTGCTCAAGGTTCAGGCTTCCATGTTGGAAAGGGGCAGAGGTCTCCCATCCGTAGAGTGCTGCTCTCACACACGATGAGGTTGGAAAGGCCTCTGGCTAACTGGGCCTCATAATCACAGGCAAAAGTAAAGCCTTCTTGTTTGGGGGCCATAGGCTCAAGAAATATACTACTAACAGCAAAAATAAATATTGAGTGCAGACTAGGTGCCAGGCATTGTGTTACATTGTTGCTTCATTAAGTGCTCACAACTCTGAGATAGCTGTTTTATTTCTCTTATCTTATAGATCTGCACACTGCAACACCCAGAGGTGGGTAATCCGAAGTCACACAGTGATTGAAATCGGGAAGCTTCCAACCGTTGGTCCAGTGCTTTCAAGGAAAAAACCTTTAAGTTCAGTCCTGCATTACTCACCTACCCCTGGCTTTTGCAGGCAATGCCAGAAAGTAGGGTCACTTCCAAGTTGGAAGCTGGTTGGGTGAAACCCAAGGTGGATAGCAGAGCTGAATGATGTGTAGACCTTTCCCCTGAAGAGAGTATGAGATGGAAAGATGCCACTTCCACAGCAATGTGCATCAGTCTCCACATGAGTGTGCATGTGTTCATGAGTGTGCATATGAGTTTGTAGAACAGTGTGTGTGAATGTGTCATTCACTATGAGTGAGTGACTGTGTGTCTGAGAGTGTTTGATAGTATAGCTGTGTCTTTGAGAGTCACAGTGTGTGATTGTATGTCTGCTAGGGAAGCCCTGAGCCAAGGTCGCCCTGCATTCCAGAGCAAGCCAACCGAGTCTCTTGAGGGTTTGGGTGACTCACTTGAGTTCTCCGCTCAGCCAGCCCCAGAAGAGCAGCGGGGCAAACAGAGGGGACGGTCCGATGTAGGGGTCTGACCCGGGTTTCGGGTACGCTCAGGTTCGGGCTGTAGGTTCCCCGCGGGGGCTAGGAATCACAGCCTGGCCGGCCCCTCCCGCGCGGCGCGGAGGCGGCAGAGACCGCCCAGGCGCGGGACTGCGGCGCCGGCGCCGGAGGGGCCGGACAGGCGGAGGCTGGAGCCGCTGGGCGCTGAGTGACTTACCGCGCTTGGAGCTGGCCAACCCCGCGTCCAGACGCGGGTGGGGGCAGAGTGCGAACATTCCGCGGGCGCCCTGAGCGGCGTGAGCCTGTCCTCGCCTCACGGGACCTCGCTGCACTCACAGCCTTCGAAAGATGTGTCACTCTTGGCTGGCCAGGTTCCCCGCCTGGGCAGAGGCTTGAGCTTCCAGGTCGTGACACCAAGGTAAAAACTCACACATCCAATGAAAACAATAATTTATTTAAATAATCTCTTCATATTGTAAAATCAACATTAAGAGCATGTTGTTTTCATAATAAATAACCCCAAAATACCTTTCATTTCAAGAACAAAGATTTTAGGATAAGATAATAACAAATCCAAATCAGTAGCTTAGTTTAACTGAGAAAATTCTTAAGGGAAAAATAAACCGGAGGGGTTACTGAGGTCACTGCTAAATCGCAGTTTTCACAAGTAGGGGTTTACAGAAAAAGTCTGAAAAAATGAGTATTTTTATACAAATAAATCAGTGGGAAAATCTGCACAGACACCTTTATTTACAAACTCTATGTCGAAGTCCAGGCTATTAATCCTGAATACGTTTTAAAAAAGATAATTTAAACACTTTTTTTGCAGTATCCACATATTAAAAAATCATTTTATCCCAATATTAAAATGAGGTCATCCGCAAAGGCACCTAAACTTTAAAAAAATAAAAATTAAAAACAAAACAAAACCTCCACTGGTGATGGATGAGGAGAGAGATAAGGGAGAGTTCCTGGCCGGGAGGGAGCTAAGGCGGGGAGGCTCCAAGGGCTGGAAGCCGCAGAGCAGGAAAAAAGCGGTGGGACTCGGGAGGTCAATAACCCGGGCGGACCGCGCTGGGGCCGGGGGCGGGCGAGGAGAAAGGAGCTTCAGAGAGCCGGGGTAGCCTCGCGGGCGGGGGAGGAGGCCCTTTCCCGGCCTCAGCTAGCTGCCCGCGGCGAGGAAGGCGCCGGGCAGCCTTGTGGGGAGGGCGGAGAGGGGAGGCATGTCTGAGGCGGGGCTCGGGTCGGAAGGGCGGCCGTGGCCCGCGGCCTTCACCACGCAGCTGCCGGGACCTCCGAGAGGAGCCTTCCAGTTCCCCGCTGCTCGGTGGCCCCGCGAGGGAGCGGGGCCTGGGGTACGCCATCCCAGGCCACAAACTCCGGGAGGGGTGGCGTCGGCGGCCCAGCTGGAGAGACCCTTTTGGCTTGGGGGCGAGCACTGAGGAGAACGGGCCTCTGCTCTCAGTCTCTGGCAGTCTCCTGGGGTTAGAAAATCGTCCCGGCGCTCACCGGGGCGCCCCCGCCGCCGTGCTGCGGCTGGTGGTGATGGTGGAGGTGGTGGTGGTGGTGAGACTGCGCGGTTTGCGTCGGGTGCAGCAGCGGCGCGGCGGCCTGCAGGTGTGAGGCTGAGCCTGAGGCCTGGTGGTACCACGGGTAGTTGCCCAGGAAAGCCGAGGCCGCGCTGCTCGGGCTGGAGCCCGAGCTACCCGCGCCGCTGCCGCCGCTGCCCGGGCCGCCGCCGCCGCCCCCCATCCGCTGCGGCGCGCCAAAGTCCCAGGAGGCCGGCGCCGAGACCGGCGGCGAAGCACAAGGTGGGGAGGCGCTGGCCCCAGGGTGTTGCTCCGAGGGGATCTCACCGCTTTTCCACATTTTCTTGAACTTGGATCGGCGATTCTGGAACCAGATTTTGACCTTTGTGGAAAAGGGACCCGAGTATTAGTGGAGGAAACTTGGTACGGGAGGAGGGGAGGAAGCGCAGAAAGACCATCAGCAAGAGGTGGGCACCCAGCACCCAGCACCCAGCACCCAGGACATATAGGCGGATCACGTGCCTCGGTTGCGATGATTCCTACTCCCATTGGCTGGTCACTTCAAAAGGCCCAATACAGCTGGTGTATGACAAGCACGGTGTTGATGTTGACAGCGGGAGTGGGTCAGGAGGGCCAATTATTTTACCCGCTTAATCAGTAGTGCGGAGAAAGACAGCGTGGTATACCGGATTTCGGCCCACCCTGTCCTTACCCTGGGGAATTTCAGCTTCGAGGGTAGAAGTTTAGGCGCCCAAGGCGCAGGTCTCGAAATTCTTAAAATTACTTTTAAAATATTTTTTCTAAACATTGTGCTGAACCCACCTGCTTCCCAGCCATCCCAAACCAGCGCTCTCCTTGTCCCTCCCCCAACTCTCGCCCTGCCAACCCTAGCCACTAGCCCTCACTTGAGTCTGGGTGAGGCCCAGAGACGCGGCCAGCTCGGCTCGCTCAGGCAGTGCCAGGTATTGAGTCTTTTGGAAACGCCGCTGAAGAGCCGCCAGCTGGAAACTGGAGTAGATGGTGCGGGGTTTCCGGACTTTCTTTGGCTTGCCGTTCACTATCCGAATTTCAGGCTCGAGGTCCTCTTTCTCTGTAACGATACGGAGTCGTGAGAATCGCACTACCAGGGAGCCCGAGAGTTCCCGCCCGCAGAGAGGCCCTGCGTGGGACTTGGCCCCAGCCGGGAGGTAGATTCTCAGGCGCAACTTCGCAACGAGCCGACCCGTGCCGCCACAGAACCCGGTAGCTGGGCCCTTCAGCGAAGGGGCAGACAGATACATACTGGAGAGAAAGGGTAAACAGGTGGCAAGGAAATGAGGCATGCACCGTGCGGCCCTGGTCTGACCAGCAGAGCACCGAGGGACAAACCTTTGGCAGATTGGAGGTGGAGAATGGTGAAGGCGCGGAGTGGGCCGGGTCCAGGTGGTGTGGAAAGTCAGGGCTCCGGAAAGATCCCTGCTTAAACATTTTGATCCCACCCATCCCAATAGCTAGACCGACCTGACATTCTTGATGCCAGCGTTATGCTTACCAGGTTCGTTGTTGGCCGGGGACGAACTGGTCCCATAGGGCGCATAGGAGGTGTAGGCGGCGGCGGCGGCGGCGGCGTAACCCAGGTCGTAGCCACTCTTAGTGGAATATGGTACATTGTTGAGGCCGCTGGTGTGGTACTGGTAGGAACCCATGTGCGCGTAGGGCGAGCCCCCGCCGCCGCCACCGCCCGCTGGATGCTGCTGGTTGGTGTAGTAGCTGCTGTCGGTAGCTGTTGACACCGGGAGGGTCGGCGACTCCTGGGGCTTGTGGAGGCTACTGCCGTTGCTGCTGCCGGGGCCAGCGCCGCCACCGCTCGGGGGCTGCTGGTGCTGGTGGTACGTGCTGGAGGCCGTGATCTGAGTCGAGTGCATATCAGCCACCAAACTGTCAAAGACTCCAGTCATCCTGGCCCGGGACGGGAAAGAGTACGGGTGGCAGGCGCAAGGGGGAAAGCGAGGCGCCTCCTCCGTCTCTCCGGGTCCTCTCTAGCAGCCAATGTAATTACAGGGGTGGGGGTGGGGAGGCAAACAAGAAATGTAGCAGTGGTCTAGGCAACTCCTCCTCTGGGGAGGCGATCACCGTGCAGAGCTCGGGACAGCCGCCGCCGGCCGCATCCTCTGTCCACCTCTCCCGCCGCTCGGCTTCTTGCCCAACGCCGGCTCGGGCGGGGGGCGGCAGTGGAGGAGGGGCAGGGGTGACGGGGCTGGGCCGGGGCTCCGGGAGGCGGGAGCAGGTGAGCAGCTCGCAGCAGCTTTACGTTTATCTGCGGGGCGGGCTCCTGCAGGGTGGGCATTTAACACTTGTCACGTGAACGCAAGCAACGTCACCTAGCAACAGCCAATCAAAAGCGCCAGGCCGCGAAGTTACAAGCACCCAAGAACGCCCGGCGGGGAGTGGGATGGGGGACGGGTGTCACAGGCCAGGCGCTGCGGCTGCTGTGGTCGCGGGTGCAGACAGGCTGCTGCTCAATGTGAGCAGCGAGGCAAGGGGCTGGGGTATAATGGGGAGTTAGGGTGGCCGGCGGCAGGAAGACAGAAGGCGTGAAGATGGAGACTGGCATTTCCTATTCTGTGTACAAGTGCCAACCAATTCTAGTGATTCGGCCCTTCAAGTCCGAGGTCAGCTTCCAAACATTGATCAAAATAAAGCGATGCCGAGAGCCAGGCCAATTCTAGCTCCGCTTTTCCTCGAAGTGTCTGGCACTTATTTAGTTGTCAGCCACTTGGCACATGACATAGTCGATTGATTTAAATTATCCATAAACCACGTACTGTATAATAATACCTGCTTCCCAACCAAGCCGCAGGGATATTAGGACAATTAATTAGATAATATTTAAGTGATTTTTCCTTGTTGCTTGAGAGAAAAGCTATATAAATGTAAAGGTTGTATTGCAAATGTATTTTAGTACATCACTTTCCCTTTTACTTTCCTGACACGTGGAGATTGAATTAGATGACTAATTGACCGGAAAAGTTATCCCGCTGATTTCCTCTCTAGGTTGGAAAACTAGACCACACTGACCAGATGGTCTTCAAAGTTTATTTTAACTCTAAATTCTATGTTTTTACGAAAGTGAAAATGAAATAATATGTAGGTGAGAGAGTCGTCTCCATACTGCATGTTTTGAAAAACTTACAAAAACAAATAGAAAAGTTTACCTCATGCATTTAACTCTAGTTTTTCACTTTAGGACCCTCTTCCGCCCTATCATTGCAATTTCTTTTTCTAAAGTGGCGACTTCCTCTATATTTCTATTTCCTGGTGGTTGGAAACTGTGGTCCGGAGTTGGGGGGACACTGGCCTTTACTGGACTCCCAAGTCGGCAGTATCTGCCTTGTGGCGCCACCTGCTGGAGGTGTGCGTGGTTGTGGCAAGACCAGTAGACGGTCTAATCACGCCGAGGCGCCAGCCTCTGAAACCCCCCAAAAGAACAAAATAGTAATTAAAAGCCACAAAATTGTGCTAGTGCGCGCCATCTGAAGCACCCCCTTCCTAACGACATAACGTGTAGCTGAAAGAACTTGTTACAACAACTGCTTAATGGAAAACAAGTTGATACTTTGAAAAATAGGATCTTTGGTCTTCTTCCCCAGAAAAGCAAGTGTGTAATTAAAACTACACCATCCACACAGCTCAGCCTCTGCGGAATAATGAAGAAGGTAATCCACCTTCGAATCTGCCTGGATTTAGTTCCCAGCCTTCCTCTTGGTTAATGTAGAAGGGTGAGCATTTTAGAAATGCTTTGGGAGTTGGGGCTCACCACTACAGAACCACACTGCCTTATTCCTGTACTCAAGCTGCTGCTTTGTGTACTCTAGTTACAAAATTAAGCAGTAGGTATATAATCAGGATTGTCTTTTGGCATCTTGGCTCCAAACTCCAAGTCTTTCTGTCACCACAATGGTAGCAGTTTTAACCTTATATAGACACTTATATAAAAACTATTTTCCCCCTGAAAATGAAATGTAAAAGATCCAATTGCAATCCTCTCGCCTTCTCTTTGTGCCTTTGTTCCGATCCCAAGCATATCTGCCAGACTTTTTCATGGTGGTAAGTTTGTTGTATTTTACCATCTATGAGAACCTTCATTTAGAGTCTAAAGTCCAGGTCAGCTGAGATCTAGAAAACTTCATCTTCCTGGAGGGAAAAATGACTCCAGTTCTCTTTTAACTAGAAAACAAGGGCCCGTGTGTGTATGTGTAGGAGAAAAGGAGAAGCAGAAATTACAACTGCATTTGGAGAATCAAGTAAATATTTGAGATATTAATTCTGATAATCCAGGCACAAATTGGAGTTTGCTCAAATTATCTGATGACCACATCACAATATCCAAATTATTTCCTCACTTTGGTCTAAAGTCAGGGAGACAGTACCAGAGAAAACTGACATTCTCGTCTGCAGTTCAGAGCAGACTTGAAGGCCGCTCTCAATAGTGCTCTGAAAGGAGTAAGAGGGAAACTCAAAGTGAGTTTGGGAAATAGTGGTGCCGCCTTTCCACCAAACTTCATTCTCTGCCTCAGGGCAACTTCCTTCCTCTTTTCGGCTTTCGGTCCCTCCTCCCCCCTCAGCTTTCACATTCTTTTACTTCACAGGAACCTAAAGAAGGAGGGGGAAGGGGGGGGGAGCTCAGTGTTTCTGCTCTTGCCTTGTTATGTCCCATCGCTCAGACATTTTCACTTAGGATCCGGTGCCCACCCGATTGTCCCCGCTGCGCTTTATCTGATTGGAGTCTCACTGTCTCTTCTTGTGAGAGCCTCCCGGCAACACTTGTCAGGCAGGGACGGAACAGGAGTGGAATCGCTGTTCCCATTGCACGAATGAACACCCGAGTCTCCAGGGCAGGCACGACTTCCTTTGAGTTAGAGTACTCCTTCTTTCTCTGTTGCCGTAGGGCAAGTCACAGATTGTTTACTCTGAGCCTTGGCTGAACAGCTCCAGGTCTCCAGCAGGCAGCGAGTGGCCCTGGAGAACAGTTCACTGCGCCTTGCTTTCAGCTTCCGCCCCACTGATGGCCGGGGTCTGGATTTCAGGACTTCGCCTGGCCCCTGTGCACTGCCTCTCCATCATTGGGAGACCTCGGTTTAACAGAAAACGGACCCTGAGGGATGTGGTGGGGAAGAGATGGCCTCCGGCCGCCCGCTGGGAGCGTTCGACGCAGGGATGCCCTTCGTGTACACAGTAACAAGCCCATTCTCACTTGCCTACCCCACTCCGGGGATCACGGCGGGCTTTGGCTGGACTTCTCCATGTCCCCTTTTTGCACTCTCTCATCGAGAACCCCCCAAAACACAGGTTTCCAGGCCATTGGTCTGAGGGACATTCTTTCGTGTCCCTAAATAGCAGCTCTAGGAACCTGCACGTCCGGAATTTCTTTGGGGATGTTCTAGAACTCAGACTTTGGGAGAGGGTGGGGGTTTTGTTTATGGGAGCCTTTCATTTCCACCTTTCCAGTACCAAACTGGTCGTACTTTCTTCCCTTCTTTAATGGTCATTGCATCTTCCTGCAGACAACAGTCGTCCAATCCTTTTTCATTGGTAGTGTGCGCAATCTGGTTTCCTTTGCTTGCCCCTAGGGTAGTCTCCAGGGACTCTGGGTGCGGTCAGCTCTTTCCAGTCCCTTTGGTCCTTAAGCAGATGGGATCCGTAACTGTGAGGTCTGCTTCTTGGATTCCATTTTTTTCCCCCTTGCACAGACTCGGTGAGAGGACATAAAGGAAACACACCATGGATGGATGGGGGAGCTTGAGAAAACTCGGGAACTGTGAATGGGCCCAGTGTTCTGACACAGCTGGACCCGACTGTATAGAAAGTGGATGGCCTTCCAGTCTTCAGCCCTCTGCTGCCCTGTGATCTCCCCTGGTAGAATACGCACCTCTCTTTCAGCTCATAGACTGTCTTGGATTTCCGCAACTTTGGCAGCCCCTCCCTCTTCCTCTCTCTCCATCATCTTCCCCATGAACTAGAGGGTTTCAGTCAGCCACTCTCCTCCCACCTCCTGTGCCAGCCAGGTTCTGGGGAATCTTGTCCTCCAGTAGCTTACAGATAAGTGGAAAAAGTAGATATATTGTCATAACTAATAGTAATAGCTAGCATTTATTTATTGAAAGTTTACTGAGTACCAGGAGTTCTGTCTTATTATCTCATTGACCCCTGGGAATGGTCCTATGTAGTGGGTACAGAATTATTCACATTCTGGAAACCAAGGCACAAAGAGACCCGATCACTTGCTTTAAGGACACTGAACAGAGTTGAGGGTTACCCAACCCCGAGAGGCCGCTGCCCAGTGTTCCACAGGTGAACCAGGTTCAAGGTAGGTGGTTTGTCCCTGCTGGGTCCTCAGGGCGTTAGGTTGTCAGTTCATCACAACATCTGGAACGTTCAGATTCACTTTTGCCATCTGCCTTCTGGTTCTTCCTGACCCTAGCTAGGCTCATTTCACTTTATTGCTTATTTGATGGTTTAAAAGAGAGAGAGAGAGAAAGTTGTTCTTGACCCACCAGGGCGCCCAGCGCAGGACAAGAAGTCCCCTATCCTCTGAGATGTTGAAATGGTGGCCTCACTGTGGAGTCCGAGCTCACAGGCTGGATGCTCAGGCGAGCAAGAGAAACGATTCCACTTCGATGGCTAAAACCTATCAGATCTTGGTGTCTAGGTCGTGAGGGATGCGAGCTAATTAATGGAATAAATTAGATTCACCCTCATCCCATCGCCACCAAGGACAAAAACTCAGGCTGCTGGGATGTTCAGTTTGCACTTTCAGTTGCAGCCACAATGCGTGATGAGAGGTGCGCAAACAAAATGCTTTTCCCAAGGTTTGCTCACAGACCTGAAAGAAAACCTTCTATGATGTTCCCCACACCTATGCTCTGGCTCCTGGTACTTGCTTAGGAACTTTTGGGCGCCTGCGAGCTGAGCAGGTGCCACACATTCTGGGGCTGCAAGCAGGAACTGGGAGGGGACAGTTGCCTCTGTCCTGGAAGAAACCGCTTTTCTAACCTTGGCTCTGCTGTCAGGTTGAAGGGCAACTCCTCTTATCAGAGGCGTGGAGGTGAGCCTCTGTGCTGGGACTGGAAGTTCACCCCCTTGATGGCCGTCCGCTGGATTGCTAGTAACACTGTGTTCCGGGAACTTTCAGAGTCAGTTTGGCCTTCTGGCTTCTAGGTCCCCAGTCAGACCATTTTATTTTATTGTCTGAATATTCAGTGGTTAAAGTGCGGCACCCAAAAGCACACACACCCCTCAATGCCAGACCTGGCTAAAACTCGGAGTACCCTTTTGGGTACACGGATTCCTTTCTCTGGCCCAGTCTCTTTCTTCTCTCCTTCTCCTTCCTCCTTGTGCCACCTCCAAAGGGTGCAGAGTCTATGCTGACACCGGGGTTCCTGAACCAGACTTGAATGCGTTTCAACCAGTTTTGTTCTTGTGTGGCCTTGGAGAAAGGACTTCATTTTTCTGTGCCTCATCGTTAGCATCTGTAGAAGGCAGGTAATAATAACAAAACCTTCCTCCTGGGATTATTACCTGAGAATTCATTGTTATGTTTTTTTTAATTAAAAAATTATTATTATTATTATTGTCTGCTGTTTGCTTCTTCTCTGGCCTAGGCTCTGTAAGTTTTAAAAGGCTGAGGTAAGGGTGTTGCCCTGCCTGCTTTCTTCTCTGGTGTGTAAACAAGCCTTCTTCAGGCCATTAAGCTAAGGGCAGATATTTCTGCCTGGCTAGGCATTTGGGGTTGGCCTCCCAGACAGCAATGGATAGTCCAAGTGGGAGCGCAGGGCTGCCTACAGCACTGAGTTGAGGAAAGGCTGTAATGCTGCTTCTAACCCTTGTGGTCTTGGACTATCCTTATTCAGTCCGCAGAGTCCCACTGTGCCAAGTGTAAGTAGTTTCTATGTGTGACATACCCCCCAGACCCCTGGCTGCTTCTGCTCACCTACTTGAAAATGGAGATAGAGATTTGGGGAGCCTGTAAGTTACTCACAGAGGACTGACTGTCCCTCTGGGTAGCTATGCTTGGTTCCTGAATCTCTCTCTCTCTCTCTCTCTCTCTTTCAAATTTAGAGAGAGAGAGAGTAAAGAAGAGACAGAGACAGAAACATTGCTCTGTTTCTGTATGTGCCCTGACTAGGGTTTGAACCGGCAACCTTTGCATACTGGGATAATACTCTAACCAAATGAGCTATCCAGCCAGGGCATTGGTTCCTGCATCCTTTTGGAATAAAAGGAAGTATTATTTGAAGTGTACAAAGTGCTCTGGCCAGGTAGCTCAGTTAGTTAGAGCATTGTCCCAATATGCCAAGGTTGGGGTGGATCCTGGGTCAAGGCACATATAAGAATCAACCAATGAATGCATAAATAAGGAGAATAACAAATCTCTCTTTCTCTTTCTATCTCTCCTTCTCTAATCAATCAAAAAAATGTTTTATATAGTGGTTGCCAGAGAATCAAATAGTATTAGAAATATATCGGAGTGGTTAAAATTATAGCCCAAATTCTAATGGGCTCAAATTCTAACTTGGTCATTTGCTAGCTGTGTGATCTTGGGGAAACTATTAACTTCTCTGTGCCTCAATTTAATGTTTAATCAGAATAAAACTTCATCATTTGGATTAGTGCTGGATAATTGTGGAGTAGACCAAGTACTGCCTCCCAAAGTACGATCTTTGGAGGAACACAGTTGGACCACCATCTCCCAGCATCCCTTACAGTTAAGTGTAATGATGTGACTCAGTTCTAGGTAATGAATGGGAAAGGAGTGGAAGTCATGTATGTCACTTCTGGGATAAGACCTTTAAGACAGAGTTGAGACTCCTCCCTGCTCTTTTTATCTTCCACTAGCTTGAATCAGCTTCTACTGTGCAGATGACATGGCCCGAGAGCCGTGGTCGGCAAACTTATTAGTCAACAGAGCCGAATATCAACAGTACAAAAATTGAAATTTCTTTTAAGAGCCAAATTTTTTAAACTTAAACTATATAGGTAGGTACATTGTTATTAACTTTATTAGTGTACTCCTAAGCTGGCCTTCGCACCTGCATGTGGTATTTTGTGGAAGAGCCACACTCAACGGGCCAAAGAGCCGCATGTGGCTTGTGAGCCGCAGTTTGCCGACCACTGCCCTGGAGGAATCACCTAGGGGACTCTTCAACCTTTGTCTTGAAACAAACTCATAGTTTAAATTACTGACTTTTGGGATCTATTTTTAAAAATACATTCTCTTTGGAGTCACCTAATAGAGTACTTAACTTTTGGGCTCCAGCAAATTCTATCACAGCCTTGCGTCATCACATTGAATGGTGGGATTTTTTTCTTTAATGTAGCAGCTTAGCTACTGTAATATGACCTTGAAGTCAGGGTGTGATGACTTTGTCAGCAATTTGCAGAAAAAATTAAGAACATCTTTTATCTGTGAAAAACAAGAGATTGAATTGAAAATTGAGCATAGAATTCAAACCATTTGATTTCTAAGTGCATTCAGTCCACAAATAGATATAAGTTAACATAGCTGGTTGTTATCATTAGGAACATTAGTTTTAAAATGATCATTAGTGAGGTTCTGGCACATTTAAGCCCAAATGATATGTTTTTCCTATTAAAGGTGTTGGGTTGCAGAGATTTTGTCACCCAGCCTCATGGAGCCCTCCCTCCATGTCAGAGTCACTCCTGACTTGGTCACATGCTTATTATGCTTAGGCATTGTCATGAGGTGATAAACCCACTTCCTACTAGAGTCCTTTTTGGATCCACAGTACCTAGCTAATGGGATGAGCCAAGGTAAAGGCAGTACAAGGGCGAGACGTACTCTTAATAAAATAACATACAGAAACAGAACAAAACAGGAAACTTCCTACTAAAAGGAACAACTCTGTCCTTTGAGTAGAGTATAGAAGTTTAAGTAAAAAACATCATTTTGGACCACTTCAAGACATTATTTTGCTTACTTAACAGTCCTCAGCTGTGTTCTTCTTGCCCATGTTACCATATAGTTAAGCTCCAGATCGATGATATTATTGGTTCTATTTTGAACTGAGCACTATTTATCTTCACTCTCCAGAAAAGGTGGACTGTTAATGAGCCATGCCAACTGGTGCCTTGTACAAGACTTCGATGACACCCAGTGGTCATTTAGGGTCTATCTACAACAACCCAATTTGTAGTAGACTAACACATTGTACATATTAGTGTAAGGAAAGTGCTGTTTGCTTGAAGAAAGAAAGAAAGAGAGAGAGAGAGAGAGAAAGAGAGAGAAAGAAAGAAAAAGAAAGAAAGAAACAAACTTCATCATAACAAACCCTCAAATTCTCCAAAGGAAGTGGCAGCTAAACTTCACAGCCTAGACTATTGTACCTTATTAGTGTCACTATGTAATTACCTGCCTCGGATGAGCTCAGTGGACGGTTCCATTATTTTTCCCCCCACTACACTTTTTTTTTTTTTTTAAAGGGACAGAGAGAGACTCAGATAGGGACAGACAAATAGGAATAGAGAGAGGTGAGAAGCATCAATCATTAGTTTTTCGTTGCCGTCGCTACACCTTAGTTGTTCATTGATTGCTTTCTCACATGTGCCTTGACTGCGGGCCTTCAGCAGACTGAGCATCCTCTTGCTGGAGCCAGCGACCTTGGGTCCAAGCTGACGAGCTTTTGCTCAAGCCAGATGGGCCCCCGAACTCAAGCTGGCGAACTCGGGGTCTTGAATCTGGGTCTTCTGCAGCCCAGTCCGACGCTTTATCCACTGCGCCACCGCCTGGTCAGGCCCATTACACTTTTGATACTCTGACTATCTGGCCTTCTTAGTTATAATCCAAAGAACATCTGAGGAAATCCTGAGACTGTTTTTTTTTTCTTTTTAAATAAAGACATTATTTATTCAATTTTTAGAGAGGATAGAGAGAAGGGGGGAGGAGTAGAAAGCATCAACTCCCACATGTGCCTTGACCAAGCAAGTCCAGAGTTCCGAACTGGAGAACCTGTCAGTATTCCAGGTCAATGCTTTATCCCACTGTGCCACCACAGGTCAGGCTTCTGAGACATTTAAAAAAGGGTTTTACTAAAGTCTTGGAATAACAAAGGAAAATATCTAAAGCAACCTGGACCCAGATGATGAAATGTCATAGACCTTTGTTGGTAGGAATCATGTGTATCTTGTATGCTGAATCCCCATCAACTAGTGCAGTGATGGGCAATCTTTTGAGCTTGGTGTGTCAAAATTCGCCAAAAGACCGAGCATAACTCGGGTGGTGTGTCACTTTGAGAAAAACGACCTAACCGGAAGTCCCAGAACTAGACGCTCTGTGCTGGAGTTCTGTTGTTTTGGCCTATAGACCTCCTGCACAGAGTGTCTACACTATAGCAAATGTTTTATCCTCGGCTACTGCACCTGGCCATGCAGGAGCCGAGGATGAAATGTCCTTCTTGGCATGCGGCCCCATACTTCTCTGGTATGCGGCCGCGTGTCATCGAAAATGGCTACATATGTCAGTGCTGACACGCGTGTCATAGGTTCGCCATCACGGACCTAGTGAATGACTGAATGAAAAAAAGTGACATATGAGAAACTTGAAGGGTAAATTAAAGTTAGCTAAGTAAACAGTTGAGGGAAGAATATTACAGGAAGAAGAAATGTCATATGCAGGGTTCAGAGTCTAAAATAGGACATTTGAAAATCTAAAGAAGGTTAATTGGGTTGGACTACAGTGAGCAAGAAGAGGGCACAAGATGGGACTGGCAAGGGAGACAGAAATTAGATCACGTGGGACCTGATGAACTTCTGGCCTGAGAACAGTGGAAAAATCTAAATGTTTAAAACATTAAAAAATTAAACTTTTTATTTTGAGATAGTTATAAATTCCCATGCAATTGTAAGAAATAATAAAGAGACATCTTTTGTACTCTTAGTTCAATTTCCCCCAACGGTAATGTCTTTCAAAATTACAGTATAAATCACAACCAGGACCATTGACATTACTATAGTCAAGATAACAGAATATTGCTATCACCAAAAGGATTCCCTGTTTTGCCCTTTTAATGCCACTTCCACTACCTTTCATCCCTGTCACCTCCTTGACCTTTGGCAATGACTAATGTGTTCTCCATTTCTATAATTTTGTCTTTCAATTGTATTATACTGTATAAATAGAAACATATGGTGTCGAACCATTTGGGACTGACTTTTTTCATTCAGCCTAATTCTCTAGAGCAGTGGTTCTTAACCTTTTTTGAGGTACCGAACCCACCTGTTTCATATGCGCATTCACCGAACCCTTCTTTAGTGATAAATAAAATATGATTTTTTCCCCAAATTCAAGACATAGGTATATGTTTTTTACTGGTGCACAAAATGAGCCGTGCATGAACATCATCTTGCTCAAAGAACAAAACCAACAAAGTGCATGAACTCACAACAAATTACGGTATTACTTTATTCTGGCCTCCGCGGCAGAGGCTTCTCCGAACCCCTGAGACCGACTCATCAAGCCCTTAGGGTTCGATAGAACCCAGGTTAGGAACTACTGCTCTAGAGATTCATCCAGATTGTGCATTATCAATAGTTTATCCTTTTTTGGTTGCTGAGTAGTTTTTCCATGGTACACATGTACCACAGTTTGTTTAACCCATTCATTCACTGAAGGACACTTGGGTTGTTTTCAGATTATGGCTATTATGAATGAAGCTGCTATGAATATTTGTGTATATGTTTTTATGTTAACACAAAAACCTTCTTTCCTCTGAGCTATATGCTTACGAGTACAATTAATGGGCCATCTGGTAGCTGAATGTTTAGTTTTTAAAATAACTGTCTAGTATGAGCTGATTTCTCTCCCCAATTCATATGTTGAGGTCCTAACCCTCAGTACCTCAAAATCCGAGTGTATTTGAGATGGGGTACTTAAAACTGTAATCAAGTTAAAATAAGTTCATAAGGCCCTGGCCGGTTGCTCAGTGGATAGAGCATCAGCCTGGTGTGTGTAAGTCCTGGGTTTGATCCCAGTCAGGGCACACATGAGAAGCAACCATCTGGCTCTCTTCCTCTCCTCTCTCTCTCTACTCCTCTTGCAGCCAGTGGCTCGATTGGTTCTAGTGTGGGCCCCAGGCACTGAAGATAGCTCAATTGATTGAAGTGTCAGCTCCAGAGGGGGTTGCTGGATGGATCCTGGTTGGGGTGCATGCAGGAGTCTGTCTCTCTACTTCCCCTTCTCTCACTTAGAAAGAAATAATAAAGTCATCAAGGTGGGCCCTAACTCAATATGACTGTGTTTTCATAAAAACAGAGTAAGACACAGGCACACAAAGAGAGGGAAGATCATGTGAAGACACAGGATGACGACAATCATCTATAAGCCAAGGAGAGAGGTCTCAAAAGAAACCAACCCTGTGATGGAGATGTTAGCTAATACTATAATGTTAATCACTTTGCAATAGATGTGTATAATATTAACATTTTGTATACCTTAAACTTACAGAATGGTATGTCTATTATATATCAATAAAGGTGGGAGGAAAAGAAGAATTCAACCCTACCAACACCTTGATCTTGGATTCCTAACCTCTGTAAGTATAAGTAAATATATTTTCATTGTTTAAGCCACTCAGTCAGTAGTACTTTGTGATGGCAGCCCTAGCAAACTGCCAGATGGCCACAGTAGCTGTACCCTTCTATATTCTCACCAGCAACGTACGAATCTGATTTCTTCACATCCTTGTCAGCATTTGGTGTTGCCATTATTTTTTTTGTAGCCATTCTGATAGTTGTGGAGTGTATCTTATCTTGTCATTTTAATTCACATTTTACTGATAGCTATGATGTTGAGCATCTTTTCATGCACTTATTTGCAATTTGCATATATTTTGGTGAAATGTCTCTTCCTATTTTGCCCAAGTCTAATAAAATTGTTTCCATTTTTCCTACTACATTTCAAGTGCCTCTTATGTATTTCAGTCTTTTTCTTTTTTGACAGAGACAGAGAGATTCAGAGAGAGAGACAGATAGGGACAGACAGACAGGAAGGGAGAGAGATGAGAAGCATCAATTCTTTGTTATGGAATCCTAGTTGTTCATTGATTGCTTTCTTATATGTGCCTTGATGGGGGGCTACAGCAGACTGAGTGACCCCTTGCTTAAGCCAACGACCTTGGGCTCAAGCCAGCGACGTTGTTCTTTAAGCCAGCAACCTTTCAGCTCAAGCTAGCGACCATGGGGCTATATCTATGATTCCATGCTCAAGCCAGCGACACCGTGCTCATGCTGCTGGGCCCGTGCTCAAGCTGGCGACCTCAGGGTTTCAAACCTGGGTCTTCCACATCCCATCCCAGTCCAGCACTCTATCCACTGTGCCACCGCCTGGTCTATTATTTCAGTCTTTATTTAATATGTTGTTTGCCGATATTCTCTCCCATCTTGTTGCTCACTTTTTTATCCTCTCAACAGAGTCTGTCACAGAGTTTTTCTTGTCTTTTTTTTTTTTAAAGAACACTTAGTGTCTGGAGAATAAACTATAGAAAGGACAAGATTAGATGTCAGTAGGCCAATTAAATGGGTTTCCTTGTATTTTACGTGCTATGTGATAGTGGCTTAAACTAGGTACACAGAGAGAAAATGTTGAGACTTGAATGAATTCCAGAAATATTTAGGAAGTAAAATTAATAGAATTTGGTGAGAGGGAGGCATCAAATCTGTCTCCTATGTCAAAGGATATTGGAGGAGGCCCAAATTGGGGAGAACACTATGGGTTTAGTATTTAAAAAAAATAAAGTTTTATTAGAATATAGTCATGTTCATTTTAATTGAAATATATTTGATATATAACATTGTGTAAATTTATGGTGTACAACATGTTGATTTTGATATATATTTTGATAAGATTGCCACTGTAGTGATAGTCAGCACCTCTGTCTCATAATTATCAACACTGAGTTTAATTTTGAATATACTGAGTTTGAGTTATCTTTATCATTTAGCTATTGCTGTCATAAACTACCCCCCAAATAGGTAGCTTCAAACAGTAAGCATTTTTTATTGCTCATAATTCTGTGTAATCAGGGCCAGCTCAGCTGATCTTGTATAAACATGTTCCTGTGTCTGTGGTTGGCTGAGCAGTCATTTGGAAGCTGGCTTGTCTAGAATGGCCTCAACCACATGGCTGGTAGTTAGTTGACTGGCTGGAAGCTGGGGAAATTAGGGCGATGGGGCCACATGTCTTTCATTCTCTAACACATGGGTCGGGAACCATTTTGGCTGAGAGAGCCATGAACGCCACATATTTTAAAATGTAATTCTGTGAGAGCCATTGTATAATATGTTTAACACTAAATACAAGTAAATGTGTGCATTTTATGTAAGACCAACACTTTTAAAGTACAATAAGTCTCTGATTCTTTTTAATAACGTTGTTATGCTATTGCTCACCAATGATAAATAAAGAACTTCTTACCATTAATGCGACTTCTGGGGCTGCATGGTTTTGCTGATGGCTTTGTAGTCTGGTTGATACGTGGTGAGGTTAAGCTTCATGTAGGCGTTGAGACTTTCATCCGTTAAACATGATCTGTAAATTGGTCTTAACATTCTTTAGATGTGAGAAAGACTGCTCACATGCATAGGTAGAGCCAAACATTGTCAGTACAGCAATACTCACATGCTGCAGTGTGCAGTATGTGATGGGAAGCGCATTCCAAGTTTTGACAATCAGCTGATCTGCGGGTTGAAGTTTTTCATTTCTCCCCACTTGTGTTTGCTTGCCAACTCTACTTGCTGTTGTGCAAGTCTTTCCAAATCTTCATTCAGTGACTTGAACTTATTCACCCACATGTCTGAGGCCTTCAGGTCAGCAGCTTGTAGCTCAAAATCTCTGACAGAGACACCGGGGATCTAACTCAGGTTGGCGCTGTCCACTGCACACTTGTGTGGATGGGTGATGAACTTAAAAAGACGAGTGTACTCATGAAATTCTCCAAAGCATGCTTTGAATGACTGCAGGGGATTAGATGTGAAGCCCGCTAGCTGTTGGAGATCAAGATGTTGAGCATGGTCACTTGCTGTGCATGCATCTTTAAACTCTCCCAGTTTTTCAAAGTGTAGTAAACAACCTGTTTCAATGTCGGCGATGAAGAGTTCCAGCTTGTTTTCAAATGCAAACACTGCTTGTTGAAGGGATAAGACTGTATTTCCAATGCCTTGCATTTCCACATTGAGCTGGTTCAGATGTTCAATCATGTCCACGAGATAGTAGAACTTCAGGAGCCACTTAGTGTTAGCTAACTCAGGATGCTCGATGTTTTTCACTTGAAGAAAAGTCCAGATTTTGCTCAGACAAGCCGCGAGACGGCTGAGTACCTTCCCTCTTGACAACCAACACACATTGCTGTGCAGAAGCAGACCAGGATAATTATTCCCAACTTCATTCAGCAGTGTTTTAAACCAGCGATCATTTAAAGCTCGGGCAACAATAAAGTTGACCACCCAAATGACCAGCAACATCACCTCACCAAGATGCTCGCCACACATCTGAGAACAAAGCGCCTCCTGATGTAGGATGCAGTGAAAACTTAGGCTGATCTCTTTTCATGTTCATGAAGAAGCGCTACGAATCCTTTGTTGTTCCCCACCATGCACGGAGCACCATCAGTACACACCGAAATAAGTTTATCCATTGGTAGATTATTTTCTTTAGTGAACTCAGTGAAAGACTTGAATAAATCCTCCCCTCTTATTGTCTCTTTCATAGGCGAAACAGCAAGACTTTCCTCACGTAGTGTGTCACCAACAGCATACCTTGCAATCACGCTGAACTGGGATAAATGGCTTATGTCTGTTGACTCATCCAAAGCGAGAGAAAAGAATGGTGCTGCATTTATGTCCTTCACTTGTGTTGCCTCAATTTGATTTGCCATCATGATGGTGCGATCGTGAACAGTTTTTGCCGACAGTGGCATGTCTTTTATTTGTTTGATTATCTTGTCTTTATCCGAAAAGTCGTCAAAAAGTTCATTGGCGACATCAAGCACGAATGTTTTGGCATACTCCCCATCTGTGAATGGCTTTCCGTTTCTCACTATTGTTAAAGCGCTAGCAAAGCTAGCTGAATTCCAGTCACCTTGGGGCCAAACACGGAGTTGCTGCTGACTAGACTGCACTCTGCACAGTAGCTCTTGACATGCTTTCTTCCTGCTGTCCCCCGCTGGATATTTCGATGCAAATGTAGTATGGCGTGTGTCGAAGTGCTGCTTTATATTTGACCGTTTCATTGCATATTAGACACACTGCAGAACCTGCTCTCTCCACAAAGGCGAATTCCTCTGTCCATTCTTGCTGAAAAGTATGATACTCCTCATCTTTTTTCTTTTAGCCATCTTCTTCATCAAAAGGGTTTCTGCAATTAGCTAGCTGACTACTTGATTAAAAGGAGGGAAGTTTACTTCCTGACCTCACAATGACCCGTATACATTACGCATTATCCAATAAAAATTTGGTGTTGTCCCGGAGGATAGCTGTTATTGGCTCCAGCCACCCGCAACCATGAACGTGAGTGGTAGGAAATGAATAGATGTAATACATGAGAATGTTTTATATTTTTAATGTTATTATTTTTTTCATTAAAGATTTGTCTGTGAGCCAGACGCAGCCACCAAAAGAACCACATCTGGCTCATGAGCCATAGGTTCCTGACCCCTGCTCTAACAGGCTGACCTGTGCTTGTTCACATGGCAGTGGCAGGATTCTGAGAAAAGGTAAAAATTATGAATATACCTCTTGAGATCTAAGCTTGGAATTTGCACACTGTCACTTCTACTGCATTCTGTTGGCCAAAGCAAGTCACAAGAGGAAATAGACTTTGGATGACTGATTCATCTCGATTTGCCCACGGCTTTCCTAGTTTTGGCATTCTAAGTCCAGGAAACCCTTCAGTCTTGGGAAAATTGGGATGGCTGGTCACTCTAACTAGAGTCTACTTCTTAGTGGAAAGAACTACAAAGTCACAAAGCAAAGATCATGGTTTTAGGGAGAAATAAAGAGCTAGGACATTTTGCAGTCAGAGTACCACAAAGTCTATGAAATATACAAGGAGCGGTATCAGGTATCATTTGGCTCTTAGAAGAGAGGTCTGGTCTGGAGATAAATCTGGCATATGATGTGTATGTGTGTTTGATTATCTACATCTATTGAACAATCAAATGACAGATACTAATATATAATTTAATTGCAATCTTCAGAAATTACTAGGAAAATATATATTATGTTTATTTCTATTTTACAAATGTAAATATAAGTTCAAAGTATTGTTTCTTGAGATAAAAGAAAAACAAGATAAAAGAAAACTTATGGCCAGAGATAGGGATAAAAAACTACCAAAACACAGCAATTTTAGGCTAATTAAAACGGGGTGAATCTTCTGACACACCTTTATGAGGTTCTGATGGATATGGTAAATTGTTAATGTTGAGTAATGAGTCTTAAGTAACTCAGACAAAGTTGAGATATGTTTAACATGCATTTCTTTTTTTTAAAATTAATTAATTAGGCCCTGGCTAGTTGGCTTAGTGGTAGAGTGTTGGCCTGGCGTGTGAAAGTCCTGGGTTTTATTCCCGGCCAGGACACACAAAAGAAGTGCCCATCTGCTTCTCTACCCTTCTCCCTCTCCTTTCTCTCTGTCTTTCTCTTCCCCTCTCATATCCAAGGCTCCATTGGAGCAAAGTTGGCCCGGGTGTTGAGGATGGCTCCATAGCCTCCCCCCCACAGGTGCTAGAATGGCTCTGGTTGCAACGGAGCAACATCCCAGATGGGTAGAGCATCACCCCTTAGTGGGCTTGCCGGGTGGATCCCAGTTGGGCACATGAGGGAGTCTGTCTCTCTGCCTCCCCGCTTCTCACTTCAGAAAAATACAAAAAAAAAATTAATTATTTTCTTCTTTTCCAAGTGAGAGGAGGGGAGATAGAGAGACAGACTCCTGCATGCACTCCTACCAGGATCTACCCAGCAACCCCTATCTGGGGCCAATACTCTGCTCATCTCAGGCCATGCTGGCAACCGAGCTATTTTCAGTGCCTGAGACATAGATTCCAGGAAGTTGTCCTCAGTGCCAGGAGCCAATGTGCTTGAACCAATTGAGCCATGGCTACGGGAGGAGAAGAGGGAGGAGTAGGGGTGGAGAAGCAGATGGAGGCTTCTCTTGTGTGCTCTGAGCAGAATCGAACTGGGAACATCCAGCTCTACTGCTGAGCCAACTGGCCAGGGCCACAACATGCATTTCTAATTTAATTCCATTGTGGCCAAAGAACATTATAGAAATCTAATATTTTTAAAATTTATTGAGACTCATTTCATGGCCCATATATAGTCTGTTTCTGTGAGTGTAATCTGTGTGCTTGAAAAGGACATGCATTCTATAGTTTCTATTTTTACTTTTTTTTTACTCATTCTAACAATTAGTGAGAGAATGGTATTAAAATCTTCAATAATTATTGCATTGTTTTTCCCTTTAATTACATCAATTTTTCCTTGGGTATCTTGAAGCTTTGTTACTAGACATGAATATGTTTATGATTTATGTCTTCCTGATTAATTAAACCCTTTATCATTGTGACATGTCCCACTATATCCCTGATAATATTCAATCTTGAAGACTGCTTTACATGATGATAATATAGCCAGTCTAACTCTTCTTATGTTTATTGTTTGCAGGATATATATTTAAATACATTTTTTCTTTTTAACCTGTCTTTATTTTTAAAGAGCCAACAGAAAGTACACCATAATTTCAACCAGGAAAGTTTTTTGTTTATTTTAATTTATTATTTATTTTTATTAATTGAGAGGTAGGGAGGCAGAGAGATAGACTCCTGCATGTGCCCTGACTGGGATCCAACCACCAAGCCCCCTACAGGATGATTCTCTGCCTATCTGGGGCCGCTATTATATTGCTCTACAACTGAGCTATTTCAGTGCCTGAGGCAAGGTCATGAGCCATCCTCAGCACCTGGGGTCAACTTGTTCAAACCATTCAAGCCATGGCTGTGGGAGGAGAAGAGAGTGAGATAAGGGGGAGGGGGAGAGGTGGAGAAGCAGATGGTTGCTTCTCCTATGTGCCCTGACTGGGAATTGAACCCAGGACTTTCAGATGCTGGGCTGGTGCTCTACTGCTGAGCCAACTGGCCAGGGCCCAGGAAAGGTTAACATAAAGAAGTATTAAGTGCCTTGCTGGTGGTGCAATGGATAGAGCATGGACTTGAGACGCTGAGATCCCAGGTTTGAAACACTAAGGTCACTGGCTTTAGTGTGGGGTAACTGGCTTTAGTGCAGACTTATCAGCTTGCGTGCCAGGTTGCCGACTTGAGCATGGGATCATATCTATGGTCACTGGCTTAAGCCTAAGGTCCCTGGCTTGAGCAAGGAGTTGGAGCCCTCTGGTCAAAGCACTTATGAGAAGCAGTCAATGAACAATTAAAGTGCCACAACTACAAGTTAATGTCTCTCATCTCCCTCCCTTTCCCCAACCCCATGCTAAAAGAGAAAAATGAGAAAAAAAAATTATTAAGTAAAATTGAGGATTGGACTAATGAGAAATTGTCTAGTAAAAAGTGAAAAAAGACCTCACTAGGTGGCGGTGCAATGAATAGAGTGTCAGACTGGATGCAGAGGACCCAGGTTCGAGACCCAAGGTCGTCGGCTTGAGCGCGGGGTCACTGGCTTGAGTGTGGGATCACAGACATGACCCCATGGTCTCTGGCTTGAGCCCAAAGGTCACTGGCTTAAAGATCAAGGTCGATGGCTTGAGCCCAAGGTTGCTGGATTGAGCAAGGGGTCACTCGCTCTGCTGTAACCTCCACCCCCCCCCCCATCAAGGCACAAATGAGAAAGCAATCAATGAACAATTAAGGTGCCACAATGAAGTATTGATGCTTCTCATTTCTCTCACTCTGGTCTGTCTGTCCCTATCTGTCTCTCTCTCTGTGTCTCATGCGCACTTGTGGGCACACACACACACACACACACACACATGAAGTGAAAAAAGTTCTAATGACTGTAAAAATAGCAGATATAAGTAGCAGCCACTCTCCTAAAGGCTGAGATAGGGTGCCCAAGGAAGAGTTTCTCCTGATCCACCATGCTCCCAACTCCTTCTACCAAAGTTGAGAGCTAGACCTTGTTGTGTAGGTGAATCCATCACAGGCAGAATGGCAGAGTCAATGTGATGCTGCATTTACAGAACTTGCTGGAAATCCACCTTATGGAACTGGCCAGAAACTTGGCATCTAGAGTGCTGAGGAGAGTTATTTATGTAGAGAGAGTCTCACCAGTGGTGGTTTTTGCTGGGGAAGTATCCTGAGGGCATTGGAGAAGTTGCTGGCTGCTGCATGCTACTGACCATCAAACACTCTAGGAGCTGGGCACTGGAGAAGCTGACTGTGCTATGTGTGTCTTCTCAAAGAGCACTCTGAAACCGGGAAAGAAAATTCTTTCTTCCTGCAATGTTTCTGTAGTGCTTGCTACTGACAAAGCTTAATGTTGTGCCCGGTGGCAAAGGGAAAATATTTAAACAGACCAGCTCCATTTTTACAGAGCTTGTGATGAAAGGTAAATTTGGGGCTGAGAGGCAATACATTGATCATTGGCACAAGTGTGTCTCTTATAGAAAGTATATCATTAGGTCTTGCTTTTCTATTAAGTCTGACCATCTTTGCCTTTTTTTTTTTTTTTTAAATTATTCCTATACTGACTTTTTAAAAAAAGATTTATTTATTGATTTAGTGAGAGGAGAAAGGGGAGGAGCAGGAAGCATCAACTTACAGGAGTTGTTTCTTGTATGTACCTTGATCAGGCAAGCCCAGGATTTTGAACCAGCGACCTCAGGATTCCAAGTCGACACACACACACACACACACACACACACACACACACACACACACACACACATTTAGCAAGAGGAGGAGAGATAGTGAGAGGGACTCCTGCATGCGCCTCAACTGAGATCTACCTAGCAATGCCAGTCCAGGGCTGATGCTCACTGAGCTATCCTCAGCACCCCGGACGAGCCACTAGTTGTGAGAGGGGAAGAGAAAGAGAAGGAAAAAGGGAGAAGGAAAAAGGAGAGAAGCAGATGGCAGGCCAACGCTTTATCTACTGCACCACCACAGGTCAGGCTTAGCTTTGCCTTTGAATTGCAGTGTTTGATTCATTTATATTTAATATACCTTATTTTTTGCTCCATAAGACACACCCAACCATAAGATGCACCTAGGGTTTTAAGGAGGAATATAAGAAAAAAAAATATTCTGAACCAAATGGTGTGTTGAAATATTTAATAAAATATACCACAATAATATTTCAACAATGTAAACTCAATGGCAGTATTAACAACCATTAGCACTGTTATTAACAAATGAGAAGAGACTTTAATGTTCAAATACTCTTCTAGTTGTCCGGGAACCCCAGGAACTCATCATCGCTAGTGTCAGAATTTAAGAAGCTCAGTTGCTCACAATCACTGGTATCATTTTCTTTGCTATTTTCATATATGATACCATCTTCAGTGCCATCTAAGACATTGCTAATGCCACATTTTTGAATGACCGACCACGGTTTCATTCTTCACTGACTGCCATGATGTTTTCACCCATTCACAAACTTGAGTGAAAGCGGGTCTCTTCATTCGTCCAGTTGGTGTCCGATCATGATTACCAGCAGCCGTCCATTTGTTCCGCTCTTCTCGCATAAAGACTTTAAACGGTTTGCTGATGGAAACGTTGAGAGGTTGCAACTAGCTGGTAAGACCCCCAGGAATTACAGCTAAATGAGTCTTCACTTCTTTAAAGCTTTTTTTGTGGTTTTGCTAATATGTGCTCTAAACTGGTCAAGCACTAATAGGGCAGCAAGAGACGTCAGCACTTCACACAGAGCTCCAGCAGTACAGCCCTACACAGATTCAGCACGCCTTTCATGTTTGCCCTCAACAATGTGCCCACACAACATCCCTCGCCTTCCCTCCTGTGCTGCATGCAACTGTGGAAACTGAAACCAGAATATCACTCAGCAGATGCAGGGGTTCCACACACTGCTGTGGCGGGTATGATTATGCTCCCACTGGAGCTCATTCTACATATGTTTACTGGCACAGCACCCTGCAACAGCTAAAAAAAATGAACATTTGCTCCATAAGATGCATGGGCATTTTCCCCTCCACTTTTTGGGGAAAAAATGCTTCTTATGGAGTGAAAAATATGGTTCATTGTTGACAGATTTGAACCTAGTTTGATCATTTTGCTATTTTGTCTGTGTGTGTGTGTGTACACATTGTTTTTTTTCCCTCTGTTCCTCCTTTACTGTTTCTTCTTAAGTCAATTGGGTAACTTTTAGCATTCTTTATTATTTTCTATATTGGCTTTTTAGTTATTCATTTTTGCATTTTTGTTGTGAGTGTTTGCTCTAGGGATTACAATATACATCCTTAAGATTTTAGAGTATACTTAGAAGCCACTAACTAAAAGACAGATATAGAGTGGAATCTGTTTCAGAAGACCCTTTTTTTTTTTATTACAGAATCAGAGAGAGTAAGAGAGAGGGACAGGTAGAAACAGATAGGAAGGGAGAGAAATGAGAAGCATCAATTCTTTGTTGCAGCACCTTAGTTGTTCATTGATTGCATTCTCATATGTGCCTTGACAGCGGCGGGGGTGTGTGTGGCTACAGCAGAGCGAGTGACCCCTTGCTCAAGCCAGCAACCTTGGGTCAAGCCAGCAACATTGGGTTTCAATCCAGCAACCTTTGGGCTCTAGCCAGCGACCATGGGATCACGTCAGGCCAGAAGACCTTAAATTCTTAGAGCCAGAGTTTTCCTGAGAGAAACAAATGCATTTACAAATCTGGTGAGCTCCTTTTTTCCCCAAAGGAGTAAAAAGAGAGGATAAAAACATTTGACTGCTATTTGTCAAATGTCTCTGCATCAAAATCACTAGGAGTCTTGTTAAAATATTAAAATGGTGCTTTCTGGACATGGCGCAGAGGACCCTAGGTCAGAGCATGAGAAATCTACTTTTAACAGTTTTTCCACTTGATCCTTTGGCAAAGGAGAGTTTGAGAACAGAGGCCCAGAGATTAGCATGATAATAATGACTACCATTTATTGAGCTTTGACTTGAATAACTGAAGCCAGACAGGTAAGTAATGCAGCTGAGGCCACACAGCTTGGAAGTGATGGGCCTGAGACTTCAACTAGGACTATCTAAGTCCTAAACTAAGCCCTAACTCTGAAGCACTGAGTGGAGCAGGGTCTTAAAACATCAAGTCTGCAGAGAGGCAGGAAAGTCAATTACATTAAGCAATGGCTTGGCTGGGCTCTACTCTGTTATCTGTGTGACCTCAGGTAGATTTCACAAGTTCTCTGGCTCTGATTTTGTTCCCTGTAAAATGAGGGTGTTTTGAGGGGTATGGGCTGTGTTTGGAGTTGGGTGAGTGTTATTGGTCGTGTGTTCTGTCCTTCTATTACACTTTGCTCTTTTTTCAAATGGGGGTAGTAATGAAGGGGTGTTGGGGAGACCATAGGTACTTTTTCAGCCAAACTTGGGGAAAGAGGACATCAAGGGCTAGGAGGAGTGGAGGCCAGCTCTGAAAATACAGGCCAATCTCCTGGGGTTAGCAGGCAAGGACAGGAGAAGGCAGAGGGCTTATCTGGGCCTGCGAAGAGCTTTCAGGGATGAGCTGGAGTGGGGAGGGGGGGCTTTGTAAGGTTTCCCTGTACTTCAAGGCAGTCTGCTTTTCACTTGGTTAAAATGTATAACCACGCCTGACCAGGCAGCGGCACAGCGGATAAAGCATCGGACCGAGATGCGGAGGACCCAGGTTCAAAATCCGGAGGTTGCCAGCTTGAGTGAGGGCTCATCTGGTTTGTGCAAGGCTCACCATCTTGAGCCCAAGGTTGCTGGCTTGAGCAAGGGGTCACTCAGTCTGCTGTAAAACCCACCCCTACCCCTGGTCAAGGCACATATGAGAAAGCAATCAATGAACAACTAAGGTGCCGCAACAAAGAATTGATGCTTCTCATCTCTCTCCCTTCCTGTCTGTCTGTCCCTCTCTGTCCCTCTCTGTCTGTCTGTCTTTGTCCCTGTCACAAAATGTATAACTAAAGCCGGGGACTCCATTTCCTCACTAGGATATTTTGAGGATTTGTATTTTGGAGTACTTCAGTCATTTCAAGTGAGAGGTGTTGTAGGAGGGCAAAGAATCATTTGCTACTTAATTTTCATGTTTATATAGTACTTGTTTTAAAAGTAGTAAAAATCTAAATTTCAAATGTGGTTACAAAATCAGTCTTTACTTAAATTGGTAAGTATATTTTAACGAAGCTTAATTTTGAAGCATACATTTGCATATCGAAGTTTATGTGAGGCAACTTATTGGAGTATGATCTACAGAGCACTGGTTTTCTAGTGTTCTCAGAACATAACAATTCTTTTTAATTGCTTTTCATGTCCTGGAAAGCTCAGTTCAATGGACATAGTGCTTAGCAAATGGAGAGGATACAAATTAATAATACTTTTCAAGTTGTTTTTAGAATGTTTTTGGGATACTTTAGAACCCAAATGGCACCATTTTGGAATAGTGTGTAAAACATACTTATTCTATTGCTCATCTGTATTTAAATCAATAGGCATGAGAGCTTAACACACAAGAATTTGCCAAGCCAGGAAGAGATGGCTTCCATTTTCTTCTAGTGATACCTTCATGCAAAAATCAAGCTGTATCATACGTTATTACAAATTTAAAAATTTCAGAGGGACTTCTATAGTTATATAAAATGAAGTTTATTCATTTTTAAACCTTTATTAGTTGTGAAAGATAACTCATGGAGAAAAGTGCATAAAACACAAAGTGAAGTATAATGAATAATTTAAAGTAAATATAATTATAAACAACCGTGAGAACACCACCCAGATCAAGAACCAGAACATTCCCGTTTCATCCAGAATCCCTTTCCACGTGTCCCATCCTAGTCACCTCCTTTTCAACCTTCTCCTCCCACCTTGCTAATCATTATCCTGACTTTTACGGTAATCCCTTCCTTGCTTTTTAAAGTTTTGCCTGTTTCTGAACTTTATACAAGACAATAATACTAACAAACACTTAGTTGACTACCTAGCTGGTAACATGAGTGCAGACCTGGCTGGGTAGCACAGTCCTCACCAGGGCAAATCATTATGTGTAACAGAGGCAACCGAACCACAGTCCCCAAGCTGGAACCAGAATCCCACAGGTGAGGTGAACTCCCAAGCCAGCCTAGGCCTTCTACTTTGCTGACAGTCCTGCGTATACACAGCCAGTCACTGACACAAAGGTTTGATTTTCTAATATCAGCCTGAAAAAGGTCTCGGTTTATTTGACTTTAAATAACCAACTCATTTCTTGTCTCTCCAATTTCATCTCCCAGAGTTTAAACCAGTGGTTCTTAACCTGGGTTCTATCGAACCCTAAGGGTTTGATGAGTCCGTCTCGGGTTCGGAGAAGCCTCTGCCGCGGAGGCCAGAATAAAGTAATACCGTAATTTGTTGTGAGTTCATGCACTTTGTTGGTTTTGTTCTTTGAGCAAGGTGATGTTCATTCACAGCTCATTTTGTGCACCAGTAAAAAAACATATACCTATGTCTTGAATTTGGGGGAAAAAAATCATATTTTATTTATCACTAAAGAAGGGTTCGGTGAGTGCGCATATGAAACTGGTGGGTTCAGTACCTCAAAAAAGGTTAAGAACCACTGGTTTAGACTCTGTGCTGGGTTAGGTTCCCTAGCTTAGCAGTAATATTTTCGCACTCAACGCTCTTAAAATATCAATAGATTATTCTCTTCCTTTCTTTCTTAGATTTATTTATTTATTTATATTTAATTTTTTTACAGGGACAGAGAGAGACTCAGAGAGAGGGATAGATAGGGACAGACAGACAGGAACGGAGAGAGATGAGAAGCATTGATAATCAGTTTTTCGTTGCCGTTGCGACACCGTAGTTGTTCATTGATTGCTTTCTCACATGTGCCTTGACCGCGGGCCTTCAGCAGACCGAGCAACCCCTTGCTGGAGCCAGCGACCTTGGATCCAAGCTGACGAGCTTTTGCTCAAGCCAGATGGGCTCGCACTCAAGCTGGCGACCTCAGGGTCTCGAACCTGGGTCTTCCTCATCCCAGTCCGAAGCTCTATCCACTGCGCCACCGCCTGGTCAGGCTCTTAGATTTATTTTATTGACTTTTTAGAGAGGGGTTAGAGCGAAAGAAAGAGTGGGGGTGGGTGGGAAGCATCAAGTTATAGTTATTGTTTCTCGTATGCCCCTGACCTGGCAAGCCCGAGGTTTTGAACCAGTGACCTCAGCATTCCAGGTAGATTCTTTATCCACTGCGTCATCACAGGTCAGGCAAATTATTATTTTTTATTTAATTTACAGAATCTATTCTTTTGTATATGACTTTTTCTACTCAACTATGTTTGTAAGAATCATCCATGTTGTATATGTAGCTGAAGTTTGCTCACGTTTTCTGCTGTTTAATATTCTAATATGTAAATATGTATATCACAATTTATCCATTCTATTATAAATCTGTTAACACTTTCAAATTACTTTGTGTGCATGTGTGTATGCAAAACAGCTGATTATTGAGAGCTATTGGATCATCTTAGTTGCTGTTAAGAATATTTTTGTACATGTCTCCTGTTACATGTACATACATTTCTGTTGGATATGCACCTAAAAATGGAATTCCTGGATCATAGGACATGTGTGTCTTTGGTAAATAATTCCAAACTGTTTTTTTAAATTGCTGTAGTGTATATTTGTGCAACAGAATTTTCAATTTTTATTTTATTGATTTTAGAGAGAGAGGAATGGTGAGAAAGACAGACAGAAACATCAATCCATGTTTGTATGTGCCCTGACCAGGGATTGAACTGGCAATCTCTGATCAGAACACTGCTCTAACCAATGGAGCTATCAGGCCAAGCTGCAATGGATTTTTTTAAATGTGCTCAATATAGAGAAATAAAATGTAAAATAAATCATTCTTCACTATGTTTTTTTTTTTATTAAAAGCTACCTGCTCTTTGAGTTCAATATAAGTGGGCTCAGGCTCAAGTGGTCCACCTTGATTACTGTTCCTATTCCAGGTGCTTCTGCTTACTCATGATGACATGGTGGCTATCCAGGAATGTGTTTTAAAAAACACAATACCATTATCATACTTATTCCTATAGATTGGAGAGACTAGTGGAGTCCCAGGTGGGTGTCTTGGAGTAGGCAGGGCAAGATTTGAAGCTTCTTTTCACAGACCATGCTTTCTGTGCAAAGTGAGAGGTTTCTTTGAGGATTTCTTTTTTTCTTTATACCTGCTTTCCTCAAAGCTGTAATCACTTCTGGTATGACGTTTTTCTTTTTTTTAAAGTTAGACCAACAGCTTTATTGAAAGACAAGGTCCTGTCCAGGTAGCTCAGTTGGTTAGAGTCATCCCTAATTGCCGAGGTTGCAGGTGCCATCTTGGGTCAGGAGGATACATACAGGAACAAGTAAGTCAATGTTTGCCTTCCTTTCTATAATCAATAAACACACACACACACACACACACACACACACACACACACACACACACACACACCATACGGAGAGTCGGACCCCGTACCCTCACTCTCCTGGCTGCATCGGTCTCAGGTGTGGACCATCCCGACGTCCTGCAATACAAGAGGGTGCAGGCGCCATGAGGTCGGAATTTAACAGCAGTTCTGCAGCCACACAGATTCTGGTGGTATGACTTGTGCTCCGAGTATGTTCTTCTTTTCCCAACTGATGGCCTGGTTACAGGGAGGGTATCATTTAAATTCCCTGCCCCCAAATTATATGGCTTTTTCATTTGCATATAGCTAAATCAAGAATAAGTTAGAGAAGTAATGTCCCACTTTTTTTTCAGTGCAACCAATTAAAAACAAATTATATACATATAAAATATATAATTTTACTATGGGTTTTTCTAAACATACACAAAAAAAGAAAGAATGGTATTCCATGGATCCATTACTGAGCTTCAACAATTATCAATTTATGGCCAATTTTGTTTATACCTCTCCCACTCCCTTTCCCACTAGATGATGGATCTATCTATTTAATATCTCTCTCGCGCTTTCTCTCTCTATTTATTTTGTAGCCAAGGTTTTTAAAAGAAACGAAATAAGGGAAAACTCTCCACTGACCCACCCCCGGGGATGTGAGGATAGGAACAGATCTCGCTCGCAGGCACACCAGCGGTCCTCCTCCCCTAGGACATTAATTTCTTGGAATACAGCTGGAAGAGCCTGCCTTCCTGGTGGGCTCAAAGCCATACTTCACCAGGTGCTCAGGGTCCCATCCTTGAAGTCCTAGCTAGCAGGTACCATAGCTTCCCTAAAGGACTTTGGGCCGTCAGGGTTGCATCTGTGCCTCTGAGGCGCCGTAGTTCACATGGGGCTTGAGCCTGAACCCCGCTAACTCAGAGACTACCAGCTCAGGGACCATTTCCTTGACCTGCACAGACTTGTCGTATGGACGCCAGTACCCTTAGTGCCGTGACCTTTGTATAAGGTGCGTCAGCCCGCTTGCTGGTCCACCTCCTGAAAGGGTCGACATCCCCCACCAGGCTGTTAGCCGCCAGCTCCTGCAGAACGTGAATGCACGCACGCACGTAAAGCCCAGTTCTCACGCACCTACAGCCCAGTTGTCACGCACTTAGAGCCAAGTCCTTGCCCATCCGTCTGCTCAAGCTCCTGAGTCCTTCCTCTTTTGCTTCCGACCTCCGGGGATTGTTTTGAAAGAGAACACCAACAGCAAGAGATTTCATTCCCAGATACTTTAGCAGTATTACTAAAAGGTAAGTGTTCTTTTTTAAAAAAACACACACAACCGCAATGCCATTATCCCACTTAAATAAAATTAACAACAATTCTTTAATGTTATTATCTTCTAGTATCAAAAATTACCCCATTGTCTCATAAGTGCTTTGTTATGGTTCGTTTGTGAGGCTGACACATTGCACTTGGTTTCTATATCTTCTTTCTCTTATTCTCTGTTTTTACCACTCTCTTTATTTCCTTGTCATTGACTTGTTCGATAAATATTATTATTTCCAGTAGAGTTATCTTATATTTCTCTTAGGGATTTTATATTGTTATTCCTGTGTTGATGCTAATTTTATTTTTATGATGATAAAGGCCATTGTGATAGTAGTAGTACTTTTAATGTCCTTTGGTTAAGAAAATACACAATGACAAATGGCTACTATAAATCCAGGAACACTTTCAAATTACTTTGTGTATGTGTGTGTGCAAAACAGCTAAAAAATTGTAGATCAGTAGGCTGTCAAACTTTTTGGTCAGGACTCCTTTGTACTCTTAAAATTATTGAGAAGCCACAGTAAAATAAAAGTCACTTGTTTACTGATATTTACTGTATCAGAAATTAAAACAAAAATTAAAAAAAAATGTAATTCACTTTAGGATAAACCCACTCGATGTTAAAACAAATAATATATTTTCCAGAAAAGAAATTTCAAAACAAAAAAATTAGCAAGAAGAGTGATACTGTTTCACATCTTTGTAAATCACCATAATGTCTTGCTTGACAGTCAACTGAATTTTTTAATCCATTTTGGCATTTAATATGGTACAGTATTACTCACCATATAGCCTGTGGAAACTCTGATGTACATTTTTGAGAGACTGAAAGTGAAAAAGGCAAAAATGTCTTAGTTTCAATATGAAAATAGTTTTCACCACATGGACTGTATGAAAGGGTCTGGAGACCTCTGTGGGTTCCTGGACCACACTTTGAGAACTACTGCTGTAGAATATTTATGTGTGGAAGACATTATTATTATTAGTGTGACAATGCTTAGTGGAGTGTGTATGATGTTCTCTTGCAAATAATTCCCAGTTCCCCTTCACTCCCTGAGCTCCATGATTTTTCCTCGTCCCAAATTTGGGATTGGCAGTACAAAAATATTCTGGGGTGTGGTAATGGTATTTTAATGATATTCTATGTTCTTTTTAAAAAAGTGTTTAAAAGAACACTTCCCCACCAAATTCTGTAGCAAGTTTCATAATTTTATCCTGAAAGTATGAATGAAGTAGTAGAATGGAAATGTGGAAACTTGCAAGAAGCTGGGAATAATAGCTTCTAGTCCCAGGGCTGCTTCCTATAAGCTAGATGACCTTGGGCAACTCATTTACCCTCTCTGAAACTCTGTTTCTTTAGCTATAACCTAGAGAAGTTGGATTAGATAATTTTAAGGCATTTTCCAGGTCTTAACTCTAAGAAATGCTCTTATACATAAGTCCACTCTGATGTTTCCTTTAACTCAGGGATGTACATGGGCCTAACTCACTGTAGGAACCTACAGCAATCCGAGAGAAAAGGGTTAGGACCCTTTCGGTTATTCAGGGGGAGAGCAAGGATTGACTATACCACAGCAGGACTTGGAGTGAAGAGTAATAAATTAAGTGTTGCAGCCCTTTATTAAAGGCTTTTGCAAAGATTTTCCACCCCAACAGGTATGTTAAGAGCAAGAACTAAAAGCCAACATTTTTTTTTTCTCATAAGATCTTTATAACTTTCTAAACTCCATTCTCTAAGTCAAGGTTGGCAAACGGTAGCCTGTGAGATGAGAATAGTTTTTACATTTTCAAATGGCTGAAAAAAATATGAAAAATATGAATAATATTTTGTGGCACATGAAAATGATGTGGAATTTAAATTTTGGCCCTGGCTGGTTGGCTCAGTGGTAGAGCATCAACCTGGCATGTGGAAGTCCAAGGTTCAATTCCCAGTCAGGGCACACAGGAGAAGTGATCATCTGCTTTTCTACCCCTTGTCTCTCTCTCTCTCTCTCTCTTTCTTTCTCCCCCTCCCAGAGCGATGGCTCATTCGAACAAGTTGGCCCCAGGTGCTGAGGATGGCACCATGGCCTCCGCCTCAGTTGCTAAAATAGCTTGGTTGTCAAGCAATGGAGCAATAGTCCCAGATGGGCAGAGCATCCTCTAGTAGGGGACTTGCTGGGTGGGTCCCAGTCAGGGCACATTCAGGAATCTGTCTCTCTGCCTCCCCACCTCTCACTTAATAAAAATAAATAAATAAATTTCAATGCCCATCAATAAAGTATTATTGGAACACAGACACATTAATTTATGTAGTATCTGTGTCTACTTTTATGCTACTCTAGCAGAATTAAGTTAATGTGACAGATACAGTATGGCTTGCAAATACTTAATATCTGGCCTTTTATAGAAGTCTGCATACCCCTGCCCTAATACAGACCTATAATTTGCATTTTACAACTGCTTTTTCAAAGATTGTTAACAAACAATTCTAAGTCACCGATTCTTATACCTTCACTGACTTACATTTGGTTCAACTTTAGATTCTTTTAAGTTCTCATGACTTCTGCTTTAAATCTTCCTTTTATATAAAACCTAGGTCTCTACTCTGGCATCTTTAATTAGGTATCTCAATCCCTCTTCCATAAAAGTTTGAGGGCTGTAGCAGGTGCTCTTTTGTGACCCACCCACCTCTCTTTATGTCTAGCTGAAAGCCCTCTCCTGGCTTCTCCTATGGACTTCCTCAAATTCAAAACCACCAACTCTCTTGGGTGTCCTATTTCCAAGGCTTTCCCACGTATAGCAATTGTTGAGAGTGGCAGGAGGAAGACGTGATTTCCCACCTATTTTTTAATTAAGGCATAGTCTGCTCAGCTAAGTCACTGGAACAACTTTCAATCTGCAGTTTTGTCACTTCATGATTTTTAGTGGTCTTCATTTCCTACTTTTCAAGGACATAGGCTGAGGTGTGAATGAGCTGGAGGATGAGTGAATTCAACAGTTAAAATGAAAAACAAAACAGAGCAAATGGTGGCTCTTTCTCTCTACATGGAAATTCCTGAAATTTATTTTTAAAATTTTATTTATTCATTTTAGAGGAGGGGGAGATAGAGAAGCAGAGGAGGAGCAGGAAGTATCAACTCCCATATGTGCCTTGACCAGGCAAGCCTAGGGTTTTGAACTGGAGACCTCAGCATTCCAGGTCAATGCTTTAATCCACTGCGCCACCACAGTCCAGGCTATCCCTGGAGCTTTTAAAGACATAGCTACATGTGTGTAGCTATTTATTTTATCCAATATTTAATTTATAGAGGTAATGAGTAAGTGAGGACATGGAGAGGTCAACACAGTTGAATGAAGATTTATACCAGTCTCAGGGGCCCCTAGGAAATACCAGGATAGTTAGGAGGCAAAAGACAGAGGGAGGGGAAATCATTAGACCAGAGCCTTTACTAGGGTTTCTGACAGTTTAGAATTGGCTAGTTTGAATAATTCTGTTGGGCCTTAGGGGCACAGAGGCTGTCCCTAGTCACCCAATACCTGATCCTGGGTTTGGTGAGGGCAGGGGATATATTGGCTTGGTTGTGTGAGAATTAGATAAGGAGCTAGTTGGGGGTGTAGCCTGGGGGACTGGTTGGTTTGCATAAGTTGTTACTAATTTTAGAAATTAGTAAGCTTGGGAGGAGCAGTCTCTCCCTGTATCTTTAAAGTCCCCAAATGCCAGAGTATCAAGAATACAGAAAATAAGGAAATATAGTTAATATAATTGGCCCTCTAATGAATAGATGCCAAGTAGACAAATATAGAATCTAAGAAAACGTCTTTATGTATTTATTGGAATGATGACTTCTAACATTAAAATTATACCCGTTAGAATAGCTATCATCAATAAATCAACAAACAACAAGGGTTGGTGACGATGTGGAGAAAAGGGAACCTTTGAGCACCGTTGGTGGGAATGTAGATTGGTATGGCTACTGTGGAAAGCAGATGGAGTTATCTTAGAAAATTAAAAATGGAACTGCCTTAGGACCCACTGACTCCACTTCTGGGAATATATCTGAAGAAACCCAAAACACTAGTTTGAAAGAATATATTGCCCTGGCCAGCTAGCTTGGTTGGTTGAAGCATCATCCTGAAGCACAGAGGTTGCCAGTTTGATCCCTGGTTCACATACAGGAACAGATCCATGTTCTAGTCTCTCTCTCCCTTCCTCTCTTGTTAAAATCAATAAATACATGTTTTTTTTTTTTAAAGAAAGAACATATGCACCCCTATGTTCATTGCAGCAGTATTTACAGTAGTCACAATTTGGAAGCAGTCCAAGGGTTCATCAGTAGATGAGTGGATAAAAAAGCTGTGGTTCATTTATACAAGGGAATACTACTTGGCCATAAAAAAAGAAGGAAATCTTACCCTTTGTGACAGTATGGGTGGATCTGGATATTATTATGCTAAGTGAAATAAGCCAGTCAGAGAAAGACAACTAGCATATGATTTTACTCATATATGGAATCTAATGAATAAAATAAAGTAACAAACAAAATAGAAACAGACTCACAGAGAAGAGATTGAGAGCTGTCAGAGGGGAGGGGAATTGCAGGGCTGGGTGAAAAATGTGAAGGAATTAAGCAAAAAAACCCAAACTCTTAGACACAGATAACAATATGGTGATTGGGGGAAGGGAAGTGGGGGGAGGTAGAAAAGGATGTAGGGGAGATAAATGATGATGGAAGGAGGCTTGTGAACACAAGGATACTGAACACAATATACAGATGATGTATTATAAAATTATGCTCCTCATCTGGCTTGAGTGTGGGCTCACTTGCTTGAGTGTGGATCGTAGACATGACCCCATGGTCACTGACTTGAGACCAAAGGTCGCTGGCTTAAAGCCCAAGGTCACTGGCTTGAGCAAGGGGTCACTCACTCTACTGTAAACCCACCTCGGTCAAGGTACATAGGAGAAAGCAATCAATGAACAACTAAGGTGCCACAGGAACAATTGATGCTTCTCATCTCTCTCCCTTCCTGTCTTTCTGTCCCTATCTGTCTGTCACACACACACACACACACACAAGAATTATGCTCCTGAAACCTATATAATTTTATTAACCAATGTCACCCCAATAAATTCAATAAAAAAATAGAAATTTGGAGATGAGCTTAAAAATTAATAATAAAAGGCATAGATACTCATGGTGAAAATATAAACCTGTATAAAAGTTTATAATGTGAAAATTAAGAAATGTTCACACCTGCTGTTAGTCCTATTTCTTAATTAACCACTATTAACATCTTCCTAGAGGCTTTCCGTGTGTATTCATCACAGAGTAAAAGCAGTGTTTCGCATGGTCAGCAGGCCCTGTTATCCCCCTCTCCTTTAACTCCTGCTTGGTCCATCCCTTCTCCCCACCAGCTGGAACCCTCCAGGCATGCTACTGCATTAGAGCCTTCGCTTCTATTTCTCAGGCTCGTCCTTCCATCATTTCCCTTTGTTTTTTACTCAAAGACACTTCTAAGAGGTGGTTGAATATTGCACCTATCCCATACTTCTATTTTTCTTCCCTGATTTCTTTTTATCCTTAACATTTTTTTTTATATTGTGCAGGTAACTTTTGCTTATTTTTCTTGTTATTATCTGTCTTCCCTGCTGGAATTAGTTAAGTTTTTATAGTGCCTGATACACAGAAGGTGCTTAATAATATTTCTTGAGTGAATGGATAAATATTAAGCACAATTATACTGTACATATTTATTTTCTATTGTTTATTTTTGTATTTTTCCAAAGTTAGAAGTGAGGAGGCAGTCAGACAGATTCCTGCATGTGCCCGACCAGGACCGACCCAGCATGCCCACCAGGCGGCGATGCTCTGCCCATCTGGGGCATTGCCCAATTGCTGCCGGAGCCATTCTAGCGCCTGAGGCAGAGACCATGGAGCTGTCCTCAGTGCTGGGGCCAACTTTGCTTCAATGGAGCCCTGGCTGCAGGAGGGGAAGAGAGATAGAGAGGAAGGAGAGGGGGAAGGGTAGAGAAGCAGATGGGCACTTCTCCTGTGTGCCCTGACTGGGAATTGAACCCAGGACTTCCACACGCCAGGCTGACGCTCAACTGCTGAACCAACTGGCCAGGGCCTGTATATATTTTTTAACTAATTTCTTTTTTGCTGATTGATTTTAGAGAGGGAGGAAGGGAGAAAGAGAAAGATACATCAATTTGTTGTTCTACTTATTTATGCATTCATAGGTTGAACATTTGAACAAGTGGAATCATATTATACATATGATCTCCCACTTGTTTTTTTTCCCACTGAAAGTCATCTTGGATATTTTTACATGTTAGCACATCTAGACAGTTCATTCTTTTAAGTAGCAGCATAGTATTCCAGAGTGTAGATAAACCATAATCTGTTTAATCAGTTATTCGCTGATGTCCATTAGAATACTGAGAATTTGCCTGACCAGGCGGTGGTGCAGTGAATAGAGCATCGGACTGGGATGCGGAGTACCCAGGTTTGAGACTCCAAGGTCGCCAGCTTGAGGGTGGGTTCATCTGGTTTGAGCAAAGCTCACCAGCTTGGATCCAAGGTCACTTGCTCCAGCAAGGGGTTACTCAGTCTGCTGTAGCCCCACAGTCAAGACACATATGAGAAAGCAATCAATGAAAAACTAAAGTGCCACAACAAAAAATTGATGCTTCTCATCTCTCTCTTTTCCTGTCTGTCTGTCCCTATCTATCCCTCTCTCTGTCTCTGTCTAAAAAAAAAAAAGAAAAAAGAAAGAAAAGAATACTGAGAATTTCACAATTTCCTATGGCAACAACAAATCAAGGAACGGAATGAACACCAGGGTTACGGAGTAGAACTTGTTCTAGAATTGACTAGGAAACTGTTGGTCTTTTTCTAATTATTATTTTTTACTTTCTTGTGCTGTAATTTATATTTTTCTTTAATCTTGGCTACTCAGTTAGAATACAGTTACTCAGATGAGGTATGGGCAGGGATAGATGATGAGACCATCACATGTACTTGGGATAATTCTACATTAGTAGTCTGTTACTAGAGCTGGGGGCAGACCTCTGCACAGGCAGGCTACAGGCATGTGGGGAGGATCCCTCCATCTTCTTTGACCCAGGTCAGCCCATTTATCCACACCTGCATCTGGTCTTATACGCCCCTTGCTGGCTAGTCCATTCATCTGCCATGTGCCTTCAAAATTACTACCTGATACTCCTTGTGCTGGCCAATTTCTCTTCTCAGTAATCATATATTCTATTTTCCATTCATTTAAACCCCACTTGTTAGTCTTCTTTTCCTTTAGAGCCTGATCACATGGTCTCTTTCCCCATTGAAATCTGCCCAATCTTTGACATCTTCCATACAAAAGTTCAAACCTCATCTCTCAGTGATGCTCGATGATATGGCCTTCATCTTGCCTTTCATTTCCTCCCTGGCCCTGGATCAGTCCATCTGTTCCTTCCTCGCATCTCTGTCGCTTTAATCTGTTCCTGCCTCTGATGTGTGCTCGTTACACCTGCAAACCCAACCCATGTAATATGCTCTTCCTCCTTAAACTTCAGAAATCTCATCTGCTTCTCTGAGTGATTCCAGCCTTACCAGCCCTTCCGGCCTTCCTTTAGTGATTCCAAAGTCTACTCAAGCTGTGTTCTCTTGGGAACTGGATGTTTATTTTCTATACACTATCCATTGTAGCTCTTTTGAATGTTCCCTGTTTGGCTTAATTAGGATGCTATGGGTTTATACTTGGCCTTCTATTACAAAGGGTTCCAGCATCACTAGGCAGGCACAGAATAGGTGGGGTGCCAGGCCTGATGTCACCAAGGTCCTGGGCTCACAGTTCCTCATGGAGCCAGTGGGAGAGAGATCACTATTTTTAGGTTTGAGAAAATACTGTTGCATTATAAGAGATATTTATTTCTATTATAAGTTAGTCGGGTATTTTTTGTGGAGTGTCTTGATGATAGCTAAGAAACTTCTTTCCAGAAAAAAATCACATACATACAAAATTTGGAACGCACTTCCAAGATGTTCATAGACCCCTTGAAAATCATGACTGAAGATTCCATGGCCCAAGGTTACAGCCCACTTCCCTAGATCGTGTTTCATATTCTTTCTCTTTTTTTCTTTTTGGAAAAAGAGAGAGCAAGAGACAGGAAGGGAGAGAGATAAGAAGCATGAACTCGTAGTTGCATCACTTGTTTATTGATTCCTTCCCATATGTGCCTTGATGGGAGGTGGTGGCTCAAGCCAAACCAGTGACCCTGTGCTCAAGCCGGTAACTGTGCGGTTTTGAACTTGGGACCTCAGTGTCTCAGGTTGAAACTCTATCCAATGCACCACCATAGGGCAGGCTCATATTTGTACTTTTTTGTTGTTATTTTCCCTCTGACTGTTCACTGACTTGTGGCTGGAAAGTATTGTCTTATTGAGATAATGAAATAGACACAAAATGACACTGAAAACATCTTTGGCTTTTTCTTTTTAGTAAGAGAAAGAGACAGAGAGACAGAGACAGACAGGAAGGAAGAGAGATGAGAAGCATCAACTAATAGTTGTGGCACCTTAGTTGTTCATTGATTGCTTTCTCATATGTGCCTTGACTGGGGGTTTCCAGCTGAGCCAGTGACCCCTTGCTCAAGCCAGCAACCTTTGAGCTCAAGCCAGCGACCATGGGGTCATGTCTATGATCCTATACTCAAGCTGGCATCCCCGTGCTCAAGCTGGTGAGCCCACTCTGAAGCCGGTGACATCAGGGTTTTGAATCTGGTTCCTCAACATCCCAGGTTGACATTCTATCCACTATGTTTCAACCTGGTCAGGCACATTTTTGGCTTTTCTTATTTTTAAAGCAAATTTTGTTACTCTTTAAAAATGTTCCATGTTGGAATTTAAAGAATTAGGTTGGGTTATTCCTCCCACACCATGCATAAATTTGGGACTACAAGGCTCTGTCTTGTATCTGAGTTGTTTGAATTAGGGTAGGGGTTGGTGGGAATTTTACTCTGAGTCATACTGAGGATTCTTCAATACTGGTGCTTTGCCTCAGTTTCCATACAACTCAGTTGATATCTGGTGGATTAACAAAGAACAAAGGAAATAATAGAGAAGTGTAATAGCCTAGGTGTTAAGAGCCTGGACCCTGAGAGGCAGGTTGATTTGAGTTATTTAACTTAAGCATCTTAAACTGGTGGCTCAAAGGAAAACCAGTGGGTAAGTTTTGTTTTGTCAGTTCAGCATTTCCAAAAGCAAAGTAATCTAATCTCCATAAAAGCATTGTGGGTTCTGGCTGGTTGGCTCAGTGGTGGAGCATTGGCCTGGCATGTGGATGTTCTGGGTTTGTTTTCTGGTCAGGGCAAATAGGAGAAGTGCCCATCTGCTTTTCCACCCCTTCCCTTCTTGCTTCTCTCTCTCTCTGTCTTCTCCTCCTGCAGCCATGGCTTGGTTGAAGCGAGTTAGCCACCAGCACTGATGATGGCTCCATGGCCTCTGCCTCAGGCACTAAGAGCTTGGTTCCTGAGCAATGGAGAACACTCCAGATGGGCAGAGCATTGCCCCCTAGTGGGCTTGCTGGGTATATCCCGGTTGGGGCGCATGCAGAAGTCTGTCTCTCTGCCTCCCCTCCTCTCACCGAATTAAAAAAAAAACAAGTAAATAAAAACATTGTGCAACTATTTGTTTTATACTGACCCCCTTAAAGCAGTTAGGTCAATGGCTTGCCCTGAAGCAAAGTAATTTAGGATTTAGTTTTTCCATCTGTAAAATGAGTGTAATACCTACCTTAAAGAACTAAATGAGTTAGTTTGCTATAAATACTAAATAAACTGTACATCTGATTATTACTAATTGACAGTGATGAATGCCTTAGGAAGTACGAGAAGTGTGGGGCTGGGAGATAGGGACAAAATGGAGCTGAGAGATATGGAGTCGAGTTGAGAATAAATCAGGCCTGTTTGCTGGGAAAACCACATAAAGTGGGAGAGCAGAATTTGGTCCAGAAGGTTGTGGAACAGCAATCTGGAATTGCTGGCACACAGCTCAGAGAAATCAGTACCCAGGGTTCCGCTGGAATGGGAATGTGTGGTTTCTACTGTTGCTCCTTGCAGGGGAAGTGAAAGCCTCCCCCAGGCCTCTGTGCTTCCCATGGCTGGCTTCTTCCACTGCCCACTCCTTGGATTTCACAGGCCTTTCCAAACACAGGAACGCCTTTGTTGGAGCAGCATCCTTTGTAGTCCTGAAAGGTGGGCCTGGGGTGCCATGGTTGTTTCATTAGTATCTGGAGCTCATTTTAATCAGAAGCTGGGAGCTTTGATGCCCAGTATCCCCAGGGCTTCCATGAGCTGACCACCTCGGCCTGGCTCAGCATTGACTTCTCATTGACTTGGGCTCTGTTGCTGTCTGTAGGAAGAGATGGGCTAAGTCAGGGGAGCCTCTGCTGGGGGTAGGGTGGGCAGACTCTGCCTTCTGACTCCTCAGTGGCAGGCTGTGGGGCCTAACTGCATTATCAAGGAGTTAAGACTGCCGTCACATTTGGAGAATTTGAAGGTGAGGTTGAGGCTGAATTGGGGGCGGGGATGCTAAAACTTTCAGTGTTGGTAGAAGCTCAGGAGATAGGATTGCAGGTCCAAGATTCAAATCTGAGCTCTGCTATTTACAAACTATGTAACCTTGGGCAAGTCACCTAACCTCAGTTTTCTTATCTGTAAAAGGGGGATAATAATAGTACCTATCTCAGAGCTTTGCCCTAAAGGTTAAATCTGTATGTGTGTGCTAGCTTACAAATATTAGCTACAATTATTAATTATATATTTGTATAGCAATACCAGGACTCAGATTGCTGGACTGGGCATTAGGGATAAGCACTGGCATGAAGATAACCAGGGAATGAAACATAGAATTGGAGAGAGATAGAAAAGTTGGGGATAGGTTTCGCTGGAACATAGCTTGGTCCAGACCACTTGCAGCAGATTTTCATTGAAGAATAAGAGGAGCAGGGAGGGAGTCTGGGGGGTGGTGGTGGGAAACAAAGGCAGCATCCTTCTTTTGTGCCCCAATCCATGAACACTGATATGGGCACATGTATGTGTTCTTGCCTTCCCTAACTAAACCAGGGTGCCTGTAGACATGGAGGGGGCTTAGAAGGGGGAAGGAAGTTTCTGAGTTATTCAAACATGGGTTGGGGGTGGTGGTGGCAGTAGAGCCAGAGCTAAAGGCTGGTTGAAGGGAAAATAAAACTGCTATTGTCATCTGCCTCCCAGGTCTCCTCCTCACAATGGTTCTCTTGCTGCCAGAATTTGGAAAACCAAGAGAAGTCTTGGAAGGAGTCTTGGGTTCCCAGGATGGTGGAGGTGACACCAATCTCCTATGGCTGTTCTGACAGCACAGAGCTTGGACAGTGGAATGAGGAGGATGCAATCTCTATAGAAGACCTCCTGTCCAGGACTTAGGTCCTGGGACCTTTTACCTTGACAGTGTATGCCCTTGTATTTGTGACCATGGTCTCCATCACCTGGAGGCAGCCAGTGAAGAGCTCTGGTTCTGAAAAGGAGGAGAAGTGTGCAAGAGGGGGACAAGGAAGGTGTGAGACCATAGGAGGGTAGTGAATCTGCATGAGCTCCACAATGGTGTCCAGCCTCAGCCTGCTTTGAATCAAGTAGAGGGAACAGAAAAAGAATTTGCTTTGGTGGAGGGACCAAGGGAAAGAGGCAGAATTCACTAGAGTCACTGTCTGGGATAGGAATAGAGTAATTCTTTTTTATATCATTTCAATACTCAGTTCACTTCTAATACTGGTGAGGACAAACACATAGTTACTGTCCATTTATTCATAGTCACTGTCCATTTACTCATATAAATATATGGACTCTCCGTGGGAATGTGCATGTTTGTGTCAAGGATGTCTTCAGAGCTGCGAAGCACTGCCCTGACCACAAGTGCTGTGGATGCGCTGGAGCTCTTGAGGTGTCCGCATTGCTTACCACTCAGCATGGCCCCCAAACCTCAAGGCTAGCATGGCTTGGACATGCTACATCTGGTGTGTGTGTGTGTGTATTTAACAGAGGCAAAGGAATGCTCTCACATTGTGGTTTAAGGACAAAAAGGAAACCTCTTTGAGAGCTAACCATCCTGGTATTATTAAGACTTACTTACCTTATTACATTAGGATTATTTTAAGTGGTCTGTAATAAGAATAAAGTGAAGGGAAGTGAGCACATAAGAGGTTGCTGGGCTCCAGTTGTGAAAATCAGAACGAGGAAGCTTACCAGAGGCCTTCTCATTAGAACCATGAATGGATTACCAGAACACCCACCATTACCATTATCATTTGATGTCTTTCCCAGTTTGTAGCTGGTGTAATTAAAGATGAAACAGAAATAAGATTTAGATCATTGGAAAAGAAAAAACAACATTTTATTATTTGCAGATGATATGATTTTATACCTAGCTTACTAAGAGAATCAAGCAAATTGAACCCCCAACTATTGGATTTAATAAGAGAGTGTAGTGTGTTGGCTTCAAGCAGGATAGATATATTCAAATTAAAAGCTTTCCCACATGCCGGCACTGATGGGTTTTTAAAATATAATAAGGGCCTTAGCTGGTTGGCTCAGTGGTAGAGCATAGGTCTGACATGCAAATGTCCTGGTCAGGACACACATGTGCCCATCTACTTCTCCATCCTTCCTCTTCTCCTTTCTCTCTCTCTCTCTCTCTTCTCCTCCTGTAGACATGGCTCAATTGGAGCAAGTTGGCCCCAGGTGCTGAGGATGGCTCCATGGCCTCTGCCTCAAACGCTAAGAAGAGCTTGGATGCTGAACAATGGAACAATGCTCCAGATGGGCAGAGCATCACCCCTTAGTGGGCTTTCCAGGTGGATCCCAGTTGGGGCACATGAGGGAGTCTGTCCCTGCCTCCCTTCCTCTCACTGAATTAAAAAAAAAAATCTATCCATAAAATAAGAGGGGGCAGAAAGAGATTTCATTTTTAAAAACAAAACACAGGAATAGCCTTAATGAGAAATGTGCTGTGGGATCTATATAAAGAAAACTAAAAAATCTGAGATTTATAAAGATATGAATTAATGGAGAACCATACCAAACTGTTTTTCTCTGATTGCAGAAGTTCTTTTTATATCTTCCTTTATAAACTGCTTATTGCATTTTCACATGCTACAGGCTGGGGATTCAATATTGAAAGAAAAAAAACAAACAAAGATGTAGTCCCCACCTTTATGGAATTTACATCTGAATGGAAGAGATAGATGTTAACAGAATAAACAAAACAAATAAATAGAGTTTATATATATCCAAGAAAAACGGCCTTTCATTTTTACTTCTGTGAGAAAGCTCCCTAACAGACCCCTGTCTAGCACTGTGAAATACCCAAACATGTTTTTGACTATAAATATACTGATTAAAGATAATTTGTTGAATAAGTCATGAATGATCAATATAAATTAACTAGAAAAATATGCAAATAGGGGCACCATAAATCACCTTAGCTCTAGGTTATGGAGATCAGAGTTCCCCAAGCAGTACTCCTTTAAAAGAAAATCTTTCTTTTCTTTTTACTTTGTTTAAATGCATTCTTATATATGTCACCCAAAGACAGAAGGGTTTGATTTGGCCTGTGTCCCCTAGAGGTAGGGCAGGCCCACTTCTGGGTATCATGTTAGCCACGTCTGAACTCTACCAGCTTATCATGAGAACGCAGTAGTTCTTGATTCTAGAGCAGTGATGGGCAATCTTTTGAGCTTGGTGTATCAAAATTCACCATAAAACCAAGTATAACTTGGGTGGTGTGTCACTTCGAGAGAAACGGCCTAACTGGAAGTCCCAGACTAGACGCTCTGTGCCGGAGTTCTGTTGTTTTGGCCTACAGACCTCCGACACAGAGTGTCTACACTACAGCAAATATTTTATCCTCGACTACTGCACCTGGCCGTGCAGGAGCAGAGGATGAAACATCCTTTTCCGCATGCGGCCCCATACTTTTCTGGGATGCGGCCGCATGCAGCCACGTGTCATCGAAAATGGCTACATGTGTCAGTGCTGACACACATGTCATAGGTTCGCCATCATGGTTCTAGAGGCTATCAGAGTTTTGTGGACCTCTGTTTGGCTTGAGTGTTAACTAAGGAAAGATTTAGTTTAAATACAGGGTGAGGCAAAAGTAGGTTTATAGTTGTTCATATGGAAGTTAATACAAGAATTAATAAACAATAATACAAGAAGAAACTGTGTTTCGCATACTCAAAATGGTAAACTTACTTTCGCCCCATCCTGTATTTTTGCATCATTGTTTATTATAAAAGTGTACAAGGATAGAAAGTGCCATGGAAGCGTAAGGGTGCTGAGCTGAATGTGGAGATGAATCAGTCTGCAGTGTGCTGTTTTCTAACACGTGTTTTCTTCTCCATTTATTACTGATCTCTTATACTCTTAATTATTTATTTGCCCTGGATGAAAATTACTGATTTCCTTTACAATTTCTGCCCAAATCTTCCATCATTTTCTTTCTTTTTGCCCTGTCAAAATTTTCCAAGGGGTCCTATTGCTAACAGACAATGTTCAGCGTTAGAGAATAAAGGAAGTGGATAACCATATTTTGCAGAATACCCTCCTTTGATGCTCTCTTTATATGGTATGCCAAGAACATATGAAATTAATTTTCCTTCTGAGGCTTTACAAGTTGCCAACTGACACATTTGTTTCCAGAAGGAAGGTAAGGATAGGCCAGGTGTGGAGATGGGTTAGGTCTTAAAAGATGTTTCCATTTTGCTGCAAGAAGAGCTGAGGGTGCTACTTCCTTCCCCGTGGGAACGACAGGAGTTTGAGGACAGTTCTTAAGGAGGAAGACTTACCCCCAGCTTTGCCTTCTGGGCCATGGTGATAGATATGTCTCAGGAAGCAGAGATTTGAAGAATAAATTACTAGAGCTTGAAGGGAACTTTTTAAAACAGGCATTCTAACTACACCTTTTAAATAAGGAATAAACTGAAGCACTTAGAGGTGAAATGACTTTTCCAAGGAGACTCCCCATTTTTAGTCCAGTAGTGTTACCTATGCACCTTGGTGTCTGTTATAAACTTCCAAAGCCACAACTGGAATCCACTAGTGATCCATACAGAGGACTCTGGGCATAGCCTCCTCTTGCTATACGCAATGAGGGAGGCAGGTGGTGTCTTTTGCTCTAGGGAATGGGAGAATGGTAAGTCACAAAGACTGTGGCAGAGTCCTAAAGCTGCGCACGTTCATGAGAAAATGACAAACGTCTGATGCTGATGCAGATAAATGCTGCTAGTGGTACAGCTGTGAAGAGGAAAACTGCACACTTTCTGGCAGTGGGAAAAATACCTGCTTGGAATAGGTGTGTGTTCAAGTTTGAGCATTTCAGGGGGGTCAGAATAGAAGGCCTTTGAAACCAAAGATAATCTACAAAGACATAGGGAATGCTTTACCATCCAAAGTCATGAAGGGGAAAAAAACCCCAAAATATTGAGACCATATTCAAGTCTCTACCCTCTACATTTTGGTTGAAAAGCCTTTATAAGGAAGTTGAAAGGGTAATGCCATCATTAACACTTGTCCTCACTTAAACTTGCTTATTGTTGTTAACATTTGAAAGTTGCAGATATTGTGACACTTCAACGTGGAGCTCTTTAGAATGACTTTTCCCCTACATAACCACAATACCATGATTGTGGTTATGTAGAAAATTAGCAATAATTCTGATATATCATTTGTATCCAGTTTCCTCTATTCAGTCTTTTTATAACTACTTCTCAATCTGGGATCCAAACAAGAGTCATTGATGCATTCCATTAAATTGTTATGTCTTTAGTATCATTTAATGTAGAATAGTTAGTTGCTCCCTCTCTTTTTTCCTCATGACACTGGATTTTTGAAGAGACTAGGCCCTTTGGCTTGTAGAATGTATCATACTCTGCATTTATCTGATGATTTTCTCTTGATTTCGTTTAGGAAAACATTTTGGGCAAAAATATTACATAAAGGAAGTTGTGTCTCTTTTTGTATCATACCACGAGGCATAGAATGTGTTGCTCACTCTGGTTACTCTGTGATCACGTTAGGAGGTGTCCCCCATCCTTCCATTTCCCCTTTATAATTAGTAAGTCCTCTGTGGAGTGATACTTTAAATCTATGTGAATATGCTGTCCCCCTGTAGTTTTAGTATCGATAGCCTGAATTGATAATTACATCACAGGTTACAAAATGGCCATTTTCTAATCTGATTATTTCTTCTATATTTATTAGTTGACAATTCTCCTGCAAAAAAAAATTCTCTTTCTCCCTCTTTTGAGTATCCCCAGGGACCAAGGGTTATTTCTTAAAAACCATTCATTATATTATAATCCATTATAACCATTACCTGGTTATTCTGTTTGCTGCTCAAGTAGTTTCAGATTTGGAGAGCAGAATGGTTTGTGGATGGTAGCCAAGGTGATAGGAAGCAGCAGCCTCTCAGCTTGGTTGGGCAGCATAAGGCTGCATGGTGAGATGGCAGAACCAGATTTGGCTTGTGCCTTGTTGTGTTCTCTGGCCAGTCCTCTTCTGTGGCTTCGGAATTATTCCTGGAAGGGAGCCTGAGTCTGTCTCTTGTCAAACTCTTTCCCTAACCCCCACTTCAGTGATTCTGGAAGTTATATGAAGCCCTGAACCAAATTTCTTGCTTCAACTAGCCAGAACAGATTCTCTGCAGCTATACTCTTACTGATGAGTATGGTCTCCCTATGTAAGCACTGGGTGTGTATGTAAATAAGCAATGATTAAAAAGCAATATAAATAGTGAATATATCAAAGAGATCACAGATTTAAGCCTATAGCACAAATTTGAAAGAAAACCCTGAATTTATGTATGTAAGGCATGGTATTAAAAATATCCAGTGACAGTGTCATGTATTCAGAGTTACCTGGTATTTAAGTTGTATGATATTAATGTGGCCTGACACTAATGTGCAAAAGGGGACTATTGAGAACCGGCCTTCTGAATCAAGAATCAGCATAGTAGATAGCAATTTGGTGTTCAGTAAGCTATTTAAATGACAAAGTCGATGAGTAATTGTTGCTGTATGACATAGCTTCTTTCGTTTTCATTCCTGTACCTGTCTGTCTTTCCTCCTACCCCTAATAGAGATGAGCAATACGTAGTCTCTGCCTTAGGGAGCTTGTTAGGGCCCAGTGGGGAGGATGATGTGCAGATCCAATTCACAGCAGAGAGCCCACAGGCCATGACAGCAGGTATGTAAAGGGACACTTACACTCGGGCAGAGTCTGATTTCAGAAAGGAGGTGGCATTTTGGATGAACCTGCTTAGAGCCAGTCCTACTATCCAGATTTTACTAGATCTTTAGAGTCATACTTCAGATAAAAAGGAATAGTTCCTTCCTTGGACTTCACAAATTACCAGTTGTCTGGAATTCCAAAGAAAAAACCCCAAGTCTCTCAAACCAGAATTTTCCAGCAAGTCGATTTTAATCTACACAGTGAGTGAAATGTCTGAGTAAGAAAGATCAATGAAGTTTAGCAACGTGTCTTGGCAAACGAACTGACCCCCTCCATTTACAAAGGATGAAGGAGACTGCCTTTGTGTCAGCCTTTCCTAGAAGACTGTCACAGGTGGGAGGCGGTGACTCTCTCACGGTTTTCGTCGCACTGGTCACGAGGTGGCCGCCGGCGCAGTTTCCCCGCGGCCCGCTGGGTCGCACTGTGGCCCTACTAATGCAAGCCTGGGCTGGGCAGGGGCGCTGGGGAGCAGCGGCTGAGTCCGCCCCGGGCAGAAGTAGCGGCACCAGGTTGGGGACACGCTGCACAGCCGCGAGCCTTCGGGGTCTGCTGCGCTGGACGAATGGCTTTTCTGACCTCCAGCAAAGTTTGCTCTTGACAGCATATCGCAGAGGTCGGACCTTGCCAGCCTTCGGGACTACCATGGCAGCCTTCCGGGAAGGGTGCGAGTTCCAGCCGCCTCAGGTGTCCCCAGTCTCCAGGGAGTTTGCTGCCTGGATTTGTTGCCCCTCGGATGACACGAAAGAGGGGTCCCCGAGAAGAGAGGGCTAGGGAGGTCAGGGAAGCTGATGGTCCTTGGGCAAGGCCACCCTTATTCTGACTCTTCTGATTGGCCGTATGCTGGTGGAAAGTGCCACTCCATTGCCTTCGTTGCATTGTTTTAATTTTCTTTAGATCTACACCGTGTTTTAAATGTCATATTTTATTTTAGGTCCTGGCTGGCTGGCTCTGCAGATAGAGCGTCAGCCAGGCATATGGACGTCCCAGGCTCCATCCCGGGTCAGGGCACGAAAGAGAAGCGACTCTCTCCCCACCTCCACCTCCAGCCAGTGACTCCATTTGTTCCAGCGTTGTCGGGGGCTCTGAGGATGTGAGGATGGCCGGTTGGTCCCAGCTTCAGCCTAAGGCACTAAAAGTAGGTAGACTGATTAGAGAGTATCGCAAGCATTGGTCCAGAAGGGATTGATTGCGGGGTGGCTTGCTTATGGGACTCTCTCTGTCTCCCCTCCTCTCACTTAAAAAAATAAAGATAAAAAATTATTTAAAAAATGTCTGCCTTGCTTCTTCCCTCAGCACTTGACTTTTCACAGATGCTCATTGCTTGGGTGGAATGTGGAATCTCCCTCCTCCTTACAACAGAGCTCAAAGCACCACGGATTCCCCTGCCCTGCTTAAATATGCATTTAATGTTTATTTAAAGCAATTAGCTAGTTTCTAAAATAGAAAAATAATCAATACGTATGATAGAAAATTTAAGCAGTACAGAAGCCTTTCTCCCTTTCTACATGGACCAAGTTTCCTCGGAGGTAGCTGCTCACTGCAAATACTTTAAAAAAAATTTATTCCACAACACAGTATATAGATAGCTTCTTAAAAATACCCATCTACATGAAAAAATTAGGTCATTTGGTGCCCCTCTCCCCATTATGATATATCACGAAGGTGGCCTCATATCAGTACATGTGGATCCCTGGCATTTTTTTAGAATGGCTGCCTGCTGTTCTATTATGCGGCACACCGTAATTATTCAATCAGCCCTCTATTGAAAGGATGTTGAGGTTGTTGCCAGTCTTTTGCTATTATAGACAATTCTGCAGTGAATAACTGTGTGTATGTGACTTGGGCTATGTGTGCAACTGTGTCTATAGCAGTGGTTCTTAACCTTTTCTGAGGTACCGAACCCACCAGTTTCATATGTGCATTCACCTAACCTTTAGTGATAAATAAAATATGATTTTTTCCCCAAATTCAAGACATAGGTATATGTTTTTGTACGGGTGCCCAAAATAAGCCGTGCATGAACATCACCTTGCTCACAGAACAAAACCAACAAAGTGCATGAACTCACAACAAATTATGGTATTACTTTATTCTGGCCTCCGCGGCAGAGGCTTCTCTGAACCCCTGAGACCAACTCATCGAACCCCTAGGGTTTGATAGAACTCAGGTTAAGAGTCACTGGTCTATAGGATAAGTCCTTAGAAGTGGAATTGTCTCAATGGAGAATACTTACATTTTTAATTTTACAGATCTTGCCAATTAAAGGTACTACCATTTCATAGTCTCATCAGTGACTGCTCCCCATCCTCCACCTTGTGAACACTCTGTTGAGCTTTTAAAATATTTGCCAGTGTGAAAGATTTAAAAGTAGCATGTCATTGTTTCAATTTGCATCTTTTCAATTTTGAGTGAGGTTTATTCTTTTTCACATGCATAAAGTTATTTGAAGTCTATGAGTAGATGGTTCATGTCCTTTGCCTACTCTTATGGGAACTTGGGGCATTTTCTTAGGGATTGCAAAAATATATAATATATATATATTATGATATAATAAAGAAATTAGATCTTTGGCTATCATAACTAATCAGTATTTTGACTTTTTAGTATTTATCATTCATAAATTTTAATATTTATAGGCTAAAATTTATCAATCTCTTACTTTATAGCTGCTGGGTTTTCTGTTTGGTTAGAGAGAACTTACCGCTCTAACTGTTGTATCCAGATGCCCCCCGGTTTTAGTCTAGCAATCTCTCCAAAGAAACCCAGGTTAACACAAAGAGCTTACCGTAAGCTTGAATAAAAGAAAGGCAATATTATTTTTTCCATTGGGAAAATATATTATTTGAAGTCAAGCAAGTAATTTATCTTTTAAAAAATTAACCTTTCACCCCTGTTCACAAAAATTATATATTGTAATAAAATTGGAAATGTATAAAGATATAAAGAAGAAAATAAAAATCATCTATAATTCTACCACTTAGTGATAGTGATATATATATATATGTTATATTTATACTATTTATATTCTGTAACCTACTTTTAAAAATATAGCAATATTCTATGGAAATTTTTCCCAGGGTATCAAATATTTTTTAAACATGATTTTAATTGTTGAATAATTTTTTTATTGTATAAGTAACATAATGTGTTTAACCAGCACTGGTTATAGGATGTTTAGGTAGTATCTAATTTTTCACTGTTGTAAGGAAGTAGCATTAATATGCATGTCCCTCACTTGACCAGGAGATGGTGCAGTGGATAGAGCGTCCACCTGGGACACTGAGAACCCAGGTTCCAAACCCCTGGATCACTGGCTTGAGTGTGGGATCATAGACATGATCCTATGGTTGCTGGCTTGAAGCCCAACCAAAGTCACTGGCTTGAGCGCAAAGGTCCCTGGCTTGAGCAAGAGGTCACTGGCTAGGCTGGAGCCCCCATTCCCCCATCAAGGCATGTATGAAAAAGCAATCAATGAACAACTAAGGTGCCACACCTATGTTTGATGCTTCTTTTTTTAAAAAAAATTATTTAATTAATTGTGTTTACATAAATTCTAGGGTGACCCCGACTGCATCCCCCCTCCCCCAAATTCCCCTCAACATCTCCCTTACCCCCCTCCCAACAGCGCCCTCCCCGCTTCCCTTCAGGTTTATCCCATCCTATCATCCCCTTTCCCTCTGTCCTCTTTTCCTCTGATCCCTTTGATCCCTCCTCTGTCTCATGATTGATGCTTCTTATCTCTCTCCCTTCCTGTCTGTCTGTCTGTCTCTCGCGCTCACTAAAAAAGTAAAAAAATAAAAAATGCATGTCTCCCTTTTACTTGTCTTCTAATTTAGCCAATTCTGTAAGTGTACGATACACTACAAAGAAAGGAGAATATGGATCTAGCTTCAGGATGGAGCTAGCCTGTCCCTAACTATCTTTTTGCACTTGATCAGTTAATCTCTAGTGCCAGGACCCTATAGAGTCTGTGCCTGCCTTTTATATCTTTTTGGGAGGTATTCATCCTTTTTTGCACATAAAGGAAGAAGCAAGTCAACAACCCAGTTCCTTACAGTTTTCATATTGTATTACTTAGCTGACAGACTAAAAATTACAATTTTCCTTAAAAAAAAAAAAATATATATATATATATATATATATATATATATATATATATATATATATATATATAAATAAATAAAAGGATCAGAGTTGGAAACTATAAGTGGTTTTATTTGTGTGTCTAGAACGGAGGTCAGAGGCCATCTAATATAGTTCCTTCCTCTCCTAGGAGGGAAGTTGAGGCTCAGAGATCTTATGTGCCCTGCCCAAAAATCACACCTCGGCTGCATGAGGTGGCATGGGATTCGTATTAGGTTTTTTGTTGCCCATTATCTGAATTGTACATTCTTTCTTTAATGCCAGTTTTTAGGTGAATTGACCTTGACTAACTGTGATTACAGAATTTCAGAATGGGACCCAGTTTAAAACCATGACTGTGTCAGATATTTGGCTGAGGAGGAAATCTCAATTCTGCATATAGGTTCTTATCTTCTCCCTCTAGGTTTACATCTGCACTGAGGAGGTTCCTTTATGAACTGCCTTTCTTGTTTACCATTTTCCTGCTACAAAGAATTCTAACCTATTTTATGCTGGGTTTTGCCTCAGATACTCATCAGGCTTTTATTTTACTTCTCATTGAGAAAACAGAAAGTATTGTGAACTTTTCTCCATAAGGGTTTTCATTTACACTATGAAACAATGCTTTAGACAAACATTAGGAATCTTTTGGTGTCTATTAACTAACTGGCTCGAAGATAAGTACAGTTAAAAACACTTAATTGGATCTGCACACCTTGGCATCAGTTTGAGAATCTTTTTGGACAAGAAATTAGCAAGGTTAGTTAGTCTGATAAAGCTCAGCTGACTGGGATGTTGAAGAATTTGAGGTTGGTTTGCTTTGGTCTGTGCTGTTCCTTGTTTTAAGACATCATCAAGATAGAATCCATCTCTTTTCCTTTTCCTAATAGATTTGGCAGATAGCTCATTCTTTTTTTTTTTTTTTTTTTTTTTTTAAAGGCTGGAGAAATTATTTCTGCTCTGGACTTGGCTTTTGATGAATTGTATGATCTTGGGGGGAAATTTTATATAGAAAGTTTTTTGTGCCCTTTTTTCCTGAAGAGTAAATAGGATATCCTACTTAACAATGACATTCAGATATTAAAATATAGACTTTAATTTTGCATCTTGAACGTGGCTGATTGTCACAGTCATGGAGAGGGTTGTTAAGCCTCCAGTGTAAGAATGGAGATATTAATTATCTAGGACCCTTTATATATTATGAGAGAAAACCAACAAATCCCGCTTAGGCCACAGGGGAATTTACCGATTTATACAAATGGGAAGTCCAAAGGGGGTGGGGGTAACTGTGATTTCAAATGTAGCTGAATCTAGAAATTGAAGTGATTCCATCAGCTGTCTTTTACTCTCTAAATCTTCAACTTTGTTTGCCTCTCCTTGGCTTTATTAAAGACTTCATAGTCTTTACAGCTCATGACTCTAGAATAAGAGACATTTCTTTTCTAGTGACCACATGTCAAATCTTAGGGAAGATTCTCATTGGTCTGCTTAGCACACTTACCCATCCCTGAATAAGTACAGTGGTACCTTGAGATACGAACAAACTAGCATACGGATTTATTTATTTATTTTTAAATTTTTTTGAGATAACGAGCTCCGTCTGTATTTTTGTTTGAGATTCGAGCGAAATTTTGAGATACGAGTCATGATTTGGGAAGCTGCAGTTTTTGTATTGGCAGTTTGATATACGAGTTGACTGACTTATGAGCTTGGTTACAGAACGAATTAAATTTGTATCTCAAGGTACCACTGTAATTATGGCTAGGATTATGGGATACTCTGATGGGCTAGCTAGGGTTGTAAGCAGCTCTCTTTGTCAGGGGGAGGATTGGGACACCATGATAGGCAACCTACCAGGCTCCCATGAACCAGAAAAAGAGGAAAGGGATGCTAAATAGGCCTAACCAACACTACAAAGGCCTTTAGATGAATGTATTAGCTACAGATCTGTTCAGTGATTTGTTTCACTCCATAAATATAACTTCTACATATGCTCACATTTAATTTTTTTATTACACTATAAAGCTTAAGCTCCATTGAACTGAAGCAGCACTTTGATAAGCCTAGCAAGGATGAGGTATTAATACAGAAATGTATATCAGTTAGAGAGATCAAAAAATAAGTATTTTTTGTTTTAGTTAGCACAGAGACATTATAATAGTTTTTCTTGCCCTCTTTCATCCTATAATATAGAAATATTTTTTGGATTTTATTTTGGTGAGAGAAAGGGAGATAGTGAGGCCAACTCCTGCATGTGTTCTGAGCAGGATCTACCTGGCAACCCCGTCTTGGGCCAATGCTCATGTACTGAGCTATATTTAGCGCCTGAGGTTGATGTTCTCTAATGGAGCTATCCTCAGCTCTGGGGTCACGCTCAAACCAATTGAGCCACTGGCTGTGGGAGGGGAAAAGGGAGAGAAGGGGTGGGGAGAAGCTGATGGTTGCTTCTCCTGTGTTCCCTGACTGGGAATCAAACCCAGGATGTCCATATGCCAGGCCAATGCTCTATCCACTGAACCGTTGGCTAGGGCCAGAAAGGTTTCAAATTATTTTTTAAATTATTAAAGTAGCACAAAAGGATATACAAGTGAAAAAAATAGTTTCTTTTATATCATTACAGAACCTTCCCATGTCTTTGCAAGAATTTATATATATTATCATATAAACATGGGATGATTCTATATGTCTGTTCTGCAACTTGCTTTCTTCACCTACTATGGTATCCTGTAGATCTTCCTTTGTCAGTACAACTAAAACTCCTTTTTTCTCTTAACAACTGCACAATTTCCCATAGTATAGATGTGTAGCCCATCCCCTCTCTCGTCAGAGGGTTTTAAGGTACTTTACAAAGCATTACTCTTTGGTCTCTCCTGCCTACGGGAGACCTGGTATGGCTTGGAAGACTTGTCCTTGGAGTGGGCCAGGCCTTTCCCACTAAAGGTGGATGCCGCAGAAGCAGTGTTGTCCTCAGGGATTTCCCCGAGGGAGCAAGATTCCTGCAGGGCTAAGCTAGAGCCAGAATTTGGTCCTATTACTGCCTCCCCCACTCCCCTCCCTGTGGTTAACCAGGAGGGAGGCCCATTGTTGATTGGTTTGGCAGGTGTCTGAGAAATTGCAAGAGTGTAATGACTTATTCTTTTGCTTATAGCAACACATAACAGGACTGACACATTTTTAGAGGATTCCTGGGTTGTTTCTGTTCTCCAACTCACTGAATAGGCTTTGTGTACGATAATGGTTTGCAAACATCTGCACAAATTCCTGGTTTATAGTCAATCACAGGTAATTAAATTAATTTGCATCTGGTTTGAAAATGCTCATATCAGATATAATTCCCTCCTGTGTTTGTTTCTTGCTGCTGAGTTACCACGCAGTACTAAAAGGCAGGCTGGGTTGGAGGGACGGTGACCCGGACAGGTCAAGAGGGCAGTTTAGAGGCAAATGAGCAAAGGACCCATCTTTAACTGTCTGAGAAAAAGCTTTTGGCTCTCCGAATCTCCAGCCTCTTCCTCCTGATATTTCTCCCCCAAACCCTTTCCTGCTTTACTCCCTTTAACTTCCATGTCAAAAGAAGGACTACTTTAAGTATTTTAAAACTGCTATAGCTCCTGGAGTCTTCTGGCCAGATAAATGGCTACAGAATTGTGATGACTTTGGAACTACAATTTAAGACCAGAAAGTATCTTCCCTCTTATTTTTCCTCAGACTTGTCTCTCTGCCTTTCATTGCCCTCCTGTGACTTTGCTTATTGCATTTTTTATCCTTTAAGACCCTTCTCTAAGCCTGACCAGGCAGTGGCACAGTGGATAGAGCATCGGACTGAGACACAGATGACCCAGGTTAGAAACCGCAAGGTCTCTGACTTGAGCATGGGCTCATCTGGTTTGAGCAAGGCTCACCAGCTTGATCCCAAGATTGTTGGCTTGAGCAAGGGGTCACTCGGTCTGCTGTAGCCCCCCGGTGAAGGCACATATGAGAAAGCAATCAATGAATTAAGGAACCACAATGAAGAATTGATGCTTGCCTGACCAGGCAGTGGTGCAGTGGATAGAGCGTCGGACTGGGATGTGGAGGGACCCAGGTTCGAGATCCTGAGGTAGCCAGCTTGAGCGCGGGCTCATCTGGTTTGAGTCCAAAGTTGCCATAAGCAAAAGAAGAAGTCATTACACTCTTGCAATTTCTCAGACACCTGCCAAATATATATAATTTATTGACTTGAGAGAGAGAGAGAGAAGCATTGATTTGTTGTTCCACTTAGCTGTGCATTCATTGGTTGATTCATTTATGTACCCCAACTGGGGATTGAACTCACACCCTTGGCATATCAGCATGGCACTCTAACCAACTGAGCTACCTGGCCAGGGCATAGATTTATATTTTTAAAAGGAAACGCCTCCCTTCCTTAGTCTCCTAATTGATTTTAAAACTGTGAGATCCTAGGGGAAGAAGCTACATAAGGACAGGTTGTATATAAGTCTATAAACAGTTTTGTAAATTCTTTTATTTTTAATAGAGAAAGAGAGAGGGGCAGACATAAAGGAAGGGAGAGAGATGAGAAACATCAACTCATAGGTGACAGCACCTTAGTTGTTCATTGATTGCTTTCTCATATCTGCCTTGATTGGTGGGCTCCAGCTGAACCAGTGCCCCCTTGCTCAAGCCAGCAACCTTGGGCTTTGTAAGGCTGGTGGTAGTGGCCATGCAGGTTCACATTGGATTTGGGCAGATGGTAAAGGAGCTGTGGAGCCTGAAAATGGTGGGCCATTTCATTTATTAGGGTCTCGCAACAGCAGATGAGCAAATAGGCAGGGAAAACTGCTTCCCTCTCTCAGAGCTGATGAGAAAACAGGTGGTGAGGGAGCCTCTTCTTCAGCAAACAATAGCAAAAAAATGGCCCCTCCCAATGGTAGCAAGCAATTCGCAATTTACAATCTGCTGCCCTGAGGGCAAGCATCTGTAGCCTTACATAGACTATACACACGTGGTGCTGCCCCTGCTCATTCACTAATCAGGCAAAATACAAGCGAGCAAGCCTAACACACTTGTTTGCCCAACATTCCACCCCTTTAGGGTTGCTCGCTTCACAATCTACACAACAGGTATCTTTCACAATGATTCCTGTGCGAGGAGTGAGGTACGTTACATAAACAGACTATAGCAACAGCAGAAGTTATATAATTACAATAATTACAAAGGTCTCCTTCACAATGTCTCCCTAAGCACTCTGCGCAAGGTGCTAACTGGAGGCCCATCTCTAGTCCCCTACCCCATGTTAAGTGGGAGGGCCTATATAGCCTAGGGCTGTGTCCATGGAAACTGTAAAGTGTCATTGGTGCATCTCTGCATCTGGATGAGAGCAGCTTCCCAGTGCAGGAGGGCCTCCACTGGAGCTGACCCCTTCCTTCAGCATCTCTCATAATGTCCAAAAGTGGCATGTCCATCCAACAAGGGAGCCAGTGCCCCCCCATTGCAATTCAAGAATCCATTACACCACTCAATGATCAGTCCATGATAGACAGACAGTCTGCAAATCACCAAGATAAAGAAAGGTCCATTACAGGCAAGTAGGCATCCAGCTCTTTATTAATGAACCTTTCTGTAAGTGCTCTATTTGTTGCCACAAGCCCCATCCAAATCCCTCAGAAAGCTTGTAGGGCTTGGCAGGGTCAAACAGAAGGCCTGTGCTGCCTTGATAGTTTTCTTATCTGTTGCTGTTGCCATTGCAAAAACAGCAACTATTATCTTCTAATCCCAACACCTGCTGCTGCATATTAGAAGGTGATCCAACGGATTGTCAATTTCACATGGGGCCTCAGGTCTGCCTGCCCATCCATGTTAGGTGGGTCTCTCGACCTTCCCCCATTCAAACTGGATCAATGGGTCCTGGGGAGGACCCTCATCTCCTACAGCTGTCTCCAACAAGTAATCCTGCAACCATGCAACCTGAACACCAGCCATTTTCTTGGCAGCTGCCAAGCCTTTTGTCTCAGTGGCTGGAACCTCTGTTCTGGTTTAAGATGCCACCAAAGCTTCAGGAGAACTTTATTAGACTTGCCATCTAATCTCTGCCTATCTGCCCCAGCCTTGATCAAATCTACCCACATCTGTGTTCAGGTAAACTTTATAGGCCCATTTCCTTTGTTAGTCGAGAGGGGCAGCACGGGCAGCACGGGCAGCACCCCTCACTGCCTACCATCTGCGTAACTGCATTGATGGGCTGCCCACGTAAAGGCCTGAGATAGCCACTAGTGACTCAAAAAGGGATGATGGGGAGCTGCAGAGAATGAGAACCCTTATCCCTGCCATAAACACTTCCTCATCTGGCCCATGGGACCTCAGATAGAAAGCAGTATTCTTCATACCTAGTTCCCAAAATACCTTGGTTAGCTCACTATAGCAATGCCACCTACTCACTGCTCCTGGAAAGTCTCTGTCATTCTGCCGGACTGTATGAATGGTGACCATCACCCATTCTAATAGGGTATGGTTTCCTGGGTTGTCATGACAGTCCTGAAGATGCTACTTCAAGGAGGAGAGCATGGTAATGTAGGCCAATTTCTCCATCTCTGTTCCAGAGAGCATGATGTTATCTATCCCCTATGTGCCACGACTGCAGCAACCAGGCTACCAGGGGCTTGGTGGGTTTCTGCCTGAATTTCACCCCTAACTCCATCAGCACTGCCTGGGTGTAAGGACAGACCCCAGAGTGCTCTACCACCAGTGGAGGGGGTTGTGCCTGCCCCTGAGGGACTCTTGGCTGCTGAGTTTTTATCTTCTGGGTGACCACTGTCTGGGCTCTGAGTCTGTGGACAGCAGCTTCAGCCCAAACCTCCTCCTCCTCTTCAGAAGAGTTGGAAACGTCTGCTCCCACTGCCTCAGAGCCACTCTGCTAACTTAGATGCCACTCTGTCTTCAGTGCCTGCTTTGGCTCCTGTGGCTGCGGCTCTCTGCTCTTGTACCCACAGTTGTTTCTCCACCAATTGCCGGTTCCAGCGTTCCACTTCCAGGGCAAACTGGAGCTCATAAACCTGTAACTCCTTCTCCAGAGATTGCTCCAGTTCCAGGAGCTGTTGGTGTTCAGCCTGCTTCTCACACTATAGCTTTCGAGAGTAGTTGGCCTCCTTCTCCAGTGCTCGCTCCAGTTCAAGTTGTTGTTGCCACTTGGTCTGCAGCTCATCCTGGAGATTTTGACTTTGGACAGCCTCTTGCACAGAGCTCTTGGTTTCTTCTCGCAGGGTTATAAAACACCCAGCCCACGGTCCCCAACAGGAGAGCCATCAGGAACAGCCACTCCTCTATCCCACCCTTCAAGGGTATTGATGGCTCCATACCAATCTGATCTGAATCCTGCCCACTACGCCAGAGGTAATGCTGGTGGTCTTGGCCATGCAGGTTCACATTGGATTCAGGCAGATGGTAAAGGAACTTGGAGCCTGAAAATGGTGGGCAGTTTTGTTTATTAGAGTCTCGCAACAGTGGACGAGCAAGCAGGCAGGGAAAACCGCTTCCCTTTCTCAGGGCTGATGGGCAAACAGGCCAGGAGAAAAACCCCTTCTCCTGCAAACAATAGCAAAATTATGCCCCCTCGCAATGGCCACAGGCAATCTGCAATCTACAATCTGCTGCCCTGAGAGCAAGTACCTACAGCCTTCCATAGACTGTACCCATGTGGTGCTGCTCCATGCTCATGCACCAATCAGTCAAAGTACAAGTGAGCAGGCCTAACATACTTGTTTGCCCAACAGGCTCAAACCAGCAACCTTTTTGTTCTTAAGCCAGCGACCATGGGGTCATGACTATGATCCCACGCTCAAGCTGGCAACCTCGCATTCAAGCCAGTGACCTCGGAGTTTTGAACCTGGGTACTCAGTGTCCCAGGCCTATGCTCTATCCTATGTGCCACCACCTGGTCAGGCTGTTTTGTAAATTTTAACGTCAGAGGACAAAGAAAAAAATAAATGTAAAAAGACCTCAGAAGATAGCATCTTGTCCTGGAGGGGGTTGGGCACACTCTCCATCCTGCCATGATATATTTTTGGAGCTTGGAAACTCTCCTGAGCATCTCTCCAACATAAGGAAGTACCTTCAATTACAAATACAGTGGCACAATTTTACCTCCTGGGGGCGTCTGGAGCCAAAAGGGCTCAGAGAGGCTCATGTGGGTTTGGTTTGGGGTATAGGAATATGCTCTGAGAAGAAGGTTCTGCTTATTTCTAGACACAAATGTAAATAGCAGCCTTTGAGGCCTCTGTTAAGCAAACATTTCTCCTTTGGTTTTTTGTTCTGGGGTATCACCTCCTCCTCCTGGATGATGGCAGTTCTGCCTACAACATGTCACACAATCTGTCTTTGGCTTTTTATCATTTTTTGAAGACACTCCAACACCTTAATGTGGGTTTTCAAGGCCTCACAAGTCCAGCTCTGACTCTGGCTCTAAGATATGGTTAGGATGGTAAGTCTAGAAGCTATAGGAGAATCCATTTCCTAGTCCTACAGGGGCAGGAGCAGCATCCTTATTTTCAAGGATGCCTAGCAAAATTTCTGTGACTTTTATTTGGTGACTAATTTTTACTTATGATAGCTCTCTCCTCAGCAAAGTTCTAATTGACTTCCCCTTCTTCATTTCCCTTAGGAAGCCCATCATGTGTTTTAGGGATGTTCCTTTTATTTCCTCTTTTTAGACCTTATCAGTAATAATAAAACTTCCCTTTGAATTAAATGTATGTTCATTGAAGAAAATTAGAAAAACACAGAAAGTTTAAAGAAAATAAAAGTAATCCTAATTTTAGCTTTAAGATAATATTGCAGCTCTGGCAAATCTTCTATCATTTCTTTGAGGGGTTCATTTCTTAAATTCTCTCTCTTCTGCAAGTACCCTCCATGCTTCTATTATATTTTTCAATTCTTTATTCTGTAATTGTTTCTGGGAGAATTTCTCTACTTCACCAGTCAGATTTCTAAGTCTGTCTTCTTCTTTGTCCGTTCAGTTGTTCAGTCTAATTTTAAAGTCTGTCTTCTTTTTATTTTAATTTTTTTGAGAGTTAGCTCTTTTCTTAGCAGTAATTGGTGTTTCTCGGTCACAGTAAGGATTTTCTTCAAATGTTTGGTGGTTTGTGATTGTGTGTTTATTTCTGATCTGAGAGGCTCTGATGCTGTGTCTGAGAATGTGCTATCCTCTGGTGGTAGGGCAGGAGCAGGATGTGGGGCTGGGCAGGGTGAGTCAGTAGAGTCTCCTGGCCAAGACGTTTCCATTTGTCCTGGGTGAGGCCAACTGGGAAGCGTTACCTTGATTCTTTGGCCTGATGCAGGCTCAAAATATGTCTCTTGGGCTTGCTGCTCCTACAGAGCTGTGTGTGTGTGTGTGTGTGTGTGTGTGTGTGTGTGTGTGTGTGAGAGAGAGAGAGAGAGAGAGAGAGAGAGAGAGAAGAACAGGCTGTTCCTGCCTAGATGACCCAGCTGGTCCTGATAGTGACCCAGAATGCCTTTGTCTACACAGGCTCTCAGTATCTTCTGTCTATAATTTAGGACCCTTTGGAACTAGCTCACCACTGTCTTGTACTGTATATGTTTCAGGTTTATTATCTGATTTCATGTGTCTTTCAGATATGACTCATTATTACTGACCACAGAAACTGGCTTTCTTTGCTTACCTTCATTGTTTTGACTTGTTCACTTAAAACCATTTTCTGTCATTTCTCATGATTTGGAGCTGTTGGGGAGGTTGGCTGCAACGTATCAGCCTTTTTTATCCAGTCTTCTCAGGTGTATTTTTACAAAGTCACTGAGGTTTCCTTGTGGACTGAGAATTCAGAATTGATAATCAGAGAAGGAAATAGTTTAAATTTTGCCTCCCAATATCTTAATAGATACTGGGAATTTAAAACCTTAATACAAAGAAAGCATGGTTTTGAACCATCTGCTTGACTAAAATCCAAACTTTCTTTATCCATATGTACGGGCCACTTTCCCTCACAAGCTGTTCTGTTGACTCATGGCAACCTTGCTGCTGGAGAACTTCGATGGCCTAACCAAAGACAGCACCTCCCTGGCTGAGGACTCTGTTTTAAAGCTTTGTAACTTTAGGGAGTGGTCTGGGTGGGGTCATGTTCCAGCTGCACCCCATAACATTTCCCGTGTCCTGGCTGTGTTGATAGCTGGTGCTGTCTGCGGTTCGCTGTTCTGGCCAATGAAGGCAGAATTGCTTGCATTGGGTAAGCATTAACTCACCCAGCAGACTCATGCATTTATAGACCTCTGGGGCTGGCATTTCTGTGAATTCTTTCAAGTTCATTCCTGTCCCTCTGGCTCACCTCTTTACAAGTGCCTGCTTGCCTTGCGTGCTTAAGAGTGACAGAAGGACGTCAGCTCCCCAAGATAACTTGTCAGTGACTTTTCCCTAGGACTTCCCTGCCCTAGTGTGTTATCATTTTCATGTTGTGAAACACAGTGATAAAGATATTTTGTACTTCTCTAGAACATTTCCCCTGAGGAATTTTTGAACATCTAAAGACAGTAGTTTTGTAATTTTCATAATTTTTCAGTCTGAGGTAAATGTTTTCTTGTTAATTTTCAAGGCAATGAATATGACTTTAAAGGTAGCACAGTGGACTTTTAATTTTACCACACAACAGAAAAACTGTATTCTAGGCCTGAGTACAATGTGGCATTTCATACATACTAGGGGTGCAGATACACGTACGTGCAGGCATTTTTCACTTAATGGTATTTCAGTTCCCCAAGACTTCTTGATATGAAACCAGAGATTTATTTCTCCATAGGGGAAAATTCTAACAGAAAATGTCTGAATTTTGTGAGGCAGGACTAAAGAGAGACTTTAGCATTCTGGTATTTAGAATAATAGTTCTTCACTGTATCTAGTGACTAGAATCACTTGGGAAGCTTTTAAAAATTACCAGTGCTTGAAATTTATAAAGACTGGAAGCCAGCCAGTAGTGTGTGGGGTTGGGGCAGAACAGCGACTGACTACAGCTGGCTCTGGGGATCTTTTGGGTATGAAAGGAAGGTTGTATTCTGGATTGTGGTGGTAGCTGCACCGTCATACATATTTACTAAAAAATCATTGACCTGCCTGACCTGTGGTGGTGCAGTGGATAAAGCATCGACCTGGAATGCTAAATCTGCCAGTTTGAAACTCGGCTTGCCCAGTCAAGGCACATAGGAGAAGCAACTACTATGATGAGGTGATGCTTCCCGCTCCTTCCCACCCCATGGTTCTCTCTCTCTAAAAAAATAAATCAATAAATAAAATCTTAAAAATAATTTAAAAAAACACTGAACTTACAGTGGATGAATGTTATGGTATGTAAATTATACCCCAGTAAAGCTCTTTTTAAAAAGCCTGTCTGGGTGTCCCTTCAGAATAATTAAATCAGAATCTCTGGAAGTAGGACTCTGTCACTGTTAATTTTTTAAAAATTAATTAATTATTTTAATTAGAGAAAGAGAGAGAGAGAGACAGGAACACCAATCTGTTCCTGTATCTGCCCTGACCAGGGATCAAACCAGCAACTTCTGCACTTTGGGACGATGCTCTAACCAACAAAGCTGTCCGGCTAAGGATGGCACTGGAATTTTGTAAAGCTCTCCAACTGATTTTAATATGTCCCATTGCAAAGAACCACCTGCCTAAGCCTTGTTTGTCTTGGTAGGACAGTCCTGCCCTAGGGCCACGAATCCTTCAAACCATATTTCCTGGTAATGAGATTTGTTTTCTTTTGCCTATCCCTTAAAGTAATACATGCTTGTAAGACTTAGACATAAAGATGGATGATGCATCCAGATTATAGTAAGCAGTTTGAATTTAGGTGGCAGTTCTGTATTAGAAATATAGGTGAATGACTAGATGAATTTTTGCTATTTTGGGAGGAAACACCAGCCTTTGCATGTCTGGAGATTCTTTATATGCCTCCTTACAGCCGGAATGAGGGTAAGGTGAGAAGGCACTCACCTTAGGTCCAAAATTTAAAGGAGGAGAGAAAAAAACACTCACTAATCAAGATAAATACTATTTTATTGCAATTAAAAATAAAAATTAATTTAAAAAAATCAATGGTGAACAAAATATTAGTTTCAGGTGTTCAGCACAATGGTTAGACAACATGTATTTTACAAGTGGTTTCCCTCCACCCCCCACATTTCTAGAACCCACTTGGTATCATACATAGTCATTAAGATATTATTGACTATATTCCCTTGGCTCTATTTTATATCCCCATCACTGTGTTGTAACTACCCATTTGTATTTCCTTTTTTTAATTGAATTTGTTGGGATGATGTTGCTTCATAAAACTATACAGGTTTCAAGTGTAGAACTCAACAAAACGTCTGCACACTGCGTCATATCCCATTGCCCCAGACAGTCTCTTTCCATTTGCATTTATTCCCCCTTTGCCTACCTCCACCTACCTACCCCCCTTTCCCTCTCACTCTCACCACATTGTTGTGTGTCCATGTGTTATATATGTGTGTGTGTTTGCTTAGTCCCTTTACCTTCTTTCATCTAGCCCCCCAAGCCCCTCTCCTCTGACCGTTTGTTCCAATGTATCCATGTCTCTGTTTCTGTTTTGTCAGTTTATTTTGTTTATTAGATTCCACAGATAAGTGAAATCATATGATATTTGTCTTTCTCTGACTGGCTTATTTCACTTAGTATAATAATCTCCATGTCCATCTATATTGTTGCAAATAGTAAGATTTCCTTTTTTTTTTTTTTAATGACTGAGTAGTATTTCATTGTGTAAATGTACCACCGATTTTTTTTATCCACTCATCTATTGATAAGGCACTTGGACTGTTTCCAGATCTTGGCTATTATAAATAACACTGCAGTGAACATATGAGTGCATATATTTTTTCACATTAGTGTTTTGGGTTTCTTTGGATATATTCCCAAAAGTAGGATCACTGGGTCAAAAGGCAGTTCCATTTTTAATTTTTTGAGAAAACTCCATACTGTTTTCCAAAGTTGTTGCACCAGTCTGCATTCCTGCCAACAGAGCATGAGGGTTCCCTTTTCTCTACATTCTCACCAAGACTTGTTTATTGATTTATTGATGATAGCCATTCTGAGAGTTGTGAGGTGATATCTTACTGTGATTTTAATTTCCATTTTTCAGAAGATTAGTGATGTTGAGCATCATTTCTTTTGTCTATTGGTCAGTTGTATGTCCTCTTTGAAAAAGTGTCTATTCAGGTCCTCTGCCCATTTTTTAATTGGAATTTTTTGGCGTTAAGTTATTTGAGTTCTTTATAAGTGTTTTTATATTAATCTCTTACTAGGTATGTCATTGGTGAATATTTCCTTTCATTCAGTGGGTTGTCCTTTTTGTTGATTGTTTACTTTGCTGTGTAAAAACTTTTTAGTTTGATGTAGTCCCATTTAAAAAGTTGATTTCTGGCCCTGGCTGGTTGGCTCAGTGGTAGAGTGTCAGCCTGGCATTTTGATGCCCCAGATTCCTGGTGAGGGCACACTGGAGAAATGACCATCTGTTTCTCCACCCCTCTCCCTTCTCTCTCTCTTTTTCTCTCTTCCCCTCCTACAACCATGGCTCAGTTGAAGTTAGTTGGCCCCAGGTGCTGAGGATGGCTCCATGGCCTCCACCTCAGGTGCTAAGAAGAGCTCAGTTGCTGAACAATGAAGCAACACCCCAGATGGACAGACCACTGCCCCCTAGTGGGCTTGCTGGGTGGATCCCAGTTGGGGCATGTGCAGGAGTCTGTCTCTGCCTCCACTTCTCCCACTGAATTAAAAAAGAAAAAAAAAAATTTTTCCTTGCCTGAGGAGATATATCAGAAAAAATATTGAAAGTTTATTTTGTCTAGTATAAATATTGCTACCCCAGCTTTTTTTTTTGTTTCTAATTTTATAAAATATATTTTTTCTAACCTTTTACTTTCAATCTGCATATGTCTTTCTATCTATCATGAGTTTCTTGCAGACAGCATATGTAAGGGTCTCATTTTCCATTTAGCCACTCTGTCTTTTGATTGCAGCATTTAATGCATTTATACTTAAAATAATTGCTGATGCACATATAGTTATTGCCATTTTATTATTAATATTTTTATTATTGATTGAGTTTTAGAGAGAAGAAGGGAGAGAGAGACAGAGAAACATCGATTTGATTTCCCACCCACTTATGCACTTATTGGTTGATTCCTGTATGTGCCCTGACTGGTGATTGAACCTGCATTCTTGGTGCCTTGTGATGATGTTTTAACCCACTGAACTACTGAGCCAGAGCCTATTCTTCACATATATTTTTTCTTCTTATCCAAGTAAGAGGAGGGGGGATAGATAGACTCCCACATGTGCTCTGACTGGAATCCACTCAGCAACCCCCATCTGGGGTCATACAACCAAGCTATCTTTAGCACCTGAGGCAGAGGCTAAACAGAGCCATCGTCAGCCCCTGGGGCTGATGTGCTTGGACCAATCAAGCCGGACCAATCAAGCCATGGCTGCAGGAGGGGAAGAGAGAGAGATATATATAGAGAAAGAAAGGGGAGGGCGATAGGTGGAGATGCAGATGGTCACTTCTCCTGTGTGCCCTGACCGGGAATTGAACCTGGGACATCCACATGCTGGGTCAGTGCTCTACCACTGAGCCAACCAACCAGGGCCTTACTCATCCTTTTTTTAAAATTTTTAATTTTTATTTTTTTTACTCATACTTTTTATTTTCTTTTTTTTCTTCCTCCTCCTCCTCTCACCTTCCCTGTACCTTCCTCTCTATTGTTCCTTTAACATTTCTTGTAAAGCTGGTTTGGTGGTGCCTGACCTGGGGTGGTGCAGTAGATAAAGTGTCGACCTGGGAACACTGAGGTCGCCAGTTCAAAACTCTGCACTGGTCTGGTCAAGGCACATATGGGAGTTGATGCTTCCAGCTCCTCCCCCCTTTCTCTCTCTCTCTCTCTCTCTCTCTCTTTCACTCTGTGTCTCCTCTCTAAAATGAATAAAATAAAAATAAATTAAAAAAAAAAAAAAGCTGGTTTGGTGGTAATGAATTCCTTTAGCTTTCTATTGTCTGGAAAGCTCTTTATCTGTCCTTTGATTCTAAATGATACCTCTGCTGAGTAGAGTAATCTTGGTTGTTGGTCCTTGCTTTTCATTACTTTGAATATTTCTTGCTAGTCTCTTCTGACCTGCAAAGTTTCTGTTGAGAAATCAACTGACAGTCTTATGGGAGCTCCCTTGTAAGTAACTAACTGCTTTTCTCTTTCTGCTTTTCAGAGTCTCTCTTGGTCTTTAACTTTTTGCATTTTAATTATATTGCATCTGGGTGTGGGCCTTTTTGGGTTCACCTTGTTTGGGACTCTCTGTGCTTCATCTAATCTACTATTGATTCCCTCTAATTTATCATCTTCATTTCAGGCATTATATTCTTCATTTTTGACTCGTTCCTTTTTGTGTTTACTATCTCAACAAAGAAGTTCTCATTGAAATCATCTATTCTTTCCCTAAGTTCATTGAACACCGTTGTAACTGGTGTTTGAACTCTGCATCTGTTAGATTACTTGTCTCTGTGATTTAATTCTTTCTCTGGAATTTTGTTCTGCTCTTTCATTTGGGACATGTTTCTTTGTTTCCTCATTTGGCTGCCTTCCAGTGGTTGCTGTATGTGTTAAGTAGAGCTGTTACATCTCCTGGTCTTGGTGGAGTGGCCTTGTGTAGTAGGTGTCCTGTAGGGCCCAGTGGCAATGTCTCCCTGGTCACCTGAGCAGGGTGCTCCAGATGTGTCCCTTGTGTAGACTGTGTGTGCCCTCCTGCTGTAGTTGAGACTTGATTGCTGTTGGCATATCAATAGGAGGGATTGACCATCAGGCTGATTGGTTGTGAGGATTGGCCATGAATGAATACAGTGGAGGAGCTGTTGTATAGGGGCTGACACTATAGAGCAGGATTCACTTTAGCAGGGCTCTGGTGTCTGGCAAATCTCACCTTTGATTGTGTCATTTGTGGAGGTGGTTGGGTGGTGCTGTGGGGTGATTTGAAGCTGGCTACCAGGTATGTTTGCTCTGGGGCCTCTTTGGAAATTCAGGCCAAAATCAACCATAGCCTGTGCCCTGCTTGTGCCCTGGCTGGGGCTGATTGTTATGAGCTACACAAAGTGATCTGCAGCTGGTTGCCACTTGTGCTAGGAGGTACCTGGGGAAGGCTAAGCTGTTAACTGGGGTCAGCTGGCACTAGCGATAGCCTGGGGGTTGCTTAGCAAGAGGTGCGGGGCATGCCAAGGCCAGATGCTGCTTGTTTGGGGTTTTTGAACCTTGAGAGACTTTAGGAAAGTCTGTAGCATGAGCCAAGATAGGCTGTGTGTATGGAAAAGCCACTGGAAGCAAATTGGGTGGGCCCAAAAGTTGGGAGGGGCAGAGTCTCAGGGAGTCAGCAGCAGAGGGTAAACAGTGTTAACCAGGTTGATGTAGACCCAAATATAGATAGTACCCTCCTACGCCTACCGGGGAAGGGCTCAACAAATGAACAATGGCTTCTACCAGCCTTCTGTCTGGGAGAAACTGCCCCTCAAAGCCAGATAATTCAGACCCTGGCACCTTTCGAGCTGCTGTCTCAGCAGTGGAGCTCAGCATGGGTGAGTCAGTCAGCGAGTAAGTTCATGCTCAAGCTCTTTAAAAGGAATGCCTGGGACTCCAGCAGCCCTTTGTCTCACTCAGCCACAATCCCTGCTGGTTTTCATAACCAGTACTATGAGGACTTCTCTTCTTGGCTCTGATACCCTGGGCTGGGGGAGGCCTGGTGTGGGGATGGGACTCCTCCCTCTTCAGCGGGAGGACCTCCACAACCAAGATATCCCTCCCAATTTCTAACTGCCACACGTGGGTATGGGTTTAGCCACCCCTCCTACCAGTTCTTTGTGGTTTCCTCTGTACATCATAGTTATAGGGCTCCAATATGTCATTTTAAATACAGTATCCCTGGGCATCTGTCTTCTTTACTGGAGAGTCGGTACTACATCCAGCTGGTTCTCTAAGAAGGGGAGCCTGATGACTGTCTGGGTCGGAGACAAGAAGACTCACACAGTCTTGGCTGCTGCTGTTGAACCTGCTGGATGCACAGATTTTGTCTTTCCTCTTGTTGAATGAGATGAGAGCCAACTTTCTGGGGAAAGCTGGGTACCTAAGTATGCCCTGAATCCTATCTGGAGTGGTAAGAAACCACTCCTAACTCTTCCTCTTTCTCCCTTGGGCACAGGAGAGTGGGAGTGGCTCAAAGGTTGCCTGTGCTTTCACCCATTTTCTGTAGGTCTGTGTCTCTGTAACAATCCTCTGCTTGATCTCCTAATCTGGGGCTAGATAAAGGGTCTCTAATCCGATAAATTCATGGTCTCATCCAGGAATGGATCCAGGTAATGTGGCATCTGAAGATTACACCACTTTTGAGGAAACTTCCTTCAGAAGGATACAAATTTATAAATGCCAAATTAAATTTAGAGCTTTGGAAGGAGGCCCTTGAAAGCAAATGGCACTTAAGCTTTATTTGCTTCCAAACTCTCTCTAGTCTTACTTTAATATTTCATTTTCCTTATACCTTTTCAGGATATCTCTCTGCAATTTGTTAACTCACAGTACCCAGAGACCTTAGGAGTATGTCTCAAGTTTATCTTACAATTTTATACTTTCAAAAGCCCCAGGATATGCTCCTTGTGAGGTAGTGAAATGACTAAGAGAATTAATTCTAGCATCAAACTGGCTGATTTTGTATCCTGGCTCTGCCAGACTTTGTTTGTTTGTTTATTTATTTATTTATTTTTAAAATTAATTTAATGGGGTGACACCAATAAATCAGAGTACATATGTTCAAAGAAAACATCTCCAGGTTATCTTATCATTCAATTATGTTGCATACCCATCACCCAAAGTCAAATTGTCCTCTGTCACCTTCTATCTGGTTTTCTTTGTGCCCCTCCCTTCCCCATCTCCCTCCCTCTCCTCCCTTCCCCCACCCCGTAACCACCACACTCTTGTCCATGTCTCATAGTCTCACTTTTATGTCCCACCTATGTATGAAATCATGCTGTTCTCAGTTTTTTTCTGTTTTACTTATTTCACTCCGTATAATGTTATCAAGGTCCATCCATTTTGTTGTAAATGATCCGATGTCATCATTTCTTATGGCTGAGTAGTATTCCATAGTATATATGTACCAAAGCTTTTTAATCCACTCGTCCTCTGACGGACACTTGGGCTGTTTCCAGATCTTCGCTATTGTGAACAATGCTGCCACGAACATGGGGGCACATTTCTTCTTTTCAAACAGTGCTATGGTGTTCTTAGGGAATATTCCTAAAAGTGGGATAGCTGGGTCAAAAGGCAGTTCGATTTTTAATTTTCTGAGGACTCTCCATACTGTTTTCCACAGTGGCTGCACCAGTCTGCATTCCCACCAGCAGTGCAAGAGGGTTCCCTTTTCTCTACATCCTCGCCAGTCTGCCAGACTTTTTGAATGACTTGGGGAGTTTAGTCTTTTTGCCTCCAGTTCCTCCTCTATTCTTACCTCATAGGGTTTTGTTGGGGCAGGACTAAATGAGATAAAGTATGTGTGAGGCTTAGCACAGTGTCTATTAAAGACAAGGCACTCAATAACTGTTAGATGGTATATCAACCTGGATTCTTTGTTTTTAAGCAGCAGAAATATATTCTGGCTACTTTAAGTGGAAAAATAAGTTATTGGTAAGATGTTGGCTAGTACACCAAAGAGATAGGAAGTTTGCAAAAGCAGATGCTGAAAATAGGTAGGAACTAAGGGAAACCAGGCAGCAGAAATAACCTGATCGGAACATTCTATTCCTGTTCCAGATATCACTGCTGGATTTTTCCACAGCTGCAACCCTAATTTACCTACCCCTTCCTCCTGGGGTCTCTTATTGAAGTTTCAATCAACTGTGATCCTATCTGAGGCCAAATTACAGATAGGAGTGTCTCTCTAGTTAGCTTCTAGAGTAGATGTTGGGGCCTCTTACTGGGAGAATTCCACCCAGATAGGAAGAGGGTTTGCATGTTGAGGAACAGTAAAGTCTCAAACTAACACTGTTGTTTCTGTTGTGATTATTTTGTGTATTCTTTAATGTTTAATAGAACTGAGCTGTAGTGTGATGTCTTTCCAGTAGGTGTGACACTTTAACATTTGAGTATGTACCTTAATCTCTAACTTCCACCACTCAGCAGTAATCTGCTATGTGTAGGAGAACTCTGCGGTATTTTTCTACTGAAATCAAACTGGGATGGTCAGTTCTCAGGTAACAGAAAATGGATTCAGTTCTCTCAGGTGAAAGCTTCTGTCTGTAAGTTGATTAACTCTTTGGTATCTGTTGCTCTTTTTCTGACAATAAATAAGAACAGCTAGTAAATTAAACTTAATGGAAAAACATAGAACTGTGAGGTTTTGCTAGCAGAGTCTCTTGCCCTCATGGATGTCAGGTGTGTGTGTGTGTGTGACAGAGACAGAGAGAGGGACAGAGAGGGACAGATAGACAGGAAAGGAGAGAGATGAGAACCATCAATTCTTCACTGCAGCACCTTAGTTGTTCATTAATTGCTTTCTCATATGTGCCTTGACCGGGGGGCTATAGCAGACCCAGTGACCCCTTGTTCAATCCAGCGACCTTGGGTTCAAGCTGGTGAGCTTGCTCAAACCGGATGAGCCCGCACTCAACCCGGTGACCTTGGGGTTTCAAACTCGTGTCCTCTGTGTCCCAGTTCGATGCACCACTGCCTGGTTAGGATATGAGGTTTGAGTTTAGTGACAGACCCACAGAGAGAACTATAAAACATGATAGAAATATGCACATGCAGCAATGCTGAGGAAGGACACCTACCCCGACGTGGAGGGTCAAGGATGGTCTCTGGAGAATAGAAGTCTAAGCGGAACTTTAAAGTTCTTCAATGTGTTCCACTTGTACACAAAATTAATGAATGTACCCTAATTGATCTTAGAAGTTTGAAATTCTAGACATCACTATGAAGTGAGGAACTTAGCACAGAATCTGGAACATGGTAGGTGGTCATTCATAAATGGTTGCAGATTAGTTAATTGCCTTAGGGATAATTTGTACTCTCCAGGCTGATATAATTCATAGCACACTGCTAAATATAAGGTTGTTTTTCTAGTGTTCACAAACTGAAACTCATGGATTTAATTCCCATAGCATATGGTTAGTACACATATAGAAAAAGCCTCTGTTTCAAGGTCATACATTGAATCCCCAAACCAGCCTCATCCCAAGAATGGCAGCAGAAATGTGGCAATGGCTCCCTGCAGATCCATCTTCACTACCAGGAAAAGTGAGGAATGTGCATCGTGTGGCAGATGAGTGTCAAAGAACAGTGTACATGTCTTCATGCCCATGACGTTTGCATCTAATTGGGCATCTGTCCAGAGACATTATTTATTTTGAAGCTAGGAAATCCACCATAGCTGTCTTAAGAAGGTCATTTAGAAAATTTAATTGTTAGATTAAGATTAAATTTCTATGAAAAAATACTTTCATCCATCCCCGCCCCCTCCCCCCCCCCCCAATAGACCTCCAAAAGAAATCTTTGTGCTTTTTCATGTGCAGGTGACTTATTAGAATGTGTCTCCTAAAAGAAATATTGATTCAAATAGATTAGCATGTGAAACTGTATTTGCCTTGCTGCAATACTGTTTTGAGTTTCAGAAACGTATTTCACAAAGGGAAAGGTTTGACTTAAATTTTTTTCTTTTGAAATAGAAATGTAACTTTAAGGCCCTGGCCAGGTAGCTCAGTTGGTTGGAGCATTGTCCTGACATGCAGATGTTGCCAGTTTGATCCCTAGTCAGGGCATATGCAAGAATCAACCATGATGGCATGAATAAGTGGAAAACAGATTGATGTTTTCTCTCTCTCGCTCTTTCTCTCTCTTTGTCTCTCTTCTTTCCTCTCTAAGAATCAATAAATTAAAAATAACACTGGGGAACAAAATTTTTGTTGCATCCACAAAAACATTTGTTCTTACCTAATTTGAGTACACTGATCTCAATTCTGATATTAGTTTTTCTCTGTGTGCTACAGTTATTTTGCAATTCAAGATTTTAGGTTTTCATCTTATTGTAAAATTTTCAACATTTAGTTTAACATAATGAAGTAGAATTTCTTCTTGGGCATCATCTTTGTGAAAATGTAATAATTTATATAATGCAGTAAATATACTAATACACTAAAAGATATTATTCCATCAGAGTTTGTCTACAATTTCAAAATAGAACATATAAAAACACTTATTTTAATCATAAAATTTGTGCAAAACTCATTTAAGTTCTATTCAGGCAAAAAGTTGCATTTGTAGCTCTTGCGTTTGTGTACTTGTTGAGGACAATCTTGTTTGATGCTCCAGAAGTAGTCTGCCATCGTTTAGAGCTGTCAAGAAATAGCCGCCATTCTGTTGGACTGTAAGTTGGAACACCTAGGTGGCTGAGAAGACTACTGATATCATGACAGTAAACAAAGTATTTGTCTTTGGAAAAGAAATTCACAAAAATTTGTTCACGCTTCCTGAAATGGGGTACTTTAGCTGACCGGTGAAGTACATTCTTTTCTCGCAGCCTGGAGGCTAAGAACTCAGCTTCTTTCTTTGATAGGCCCAAATCTCTTACTAAGTCATTCAATTCAGGTTGGCTAAACTGCTGAGGGGTTAATGACTGCTTGGCATCAGAAGAAGATCTTTCAGATTCTACAACCATTTCCTCATGAATCTTATCAAAATACACTTGATCACCATGTTCACTTTCTTCGTCCTTAGAAGAAATAAAACCATTGAAAACTGGAACTGGGAGGTCTCAGAGTGTGGGATAGGTCGTATTGCTGAAGGAATATTAGGATATGTGATCATATACCATTTTTTCTTGCTGATGCCCTTTGTATGGATCAGACAGAAATAACAGTCACTGCTGTGGTCCTTAGATTCACGCCAAACCATGGAAATACCAAAAGGCATTCCTTTGCATTTTCCTTATGTCCAGTCACGAATCATTTCCTCACAATGATGACAGACAATATGAGGAGCCCAATTCTTGTCTTGATCGCCAAGGGGAACTTGAAAATAGGCAATATATGCATGTGTCACAAATGATGAAATATTGCACCTTTGACCTTGAAGTGTATAACAGATACATGTATAACAGAAGGTGTCAGGACTATTCTTACATTTACCTCTACTTGAGGAAGCCATGATTTAATCTTAAAACAAAATAAGAGGGTGTTTTTATCAGATAATAACTTTTTACATTTAAAAACAAGTACAATTATGTAAAAGTGATGTTTGTAAAACATTAATTGCCTTGTGGTTATGTTCAATCCAAGAGTAGCTGCCCTTTAACTCCAATTTAAAAACCAATGCATGCCACTAACTGTAACAAAAAGAAATTAAAATTGCATAAAAACTAGAGCATGCATCATAAAACAGGTTTTAGATTTGGAATCAGTGATGCAGAAATATATAGAAAATGTTCTAAAACGTCATGCAACAGAAAATGAAAATAAAATTGTTCCCCAGTGTAATATAACTTAAAGTTTTATAACATTTATACCTGGTTCTCTGTTTTGTTTATCTAAAACACTAAGAATTTTGATTCAGGTTACAGTTTGGTTTGGTTTAACTTATAAGTAGTAATTAGGAGATGGGACTGGAGGTGGGTCGGGTCACGTAAGTATAAAAAGAAAGAATGTAATGTAGATGTAAGGAAAGGCATCGAATTCAGTCCTGGTTGGTTTATGACTAAGACACATGTTGTGAGGACAGTCATGGTCCTGCGCCAGTGTAATCAAGAGGTCAAGAGGTCTGCTTTCCTCTGCTTCTTGAACATTTTGTCTTCTTATTGTTGAAAGTTTTGAATAAAACACTTTCAGTATGTGCAATAAACAGTGATGATCTACCTGCATATATAGACTTTGCTTTTGTAATCTAGTTAAAGTTATGACCCAATTAATCTGATACTTGTTCAGTGATTAAAAAAAAATGATTTTGTGTTCCACTGAAAACAGCACTTTCCAGAAATAAAGATTTTTTTTTCTTTTTCTTTCTTTCTTTTTTTTTTTTTTAGAGAGAAGCAGGAAGAGAGAGAGAGAGAGACAGGAACATTGAACTGTTCCTGTATGTGCTCTGACTGGGGATCAAACCAGCAAGATATTTTTAATAGCCAAACCAACATTTTAGATGTTCTTTGCTCACTGTATTTATTTAGGATTTGTAACATTCTTACTGCCTATTTTACCTCTGACACACTACCTTATTTTTTAAATTTAAACATTAACTTAATGGGGTGGCCCTGACCAGTTGGCTCAGTGGTCGAGTATCAGCCCAGCATGTGGTTGTGCCAGGTTCGATTCCCGGTCAGGGCACACAGGAGAAGCACCCATCTGCTTCTCCACCCTTTCCGCTCTTCTTTCTTTCCATCAGCCAAGGCTCCATGGGAGCAAAGAAGGCCCAGACACTGAGGATAGCTCTATGGTCTCTGCCTCAGGCACTAGAATGGCTCCTGTTGTTCCATGCCCCAGATGGGCAGAGCATCGTCCCCCAGTGGGCTTGTTGGGTGTGTCCTGGTCGGGCACGTGCAGGAGTCTGTCTCTCTGCCTCCCTGCTTCTCACTTCAGAAAAATAAAAAAAAAATTTAACAGGGTGACATTGATCAATAAGGGTACACAGGTTTCAGGTGAACAACTCTATAGCATTTGAACTGTTGATTGCATTGTGTGCCCATCATTCAAAGTCAACTCATTTTCCATCAGTATATAAAATTTGGATTTTTTTTGTTAAAGATTTTATTTATTGACTTTTAGAGTGGGGATGAGTGAGAAGCATCAATTCGTAATAGTTGCTTCTGGTATGTGCCTTGACCAGGCAAGCCTGAGGCTTCAAATTAGTGACCTCAGTTTTCCAGGTTGACATTTTATCCACTACACCACCACATGTCAGGCTACTGACACATTACCTTTTAATGAAAACCATTTCGCTCATTCTCACACATTTCCATACAGAATCTCCAGGTCTCATACTCTAAGCTGAAGCTGTTTGGTCTGCCCAGATCCCCCAGAAGGTGATGTCACAGCTGAGTATTGGAGAATCAATGAAAATAAGCCAAAGAAGAATGGGAAAGGTATTCCAGATAAAAAGAACTAACACATGCAAAGGCAGGAGATGATGAGAGCAAGGCAGGTTCAAGGGACCCCAAGTGGTACAGAGCGGATGGCTAGCACAGGGTTTAAGAAGAGGATGGTCAGAGATGAGGTGGAGGCCGCAACCTATGGGCCATCTATTGCATTTTGAGAAATCAAGGCCTTATACTATGGAAAGCCACTGAAGAATTTTAGGAAAGGGAGTGACATGGTCAGATATGGTTTTAGAAAGTTCATTTTGGTCAGGTTAGAGAGTGGTTAGGATATGATCAATGTCTGAAGTAAGATAATAGCATAGGAAACGGAGAGGGATTCTGGCAATATTATGCAGATAGAATTACTAGGACAGTCCATTTTGTTGGATACAGGCCATGAGGGAGAGAGAAGAGGCAAGCAGGTTTCTGACTTGGGTAACAGGGTGGACTTATGATTCTAGGAGGAGAAAGAAAGCCTTTTGGGGAAAGATGCTGAGGTCCATTTGGCATATGTGGACTTGAAATGCTTGTGGGATGTACATCTGGAGATGTCCAGCAGGAAGTGGGATCTTTGAGGAGTGACCGTGGGGAATGTCTGGGCTGGAGGAGTAGATGGGCTTACTCATGGAGGACGTGGGAATAAAAAAGAAAGGAGCCAAAGCCCTGGGACTGCCATCATCTCAAGGACCTGAAGGGGTAACTAGGGGCCTCCCTCACTAATGTTGGTCTGTTCTCATCTCCTTGCCTCTGGTTCATCCTTGCCTTTGTCATTGCTTATAAAGGTATAGTTCCAGAATGTGGAAAAGGAAAATTTACTTGTGATCCTCTAGCCTGGCCATTCCTTTTTTCTGCAAAGCTCCTTACCCGGATGCCCCTGTAGCTCACTCTTTCACTTCAGGTTTTCCTCAAATGTCCCATTTTCAATGAGCCCCAAGTTAAATGCTGTTAGAAAGTCATGCATTTGTTTGGATCCACAAGTGACTGTGTTCATGGTAGCTTGCCAATCACTTGGCTCTTTTAGCTCCAATCAATGCACCTTTTCAGCACATGAATCTATTTTTGCTAATAAAGTTCTCTGAGAGGAACTTATTAGTAAGGGAACTCTGTGCGCTCCATCCATCTGTTTCATCATAACTCAAGGGATAAAAGTCTAGACAACCATGTAATGGCCGTGCACTCTGCTGGCAGCTGCTAAGGTCATCACAGCCTCCCTCTCCCTGAGTTTCTCACCTCAGTAAACATGGGAGACTGTTGGACTATGGAGGTTAATGGATGAGGGCAGGATAGCCTTGCAGCCTTTCCCTGAAAGCTCTGATTCATTTTGACAGCGAAATATTTTTTATTTCAGAAAGTTCTGTAGCTTTCCGCCATCTCCCTTTCCACACCAGCTGGAAGGATGTAGATTGTTGAAGGCAGGTTGGAGCCCTGACTTACAGCCTGCTGTGCTTACCCACTCTTGTCCTTCTCCCTGTTCCCTCATTGGACACCTCATGGGGGTGTGTCCTGGTAGTTTGATGTACCAGGTGATGTTGTGCATGGGGATGGATTAGTATAAGAGGAAAAAATTGTGCTTTTCAATATATTCACCACAGGAATATCTCCTTAAGATATAGCCGCATGGAAATATTCAGGGACCCCTTTCATCCTTCTTTCTTTACCTAATTCTCTTTCCAGAGGCAACATCCAGATTCATCATTTATGGAAATCAAGGGTATCTCAGTTTCCAGTTATCTTCCACGCTACCTTACAAAGGCAAGGAAGGGCTCATCTACCATCTGTTTTCTCCACCAGGTACATGGGAGAAGTACCATAGGTTATCATAGCACTTTCTTTTCATTGGAGCTCATGCAAGACTTGGCTGACCAATCCCAGACCCACCAAGAGGGATTTTTGGTTAGAAGGAGGGATGCATTCAGGGCTGTTAATTCTGAAGACGCTATGAACATCTTTTTTCTAGGCCTTTGAGAAATGTCATTATTAGTTAGGAATGTGTACTCCTGTCTGAAAGCCATTAGGAGGCTTGAAGGACCTCCTGGGAAGGCTGTTCCCCTGTTTTTTGTTTTGTTTTTTAGCTTAAGGAAGCCAACATTGAGCAAAGGCTGAGGTAGCAGAAGAGTATTAATAGAGTTTATATTGTGCCTGATCAGGTGGTAGCACAGTAGATAGAGCGTTGGACTGGGACATGGAGGACCCAGGTTCGAAACCTCGAGGGTGCCAACTTGAGCGCGGGCTCATCTGGTTTAAGCAAGGCTCATAAGCTTGAGCTCAAGGTCACTGGCTTGAGCAAGGGGCCGCTTGCTCTGCAGTATCCCCCCGCCCCCCGCCCCTCCCCCCGGTCAGGGCACATATGAGAAAGCAATCAATGAACAACTAAGGAGCCGCAACGAAGAATTGATGTTTCTCATCTCTCTCCCTTCCTGTCTGTCTGTACCTATCTGTCCCTCTGACTCTCTCTCTGTCTCTGTCACAAAAACCAAACAAACAAAAAAAAAACACAAAAAACAAAGCTTATATTGTGAAAAACAGTCAGAAAAAGAGCAGATTTTCTCTTCTGGGATGGCAGTTTTCAAAGCTATACATTGTGAAATAGCCTAAAGAGGGACATGACTGTGGTCTGATTCATATCTGACCCTTGTTTTTGTGTTCAGAGAGGGTGGTGAGCCCAGGGGCAGGTCTAAGGATGACTTTTGACTTGATGGCTCAATTGTCAAATATTTTGTGCAGGTTGCAGGGCATGCTTGGTACAGTTCTCAAAGTTTCCTGTTGTACCCAATTTCTTACTCTTGCTAAGTAGTCTCAGGGAAGACACTGGAGTATGAAAATGATAGACCAGAGGAAGACACATTAGGGGTAGTGGAACATTACCAGTGGATAGAACCATGAGCAAATTTCATTTAGGTGTTTTTAGTATTCCCAGAGTAAACTATTTTTCTTTATGAAACTTCAGAGATTATTCTAGCCCTTATCAATTATTCTAGTGAGTTTCTATTACCCCTTGCTAAATTTTAAGTTTGTTTTTATATTATAAAACTCAATGCACATTGTGAAAATTAAACCAAGAAAGTAAGGAGCAACCACCACTGACTGGTGGTGGTGCAGTGGATAGAGCACTGACCTGGGACACTGAGGTCCCGTGTTCGAAACCCTGAGGTTGCTGGCTTGAGTGTGAGCTCACCTCCTTGAGTGCGGAGTAGCCAGCTTGAGCATGGGATTATAGACTTGACCTCATGGTCACTGGCTTGAGTCCGAAGGTCACTGGCTTGAGCACAAGGTCACTGGCTTAAGCAAGGAGTCACTGCCTCAATTGAGCCCCCCAGTCAAGGCACATGTGAGAAGCAATGAACAAATAAAATGACTCTACTATGAGTTGATGCTTCTCATCTCTCTCCCTTCCTGTCTCACTCTCTCTCTTGCTCTCTTGCAAAACAAGCCCCTCAAAAGCTTTTCCATTACCTTTTCCGGCCATGCTATCAGATGGTATAGTACCCAAGGAACTGCTCCATGGAAAAGATATAGTTGGTGTGGGAGAAATTCAGAAAGATTTGAAATCTAAACTTGAGGTAATCCTGTCAGGGGCAGGAGGGATTTGACATGGGCCTTACTGGGATAAGATTTGGTTTGAATGGAGAGTGAATGGGAAGGGCTTTTGCAGAAAAGGAAATGTTATAAGCAAAAGCACAGAGGTGGAAAAACACAGGGCTGATTTAGGCAATAATGAGTGGCTGAGAACAGTAAAAATAAGCCTGGAAAAGTAAAGTGGGCCCGGCAGAGGGTTAAACAGTGATAGCTAATGGAAGGTTTCTGAATAGGGGACTGCCTCTATGGGGCTCAGTCATTTTATATTGTGGTACTAAACATAAACATACCTGTTGCCTTTTTTTCAAGAAGTGAAGTCTACTCCCCTTCCCTGTATATCTGGTCTGGCTTTAGTGACTCGCTTGACCAACAGAATGTTATAGAAATGGCATGCTGGGACGTCTAAGGGTAGGTCATAAAAAGCCTTGTAGCTTCCTCCTGAATCCCTTTGAATCTTCAGTCTTGGGATATACGCTCTTGGAACCCAGCTACCATAGAAAAGTCCAAGGCACATGGACAGGCCATGTCTGCTCTGGTTGACAGCCCCAACAGAGCTCCTCTACCATATCAGAGCAGAAAGAATGGTAGAACATGGATCGCTGGTAATGTAATTAAGTGACTGAATCAAATCCAGCTCTGATTTCCAGTTCTAGGGATCAATAAATCAGTTTTGCTTTGAGTTTATTGTTTCTTACAATGAAATGCATTCTCATTTATTTTTAACTTTTTTGACAGAGATGGAGAGTCAGAGAGAGGTAGAGATAGGGACAGACAGACAGGAAGGGAAAGAGATAAGAAGCATCAATTCTTTGTTGCAGCACCTTAGTTGTTCATTGATTGCTTTCTCATATGTGCCTTGACTGGGGGGCTACAGTAGACCGAGTGACCCCTTGCTCAAGCCAGAGACCTTGGGCTCAAGCTAGTGACCTTGGGGTCATGTCTGTGATCCCACACTCAAGACAGAGACACCACACTCAAGCTGGTGAGCCCACACTCAAGTCAGATGAGCCTACACTCAAGCCGGTGACCTCAGGGTTTTGAACCTGGGTCCTCCGCATCCCAGTCCAAAAGTCTATCCACTGCACCACCACTGGGTCAGGATCTTTTTTATTTTTAAAATTTTTATGTATTTATTTTAGAGAGAGTGGGAGGAAGGGAGGGAAGGAGGGAAAGAGAGAGAGAGAGAGAGAGACTTCGATTTGTTGTTTCATTTATTTATGCATTTATTGGTTGATTCTTGCATGTGCCCTGACCAGGAATCAAGCCCACAATTTTGGCATGTCAGAACAATGCTCTAACTGAGCTACCCAGCCAGGGCCTACAATGAAATGCATTCTAAATGATTCACAGTAGCACTGGATGAGTACTAGTTTTTTTTCACCTCTTAACTATGTGATCAGGGGTAATGCCTCTTGACTGGCTTCCATTTTTCTGTATCTTTAAGGGATGCTTTAGGTGGCTGGTCTTGAGGTTACCCTAAAATATCTCTTTCTTTTTTTTTCTTTTTTTTTCTTTTTTGCTCCAGCTATAAGTATATCTCTCCTCTGGACTTTTTTCCATGCATATTGAGAAAATTCTCTACTTGAATTATCAGCTACCCTTACATTTAGAAGAACTTCCTTCCTATTTGCTTTATGCATTAAAGCCATCCCACTCTTAATTTTCCATACATTACTTGTCCTAACATTCTCAAATGTCTACCTTTTTTAATAATGCCACTCTCACTAAAAATCTTCTCTATCTAAAAGAGATGTCCTTGTTAGAACGAGTGTATCTAGTCTAGAAAAGGTTTTTACCAAGTTTAACTCAATAAATTAGCTCTTATATAAAAAAAGTGTTGACAGAGTTTGGATAGAATAAACAGTTTCCTGTGGGTTTAATTCCTATGGTTAAGCTAGCTGATTTTTGAGGTTTGGTGTAGTTCTGAACAATCCACAAATCCGTGAAAACTGGCCATGATGATACCCAGTGAGACCTTAGTCTTATTTAGGCTAAGCTTCTTTTTTAAGTTCTTGGGTTTATTGTCTCCAGGCATTCTGAAGGGAGAATCTAGAAATTTTCTCAATTCTGGAACATCATAACTCAAAATATGTGTAGGTTTAGGTCTTCTGAAATAAATCTCATTTTAAAAATATTGTAATCACTAAGCTGTGATAAATATTGTTTCAGGGCTCTGAGAGATTCTTCACTTGCCATCCTTTTTAGCCATACCTGGAGGACTAAAGTCTTTCATTTTGTCATTCTTGCTGGCATTTTGGAGACCTGGGCATGGGGTGTCAATGATATGAGCTCTGGTTTAGAGACATAAACCCTCACTCAAGTTCAGGCACATCCATTTCCATCCTGCTGCAGGAGTCCTTCCACTAAGGGAGTCAGAATTCCATCTTCCTTGGATTTGACTCCTTCCTAGAAATGCATTCCAGCCTGGTCTCAGTATATTCAGAGAAGGAGATCTAACTAAGTTTTTGGTCTTTATTATCTGTTGACCTTGAGAAAGTCACTTGAAGATGTAGTTTTTATACATACAAAATAACTGCCATTTCACTGGGCTGCCAGAGGAGACAAAGCAGACTGTGAAACAGCACTTGGAAAGCTATGAAGCACGAGTCTGTGCCTCTCAACCTCTGCTCTCTCTACTCTTTCAAAGGTGAGCATTTTTTTGTGTGTGTGTAATGCTTGAAACCATTAGAGGTGAATAGTAGTTAAAACAAAAGCCAGGTTTGGGCCATTGCAAATAAATCCTTTTATAAATCATAGGCTCAGGTGGCCTATTTTCTTCAATTAGCCCCAGTAACTTCTGAAGGGGAAAGCATGGAGGAGTGAATAGTAATGCATGGAAGAAGGAGAAGGAGCAGGAGGAGGAGAAGCCCCAGCGGAGGCTCTGAGGCTTGTCTGCACACCATGTTGGAGACTGCAATTATCTGGTTAATTTGATGGTTGTAGACAGACATAGATAATTACAAGGAGAAACATTAGCTTTGGGACATGATTTGCCCAGATTGACTGTCTAGGATAATCTAATTATTGAGCTAACCAGCAAATCTTTATTTCACTTGAGGCTCTAGGAGTTATAGCTGGTTTTGTATCACTGGGAGCAAATGCTTAGAAATATATAGTATATTTCTGGTGTAATGCCAGAGGAGTTTTTGTTGTTGTTTAGTTTTCTTTAGGGAGTTGTATTTAGAAAAAATCCTACATCAAATTTCTAGGACTCCTACTGTATTTCCCTCTGAGATGTATATGTTTGGTACTGCCCATGCATTTAGTTATGGGTTATTTAACACTACTACTTATTTTAAACTTCTGCTTTCTTCCATTTCATTAGTCATGAGAAGAAGATTATAGTCTATAATCGTAGTCTTCATAAAAAGGAAAAAGGAAATTGACTGGTTTTTCTCTTATTTAGTCATCTTGTCTGACTTCCTAAATTTTCTAAATTACCTTCTGGGTCGTGCGTCCACCAGGAGGTGGTTAGCCTTCTATTGATTTGGGAGTCCATTTCCTGCTAACTAGGCTTCTAACTGGAGTGTCACATTTCTTTTTCTTTCTTTTTTTTTATAGGGACAGAGAGAGGGATAGATAGGGACAGACAGACAGGAATGGAGAGATGAGAAGCATCAATCATCAGTTTTTCATTGCGACACCTTAGTTGTTCATTGATTGCTTTCTCATATGTGCCTTGACCGCGGGCCTTCAGCAGACCGAGCAACCCCTTGCTGGAGCCAGTGACCTTGGGTCCAAGCTGGTGAGCTTTAGCTCAAGCCAGATGTGCCCACGCTCAAGCTGGTGACCTTGGGGTCTCGAACCTGGGTCCTCTGCATCCCAGTCTGATGCTCTATCCACTGTGCCACTGCCTGGTCAGGCCACTTTTCTTTTTTAAAGAAAAGAAAACCACTCATTAAAGTACTCTAGCTAAGAATAGGAGTAATAGTACTTAAGGTCTGACTTACGTTAAACTTGGATTCACAGGCTGCAGGTTCTCTGATTTAAAATGGCGGCCTATTATTCTAAGGGTGGGAGAAAGCACAGTGGAAAGCAGCAACATAAAGTAACTCTGTGTTGTTACTTTATGTGTATTGTTCTCAGGTCAAAAGGATTTAAAAATCTAACAATGTAACAAAAGGATGAAAAGAAAGTGCTTTTTGTCACCTGAGAGAATTCTTTGCCCAAACTCTCCTCTACTTGGAAAAGATGCAGAGTTTTTATAAGGTTGGGAGAGGGGGGGAGCAAGGAAATATGGCTCTATTCCCATGTCAGGACCTGCTATTTCCTGGTGGGTACAGGAGGGCACTTGTGCACATTCACCCAATTATAGGAAAGAAGCATTTACCAGCTGAAGTGAGGCATGTATGGAAAAGGCAAATAGCCTTCCTTTCCTCCCAAACATAAAATGACAGTTTGGTAGAGGGGGATTAGTTCATTTTGACAGGACAAAAGTAGCAGTGTTCTAATTCCTATTGTATTCTTACATGAAATTACACTCCCTTAATAATAAAAGCCTTCCCATAGAAGAGTACTGAATAAAATAAGCATTAGAAAGACTGTAGATTTCAGATTGTATGAAGATTTGGGATTTAAAATCAAATTCAGATAGTTAGAAAAAGACCAAGAATATATTTCACTTGCGTCCGTCTATTTCTGTCTGCTTTTTCTCTTTCTTTTTTTCCCCTAGAACAGGGTTTTTCACACCTTGCATGCATCAGAATTACTTGGAAGGCTTGTTAAAACACAGATTACAACCCTGGCTAAGTAATCAGTTGGTTAGAGCATCATTCTGGTAAAGCAAGATTGGGGTTTCAATCCTGGGTCAGAGCACATGGAAGCACCAATCAATGAATGCGTAAATAAAGTGGAACAACAAATCGATCTCTCTCTTCCTCTTCCTCACCTTCTCCCTCTCCCTCCCCTCCCCCTTCCCTTTCCTCTTTCTCTGAAATCAATAAATAAGAATTTAAAAAAGAATACAGGGCATGGATCTGCTCAGGGCGCCTGCAGGAGTCTGCCTCACTTTCTCCCCTCCATTCACCTAAAAAAAACCCCCAAACAACCCCCCTCAGATTGCAGAGCCCCACCCTAACAGTTTCTATTTTAGTAGGACTGGGATGGGGCCTGAGAATTTGCAGTTCCTAAAGATTCTCAGATGATGTCGATGGTGCTGAGAACTGCAGGTAGAGCAGGACTGGTTAAAGAGTCTGAAACTCTGCCCTTACTGGTATCAAATCTGGTACAAAGTAAAAAGTTGAGTGTTTGCCCAGCCATATCCTAGTTCAGTGATGGGCAATCTTTTGAGCTTGTTGTGTCAAAATTCACCAAAAAACCGAGCATAACTCGGGTGGTGTGTCATTTCAAGAAAATCGGCCTAACCGGAAGTCCCAGAACTAGACGTTCTGTGCAGGAGTTCTGTTGTTTTGGCCTACAGACCTCCGGCATTGAGTGTCTACACTACAGCAAATGTTTTATCCTCGGCTACTGCACCTGGCTGTGCAGGAGCCGAGGATTAAACATCCTTCTCGGCATGCGACCCCATACTTCTCTGGTATGCGGCCCCATGCAGCCCCGTGTCATCGAAAATGGCTACGCGTTTCAGTGCTGACACGCGTGTCCTAGGTTCGCCATCACTGTCGTAGTTGAACTTAACGAGAAGACTGGTATTTGTTGATCAAGTTGAGGGACTTCAGTTCACATCTGGGTTCCAAATGTTAAAGATAATGACAAAGGAATGATTCTTTTGTACACTTCAGGGAAGAGATAGGAAGGAAAAATGTATAAGGGTTTTGAGAATGATAAAGATGGAAATTGAAAATAACCTGGAGATGTTTTCTCTGAACATATGTACCCTGATTTATTAATGTCACCCCATTAAAATTAATTAAAAAAAGATGGAAATTGGCACAAAAATTTTATTATAGACCTTGTGCAATGGAATAATTTTTTTGCCCTAATTTTTTCTTCATAATCCTGAATTGTTTGAATCTACAAATAATTTATTCATAAGGAGGGTTGGATTTGAGAATATTATACTCTCTACTGCTCCTAGGATAAACCTTGGGGTCTTTTATTCCTAAATGCCTCTTCAGTTAACAGAAAATCACTCTGCATCAGGTCTCAAGAATTTTGGGACTTTTGACTCTGGATGAATGTAACATAGGCAGGCAGGGAATATGCCACAACCTAGCCTTACAGAAATGTACATCATAGTAATGTCAAATGACAAAACCAAAAACAATTTAGTAATGAGTTTGATGTCCTTTATTCAAGGGAAATCATTCCATGAAGAAGTTCAGTGCCTCACAAGCAATGGAGCACTCTTCCCAAGGAATCTGGGGCAAGAGCACGTTTTACAGTGAGTTAGAAGAGGCAAAGAGGAAACAGGGCATGATTGGCCGGGAGGATAGGGATTTCCTCCTTAGGCCAGCAGGTCCTATTTTCTAGGGTAAGGTAAGCTAGCTAAAGCCGAGTTGGAGGATTGCGATTGGTGTTACATTTCCTTGACTGAGGTGTTTCTGGTAAGTGCAGGCTGATTTAGGTTTGGATTTGGGGCATGGGCAGGACCACTGTGGTGGCCTCCATTTTGTTGTTCCCTCTCAACTTTCTCAGTAGTATCATAAGATGATAGGGGTAGAAGTGGACTCAGATGTCATCTTCTTCAATATCCCCCTTCTTTGGATAATTAGACCCTCCCAGAGTGTCCGAAGGAGGTGACTCTGTGGCAAACTGTATTATCTAATGTGAGAACTGGTGATGGGTGTGAGTAAAAGGAGAAAATAAAGACAAAAGGCCAACACAACCCACTGCCTTACTTGTGGTCATGTCTGTGCAGCCTCGTGTGTGGAGGTAGGGGGCTCAGGTTCTGAGAAGAGAAAGACATCCTTGGATATAGCAGCTAACCCATGGAACTGCCATTCCTAGGATTTTACCGAGTCTGTAGTCTCTTTGGGAGGCCAGCCAACTTGCTGTCTGCTTTTGAATATAGGCGAGGAAGTAGGAGGAACAAAAGGGGTAATGAGAGAGTAGGAGGACAAAGAGAAACTGTGAGGAGTAGAAAATTTGTTGAAGGGAGTGAAGAAAAAGCGACTGAAAGGACCCTGCCAGCTATAGCAGACCAGACTTTACATGTATTGTCACTTAATCCTTGCTGTCTTGTGCTGGCCCTGGACCCAGTGGTCATCACATGTAGCCCTCTGTGTCAAAAGCCAACATGTAGGATATGTTCCCCAGGCTGCGTCTGGATGGTGTGCCCAGTGGAAGGCATTGGTAGGTTTGAAAGGTAGGGAAGGAGACCTGGCCAGGTGGCTCAGTGGATAAAGCATTATCCAGGCACACCAGAGACCCCTGGTCAGGGTACATATGAGGGACAATTAATGAGTATACAACTAAATGGAATAAGTTGATGCCTGTATGGCCAGGGGCCACCATCATGGCCATCCACATGCAGGTTCTCATTGAATTTGGGCAGACGGTAAAGAAATGATGGAGTCGGAGGATGATAAGCCATTCTGTTTATTGTTGTCTCACCAAGACAGGCAAGCCACAAGAAAAGCCAAGGGAAAAGCAGAAAACCTGCCTTTCCCATAGAGGTCAAGGGATCAGGGAGGCCTCTGCAATGCTGTTGGCAGGAACCAAGAGTGAGAGTCCCCGGTCTACTTCATTTTATAGTGTAGAAAATTAAAGCCTTTAAGCCAATATACAAATAAAGAAGTCTCTGATACAAAACCACTTATCTGAGGCATAAACGGGATTCCTCATAAAGAGTGCACCACCCCTTATCATACAACAGTCAAGGGTGTGGGGAAAAGCTTAGTTTTGAGAGGATCTTAGTATTAGAAGGGAGGGAAAGGCTTAGTCTTAAAACTAAACCTTAGGCTATAAGGACTTTGCCAGACTACAACCCAGGGGTCCCCAAACTACAGCCTGCGGGCTGCAAGCGATCCCCTGAGGCCATTTATCCGGCTCCTGCCGCACTCCAGAAGGGGCACCTCTTTCATTGGTGGTCAGTGAGAAGAGCACAGGATGCATCCGCACCCATAGTTCCCATTGAAATACTGGTTAGTTTGTTGATTTAAATTTACTTGTTCTTTATTTTAAATATTGTATTTGTTCCCATTTTGTTTTTTTACTTTAAGATATCTGCAATGTGCATAGGGATTTGTTCATAGTTTTTTTAATAGTCTGGCCCTCCAATGGTCTGAGGGACAGTGAACTGGCCCCCTGTGTAAGAAGTTTGGGGACCCCTGCTACAGCTTGTCTCCCAAACCCAAAGCCAACAAACATATACATCATATTTACAAACTTATTTGACCAACAATGCCTTTCTGTCTCCCTCCCTCTCATTCTCTCAAATCAATGTAAAAAGGGAAGGGAGAAGCCAGAGAAGCCATTGTCATCTGCCTCCACCTCAGGTGGCTGCTCCAGTGGCTACTGCCAGACAAGCCCTCAGAGACCCAGCTTCCTGAGGTGACCCTGAACTTCCACCAGTTCATCTGCTCTCTTGGTCTTCCACTACAGTGTTGTTAGTAGCTTCCTTCCTCTCTCAGCTCCCCATTCATCTGTGGAAATAATTTTCTGCCTTGAACTCTTTATATTGTAAATACTTAGAACTGGTTTCTCTGTGTTTTTTTTTGGTTAGACCCTGACTGGTCAGGTTAGAATTCTTATTCCTAGTGAACAGATAAGCAAACCAGGGCTTACATCAGTTAAGTGACCTGTTCAAGGTCATCACAACTTACCAATAATGAATTGATATTCTAAATGACACTGTGACCTCTCAGAATGTTTGGAGAAATTAATAAAAAGGAAGAAAAATATATTTTATGTATGAAACAGTGGTAATGGTGTGAGATCATTTTTTTGATCTCAAGAAATTAAGTAATCATGTGGTAGAGTAGGTATGTGTGCCCTGTGTTCTGTAGTCTTAAATCTCGGTGAATTAATTCACCTCTGACACTGGTGGCTAGTCTTTTATTAGTCCTTGTTTTCTTGGTTGATCACAAGGGATACTTATTTCCACTCATCTAGCTGCAGTTTGTGAAAATGTGTACTGAACCTTGCTTAGGAACTCAGATCACTATAGAAACCTTTGACTGGTGGTGAATGGATCACAAGGCTTATTAATGAGAATTTCCCCATTCTACCTCTGGGCTGTCAGTGTTAAAATCCAAGAAAGGCTCATTAGTTTCTGTGTTAGGGTTCTTCAGAGAAACAGAACCAGTAGAATGTATATAGATGGAGAAAGAGCTTTATTTTAAGGAACTGGGTCACATGATTATGGAAGTTGACAGATCAGCAGTCTGGGGAATTAGGAGAGCAATGGTATAGTCCAGCCTGAATGCCAGCAGGCTCAAGAAAGAGGGAAAGTTTCAATTTGAGTCCAGAGATAGGAAAAAAATTATGTCAAGGCTGTCAGGCAGGACTCTTCCTTACTAAGGAGAGGGATTTTTGTACTAGTTAGGCTTTCAACTGATTTGATAAGACCCACTCAGAGTAGGGAGGGCAACCTGCTTTAAATAGTCTACTGATTCAAATGTTAATCTCATCCAAAGACACCTTCACAGACACACTCTGCTTGACCAAATATCTGGAAACCCTGTGGCCCAGTCAAATTAACACATAAAATGAACTGTTACAGAATGTGATTTGTAGGCATCCAACAGAGGAGAGTGCGTCCCTGAATTGATTGCTGTCTATTTCCTTCCATAGGAATCTGTCTTGAGCTGATGGTTATCAGTCTCCTAGTATTTAACAGCTAGAGGGCAGTCAACCTCAACGAACGGTCCTTGGAGCACAAGCATCAGTTACACTTAGAACTGTTAGAAATGCAAATTCTTGGGTCCCATCCAAGAACTACTGGATCAGAAACTCTGAAGGTGGGACCCAGCAACCCTGTTTTAACAAAGCTTCCCACGTGATTCTGATGCCGGTAAAATGAAAACCAGTGTTTCTCAAACTGAGAGCCATAAAGCTGCTATGGTCAGCAAATATATTCTTGGAGACATGAAATTATGCTAAGAGAACTGTATCACCAGGGGCCGCCACTGCCATTGTGGTTATTCACAGGCAGGTTCTCATTAAATTGGGTCAGATGGTAAAGAAACGGTGGAGTCAGAGGATGGTGGGCCATTCTGTTTATTGATGTCTCACCCAGACAGGCAAGCCACAAGAAAAGCCAAGGGAAAAGCAGAAAACCTGCTTTTCCCATGGAAGGTAAGGGATCAGGGTGGAGAGAAAAAAGAAGGAAGGTAACCTGCAACCTCACAGACCACTATACCTGGCGTTGCCCAGCCCCTAATGCAAACTACAAGTGAGCAAACATATACATCATATTTACAAACTTATTTGACCAACAAGAAAAAAAAATGAAATGTTTTATTATGATGACAATCCAAAAAAGCTAATATAAATATATTCTAGGTAACCTATGCTATCAGTTTATAAATAAACATTGCCATAATATTTCTCTGTCCATAATTTGTATGTATTTGTTTTTGTGTTGGTATAATGTAGAATTACACCATCACTAATTAATGAGAAATGTAGTCCTCCAGCCCGCTGGGAACTACCAGTGTCACGTGGAAAAACTGCTCAAGACACAAACTGTTGTCAAGAGAAGAGGGAGAAGCAGTCAAGAGAGACTAACCTCCTAAGTCTCCCTCTCCCAGAGCTTTTATTGGTCAGAAGCAGAACAAAGGTAACAGGATTTCAGGGGAGGGAGATCAGGGAAAGAATGACTAATATACTTCTTGTTGATAAGGAAAAAGGGCTAGTTTCGCTCAGTCCATTCTTTTTCTTTTGCTAATTAACAAGCACAAAGGAAAGGGCAATCTATAAACCTCTAGGCTAATTTCCTAAAGCCCATTCACATGCATTCCTTTGTTTTTGTACAAAGGTCACTCACTCACACAGTTTCTTGGGGTTTCATCCAAGAAATCTATTTCCCTGTGTTTGCAGCAGGGAATTACATTCATATCACCATTCACATTTAGGGATTTTTAACTAAAATTCCTTAATCCAAGTTATAGAGGGTCCAAGATCAGATAGGTGATTCCCTACAGAGAAGCATTTATGCTAAGTGAAGACTGGGTAAATTGTTGTAGGAGCCTAGAAAAGTGATGGAGAATTGAGGTATTACATGGATGACACTATATGCAGGAGAGACCTGTGCCCTAGCAATCAGTGTCTATGAGTGTGGTTCATGTAAAGCCAGTGGCCGTGGCCACCATCACAGCTGCCTGGCCCATGCAGGTTCGCATTAGATTCGAACAGACAGTAATAAAACAATGGAGCCAAGAACTGGTGGACCATCAGCTTTAATTCTAGCTTGTACCCGGCGGGCAAGTAAAACACACACTGGGCTCCAAAACCCACTCATTCAGTGCTCACAAAGCTACTACTGACTTATCTGAGTTTCCTAGAATCAAAGGTTTCTAGCTCACCAGACTTATTCACCTCTGTTCCCCATCTCCTTCTCTCTGCACAAACTCTGCACAAATTGGCTTCTTCCTCAGCACTCTGCCATCTTGGCTGCTTCTCCTGGCCTCCACGTGGCCTTACTCTGCTCTTTAACAGCATGAACTCCTCCTAGAACTCAATCATTCTTCCCCTTAAATAAAACCTTTTGGTGAGAAAGCCCTCCTCCAACACACATTAATACAATCACACCCATTCCAAGCAGGAAGGGCAGGGTAACTAATGTTATCACCTGGGCAATGGGCTTCCCCGTGGGCAGCGCCATCTTTAACAAAGTGAGCATAATATATTTTATCTGCCCAACAGTTCACTTTCAGTAAGCAGCAGCATCTCCCACATTGATTTAATGTTGGGAATTTGAACTTTCTATGTGTTTAATCTGTAAACTGGTTTTGTCTTTATTCTTGTTTGTATATATAAGCTTAAGGACCTTAAATTGAAATTATATTTGCATATGTCTAAGTAACATAATAATGAAAATAATTTAAATTAACTTTGGAGCTTATACAAACTAATTCCTTTTAAAAGCAATATGTTTTTTTATATCAGTAAGTATAGGTGAAATTATACAGCAATATTTTTAAAATATCATCATTGAACTCAACATGTTAACATTCTTAAATAATTTTTTTTAACTGAGATAGAATTCACATACATGCCACCACAACATGCCATTTAAAGTATATAATTCAGTGGTTTTTAATTTTTAGTATATTCACTCAGTTGTACAATCATCACCACTACCTAATTCCAGAGCTTTTTCATCATCCCAATCCCAGTACCAATTGGCAGTCACTCTCTATTTTCTTATAGTCTCAGCCCTTGGCAACCACTAATATGTTTTCTGTCTCTGTGGATTTACCTATTCTGGACATTTCATATGAATAGAATCATACAATATGTGGCCTTTTGCTTCTGGCTTCTTTTAACTCACGTAATGTTTACAAGGTTCATTCATGTAGCACGTATCAGACCTTTGTTCCTTTTTATTGCTGAATAATATTCCTTTGGATGCATGGATAATGTAGTACCACATTTTGTTTATCCATTCGTCAGTTGATGGACATTTGGGTTGTTTCTACTGTTTGGCTATTGTGAATAATACTGCTATGAACATTCTTGTATACGTTTTGGGTGAACACATAATTTTCATTCTCTTGAGTGCATACCTAAGGAATAAAGTGGCTGGATCATAAGATAACTTTATGTTTAACTTTTTGAAGAACTGCTAAACAGTTTGGCACAGTGGCTGCACCATTTACAATCCTACCAACACTGCCCAAAGATTCCAATTTCTCCACGTCCTCCTCAATACTTGTTCTTATCTCTATTTTTGATTATAGCCATCCTAGTGGATGTAAAGTGGTTTTGATTTGCATTTTCCTCATGACTAATGATGTTGAGCATCTTTTCATGTGTGATTGGCTATATGTATATCTACTTTGGAGAAATGTTTATTCAAATCTTTTGCATATTTAAAATTTTCTTTTTGAGGCTTGTGATATAATTTCTACACTACGCCTCCTACAAAAGTGTAAATTGAGGGTATCATGCAGTTAAGAAAGTGTCTACTATAAGAGTAAAATGTTGCCTTCATCCATTTTCTCAAACCCTTACTCATGTTGCACCAAGTTAATATCATCAGTTCATTATTGTAGTTTTTCATTTTTTTTTGTTTGTTTTTTACAGGGACAGAGAGAGAGTCAGAGAGAGGGATAAATAGGGACAGACAGACAGGAACGGAGCAAGATGAGAAGCATCAATCATCAGTTTTTTGTTGCGACACCTTAGTTCATTGATTGCTTTCTCATATGTGCCTTGACCATGGGCCTTCAGCAGACCGAGCCACCCCTTGCTCGAGCCAGCGACCTTGGGCCCAAACTGGCAAGTTTTTGCTCAAGCCAGATGGGCCCCTGCGCTCAAGCTGGCAACCCCAGGGTCTCGAACCTGGGTCCTTTGCGTCCCAGGCTGACGCTCTATCCACTGCGCCACCGCCTGCTCAGGCTCATTATTATAGTTTTGATGCACAAACAAGGCAGAAAGGTCTATAAAATTAGAAAATTAATCATAACATTTTCCCAAGTAGTATATTTGGGAAAAATATGTAATTATTTATAATTTATCTTTTAACTGCCTGGCAAAAAGTGAGGTAGTTCAGAAAAATAAAAAGACATGATACAAGTCAGCTAAAATAAACATTTAGAAAATATATCTCATTTGAAAAAGTGTTAGCTATACCGGGAGGAAAAGAAGTAGTCATTAATTTCAGCTTGGAGCTTCCTAGCAACAAAAGTAAAAATAGAAACATATTTCTCATTCCAAAACAAAAGGGAAGCACATAAGTTTATCTAGAAATAAAGGCCTTCCTGTTAACTAAATTATAAAAATTACATGTATTTTCTTATGTAAAAGCCATCAAGTAACATAACATAAGTAACAACATAGTTTGGCTCAAACTTGCTGAAGATGTTAATTATTTAAAACTTTTTAATGTGGTCATTTCTCATGTATGCGAAAGGCAAAGACATAAAATCTGGTTTATTTCAATGAAGACAGATCTTTTGGTTTTAACATACAACACATAGGTTGTTTTTCTGGTAATCCCAAATTTGATGTTTCTCAAGTATAAGTTAAATCATAGTGGTCAGTAGTGCTGTTTACCAGATATTTTTGATTTTCCACATTTTTCAGACACATGGTAAGACTGTACCTCTTTGTCTCCTTAAATTCATTGCAACCACAAGACATTCATGGCCGATGAAATGTGAGCATCAGTGGTGCATGGAAACTTCCAGGTGGAAGCTTTAAATACCAGGGTACATTTTGCCACAACACTTATAGTGCTGTGGTCATTAAGGCTGTTCAACAACAGATTCTTACACAACACCCCAAGCAACCAAAGGAAAAACTGGGCTTCCTAAATATTAAAAACTTTGGTTCTTCTTAGAATGCTATCAAGAAAGTGATAAGACAAACTATAGAATGAGAGGTAATGTTTTCAAATCATGTATCTGATAAAATGGTCTAGGGTCCAGAATATATAAAGAACTCTTACAGTTCATAGACTCAAAATTGAAATTTTGGGTATTTATCCTAAGAAAATAATATGGGAAGTGGGCAAAGATTAATAGTAATATAATAACTAATACTTCTTAAGCTCACGGTCAGTGCTTTATATATAGTATTACCTCATTAAAAAGCTAGGTACCCCTATTGCCCCATTTATCAGATGAGGAACCTGAGGCTCAGAGAGGTGAAGAGACTTCTCTGATGTCATTTGCAACGATCAAGTGTCTGGGACTCAAACCAAAGCAGCCACTCCCAAGTCTAGAATTTTAATTATTATGATGTGAGAACAAAATTTGGAAACAAAAATATTCAACAACAGGAATTTGTTAAATGAATTAAATCACACATTGCAACACCATGCCACCATGTAAAGTATTGCAAAACTGATTTATTGATATGCGAAAGCTATTCACAATATATTATTGAGTGAGAAAAGCAATAAATAAAATAGTATACCAGATATGATATAAACATGTGTTTGTGCCATGTGCTTGTGCGTGCATGTGTGTGTGTGTGTGTGTGTATGCATCCGTGTTCAGGGAGAGGATACATACATTGAAAAGGGCCCAGAGCAGTGGTTCCCAACTTTCCATGAATTTTAGTATCCCTGGAAAAATCTTTAAATAATACTGATGGTAAAACAATGAAATTAGACCAGACCAATGAAATCAGAATCTCGGGGGGTGTGTCCCAGGCTTCACTATTTTTAAAAAGCTTCCCAGGTTATTATAATGTGCAGCCAAGGATATGGGCCTAGGTACTGAGTGGTTGTCTCTAATTAGAATAGGAGTTGGCTTCTTAAATTTTTAACTTTTTTTTCCCTTTAATGAGGATATTACTTTTGTAATTAAAATTATTTTTAATCAAAATAAATTTGATCCAGTGTCTAAGAAATGAAATTCTCGGTCCTTTTACTTTCCTGTACTTACATATGTCCTGTAACTTGCTCTTCTATTTTCTTTTTCTTTTTTTTTTTTTTTTTTCTTACAGGGACAGAGAGAGGGATAGATAGGGACAGACAGACAGGAATGGAGAGAGGTAAGAAGCATCAGTCATCAGTTTTTCATTGCCATTGCGACACCATAGTTATTCATTGATTGCTTTCTCACATGTGCCTTCAGCAGACCGAGCAACCCCGTGCTGGAGCCAGCGATCTTGGGTCCAAGCTGACAAGCTTTTGCTCAAGCCAGATGGGCCTGCACTCTAGCTGGCGACCTCGGGGTCTCGAACCTGGGTCTTCTGCATCCCAGTCCAACGCTCTATCCACTATGCCACCGCCTGGTCAGGCTCTTCTATTTTCTAACATATAAATATATTTATAGCAAAAAATATACAATGTGTGTGTGCTTCTGCTTGTGCGTGTGTGTCTCTCTCTATGTCTCTGTGTGTTATGTTCTTCCATGGTAACTGCAAGGGCAGTAAGAGGAATAGTTGAGCAGATTTCCTTGGGGAGCCAAACTATGTCACAGATATAGTCCAGGGACCAAGCCAAGAACCACGGTTCTGGTTCGCCAGACAGCTTGGGGTAGTAAACCCTTGACCTGCGTAATTCCCCCCAAGAGCCACTCTTCCGGTTCCTCCAGCCTGTTAGGGTGACCAATCATTCTTGTTTGCCCGAGACTTTCCTGGTTTCAACATTGGAAGTCTTGAGTCTCAGGAAACCCCTCACTCTTGGGCTAACAGAATAGTTGGTCACTTCATTCCTGCTTTGTTGAGCCCTGTCATTCCTTAACCCCCTCCAACCTACCCACCCAGTCTCTGTCTGGGCTGCAGCCCTGCCACCCTCCAAATGAGCTCTGATCTTCATAACCACCCTACCCAACACAGGGAGAGAGGGATAAAGCAGCCACCTGAGGGCCAAAGTACAAACACCAACTCTTTTTTTCTTTTTTCATTTGCTGTTTGTTTGAAAGGAGGAGGATGTCTCTAAGTTCAACAGTGCCAGGATTTACTTTCTTTTATTTTGCTCTGGGCTATTCTTAATTGCCTTGAACATGTTCAATTTGTTAATCTGTAGGAGAGCTAAGATATTCTTGCTGAGTAGTGTATTTATTTAACATTCCTGAATCATAATACATTTCTCTAGGGTATGTTAGAGGCCTGCTGGCCAGTCTTTATTGTAACTTACCTTAGGAAGGGTTTTGTAAAAAGCTGGCTCGGCTTTTGATTAGATAACTTTAGAAATAGAATCCATCAAAACAATCTATTTCTTCCTATCTCTCTCTCTTTTCTAAATTGCTGTTTGATCTTGTCATACTCTGCTAAACTTTCGCTCCTGTTTCAAATTGCACATCACAATTTTTACACGGTTTGACTGATATAACAAACATTACTTGAAATGCACACAGTATATCAAACCTTATTAGTTACTCATGGCATTTGCAGTGTAACACCATTGTACATATATAGCTCTTAAACTTGGTGAATCAAAAATTTCCCCATTTATTTGCACAAATGTCATCTTTAGCTACCAGGTCTCACTTAATCATGAAACACATGATCCAAATCAGTTAAACCAAAGTGTCTTTGATATATCAAAAATATAAAAAACAAAGCTAATTCCCAAGCAATAAGATCTAGATTGTCAGACAGAACTCAAGATTCAAAGCCAAGCCTATATTAGGGATGTATGTTCTTTTTACAGAAATGGAGACTGGATATCATTATTGACCAGAAGTAGGTAATTTACCCTCCTTCTGCTATAACCGTTCACATAGGAAAAACTGATTTCATTAGGCAAAATGTTCTCATCATCCTGTAGTTTATACTACAAAACCAATAGTTTTTTGATATAAAATAGCATACTACTAATTATGCTTTTTTTTTAAAAAAATTATGCTTTTTTTGAATAAAGCATCCTCCTGGATATTCTCATTAAGCTCCTCTTGGGGACAGGCTCTCCCTTCTAACCCCCCTGCCAAGAATCCTTGGTCCTGGACCCAGACTAGAATAACTGTCATTGCTGTAGGGTTAGCCAAGGTCACAGGTCACTCTCGTCTTCCCCTAGGAATGGAGCTGGACACACAGTCAAGCTGTTAGGAAACTGGTAAGGACTGCCTCTCACAGATGTGGCTCGCCTGAGGGGTTTTGGCTTTTCTAGAGGAAGTTGAATTCAAGCTGCCAGTCCTAAGTTCTTGCAAAACTAGGTGTCCCTTTTCCGTGGGTGTGTGGTACAGATGACTTAGAGATAAGAACCAGGTAGGGGAGGCCATACAGAACTTTGATTTCAGAACTACATCAGGACGTTGGGGAGCCTGTTCCTGTGGTCGGATGGGCCCTGGATTTCTCAGGGAGAATGGAAGAGGCTTTCCATAGATGGTGATGTGGAAACATCGAGTTTTGTTTCCCTGTAGAGCAGGGAAGAAGAAAAAGAATTTGGGGCCAGTGAAACCCATTTATTGCTCTTTCAGAATCTTGTTTTAAAGTGGCATCTAGATTTCAGCAACATGCTTGCACTTGAAAAATGAAAACATTGGACAGAGCTGGTGTTTTCAAGTGTGAACTTGCTCTGGCATCCAGTGTAATTTTTTTTGGCTATGTAACCGCCATTCTTCCCATCTGCTCCCCCAAGCAAATCCTTGTGAAAGAGGAGTTCCAGCTCGGAGATCTTAGCTGCTTTGTTAAAAATGTGCTCCGGGTGGGAGAAGGAAGGGTTTTCTCTGACTCCAGCAGAAGAGAATGTTACATGGACATTTTACCCATGAACTGGAACTGAGGAGAAAGAAATTGTGTGTGCATTTGCAACGAAAGAGATCAATGTCCCGTTGACTCCTTCAGCTCTCTAAGGGTATTTAGGGATCCCTATTACTTAGCTCAGGCGCTTCCTAGTGGGAAGATACTCTCACCAAACCTCAAGTGGGGGGGGGGGCTCCTGGGGTGGGTGCAGTAAGGATTCCCTGAGTCTTACTGAGGGCCTAGATGACTCGGTCATCATTTGTGATAGTCTCTGCCCTTTATTAACACCTTAATTTTGAAGAGAGTAGTGCTGTCTTGAGAGCCATAGTAGGGTTGCCAGATAAAAATACAGGACCCTAATTAAATTTGAATTTAAGATAAGCAAATTTAATTTTTAAAAGTAGCTATTCAAAAATGTTTCATGGGATAGACACTAAAAATTATTTATCTGATATTTGAATTAAACTTGTTTTGTTTGTTTTTTTGCTAAATCTGGCCACCCTAGTTCCATAGGGCCTGGTGATGAGCTGGAGTGAAGTAGCAATTCCAGGAAGATAGTAGGGTTCATGCATTTCCTGGCACCCTCCTTTTTTTCTTCCTTCCTTCCTTCCTTCCTTCCTTCCTTCCTTCCTTCCTTCCTTCCTTCCTTCCTTCCTCTTCCTTCCTTCCTCCCTCCCTCCCTCCCTCCCTTCCTTCCTTCCTTTCTCTTTCTCTCTCTTTTCTTTCTTTCTTTCTCTCTCTCTCTCTTTCTTTCTTTCTTTTCTCCCTTCCCTTTTCTTTCCTTCCTCTTCCTTTCTTTTCTTTTTGTGGTGGCTTGTAAAGATGAAGTGATATCAGGAGCTCCCTCCTCAAGAAGTGTGTTTGGAGCCAGAAAGGAGCTGATCACCTGATTAAGCATTCCTTCCTCATTGGGCAGTAAAAATGTCCTCTTTGCAAATGAGCATTTTCTTTTCAGAGGACCAACTCTACTCGCTTTTTGACGTGTTGTCTGATAACCTGGCTTAATGTCATTTATTGGGGGCAGTGAGCTGTTTGTTGTACATTCCTGACTTGGGAAATGACCCTCATGCTTCCTGCTGAGGGGTGGCACCAAAGTGTTTTATTGTTGTGAGGGCTGATAACAGGGTGTGAAATCAGAAATCCAAGGTGAAGATAATGCCATTGGGAGATATGACAGGCCCTAGTGACAAGGGCAACTTTATAGTCAGACAGACCTGGGTTCAAAGCCTGGGACTGTCGCTTGCTTATTGTTGGATCTTGGGACTGAGGCTCAGTGTCCTCCTCTCTAAAATGGGGTTGATAGTGATGTTTACCTCAAAGGTTGTGGTGAGGGTTAAATGAGATAGTATAGTGAAAGCATTTAGATAGTGTGTGTTAGTTAGTAACTGCTTAGTTAATGACAGGGTTTATTGCCACACCCACATAGTAGTTCATCTTTTGCCACCCATGTTTGTCAGAACGATCTCACTTAAAACTTTCCTATACCATGGAAATGGGATAGCTTACATGCCTCTTTTTAAAGCAGAAAGCTGGGGGCTAGCCTCTAAGGCTCCTAATTTCAGGAGCTTTCTGTAATCGTAATCAGTGGTTACACTGCGGCCGATGAGTTGCAGCTCCAGGGTGGAGGCCGGGTTTGGAGCTTCTCATGGTCTCATGAGCTCCTGCTCTACACTTCTTCACATCGACGTTAAGTCGAAGTAAACATAGTGCACATGCTCTGCAGAGCCAGCATCACACAAGTCCTGTTCCTGCAGTCAAACTGAAGCCCAGACCCCTGTGCTAAAACCTTGAGGGTCACTATGAGGCCAGATGATGAAAAGTGCCTGAGAAACCTATTGTGAGCAGCCTCTCCCTGCACAGGGGCCACAAAAGCTTAGAGCACCGACTCTGTAAGAACACACATAAAACAGGAGACATTCTAAAGTTTCAGGATTTGGAAGAAAGATTCTGTTAACATCATGCAGCTAGCTGTGTGCCTATCAGAATGCGCTGATGTGTGTATAATAATAGAGGAAATATGGGTAAAGGGCAGCTTTAATGGAACAAGTAGGCTTTTAGAAAGGGCATTCAGAGAAAGATCCAGTGACATTTAAATATAATTGACTACACATAAGGATTGAGGAGGCTTGCTTTGGGGGCTGAAGCATAGACCCTGAGCCACAGATTGGGACTCCTAGAGGGAGCAGAGCCAATGCAGTGGCCCTCTGCCTCATCAGGTTTGTTCTTGGCCTGGCAACTGGGGCCAGCCCCACAGCTCAGCCACAGCTGCCCGCGGACAGTCAGCTGGCTGGTGGGTTGGCACAGGGTGCTGCATGCTGAATTCCTTTCCAAGGAGGAGGAGGAGATGCCAGCTACTCCATATATCACCCTCTCCACCTGCCAACGGGGCAAGCTGCTGCTGTGGAGAAAACTGCTTTTACTCATTTCTTTGTATTTGGGCTTGAATAAGAGCCAGAAACAGTGAGCTTTGCTTAAAATTTCAGTTACAAATCATGCTAATGGTAGCGCTAATAGTCTGGAACATTAGGATTGGGGGTGTGTGTGGTTAAGTGTTGAGACTCAGGGTGGTGTCCTCCCTAATGTTCACTTTTGGAGCTATTGTGGTACAATCTCGTCATCATGGCTGGTGTGGGAGGCCAGCTGTGACAGCAAGGGACAGGCAAGGGTCACGATGGCAAACACTTTGAGGTCTTTCTATGATGTGATTATCGTGGGGGGATCAGGAATGAACTGTTGCCTGTTAAGTAGTGATGATGGAGGGCAGAGACATTTTGCCTTATGCACAAAAACAAAAGAGAACAGTTACAAGTATCACCCCCAGACTCAGTCGGATGCTGCTAGGTTGGGTTTCCCTCGGACCTGTATCATCCCTCAAGATGTTCACATTAGATGTACTGAGCAAGAGGACCCACCATGTTCAAGGAGAATGCTTTTAGTCCCGGAGATGCTGTGGTTTGGAAGTCGTCGTCCCCCCCGCCTGGCCTTGGTATGTCCTGGCACTCAGCTCTCACTATTGGCTTGGGTCTGAATTTCATACTAGTGTTCCCTACTAGCCTTTTCCTCTAGAGGTCTTGTCACGCTCCATGACACCGCTGACATCCTCCAGGAGGTAATGTGCGTTGCTAATGGGACTTGGTTGCATCAGTGACGTGGGGGCTTTGTTGAGCACTGAAGAGTTTCCCACAGCAGAACCGCTGGTAGAGAAGTACACAGAGGTTACCAGAATGTTACTCCTGGCTTATGGAAGCCCTCTTCGTGAAGATTGGGGCTGTCATTTTTCTACTATTGTCCTAATGCCTCTCTTCTCCCACCTTTCTCTAAACACACACCTGCAGCCCTTCATTGGCCCCCTTCTCCTTCCAGATGACTAGTAAGCTTATGAGTTAATTATACTTGTAAGGGTCTCAGTATTTTTTTAAGCTATAATGATGAACTGGCTTCTTCCCACTGTCTGCCTTCCTGAGTCATTGCCTGGCCCAGCTGCCAGTAAGAGCTGGGAGGAGAGGGAAGGGTGATTAATAAGGGAGAATCTTTAGCCTGGAGAGCCATTTTCCTGCTTTCTTTATACCAAGTCATTGTGTGGCAGGAGCGTGTGTGTGCGCCTGTATGTGTACATGCTTGAGCCTTGTCCAGAGGCAAATGCTTTCTCAGCATCACCTGGGGCCCTTGCAGTGGGAGGGTGCACTGAGGTCATGCTCTTTCCCTTCTTGGAGTCAAACTCAGAGTCCAATATTAGCTTTGTTGTTCCAGCCAGATAAGGAAACAGATCCTGTGGAAGTCATTTTTCAAATCATGTCCAATGAATGTTCTTAGCTTACTAATCCTATCTCCTTCCTTCGATAAATCAACAGTGAGCATGAGGTACACTAAATCCTTAAATAAGGTATTTTTCCCTTCTATAAATTTCTGTTTTTATGAAACTGTAAAAATGAGCATATACTCCTTCAAAATGGAAATTCCTCTACAAACAGCTCTATTGAAAAAGAAAATAAAATTCTTCAGTGAACTCCTTGCTTCCTGGGCCCTCAGAGAAGGGATCAGTTTCAGAGGCAGAGATCATGTCTTCAAACATTATACCTCCAACCACCCCGAAAAGAGGATCTGTGCCTTTATTAATAATGTGTTTACATAGCTCTGTGGCCATTGAAGAAGTCTGTTTAATGAAATCCTGGACTTGTATTTAGATGGACCTGTTGGAAATCATTATGAGTAAACATGTGTAGAGATTTATTTTCTTGCCTCCAGAGGTCTCTCAGAGGTCCCCCCAAATAAATATTTGCATGGTGTCCAGTTTGTATTTCCACAGCCTAATGTGGTGCTAATGTAAGAGGTTTACCTTCTTTTGCTGAGCTTGTTAACATGCACAGAACTGCTTTCCTCTCCAGGAAATGGTGATGGTCTAACTTGCCTCGGAGACAAGTGCTTGGGCAGCAGCCACTTACCCAGCCTAGAACTTTAGTGCAGGTGCCAGCTTATTGCAACCACATACTGCTGAGTGGACCAACTTGAATCAGATGAGTTTTGCCTTGCGTGCAGGAAACCCCATCTCTTCTCCTGTGTGACTCCGTATTGCTGCCAAGGTATTATAGAATTCAGATGCAGTGAACATAATTCTCAAGCCTCCTGAGAAATTGCTTATCTGATCAGTAGTGGCACAGTGGATAGAGTGTCTGGAAGGCTGAGGTCTCCGGTTTGAAACTCTGAGGTCACCAGCTTGAGCCTCGGGTCACTGGCTTGAAAACAGGATCATCAAAATGATCCCTAAGTCACTGGCTTGAGCCTAATGGTTGCTGGCTTGAGCAAAGAGTCCCTGGCTTGGCTTAAACCCTCTGGTCAAGGCATGTATGAGAAGCAATCAATGAAAAACTAAAGTGACGCAACTACAAGTTGATGCTTCTTATCTCTTCTCTCTCTCTCTCCCCCTTCCAGTCATTCTCTCAAAAAATAAAAAATAATTCTGGTGCAGCAGACATAGTTCTCAAGACTCTTGAGAGATCTCTTGAATTCTCAGTGTTCTTTCTGGGGATCTGATCTGAAGTTTAAAAAAAAAAAGTCTTTTATCCTAGCTGGGTAGTTCAGTTGGTTAGAGTGTTGTCCTGATATGCCAGGTCAGGGCATACACAAGAATCAACCAATGGATGCATAAATAAGTGGGACAACAAATTGATGTTACTCTTTCTCTCACTTCCCCCCTCTTTCTAAAGTTAATACTAAAATAATTTTTTAAAAAAATATTTCTTTTTTCTTCAGACCTTTAATATACCAAAACAAACCAGGAAACATTATTATAAATTAAAAAGTTTTTCGTTGTGGATTGGTCCATGTCTCCTATCTTGGTAAAAAGTGAAGGAAGAAGGAATTATAGAGTATTTTATGCTTTCAATATACATTTTATTTATTTAACTACAAATTAGAAAAGTAGGCCTAAGGTTACTTCATAAAGCACATGACTAGTCATTTTAGAGAGGGGAGAGAGGAAGAGAGGGAAGGGGGGAGGAGCAGGAAGGGTAAACTCCCATATGTGCCTTGACCAAGCAAGCCTAGGGTTTCAAACCAGCAACCTCAGCATTCCAGGTTGACGCTTTACCCACTGCACCACCACAGGTCAGGCCTAGAGTACATTATTATTAGCATAAAACAGGGTTAAGAAGAGGTCTGGGACTATACAATTTATTTTATGGCTCCATACTTGAGGAAGGCAGATATCTTAGAAATTGGTGTGTGAATAAATTTAGGAAATATTCACAGCTCAGACTAAAAATATTCTTTTTTTTTTTTTTACAGGGACCGAGAGAGGGATAGATAGGGACAGACAGACAGGAATGGAGAGAGGTGAGAAGCATCAATCATTAGTTTTTCATTGCTGTCGCAACACCGTAGTTGTTCATTGATTGCTTTCTCACATGTGTCTTGACCACGGGCCTTCAGCTGACTGAGCAACCCCTTGCTGGAGCCAGCGACCTTGGGTCCAAGCTGGCGAGCTTTTGCTCTAGCCAGATGGGCCCACACTCAAGCTGGCAAGCTCGGGGTCTCGAACCTGGGTCTTCCACATCCCAGTCCAATGCTCTATCCACTGCACCATGACCTGGTCAGGCTCAGAATATTCTTTACTTGTAACCTAAGCAATACTAAATGCTCATGTCTATAATCTGGAAATAGGCGCACAAATGCATGGACAGGCTTGAGGAAGGCTGAAGTCACCTGTCAGGGATTTAGAGAAGACTAAAGCAGATTGAATTTAGCTTGTATAAATATGTCTACCTAAGTATGTATTGCCCAGAAAGCATGGCTACTCAGCAGTTGATCTTTTTAAGACCATTGTTGGAAGTTCCAGGTTGAAAGCTATTATGAAATCCTGCTACTTGGGTAGCTCCCCATATTCTCTATGTGAATTCTCACAACATGAAACAAATGGAGTGCAGGAGGCCAGTGAACTTTTTGAGAAACTCAAAGCCCAGCAGACATGCTGACACCAGCAAGAAACCAGCTGGAACTGAAGGTCTTTGTACCAGGAAGAAAACAGTGCTGCTTTCTTAAAGGAGAACAAGGCCTGGTGCTGGAAGGCCCTGATTGATAGAAATTGGGTAGTGAAGTTTGGGGAACTGGTGATTTGGAATTTGGAGTTCTCCAGATTGAAACAAGGGATTCTAGGAATAGGAGGGGGTGGGGAGAACGGCTGGGAGTGTCCTGAAATTCTGGATGTGTTCCTTCTGCTTGTGGAAACCCCGTACTTATTTACAGTGAGATCTCTCAGGAACTGCTTCATGACAGCAGAATTTATTTTGGGAACCAGTGAAATGGCTACATTTTGCATTATGTTGGTGGGGGGACTAAAAGAGATCAGTGTGTAGATTAAGGTGCAGGAGGATATCAGACCTCTTTGGAATTAGTGGGATTTTGGGGGGAAGTCTTTGGACCTTTCTAGACTCTAGAATTGGTGAGTTCAAGACTAATTCAACCAGATCTTCAGCACCTGACATCTGGGTCACATCTTTAAAATTATGGCTAAATGGCCCTGGTCAGTTGGCTCAGTGGTAGATCGTCGGCCTGGCATGTGGATGTACCAGGTTCAATTCCTGGTTAGGGCACACAGGAGAAGGGTGCAACCATTTGCTTCTCCACCCCTCCCCCAACTCCCTCTACCCTGCCCCCAGCAGCCATGGCTCTATTGGAGTGAGTTGGCCCCCAGCACTGAAGATGGCTCCATGGCCTGTGCCTCGGGCTAAAAAATGGCTCTGGTTGCAATGGAACAGGGGTCCCAGATGGGCAGAGCATCGCCCCCATTGGGCTTGCTGGGTGGATCCCAGTTGAGACGCCCGCGGGAGTCTGTCTCTGCCTCTTCTCCTTTCACTTAATAAAAATAAACATACATATAACCAAAATTTATGAAGAACTTATAAAACTCAACACCAGGAAGACAAACAATCCAATCAAAAAATGGGCAAAAGAAATGAATAGAAATTTCTCCAAAGAGGACATCCAGATGGCCAATAGGCATATGAAAAAATGCTCAACATCACTAATCATTAGAAAAATGCAAATTAAAACCACAATGAGATATTACCTCACACCAGTCAGAATGGCACTCATCAGCAAAACAACACAGAATAAGTGCTGGCGAGGATGTGGAGAAAAGGGAACCCTTCTGCACTGCTGGTGGGAATGCAGACTGGTGCAGCCACTGTGGAAAACAGTTTGGAGATTCCTCAGAAAATTAAAAATCGAACTGCCTTTTGACCCGGCTATCCCACTTATAGGAATATACCCTAAGAACACCATAGCACTGTTCGAAAAGAAGAAATGCGCCCCCATGTTCGTGGCAGCATTGTTCACAATAGCGAAGATCTGGAAACAGCCCAAGTGTCCGTCAGAAGACGAGTGGATTAAAAAGCTTTGGTACATATATACTATGGAATACTACTCAGCCATAAGAAATGATGACATCGGATCATTTACAACAAAATGGATGGACCTTGATAACATTATATGGAGTGAAATAAGTAAATCAGAAAAAAGAAACTGAGAACAGCATGATTTCATACATAGGTGGGACATAAAAGTGAGAATATGAGACATGGACAAGAGAGTGGTGGTTACGGGGTGGGGGGAGGGAAGAGAGGGTAGGATAGGGAGGAGTGGAGGGGCACAGGGAAAACCAGATAGGGGGTGACAGAGGACAATTTAACTTTGGGTGACGGGTATGCAACACAATTGAATGATAAGATAATCTGGAGATGTTTTCATTGTACATATGTACCCTGATTTATTGGTGTCACCCCATTAAAATTAATAATAATAATAAAAAATACATACATACATAAATATATATAATGTCCAAATGAATATTTATTCTTTAAACTTGTGTTATATCAGGCTTGCCAAGGAACTCCGTCCATTCACTGCTTTCATGCCCCAATGAATATGGAATGGAAAGGGAGGATCCTGAGGCTTGAGCTTGGGGAATCTTGGCCAGCCTGCTGGTGAAGGCCAGGACCGTGGCTGGGAAGCCGGGTGGGCTTTGCCTGATGGACGGAGCAGGCAGAGAGGAGCTCGCAGGCCACGTTGGACAGCCGCGCAGGGAGAGCTAGGCGGCGCTGTCAGCGGTGGGCGGCACCGCAGAAGCAGTGCTCAGGGACAGCTGGCAGCTCAGGCGCAGCGCAGCGCACAGTGACAGGTTCTGCAAATAACAGCTGCGGAGCAATCTTTCTGTTTGGACAACGTGGGAAGGGCCGTTGTTCACAAATTGGTCTCTTCAACACCACCTGCATGCACAGATAATAATCCATTGTCGGTCTCTAGCTTTCAAAGACAAAAGACAGCCGCGGAGGGAGGAGCGAGCAGTTATTGGAGACAGCAGAACTTTTGAACCAAGGAGAGTCAAACAAGGACTCCAGGTTCTTCTGTTCCTGGATTCACCGTGGGATTTTCCTTTGTTTGTCAGTAGTGAGTGCCACCTCTTTTATCCTTGCAGACCACCGCTGCTGCAATCATCATTTCCCCTGCAGTTGCAAAGCGTGCTTGCTCCCTCTGCAAATCAGTAATCAATACTGGTAAAGTGGTCCCAGGATAGAAAAGGTCACACGTGTATATGTAAATGGAAAGGTTTTTGAGGCGCAGGTGGTTTGTCCTCCACAGAGATTGCAGTATTAGCATGTCAAAGCTAAAACAGAACCTAGCAAGGTACAGATGCAGTCAGTCTCTTCCTGTGTCCCAGGGAGGGCCTGAGCATGACGCTCTTGATCCTTCCATTTAAAATTATATGGTGGCGCCAGATGTGGCCACCACATTGCTAATACATCTAGTACCTTCCATTTGCACAATACTTTGCAGTTTAAGGTTAGTCTTCTTACTTGCATTTTCTCATTTTAGCCTCACAGTGAGAGTTTGTAGTGAGTAAAAGCCCCATTTTAACAGAAAAGGAACCAAAGGACCAAGTCTGGTGTTCTGTCCACTATACTGCTTGACACAACTAATGTATATACATTGAGTTATTTGGATACTATTATTATTATTATTATTATTATTATTATTAGAAAGAGAGAGAAAGAGGGGTGAGAAATGGGAAGTATCAACTCGTCGTAGTTGCTTCCCATATGTGCCTTGACCAGGCAAGCCCAGGGTTTTGAACCAGCAATTTCAGTGTTCCAGGTCGATGCTTTATCCACTGTGCCACCACAGGTCAGGCCTTATTTTATTTCAGTTTTTTCCTTTTTCAACTTTTATTGAACAGCCATTACTAGGCCTAAGATGAGGTAATAGACACTTAGAGACATAGGCCCCTGGTCGGCAAACTGCGGCTTGCGAGCCACATGCGGTTCTTTGGCCCCTTGAGTGGGGCTCTTCCACAAAATACCACGTGTGGGCGCTACCTCGATAAGAAATGTGCCTGCCTATATAGTTGAAGTTTAAAAAATTTGGCTCTCAAAAGAAATTTCAATCGTTGTACTGTTGATATTTGGCTCTGCTGACTAATGAGTTTGCCGACCACTGAATAGGTGATACGTTCTGTATCCTCACTGCTCTGTCCAACACAGCACCACTAGCCATATGTATTGTAATTATTTAAATTTAAATTTTAATTAATTAAAATGAAATAAAGTACAAAATTTAGTAACACGTTAAAGTGTTCGATAGCCATATATGCCTAATATATGCCTAGTGGCTACTGGGTTGGACAGATCGGAAATTTCTGTTGGACAACACTGTATATAGAGGCTAACAACTTAGTAAACTCTTAGAGAATTTCCCTTGTTTTCTGCCCAATCTGCTGCTTTTGAAGTTCATTTGTTTCTCGGTGCATACATGCTGTTTGTTTTCTAAAAGATAGCCTGAGCAGTTTCAGTTTCTCAGTTAAGAGGTAAAATGTGCAAATGGTAGATGCATTCATTCTGAGGTGCAATTTAGTAGTTTTGACTGATGTAAACAACAATGTAGTCACCACCATTATCGAGACACAGAACTCTTCTATGTTCTCAAAGTGTTCCCTCATGTCCCTTCCCAGTGATTCTTCCTTTTAACCCTTGTTCTAGTCAAGCACCAATTTCTGCCATTTTACTGTATATTAAATTTAGTTTCTAGCGTTTTATATAAAGAGAATAATATAATATCTACTCTTTTGTCTGGTTTCTTCCACTCAGTGTGAAATTCATACATGAGATTCATCCATGTCATTGCATGTATCACTAGTTAGTTCCTTTTTGTTGCTGAGTAGTGTTGTATTTTAATAGAGATACATCACGATTTGTTTATCCACTTGCCTGTTGACGCACATGTGGGTTGTTTCCAGTTTTGACTAAGATGAACATTTGTATGCCTGTCTTTGTGAGGACCGATTTCCACTTCCTGAAATTGAAACTTATAAGTCATATGATAAGCTTATGCTTAGCTCTATGAGAAACTGCCAAACTGTTTCCAAGGGGACAATGTCATTTTGCATCCTATTTAGCAAGGTTGCAGAATAAAAAATCAATTCTATTTCTATATGATAGCTATAAGCAATGAGAACTAGAAATCTAAAAGGCACCAATTATAACAGCATAAAATATGAAATATTTCAGGTTAAATTTAGCAAACTATGTATATAATCTGAACATGGAAATTATAAAATACTGCTGAGAGGAATTTGAAAAGACCTCCGTACATCCATGTGTGTGTGTGTGTGTGTGTGTGTGTGTGTGTACATATATATATATACTGTGCACATGGAATGGAAAGTTGATCAGATTTTTGGGGAAGTAGAAACTGACAAAATAAAAATGAAAATCCAAATGAGTTAGAGTAGTCAGGCCAATATTGAAAAGGAGAACAAAATTGAAGGATTTATATGACTTAATTTTGAGACTTATTGTAAAGTTACAATGATCAGGATAGCATGATTCTGCTGTAAAGAGAGTTTAGATGGAAGATACTGAAGGACTGGTATAGGAAAGCTTTAAGAAAGAGGGTCAAATAGTGGCTTTGAGCTTCTAAAAAGGGACTTGTGAGGAGAACAGAAAAATCTTAATGGGGATTTTTATGAATTTACCTCTGTCTGGTATGTGATGTAATTATTCTGCAATGACAACCTTAAGTTTTCAGTAAAGTTGTTAAGCTCAGAGGATTCTTGGTTTAAGCAAAAATTTCATAGAAAGCCACAGAAGGTAGAGCCAAGATGGCAGGTGCTGATGAAGGAGAGGAACTTGGGGGGGGGCATGGAATTTTAAGAGGACATAGTAAGATCCAGAAGAAAGTAAGTAGAATATAGAATGCCTGAAGTAAGATCAAACATTTTAGAATAGAATGGGGAAAGCTTTAGAATGCTTCAAGCTGTGGAAGTAGGTCTCAGACCATAGTGAGATTTTCTATGTCCAGGTAAAGACTTTTCTTATGTAAAGAATTCCTGAATCCAGTATATTGCACAATTCCAGAGGGCATATTTCTCTGAATTCTCAGTAAAAGCTGCTTCCTGGAGTTGTGGAGTTGTGTGACTCAATTTGGCAGCCCTCACTGGTTGACTCTGAAAATGCTATTTTAAAAACATCTATCATAGTGTGAGATTTTCAGTATAATCTCCAAAATTATATTTTCTCTCTTTTGTATTCCTCAACTGTGTCCCTAAAATATGTTTTTTACTTCTCAAACTTCTCAAATAAAGACCCATTAGAAAGGGCAGGCAAGGGACACAGTGAAGCCACATTATCAAATGGGATTCCCCAAAGGAATTATTTTCTTTTTTTCTCTTTTCCAATTTGGGGAAATGAGAAGGAACTCTTTCACACAATCTGGATTAAATTGCATGTCTAGCTCTATTCTACCTAGGTTTCTATTTTATATTTCAAACCGTTTTCAAAGCCCTCTTCATTTGGATATTTCAAATAATTTGGCATGTTCAAAACAGAAAGTAAAGCACTTTTACTGCTTTTAAGTATCTGACATTCATTTCCCTTTCTCTGGTTGTGGCACCATGATTTCCCTCTGGGGAATTACCCTTACCGTTGCTCTGGGTAGAGTTTATTGTTCTTCTGGTACAAGGGCAGAGCATGCTACTACACCCAAGTCAACCAGAGCATCATACTTTTTGGCTTTTCTGATTGGTTCGTAGGTGGAGTACATGACCTAAGTTGGACCAATCAGAGTGAAACTCATAACTGGGAAAGGTTACCTTCTAAACTATGCTAAAGTCAGAAGTGTTGTCAATAACTTTTTATCCTCCTTTAAATTAATTTTGATCAGGTTTTATATTACCTCCAAGTAAAATAACCCCAAATGAAACACTGAATTTATTCATTCATTCTCTAAACCCATATCAACTTTCTGTATTTGTTGTTAAAATGGCATCATTATTGTTTCAATCTATGGAAAAGATAACCACCATAACAAATGAATCCAGAATGTTAGTAGCTTACCACAGTGAGCCATGTGAGACCCAGGTGGTATTCCTGTTTGGCAGGTGACCTTCATGTAGTTGTTCCGGGACGCAGGTCTTTTTCAGCCTTGTGGATCTGACCTCTTTCAGGCCCAGAGCCCTCTTAGGTCATCAGGAGATGGGAAGGAAAGTGGAGAGCACATATGGGGGCTTTCACAGACGGGGCCTAGATGGGGAAATCAAGGCTTCTGCTCAGTGACATGGCACACTCAACTGCAAGGGAGGCTGCGGAAGGTTTTCTGGCTGTGACCCCAGAGGAAGAGGAAGCTACAGTTGAACTCTGGAATGAAAAAGTATAGTCATTTGTTACTTATTCCTCTCCTTGAGTTACTTCAGTCAACCACAAAGTCCTGTTCGTTTTTATCTTGCAATGGCTCTCATCTCTCCTCCTTTCTTCTCCTTGTACTTTCTGTGTATGTGTGTGTGCGTGTGTGTGTGTGTGTGACAGTCAGAGAGAGAAACAGATAGGGACAGACAGACGGGAAAGCAGAGAGATGAGAAGCATCAATTCTTTGTTGTGGTACCTTAGTTGTTCATTGATTGCTTTCTCATATGTGCCTCGACTGGAGGCACACAGGAGACTGAGTGACCCCTTGCTCAAGCCAGCACCCTTGGGCTCAAGCTGGTGAGCCTTACTCAGACCAGATGAGCCCGTGCTCAAGCTGGTGACCCCAAGGTTTTGAACCTGGGTCCTCTGTGTCCCAGTCCAATGCTCTATCCACTGCGCCAACACCTGGTCAGGCTTCCTGCCACTTTCTTAATCCAATCCCAACTCCCACTCTTCTCTGCGACATCCCATTCTGCATTCCCCTCCACCAGGCTCCTCCAGGACAGCTTTGCATTCTCAGTGCCTACACGGACCTCATAAGCATCAAGAAATGTTTGCTTTGTGATAATCTGATAGGCTAATCTTTCTTATGCACCAATTTTAGCCTGTCAGTCTCTTGCTCAGAAATCTTCCCTAGATCTTATAGCTTATCCCATGAAACTTATATTCATCTACTTGCCTTCAAGTACTGAGGCCCTTATTTCTGTCTGCCTCTACAGCCTTCTCCTCTGCTCCACAGGTCCAGCTCCAGCCTAAGTGGGTCTCTTCTTCTGAGTGCCTGAATATGTGTCCCTGTGCCTTTCTTTGAATGCCCTGTGTTTCCCTCTTCCCTCTGTCTTTCCAAATACCATCTTCCCTCAAGGTCTGCCCAAGCCCTGCCTCCTCCTGCTCTTGCTTCTCTGGCCTCCTTCTCTAACTCTGGTTCTCTGTATTGTTAATAACCAGGCTGACCTTATGTTCTCGCTTCTCTGAAATACCCTGAATGCGCCTGACCAGGCGGTGGTGCAGTGGATAGAGAGTTGGACTGGGATGCGGAAGACCCAGGTTTGAGACCTTGAGCTCGCCAGCTTGAGCGCGGGCCCATCTGGCTTGAGAAAAGCTCGCCAGCTTGGACCCAAGGTCACTGGCTCCAGCAAGGGGTTGCTCAGTCTGCTGAAGGCCCGTGGTCAAGGCACATGTGAGAAAGCAATCAATGAACAACTATGGTGTCGCAACAGCAATAAAAAACTAATGATTGATGCTTCTCACCTTTCTCCATTCCTGTCTGTCTGTCCCTATCTGTCCCTCTCGCTGACTCTTTCTCTGTCCCTGTAAAAAAAAACACCAAAAAACCCTGAATGCACATGATCTGTCATGTTCTCAGACACATTGGACTCAGGTGATCAGCATGAAAAACAGGCAAACATGGAGCTCCTCTGATTGCAGCAAGGTTGGGCAAGATCAGTCCTGGGGCACCACAGCCCCTGCCCCAGCACCTTCTTGCAGCCTATTGATCAAGTCCAGTCCCTTCATTTTACAGATGTGGAGACTGATGCAGCTGAGAGGCGGCCTTGCCTAAGATCATAGCTCAGTGGTTCTTAACCTTTTTTGAGGTACCGAACCCACCAGTTTCATATGCGCATTCACTGAACCCTTCTTTAGTGATAAATAAAATATGATTTTTCCCCCAAATTCAAGACATAGGTATATGTTTTTTTACTGGTGCACAAAATGAGCCATGCATGAACATCACCTTGCTCAAAGAACAAAACCAACAAAGTACATGAACTCACAACAAATTACGGTATTACTTTATTCTGGCCTCTGCGGCAGAGGCTTCTCCGAACCCCTGAGACCGACTCATTGAACCCCTAGGGTTCGATAGAACCCAGGTTAAGAACCACTGATCATAGCTGTTTAGTGCCAGAGGAATAATTAGAACCCACATTCCTGATTCCTAATGCTAGTGTTTTTTCTTAGCAGCTGCCTCCTTCAGATTTTGTCTTGCTTTACTCTCTGGCATGGCTGTGTAGGAGATAATAAGTCTACAAGGGAACACTTGCCTGGTAGCCTTCCCATGAATGAGATTTAAATGATAGTAAGTGCTCATTTCACACCTACTGAATTGAATTCAATTTCATGTCATAGAGTTTGAAATCTAGTGAAATTTGCCAGGATTTGTGACTAAAACGTGAACCCACTGCACATGTGTGTGCACGCACAGATTAGAAGGGAACACCAAAATATGAAATAACTGAATTTGGTGACCGGCAGAACTATGGGTGAGTTTCTCTTATCTGGGCTGGTTGTGAAGAGAAAACCCAACAAAATTAACTAGGGTCCAGATAACTGTCAACTGACAGCCTTTTATTTTCTGAACTTTCCACTAATTATTTCCTTTTCATTGAAAACCACCCCTGGCAATTGAGAGTCTATTTCACATCAGAAATTTATTATTAATATCAGTGAAATGAATGCCTGACCAGGAGATAGCATAGTGGATAGAGTGTTGGACTGGGACGCATTTCAAAATCCGTCAATGGCTTGAGCGTGGGCTCATCTGGCTTGAGTGCAGGCTCACCAGTGTGAGCACGGGCGTTGCTGACTTTAGCATGGGATTATAGACATGATCCTATGGTCACTGACTTGAGCCCAAGATTGCTAGCTTGAGCAAGGGGTCACTCGCTCTGCTGTAACCCCCGACCCCTGTCAAGGCACATATGAGAAAGCAATTAATGAACAACTAAGGCAGGGGTCGAGAACCTATGGCTCGCGAGCCAGATGTGGCTCTTGATAGCTGCATCTGGATCGCAGACAAATCTTTAATACAAAAAATAATAAAGTTAAAAATATAAAACATTCTAATGTATTACAATCCTTTCATTTCCTACCGCTCATGTTCCTGGTTGCGGGTGGCTAGAGCCAATCACAGCTGTCCCAGGACAACACCAAATTTTTATTGGATAATGCGTAATGTACACGGGTCATTGTGAGGTCAGGAAAAACTTCCCTCCTTTTAATCAAGTAGTCAGCTAGCTAATTGCAGAAACCCTTTTGACGAAGAAGATGGCTAAAAGAAAAAAAGATGAGGAGTATCGTGCTTTTCCGCAGGAATGGACAGAAGAATTTGCCTTTGTGGAGAGAGCAGGTTCTGCAGTGTGTCTAATATGCAATGATAAAATTGAATCGATGAAATGGTCAAATATAAAGCAGCACTTCGACACACGCCATTCTACATTTCCATTGAAATATCCAGCGGGGGACAGCAGGAAGAAAGCATGTCAAGAGCTACTGTGCAGAGTGCAAGCTAGTCAGGAGCACTCCATGTTTGGACCCAACAAGGTGACTGGAATTTGTCTGGCTTTGCTGGTGCTTTAGCAATTGTGAGAAGCAAAAAGCCATTCACAGGTGAAGAGTATGCCAAAAACATTCATGCTTGATGTTGCCAATGAACTTTTTGACGACTTTTCAGCTAAAGACAAGATAATCAAATGAATAAAAGACATGCCTCTGTTGGCAAGAACTGTTCACAATAGTACCATCAGGATGGAAAATCAAACTGAGGCAAAACAAGTGAAGGACATAAATGCAGCACCATTCTTTTCTCTGTCTTTGGATGAGTCAACAGACATAGCCATTTATCTCAGTTCAGCGTGATTGCAAGGTATGCTGTCGGTGACACACTATGTGAGGAAAGTCTTGCTGTTTTGCCTATGAAAGAGACAACAAGAGGGGAGGATTTATTTCAGTCTTTCACTGAGTTTGCTAAAGGAAAGAACTCTACTGATGGATAAACTTATTTCAGTGTGTACTGATGATGCTCCGTGCATGGTGGGGAAAAACGGAGGATTTGTAGTGCTTCTTTGTGAACAGGAAAAGAGACACATCCTAAGTTTTCACTGCATCCTACATCAGGAGGCGCTTTGTGCTCAGATGTGTGGTGAGCATCTTGGTGAGGTGATGTCACTGGTCATTTGGGTGGTCAACTTTATTGTTGCCCAAGCTTTAAGTGATCGCCAGTTTAAAACGCTGCTGGATGAAGTTGGGAATAATTATCCTGGTCTGCTTCTGCACAGCAATGTGCATTGATTGTCAAGAGGGAAGGTGCTCAGCCGTTTCGCGGCGTGTCTGAGCAAAATCTGGACTTTTCATAAAATGAAAAACGTTGAGCATCCTGAGTTAGCTAACACTAAGTGGCTCCTGAAGTTCTACTATCTCGTGGACATGACTAAACATCTGAACCAGCTCAATGTGAAAATGAAAGGCATTGGAAATACAGTCTTATTCCTTCAACAAGCAGTGTTTGCATTTGAAAACAAGCTGGAACTCTTCATCACCGACATTGAAACAGGACGTTTATTACACTTTGAAAAACTGGGAAAGTTTAAAGATGCATGCACAGGAAGTGACCCTGCTCAACATCCTGATCTCCAGCAGCTAGCAGGCTTCACATCTGATCTCCTGCAGTCATTCAAAGCACACTTTGGGCCTGACCTGTGGTGGCGCAGTGGATAAAACATCAACCTGGGAACACTGAGGTTGCCAGTTCAAAACCCTGCACTGGTCTGGTCAAGGCACATATGGGAGTTGATGCTTCCAGCTCCTCCTCCCCCTTTCTCTCTTTCTCTATATCTGTCTCTCACTCTGTGTCTCCTCTCTAAAATGAATAAATTTTAAAAAAAGCGCGCTTTGGAGAATTTTGTGAGCACACTTGTCTTTTTAAGTTCATCATCCATCCACACGAGTGTGCAGTGGATAGTGTCAACCTGAGTTACATCCCCGGTGTCTCCGTCAGAGATTTTGAGCTACAAGGTGCTGACCTGAAGGCCTCAGACATGTGGGTGAACAAGTTCAAGTCACTGAATGAAGATTTGGAAAGACTTGCACTATAGCAATCAGAGTTGGTTAGCAAACACAAGTGGGGAGAAATGAAAAAACTTCAATCCACGGACCAGATGATTGTCAAAACTTGGAACGTGCTTCCCGTCACATACCACACACTGCAGCGTGTGAGTATTGCTGTACTGACAATGTTTGGCTCTGTGTATGCATATGAGCAGTCTTTCTCACATCTAAAGAACGTTAAGACCAGCCTACGATCACACTTAACGGATGGAAGTCTCAACGCCTGCATGAAGCTTAAGCTCACCGTGTATCAACCAGACTACAAAGCCATCAGCAAAACCATACAGCACCAGAAGTCGCATTAATGGTAGGAAGTACTTTATTCATCATTGGTTAGCAACAGCATAACAACGTTATTAAAAAGAATTCAGAGACTTATTGTACTTTAAAAGTGTTGGTCTTACATAAAATGCACACATTTACTTGTATTTAGTGTTAAACATATTGTATGGCTCTCAGAGAATTACATTTTAAAATATGTGGTGTTCATGGCTTTCTTAGCCAGAATGGTTCTCGACCCCTGAACTAAAAAGTTGCAATGAAGAATTGATGCTTTCCATCTCTTTCCCTTCCTGTCTGTCTGTCCCCCATTCTGTCTCTCACCAAAAAAAAAAAAAAAAAAAAAAAAAAAAATCAGTGAAGTGAAACCTGTAATTATTTACACCATGATTTTAAATATGGTGGCACATCTATCTGCAGAGGCATGGACCTTGCCTGAAGGGTTATAACGTGCATATGCATACTCATGTTGATATTCAGCATGAATAAATCCCTCTAGATGAGTGTTGGATCACAAAGATACAGAATTCTTTAATTATGTTCAATAATAATAGTGTAAGTCAATTTTCATAAAGAGATCATCCCCCAAGGACAGAGAACAAAAACAAGAAAAGGGCTGTTTTGAAGAAAGGCTTGAAAGAGACTCAGGGTGGGCATAGCATGTGACTGGGAGTAGGCCACACTAAAGCCATGGAGGATGAAGATGCTGGCATCAGAGAGCTGCTGTCCTGTGAAAGGGGGGATTCTGTGACCTTTCTTCACTAGACCCAGGGACAAGGAGCAGCAGCTGCATGTGTGTGAGAGATAGATTGGTCTGATGTTTTTTTCTCAGCTTTGTAAGAACTAGGGGACAGTTTTGAAGAGCCATCATTAACAAGACTTGCCAGATCACAACTTGATACAAAGAGAGGAAATAAGATGCTAATTTAAAAAATTTGAATTACACCTGACTGGTGGTGGCACAGTAGATAGAGCGTCAACGTGGGATGTTGAAGTCCCAGGTTTGAAACCCCAAGGTCGCTAGCTTGAGTGCAGACTCACCAGTTTAAGTGCGGGATCTATAGCTTGAGTGCGGGATCATCAACATAATCTCAAGGTTGCTGGCTTGAGCCCAGAAGTAACTGGCTTGAAAAAAGGGTCACATAGGAGAAGCAATTAATGAACAACTAAAGTGAAGCAACTACAAATTGATGCTTCTCATATCTCTCCCTTTTTGTTTATCTCTCTCAAAAATTATTTTTTAATAACAAGGATATTAAAGAGTTATCTACAACTACTTCCTTTTTTTTACAACTAGTTCTTTTAAAATATTTTCTTTATTGATTTTTTTAGAGAGAAGAGAAAGAGAGAAAAATGGGGGTGTGTGTAGAATGGAATGAGTAGGGAGGAGAGGGGAGCATCGTCTTACAGCAGTTGTTTCTCCTATGTGTCTTGACCAGGCAAGCCCGGGGTTTTGAACTGGTGACCTCAGCATTTCAGGTTGATGCTTTATCCACTGTGCCATCACAGGTCAGTCTACATGGGCCTTACATGGAATATTGTTGTATAGACTTTGTCAGACGGGGGCCAGAAGTGCCTGATAAGGTTGAGCACCTTGTGCATTGTACAAAGACCCAGGCTGAGGCAGTGAATGAAGCCTGGCTCTACTTACTTGACTCTATACTGAATTGAGGCTGCCTCAGCCCAAAGGAAGGGCATTTTATTTCTAATTTACACATAGCTAAATTGCCAAGCCAGGTGCCCCGAGGGTGTGCCTTCTTCTAACTTGCACAAAGACATAGAGTAGGCTCATAGTGGCCTGGAATGGGGAAGGCTGAAAAGGAAGGGGTAACAATAGAGGAGGAATTAAATTGAGTTTGGAAGAGAAGTATTCAGAAAATATCACAAGATACTATATAATCCATTGCAGCATTATTACCAGTATTTTGTTCTCCTGTTTCTTCTTTTTTGCTCCTTATCCTCCATCCTCAATGATTTCCTTCAAGCACATGGCTTTTACCTCCACGTAGATGAACAGGACTCGCACATTTTTTTATCTCCAGCTCTGATTTCTCTTATTAACTCCAAGACCATCTGTCCATAAACCTATATTGGAAATGTCTACTCGGGCGGCCCTGATGCATCTTAAACTCAGCACGTACCAAACTACATTTGTTATCTCCCCTCACCCCAATTCTTGATCTCCCAAATCTGCATCCTCCTCTTTATTTCCCCTGCCAATGCCAGGTGCAAGTCGAACAGCATCACAACAGATCTCTCCTTAACTCAGTATGTTCTCCATATTTCCTGCCTCTAATCTCTCCTCCATTTAGTATGTCCTCCACATTTCTGCTGCAGTAATTGTTCTAATAGGAAATATTTCCCCCTACATCTCTCCTTGAAACTCTACTGGTTCCTTTTTGAGAAAACGTCTTCATGATCTGGTCCCTGTGTCCAGCTTGCCAGCCTCAATTTCTGCTTTTCTACCCCCTTTGTATTTTATAATGACTCTCACCAGAGACTGCTGCACTTCAGCTCTTCCTGCCCCCTCCCTGCTGCTACCTCTGCCTGGGATGTTTTGCTCTCCTTGTCTAACGACTTTTTATTCACAACTTTGCTTTTTCAAGGAATCTTTTCCTTAGAGGATTAGTCATTCTTTCTCTTGTTAATTATCTCAATGCCTTGTACTGTTTTGAAACAGATTTCTTTACGTATCAATATCCCCTCTTACATGGGGCTCTCTGTTGGTTAATTTTATGTGTCATCTTGACTGGGCTAAGGGATGTTGGTAAAACATCATTTGGGAGTATGTTTGCAGAGAGAGGTGTTGCCAGAAGAGATTAACATCAGCATTTGAATTGGTAAACTGAGTAAAGAAGATAGTCATCACAAAGTGGGTGGGCATCATCCAAACTATGGAGGGCTTGAATAGAACAAAAGGGTGGAAGAGAAGGGAATTTGTTTTTGCTTGGGCTGAGACATTGATCTTTTCTGGCTTTTATATATCGGCACTCCTGGTTCTTGAGCCTTTGGACTCAGACTGGGACATACAGCATTAGCTTCCCTAGTTCTCAAGCTTTTTGGCAGGAATGAATTATATCAGAGGCTTTCCTGGGTCTCCAGCTTGCAGATGGCATATTATGGGATTTCTTGGCCTCCATAATTGCATGAGCCAATTCCTAGAATAAAAATACTCTTATATGTATCTATTTATATACAGTGTGTCCGTAAAGTCATGGTGCACTTTTGACTGGTCACAGGAAAGCAACAAAAGACGACAGAAATATGAATCTGCACCAAATAAAAGGAAAACCCTCCCAGTTTCTGTAGGATAATGTGGCAGCATGTGCGCACGTGCAGATGATGACGTAACACCGTGTATACAGTGGAGCAGCCCACGGCCATGCCAGTCGAGATGTGGATGGTACAGAGGAAAGTTCACTGTGTTTTGTGGCTCGCTAAATTTGAATCCGTGACCAAAGTGCAACGTGAATATCGGCGCTTTATAACGAAGCGCCACCACATAGGAATAACATTACTCGGTGGGATAAGCAGTTGAAGGAAACCGTCAGTTTGGTGGAGAAACCCCGTTCTGGTAGGTCATCAGTCAGTGACAAGTCTGTAGAGGCTATACGGGATAGCTACCTAAGGAGCCCTAAAAAATCTGTGCGTGTGTGTGCTCAACAATTACACCTAAGCAAGACTACAGTTCATAAGGTGTTAAAGAAACGTCTGTGTTTTATGGGGTACAAATTGCGGCTGTTGCACACTATCAAACCGGCGGATAGACCCGCACGATGCGCATTTGCTACAGATATGCTTATGAGATTGACAATGATGCAAGATTTTTGCAGAAGATTGTGTTTAGCGATGAGGCGACCTTCCATATCTGTGGGCATGTTCATCACCGTAACGTCCGAATATGGGCTGCTGAACATCCTCATGCCTACGTTGAGTACGAACGTAATACCCCTAAAGTGAATGTGTGGTGTGGCCTGATGCATGATAAGGTGATAGGCCCATTTTTTTTCGTGGAGCAGCCTGTGACGGCAAACACCTATCTTGACATGTTGGAATTGTATGCAGTGCCACAATTTCCAGAAGGTGTCCTCTTTCAACATGGCACTCCACACTACGCCACCATTGTTCGTGAGTTTCTGGATAGAACATTCCCCTGGCGGTGAATAGGCAGGGGTTCTGTCAAGTCATGGCCACCACGGACCCCAGATCTGACGCCCTTAGACTTTTACTTTTGGGGTTATGTGAAGCAACATGTGTACATTGAACATATCAACGACATTAATCACTTAAAACAGAGAATCACAGACGTTATTCACTCTGTTATACCAGATGTCCTTACCCGTGTCTGGCAAGAACTTCACTATCGTTTGAATGTGTGTAGGGCAACAAATGGACCCCGCATCGAACTGCACTGAATAGATATGAAACTGGGAGAGTTTTCCTTTTATTTGGTGCAGATTTCACATTTCTATCGTCTTTTGTTGCTTTCCTGTGTCCGGTCAAAAGTGCACCATGACTTTACGGCCACACTGTATGTTATTGGTCCTATTTCCCTGGAGAAATCTGGCTAGTACCAGCTCCATGACATTAAGGGTGAAGTCTTAGTCATCTATGTGTAACCCATGTCTGTAAGTTTCTGGCCTTATCAGCCTGTGCCTTCTCCGGGAAGTCATCTCTTATATGTCCTATTTTATATACATCAATTGGAAATAGCACAAGTCCCCTCCAGGTTACTTACCAGAAATGGGCTTGTTTTAAATGGCTCTTTGGCTATTTTTGAGGGGCTTTTAGGATATTTTTCCAGTCTTTCCCCACTCTGGTTTTTAGGGTAAAGAAGACCCATGCAGATACTAGCCTATAATTGCTACCAGAAATAACCATCCATAGAAGTTGCAGGTCAAACATAATTTCAGAGTCTTCATCAAATTTCTCATGGGTCTCTACATGGAGAGAATCTTGGCATATCCAAGCTAGTGATGGGCCATTTGACCTAAAATGAACTAAGTCATTGGCTGCTTATGACCTATGTGGTCTAGCCCTAGCCCAAGAAGTTTAATTGGGCAAATCAAGTGTTCTTATTTGGAATTTCAAGTTCAAAATACTGAAACAAGTGGCCAGTTGGTAGTGGAGGAAAAATATCAAAGGATGCTAGATGGTAGTTCCAGGACCCTAGCCAACCAAATTATGGATAAATCACTGAAGTTAAAAGCCAGTAAAACTGTGAATGAATAGGGGAGGCAGGTGGTGGAGATGTAGAAAGAAGCAGAGGCCTGGAGAGTAACAGCTCTGTTAATGGGAGCAGCAGGGGGCAGCTTCAGACCTTCTGCTGCTGATGTTGCTAAAGACACCTCTAGTCCAGAGCACCCCAAAGCTTTATTTTCCATCCCATGAGGAATGCTGTATCATAGCTCAGTATAAATCAGATTCTGTGACATCCTTGTCTCCGTCCTTACCTTATTTATTCTTACAGTAACAACCCCCCACCCCATAATAATCTGATTGATCAGACTGCGGGTTCCTTCTATTTCAACAACATGGCTCACAATAGGGGCCCAAGTAACTCCCATTGAATGATGCTATAGAGATTTAAATGAGAAAGAGCAATGTAAATTGCTGTGGTCAAGCAAAGCTACCTAGAAGAACTAGAACTTTCTTGGGAGGTGGGTAGAGGGAAGATATTCCATGCCTAAAACAGAACTCAGTAAATAATCCTAGGTCACACTAACGTAGGTCATGCCAATGAAGAGGCTGGTTAGAGAGCAGTAACTTGAAATTGTGTGGGAACGCTGAAGGTATGAGAGTCATCTCATGAGTTTTCAGGCTGCCAACGACTCCCCTCCCATATCTCCAGGTTATCATTTGAATTAGTCTGACCCCAAAACTTGGGAAAGACAAAGAATAACTATTAAAGAAATCACATGACACAGTGGAAGATGGAAAGGTAAAATCGTGCAGTAATAATCTTGCAGACAGAATAAACGTTGTAGTGGATTATTATGTTGTCTAAAAACAGTCTTTGTGAATGGAGAGTGACACTTCTGAAATTTGCAGCTATTTGCTTTGCAGTGCTTCCATTTCCATTTATTTGGAGTGATGGTTTCTCTGTTCCAGGCCTCCTCTTTTCCTTCCTTTGGCAGTGGGAAATAGCCTGACAGGTGCATTCAGGAACTCTCCCAAGGTACAGTCACTCAGAGTTCTCCAGAATTCTGGAAAGTTCCACTTCTTCGATCATGTTTGTGTGTGTGCGTGTGTGTGTGTGTGTGTGTGTGTGTGTGTGTGTGTGTGTGTGTGAGAGAGAGAGAGAGAGAGAGAGAGAGAGAGAGAGAGAGAAAGAGAATGGGAGTTGCAAAGAGAATGGGCAGCCCTGGCCAGCAGCCATGGAGACAGACATTCATGCAGAGGCATTTCTGTGGAAACAGCCCAAGGGTGGAGGAAATACTTGAGGATGAAGCAAAACCCTTTAATATGCTTGAGCTTTGTAGAACAACCTTGAATGTGGCTTACGTACTCTTCCAGCATTTTAAATTAATTTTTAATATATATATTTAAAAATTGGGTAACATACCCATTTTATTGGCTGATTTGCTGGCTAGGCCTTTAAAAAGTTTCCTTTAAAAAGTGCCTTCACTCTCTCTCTCTCTTTCTCTCTCTCTCACTCTGTGTCTCCTCTCTAAAATGAATAAATAAAAATTAAAAAAAAAAAGCCTGACCTGTGGTGGCGCAGTGGATAAAGTGTCGACCTGGGAACACTGAGGTCACCAGTTCAAAACCCTGCACTGGTCTGGTCAAGGCACATATGGGAGTTGATGCTTCTAACTCCTTCCCCCTATCTATCTCTCTCTCTTTCTCTCTCTCTCTCTCTCTCTCTCACTCTGTGTCTCCTCTCTAAAATGAATAAATAAAAATTAAAAAAAAAAATTAAAAAGTGCCTTCGATGTTTCTGTCTTGGGGCTGTTTGTTCATGCCGTTATTCTTTGCCTGGAAGCTTTTCAATTCTTCTTACCCTGCAAGGCCCAGCCAGAGCTTACCGCCCTCCTACAGCCTCCTTGTCTACCCCAGGGAAAGGGCACTTTTTTCAGTGTGTGTCAGGACTTAGATCTCTGTAAACTGGGGAAGGCACAGCATTAACCATCTACTGCCTTTGATCGTTTTCATAGTCTTCCCTTAAACCGCTACCTGCACCTGTGTTTGTTACCTGCATTTGCCAAGCCACAAATATCTGGGGCTTTCACAGAAAAGAAACAATCAGTATTGTATTTCTCAGGCTTTGTCCTCACCTGCTGAGGCAGATCCTTCTGCCTCCCTTGAGTTCATCCTCGCCAGTTCCAAGAGTTGCCAGGGTAGCCCAAGTGTGGCCCTGAACACTCTCCCCTCCCTCCTGTACTGACCAGGACCAGTGGAGAGGGTTCCCTGACAATCAATGCCTGATGCTTACAGAGCTCCGGGAACTTGCTGCTGCTGCTGTATATGGCCAGTAGTCATGGCCATCGCCGCGACCATGCAGGTGCAGTTTCCCATGGAATTTGGATAGACGGTAACGAAACTGTGGAGCCAAGAAATGGTGGGCCATTACCTTTATTCTAGCCTTGCAACCAGCTGGCGAGTAAATACACACAGCAGGAAAACACTTCCCTTTCCATTCAGGGCTCCTAAAGCCACTGACTTTCTCCTGGTTTTCCTAGAATTAAAGGCCCTACTAGCTCAGTCCCCTTTGGTTCCATCTCTTTCTCTCTGCACAAACTGGCTTCTCCTTCAGCACCCCGCCATCATGGCTGCCTCTTCTCTCTGCAACAATATGGTCTCTGCAAAAATGGCCTCCTCCCTTAGCCTTCTTCCTTCTTAAAACTTTTCGGCGCAAGACCCCTCCTCCAGCACACATTAGCATAACCAGGCCTCTTCCCAAGCAGGAAGGTAATTAGCTGTATCACCTGAAATCATTGTCACGTGGGCAGTGGCCATTTTGAACAATAAAAGTGAGTAAAACCAGAAAAACAGATTTTACAAACTCATTTACTCAACACACTGCCTGTCAGAGCCCAGGGCCACACTGAGCTGAGACTGCTGTGACTCTTCTGCTCACACTGTGGGAGTCCCTCAGTGGGCTGACCTGAACTGGTCTCTCAGCTGAGTTGGGGGAAGCTCCTGATCTTCACCTCTGTTGTTTCATGGCTCTAGAGCAGTAGGGCTTTGTTCCCAATGGCTTATGGGTTTTCTTGCTCCATAGCTCTTCTCATGTTATTTGCTATCTCCTTCTGTTAAAATGCAGCTGGGAGTCCATTGAGACTGTACCCTTGAATTCTGAGGTACCATAACTGGTCCAAGTTACATTCGCTTAACTTTCTGTCTTAGGGTGGGTTCTTTTCAGGAGACCTCTCAGTAACGATATGCTGCAGGTAGGTATGGGCTATAGGCAAAGAACCCTTGCAATGAACTTATGAGAAGCTTGTACTTCTCCGTTATTCAAATGAAGAAGCTAAAGCCCAGAAAGGTGAAATAACTTACTAAAGTTGCCTAGGAAATTAGTGATAGAACCAGGCTTCCTGAATTTCAGCCTAGTGCTTCTTCTTTAGACCAGCGATTTTCCAGCTCTTCCTCTTTCTTTAAACCAAATATATTCTTTTCTTCAAATGAAATCATTCTAGAAGCCCAACATGTAAAACAAATATGGCTGGAGATGCTCTAGATAAGTGGTTCTTAACCTGGGTTCTATCGAACCCTAGGGGTTCAATGAGTCGGTCTCGGGTTCGGAGAAGCCTCTGCCGCGGAGGCCAGAATAAAGTAATACCGTAATTTGTTGTGAGTTCATGCACTTTTTTGGTTTTGTTCTTTGAGCAAGGTGATGTTCATGCACAGCTCATTTTGTGTACCAGTACAAAAACATATACCTATGTCTTGAATTTGGAAAAAAATCATATTTTATTTATCACTAAAGAGGGGTTCGGTGAATGCACATATGAAACTGGTGGGTTTGGTACCTCAAAAAAGGTTAAGAACCACTGCTCTAGATGAAAACAGGGTGAATTTGGGGATTCCTATAGCTTAGCCACACCTTCCCCAAAGACAGCTGGGCTGTGAGCTCTGAGGAGGAACTCCCAAAACACTGCTTCCAAATCACCCGATGTCACCCGGAACACAGATGACTTTCCTGTCCCATCAAAGAGGGTCATTTCCCACCCAGAAGGAATGCAAGTTAATTTTTATACAGGCCAGCAAGAAACACAATTTTATCTGGTGGTAATTTCTTTTTACTCTCTCCCTTTGCCACTTCTCTTGAGTCACATCTCCAAGGCTCTGCATGTTTAATATGTCACGCATTCCTTCTTCTTTGTTAGACCCGTTAGCTGAGCCTGAGCAGGCAGAGGAACAGTGGATAGAACATCGGACTAGGGTGTGGAGGACCCAAGTTTGAAACCCCAACATCCCTGGCTTGAGTGTGGGCTCATCTGGTTTGAGAAAGGCTCACCAGCTTGAGCCCAAGGTCGCTGACTTGAGCAAGGGGTCCCTCGGTCTGCTGTGACCCCCCGGTCAAGGCACATATGAGAAAGCAATCAGTGAACAACTAAGGTGCTGCAGTGAAGAATTGATGCTTCTCATCTCTCTCCCTTTCTGTCTGTCTGTCCCTATCTGTTCCTCTCTCTGTCTCTGACACACACACACACACACACACACACACACACACACACACACACACACAAAATAAATAAAGAATAGATCCTTTAACTGAGCTGCTTTCATCCTGGCACAAGCCAGGTGATCACCACAAGCCTTTATGGAGTGATAAAATGAGATGGAGATATAATCAGAGGCCTCAAAGCTGCTTTAGATGATGTTTGCACTGTCTTACCCACTATCCTACTGAGCTACAGGTTTTCCATTCATGAGTGCCACATCCAGGGCATTCCAGCTGAGCTCTCTGTAGCTGAGCCAGAGTTTGTAGACAGCTAGAGAAAAAGTATGCTGAAAAAGCAAGACCTTCCTGCTGTCATCCTATTAGAACTCACCCCAATAGCTTGAACCAGGCCTAGCAGGACCAGGTGCTGAGATGGTCTGCCCTGTGTGATAAAAAGTATGTGAGGGAGCAGTACCTCAAGCCTCTTGCTCCCTCCATGGGTTGGAAATGACTGCAGAATGAGAAAGCATCAAGGATACTGGATAGACTTGCCAAAGTGAGAGTGATATGTATGAGCCATTTAGGATGACTCATGAGATTTCCACCTGATAAAGGAATGTCATCCCTTCCTGGACATGCTTTAGGAGATGATCAACTCTAGAAAATCCTCCCCAAATGCCACACACTGCAAATTCCAGACTGTTCTTGTTTTTCAGGTAAGGGAAAACAGGACTGTAGAAGTGAAATTAGATTCCAAGTGACACTTAGAGACACCTCTATGTTTCAGGTGTGGATTCTGATTTTAAAATGGCTATTTTACCTGGGGAGACTGTTTCAAGAGCGTGGCCACTTATCTGCTCTTCTTGAAACTGCACATTTAATGGCTGGTGGCTATTTCCATGGCGCTTTGTAAATGGTAGTCCTGGGACTTTGATGAATAACTACAACTCACATTTGCATAGCAGTTTATAGCTCTAGAAGCACTTTTCCATATGTACCAAGCAGGGTTCTGTGTAGGTAACAGAAATCGCTGTAGTAATTTAAGCAGAAAGAGATTTTTCTTTTTTAGAGTTTTATTTATTTACTTTTTTTACAGGGACAGAGAGAGAGAGAGTCAGAGAGAGGGATAGATAGGGACAGACAGGATTGGAGAGAGATGAGAAGCATCAATCATTAGTTTTTTGTTGTCGCAACACCTTAGTTGTTCATTGATTGCTTTCTCACATGTGCCTTGACAGCCGGCCTTCAGCAGACCGAGCAACCCCTTGCTGGAGTCAGCGACTTTGGGTCCAAGCTGACGAGCTTTTGCTCAAGCCAGATGGGCCTGCGCTCAAGCTGGCGAGCTTGGGGTCTTGAACCTGGGTCTTCCGCATCCCAGTTCGATGTTCTATCTACTGCACCACCGCCTGGTCAGGCTAAGCAGAAAGAGATTTAATACAGAGAATTAGGAGCTTACAAGGAGCAGGTTTCAGGTTGGGCCTCCAGAAATGACTTCCAGAGCTGTATCCCAGAAGCTTGACCAGAGAATGTCTACTTCTGCCACAGTCAGGAAGCTACTGCTAAAAATGTTGGCTCCAAGAATATACTACCTTTATTGCAATTTGGGGACCAGAACTGCTGGCTTTCGTGCCATGTGACTCCATCGCTGTGCTAATAGAATGCATACTTCAGGCCCATTCCTCTTCCTTATTAACTTTCTAAATTCAAGCTCTGTGCAAGGACATCTGATTAGTGCGACCCAAATTACCCAAAAATATAGCTGCAAGGGAGTCTAGGAACTAAATTTTAGATTTTCAGTCTCTGCGGTATAGGAGGACACACTAGAAAACTGGAATAGACATTTATTCTGTATTTGCTGTCCCATATTATATCTCACTTAATATTCACAGGAAATCTGAAAAGTGACATTGTTAGCAATGAAAAATTGCGGCAGGTGTTAGACCAATGGAGTCAGATCAGACTTTGGTTCAACAACCTCAGTACTTGAGTTCTGGCTAAGAATTCAGAGCCAAGACTCAAATTATATGAGAAAGTTTATTGAGAAAGTCACAGAGGTAGAAGTGAGTGGAAGAATAAATGGACGCAGGCAGCAAGTTACAGAGGCAAAGAAGGGCCCCTGGAGCCTAGGAGAGAGGAAGGTAAAGGTAATGCATTTGGCAGGGAAGAGGAGGGGAAGGGGAAAGGCAGCAGAATGTTCCTGGGAGGCAGAGCACTTTGGACCTTCATTCCTAAGGGCTTTTGAGGGTGGAGATTTTAGGGGAGTTCCAGGGTAGGATCTCATAAGAATATTCATAAAATATTCATTGGCTTTCCAGGTGTGTCCTTTCAGGGTCATGGTCTCCACTGATTGGTTGGCACCAGAGTATTGATCATTAGTCAGTGCAACTGGTTCTGAGGTCAGCTGTGGAATCACTTGTCTAGTTTTGCTGCTTTCCTGGTCCTGGAACTGAAATGCAACTGAAGCCTAGTCGTTAGTGCTTAAGGGAGTGGTCGTGCAAGGGCCTACATGGGAATCGCACAAAACCACTCTTTGGCCCGTATTTTCCCAGTTTTGCCTGTTGCTAGGCACCTGGGGCTTTCTCCCCAGTGACCTTCAATACCTGGCCTATCATCCTTGCTCTGCTCATGCCCGCCTAACTGCCTTTCACAACATGAGCAGTGCTAACCTCATTTAACACATGAGGGAAAGGAGCATGATGGTGGGTCTAGAGAGACAATAACGGGGAGATAAGGAGGTCAGGGGCTGTTGCCCTGAGCACATGTACATGGCATTTAGATCTAAAGAATGCTACAGGTTAAAGTAGATGAGGGTTGAGTGGGAACAGTATTCCAGGAAGGAAAAATAGCATGCATAAAGAAGACTGGACGGAGTGGGTTACAACTGCAGAACTGGAAGAAAGAGGGGGTAAACTTGTGGGTAGTGAGAGAAGGATGTGAAAGGCTGGAGAAGCACCAGGGACAGACAGACAGGCAAGCCATGTGGGCCCCATTAGGAATTTGGCCTTCATCCTAAGAGCAATGAGAGACCATTCAAGCATTTATGGAGGGAAATGGTTGGGGAGGCATGCAGGGTCCCAGGATCCTATTTAATTTTGAAAAGAGCACTGGCTTGTGTGTGTCCTAATCCCATGCCTGTATGTGCTTTCCATGGTCCACAATTTGCCACCGAACTATCATTGTCATGTGTTACTAAAGGGGTTTTTATTTTTGAGTGATTTGCATTCTTTCATTCCAAGCAACAGGGGGAAAAAAACCAAAAGCAAGAGTAGGTCTACAAATCCGGGGAGGTATTTATAGGGGTTTTTATATTTGTAAAAATTAAAGCCTCTGGGGGAAACTATTAATTTCCTGTAGCTGCTTTAGGATGTTAGGGAGGGCATTCGGTATGAGCTGTTTGAAATGCTTCTGCACATTGTTCTGTGGGTGGAGCTCAAAGAGGTGTGGAAATAAATCAACAGGCAAGGCCTCTGATTGTGCCTCTGGTCCTCTAGAAATTGGCTGCCAGCCCGCTGTCAGTGAGAGCTTGGTGGAGGGTAGGTTTTCTCTCATTGATCAGCAACTGGGGCTTGGCAGCATGTGGTTGAGGGTTGTTCCAAAGAGATCAAAGATCATAAATTAAAAAAACTGTCAGATAGGACTGTATTCCAAAAAGACTACATGTTTTAAAAGAACTGGCCCCTGAGAGTCCCATGACTCAACTTCTTCAGGAAGCCTTTCTTCCTTCAAGAACCCAACTCTGCTAGTACCTTCCTCTAGCAAGTATGAATGCCGCAGGCAGTCTCATTCCCCTGAAGACCCTGGCTCTGAATCCTCATTTCTTAACCAGGTTGTGAGTTCCTTGAAAGAAGGGATCATGCCTTTTATATGTCCTTGTATTTCTCACAACACCTATCTTGGTCAGTTCATGAGCTGAGTTCAAAATATTCACAAATCCCAAGATTTTGACCTTCTTTTGGGTTATGGTGGCCATGGTGTGGGGTGTTCGTGGGCCACTCTTTAAGAGCCTTTGCTTAAACTAAACCTCAACATGGCTGCTCAGCAGTGAACTTCTTTCTGGTTCTCTTGAGCCTGTACACTGGAAAGTTAGCCACACTGGCCTGTGACCAGTGGCCAAGTGCAGGAAGTGTGCTTGATGAGGTAACACCTGGAACAGTGAATGGAAGCAGCTGCAGTGCTTGTAGCATGGCCTTTCCTTCCTGCATAGGTATAGAGTCAGACCTGGTCTGCAGATGTGGTTCGAGGCAGTGTATTAACAAGCATTTAACTGTGTGGGCCAAAGACACTGATGTTCATTGCTTGCCCTGCTTTTCTTTGATTGGTTTCCCAGAAAAATTGATAAGGGAGAGCACCCTGTAGATGTGATTTGGCTCATACACTGTCTGCTTTTAACACCGCTTTACCCACCTGTGGAAAGTTTTGGATGGGAGTCCACTGGTTTTTCTGTGTGCAAGCAACCAGGGCATGATAGGTTTGGTGCTCTGAAATTTACTTCTTTGCTCAATTTGAGCACCCCCGGGTCATCTCCGCTTCTCCATCTGTAGCTACCCGATGGGAAACAAAATTTCAAAGAGTCATTTCCATTTATATTTAGGGGATTCTGAAAGACATAAACACCAAGAAACTAAAGTATTACCCATTTTTTCCATTACAAAAGATAACAATGAAGTGATAAATGATAAATGAAGTAAAACAGTATAAAGGGATAGTGTAATCAAATTCATAGAGACATGAAAGTGGAATGGTAGGCACCACGGCTGGAGGTGGAGGGAATGGCGAGGTATTGCTTAATGGGCACAGAATTTCGGTATGGGGTGATGAAATATTTCTGGAGATAGACGGTTGCACAACATGTGAATGTATTTAATGCCTCTGAATGTACACTTAAAATGGTTAAAATGGTAAGTTTTATGCTATGTATATTTTGCCATAAGAAAAAACAATTAGCCATTTTGAACAGAGCATTTTTTCAATAAGAAGACACTAAACTTGACTTATCATTTGGGTGTTATGTGTGTGTATTAATATTAAAAGTAACCAGTTTCCTGAAAACATAACCTACTCCTGGCCAAGAGGTTCTTTTCCTGTGCATTTGTGCATCCTGAAGCTGGCTCCACAGTGTATTGGTCAGGAAGTAGGTGACTCATGGGGTCTTTATGACAGATCCCTGAGTCACACACACACACACACACACACACACACACACACACACACACACACCCCAAGCTCCACCTCCCAACCCCCCCAAACAGGCTTCTAAGACAGATAGTGATTTGGATGCAGAAAAAATGTGCCTGGGCATGGCAGGAGGCCACCTGGGGCTCACTGCCAGGCACATTCTTAAGCGGCCTCTCCCATGGCTTAGTAATAGGCAGAAGCTGTGGCCACAGCTCCCAGCCCAGCCCAGCATCACCTTTCTCTCTGTCTCTAAGGCCGACCTGAATGGTGGCAGCAGTAGGGAGCAGCTGGTTACTGAGAGCACCCGGTGCCCACTGGGCCCCTGTGGCTGCATGTGGCTCAGGAGCCTCTTCACAATCCGACCCGAGTGATGCAGGATGAAGGCATATGACATGACTGGTGTGTGGCGGGTGGCATGTCAGGCTAATAATCACGGGGCTGGTCTTATATCTTTCTGGTGGTCATCAAGGTTTGGGAGCTCTCAGTTTTTCACAGATGAAGGACTGACCCAGATGTCAGGAGACCTCAATTTGATTTGGCTCTGCCACCAACTTGGTTTGCTACCATAGTAAACAATGTAAGCTCTCTGGCCTCAGTTTCCTCATAAATCCGGATTGGCTAGCACACAGCTCATGTGTCGACCACCCCTTCTTTGCCCACAGCAGACACTGCCCACTGCTAACAGCCCTATCCCCTGCTCTGAGCTCAAATTTTTATTTATTATTATTAATTTTAATGGGGTGACACCAATAAATCAGGGAACATATGTACAATAAAAACATCTCCAGTTTATCTTATCATTCAATTGTGTTGTATACCTATCACACAAAGTCAAATTGTCCTCTGTCACCTTCTATCTGGTTTTCCCTGTGCCCCTCCCTTCCTCCCTATCCTACCCTCCCCTCCCTTCCCCCACCCCATTACCACCACTCTCTTGTCCATGTCTCATATTCTCACTTTTATGTCCCACCTATGTATGAAATCATGCTATTCTCAGTTTTTTTTTCTGATTTACTTATTTCACTCCATATAATGTTATCAAGGTCCATCCATTTTGTTATAAATGATCTGATGTCATCATTTCTAATGGCTGAGTAGTATTCCATAGTATATATGCACCAAAGCTTTTTAATCCACTCGTCTTCTGACGGACACTTGGGCTGTTTCCAGATCTTCACTATTGTGAACAATGCTGCCACAAACATGGGGGCGCATTTCTTCTTTTCGAACAGGGCTATGGTGTTCTTAGGGTATATTCCTAAAAGTGGGATAGCCGGGTCAAAAGGCAGTTCGACTTTTAATTTTTTGAGGAATCTCCAAACTGTTTTCCACAGTGGCTGTACCAGTCTGCATTCCCACCAGCAGTGCAGAAGGGTTCCCTTTTTTCCACACCCTCACCAGCACTTATTCTGTATTGTTTTGCTGATGAGTGCCATTCTGACTGGTGTGAGGTGAGTCCTAGCTACAGCAATCAGACAAGAAGAAGAAATAAAAGGCATCCAAATTGGAAAAGAAGAAGTAAAACTGTCACTATTTGCAGATGATATGATATTGTACTTAGAAAACCCTAAAGTCTCAGTCAAAAAACTACTGGACCTTATAAATGAATTCAGCAAGGTGGCAGGATATAAAATTAATACTCAGAAATCAGAGGCATTTCTATATACAAACAACGAACTGTCAGCAAAAGAAATTAAGGAAACAATCCCCTTCACTATTGCAGCCAAAAAAATAAAGTACCTAGGAGTAAATTTAACCAAGGAGATTAAGGACTTGTACTCGGAAAATTATAAAACATTGATAAAAGAAATCAAGGAAGATACAAACAAGTGGAAGCATATACCGTGCTCATGGCTAGGAAGAATAAACATCCGAGCTCAAATTTGAATTCATGGTCCTTCTAAGACAGCGCTCTCCTACCACTTTCAATGAATTGGAGTTAGTATTTGTTGCCCTAAAGGCTAACTTGTCGGTTCCCAGTTCTGACTACACATGAGAATCACTGAAGAGTGTCTATGAAAAACGCATGTCTGAACTCTACTAATATGGATTCTGAGTTAGTGAATCTGGGGTGAGACCCAAGCATTGATAGATTATAAAAGCTCTCCGGGTGATTCTAATGTGTAGCCAGGATTGAGGGCCCCTGGGTTTGATGGTCATCACTAAGGCCCCTTTCAGAAATAACATCCAGTCTCTCTATGGACAAGTGTAGGCATCGAGATGGCCAATGTGATTGGGCCAGTTGGGCCTCACTCTGGAGGCAACAACATTAAGGCTGAGAATTAGGATATACCATTCTTATTTCCAGATTTCATACCTAATTTACTTGTGGTCTTGGGTGAGTTATTTATTTTTCTTGAGCTTTGGATTCCACATGTACAAATTAGGAATAATAATCTCTTGAACTTTTGATATATTTTAAGAAGATGAAATGGTACAAGATATGATAAAAAAAAAGTCTTACATAAATGATTCCATTTTTATAACCCAAGTGCCTCAAATATTTGTTTTAAATTTCAAAATAAGAATTTGAATCTCTCCCTTATGGGTATTTTGTAAGGCGCCAGTATAAAAGCACCCGGAACAATGCAGGGGCGCATGCAATGAAATGCTTGTCTGAGGGTTCTGATGAAGATTATTGCACTAATAAATCACCAGCGGAATTTTCTGTGCCTTCAAAGAAGGATAAAGTCATTTCTGTGGTTACTTTGTTAGAACAGACCCTTTATTTGATTTTTCTAAGGTAAGAAAAAATATAAACATGAGTGCCTGAAATATCCTCATTATAAAATATGCAAATGATAGTGAAATAAAAAGAGCAAAATGTATAAGTCCTCCTTATCTTCCCCACCCCGCTTCTGCTTTCTAGAAGGAGTCACCAGTGGTGATTGACAGGTATCTGTCCAGGCCTCTTTCTGTGCATTTACATCACACACGCATAACACACGGTTTTTTTTTCTAACAGAAATGGGTATATATAGTATTTTGAAATTTCCGTAACAATGGGTGTTAGGGATCATTCCATGATTTCTGGCAAGTTTCTTAATCTCTTCATGCCTTAGTTTCCTGATCTGTAAATGGGGATAACATAAGACCATATAGCAACTGAATTAGTTAACCTCTATAAAGCACTGAAAACAGTGCCTACTACCTTTCTATGATGAAGCTCACAGTAAATCTAATAGACATCTTTTTCACTAAATAAATGCTTATTAGATAACACTTTGAAAATAAAAAAATAGTTATCTTCATGTGTACTAAACTTAGGGCTGATTGTAAAAAAAAAATACACACCCCACTCCTGCAAGCTGAAATTTGCTTAAGAGGTTGTTTTGAAAGTATGCGGGTCCTTTACTGACCTTTCAGATTTCACACAATGAAGGATGTAAAGCCCAAGCTTGGAGATATCAGTGATTTTATCTCACTGAATATTCTGATCCCAGCCTTTTCATTCCACTCTAGGCCTCAGTTTCTCTACTGGAAAGCTAAGTACATTATCCATCAGGCAAGAGTTGCCTAGAAGAAATGGACTCAAAGTGGTTACAGCTCCTGAATGGGTATTTATGACATCCCAAAGTATTCACCTGCAGATGTGCAGTAGGTCATGACCTTGTCTCTAACTTCTTTTCCAGTTTTGTTAGGTAAGGTACAAAAGAGAAGTTGGCATTTTGCCTCTAGAAAGAATTTTGATGAAGCATAAACATATTCCAAGATTCTGTGAAATTGAAGTCACTTGAATGCTAAGTGATTTCTTGGCATAAAAAATCAATCTCTTGCATGTCAGTCCTAAAAAAATAAATACTTTTTACCTTCTCCAGTACCAGGAATAGCCAGGCTGGCTTCAGCTATTACAGCAAAAGCTTTTAAAATAATTACTTCTAGCATATGATAATATTAATGAATTAGCTTTGTGTTAAAATTGAAGAGATAAGTAGTTAAATACTAGGAAAAATAAACCTTGGAAGTGTCATTGTGTAATAAGTTTGCCCTTTAGAAGTATCATTTTAAACAATTTTTCTCATAGTGAATTGTTCAGGAAAAATTAAATCCCTCACTAAATAATTCTTTGTCTAAGATTTAAGTGACTTCTTAAAACGATCTTTGATTTCCATACACTAGAGTCAGACCCTTCAAAACAACGGATTTAAAAAAAAATTATACTCTCATTTATGATGTAGTTCCTATGTGCTGGGCACAAACAGTCGTATGAACTCTGCAAATAGCCCTGTGGAATGATAATGATTATAATCACCCCATTTTGGAGATGAAGAAACTGAAGCTTTAGAGAAGTTATGTAATTGGTGAAATGAATACAACATGTAAAAGGCAGATCTGAGATTCAAAATCAGAAGCAAAGTACCTAAGTATATAGGTACTCCATAAGCCAGAGATGCCTGTTATAGTGAAGTTACGGTAATTACCACAGAAGTCTGGATTTACTACAGGTCACATCAACTCTTTAAATAAAACCTAAGAATGTGTCGTAAGTGTGCATGTGCATAAAAATAAATGTGTGTGCGAAAAATAAAGGATAACTGAGGTGGGAGGAATGGGAATCTGGTAGACTTATAAAATACAGCTCTTTTGGAAAAAACCCTCTCTCTCTCACAGTGGCTTGTTTCTGCCTGGGTGCAGATTGACAGGCAGAGGGTGGAGGGAGCTGTCCCTGAAGGCTGGCAGGGCAGCCACCAGGAGAATGTCTGGGAAGAGTAACCCCTGTCTGTTGGGAATGCCGGTTTTGTAATTATATTAAGGTAGGGAAATGTATTGAAGATTCTGTTTGGTGCCTGAAAACTCGAACTTCATACTGTTGCTTCTGGTTCTTTAATTGTTGCTGCAATACTTGTATAATAAAAATCAGAATTTCTGTTTCTTTTTTCTTTTTAAGGACAGTTATTAATTTAAAATTCAAAGAAGTCATCATTTGCTTTCTCTCTCCCCCAATTTAAAATTCAAAAAAGTCTTCATTTGCTTTCTCTCTCCCCCACATCCTTCTCTCTCTCTCTCTCTCTCTCTCTCTCTCTCTCTCTCACACACACACACACACACACACACTCGTTAGTTGTAGATAGGCTAAAACTTCACCCCTTCAGCAGATATCTTCTAAAAGCAAAGTCATTCTTCTGTCATCTCTTACAGTTATCGTATTCAGGAATTTTAACCCTTTGAGTAGTACAAACATTCATGTATGTCCTCGTACCTCCTGACCATCCAGAGTACGATCGATTTATTTTAAAAATGTGTAAGGCAACATTAAAAAAAGGCAAAAGTATGTTCTTGTTTCCATAAACTGGTAATCAAACAATGATTTTAAGTTAATAAAACTGGAACTGGAACTAATTTCATTTTTTGCAAAAAACTCACTCGCGGGGGTCAGTGAGCATGAATAAAAACTCATTATTCTAAGGGTTAACATTGATCATTGATAAAGAACCATTATCCAATTTGTCCAGTATACTGTCCAATTTGAAATTTACCAATTGTTTCAATGATATGCTTTACATAATTTATTTTAAAATTTCTGATCCAGGATCCAATCAACACTTATGCATTGCATTTATTGTCAGGTTTCTTTAGCTTCCTTTAATCTGGAACAGTCTCTTAGAATTATTTCTTCTGTTCTTTGTGTCACTGACATTTTTGAAATGTCCAAGTGAGTTCTTTCAAAACCATTTCTCAATTTGAATTCAACAGACTATTTCCAATGATTCATGAGATTCAGTTGATAGAGTCAAGTGATCCAGGTAGTATTTTTTATACTATATTTATATATTTTCTGTATTCACATACAAATATAAATATAGAAATATATTATAAAAGTCATAAAACTATATGATTAGAAAATTTAAACGGTTTTAAGAAATACAAAATACAGACAAAGTCCCCCTGTCCCAACTGGTGCCTTTCCCTAAGGTGACACTATGGACAAGTTTCTGTTCCTATCCTGAAAAGCTTGTGTAATGCTGGTGGCTGAGGCCAGGCAGGTCCACTTTGGATTCAGGCAGACGGTAGAGAAACTGCAAAGCCAAACAGTGATGGGTTGCTCCCGTTTAATAGAGTCTCACAATGGTGGATGAGCAGACAGGCAGGGGAAACCACTTCTTAGGCAGCAGGTGAACGAACTGCCAAAACAAACCCGTACAGTGGCAGGCAGGCAATCCGCAGTGTGCCGCCCTGAGGGCAAGCATCCTCAGCCTTATGTAGCCTATACACACGTGGTGCTGCCACATGTGCTCACACACTACTAATCAGGCAAAGTACAAGCGAGCAAGCCTAACACAGCTGTTTTCTTAACAATCCACCACTTTAGGGTTGCTCGCTTCAGGATCTATGCTTGCCTCACAATCTCCGCGTATCTTCTTCAATGGTCCCAGTGCAAGGAGTGGGGTACATTACATAAACAAACAGAGACTACAGCAACAGCAGAAGTTATACAATAATTACAAAGGTGCCCTGCACAATGTTTCTCTGAAAACTCTGCCCAGAGAGTTAACTGGAGGCCCATGATAGGTGGGAGGGCCTGCATAGTTCAGGGCTTTGTCCATTGAAGCTGTAAAGTGCCCTTGATGCATTTCTGCAACTGCATGAGAGCGGCTTCCCGGTGCAGGAGGGCCTCCACAGGTGCTGCGGCACTCCATCAGGGTCTCTCATACTGTCCACAAGCAGCATGTCTATCCAACAAGGGAGCCGGTGCCCCCCCTCTGGTTGCAGTCCAGCAGTCCATTACACTACTCAATGATCAGTCCACAATAGCACAGCTGTCTGTACAAATCACCCAAGGTGAAGGTTCATTGAAGGCAACTAGCCATGCAGCTCTTGGATAACAGCCCTCAGCACCTTTCTGTAAGTGCTCTGTCTATTGCCACAAGCCCCATCTAAACCCCTCAGAGGTCCAAGCTCACAGGGCCCAGAGGGGTCAAACACATCAAGGTCTGTGCCACCTTGACATTTCTCTTAGCTGCTGCTATTGCAGTAAAGCACCTATTATCTTCTAACACCAACACCTGCTGCACATTAGAAAGGAACCAGTGGATTGCCAATTTCACATGGGGCCTCTGGTCCCTGCTTGTCCCTATTAGATGGTTCCCTTGGCCTTTCCCCTATTCAAACTGGGACAACAGATCTTGGGAATCCTTCTCTTCCTCAGCTGTCTTCATCATATCATCCTGCAACTGTGCAACCAGAACCAGCCATTTTCTGGCAGCTGCTGGGGCAGCCTGCTTCCCCCACTTTTTCAGCAACTGGAACTTCTGTTCCATTTCAAGCTGCCATCAATGCTCCAACAGGATTTATTAGGCCTTCCACCTAATTTCTCTCTATCTGCCCTGGCCACAATCATATCTACCCACATCTGTGTTTGCAAAACCTTTATATGCTTGTTTCTCTTGTTAGTCGTGGGGACAGCAAGGGCAGCAGCCCTCAAAGCTTTATAATTCTTTGCTGCCTCCACCTCACCCAAATCTGCTACCATCTGTGTACCTGCATTGATGGGCTGCCCCACATAGAGGCTTGAGATAGCCACTAGTGACCCAAAAAGGGCTCACAGGACACTACAGAGAATAAGGTCTCTCATCCCTGCCATAAACACTTCCTCCCTCATCTGGCTCACAGGACCTCAGGTTGAAAGCAGCATTCTTCATACCCAGTTCCCAAGGACCTTCTGCAGCTCAGTATATGACTGCCACCGATTCACTGCCCCCAGCAAGTCTCCGGCATTCTGCCAGACTGTACAAATGGCAGCCACCACCCATTCTAATAGGGTATGGTTTCCTGGGTTGTCATGGCAGTCTGAAGACGCTGCCTCAAGGAGGAGTGTGTGGTAATGGTGGCCAGTTTTTCCACCTGTTCTGGAGAGCACAATGCCATCCAGCCCTATGTCCCACAACTGCAGCAATGAGGCTGCCAGGGGCTCAGTGGTTTTCTGCCTGAATTTCGCCCCTAACTCCATCAGTTCTGTGTGGGTGTAGGGCTGGATCAAAAGTCCTCAACTACTTGCACAGGGGGCCCTGAGGTGCTCTTGGCTGCTGGGTTTTTACCTTCTTGGCAACCACTGGCAGGGCTCTGTGTCTGCAGGTGGCAGTTTCAGCCCAAACCTCCCCCTCAGAAGAGGAGAAGTTTAAATGCCTGCTTCTACCAAATCAGAGCCACTCTGCTGGCATGAATGCAGCTCCGTGTTCAGCACCCACTTCAGCTCTTGCAGCTGCTGGCTCTCTGCCTGAAGCTGAAGCTGGAGCTCTTGAACCTGCAGTTGTTTCTCTAACAGCTGTCACTGCCAACATTCAGCTTTTAGGGCAAATTGCAGCTCATAAAACTGCAATTCCTTCTCCAGAGACCATTCCAGTTCCAGGAGTCATCGGTGTTCAGCCTACATTTCACACTGCAACTCTTGAAAGAAGTCAGCCTCCTTTGCCAGCAACTGTTGCAGTTCAAGCTGCTCTCAGCACTCAGTCTGCAGCTCATCCTGGAGCTTTTGACCTTGCACAGCTTCTCACACAGAGCTTTTGGTTTCAGCTCGCAGGCCCATAAAAAACACCCAGCCCATGCCCCCAAAAGGACAGCCACAGGGAACCGTATGCCGGAGAACAATGACCACTCCTCTATTCTACCCTTCAAAGGTGTTAGGAGCTCCATGCTGATCTGATTCGAATCCTGCCCACTATGCCAGATGTAATGCAGGTGGCTGAGGCCAGGCAAGTTTGCATTGGATTTGGGCAAATGGTAGAAAAACTGTGGAGCCAGAAAGCGGCGGGCCATTCCCATTTAATAGAGTCTTGCAACAGCGGATGAGCAAAAAGGCAGGGAAAACCGCTTCTCACGGCAGCAGGCAAATGAATAGCCAAAATGGACCCTTACAGTAGCTGTCAGGCAATCTGCAATCTACAGTCTGCCCTGAGGGCAAGCACCTGTAGCCTTATATAGACTATACACACATGGCCCTGCTATATGCTCACATACTAATCAGTCAAAGTTCAAACGAGCAAGCCTAACAGCTGTTTTCCCAACAGCTTGTATGTGCACATTGCATATCTAGCTCCATGTTTATGTGTGCTGTTTTGTTTACACAAAGGAGTCCGGCAATCAAAGGCTCAGACCCTTGAACCACCTTTCATTCCCAAAGTGAAATGAATCTGACCATTGTTGCCTGGTTTGAAGAAAATCTCCATCGCCATTGTGAGAAGCTTTTATGGGTGTCCATTGAGACAGCCACATTTTCATGATTACAAGGTCAGTGTATACAATATTTGTCTGGCACTAGCCCACCTAATCAGATGGTTCCCTTATGGGGTTGACTGGAGAAAAATCTGTGGTTGATTAACTCAGGGAAGCTTTTAACAAGACTGAACTCAGGAATGTGGGCCTATGCTAAAGACGATGGTTAGGATGGCCGCTGCTGCTGCTGCTTCAAACCCATTAGCCTTTTTAAAAATGTAGTAAGATTTGCATAACATAAAATTTACCATTAAGGACATTTTGGGATATTCACAATCCAAAATATTTTTATCACCCAAAGGAAGCCCTGTATTCCTTAGCAGGTACTTCCTTATTTCCTTCTCTTCTAGTCCATGGTAGTCACCAATCTCCTTTCTGACTATGGATTCGCCCAGTTTGGATATTTCATATAGATGGAATTATATAATAGGTGGCCTTTTTGGCTTCTTTCACTTAGCATGATCTTTTCAGGCTTCAACCATGTAGTTGCATGTATCAGCAATTCATTCCTTTTAATGGCTGAATAATATTCATTGTATGGATAACCACTACTTAAAAAAAATCCATTTATTAGTGGATATCTCAGTTTTGAAAGGAGAACCTTGGATTGAAGGGACCCTCCTACATGGGGCTTTTTAAAATTGCAAAAATTATGAACTATATCAGTAATTTTCTTAGATCAACAGTTGAATGTGCCAACTAAATTGTTTTCAAATCATCAGATCCCTGCTGATTAACAGCTAGCTGATAGTCTTGGAAAGGTAAAAAATAGAATGACATTTTGTTTTTATATACAGAGACAGAGAAAGAGTCAGAGAGAGGGATAGACAGGGACAGACAGACAGGAACAGAGAGAGATGAGAAGCATCAATCATCAGATTTTTGTTGCAACACCTTAGTTGTTCATTGATTGCTTTCTCATATGTGCCTTGACTGTGGGCCTTCAGCAGACCAAGTGACCCCTTTCTGGAGCCAGCGACCTTGGGTTCAAGCTGGTGAGCTTTTTGCTCAAGCCAGATGAGCCTGCGATCAAGCTGGCGACCTCGGGGTCTCGAACCTGGGTCTTCCGCATCCCAGTCCGATGCTTTATCCACTGTGCTACTGCCTGGTCAGGCTAGAATGACTTCTTGACCAGAAAGTGGAGCATCTATGGTTTGTGACAATAGTTATCTGCCTTCTTACTCTGTGGACTCTTCTATTGCAGCCCTACTTGGGTGATAGGCCCCGAGACCACCAAGCTACTCAAGTAGTCGTCTGAGTCATGAGTCCCATGGAGCAAAACAATCATCCCTGGCAGGGAAGTTGAGCGAAGGGGCTCTCACAAACTCTGCAATTGATGCCAACTCCCAGTCACTGCCAAGAGTGGCTTCTCTTGCTTCGTGTCTGCTTATCACTTGAAAAAGCCCCAGGAAAAGTCCTCCTCTTTGTACAAAACATTTCAGAATTTCTGCTGTCAAAAAATATTACTTGCTGTCTGCTTACTCCAAGCTGAATCTGTACTGGTGTGTGTGTGTGTGTGTGTGTGTGTGTGTGTGTGTGTGTGTCTAGAATCACCTAGACAGGGATTAGCAAGAAACTCCTTAAGAATTCATTTGATGGCTAATGATGGAAAATCCCAGGATTTAACAGGAGCAGGAAAAAAAAATGCCCAACTTGCTTTCCAGACAGATGTAAAATCTTCACCTTCTCTATAATTAAAGTCTTGAGCCCTCCTGTGTGGTGGGAAAGAAGGAAGTGTGGGCCTGAGAGCAGGAAGCTAATGTCAGATTGCTGATCCCTTGGCAGCACCAAACGTTGTTAAGAGATGAAATCTGAGGAGGGGCCACTGATTTCCCCTCTCCCCCTCCCAGCTTCTCTGTCTTTTTTATACTTAGCATTTTAAAGACTTCAACCAGAAAGAGCATGCTACAAGGAGCAAACCGCATCTTGAAGAAACGTTCCATACATTCTATGGTGTAAATCCTGCTGCTCCATAGATTGTTTCTCCTTTCCCAACGAGTTGAGTCCTCCTCACTCGCTCCCATTTCTCTCTCTGCATTTACTCTCCCCTTCTTTCCTTTTCGAGTCCCTCTCAGAATCCTGAGAGATCCTTCCCCGTCTGTAACGTTGCACCAGGAGGTTGGATTTTCTTCATGGGCCGTGGCCGCCCATGACTGAAAAATCAAAGCCCCCCATCAGTTGTCCTTCCAAGGTCTCTGTGTCAAGCCAGTTACTGCAGTAGAAGGGAAGTGTTTTGCTGATCGTGTAGCTTTAGCTTTGAAAGTTCTCATACCTTAAAAACAAACAGAACAGGTTTTCCTACGGCATGTTTTTAAGATCCACTTGAGAATTTGGGTGGGGTTGGAAGAAACCAAGTGTCTGACCTATCCCAGGGGATATTAGTCAACCAAATTATGTTTCAAGATTAAAAAAAAAAAAATTAGACAAGTTTGTACATGGTAGCAACTGTCAGACTGGCCACTCCTTGTTTAAGCTTGTGGTTTTGGAATTCTGGTTTAACTTCTCAAAAAAGGTCAATGGAGAAGGATCCTGAGTACTTTTTGGAATGTATTCTTTTTATTGAGGTGTAGCAAAGGAGGGATGGGGAGCACAGAAAAGGTAAGCATGACTGAAATAGGTATAAACCCCTAATGTAATCTCTGCACTATCTACAGTTGGACTGCCGAGTGCCACCCAGGTCCCTATACATCAGGACAGACAGAAAAATTGCATAGAAAGGCAAATTTTCAGACCAAAGGGGCTTGAGGATGTACAAAAGCAACTGTATTATTATAATCTTGGGTTCTTAAAAGGTTGAGCCTCGTCATGCAACAGCTTGGAGGCCTCATTAGAGGACTATGTAGCAAGCCAGAGATATCCCAAGGGCCGAGAAAGAGTTGACAGGATCTTATTTACCAAATTCCAGAAGACTCAAATAAGGATGTCCTGGTGGGACTAGCTTTTGGTCAATTAAAGAAGTTTCTGAAGACCCTGGCTCAGTGGATGAAGTGTTGACCTGGCACACCAGAGGTCGTGGGTTTGACCCCCGTCAAGGCACGTAAGAGAAGCAGTCAATGAGTACACAACTAAGTAAAACAATGAGTTGATGCTTCTTTCTTTCTCCCTTTCTCAAATCAATGGAAAACATTTTTTTTTAATTTTCTGCATAAGAGACTACTAAAATGTAAAGGGATTATCCCCCCAAATCATACAGGATAAAAATGAAGACATTCAAGTCATGGATGATAGATTTCTATACTTTAAGGTTGAAAATATGAGAAAAAATAGCTCTTATTATTAAAAACATACATAAAGCTTACATCCTCCTAAGTCAGCAGTGGGAGATGATTTTGGGCACTGCACCCTACCCTGTAGCTAACCTTCACCTTCCTCTGGGGTTGTGCTTTCCAGTGTGGAAGCCTCTGGCCTCGTGTGGTTATTGAACACTTGAAATGCAGCTAGTTGTACACTTAATATACTTATTTATATCAATTATTCCCAATTATTCCTCAATAAACTTAAAAAAAGAGAAATATAGCTAGTTTGAATTGAGATGTGCTGTAAGTATGAAATACACACTGGATTTTAAAGATTTAGCATGAAAAAAAGAATGTAAAATATCACATCAATAATTTTTTCATACAAATATGTTAAAGTGATAATAGCTTAACCATATTGGGTTAAACAAAATATATTAAGATTGATTTCATCTGTTATTTTAATATGGCTACTAGAAAACGTAAAAATTACATCTGTGGCTCACATTATGTTTTTATTAGAGAGTGTATCTGTTTGGCAGATAAAATATATTATGCTCACTTTGTTAAAGATGGCGCTGCCCACATGGAAGTTCATTGATATTAATGTGTGTCTGGGACAGGCTGTCGGCAGGCCGGGTCATTATAGCCTAAGGCTTAGTTTTAGGAGTAAGCTCTTCTCCACACCCTTGACTGATTGGATGATGTAGGGTGGTGCACTCTCATGATGAATCCCATTGTGCCTCAGATGAGTGGCTTTGTATCAGAGACTTTCTTGTTTGTATAGTTGGATTAAAGGTTTTGAATCTATGCTATAAAGTGGGCAGACCAGTAGCTAGTTCTTGCTTGGTTCCTGAGGTAGAAGAGAGGAGAGCAGATTAAGGCCACATGGAGGCCAGGAGAAGCAGTCAAGATGGCAGAATGCTGAGGGAGAAGCCAGTTTGTTAAGAGTTTGTGCTGGAGGAGATGGGGAACAGAGGTGAATAAGTCTGGTGAGCTAGAAACCTTTGATTCTAGGAAACTCGGATAAGTCAGTAGCTTTGTGAGCACTGAATGTGTGGGTTTTGGAGCCCAGTGTGTGTTTTTGCTTGCCCGCTGGGTGCAAGCTAGAATTAAAGCTGATGGCTCACCAGTTTTTGGCTCCGTTGTTTCGTTACCGACTGTTCGAATCAAATGCATACCTGCATGGGTCCATGGGTCAGGCGGCTGTGATCCTGACCGCGACTACTGGCTTTACAATATCTTTAGAGTATACCCTTTGCTAGTAATCACTGCCATGATCATGCTTAAGAGGGTTAGTGGTAACATGGCCCAAATGTGGAAAGTGCTAACATACGGCATGGCTATAATGTTCAGTCAGTGTGCTGAAGGTCAGAGGCACACCACCTGAGCAGAAACACAGAGATTCTTAATCGATGAAAACAAAAACTTTTAAACATGTTTTTTCTGCAGCTGCTTTATTAAGGCCCATTTCCCTGACCTGAAGGCTTCTAAATATAGTAGGTATCTAATACTAGTGTTGTATATTTATTCATCTAAGGCGTGTAGAACACTGCCCCAAAGTAAATGCTTTATTAACATTTGCTGTTTATTTGCCCTTTTCTTGGTGACAAAGAACCTTTTTTAAATATATGGGTTTTTCTGACAGTAATAACATTCTTTTGGGTTTTTTATCCCTGGGTTTCAGTTTGGGGGGGTGGTGACCCTGCTTTGCCTATCTACCAACTGCTAGGGGCTGCCATTGATTGGGTCTGCCCCAAGTGGTGCTTGACCCAATGATGGAAGGTAGACCCTCTTCCTAGTGAGTAAGATTTGCATATGTTCTGTGGTCCACCATGCTATTCTCTGGGTGTTGGGGATGAATTTTATTTTTGGGACATTATTTAAGCACTAGTTAGAGTTTCCTTGCCTCACTTCCCTGATGTTCCCCCTGGGCTCCTTATCCTTTTTAACTCTGGACATCTTGGTCATGGTGTCTGCCATGTTTTGGATTTGCCTTTAACTGAAAAGTACCCTGCTACCCCACCACATAGCCTCTGCTTGTTAAATGTGGTCATACTTAATGGTGATTACTTAAAAATGATGTAGAAATTTGGTTTTGAGCTAGCTGCTATAACTAGGTAACGTGGATCTCAGCGTCAGTTGCTGTTAAAATAATATAGATTAGTAACTCTGAACAAGAGGAAAGCTTCAAAATGACATAGAGTATTTCCAAAGGACACACTCTCAGATATTCTGATTCAGTGGGTTTGAGGTAGGGCCTTGGCATTTGTACTTTTAAAAAGCTCCCAAAGTGACTCAACTGAATGTGCTTGATTGAGAATCACTAGATAAACAAGAATAGAAACAGATATTTCCTACTATCACTTGGGGTGTTAAACAATTAATTTATTTGATGTCAAGATTAGATTGCTGGCCCTGGCTGGTTTGCTCTATGGCAGAGCATCAGCCCAGCATGTGGATGTCCTGGGTTTGATTCGCAGTCAGGACACATAGGAGAAGTGTTCATCTGCTTCTTCACCACTCCCCCCTCTCTTCTCTCTCCCCCCACCCCCACCCCATGCAGTCATAACTTGATTGGAGCAAGTTGGCCCTGGGTGCTGAGGATGGCTCCATGGCCTCTGCCTCAGGCACCATGAAGAGCTCGGTTGTTGAGCAACAAAGTAAGCCCCAGCCGGGCAGAGCGTCGCCCCGAAGTGCACTTGCTGGGTGGATCCTGGTCTGGGCACATGTGGGAGTCTGTCTCTGCCTCCCCTCTTCTCACTGAATAAAAAAATAGAAAAGATTAGATTGCCAATACTTTAGTTTAAATGTCACATGGTACCATTTGTAGGCTTCTATATTTAAAATGTTTTTATGTGTATGTATATATACTTTTTACTTTGTTCATTCCCAGCAATTAGCACAACACCTGGCACATAGAAGACTCTAATTAAACAATTGCTAAGCTGATAACTATGCATACTAAATACATATTTGTAGAGAAAATATCTTTCTTTAAAAAATTTATTGGCTGACATTGGTTAATAAAATTATATGGGTATCAAATATACATTTCTATGATACATTATCTGTACATTCTATTGTGTGTTTACCATCCAAAGTCAACTCTCCTTTTGTCACCTTTCATCCTTCCTTTAGTGTCTTCTACCTCCCCCCACCCCTCTTTTCCTCTGGTAATCATCATACTGTTGTCTGTGTCTATGAGTTTTTTTGTTTCTTGTTTATGCTTAATTCCTTCACCTTTTTCACCCAGTCTCCCAGAAAAAATATTTTTAGAAAATATTTATGAAATGCTTTTCGAGATGTCTTTAAAATATCTTTAAAAATGTATTGAAAGTTTCCATCAAATGTCATGTGTTCAGATAAAAAAAGAAACAGGCTTCAAAAGAGTCTGGCAGGTGGCCCTGTGAGAAGGCCACTTCAGAGTTGTCTGTGCACAGAAGACTTGGAAGGGTGGTTTGTCAGTTTTCGAACACACAGGAAGGGTGCAGCTGCAGGTGTGGCCTCTGTCGACCCCCAGCTCCACTGTGCGGAAGTTACTTTCTGCTTCCTGTCTATAGAAGGCAGCACACGGCCGGAGGCTGTCTGCTGTCTGTCCCCGCCTAGGGCAGCGTTTAAGATGGTGGTGATCCAAGAAGGAAAGCCAATGGCAAGTCTGCCCTGGGAAGCCTGGTCTGTGCATTAATGATTTTCACAGGTGGGCTGACCCCTTGGGCCCACCCTGTGCAGGGCAGCACCTGCGACTGCAGATGCAGCTGTTGGCCTCTTCACCCAGCTCACCTCTCCTGACCTGAAGACCTCCAACCTCGCATGTTCTTGGCGGTTTGGTCTGATGTTACCTCAGGCCCCTTTGTCCTTGCTGCTACACCCCACCCAGTCTACTAGTTATTTGATTTTTAAAAGAGAAATAACTCACAAACCCATCTAAAAACAGTTCAATTGATGAGGAATTCCAAAATGAATGAAAAAGAACCTTTATGAACTATGAGCCTGTGTACAAAGCAGTGCTTTCAAGGGCCCCATGGGAAATCCACACCCCTGTGGTTGGCTAGTTGCATCTTTTCACCCACATTAGATGGGATTTGAGATTGCTTTTAATTTAGCAAGAATTTGTTCAGTGACGTTCCACTTTCACCACCCCTTTGTCAGAGAAGGAAGAAGGACTGAACAAACATCTCTTTTGAAGTGTATTTCACTTTATTTTTACAGTTTCTCTCAAGACAATTGTAGGTCTTTTCTCTCAAAGTTCAATCTGGAAAAGCCTGACTCAGATACCAACATTAGGCTTTTCTGTGGCATGGTGGGTCAAGGACTGGAAAGACCTGAAGGAACAGAAATATGAGATGAAAGTGTCTTGTAGGTCAGAGGAAGACGGATCAAGGAAGCCAGATGAAGGTCGAATAAAAGAAGAGACATTGTTTAGAAAGGCTGCCTTTAAAAAAACAAACCCTTAAAGATATTATGATTCTTGTTGATTCAGGAAGCTAGTTGAATTGGCAGGGCTCTTTATATTACCAGAAACAAATTACTGCTTTAGTTCAAGGAATAAATAATGCATTTCTAAACAAAGAGCAAATACATATTTTTAAAAATAGCTGTGGAAAAGAAGGTCAAAATGAAACTGTGGTAGGATGATTTGTATGCAGCTCAATATTTTCTGTATAGTAGTCTGACTGAAGGCCAAAAATAGGATTCTCACTCAATTATGTTATTCAAAATAAAATGGTCCAGTACTTCAAAATGGAAGGTTGAGGTCCTGGCCAGGTAGCTCAGTTGCTTAGAGCATTGTCCCAATATACCAAGGTTGTAAGTTCAGTCTCCAGTCAGGGCACATAGAAAAATCAACCAATTAATGCATAAATAAGTGTAACAACAGATTGATGTTTCTCTCTCTCTCCCTTTCTCTCTCTCTGAAATCAATGAATCAATAAAATTAAAAAATGGGAGGTTGATAAATCTTTTAGTATTATAATACAAACCATTTTAAAGAAGTAAATCTTAAATCATTTTAATGATTTAATAAATAATCAGAAATTATTAACTGATTACTTAACAAGTTAAAACATTATAAACCAGTTAATTGTAATGAACCTTTTCTTAATCACACATTCATACATATATACACCTTCTTTTAAAAATAAAAGAATGTTGTCGACAAGAGGAAAATATTTTTACTATGTTTTTGTTATAAGTATCTCCCTAAGACTTGTACTAACGCTTGTGTCAGTGATTTCTCCTAAAAATGTGGTTCTTAATCTTTTGGAGGACTCATAGAACCTTTTAGTATCTGATGAAAGTTATGGATTCTTTCCCTTTTTCAAAAAATACAGTCTCACCTTACTCTGACAACAAATGGTGGATAATTTCAAGGAGGTTCAAGGACCCCAAGTTGAACTCCTGCTTTAAGTCCTTGACTTTCTTCTCATAAATCATGGGAAAGAAAACAGGAAGCTCAGGCTGGTGGTCGCTGATGATGTTCTCAATGATGGACAGTTCCAAATGTGGCAAAGGCATGCACTAGGCCTCCTGTGTGCAGTACCCTGAAAGACTGGGTTTGGTAGTATTGGCTTGATGGCCAAGAAGAGTTTTGCACCAGGAACTAATCAGTTTGCATGAACTGCAACTGGCTTAGTAGAACAGACATGAATATGACAACAGCATGCTTCCCTCTGGCTTCTCAGAATCCCATCTTCATAAACAAAACAGAACTTTCCAGGACCAACCCTATGCCTTCTTCCCTGGAATCGGCAGTGTTACTTCTTTTGAATAATATGTTCTTGTTAATTTCTTAATGACAAAGAATAGCTTCCTTATTGAGTTTTTACTTTCGGGTAGACATGTGCATTTTGAAAGGAAGGGGACTTTAATGTCTTTACCCAAAGAATGTCTTCTCTGGCAAGTCTGGTTGGGAGGGCAGGCGCTAGGAGCAGAATTTGGAGATGGTCCCTTTGTTGAATTCCTAAAACTCCTGAACAGAAGTCTCTAGATTGCAAAATTACACAGAGGATGAAAATAAAATACTTTTTTGAACAGTTAACAGGAAATATACATTTCTGCAAGGAGGAAGTAGCTAATAGCAATTCTTTTTCAAAGAGGTGTGGAACAATGTAGTGGCAAGACTTCAGGATTTAGAGTAAAAAATCTGGTTCTAATTCTGCTTCTGCATTGTACCAACTCAGATGGGTAGGAGTGATTTGAGGCTCCTAAAAAGTAATTCCACCCAAGTGTACACATAGAATTCATTTTTGTGGCTTCCAGTTTTGAACACTGACAATGAAATCATGTATTAACTCTATAGGCTTGATTTTAGGCAAATTTCTCAACTTCCTTAGCCCAGTTTCCTCATCTGTAAAAGGCATGTGCTAATAATACCTACCTCACAGTGTTGTTATGTGTCATTAAATGAAAAAATACATAACTATGTATTCATCAGTTCTAAGACACATATTACATACACGCCACACTCCTGCCCCAACATTAAAAATTTCTTTGAAATTGCCTGATTGATGGTGGTGCAGTGGCTGGAGCATTGACCTGGGATGCTGAGGTCCTGGTTTGAAACCCTGAGATTGCCAGCTGGAGTGTGGGCTCACCAGCTGGAGCATGGGGTCATCAATAGGATCCTATGGTCGCTGGCTTGAGCCCAAGGTCACTGGCTTGAAGCCCAGGGTACTTGGCTTGAGCCAAGGTCGCTGGCTTGAGCAAGGGGTCACTGTTTGGCTGGAGCCCTCCTCTTCAAGGCATGTATGAGAAGCAATCTCTGGACAATTAAAGTGCTGCAACTACGAGTTGATGCTTCTCATCTCTCTCCCTTCCTGTCTGTCTGCCTCTCTCTGTCTATCTTGGAAAAAAATATAAGTTCTCAGAAATTGAGATGGTATCTAAGAGTGAGCCCAGGTTTTAGGGGGCCTGAGCCTTATACTATTTGGAAAACTTAAAATAAAAAAGAAAATATAAAATAAGGAAAGAATTTGAGCATTTGTTTAGACAAGAAAAGAAATCACAACTTTTTTTTAGTGAGATTGAGACAGAGATAAGGGAGAGAGATGAGAAGCATCAACTCGTAGTTGCAGTACTTTAGCTGTTCATTGATTGCTTCTCATATGTGCCTTGACAGGGGACAGGGGAGAGTGAGTGGGGATGCTCCAGCCAAGCCAATAACCCCTTGCTCAAGCCAGCGACCTTGGGCTCAAGCCAGAGACTTTTGGGTTCAAGCAAGTGACCATGGGATCATGCTAATGATCCTATGCTCAAGCCAGTGACCCTGCACTTTAAGCTGGTGAGCCCATGCTTAAACTGGTGACCTTGAGGTTTCGAACCCTGGGACTTCAGCATCCCAGGCACCACTACCAGTTAGGCAACAAATTAAACATTCTAAAAGGCTAACATAACTCACAAACACCACAATCTCCATAAAGACACCATAATATTTATTAATTAACTTCCTGATGTACTTCTATAATACCTCTCTCTCTCTCTTTTTTTTTTTTTTGGCTGTATGATGGTGATTTTGTCATGTTGTTTTTTGTAGAGAGAATAGTTAGACAAAAATTACAAATAGAACTGCCTTTTGACTCATCTATCCCACTATTAGGAATATATCCTACGAACATCAAATCACTGATTCAAAAGAAGATATGTACCCTCCTGTTTATTGCAGCATTGTTTACAGTGGCCAAGATCTGGAAACAGCCCAAGTGTTCATCAGTGGATTAAAAAGCTGTGATACATATACACAATGGAATACTATGTGGCCATGAAAAGGAAGGAAATCTTACCTTTTGCGATGGCTTGGATGGACCTGGAGACTATTATGCTAAGTGAAACAAGCCAGGAAGAGAAAGACAAATGTCATATGATCTCACTTATATATGGAATCTAAGTAACAAAATGAACTGAGGAATGAAATAGAGGCAGAGTCAGGGTCACAGGGACCAGAGGGACAGCTGTCAGAGGGAAGGGGGATGAGAGGATGAGAGCAGAGAAGGTGAAGGGATTAGTGAGATTATATATACATAACACAGAGATACATATAGCAGAACAGCAGGGGTCCCAGAGGGGAGGGGGTGGGAGTTGGGGGGAGAGGGGCAAAGGGGTATAGATAGGGAAATGGGGGAGGGGGGATGGTGTTGTATTCAGTGAGATACTTGAATCCATGTTAACACAATAAATTAAAATTAATTCAAAATGAATAAAAACACAAAAAGTTTGTAAAAAGATAGTATGTAGAAAAACAAAAATAAAATAAGATATATTAAAAAAAGAGAGAATAGTTAGACAATTCAGTCTTCTTTATTATTGATGGAGATTTATTTTTTTACTATGGATAATTTAGAAAAGTGTTTTTTAATCTCACCACTTATTTTAGATAACGTGAGATAAATTTTTTGTTGTTAGATCTGGAAATGCTTTTATAAAGTTTCTTTCATATTTGTGCCGTAAAATTTGGAAGAATTTTCCACAGGTTAATTTTTGGCTTCATAAACTTCAAGCCTAGTTTTCTTTCCACTACCCATGCGATGTATGTCTGGTGAGCCTGGTAGGACATGTTTATACTGGATGCAACCTCCAGCCCTGCACCTGAGGGTCTCACTGCCAGGAGAGCTGGCATGGTGGAGGGTAGAAATGGTAGAAACCATTGCTACACCAGGCTGACTAGCAGTAACTTATTTAAATAAATGTATCCCACTGCACTAATGTATTCCCCAACTAAATGTATTCCCCAACTCAACTTCCTCTTTAGGAAGAGTCCCAAATTGCCAGTGCCACTCCAGTGCCACCCAACACAAGGGGAAGTGTGACAGAGGGGAAGTCAGAGTGGAAATAGACAGTGGTTTGGCTGCAGTTAAAATATCTTTTGCAAATTTTACAAAAACATAGGGCCATGTGAATACATTGCTGGGGCCCCTCTGGGAACCTTGGAGGACTCCATGCAAGTGCAGGGCCTTGAGGCTTATTAAGTTTACCTTCACTTCACAGTAAATATACCCTGGATGGCATCCTTCAGTTAACCGGAGTGTTTTTTGCTTTCCTGGTAGGACATGAAATAATGGGTGTGTTACAGTTGGTGGCAACTTAGATTCCACATGATACATGCAAAGTACCCCATACAGTGCCTGGCACATACCAGGGCTCAGTAAGTGTTCCTTCCTTGTTCCCCTAATGAAAAACTAAAACACAGAGCTCCAGCAGTAACAGGGGGCTATGCCCTTCAACAGCATTATTGAAGAATCAGCTTTGTATAAGTTGATATACCATTAGTTTGCCTATAAAAATTTTAAATTGCAGTTTTTGAATTCATGGATCTTAAAGTCAATAAAAAGAGATCGATGGGTACCCAGCGACTGCCCAGGGACAGAAAATGTCTTGTTGCTTTGTCAGTGGTCAATAGACTGTCTTCCAGCCAATCACTAATAAGGCAAGCCTTTTACTAAGAAACTGGGGAAACGGGCTGTGATGTATCGAAGACACCTGACTTTTGCAGAGTAAAGGAGAATTTTCCCTGATTCAGCCCTGACACTCCCCTCCGAGGTCCTGAAGGGCATGTACAGGGCAACCTGAGCTCAAGCCCAGTCAGGATACAATGAATGACATTGTGTTCTATTTTCCTCCCCACTTCCTTCTTCATCTTCTCTTTCAATCCTTCTTTACATCCATTTTGCCCACATTTAAAAAAATTGGTTACTGTCACTTCCTGAAAAAAGAAAAAGGGTTCCACTTTCCATTGTGTGTCAATGCTCTTGAGTGTGTTGTCTGACTCCCCGCCTCTCAAAGTTATTAATAGTATAAAAGGACAAGGGCATGGAGCGCTGAAGTCAACGGGGTCTGGAGAACCTGTTTCTGAGTCAGTTTAAAGGCATATGTATCTTCTTCCTCTGGCACCAATCTAAATGTGTCGTCATTCTGAGGCTGCTCACATGTTTTATGTGAGACCATGTTATTGCTGCTCTTAAATATGTTAACCCCATTAGTCCCACACCAGAATAAGCATAATTATGGTAGTGTCATTTTATGAATAACTATAGAGATCATTAATAGTTAAGGTTCATTCTAAAATGAGCAAGTTTATCAGAATAAAGGGATACGTTAAAAGAAAACAAGCAAGGCCTCTTTCAATTTCTGACAAGGAGCTTACTGTGTCTGTAATCTGATTTTGTAACAATTGTTTTCTCTAAAGTAATTTGGATGCTACATTAGTTCTAATTATGATTTCCTGTTTAGAACTCAGATACCTTCTTGATATGTCCCCAATAGTGTATTTCTGGAAATGACTTCAACCAATTATATTAGTTCACGTTCCCTTGGTTTTAATGTGGTTCACCAGACAGGAGCCAGGCCACCAGTGTGCGACCCAGAGAGCACTAGGCAGTGGGTAGAAAGAGTTTCGATTGCACTGAGGTGCTTGTGTGGTCTGAAGGCTAGTCTAAGTGAAGGAATGTGATACAGGGAGGGTTGGGAGGGCCTCATGTTTTGATGTTTGAAATGTCTTTGAACAACTGGCCTTTCAGGGATTATGTTGATGATTGTATTTCATGTAGAGCCAAGTTTACTTCAGGTGTCTGACTAGTGAAGGTAACAGTGATGACAATAACGATGAGTTTTAACTTCAAAAACTATCCCCTTAAAGGCAGATGTAGCTGCACTAAAACAAATCTGAGAAGAGTCCTTACAGTCTTCTTAATGTTACTACTATTGTGAATTATAATGCCTTATTTACAAAGCCCTTTCTGTGTTGTGCAGCCAGTATCATTATTCCCATTTTAAAGATGTTTAAACTGAGGCACAGAGAGGTTGAAGCATGTATTTAATATTACTTACAGAGTAAATAGTGGAGATAGGACTTGACCTCCGGTTCCCTGACTCCAAATTGTCTTGTTCCTGCCATCTCCCCCAGTTATATCATACCCTATGCAGCAGCGGTGGCAGAAGGTCATGGGAAAATGGCAGGCATCTTCAGCTCCCTCTGAGAATCCGCTACACTCTGCCAGGGGAGCAACACACTCTCAAACTGCCCCAAAGGGTTGTGTTACCCTCTCCCTGGGCACACACTGGCTGTCAGAGGACTGACGAAATTCCACATGACAGGGATTTTTACATCTTCACCGACATGAATTTGGAAGCAATGTCCAGCTGTACAGGCTACATCATTCCCTGTGTATAAAGCTGCTTTGGATGCTCTAGTCTCTATGAGTGTCTGTTTCCCCTTCCACGCAATGCAGATTATAGTACCTTCTCAGTTGACTTTTTGAGATGATTTGAGAATCAAATGTAGGAATATAGATTAAAGCACTTGATTAGCCATTCATGTGCTATATAAGAGATTTTGTTGTCTTGGTAATATAAGCTGTAAATGTGCATTTACGGCATTTAGCTTGTGAAATTCTGTGCTGTGTTTCTAATAAACTCTCAGAAACTATTTAGATCCCAATTTTATGTGGGAGAAATGACCATGCACCTGAGCTGTGGGGCCTCCGGCTCTCCCTTTCCCCCATGCCCTCCTAGTTTCCACAGAACTGTTTACGGTCAAATAGTGGGCACAGTCCACTGATTTTATTTTGAGACTTTTCTCACTTGCTAATAAACAACTACCATTGTTGAACAAGAAAACTGAGCAAATGACTTGAGGGTTACAGAGGTGAGTTTTGGGTTGAGTATAGACCAGCCTGAAGTTGACTTGCTCTTATAAAAACCCAAATTTTCATTCAAATATTGTATTGGCTCAGAAATCAGAACACCTAATGATCCTCAGTAGGCAAGGCAATGAACGAGACAATAATAAACAAATATGTTTATTTTGTTGTCCCCTGACAGTGTGGTCTTTTTATTTAAAATAAAAAGGTAATAATTAATATTCAAAACTAAATGTATGGGGTCAGGCTCTTCCTGCTCCCCTCTACCTTCACAACCCATGAAATTCAGTGGGTCTTATTTATTCTTGTTGGTGATCTAATCCGAAGTACCCAGAGAGTAAATGATTTTTCTAACTGGTGAGTGTCTCACAAACTTCGTCATTAGAGCTGGGACCCGATGCCTGGGCTCTGCTCCTAATGACCATCCCATATGTCTCTATAAATAGACCATTATTGAATGCCGTTTATCAAGCTTGGATTGGACAACAATCATGACTCTCAACTTCCCTTCCTTCCCTCTTATCTGATTTTAAATGATCTCTGACAGCCAGGAAGTGAAAAAGCTACTGTGTTCAGAGGTCTGAACACAATTTTCCAACATAAGGCTCGAAATACATATTTTAGACAAAAGATGGAAATCCTATCAATTGGTAGTGAATTTGCTCTGAGTTGCTCTTTTCCTTTTCAGGAAACGTGACTCTGGTCTCCTATCCTTGTTAACGCCACCTTCTCCTGGCTGGCTCTAAATCATTGCCTTAGCAACGCCACTTCCCATGGTCCACAAAGCCTTGTATAGCCAGTCTCTATTTTGCCTTTGTCTCCTATTCATTGGTCAGTAGGGTACAGAAGCCTGTGACCCTGCTCATCCCAGCTTTGTTTTGTTCTAACTCTTTTGTACAAAGAGAGGAACCAGGATTTTGAAGCATGCTCTGGGTTGGGCGGGCACAGTACAGTGCAAAATAAATCACAGCAGAGCAGCTGGGCACGAGCATGTTAATGGACAGGAGAGTCTGGCCAAAACAGACTGGGATGGGAGAGGGTCATTTTGTTAGAATGTTAATTTTGTAGGGGAGAATGCCTCTTCTCTGTTTTTATACATCATGAGTCTCCTTCCTTACAGGCAGCTGCTGAGCTGAAGGTGTTTCTGCAGCAAGCTGACTGCACAGTTTAGGCAAAGCCTGTCTCTTTTCAGTCTACAACCACACTGATTTGTCATTAACTGCAAAAGTCAAGAGAAAAAGTTTAATTTAAAAAGTGCATGAAAATGTAAACATAACATAATAGTTTCATCTTTCTTGAGCAAGGTTTTACCAACTGGTTTCAAAGGGAAAAAGGACTAACATTTACTTAGAGCCCTATGTGTGCCAGGCTCATTAAATTCTCACAACAAACCTATGAAGCAGGCATTGTTTTTGTTTCACTTTCCACCCCTTTGGGAGTTGTACCAAGTGCTGGTGGCCCTGGCAGAAGCTGATGCTGGCAAGCAACAGAAAAGGGGTTTCAAAAGCAATGTCTGAGCTGTATGCCACTTAATTGCCCTGGGAGTCATCCCTGGATAAGTGTGCATAACCAACATATTTTCCATAAGCTCTTGGGAAAACATACTGCATAACCCCATCAAATTATGTTAAACTAAACTTTATGCCTAGGTTCTGGGATAAGGTTGGTTCAATCACCCATGTTTTACAATTACTCCATGATTTTATTTTATTTTATTTTATTTTATTCATTTTAGAGAGGACACACACACACACACACACACACACACACAGAGAGAGAGAGAGAGAGAGAGAGAGAGAGAGAGGAGGAGCTGGAAGCATCAACTCCCATATGTGCCCTGACCAGACCAGTGCAGGGTTTTGAACTGGCAACCTCAGGGTTCCCAGGTCGACACTTTATCACTGCGCCACCACAGGTCAGGCTATTTTTTAAAACCTGTATATTAGTGTTTGGGTTACTACGACAGAATAGCATAGACTGGTGACTTAAACATTTTTTTCTCACAGTTCTGGAGGCTGGGAAGTCCAAGAGTAAGGTGCTGGCAGATCCAGTCTATTCCAGCAAGGATGTTCTTCTTGATTTATAACCATCTTCTCATTGCATCCCAACATGGCTGAGAGAAAAGTCATCTATCTGTGTTTCTTCTTATAATGGTATAAGCCCTTTCATTACGGCTCTAGTCTCATGACCCCCTCCTAATCCCAGCACATTAGAGGTCAGGATTTCAGCATATGAATTGGGGATAGCACACACATTCAATCCATGACAGTCTGGCTTTAGTGTCTCTGGGGTTATCAGGTTCATCAAAGGAGCTTGGCTACTTGACTGTGGATTTACCTATATGACCCCACTTTCCCTTTTGTCTGACCAGTAATAGCTTAGGAGTTATAATAAGGGGAGGAATCTTCCTTTGTAGGAAAGTTAGGCACCTAAGAGGCAGTAAGGTATAATGATTACAACCACAGATTTTTGGGTCCAGATTTTGGATTCAGACTGAGGTTTATCATCCAAATTGTCCTATTTATATTTTGTGTGATGTTAGGAAAGTTTCTTTATAGTTCCCCCCCACACACACACACACACAGGGACAGAGAGAGGGATAGATAGGGACAGACAGACAGAAACGGAGAGAGATAAGAAGCATCAATCATCAGTTTTTTGTTGCGACACTTTAGTTGTTCATTGATTGCTTTCTCACATGCGCCTTGACCGCGGGCCTTCAGCAGACTGAGTAACCCCTTGCTGGAACCAGCAACCTTGGGTCCAAGCTGGCGAACTTTTGCTCAAGCCAGATGAGCCCGCGCTCAAGCTGGTGACCGTGGGGTCTCGAACCTGGGTCCTCCGCATCCCAGTCCGACACTCTATCCACTGTGCCACCGCCTAGTCAGGCACTTTCTTAACCTCTTGATGTCTCAGTTTTCTCATCTATGAAATGGGAATGATAAATGTGATGCTTACCTCCCATGGAAATTGTGAAGATTAAATGGATTACTATATATAGCATTCAGAACAGTGTAACATACTCTGTTTGGCATGTAACAACCTCTTTACAAGTATTTGCTATGTTGCCCATCTTGGTTTGCTAGGACTGCCATGACCAAGTACTACAAATGGGTTGGCTTAAAAAGTACAGCTTTATTTTCTCACAGTTCTGGAGGCTAGAAGTCCTAGATTCAGAGATGAGTTTCTTTTGAGGGTCATGAGCAAAGGTTCTGTTCCAGACCTCTCTCTTTGGCTTGTAGATGATCATTTCCTCTCCATGTTTTCATAAGGTCTTTCTTCTGTGTGTTTGTGTCCAAATTTTATCTTCTTATAAGGACTTCAGCCAGTTTGGATTTAGGCTCATTCTAATTACCTTATTTGAACTTAATTGCCTCTTTAAGAACCTTATTTCCAAATAAGGTTTCATTCTAAGGTACTAGTAGTTTAGAATTCAACATATGAATTTTTGAGGGACATGATTCAATTCTAACAGTGTCTGAACAAGGTTCTTAATGAAAGTTATTTTCAGGGTAAATTTTATTCTTACAAAGTTGCTTATTTATTTATTTACTTATTTATTTATTTATTTTTGAGTAACCAATGTATATTTTCTGTCTTTTCTCATGTTATCTTTTATTCATGTAGTCCCTTACTTATAAATTCTTTTTTAAAACCCACATAAGTATCTTGGTCAAAGTTTCATGGATGCTGGAGAGGATGCATTCCATGGTACCTTCCCCCAAGGGAAAATGCATGGAATTATATAGGTCAATCAGTAACTCAATAACCTAAATTTATGACAGGGTTATTATAATACACTTAAGCATTTTATTTTATTTTATTTTGGTGAATTTAACTTTATTATTTTGTTATTGAAAACTCACCATGACTGATAACTTTTTCTTTTTTAAAAACATTTTTTAATTTATTGATTATAGAGAGAGAGGAAGGGGGAAAGAGAGAGAGAGAAAGAGAGAGACAGCAACATTGATCTGTTCTTATATGTGCTATGTCTGGGGATCGAATCTGCAACCTTTGTGCATTGGGTTGATGCTCTAAACAACCGAGCTATTTGGCCAGAGCAACCAACCACTTTTTCAACGGATTGTTATTAGTTAGGAAAGACCATGTCAGCAAAGTCCCAAAATGATGGTGGCTGGCATGAAGAGGTACACCTATGTGTGAGCTGGGACTGGTCAGGCACGACTAAATACTGGAGTTCGGCTGTCTGTGTAGAGGTTAGTCATTTTCCCATAGGTGGGGTATGTTACATAAGATTCTTTGGGTGGCAAATACCAGAAACCAACTCCAGCTAGCTTAAGCCAAAAAAAGGATATACTGTTAGGGTTAGGGTAAAAAAAAAACAACATAAAACAAAAAACAGAAAAGGGATATACTGGGAAGATACTGGGAAAACTCACTGAGTCCGAGAAATCACAGAATTCCCAGGTCTTGGGAAGCTGGGGACCAGGGTAAGAGTTTTAGGCCTGTGCTAGGTCTTTTCAACTTGCCCCTCCACTCCGCTTTCTGCCCTTCTCATCCTGTTCTGCGCTTCTGCGGACTGTCAATGGGCTCTATCAGTGGGCTCCTGTTCCTTTGGCTTTTGATTGGGTTTTGCCAGTAGGGAGTCCTATCAGGAGATCAGAGGAACAAAGGAGAGTGAGGTCAAGATGTTCCTATCCCCGGCTCCTACATTAGGGAATGCCTTAAGTTGACCAAGTCTCTTGGCCAGTATTTACAGGTCATCTTAAGCTGGCCTTTCAACATGACCCTTGCCTTGCAAGTACTAGGAACATTTCTTGCCTTTTATTTCTTTGGCCTTAGCTATGGTAAGAGCCGTTTTTTTCCCATTCTCAGGGACCTGAACTACCCTTGTGGGGTCTCTACACCTTGACTAGCGCAGTGCTGGGCCACAGCGAAGTCTAAGGCAAGAGGAAATATCCATAATACTGATCCTGTTTTTATTTAAAATAGTGATATTTTGTTCACAGGGGTTATTTTTTTTTTGGCATTAATTTTGACTTTTTTTAAACCATTGTATTAAAATATTATCTTGTTCACTGAGATTTTTGGTGTCCCTTAAATTTTGCACCTGAGACCAGTGCCTCGGTCACTTTATCCTAGTCCCAATCCTGCATTGCTCTTTTGTAATTGTCCCTTTATGAAACCCTCCCCTCTGAGCAAGCAATCTGTGTCCTGATCGCACCCTGACTAATATAGAGACCTTCTTTCAAAAGCATAAATCGTAAATCATTGGCCCTCAGGCAGTATTTTACCAAGAATGATTTATTTGACCAGTATAGCTTTGAAATGTCGTTGACAATTTAAAAAAAATGGAAGACCTTCACATAAAAATCCAGATTTCTAGTTTCTCTTGGAAAAAAAATCAAACACTGTAGCAACAGGAGGCTCCTCTGTGGCAACCACTAACTGGAGCTGAATAGCAGCTGCCCGGTTAGACAGGACTCTCCTATTGGACACAGTTTCCACTACTCCCTATTATACACCGAAACATAGACAGTGTTTATTATCACAGTGGCACTGTTGTTTTTATTACACTTGGCCTGCTGACCCAGATGACCCTTGTAAGGTACTGATTTTGAGATAAGTTTTCTATGCTATTACAAGACTTCACTCCCAATTCCCAACTTCTGAGGCTTCCAGTTCAGGTAGGACATTCCCAGGAGAATGCATTCGCTTAGCTCCACTTCAAGCAGGTAGCTACCTCGGCACCAAGCCACGACCACCGGGATCTTGTGGTTGAGCATCTGCTGGGGGGCCACCCTAGAGGTGAAAAATGGTGGTTTTAAGAGAGGAGGAATTGCTTTCAGAAAAGAAGTACAGCTACTATTACACTGCAGTGCTAGCTCTTGAACAAAAGTAATATTTACACATTTTACGCAAATCACCGGTAAATGTTTCCAAGTGCAAAATGACAAAAAGAAACACAATTTGAAATTTATTCTTTAAATAAGCAGTGTCTGTGAGGAGCGTGTTTATAAGCCACAGGCTGGAGCTCCAAATTCCATCGGACGCAGCTCTGTGGTCTAGTTTGAGGCTGATGGTCTAACACAGTTTTTGCACATCTGAAATCCCAGGCTAGGGATGACAAAAGTGTTGACTCCATGATTCCTATGGTGGACATTGTTAATACCCTGAAGAATTCTTTACTGCTAAGCTTCAGAATCCTTCTTAACACTATTTTCCAAGAGGCCAGCACTAACTAAGCAGATAGCAAAACAAAATACAAAAAACCCCAAAACCCACATTTAGCACTCCTGCCCTCCTGGGTGACAGAACACGGAGCCTCCTTGAGCTGTCAGAGCCAGCATTGCGTTGGCATGTGTGAGGGTCTGGATGGAGACTGCTGAGCAGGCTAGAGGCAGGATGCTCTCAAGTCACCACGGCAACTCTACCATCTGTAGTCTTGTTACAAACCCAGGGAAATCAGTCTAAGCCCTCTCTTCTAAGAAGTCTCAAACAAACAAAGGCTACTTCTTATTTACATAGTTTAAGGCAAGTAAGTGAATCTGTTGGGTCACATCACAGTTGGGAAGGTCAGTAAGTGAGCAGTCACAGGCTCCTGGAGTCAGACAGGCCCTAAGGGGACTCTTTAGAGAGTCCAGGAAGAAAGGCTTCCTGGTCCTGGCCGGGGCCAGCTGAGGAAAAGCCATCAGAGAAGTCTGCTTCCTTCACTCCCGTATCTCAGGCCTCTGTCTGTAGCAGTCAGTCATAGGCAGACCTGGCCAGTGTCCAGACATAAACACTGCACATTTGCTTCGGAATCTGATCTCCTTATTCATTCCCTCCTGCCCCCTTCCTGTAGGTAAATAGTAAAATATAGATTAGTTTTGTTTGAATGAAAGCCTTGGAATTAAGTGGTTGGTCCCCCTCGGGACATTTGTATGTCCTACTATTTAGAAGATTAGCTGGTGACTTCATTTATCTTCTCTTGTATCAGACACTTCTCAGCTTTGAGAATGGCTCTGGGACACATGGATGTGGGGAGACCTGGGCTGCCTCTATCACGCAGGGTGCGCCATGCAAGTGCCCTTGCCTTTCTGGGCCTTTGTCATTTCATCTTTAGGATTCGGGGCTTGGGGAAAAAGAAGGATTCAAGGCTTGGGATTGTGACTAAGTTCCCCTTTAGTTTTCCTACCTATAAAACTAGCTGTGAGGCATCAGTCTGAGCTCTAGCTCTTTCAATCACTTAATAATAACAACGAACAATTATTAAGACTTACTGTGTGCTTGGAATGGCACTAAGAGTTTTATACACATTCACTTAGTTCTCACAAAACCAAGCTGAGGTAGTTGCTAATGTCATCCCATGTATCAGTTAATATTCAGTTCAGCTGCTTACACAGAAATGTCCTAAACAACAATGGCTTAAATAAGATAGAAGTTTATTTTTCTCCCATTAAAAAAAAAGTGAAACAAAACACCTGGAAGTAGGCCAGGCCTCTATTGATATGGTGGCTCCATGGCGTCATCAAGATGTCTATCTTTTTATTCAACCATTCTCAGAACATGGCTTCAGGGTCATTTCAAGGTCCAGAATAGCTACAGTATCTCAAGTCATCATACCTCTGTTTCAGGCAGCAGGAAGCAGGAAGAGAGGGTGAAAGGACCACTTTTTTTTTATTCCTAGGAACCCCAACAGTACTTTTGCTTACATTTCATTGGTCAGAACTTAGCTACATGTTTAAACCCACTGCAAGGGAAGCTGGGAAATATGGTTCTACTGTTTCCTAGTCAGCGTTGTAGATAGTTGAATTCTGTTATGAATAAGATGAGAGTGGATACTGGAGTAAATGCTGAGTTTTTTTCACATCATGTTTGACTAGCGGGGAAGCAGGGAACAGAGTAGTTAAAGCCCTAGGACATATAGTTGGGTGGTGATTGAGGTGGGATTTGGACCCAGCCCATCTGCGTCCAGAACCTGTGCTCCTATGTGCTGAGTGAGCTATTACGTCCTCCTAGAGCTCCCTTGTGGCTTTTGCTTTCGCATCCATAGCTGCATGCAGCCTCTAGCTCTAAGCGTTAGTTCTCTTTCTGTGCTAGAAAACCCCTATTGAGGCTTCATGTTTGACCTCCAAACTGCAGGAACTTTGTGTAGGGCTGGGAGCTGAGGCCCGGCTGCCTTCATCCCGGGTCCTCGCACCTCCAGTGGAAGGCACGGTGCACCTGTGGGGTCTCCTCCGGTCCCCAGGCCCGGCCCTCACTCCAGTCATCCTTGGTCCCTCCTTGTTTCTGCATCTCTAAGCTGCCATCATGATGTTCCCAAATTGACAGTACCCTCACTTCCTGTCCTTGCCAAATCTTAGAACAAATTGGTACCTCTCTTCTTGGAGTGTCTGTATGTAAGATGATGGAGTAACTTCCTTACTATAAAATTTCAGATATTGACTTTTGTTTTATTTTACTTTTTGGATGGGGGAGGTCCTTCCCAAGCAAAGCCCTGAGAACCAGGGGCAAAGGAACAACCTCTGCTGATCCCAGTCAGGCTGGTTTGTTACCAAAGCCACTGCCAGGAGCTGCCATCTCCTTCTTGTCTCTTCTTGTCTACTCAGTGTGGTCTATATGCTAGAGACTCAAGGTGTGTTAGGGGACCAGTAGCATCAGAATCACCTAAGAATTGTGAGAAATGTGGGATCTCAGGCCCTAGCCCAGACACACTGAATCAGAATGGGATTTAAGAAAACCCAGGGTCCTTACCAGGTGGTGGCGCAGTGGATAGAGATTTGGACTGAGACACAGAGGACCCAGGTTCAAAACCCTGAGGTCACCAGCTTAAGCATGGGCTCATCCGGCTTGACTGTGGGCTCACCAGTTTGAGCATGGGTTGCTGCCTTGAGTGTGGGATCATAGACATGAGCCCAAAGGTCACTGGCTTGAGCCTAAAGTTGCTGGCTTGAGCAAGGGGTCATTTGCTCTGCTGTAGCCCCCCTACCCCGTTATGGCACAGATGAAAAAGCAATCAATGAACAACTTAGGTGCTGTAATGAAGAATTGATGCTTCTCATCTCTTTCCCTTTCTGTCTTCCCTATCTGTCTCTCTCTCTCTCTGTTTCACACACACACACACACACACACACACACACACACACACACACACATGAAGAAGGCCCAGGGAATTCTTACATACATCACAGGCAACCCAACCACTAACCTTGGAAAACCAAGATGTAGTTTCTAATTATTGTGAATGGAAGAAGCTCACCTAAGTAAGAGTTCACTCATTGAATACATTGCTTGCTTTAGAAGAAACTGGACTGAGAAAAAGAGGACAAGTAATTAGGTTCGGCCATAAAGAATTGCCATTTTTTGGCATAGCCATGGGCTTCATATCTATTCAGTGCTTCATGCAGATGTCGGCAGTTTGCTGACTGATTGATGTGTTAGAAGGGAGAACTAGACAAGAGCAGATAAGAATTCTGGTGCTTAGATTTCTTCTTAAGATTCCCTTGAAAAGTTACCCAGATCAGTGCACTTAAATATCCAAATGGCTTTTGCAAACCAGATAAGCGTGGTGTTTTGGGTTCATAGAATTGGCCAGTTCCACTAAGAGACTGCCAAAAGCACCATTGTCTAAATTTATTAATTTTAGTGTAAGGATACAATCTAGGCTTAAAAGCCAGCATGTGACTTACTTTAAGATGATTGAAAGCTCAGAGGAGAGCACTGTAATACTCTCAAGCTCTTTATTTTTACATCCTATAGTTAGACACCTAGAAGAATAACAAAGCTATTTATTTCTATGAACCCAGGCTTCAGCTGTGGAGAGCCTCCAAGAATTCCACACTTGGCACTTTTAAAATGCTTTCCCTTCCTCTAAATTCTTCATGAGAAGAGGGTTTCATAAAGAGATTTGTACTTAAGTAGGCAGCATGATATAATAATGACAAGTGTGGGCTGTTGGAGCTGACCACCTGGGTTCATGCTTAACCTTTCCCAGCTCTGTGAGGTGAGGAAAACAACCTAATGCCACTCATTAAGAGGCTGCCATGATGACTGAGTTCATACAAGGAAAGGCCCAGAATAGTGGCTGATTTGGCATAGTGCTGTGTAAACATTTGCTGTTTACTATATGTCTTCCTACAAAACCTAACTATCTAGCTCACTGTTTTCTTACACATGAGGACATGGGGACTTGGAGAGGTTCTGGGTCTGTCCACAGTATGGTGCTGGTGGAGGACCCTCCCTTTCCTTCCCTGCTCTCCTGGTGGCGGCTCTGTGCCGGGTCAGCACCCACCCACCAGTATGTGGGAATTCCTTTCCTCCCACTCCATTTCACAAAAATGCCCCTGGGGACCCAGGTGAGGGTCAATGGCAAGAACAGAACTTGAGATGGATTTAGGTCCTGAGTTTTCTTTGTGTGTTGATCTCCCCTCACCCACACTCAGTTATTTTCACCTTTTCACCCCTGGCTAGGCATGTAGGGTGGAGGATGCTGCTGGCAGCCAAGCGGGTCAGTGACATCTGAGAAACTGGAACTACTACCCCAGCTGCTGCACACAGCAGAACAGGTTTAAGTGACTAAACTCAAAGCGATCACTTCCCCAGGGTCTTGATAATTCCTCCTGCCAATTATTGCACTTTGCTGAGATTAACTAATTAATCCTGATGGTATACCCATGAGATGAAATTAAAAATAATTCTTTCAGATGTGTAGAACACCTTTTACTTAAGGATTATGAACACTGACATTTGTCTCCCATGACAACATTGTAAGTTTCAGAGATGATAAGAAAAATCATTACTATTTCAAGAACTGGGAATAAAGCAAACTCCCCTCCAGGACGCAGGAGGGGATGCGGGTCATCAAAAAGGCATGTCAAGGCAAGAGCGGCACCGGAGTGCACCTGTGTTCCTGACGGCCTGATCAGAACTTCCAGGTGGGGCTCCGAACTCAGTGTGGTCATCTGTCTTCACATTGTTCACAGTTCCCCAGGGGTCAAGTCTGAGCTAAAGAACAAGAGATAGTTTCCTGGGGGTATTCACATCTAGGTTTGGCTTCCCAAGGAAAGTCCCATTTCTACTCTCCCACTTGTCTCCAGAAAGCGGGCTCCTTGTTTCCTCTATTTAACAAAGTTCTATTTGTGAGTGAGATGAAATGGAGCCAGTAGCCCAATGCTATGGGGAGGAGAAAACCTGCAAAAGACATTACAGACTGAAGACTTCGAAAGGGGATGGGGGTAGGTGGGTGGGAGAGAAAGTCAGCTTGCCAAAGCTCTGGAAAGAGCATTTGGGGTAACAAAAGGGGAAAGAGTGGTCTGTACTATGTGACCTGATGATAGGTTTGCTATGATTTCTTTATAATGCCTCTGACAGTGGGTTGATTGCACTTGACGTGGAAGCACTCAGTAACTTGGCTGTTACTGAGTGGCAACTCAGTCATGTGTGGGCGCTCCGTATGGAGGCGTCAGAAAGCAATAAGGGCGATACAAATGGTGACTTCAGAGACACTTCTCCCTTAAAGGCCAAGTAATTGTATTTCCTCCACGCCTCCGATTCCTGGTACAGACAACACTCCTGGAAACAATTTGCTGGGTTCCTTCCCTGGTGACGACTGAGACAGTGGGCCCAGGGCGCTGGACCTGCAGGACCCAGGCCTCTGAGGACGAGAGTATCAGAGGAGAGGCTCTTGCTTACCTCTAAGTTCAAGAAACGGAGAGTGAGGAAGAACTGTACATTTAACAGACATCTTGTATGTGCATGACCTTCTTTAAGCCTATGACAAGCATGTAAGGCTGGACAGTGAACGGGCACCTCTTATTCTGCCAGCCCAGCATTCTTTTCTTTGGGAAGCTGACATTTTTCCAATAATTGAATTCTGGAGGGGCTGTCAACCACAGAAATGTCTGGTATTTTTCTGTCCCCCACCCCCAAGATTGGGCATATGGCTTTCACTAGGCCACTGGACTCTTTATGCCAGAGATTCATGTGCTGTGGGGAGATTCCCTGGGAAGAGTGTTGGCAGTTGTCCACCAAATCTGTCCTTCCCTTCCTCCTGGGCACATGACTAGACTGTGTGTTCTTACTCCTTTGCATGTAGGTGTGGCAGTATGATCTCGTTCTTTCCACTAGCATCCAAGTATTGTGTGTCGTTCTCAGGCCTAGAGCTGAAGCCTGTGCATGCTCCTCCAACTCTGTCTTCAAACTCTGCACTGTTTGCAATGCTGACATAGAGCAGTCCAGCTTTGACCATTATAGACAATGAGGACACCCTAGAGGATGCTAGAACAGTAGCCTGGAAGGAACATGGGTTCGTGATTGACCTCATAGACCAGAGCTGTCCACCAGCACTGTCACATGACAGGGAAATACATTTCTTTCTTCTCTACTCCTCTGTATGTTAGGTCTTTTGGTTATAGCAGCCTAGTCTTTTAGTTTAACTAATAACATACTACACCTATAATCCCCACTCTCCAAGGGTGTCCCATGGATAGGAAGTTGTCCATTAGGCCGCAGCTCTAACTGCATTAGCACAGGAGTGAGGTTTTTTAAGATGCATAACACAAACCTATTTCTTCTTTTGTCTAGCTTATTCAGTTGCATTCTTTAAAAAATAGAATCTAGCCCGACGTGTGGTGGCGCAGTGGATAAAGTGTCGACCTGGGAACACTGAGGTCGCTAGTTCAAAACCCTGCACTGGTCTGGTCAAGGCACATATGGGAGTTGATGCTTCCAGTTCCTCCCCCCTTTCTCTCTTCCTCTCTCTCTCTCTCTCACTCTGTGTCTCCTCTCTAAAATGAATAAAATAAAAATTAAAAAAAAAATAGAATCTACCTGACCAGGTGGTGGCACAGTGGATAGAGCGTTGGCCTGGGATGCTGAGGACCCAGGTTCAAAACTCCAAGGTCACCAGCTTGAGCATGGGATCATCCAGTTTGAGCTTGAGCTTGAGCGAGGGCTCACCAGCTTGAACATGGGGTCATCAAAATGACCCCATGGTTGCTGGCTTGAGCCCAAGGTTGCTGGCTTGAGCAATGGGTCACTGGCTCGGCTGGAGCCCCAAGTCAAGGCACATATGAGAAAGCAATCAATGAACAACTAAGGTGCCACAACTATGAGTTGATGCTTCTCATCTCTCTCTCTTCCTGTCAGTCTGTCTCTGTCTGTCCCTCTCCCTTACTCTCTTATTTTTAAAAAAATATACAAAAAAAAAGAATTTACAATAGCAATTAAAAGTAAACTACCTTGAGGTACACATCTTAAAATAAAAATACAGGATCTATATGTAGAAAATGGTGATATTTTTAAGGTACATAAGAGAGCCAACTAAATTTATTTATTTATTTAGTGACAGAGACAGGGAGAGAGACAGGGAGATGGACAGATAGGGACAGACAGACAGGAAGGGAGAGGGATGAGAAGCATCAATTCTTTGTTGCGGCACCTTCGTTGTTCATTGATTGCATTCTCATATGTGCCTTTACTGGGGGCTCCAGCCAAGCCAGCGACCTCAGTGTTTCAAACTAGAGTCCTCAGCATCCCAGGTCAATAGTCTACCCACTGTGCCATCACCTGGTCAGGAAGAGAGGTAATCAAATTTAGAGACATATGTCATTACAAAAAGTTCAATTGGGAAGGTGTATATTCTTTGCAAATTAACTTTTAGATGTGTTACAGTCATTTTAATAAAAATTACTATGAGATTGTTTATAGATGATAACAATGATTTACAGTTATAGGAAGACTAAATGAAGGAGACTAAAAAATATAGAAAAATAAGAATTTGAGGCATGAATTTCTCTACAAAGTGTGAAAATTATTAACACACTACAGTATATAAATCTGTACTGATTCAAGCATAGACTTACAAATTAATGGATGTAAGATAGGAAATTCTGATAATTGTATACACATACATATGTATATATAACTTTATATATTATAATTATATTCCTTTTATTAATAGGAAAAGGGTTGTACTGCTCAATTAACAATGATAGGATGGTAATTGGTTAGCTAAGTAGAAATAAATTATTTATATATTTTTCCCAGAAACAATAGAACTAATTTTTTTAAGGAAACCATTTTTAAAATAAAGAAACTATAGGTAGGTATTCATCTAATCATGCAGTGAGAAAGCAAAGGATGATAAGAAAAAGAAATATTAATACATTTGACTACCTAGGAATTTAAAATTTTAATTAAAAATAATAAACATAGAAGATCATTTACAGCTGAGGGGGAAAAAGAGCAAATAAGAACTTTTATACATAAAGAACTAGTCAAATCTGTAAAAAAATTTCTCCATAAAAAAATCTAAAAAAGACCTGATCAGACAATTTGCAGTAGCCAATAAACATATGGAAAAACTTCAACTTCTGTAGTTATCAAGTAAATGATAATTAAAATAACAATGGAATATAGGTTATCATTTATCAAATCACCAAAGATTTTTTTATAATTAATTTGAGAGAGAAAAGAGAGGGGGAGCAATAGAAGCATCAACTCATTGTTTCACTTGGTTGCTCCTTTTGTGTATGTGCCCTGGCCGGGGATCTCCTATGAAGCCATGGCCTTGGTTAACCAGGACAACGCTCTATCCACTGAGCCTCCTGGCCAGAGCCCAAAGGTTTTTTAAAAGTTGTCATATCTGGTGGTAAAATGGAAATTCTTATGCATTCATAGTTATAATTTGTTAAACCTTTCTGGGCAAATTTGACAATATATATCAAAAACCTTTTACATATTTATATTCCTTGACTAAACAATTACACTTCTAAGAATTTATTGTATGTACATAACCAGAGAGCTTCCAAAGATTTATGTTTTAAGCACAATGCTATTAATAACAGAGAAAAAGAATCAAAATAACCACAAAAGAGATTGTTTGAATACATTATGGCTGGTCCACATGGTGGAATTTTATGCTATCATTACAAGATTCTGTTTTTGAAGAAAGTGAAATGAAATAGGGAAATGCTCATAATATAATAATAAGTGAATTAAAACGGGATCTGTAGCAGCCTACAGGCCTTCCACGATCTGACTTGTCCCACTCCACCCCCATTCTCACCCCATCTGCTCCACTCTGCCCCTCACTTACTCTGCTCCAGCTACCCTGGAGTCCTGCAGGTTCTTCCAACACGTTCGGTACTTGTAGTCCCAGGAATTGGACCTTGCTCTGCCCTTTGCCTGAAACTCGGCCCCACGGTACTTGCATGGCTGCCCTTTTACTTTCTTCAGTTTATTGTTGAATCTCACATTATCAGCCAAACTGTCTCTGATTAAAGCCCGTTTGAATGAAGTAGCCACTCTTTACCACACTCCCGGGCACCCCATACATTGTGTTCCTTACCCTGCCTTATTTTTCTCTTTAGCACTTATTGCTACCTGGCACATGACATATTTTCATGTGTATTTATTTATTGTCTGTCTCACCATAAGGAATGCCAGCTCCATGAGGACAGGGCACATGTCTGTTTTGCTCATGGCTGTATCCCCAGCACATAGTAGCCCATCAATAAATATTTGTGGGATGAGTGAATAAAATATCTAACTATGTTAACATTATTAAATGACTTTTGTACAAAAACCTTAGGCAATAAGTAGACAAAGTTCAAAAACATGATGAGGTTCATGTGCTAATTCTGGGTGGCCAGCTTGGTAGTGATCTTGATCATTTCTTTGTGCTTTTCTGCACTTTTGCAACTTCTTGCTGTAAATATGTTATCATGAGAGAGAAATCAATATGCTGTTGTTATTTTAAAATTCCATGCTTTGCAAAACTCACCCAATATCTGAGCTGGCCAAATGTTCCAAAGTATAAACAGTTCTATTTTTTTAGTTCTCACTTTTTCCATTTTACAAATCTGGTAACTCTTCTACAGTGCTCTATTTTATCAACTGCTGCCTCCTGGTATTTCCTTCCTCAGCTTTCCTTACTTCAGCAAACACCTTGATGGGGTGAAATTTCTTCTGGGGAACTTCTCGGTTTACAAAAACAGCTAAGTACTCTCCACATCCAGTGTCCTTGCCCCAGTGCCAGCTGAGGAATTGCCAAACATTCTTCTTCCTCTTCTTCTTCTTCATTGTTTCCATCCTCCTCCTCCTCCTTCTCTCTGACCCAGCCCAGCTTCTTCCTTGTGTCCCTTCCTGGGACCTGCATTGCCAGGTTCCTAGGCATGAAGGTGTAGCCCTTGGGCCTCTAACAGGAAGGGAAGGTCACTCGTAGCACAACTGGTATAAATCTCCGTAAGAGACTTCATTGCAGGGCCCACCCTCAGAGTCCCACCTGCATCAGATGGGCAGCTAGCCCTCTGGGGAAACCATGTCCTGGCCGCCATATTGACTGAAAGGGGCCTGATCTGTAAGATACTTTGGTCCCAAATCTCAGGCTCCCCTGTTTGTCTTTCATGCTTCTTTCCAGTCTGGAGTATGCCCTGGAAGAGGTGAATGAAAGGTTATCACTCATGAACAGCCACTGTTGTTTCAGTTTTCACAGTGCCTCATTTACTTAAAAATAAGTGTCCAAGTACAAAAAGTCACGGTCTCTTGACAACCAGTAGCACACCCACAATGACCTGCAGGTGCACAGGCCAATTATCCAAGTACAAAAGGAAGCCGTCTCTTGATTACCAGAAGCATGCCCACAATGACCTGTGGGTACACAGGCCTGGGCTTGAAGGAAGGATATCATGAAACATGACCGGATCATGCTCGTCCTCAGGGCACCCATGGGTGGTTAGCGTGTCTAAGGTGAGGTGGACAACATTTGGTGTTATTTGTAGACTCAGCAGGGAGGGCCTGCAGGCTGTGGGGTGCTCTGCATCAGTCAGGGACAGCGCTGGCTTTGTTTGAGCAAAGGTGACTATGCTGGGTGGCGGGAGGGAGTGTGGCCTGCCCCGGGGAGGGCATCTGGCGCTGCCTCTTCAGTCTGGGTTACAGCAGTGGTGGTTGCACCATCTTAGAATGTGCAGCATAGCGCTCAGCGGTTCCTCGTATTTCCGAACCACAGCTGCCCAGGAATGAACCTCAAAATGCATCCCCTGTCCTACGTCAGTCTCTACTGCCATTGAAACATCCTCAAACTGCTAAATTGGGCTTCTCCTCTATACTTTCTGAACATGCTGGGCATGCCTCCACCTATGACTCACCACACAGGGATTATCTGTTTTTGTGTCTGTTTTACCTCCCAGACATCACGTCTTAGCTCACATTTGTTGGTCCAGGGTCTGGTACACAGGGGGTGCTCACTCAGTATTTCATGGGCCTATTTGTGGAGTCTGTCTTTGAAAGTTCATTTTAAAACATTCCAAATGATGGTGATTCCTTGGGAAATTTTTCATTTAGAGCAAGATTCACGAGACTACTTCTTGGGACTTGCCTGTTTCTGAGTCTTCAAACACTGAATAAGGAGTCCCTAGTGCATCAGAGACACACAGCGCCTGAGGTGGGCATTTGTTACTATTATCTGATACAATGTCATAATGGAAGTCTCTTACGTATGTTTAACATGTCACAATTTAACACCCTCCCAATTTTCTTATCACCTATTATTATGTTCTAATCTCTTTGGCATGAGCTATGGGGGGCATATTTTAAAATTTTATAAAAATCAAATGTTTTGTGATTTATCAGAAAACCTTACTTTTAGAATTAAGCACAATTTTCCTGCCATTTAACACATAATTATCACATACCTACTATGGGCCAAGCACTGTATAAGGCATGGAAGATAGAGATGAAATATCACAATTCTTGCACAGATTAGGAGCCCTGATACAAAGTGATAAGGACTATAATAAAGGTGTCATGAGAGGCTGTGGGAGCAATGGGCAGGATCGTTTGATTCTGCCTGTAGAGAAGGAGGAAGGGTCAGACCAAGGTGATGGTGATGGTGATGTGGAGGATGAGGATGGTGATGATAATGATATTATCAGCAATATATGTGGTTTACTACAAACCGGGCACTGTTCTGGGGGCTTTGTATGCATTAACTCACTTGATTCTCACCTCTACCATATGAGGTAGGGCTCTTATTACTTCTGTTTTACAAATGAGAAAATTGAGGCATGCAGAGATGAGATAAAAAGATTGTAACAGTAAGTGGCAGAGATTATCTACTGTTTTTTGGGTTTCTGAACCAAAACAGCAACAATAGTACAGGCAAAGAACTGGGCCTCTGCTGCTGCCAAACATCCACATTTCCCAGTGCCCCTTAGTTCTTGCACCATCTTTGAGCTTGGACAGTATAGTGAGGGCCCTGTCCAAATATGCCCAAATAGCCCACCACAGAGAGAATAATGGTTAAGACATGGCATTGTAAGTCAGACATTTCTGGGCTAGACTTCTGATCCCATCAATTCTTACATATTTCCCTCTGAGGCTTTGATTCCCCACCTATAAAATGGGGATAATGCCATATCTATGCCTCTGTGGCCTCACATGTCACCTACTTCTTGCACCACCCCCCCATCCCCGCACACATACACAAGATGAACCACGCAGAGGCTTGAAAACGAGCCAGCGTGGAGTTCCCCAGCATGACTGCAGCCATTGTTCTGTTGCTGGGGAGGGCCCTCGGGCAGGGGGGGCAGGGGGCTTCAGGGCCTTCGGTAGACATCTGCTTCAGGGACTCACTTCCTCTGCCTTGCTGTTTGGAGACATAAGCTCTTCCTTCAGAAGCTGAAGTGAATGTCATTGAAAGAAACTGCTTCGTGGAAACAACAGCGTAACCATCTGGAGGGCTGGCCAGAGGAGTGGAAGTGGGCCTAGCCCAGGGTTGCATCCCTGGGGTGCACCTCAGAGGAACCTTGGGCCAGCAGCACACTCTCTGTTTACTCAGGGGTTTCCTCACTGGACCCGCTGAGGAAACAGCTTTGTAAGGAAAGGGAAAACATATGCAGGTACTCAGTGGGCCTAATGGAGCCCGAGTGGCGGCCTACAGACTGCCTCCCCCTTCAGTGTGAAGCAGGAGCACAAAGTACAGTGCAGCTCCTGCCCTGCCTGGGCTCAGTGCCAGCTGTGTTGTTCCAGACCCTTTAGAGGGGCCGGCCTTAGGGCCACCACTTCCTGGGAGCGCTTCCTGTCTTTCAGGGAAGGCCATTAACTTTTCCAAGCCTTCCAAGTCCCTTCAGGAATTTCTGAGGGAAGAAATTTGAAATTTGTTTGCCACAGAACTATCTGTCTGTTGACTCCACTTTACTCCACCTCACCCTTATCCTTGATGAGAAGAAGGTATTTGGAGGGGGGCGGTGGTTAAGCACAATGAAACACCAAATTATTCTGTGAAGCGTTGCACTGTTAGCAAGAGAGAGATTGGTTGTCTAATGAGAGCTGCGCTCAGAAAACAGAATTCAGGGAGCTCTTTTGAATGAAGGTCAAGCTCCAGAGTCTCGTGGCTCTGAGACCTTGATGCTCGTGATGGGGGCGGGTGGAGAGGTTCAAGGCAGAGGGTGAAAGGAAACAGGGAGAAATAAGGGAGCAGGGACTTAGTCACATTCAGAGCTTGACTCTGTAGGGAAGGCAAGGTGACTTAAATCGAAGTAAATATATAATCTTATCGTCCTCTGGACTCAGCTGCCCTTGATCAGCAGCAAGAAACATCAGATTCTTTCTGGAATTGGACTGTGGTTTGGGGGAGGGTAAAACTACATGGCTGAATATCTCCTGTACCTGAGGAGAGATCCAAGGCCCTACAGGTGCTGAAGGGCTGCAGCTCTTGCCCAGGAAACTTGACTGCAGTGACAATCAGACAGTGGTGGTCAAAGGACAAGAAAGAGCCTCTTATTGATGGTGGTTAGGGAATTCTTCCCTTGGCCTTGAGATGTAGCCAAATAGAAGCAGGAACTGGGACTTGGGGGGTTGGACTGGGGATACAGTATTCCGGAACCAGCTGTAAACCTGTCTGTAGTGAGATTTCTTTTCTTTTTTCTTTTTTGGTAAATATTTCCTTCTAAAATATATGTATTGATTGATTTTAGAGAGAAAAAGAAAGATTGATTTGTTGTTTCACTTATTTATGTATTTATTGGTTGATTCTTGTATGTACCTTGACCAGGGATTAAACCTACAACTTTGTATATCAAGACAACAATCTAACCAACTGAGCTATCCAGCCAGGGCTGTAATGAGGTCTTTGAGGGAAAACTTTTCCTGCCATCAGATCCTTCTTCTGGCCAAGGATTGCTAGCTCCTAATCATTCCTGCACTGGACCCAGGACTGGAAGCTTCATTGAAGGGGCTGACCAGCCTGGGTGTGGGGGCTCAGGGAACTCTCTGGGCTCTGGGCTCTTTGGCATCCTGGCAAAGAAGTACCCATTATAAATACATACTGGGGAATAAGGGAAACTGAAGGAGGCACTGGTAGAAAGAAGCTCAGGAAGGTGTTTGCTGGCTGGAGAAATAAATGTGGTCCCCATTGTGAGTGCAAAGCCTCTGCCCAGACCCTTTGCTGAAGCCAGTTACAACTGAGCAGGGAGCAGACGGCTGTACTGGGCTGGGTTCAAGCACAGGGCCCTGCTCTGTGAGGCTCTAACGGTGCCTGATGGCTCCAGAATGCCTGGTAAACCTCTCCAGCTCTGACGTTCAGCTCTGCAAACCTCCTGGCCCCTCCTCCAGGGACTTCCACCAGATACCCACCAACCAGCCCCAACTATTTATCTGACCCTCCAACCCATGGCACATTAAGCCTTTTAGAAATGTGTTTGCTTCTCCACCGCCCCCCCCCATTTGTTTGTTTCCTTTGAAACTATTTCAAAAACGTTCTCCTTTTTGTTTTCTCCTTCAAGAATTTTATTTAAAAGAAGGATCTCAAAATAGTTGGTGCGATGATGAGAAAAGCAGGGTTGGGTGGATGGTTACAAGGTCAGGGGATTTGGAAGTAGAAAATTTCTTTTCTGCCATCATTGGAGCCCAGAGAGAAATAGTTTCAGCTATTCTGAGAAATGTGCACAATGCAGAGGGATTTATGTGCCTGAGTAGCCAAGTGCATCATATATACTACCTTATAATCACAAGAAGATATGATATATAATCAAGAATATCATTTTAAATCAAGCAAAAGTTTGTCAGAGATTGATCTTAGACTATTTCAGCTAGCTTCTGCTATCATTCCTGTGGTGTACAAGTCATTTTGATGTTAGAGCTGAGAATACTCCCATCTGATCTAAGGGGAAGGATCAAAAGATGAAAGATTTTTCATGAGTTGAACAGTGGTCCTTAGGAATCAGTGCTTTATTCTGCTTTAATAAAGCCATTATTGTCATATTTTCTTACACTTTAGACTGCGTAGAATTTACAAAATGTACTTTCAGTAAATCACTTAATGTGTGCTCTGATACCATGTTATTCCATTTATAAGTTGATTTGTTTTAGAGACCTGAGCTTATATAACTCAGATTCTCTTACAGCCTTTGATACTTACAAAGTCTGTTTTAAATTTCTAATTAAAAAAGTTTTCTTTAAAATAAATTTATTGCCTTGGCCAGTTGGCTCAATGGTATGTGGATGCCCCAGGTTCCATTCCCAGTCAGGGCACACAGGAAAAGTGACCATCTGCTTCTCCACCTCTCTCCTTCCCCCTTCTTTCTCACTCTCTCCCCTCCTGCAGCCATGACTCGATTGGTTCAAGTGAGTTGGCCCCAGGCACTGAGGATAGCTCCATGGCCTCTGCCTCTGGCACTAAAAATAGCTTGGTTGCTGAGCAATAGAGCAATGTTCCAGATGGGCAGAGCACTGCCCCATAGGGGGCTTGCTGGGTGGATCTCGGTCAGGAACATGCAGGAACCTGTCTCTTTGCCTCCCTTCCTCTCACTTAAATTAAATTAAATTTATTGGCCCTGGCCAGTTAGCTCAGTAGGTAAGAGAGTTGTCCTGAAACACCAATGTTGTGGGTTTGATCTCGCGTCCAGGCACAAATGGGAAGCAACCAATGAACTCACAACTGAGTGGAACAACAAATGAATGCTTCCCTCTTTCTCTCTCTCTCTGTGCCTCTCCCTTCCTCTCTTTGTCTCTTTAAAAAAATCAGTCAGACCCTGGCTGGTGGTTCAGTGGATAGAGCATTGGCCTGGTGCATGGACATCCCAGGTTTGATTCCTGGTCAGGGCACACAGGAGAAGCAACCATCTGCTTCTCCACCCCTCCCCTTCCTCCTTCTCTCCCTCTTCCCCTCCCACAGCCAGTGGCTCGATTGGTTTGAGTGTGGCTCCAGCGCTAAGGAAAGCTCCATCCTAAAAATAGCTCAGTGCTCAAGCATTAGCCCCTGATAGAGTTGCCAGGTGGATCCAGGTCAGGGTGCATGTGAGAGTCTGCCTCATTATCCTCACTATCTCCCCTTCTCCCTCTCTCTCTCTCTCTCTCTCTCACACACACACACACACACACACACACACAATCAATCAGTAAATTTAAAAATGTTTTAAATTAAATTCATTGGGCTAACATCAACTGATCGCATTATCTAAATTTCAGGTGTACAATATTGTAATTCATCATCTGTATATTGCATTGTGTGCTCACCACACCCAAAGTCTACTCTCCTTCCATCACCATATAATTGACCCCCTTTATCCTCTTCATCAACCCCTCATCCCCTTCTCCTCTGGTAGCCACCATACTATTGACTGTCTATCAGTTTGTTTTTGCCTTCTGTTTTATATCCTGTATATGAGTGAAATCATATGGTTCTTGTCCTTTTCCGTCTGACTTATTTCACTTAGCTGATACTCTCAAGATCCATACATATCGTGGCAAATGGCAGTATTTCATCATTTTTTTATTCCTGAGTAGTAGTCCATTGTATATATGTACCACATCTTCTTTATCCGATCATCTGTTGAGGACACTTGGGTTGGGAATAATCTTAATAACAGAATCTTTTTCTCTTTTATTTGATGTCAAAACAAAGCCTTCTCAGTGCAAGATTTTCAGCAAAATAATTACATTTTCCATTGCCACATTGTATCAAGTACATGCATGTCTTGACCCCACCTCTATTTTTCAAATGCATGATAGTGCCTGTAGTTCAGTTTGTTATCATCTCTCCCTGTTATTATTGTAATTGCCTAACTACTTTTCTTACCTCTGTTCTTATTGCCCCTCCTATTCATCAACCACACTGTTGTCAAACTGAACTCTAAAAGTACAGGTTCAAGGAAGTTGATAATACACAAGCAAGGATATATGGAAGTGAGCAATCTCAGAGATGCTGTAGGTGTGAACGGGTGCAGTTCTTTTGAAGCAATACGGTCATGTCTGTCAAGAGTTACAAGAACAAGCACCCTTTGACTCCATGTTCTACTGTTAGGAATTTATCCTCCAGATATCCTGTAAATGCAAATATGCATGTGTTAGGATCTCAATTACGGCATTGTCTGTAATGACAGAATATTAGCAATAAGCTAAAGGGTCACTGGTAGAGCTACTAAAATGAATGATTGGATGATGGAATTTGTAAGGACCATTTGCTGGATGCAACCCTAGAAGTCATTCCCTTTGCCTCCTCCTAATGGTTAGTTGGTGTTGATTCCTCTCCCATCTCCAGGAGTGGACCCATGACTGGAGATCCATCATATTTCTCTGGCTTCAGAACTGTTTTATGTGAAATGAAATGTCCAATCAGAATAAATCAGAATGAATCTGAGGCTTGGAGCAGCTGTAACCATAAGGCTACAGTTAACATATCATTGAAAGGTTGCAACCTCAGCCTTATCTCTGGATACTCCTTTCCTTCACTTTGGGTTTCAACACAGCAGGATTGTTTGTGTTTCATCTTACCGAGCATGCTCACTGGTCTTTCTTCCTTTGCAAGTACTGTTCTCTCTGCTCTTCCCTCTAATCCACCCAGGGGACTACGGCCATTCTCTGGGACCTCCCTCTTTGGGTGTAGCCACAGTCCTTGGTGCCTTTCCCTTTCTAGCTACTACTACATTTTATTGTAATTATTTGTTTATAGCTATGCCATCTGCGATTCTGTAAGTGAACTCTTTTAAACACCTGCATCTTCCTGGACCTAGGACAGTCAGTGCTGTGACATGTTGGGAAGAGGTGCTCATAGCTGTTCAGTGAACAAATGGAGGTAGGTTCACATCCCAGCTGTCCTTTTACTAAACCCTTTCATCTCTTTGAGGTTTCTTTTCTCTATGGCTTTAAGTTCTTATCTATTCTTTGTGTCTCTGCCCAGTAGCAATTAGCCGGGTTGTAGCCGAGCTAGGGTTTCCAGCCAGACCAGATTGCATTTCCTCACTCTGAGCAGCTCAGGGAGTCCTCTTTCACTTCACCAGGGATGCATCGGACAGTCAGAGCAGGTCCAATGACCCTCTCTTTGTCTGCTCCAAACACACACAGTCTGTCATGAAGTGTGCATCCCGTTCATAAATCTGAAAGGCTGAGGAAAATAGAAAAGAGAGAAGAGAATTTGTGAAAATACAGTCACTTGAGTGTCCGTCCCATCCAACAGTCTGCCCCACAGTAAGCCCCTTTACCTGGAGACTTCTACAGGAAGTATTCCCACCGAGCAACCATTCCTGGTAAATAATTACCAAGCCGAGGAGAAACATGCCATCTGCACATAAAATCAGCGAGGCAGAGTGTTTTCAGGAACGAGGCACAGGGAGGCCATGGTGCCTTCTCATTCATACAGAGAAGCTGGCTGGGCTTGCTCGGGGAGGAACTGACCTGCGGGCCCAGCACTGCTGCGGCACCAGAGGTGTTCAGGAAAAACCCGGTGGCTGTGAGTGGCTAATGATGCAGAAGGCGGATGATGAGTCATCAGCCCATTTCTGGTTTCCCCCTTCAAGAGCAGTGACTGGTTTAGGGTGCTAGCTTTTGGGGTCTGGGGAAGTTGTGTTCAAGTTATTGGACAACAGTTTTAGGGCTGCTGTTAGCTTATAATATAATGTCTTTGTATGAATCAGAAAAAAGTGTTCTTTCTAGGTTGACATAGCCCCATACTAGGGCACACAGCCTGCAAGTTGGAGCTGCCTCTGAAGAAAGAGGGCTCACTGCTCCGGATAGTATCCAACTCTTCCTACGCCGCCGCCAGGCACCTAGATCTCAGCTCCCACCTGCCTTCCTGGCTGGAAGCGACTATGCAGTGCATGAATTGCACGGCCATACTTGTGGCCCCGAAGGCATAGCTTTGGGGGCATTTAGAAAGGAGAGGTAAGAGAAAAGTGAATTGATAACTTGTTGAGGGTTATTTTTTTTCCAAGTATGGAACTCCTACTCAGAATCCCCTAAAGCACTTGATGAGAATGTGTATTCCTAGGACACCCCGCAAAATTACTGAATTAAACTCTCTGAAGGGTGGGGCTCAGCAATCTAGATTTTTAATCAGCAACCTAGATGATTTTAGTTTAGTACCCACTAAAGCCCCCATGAACTGCTGGTTTAGCAACTGTTTTGTCGGAAGTCCTTGGGACCTGTATATGTGGGAATCTAGAACTATCTGACTGGACAGAGCAGAAACAGATCCTGCTTCTCTGACCCGTGCACTGTCCCTTCCTCAACGTGTCCTTGAGGTCCTTCCCAAAGGCTGCTTGTCTAGGATTCGGGGGTGATGTAATTGTTTTTCCTGGCACCACTACTTTGCTGTTTCTAAAAAGCACCTTTAAAAGTATCAGCTTTTAGGATAAAAACTCTAGGAATTGTGAAACAGTGAGTAAGACTCAGATAATTAATTCCAGGCTGTCTCTCCTCCTGGGCCTCAGGCTTCTTCCCTATTACAGCTCCTGTGAGAGGGAACGTTTCAGACTGATCCTCTTCAAGGAAGTCTCCGGGAGACACCACCTTTCGATCTTGGTTTCCATCTTATTTGAAGGTTGAATTACATTACATATTCTAAATCCCCAGGGTATAATCCGTTTGCTTTGTCGGGGTGGTATTTCTATCATGCTGAGTAATGCTTGAAATATGAATGTGATCAGCCCGTATCTGGCCCCCTTTCTTTTATTTAGGGAATTTCACTGTAACAGAATTTTAGTTGCACATTGAGCCCACGCCCTGCCTGCAAGGAGTTTAATCTAGACCCCCCAGTGTCTGGTGCCTTGGTCACCAGCCACATGTGGCTCTGGAGCACTTGAAATGCACAAATGAAGATATGCTGTAAGTGTAAAATATGCACCAGATATTCAAGACTGTGTGGGAGGAAAAGCATGTAAAATATCCCATTAACAGTTATTTATAATGATTGCATGTTGATACACTATTTTAGATATATTAGGTTGAATAAAATATACTATTAAAATTAATTTCACCTATTTTAAACATTTTTTTTCTATTGACTTAGAGAGAGAGGAAGGGGAGAGAGAGGAAGGAAAAGAGGGAGCGAGAGAAGCATCATTTTGTTGTTCTACTTAGTTGTTCCATTTAGTTGTGCACTCATTGATTGATTCTTGTACATGCCCTGACCAGGAATCACACCCTTGACTTCTGCATGCCAGGTTGACACTTTATCCACTGAGCCACCCAGCCAGGGCTCACCTATTTGTTTTTACTTTTTAAATGAAGCTTCTAGAAAATTAGAAATTACATATAAGGCTTGCATTATATTATTATTGGGCAGCACTGCTCTGGGGGGTGGTTAAGACAAGTAATTGATGCTCACCAGACAATACCATTACTGTTGGGAAGGAGAAGGTGAGATGCCAACAGTTGGAAAGAACTCTAACTCAGCCTTGGGACCTAGGAGAAGGCTTCTGGAAAGAGCTGGTGTTTAATTGAGAGAAAAGCTGAATAGGAGCAAGGTGCAGAGTCAGATGGTGAGCGATGGGGGTGGTGTCAGGGTGTGGTGCATTGGGGGAGCTGTGAGCAGTTCCGTGAGGCTATAGGTGAAGGTGGGGGTGCAGTGGGGAGACATAGACTGAAGAGAGAAAGAGAGCCTCTGATTTCTGAGTATTAATTTTATATCCTTCCACCTTGCTGAATTCATTTATCAGGTCCAGTAGTTTTTTGACTGAGACTTTAGGGTTTTTTATATACAATATCATATCACCTGCAAATAATGACAGTTTCACTTCTTCTTTTCTTGTCCTTCCTTTTGTTTATGTGATGAATCACACTGATTTGCAAATGTTGTACCAGCCTCTCCTCCCCAGAATAAATCCCACTTGATCATGATGTATGATTTTTTTCATCTATTGCTGGATCTGGTTTGCTAATATTTTATTGAGAATTTTAGCATCCAAATTCATCAGGGATATTAGCCTATAATTTTCTTTCTTTGTGTTGTCTTTCCCTGGTTTTGGAATCAGAATTATGCTCGCCTTATAAAAGGAGCTTGGAAGTTTTCCCTCTTCTTGAATTTTTTGAAATAGCTTGAGAAGGATAGGAGTTAGTTCTTTGAATGATTGGTAGAATTTGCCTGTGAAGCCATCTGGCCCAGGGATTTTGTTTGTTGGGAGTTTTTTGATAACTGTTTTGATCTCATTTGTTGTAATTGGTCTATTTAGGTTTTCTGATTCTTACAGATTGATTATTGAAAGATTATATTTTTCAAGAAATTTGTCCATTTCATCTAGGTTGTCTAATTTTTTGGCATAGAGTTCTTCATAGTATTTTCTTACAATCCTTTGTATTTCTGCCGTGTCAGTTGTTACTTCTCCACTCTCATTTCTAATTTTATTTGAGTCCTCTCTCTTTTTCTCTTGGTAAGTCTAGCTAAGGGTTCATTGATTTTGTTTACCTTTTCAAAGAACCAGCTCTTTGTTTTATTGATCCTCTGTATTGTTTTTTAGTCTCTATGTCATTTATTTCTGCTGTGGTCTTTATTATTTCTTTCTTCTACTTCCTCTGTGCTTTACTTGCTGTTCTTTTTCTAGTTCTTTTAGTTGCAGAGTTAAGTTGCTTATTTGAGCTTTTTCTAGCTTCTTAAGGAATACCTGTAATGCTATGAACTTCCTCTCAGGACTGCTTTTGCTGTGTCCCATAGATTTTGAGTTGTTGTATGGTCATTTTCATTTGTTTCAAGGAAATTTTTTATTTCTTCCTTGATCTCATTGTTGACCCATTTGTTATTTAATAACTTGAATTTGTTGAGACTCATTTTATGCCCTAATATATGGTCTACCCTAGATAATGTACCATGAGCACTTGAAAAGAATGTATATTCTTCTGCTTTAGGGTGAAAGGTTCTGAAGATATCTATTAAATCCAGTTGACCTAGTGTTCCCCTTAATTCTGCTGTTTCTTTGTTAATTTTCTTTCTTGAAGATCTATCCAGTGATGTTAGTGAGGTATTGAAATTCCCTACTATTATAGTATTGCTGTTGATCTTGCCCTTTATGTCCATCAAAGTCTGCTTTATATATTTAGGTGCTCCTATATTATGTGCATAGATATTTATAATGGTTATCTCTTTCTGTTGGATTTTTCCGTTTATCATTATGTAGTGACCTTCTTTATCCCTTATTTTATCTTTGTTTTAAAGTTTATTTTGTTAGATATAAGTATTGCTACCCCAGCTTTTTATTCTTTTCCATTTGCATGAAATATTTTTTTTTCATCCTTTTACTTTCAGTATATGTGCATCTTTTGTTTTTAGGTGGGTTTCTTGTAGACAGCATGTGTATGGGTCCTATTTCTTTATCCACGAAGCTACCCTATGTTTTTGATTGGATCATTTAATTCATTTAAATTTAAGGTTATTATTGATATGTAGTTGTTTATTGCCATTTTTTTCTTTAAATCTACATTCCTCTTTTACTATATATTTTTTCCCCTGCTTTGTTCTGTCTACAGCAGGCCCCTTAAAATTTCTTGCAGCATTGGTTTGGTTTTGATCAAGTCCTTGAGTTGTTTTTTTTGTCTGGGAAGCTTTATATTTCTCCTTCAATCTTAAACGATAGCCTTGCTGAATAAAGAAACCTTGGGTGTAGGTTCTTGTTCTGCATTACTTTGAATATTTCTTGCCATTCCCTTCTGGCCTCAAGTGTTTCTTTTTTTTTTATTTTTATTTATTTATTTTTATTTTATTTTATATTTTATTATTATTAATTTTAATGGGGTGACACCAATAAATCAGGGTACATATGTACAATGAAAACATCTCCAGGTTATCTTATCATTCAATTGTGTTGCATACCCATCACCAAAAGTCAAATTGTCCTCTGTCACCTTCTATCTGGTTTTCCCTGTGTCCCTCCCCTCCTCCCTATCCCACCCTTCCCTCCCTCCCCCCACCCCGTAACCACCACTCTCTTGTCCATGTCTCATAGTCTCACTTTTATGTCCCACTTATGTATGAAATCATGCTGTTCTCAGTTTTTCTTTTTTTCTGATTTACTTATATCACTCCGTATAATGTTATCAAGGTCCATCCATTTTGGTATAAATGATCTGATGTCATCATTTCTTATGGCTGAGTAGTATTCCATAGTATATATGTACCAAAGCTTTTTAATCCACTCATCTTCTGACGGACACTTGGGCTGTTTCCAGATCTTTGCTATTGTGAACAATGCTGCCACGAATATGGGGACGCATTTCTTTTTTTCGAACAGTGCTATGGTGTTCTTAGGGTATATTCCTATAAGTGGGATAGCTGGGTCAAAAGGCAGTTTGACTTTTAATTTTTTGAGGAATCTCCAAACTGTTTTCCACAGTGGCTGCACCAGTCTGCATTCCCACCAGCAGTGCAGAAGGGTTCCCTTTTCTCCACATCCTCGCCAGCACTTATTCTGTATTGTTTTGCTGATGAGTGCCATTCTGACTGGTGTGAGGTGATATCTCATTGTGGTTTTAAATTGCATTTCTCTAATGATTAGTGATGTTGAGCATTTTTTCATATGCCTATTGGCCATCTGTATGTCCTCTTTGGAGAAATTTCTATTCATTTCTTTTGCCCATTTTTTGATTGGATTGTTTGTCTTCCTGGTGTTGAGTTTTATAAGTCCTTATAAATTTTAGTTATTAATCCCTTATAAGATGTGCTGTCGAATATGTTCTCCCATTGTGTGGTTTGTCTTTTTATTCTGTTCTTATTGTCTTTAGCTGTGCAAAAACTTTTTAATTTGATATAGTCCCATTTGTTTATCTTGCCTTTTATTTCATTTGCCCGTGGAGATAAATCGGCAAATATATTGCTGTGACAGATGTTGGAGAGCTTGCTGCCTATGTTTTCTTCTAAGATGCTTATGGTTTCACGGCTTACATTTAAGTCTTTTATCCATTTTGAGTTTGTTTTTGTGAATGGTGTAAGTTAATGGTCTAGTTTCATTTTTTTGCAGGTAGATGTCCAATTTTCCCAACACAATTTGTTAAAGAGGCTGTCTTTACTCCAGTGTATGTTCTTTCCTCCTTTGTCAAATATCAGTTGTCCATAAAGCTGTGGGTTTATTTCTGGGTCCTCTGTTCGGCTCCATTGATCTATGTGCCTGTTCTTATGCCAGTACCAGGCTGTCTTGAGTACAATGGCCTTGATATCGGAAGAGTGATACCTCCTGCTTTATTTTTTCTTTTTAAGATTGCTGAGGCTATTCGTGTTCTTTTTTGGTTCCATATAAATTTTTGGAATATGTGTTCTATATCTTTGAAGTATGTTATTGGTATTTTAATTGGTATTGCATTGAATTTATAAATTGCTTTGGGTAATATAGACATTTTAATGATGTTTATTCTTCCTAGCCATGAGCACGGTATATGCTTCCACTTGTTTGTATCTTCCTTGATTTCTTTTATCAATGTTTTATAATTTTCCGAGTACAAGTCCTTAACCTCCTTGGTTAAATTTACTCCTAGGTACTTTATTCTTTTGGCTGCAATAGTGAAGGAGATTGTTTCCTTAATTTCTTTTGCTGACAGTTCATTGTTGGTATATAGAAATGCCTCTGATTTCTGAGTATTAATTTTATATTCTGCCACCTTGCTGAATTTATTTATAAGGTCCAGTAGTTTTTTGACTAAGACTTTAGGGTTTTCTATATACAATATCATATCATCTGCTAATAGTGACAGTTTTACTTCTTCTTTTCTAATTTGGATGCCTTTTATTTCTTCTTCTTGTCTGATTGCTGTAGCTAGGACTTTCAGGACTATGTTCAATAAGAGTGGTGAAAGGGGGCACCCCTGCCTGGTTCCTGATCTTAAGGGGATTGCTTTTAATTTTTGTCCATTTAGTATGATGGTTGCTGTGGGTTTGTCGTAGATGGCCTTTATCATGTTAAGGAATGTTCCCTGTATTCCCACTTTACTGAGAGTTTTGAGCATGAATGGGTGCTGGATTTTATCAAATGCCTTTTCTGCATCTATTTAAATTATCATGTGATTTTTGTCCTTCCTTTTATGTGATGAATCACATTGATTGATTTGCGAATATTGAACCAGCCTTGCCTCTCCAGAATAAATCCCACTTGATCATGGTGTATGATTTTTTTCATATATTGCTGGATCCGGTTGGCTAATATTTTGTTGAGAATTTTAGTGTCTAAATTCATCAGGGATATAGGCCTATAATTTTCTTACTTTTTGTTGTCTTTGCCCAGTTTTGGGATCAGAATTATGCTCGCCTCATAAAAGGAATTTGGAAGTCTTCCTTTCTTTTGAATTTTTTAAAATGGCTTGAGGAGGATAGGAGTTAGTTCTTCTTTGAATTTTTGATAGAATTTACTTGTGAAGCCATCAGGCCCAGGACTTTTCTTTTTTGGGAGTTTTTTGATAACTGTTTCGATCTCATTTGTTGTAATTGGGCTGTTTAGGTGTTCTGATTCTTTCAGATTGAATTTTGGAAGGTTATATGATTTAAGAAATTTGTCCATTTCACCAAGATTGTCTAATTTTTTGGCATAAAGTTCTTCATAGTATTTTCTTACAATGCTTTGTATTTTTATTGTGTCAGTTGTTATTTCTCCACTGTCCTTTCTAATTTTATTTGAGTCCTCTCTCTTTTTTCCTTGATGAGTCTAGTTAAAGGTTTATCAATCTTGTTTACCTTTTCAAAGAACCAGCTTCTGGTTTCATTGATCCTCTGTATTGTTTCCTTAGCCTCTATGTCATTTATTTCTGCTCTGATCTTTATTATTTCCTTCCTTCTACTTGTCCTGGGTTTTATTTGCTGTTTTTTTCTAGTTCTTTTAGATGCAGGGTCAGGTTGCTTATTTGAACTTTTTCTAGCTTCTTATGATATGTCTGTAGTGCAATGAACTTTCCTCTCAGAACTGCTTTTGCTGTGTCCCATAAATTTTGAGTTGATGTATGCTCATTATCATTTATTTCTAGAAACTTTTTTATTTCTTCTTTGATCTCATTGTTAATCCATTCATTATTTAATATCATGCTATTTAGTTTCCAAGTGTTTGAGTATTTTTCAGTTTTTCTTTTGTGGTTAATTTCTAGTTTCATGGCATTGTGATCAGAGAAAATGCTTGATATGATTTCAATCTTCTTAAATTTATTGAGACCATTTTTGTGTCCTAATATGTGGTCTATCCTAGAAAACATACCATGAGTGCTTGAGAAGAATGTATATTCTACTGCTTTAGGGTGAAAAGTTCTGAAGATATCTATTAAATCAAGTTGATCCAGTGTATCCTTTAAGTCTGCTGTTTCTTTATTAATTTTCTTTCTTGAGGATCTATCCAGTGTTGTTAGAGGGGTATTGAAATCCCCTACTATGATAGTATTGCTGTTAATTTCGCCATTTATATCCATCAAAGTCTGCTTTATGTATGTCGGGGCTCCTATATTTGGTGCATAGATATTTATAATAGTTATATCTTCCTGTTGAATTGTTCCCTTTATCAATATGTAGTGTCCTTCTTTATCTCTTACTACAGCCTTTGTTTTAAAGTCCATTTTGTCAGATATAAGTACTGCTACCCCGGCTTTTTTTTCATTTCCTTTGCATGAAATATTTTTTTCCATCCTTTTACCTTCAGTCTATGTGCATCTTTTGTTTTAAGGGGTTTCTCTTGTAGACAGTATATGTATGGGTCCTGTTTCTTTATCCATGCAGCTACCCTATGTCTTTTGATTGGATCATTTAATCCATTTACATTTACGGTTATTATTGATATGTAGTTGTTTATTGCCATTTTATTCTTTAAAGCTGTATTCTTCCTTTGCTATATTCTTTCCTCCTTTTAAACTGTTCACAACAGGCTTCTTAGTATCTCTTGCAGAATTGGTTTGGTTTTAATGAATTCCTTGAGGCTTTCTTTGTCTGGGAAGCTCTTTATTTCTCCTTCAATTTTAAACGTTAGCCTTGCTGGATAGAGTAGTCGTGGTTGTAGGTTCTTGTTCTGCATTACTTTGATTATATCTTGCTATTCCCTTCTGGCCTCAAGTGTTTCTGTTGAGAAGTCGCATGTCATCCTTATGGGGGCTCCTTTGTAGGTGATAGCCTTTTTTTCTCTAGCAGCTTTTAAAATTTTTTCTTTATCCATTAGCTTTGGTATTTTAACTATGATGTGTCTTGGTGTAGATCTTTTTGGGTTTCTCTTTAATGGAGTTCTGTGTGCTTCTTGAACGTGTGGGGTGTTTCCCAGCCTTAATTTAGGGAAGTTTTCTGCTATGATTTGATTGAACACAGTTTCCATTTCCTGTCCTCTCCCCTCTTCTTCAGGCACCCCTATGATGCGAATGTTGTTTCTCTTCAGGTTGTCACAGAGCTCCCTTAGAGTTTCCTCACATTTTTTGAGTCTCCTTTTCTTTTTCTTCTCTGCTTCTGTGCCTTTGTTTATTGTGTGCTCTAACTCGCTGATTCGATCCTCAGCTGATTCATCCTGCTTTTAATTCCTTCCATTGTGGTCTTCAGTTCTGATACTGTATTTGTCATTTCTGTCTGATTCTTTTTTATTATTTCAATTTCGTTTTTTATACTTGTTATCTCTTTGTTTAGGTGTTCATAATGACTATCCATTGTTGCTCTAATTTCTTTGAACATCCTATCATTATTCTAAATTCTGCTTCTGGTAGTTTGGTTATATCTGGTTCATTCAGGTCCTTCTCTGGGGATTTCTCTTGATTCATTTGGTTTGCATTCCTCTGCCTGCCCATGTTGTCTGTGTATAAGCAAGTTGTGGCCACTGGAGTCCAGTAGGTGTTGCCTTTGTGTTCTCTAGGTGTGGTCTGTCTGCAGGCCTGCCACCCCCTCTGCCACTGCCTAGGGCTGTTGGGTATGGGCGTTGCCAGCGCAGGCCCTCTGTGGCTTTTGCTGTGATTTCTGCCTCTCCTCTGTGGGAGGGGCTGTCACTCAAGCCACAAGCTTTAGCACCAAAGGTAGAGGTGAGCACCTTTGCTCAGCTGCAGACCCATCCTGTTTCCGGACTTCCGCCCAGCACCCACAGTCAGAGCCTGCTCGCCACAGTTTTGTGGTTTGGGCGGGGCTTTTGATGTGCTCTCAGCTGTGAGCCTTTGCCCGTCCAGAGCTTTAGCCCCGCCCTCGAGGCCAGGGCCCTTCTGTGCAGGGTCGCAAACCGTGGTTTATTGGGCCAGGTGTGTTTGCTGGCTTCTGCTCGTCCCAGACTCTACCCCTCCCCCGCGTTTGGTGCCCGTTTGTGCACGTAGGATGGCAAACCGCGGTTTCTCCGGCTGGGCGGGGATTGTAGCTTGGGCTCAGCTGCAAGCTTCCGCTTGTCTGGGGGTCTACCCCGCCCCCCGCACTCGGAGCCATCTGGCGCACATAGAATGGCAAACCTCGGTTTCTCCAGCCTGGCGGGGCCGGTAGCGTGAGCTCAGCCACGAGCCCCCACCTGTCCCTGGTCCTAGCCCATCCCCATGGTCAGGGCCGGCTTGTGCAGGGTCGCAGAGCAGATCTCTGCCCGTTCCTGTCCTCCCGCTTTGTCCCCGCAGGTGGGATTACAGGCGGGCCCGCAGCTTCTGGACCGCTTTCGTGCGTCCCCTCCACCCCTGCTGAGCTAGACCGAGCTCACACCGGCTTGGCCTCCGCCCACGCCGACAGAACCGCTTTTCAGCATCCTGCCGCCACCATACCCTTCAGCAACCCTCAACAGAGTAAGAAGCCCTAATACTCCACACTGTAGGCCTGGGAGCTTCCTCACTTGTTTCACAGCTCAAAACTGTCCAAATGCCTCTTCTAGGCTCTGGGACTGTAGGCTGGGGCTTGGTTTCTGGGACCCAGGTCCCTCCCTTTCCGCCAAACTCTCCTCCCACCATGCGGGTCTCTCTGGGCTGCCGTTTGCTCCGGGGAGCTGGGCAGCCCTCTTCGCGTTTTTGCTATTCCTACCAGTCTCAATGTGGCTTCTTCTGTGTTCCTTAGTTGAAGAGTCCACTTAGTTTAGTTCAAAGTTGGTTTATCCAGATGATGGTTCTTAAAATTGAGTTATAATCCACTTTGGTTCTGGGAGTTGGAAGTTGGTACGTCCGCCTACTCCATCGCCATCTTGCTCCTCTGGCCTCAAGTGTTTCTGATGAGAAGTTGGATGTCATCCTTATGGGTGCCCCTTTGTAGGTGATAGACTGTTTTTCTGGTGCAGCTTTTAGTATTCTTTCTTTATCTCTTAACTTTGGTATTTTGATTATGATGTGTCTTAGTGTGGGTCTCTTTGGGTTCTTTAATGGGGTTCTCTCTGCTTCTTGAACCTGTGTGACTCCTTCTTGCATCAATTTAGGGAAATTTTCCGCTATAATTTCCTCAAACAGGTTCTCTATTTCTTGTTCTTTCTCTTCTCCTTCAGGAACCCCTATTATGCAGATATTTTTCTCTTCATGTTGTCACAGAGCTCTCTTAGAGTTTCCTCAGACTTTTTGATCCTTTTTTCTTTTCATTGTTCTGCTTCCATGCTTTTGCTTATCTTGTCCTCTAAGTTGCTGATTCAATCCTCTGCTTCATCCAACCTGCTTTTAATTCCTTCTAGTGTAGTCTTCATTTGTGATATTGTGTTTGTCATTTGTGTCTGGTTCTTTTTTATGATTTCAATGTCCTTTTTGATATTTGTTATCTCTTTATTTAGGTGTTCATTATGACCATCCATTGTTGCTCTATGATCTTTGAGCATCCTAACAATCATTATTTTAAACTCTGCATCCGGTTATTTCCATCTCACTCAGTACTTTTTCAGGGGATTTCTCTTGTTGACTCATTTGGATTGCATTTCTTTGTCTTCCCATTTTGTCTGTGTATACACTCTTCCTCTGGCTGTGTTGTTTGTGTAGCTAGCTGAGTCTAGGGTTGGTATTGTCTGCCTCCAATTTTCAGTTGTGTTGCTTCTAGGTCTTCTTTGGTTGGCATCATCTGTTGTTTGTAATCTTCTGTGGACTGCTTATCTGCTATCACTATTCTTTTTTGCCATTTGTGTTGGCGTTTTCTATGTCTTAACTCTGTCAGGTGTGAGGAGCCCTTCCATAAGCTACCACTCTAACAAGGGTTGTTATGTCCTGAACTGATGCTCTCCATACTTGCCGCTGGATGGCCTGCCCTGGACCTCCCTGGATGGAGCCTGGTGCAGATCGGTGGGGGTCACTGCCTATGACTGACTCTTATCCACCTTTTGGGAGCTACAGGTTATCCAGATCTTGTGGCTGACTCTGCTGGGTCCAGGTGCCATTGTAAATATCAGCTGCACTCTGTAGGCTAGCTTTTATCTACTCTCCACCTGGGGGAAGCTCAAGTTCCCCTGAGATCGCTTTCTGCTGCCTCTTATTGCTGGCTGCTTGTTGGGCTCAGTACTATAATTCGGTGATTAGGTAGGGTATTGGATATGGCTTACCCCTTAGCCTCAGATGTCTTTCTATCCAGACTTTTTATTTATTTTATTTTGTTTTCTTCTTTCTCAGCATTCAGAAGGGTACAGTCTCAGGGGATCAGTGGGTGTGGCCTCTGTGCTCCCAATGTGTGATCTGTCCCATGCCCTGCTGCTGCTGTTGCCGCCTGGGTGTTTGGATTCAGGCACTGCTGGTGCCAGCCGGCCTCTGCCATTGTGGCTTCCGCCGCCCCTGGTGGGCCTGCACGCACCTGCTCAGACCAACCCCAAGTTTTTCCTGGCCCCGGCCACTGCGAAGGGCGGGTTGACTCAGCGGGCTGAATTGCTTATGAGCTCGGACCTCCTCAGTGGCTTGCTGTGGCTTTCATCACCGTGGGAGGGTGGGGCGGCCCTATCAGACCGCTTCCACTGTGGTCTGGGCCTCAGTGGCCACCCCAGGTGGGCCCATGCCACAGGCGTGATTGTGCACCAGCCCGGATCTCTGCAGCAGCCACTGCTGCCTCTGCCTCTCCTGGCAGGCCCATGAGCAGCCGCTTGGACCACCTCCCCTTTCATCTGGGCCCTCTCCACCTCCAAGGGCAGGTGGGATTGCGCAGAAGCTCCTCCGTAGTGGCTGCTGCGGCTCCCAGGTCTGCAGGCTGGCCTGTGCGCGCTCCGGCTCGGACTACCTCCCCGGTCTCCTGGGCTCGGCCGTGGGTGGGATTGTGCCTCACTCCAACCTTTGCAGCGGCCCCGGGGCCCCAGCCTCTGTGGACCGTCCGTGTGCGCCCGCTTGGACCACCCCACAGTTGCCCATGCTCGCATCGGGGCAGGCCTCGTGCTCGCCCCAACCTCTGCAGCATCTGCTGCAGCCCCAGCCTCCGGCGGGTGGGCCCGCACACGCTTGCTGGGACCACCCTGGCTCCTGCAGCTGCGCCTCACCCTAGTGAGCACTCAGCACCATGGGGGGCGGTGTAGCTCAGACCCCAGCACTCACTTCCTGTGTCCCTAATGTGCTTCCTGCCTCTAAAGACCTCTTTGTTCTGACTGGAACAGGAGAGTCTCCAGTGGGCAGGGTAATTTCTTCCCTTTGCTGGTGTTGCTGCTCCAAGAAAAAATGTTCAGTTTAGATTTGGGGAGTGACTCAGCCCAGGGGTTAGGGTGTCCATCCCTCAAAGTATCTCCCCATGTGCTTCTGAAACCACACTCTCCTTTGTCAACTCCAGTCCTCCCAGTGTGCCCCACTCCTGGAGCTCTGGGCAGGTGGCTGTGAGTGAGGCTCTCCCGTGCAGTTTATTTAATATGGAGCCTGAGTCTGAGAGTTCTGTCTCCTTCCCTCATACCGTATCTAGGCTCCTTTCTCAGCCAAATATAGTCCATTTGCCCCTTCAAGGCTCTAGGTCTCTAGGCTGGGACTCCAGTTCTGGGGCTGAGGACCCACAACCTACAACTCGCCAGGCACCCCTCCCCACTGTGAGAGTCCGTCCAGGCCACCGCTTGCTCCCAGGAGTGGGGCAGCCCTTTCTGTGTCTTCACCTTTTCTACCAGTCTCAGTGTGGCTTCTTTGTGGTCCTTGGCTATAGAATTCGCTTAGTTTAGTCCAAAGTTGGTCTTTCAAGATAACTGTTCTCAAAATTAAGTTGTAATCCACTTTGGTTCTGGGATGTGGTAGTTGGAATGTCCACCTACTCCGTGGTCATCTTGTCTACCTCGGAAATGATTTTTAATAACAGCAATCTTAAGGATAATAATAATAATAATAATAATCCATTTATTTATTTATTATTTGTTGATTTTAGAGTGAGGAAGGGGAGAGAAAGAGAGAGAGAGAGAGAGAGAAACATTGATTTGTTGTTCCACTTACTTATGCATTGCTTCTTGTATGTGCCCTAACAGGGGATTGAACCCATAACCTTGGTGTACTGGGATGATGCTTTAATCATACCAGGCCAGGGCCAATAATAATTCTTTTTATATCAAACAAGTCCCAAGAGAGTAACAGTTCTGAGTTTTATAACAGTTTAGAATTTTATAGGAATGGAGCAGCACAGGTTGTAAACCAAGAAGAGTATACATTTTACCTTCTCGTAGGATATAGTGCATCCAGAAGTTAAAAGCCAAAGATTTACATAAAAGAATCATCAGCCTGACCTGTGATTGCTCAGTGGATAAAGACCGACCTGGAACTCTGAGGTCACCAGTTTGAAATGCTGGGATTGCCCAGTCAAGGCACGTAACGGCAAGCAAACAATAACAAAAGTGAAGCAACTATGAGTTGATACTTCTTGCTCTCCCCACCCTCCTCTCTCTGTAAAATTAATCAATAAATATTTCTTTAAAAAAAATCAGAATCTCTTGTTTTTGCACAGTGCATCTTTTCTCAGATAGCTGCTGTCATCAAAATTCTAACAGAGCAGTAAACGAAATGCTTGGCGTGGGATGTTCAGGAAGTCTCACTTCTGTGTGTGGTTTGGCTTTGCTCTGTACACAAAATCAAAATTTTAGCATCTGAGAGTACACTTATCTGGAAGTGGTTAGTTTACACTTTGCCTTCTTTGCCTTGGATATTCTCTAGAGACGGGGAAAAGGCAGAATGTGTCCAGAGCAAACAGCTTCCCACAGATAAATGTTTTTGGATCCTTAGAAGGCTCAAAATTAGATTACTTCCTCCTAAGAAGAGTTTTTTCCCACAGATAAATGTTCTTGGACCCTTAGAAGGCTCATAATTAGATTACTTCCTCCTAAGAAAAGTTCTCTGAGGAAAGGGGATGGTTTTAGACATTTGTTCATTTACTCTTGGCATTTACGAACACCTACTATGTGCCAGGGAGTATACTGGTCACTGAGAATAGATGAATAAAAAAGGAACCCTTACTTGGATTGAGCTAATTATCTAGTCAGAGAGACAGACATATAATCAAGCAAGTCAGCTACATTGTGGTTGTTTAACATTATAGTCAAGTTAGGTACACAAACTTATGAGGGCCTATGAAGGAAGGAAGGCAATCAAGTCTGTCTGGATGAGGGTATAAAGGGCAAGAGAGCCTTTATCTAGGAGGTGATATTGAAGCGGGCCCTTGAAGCAACAGTAGAAGAAAGTAGAAAAGATAAGAGAATATTCTGTGTGGTAAGAAAGCACGTGGCTTGCTTGTGGCGTTGTGGGCTGGTGTATAAGGCACACGAAGGAGAAAGTGTAGAGATAGGAGAGATGGATGTAGGAAGAACCTGGAATGCATCCATAGGGGTGTGGACTTCTTCTCGAAGAATAATCTGTTGGAGAGTGACAAGATCTAGCCTGTTTTAGAAAAGAATTCTATCAGTGGTGAAACCTAGGCTGGGTGACAGAGGACTGACTGCTCAGCAGCCTGGAGTCCGGTGAGTTGGAAAATTACAATTGTCTGCAATTCCTTTTTTTCCCTCTGGAAAATGTCCAGCCAGCCCCCTGGACCACCAGGCAAAGGTGGCATTGTCTAGAGCAGAAGCGGCTCTGGCTCCTTTCCCAGGGAGCCCATGGGGCATATGTCATGGGGACTCAGGCAAATCACTACTTGCCTGCTCATGATGGATTTCCCCCTTGGCTCACACTCCTGGTTTAGACAGAACTTAGTCACCAGGTGGGGATGGCTCAGAGGGCTCATCTGGCCCTCTGTGGCAGACTGGCTGGTGATTTAAGGGTCTGGTCTTGCCTGGAGCCTGTCTCTAGGACTGACTGGGAGGCTGGACTCCCCACAGTGTGATGCTGGGCTTACAGGACCACTGCAGAGTGGCAGGAACCTTGTTGAAATGAGAAATTTCCGTTGGCTGCCTGCCACTGTTCCCACTGCAAGCTGACACCCCACCCTGAGGCAGGATGCCCTGCCCTGTGGAGCTGAGCAGTTGGAAATGATAAATACATTTGTTTTTGAATCAGAACCTTTCCTGGCACTGGGGGGAAATGCATCTGCAGCAGCTTGGCCCCATGGCTCCCTCCCATGCTTTCGCCCAGCCCGTTCTCAGCCACAATCTAGAGCCCTGGGTAATGATTACACTGACTTGCCTTAGCCCAAACCTCCAAGGACACTGAGATAAAGGGCCCTCAGAGTTTATCAACATCAAAGGAATCCTAATCTCACCACTTCAGGTAATCAAAGCCTAGCTCCAGCCCCGCCCCTTATTTACCCTCATTATGGCAATATGCTGTGTTAATCTCACCTCTGTGAGTGGTAGGAGGTCAGATCACCCTGTGGTGGGTGCCCCGAGAATGGCGAGGATGGTGGGTGGGCACTTACCCAGGTGCTGAAGCAGCACTGTTTTCACTCACCTTTTAGCAAAGCTAAAGATGTTTTGCTCACCTTTTAGCAAAGCTGAGCAATCAGGTGCATTTTATAAATTCTCCAAAGGCTTTCATGAACTGGAAACCCCAGGTGCAACCCTGATGGTAGGACTGCCCTTGGCAGGAGCAGGCTGGCCAAAGTGAGGCGAGGCTGCACTGGCTGCTCCTCCAACCCCTACCCCCTACCCCCACACTGTGCAGCACGTGCTCAGACAGGTACCTGGGGGCACCTGTATGTGCCAAGCACTGGCTTCTATGTGAGCAAGAAATTGTGGTTTTCATTTAAGCTGCACTGTGTAGTGCCAACCAGGAATTTGTTTGGATAGCCAGTACTCTTTGGTTGACACATTTTGGCTACTGTCATGGGAGGGAGAAATTAAGGTATTGAAAATCATTTTGCTCTCCATTGTCCCAACCTGGTAAGATATGTTATTCTCTGATTGAAAAAAAAAAAAAGTCTACCCTTAGTTTTCCAAGTCATGGTTGTTCTATTTAAGTACAGTGTGTCCGTAAAGTCATGGTGCACTTTTGACCGGTCACAGGAAAGCAACAAAAGATGATAGAAATGTGAAATCTGCACCAAATAAAAGGAAAATCCTCCCAGTTTCTGTAGGATGATGTGGCAGCATGTGCGTGTGCACAGATGATGACGTAACACCGTGTATACAGCGGAGCAGCCCATGGCCATGCCAGTCGAGATGTGGATGGTACAGAGGAAAGTTCAGTGTGTTCTGTGGCTCGCTAAATTAGAATCCGTGACCAAAGTGCAACGTGAATATCAGCGCGTTTATAACGAAGTGCCACCACATAGGAATAACATTACTCGGTGGGATAAGCCGTTGAAGGAAACCGGCAGTTTGGTGGAGAAACCCCGTTCTGGTAGGCCATCAGTCAGTGACGAGTCTGTAGAGGCTATACGGGATAGATACCTAAGGAGCCCTCTAAAATCTGTGCATGAGTGTGCTCGACAATTACACCTAAGCAAGACTACAGTTCATAAGGTGTTAAAGAAACGTCTCTGTTTTACGGGGTACAAATTGTGGCTGTTGCACGCAATCAAACCAGCGGATAGACCCACATGATGCGCGTTTGCTACAGATATGCTTCATGAGATTGACAATGATGCAAGATTTTTGCAGAAGATTGTGTTTAGCGATGAGGCGACCTTCCATATCTGTGGACATGTTCATTGCCATAACGTCCGAATATGGGCTGCTGAACATACTCATGCCTACGTTGAGTACGAACGTTAACACCCCTAAAATGAACGTGTGGTGTGGCCTGATGCATGATAAGGTGATAGGCCCATTTCTTTTCACGGAGCAGTCTGTGACGGTAAACACCTATCTTAACATATTGGAATTGTATGCGGTGCCACAATTTCCAGAAGGTGTCCTCTTTCAACACGGCACTCCACACTACGCCACCATTGTTCATGAGTTTCTGGATAGAACATTCCTCCAGCGGTCGATAGGCAGGGGTTCTGTCAAGCCATGGCCACCATGATCCCCGGATCTGACGCCCTTAGACTTTTACTTTTGGGGTTATGTGAAGCAACATGTGTACATTGAACGTATCAACGACATTAATCACTTCAAACAGAGAATCACAGACGTTATTCACTCTGTTACACCAGACGTCCTTACTTGTGTGTGGCAAGAACTTCACTATCATTTGAATGTGTGTAGGGCAACAAATGGAGCCCACATCGAACTGCACTGAATAGGTATGAAACTGGGAGAGTTTCCTTTTATTTGGTGCAGATTTCACATTTCTATCGTCTTTTGTTGCTTTCCTCTGTCTGGTCAAAAGTGCACCATGACTTTACAGACACACTTTATACCTTGAAGAGGGTTTCAGGGCCACGGATTTGCTGAATCAACAAACATTTGATAATTCTGCAGTTTAGAACATTCGGTCTACAGACACAGCTCTGGTCAGATACTCCCAAGGCTGTGCGACACAGTTGGGCTCATTGCTCTATCTTCTCTAAGTTCATTTTCTCTACCTATCTCATAAGGGCATTGTGATTATTAAAAGGAAACCCAGGTAAAGGTACTGAATAAATTTTCATTAATATTATTAAGTACCTACTCTGTGACAGATATAGAGAGCAGACTATAGTCCTATCTACAGGAGTTTCAAGTCTACTAGAGGAAGTAGATACTGACACATATACTAAGCATGGAAATACAGGTGTGCACAAAGTGCATGAATACTCAGTATTCATTCACTGAGTAATCGGGAAAAACATCACAGAGGAGGCAAGCTTTAACAGAGCATTGAAGGATGGCTCAAGTTCACCTAGTCACCTAGACAAGGAAAAGGAAGAACATTTTGGACAATACCAGCAGCTTGTACAAAGGCAGTCAGGAAAGAGCAGGGCCCAATCAGAGAACCAGAGGAGTTATTAAAAGATAAACTTCTTTTCTTTTGACAGAGACAGAGAGAGAGTCAGAGAGAGGGACAGATAGGGACAGACAGACAGGAAAAGAGAGGGATGAGAAGCATCAATCCTTAGTTGCAGCTCCTTAGTCGTTCAGTGATTGCTTTCTCATATGTGCCTTGACCGGAAGGCTACAGAAGAGTGAATGACCCCTTGCTCAAGCCAGCAACCTTGGGCTCAAACCAATGACCTTGGCCTTCAAGCCAGTGACCTTTGTGCTCAAGCCAGAGACCATGGGATCATGTCTATGATCCCACACTCACTCCGCGCTCAAGCTGGTGAGCCCCTGCTCAAGTCGATGACCTCACACTTAATCTGGCGAAATTAGGGTTTCAAACCTGGGTCCTCCTGGTCCCAGTCCAATGCTCTATTCACTCTGCCATTGCCTGGTCAGGCTAAAAGGTAAACTTTTTTTAAAAGAATAAAATTGTGACTCTCATAGAATTATAAACTGAGCATCTGTTAAAGGCTTTATTTAACTCATTAATTAATAAGGAAACCAGTAAGATGTTGCAAATGATTCAAAGTGGAAGTCAAAGAATAATCATATATAAGTGACCAGAAATGCTAAAAAGAATTTACAAATAGATGTACAACTGGTGGGTGTCCTCAGGGCAATATTCTTCATCTCTAGGGTCACAGTTTGCAATTTATGGCCAAGAATGATTTGCATTACTTTTACTAGTGTGCAATTTATAAAAATAAAATATAGAATAGAATATAACTTAGAAATAAAATAGCTCAAAAACAAGGAAAGATGAAGATAACTCAATAGGGTGTACTGGACAGAAAACCCATTAATTATTTGGGTTTTATTTTTTGTGGGTTTTTTGCCCATTCCAAAATTTTTTGCAACTTTTCCTGACAGAGTGCATTAGTTTTTACTAGGAAACAAAGGGAAGGGTGGGGAATGGATGAGAGAGAGGTGAGGCCTGAAGTCTAGGCAGGGATTAAATCACCAAGAGCCAGGACCATTATGCTGTGGAGCCTAAATGGGACTCTGCAGCCATGGTGCCAGAGAGGGATTGTGGGAGACTGAGCCTGGAAGACTGGACCCAGGAAAGAAGTGAGGGGGTCCTGAACTAAGGTGATGAGAACAGGGATGGAAGCAAAGGATTGAACTGGATATTTAAGGAAGGGACACCTGGGGTGACTGAGGCTTCAGGAGGACAGGAGACATGATTAGGTAATCTGAAGGGACTTTGAGGGAAGATCCCTTCTGTATGTACACCCAAGGGAGATGTTTTCTCGGGAGGCCTTCATTGCATCGGTTGGAAATGTGAACCATGGATCCTGACCTGACTTCTCAGTTAAAGAGGAAATTTTATACAGACAGCTTTCTTGGGAGAGAATGTACATTTTGATTTTTTCTTTCTGAATTTTCTGAATTCTCTGCTTCCTAAAATATAGTTTAGAAGAATCTTCTAAATCAGCTTCTCTCCTAACCCATTTGGATCCCTTGGTTCTGTCATGGAAATGGATGCTTGTAAGGTCAATGGCCATGGCCATGCAGGTTCACATTGGATTCGGGCAGATGGTAAAGGAACTTGGAGCCGGAAAACGGTGGGCCATTCTGTTTATTAGAGTCTCGCAACAGTGGACGAGCAAGCAGGCAGGGAAAACTGCTTTCCTCTCTCTGGGCTGATGAGCAAACAGGCAGTTGGGGGAACCCCTTCTCCAGCAAACAATAGCAAAGAAAATGGCCCCTCTCGATGGCAGCAGGCAATCCGCAATTTATAATCTGCTGCCCTGAGTGCAAGCACCAATCAGGCAAAGTGCCAGCAAGCAAACCTAACACACTTGTTTGCCCAAAAGTAAGCCCCCCAATTTACAGTACTTGGTTATGGCAGACCTAGCAAACAAATACAGGGTGCTAACAGCTTTCTGCTGTTCCTGGTCCCTTAGCCTGCCCATGCCTTCAGAGAATGGTGTCTTCACTGAGAAGTCTCTTTAGAATGCCCTGTGGACTGAAGAGTGTGTCTGGCCAGGACTATTACTGACAGATTCATTCTTGGGTAATAACTGCTACTCCCCCTCTGTCATCCCTCATGAGAAATGTCATATTCCCGGTCTTTATATGCGCTTTCGAGTTGTTTTATATTGGAATTGCTGTTTATGGTAAACTTGGGAGTGTTATCGTGGAGAGCAATTTGCATTTTCTTAGCCAGCTACTTCTGTAAATAGCGGCATGCAACAAAAGAGGTAGCAGGAAACACGCCCGGCTTCGTTGGTGTCTTAAGTGGAGGTCACACTCTTGAATCTTAATGCCCACAACCTGGGGACCTGCGTGGCATTCCTCCTGTTTCCATCTCCATATTGGGATCATGTCCATTAGGGGTCTTCCCCTTAAACTCCAGGAAAAACAACTTGAGACCAAAATAGACATAGTAGTTTGTGTCAAGCCCTAGTTCAGTACAAGGGCTTGTTGTGTGCTATGAAGTGCCATATCCCGTCTGCCCCTCAAGTTGGAAACACAAATATCTCTTTATCCCAGCAGCTCTTTCCTCTCTTCTCAGTGCAATCTCTGAACAAAGGTTAGCCTGTATTCTTTGGCCGGGTTTCCAGACTTCTCCTCTTAAAGCACAATGAAAAGTTCTCTTCTTAACCCAGTAGTCTTATTTATTTTCTCCAGCCAAGACAAGACACATCATCAGTTATTATCAGGGGTGATAAAGTGACACTCGAGCAAGGTCATACAGACGGCAGATGTCCGTACTGTTAATGTTCCCAGACTTAAAATACCAGCATCTGTTCTTTTAAATGTGAGAAGCACTCATGTATTTGAAAGCCCATTTGATTGGTCCCATCCTAGAACTTTCTGTCCACAGAATGTTGTGTTAAATAGGTGGGCCCACAGTACTCTGAGAATCTGGATAGCAGTGCAATAATAAAGTTTACAATAATAAACTTTTGTTCATATTGTTACTTAATCTTTTCTAGTAGTTTTCAAAGTAGTTCTATTTATAAAAATTCTCTGGCATATCAGAGTAGCATTGATTCTGCCCCCAATTTACCAGACACTTTGCTCCTGGCTGGAATGTTCTCTGGTAGGTAGATAGTAAATAGGTGAATATTTATTTATTTTAATATTTTTACTTTTTACATGGCAGGTGATTCTGGCTTTCCATTTTGAGGAGTGTTACAAAACGGCCTTTTAAAGAAAATTACAGGTGATGTGTAGAGTTGACAAATAGTTTGAAGGAAGAATGACACAAAAGTGTAGAAATCTGAGTCTTTGAAAATGCAAAGGATCCATTACTCAGCACATAGATACTGTTCCCCACAAGGATTCCAGTGCAATTCAAGTAAAAGTAGACTAGAAAAGAAAGTGACAGGCTTTCCCTTTGCCCTGCTGGGCCAGCTCCCTTGGTCGTGGCTGAGCTGCTCTGGCAGAACTCAGAATCTCACAGGTGTGTTTGAAGCCCCACCCTCCTGCACAGCACAGCACAGCACAGCACAGCACAGCACAGCACAGCACAACACAGCACAGCACAGCATGTTGGGAGGGTCAGGGGGGAGGGGACAGGGATGACTTGCTGGGTCTGTGAAGACAGTCCCCCTCAGGAAGCTGAGGCGGTGCCCCCAAACAAGCTGCACTTCATATGCACTTTGGGTGGAGAGAACAGAGAACAGCAGGCCAACCAGGCTCTTAAAGGACAATTACAGAGGCACATGGTGGGTTAGTTTTCTAGGACTCTGTTATAAATTACCACAGACCTAGTGGTAATTTAAATCTTTTGTTTCAAAACAAGAGATATTTATGCTCTCACAGTTTTGGAGACCAGAAGTTGGAAAGCCAGGTGTTGGCAAGGTTGGCTCCGTGTGGGAAGGAGCTTTAAAGGAGAAAACATGCTATGCCTTTCTCCTAGCCTCCGTGATTTTCCAGCCATTTTTGGCATTTGCTGGCTTGTAGAAACATCTCTCCAATCCCTGCCTCTGCCTTCTTCACATGGCATTTTCCCTGTGTCTGTCCAAAATTCTCTCTTCCGGTAAAGACAGCAATTTTAGGATTAGGACCCATCCTAGTCCAGTGTGACCTCATCTTAACTTGATTACATCTGCAAAGACCCTATTTCCAAATAAGGACACATTCACAGATACCATGGTTGGGACTGTATCTTTATCAGGGACACAGTTCTACCCAGTACACAAGGTAACTGGAAGGCACAGCATCTTAGACTTGAAGAATGATGTTAGAGGATTCTAGAGTGAGTGCAGGCCCTCCACTCTGCCTGTTGTGAGGTGCTGATGGTACTTGGTCTGTTTCCTTATTAGCAGGGTGAGGGTATAAAGCCATTGACACCCAGGAGTCTGTGTGAGGATTAAGTGAGATAATCTGTGTTACAAACAGCACCTGGCACAGAGCAAGCCCCGGTGTATGCTAAACCACACATTGCCTTCAATTGCATGTCCGGTCAGCCTCCCATAAACTAGTGAGTGCCACATAGCATCCTTGGCAATAAAAAATGACACTTTTATTTTGGTCTGGAAAATATAACTAAGCTTTGGGGATCAAGAATAAGTGTTCGCTTATATTTTGATTTGAAAGAATGACTCTTTGGATAATTATACAACAGTCTGCTTTCTTGTATAAACTGTCAGAATAATATATTTGAACAGGGCTTCTCAGTTTTCAATTGATTCTCACATGATAGTTATTGATAATCCAGTCAATAGATAAGGAAACTAAGACAAGGATTAAGAGATTTGCTTTAGATCAGCAAGTGTAGCAGAGATGGCTAGCTGCCCACCCTTCTTGTATTCTTCCCTTTTTCTTGGTGACAAGACCCCTGTATTGTTCCAATAACGATATATCTAACTCAGTGGTTTTTAACCTGGGTTCTATTGAACCCTAGGGGTTTGATGAATTGGTCTCAGGGGTTCGGAGAAGCCTCTGCCGCGGAGGCCAGAATAAAGTAATACCATAATTTGTTGTGGGTTCATGCCCTTTGTTCGTTTTGTTCTTTGAGCAAGGTGATGTTCATGCACGGCTCATTTTGTGCACCAGTAAAAAAACATATACCTATGTCTTGAATTTGGAAAAAAATCATATTTTATTTATCACTAAAGAAGGGTGTGTGAATGCGCATATGAAACTGGTGGGTTCGGGACCTCAAAAAAGGTTAAGAACCACTGATCTAACTGAAAAAGAACATTCCCAGACTCTTTTGCTAACAGGGCTGGCCAATGACAGGTAAGCAGTAGTTAGGGATATGAGAGCCTCCAAAGCAACCTTTTAAACAAGGCCAGTTCATCTGGCAGGGGCCCTTTTGCAACCAACCCACCACTGCCTTTCATGGGGCATATGTGCACGCACGCATGAGTGTGTGTGTGTGTGTGTGTGTGTGTATGTGTGTGTGTGTGTGTGTATACGTTTTCATCTAAACTTAGGGCTGGTGAGTTAACATTTGCAGTACTAATGAGGAATCTATAACCCAGGGGGGTACGGTAGGTACATTTGGAGGGTCCTGGTGAGGAGTCCACTCTCCAAAGATGGCAGTAGACAACTGCCTGCATCTTGACTAGATTATTAGTTTGTTAATTAGCACAAGGATTTTTCATGGATGAAATGTGGATTGGCTAGAAATATTGTAAAGGCCCTTGTACTCTTTTTTATTGATTTTTTTTTTAGAGAAAGAGAAACATTGATTTGTTATTCCACTTAAGTTTTGAATTCATTGGTTGATTCTTGTGTGTGTTTTGACTGGAGATCGAACCTTGGTGTATCTGTACAGTGCTCTAACCAACTGAGCTACAGCTAGGGCCAAGGCACCTATACTCCTGCATTAACGTGATACACAATAGAGTGAGCCCACCAGCTTAACCCCCTTTGGAGAGGAGCAAGAACAAGTGCTTTGTTGACACGTATGGGAGGATTCAGCCCTGATGCACCTGAAAGTTGAATTGATTGTGTTGCTGGAGGGCCATCACTACTCCCTTCCTCCAGAGCTTCCCATGCAAGCTGTTGTCGGTTGCTATATCTCTGACCTTGTATGAACAGGGGGTATGACATTTTGTACCTTTTTATTTGTAACCGTTTGTATGTGTGACAGAATTTTGAATGAGATCTGCCTTCATTTTCACACACCTCCTCACTGGGAAGTAGTTGGGGAGGGGAAATATGACTCTTACATGCCTCTAACCAGTGGGATCACCAATGTGACTGACAAATGTGAATGGCCTAATTAAGACCTAGCTCCGTTGTCAACACCCTGGCCTCCATGTTCGGAGGAATGACTGTCCCACAGGTTGTGATTCCTTGGAGCAGATGGAGACATTGGCCCAACCAGTACCAATCAGGTCCTTTCTCTTCTGACTTTGGAATTGATGCTGAAAAACACTAGTCTCAGGTATTGTTAAGATTGAGGAAATGTAAACCAGGCATGGCGGGGATGGCTGTGTGATGGACAGGGAAAATAGGAGCTCTGCCAAGGGAAGAGGAGGGGACACATGCCCGGAGGCAGGGATCAGAGGCCACGTGGCCCTACAGGGAGGATGGGAGAGAGCAGGCCTGTAGGACGCTTCCTTGTTTCCCAATGGCTTCCTAGTTCTGGGCTTCAGTTCCTTGGGAATGTCTGACTAATCTTGCCTAGAGGTTCCAGGATATGCTTCTGTATCTTTATAATAAATTATTCCTTATTATTACTTAAATGAATTTGAAGTTCTTTCTGTTACTTTAATCAAAAGAATCTTAATGTAATTCAATATTATGCTGGAATATATAAAAATACCTTTTTAAAAGGTCTGTATATCTGTAGACTCTATTAATATCCATTCTTCCCCACCCGATTAACAGACATCTTGGTAAGACACACATGCAGTCTGCACTCATATGCTCAGTTCAACTACCAGATTACAACCTCCCACATGCCCGGCCATCTGAGCAGCACATTTATTTCTTTGATTCCATAATAGATGGACTCCATTTTTAACAGACTGAATAAATCAATTAATAGAAAAAAATACTGCTGAACTTTTCTTTGAGATGAATCCTCCTTCTTATAAACAAATTAAGTTCAAGGATAAGCTTGCAGCAGACCTCATGGCAGTTCTTGGTCAGATTCCAGTCCTTTACCCCACAAAACACAAGAAAGGGAGTTACCTATTAAGAACAGTTCTATTCATTTAGTTGTTTTTATTCCAAATGCCTTTCTCAAGCTTACCATGTGCTCAGCTTTGCGCCAGATGCTATGAATCCAAAGGTGACTGATATCCAGTCTCTGGGTTAATAATTTCTGTGGCAAGTTTTTGAACCTAAAGTGCTAGTCTAGCTTCATTTCTCAGTTAAATTGTCTGGTTTCCTAAATTTTGCGTGCCACTTCGACCTCTATCACAGATTCTATACCTCCTGATTCTCACTCTTTCACTCTTTCTTCCTAGAAGTTTCATTTTATTTTAGTGTACTTTTGGTCTGTCTGGAATTAGGGAATGAAAACTCTTTCTTAGCAGGATTCTTTACCCAAATGTCACCCATCAGGAAGTTGTATTACTTTAAACAGACCAAACACATGCTCAACTTGGGACCTGGCTCTTCCATTTTCTGGGAAAGCTCATTCTCTCACCACCTTCAAGTCTTCTGGCCATTACCTTCTGCTGACCACCTTGCCTCAGCACTCCTGAACTCCCTTACGTTGCATTTTTTCTATTTCCCATGTCACTTCCCACATACCAGTGTGCTGTGTAATTTACTTGTTTTTTTAATGCTTGTTGCTAGAATGTAAGCTCTGTAAGTACGGGGGTCACCATTTGCTCATGCTGTATCCCAGGGGCCTAGAACAGTGCCCAGCATACAATAGGCCCGCAGTGACCACCCGAGTGCATAATTGAATGGTGACATGAGGCAAGTCCATTTGGGTGAGACACGAAGACAGCAATCAGAATCTTCCTGCAGTAAGTGTTCAGATCTAAACTCACTCAGGCCAACCTGACAAAGGCAGCACTAAAAGCAGAAAGCACAGTTGTTCATTGAGGTTAGTATTGTCACTAAACAAAGTTAAGACTGCACAAAAACAGTCAAAATCGAGAGTCTTGGCTTGACCAGGCAGTGGTGCAGTGGATAGAGCGTTGGCTTGGGAAACTTTCTCTTTCAAGACTTCAACTAAAACTTCCAGTAGAAGAATAAAAAAGGTATAAATACACAAAAACAGGCAGAAAATACGCATACCCGTGACGTGCTTTATGAAGAATAAATTGATGGTGAGTATTTTTGATTGTGTATTTTATTAGGATATGCATTAATTATCTAATATTTAAGGTCCTAGCTTTCTTTCCTCTTGATGTAATTAGCTGTTAGGTTTATGTTAATCATTATTGCTGTTAAAAGAATAGCATTTGAAAAGAAAAGAGAAAGCCGGGCCTCAATGGAGAGAACAGGGAAGATTAGGTTGTGATGTGGACACAAGACATTTACTGAGCACCTGTCTGGCCAGTATGGTGGAGCGGTGGGTGCTAATTCTGAGCTGGGAGGTCAGGTCAAGTTTTGGCTTGACTTCTTCCTTGTAGTCCTTGGAGGAATCATTTCATTTTGTTTTGGCTTGCCTAGATCATCTGTAAAAATAAGGGGATTGGACCTGAAAAACTCTAAGGTCTCTTGTAAGCCCCTGAAGGCTGTGATGTGGAATGTGCTGGGCACTGGGCTGTGGGCAACAGATAATGGAAATAATCTTCAACCCTCATGCGGGTCAATGTTTGGCAGGTGAAGTATGCATCAAATCTTACTTAGTTTACAAATAGGAAAAACACTTCAGGAAAAATTTCTCCTTTTTGAATGATTATTGACTTAAAAATGCATCAGGAAGTGTGAGGCTATTGTAAATTGGAAACTGAGAAGCTGATCATCTCAGTAAAGAAAGATCATCTAAACACAATAAATTAAAAATTTTAATAAAAATATTTTTAAAAATTAAAAAAAGAAAGATCATCTAATGTAAATATAAGGGCACAAAGGGAATTAGAACATCCCTCCTGCAATGGACTGAATGTTTATGTCCCCTCAGATTTACAGGTTGAAATTCTAAAACCCGATGCAATGGTATTTGGAGGTGGTTAGGTCATGAGGGATTAGAACCTTTATGAAAGAGGTTCTAGAGAATTCCCTCACTCCATTCCTCCATGTGAGGACATAACAAGAAGTCTGCACCTGAAACGGGGCCCTCCTCACCAGAATCCAACTGTGATCTCATACTTCCAGGCTCCAGACTGTGAGAAATGAATTTCTGTTGCTTATGAGCCACCCAGTCTGTGGTACTTGGTTATCGGGCAGCCTGAATGAACTCAGACACCCTCACAGTTATAGACCTTAGTTTTTCTTCCTTCTATATTCCCCAAGATAATCAAGTAGAACTCTTGTTTGTTTGCATTTTCCTCATATTTAAATTTAACCACATTTAACTTTTTAAACCAAAGAATTACCATTTAATGGAAAATCTAGACTTCATATAGGAGCTAAAACATAATAAGAGAAGAATTAGGTCACAGGGCATCAGAAAAGGACCCCCACCCCCTACCCCAGAATCAAGGCCATCTTTTTTTTTTTTTTTTTTTTTAGCAGAGAGAGAGAGGGAGAGAAGGAAAGGGACAGACAGGGACAGACAGACAGGAAGGGATGAAGATGAGAAGCATCAATTCTTTGTCATGGCACCTTAGATGTTCATGGATTGCTTTCTCATGTGTGCATTGATTAGGGGGTTACAGCAGAGTGAGTGACCCCTTGCTCAAGCCAGCGACCTTGGGCTTCAAGCCAACAACCATGGGGTTATGTCTATGATCTCACACTCAAGCTGGTGAGCCCATGCTCAAGACAGTAACCTCGGGGTTTTGAACCTGTGTCCTCAGCATCCCAGGCTGATGCTCTATCCACTGCATTACCGCCTGCTCAGGCAAGGCCACCTTTTTGTAAAACTCATCTGAACAATAGGTTTACTGTGTGCCTACTCCACTTGGTTATTGCTATGAATATTATCTTTAATATAGTAGGCAATTTAATTTAATTCTGTTAATGATAATTTACCAAATTTTTTTTAATAAGCAGAAGCCCTCCCTACCCCCAATTTTCACACGAGGAAATGAGACCACACACCTGGCACCTGAAAGACCCAAGGTTAGACTCTTCCGTCCCAATGGCTCCACAGACAGCAGGATAGCAGATATTTGCAGAGCCAGCCTGAAATCTCAAGAGCAGGAAAGGGATTTTGGTTAAACATGACAGACTGGAAACTTTCTCTTTCAAGACTTCAACTAAAACTTCCAGTAGAAGAATAAAAAAGGTATAAATACACAAAAACAGAAGCCTTGGAAAGGGAGCTGGAGAGGTGGTGAACAGTTTAGCTTACAGGTGGAAATCCTAAGGAGTGATCTGTGCCGCCCCTTCCCCATCTTGACCCAGCAGTAAGGCTGAGGGTCTGTGTCACCAGGTGCTGCAGGAGGCAGGGAGGAGTTGAGAAACTATGCAGGGAATTACTTGGAAGTCTGGGATTAGATCCCCAAGTGTCGTCCCCTGTGCATGCAGCCAGACTATTCTTCTTCCTCCCCTTCCTCTGCCAGCTGCTTGCATAAGGCTGGAAGTTCTTCTCTAGAACTGTTGAACCGAAAGGACTCTGGATATAGCCACATGTGCACAGCTGCAGGCAGGAGTGAAGTTAAAGGCTGATACCAGGGAAGGCCAGATCAGCACTGATGGTCACACAGTCAGTACTGACAGTCACTGGTGGTAATTCTACCACCCGGCCCCTGCCTCTGCTGGCCACCAGGCATCATCTGTCCAGCAAGAGCACCAAGGTTATGCCCTAGGGGGACTGAGTAGTTGTAGAGAAAAGACCTGCAGAGAATGTCATTTGGAGTCCCACTCTGGAAAGGCTGGCTCACTACCCAGCCTCTGTCAGCAAAACTCACCAGCTGACAAGTCCTGTCCACATGCCTCAAAGCAAATGGACAAAATCGAGAGTCTTGGCTTGACCAGGCAGTGGTGCAGTGGATAGAGCGTTGGCTTGGGATACTGAGGACCCAGGTTTGAAACCCCAAGGCTGCTGGCTTAAGCGTGAGATAATAGACATGATCCCATGGTTGCTGGCTTGAGCAAAGGGTTACTGGCTTGGCTGGAACCCCCCAATCAAGGCACATTATGAGAAAACACTCAATGAACAACTAAGGTGCCACAACTATGAGTTGATGCTTTTCATCTCTCTCCTCTCCTGTCTGTCTGTCTCTCCTACCTCTAAAAAGAAGAAAGAATTTGGATCTTAGTTTTCAATATGAAAGGACATCCAGAAGTCACCTGATTCTGGAGGAAAGCCTCCGAGATGATAATGACCGCAATCAATCAAATAAGGGAAAAGATTAGGAGAAAATGGATAATGCAGGGGAATAATATAAAACTTCATAAGTACACACACAAAACATTTAATATTGCAGAGATATAAGAGGTAGTGCTGCACCCATCAATCAGAAGCAGGATGCTTTCATGCAGGAATGATCAAAGAACAAGAAATACGTGTTCTTGGAAATTCAAAATAGAAGAGCTAGCAAAGAGATTTTGGCAGATAAAGTGGAAAAATCTTCCAGAAAGATGAACAAAAAGATAGAGATTGCCAATAGGGAGGAAATAATAAAAGAACCAAAAGAATTGTCCCAAGAGGGCCAATGTTCACCTTATAGGAATTCTAGAACTAGAGAATAAAGAAAATGAAGGTAAAAAAATTGGCCAAGAAAGAATATCAGGAAATTGTCCCAGCCTGACCTGTGATGGCACAGTGGATAAAGCATTGACCTGGAACACTGAGGTCACCAGTTCAAAACCCTGGGCTTGCCCAGTCAAGGCACATATGGGAGTTGATGCTTCCTGCTCCCCCTCCTTCTCTCTCTCTCTCTCTCTCTTCTCTCTAAAATAAATAATAAAATCTTTAAAAAAAATTGTTCCATGAATTTGAAAAGATCCACACCACTTTGAAATTTCAAAAACTGTGAATAAAGAGAAAACCCTAATCATTCTGTAGAGGAACAAAACTTGTTCTGTTCCCAGGAACAGGAGTTGGAATAGCACAGGACTTCTCAATAACAACACCCAATGCCAGGAGACAAAGGAAATCAAATTATAGTTCACTTCTGTCCTCAGGGGTAGCAACATCTAATCATGTAAACATGGACTGTTGATTTAACCAAAAATTATAATTTATCTGTGTTGTGAGAATAGGGGGAAGGAAAATAGAGACAAGTATGTAAGGCGTCTTCTAACAGAACAGGAAGCCCATAAGTGATCTCCCAAATGAATACATCTATAGTAGTATAAGCTTATTATTTAGAAATCTGGAGGAAAAATGTAAGAAACAGCTAAAGGAGACAGATGGTAAGGGGAGTAGGACACTGGTTTGTTTTTTCTTTTTCTTTTGATTTCATGGCACCCATAAACTAATTACTAAAATTCTGCCTGACACTAGTTGAAAATCGCTGCTCTAGATAAAAGCCATGGGAGGACCTTGAAAACGATCCTATTTCCTTTTCTCCATTCCCTGATCTGGCTGCTTTGTCTTCTCAGAGGAGGCAATCTGGCCTTGGCTGCCTCCTAACCCCTTCGGTGTTGGGCGGTCTAGGTTCCCCTTGCTTGGGGGTGGAGGGGCTTGGCTCATGGAATAGCATCGTTACATAACGTGGGAGAAAAAGAAGTCTCCAATATGGCTTTGTGCATGGGCAGATAACACATGCACATTGCTCTTTGTTTTCATGGCTATATGTTTGCAAAGTTCTTTTTCCTCTTGGTGTTTATCTTTTGGCCTGGAGTTGTAAGGACAGAGTAGACTCAGGTGGTGAGTAATGGCCCTGGTGGCCCCGCCTGAGCCTGAAACCCAGCAGTAACTTGGTGAGCACATGCACTGCCCAATGGGGTAAAGCCAGCCTTGCCTTTGATGTCCTGCAAGTTGTATGAATTTTCTTTCTTGGTATTAACATGAATTTGGGTTTGCAAAAGTCAACACAGGAAAATTATATCACGAAGAACCATAGCTTGCAAGTTAAATGCAATGGAAATAAATTCTTGAGAAAGTTGGGGTAAGAGAAGAAAGCTACATTAGACAACACACTATTAAAGTTCTCCACCTTTAAAAACTTGTTTATTTTAAGCTCTGAGAACCCTCAGATTTAGATTTTAATAGACCCCTGAGAAGTGCTACAGCTCAAGAAAAGGAATTAAAATATATGCTCTAGATCTTATCTCTTTGGGGTTTGCGTTCTTACACCTAAGGGTGTCTCCCTCCTATAAATCACAAATTCCTGGAGTGCTTTACAAAGAGGCCGCTTCCCTGGACCTTTTATTTGGTGGAGAAGGCTGTAAAGGCAGCAGAGAGTGTGCTCGCCACTCGTGGGAGGAGAGGAGGATGCTGCCAGCAGCTGCTGCCAATGATCCTTGACTCCCCGGAGCCAGCGATGAGTCTGCAGACTTCCTGGCAACGTCGGTGGGAGGGGCCCTCAGCCAAGGCTCAGTGCTTCCTTCCCCTGGGGGCTTCCATCTTTTCCCTTCAGGGCTTGAGCTCCATTTTCACTTTACCAGGCCAAGGAGCTGGCACAAGTGAAGGCCCCAGATCGCACTGCCCAATCATGGTCAGTCTCTCTACTTGACAGGCTTCCACTTCTGTTTTCTCCATCTCTTTCACTCTCTTTTCCTCTTTCTCCCTCTCCCCCCACCCCCCTTCTTTTAGGTTCTGATAAAGTTTTTAGCGAAGTGCTAAATCCTTTGGGCAAAATAAACGAAACTGTGCTCCCATGAGTTTGTTTGGGACTGGGGCAGATGGGGAATCTATATTTCCTATTGTTTTATTTACAATCCTCCTGGTTGATTGAAAAATACGAAGCCTGCCTTCAAATAGAATCTTCACTGGATTTAATCCAGTGCATGCCAGTCTACCCTCAGTCTCAAGCTAGGGTGTGTGGGAGCAGAACTCATGGTAAACATTGAGTACATCTGATTAAGAGCACTCATTAGCATATGGAAAGCAAATCTGGGCCTCTGCTCTGCTTCTACTTGTCTGATTTCAAGAAGCATGTCCGGGCCCTGATTTTCTTGTTCAGGAGTTTCCACTCATGGCTCTGTTTTTGCACCTGCCAACGAAATCAATTACCCTCACTCTCACCTATTGTACAACCATCTAGAAGATTCTAGAAGGGGCTGGTGTTTTTGCAGTGTTTACCACAAACATAACGCTGATGTTTTCAGTAGCTGCCCAGCCAGAGTGGGTTTTGAAGTTTCAACATGTCCACACTAAATTATGGACAACCCTTTATCTCTGGGGCTTTCAAGTCTTCTCAGCAGAAGCCTCAGTGTATGATGTCAAGGTGGGTACTTTACTGGGACCTCCCATACAGGAAGTTTGCTTCCTTGAGATGAAAGGGAAAGTGATATATGATGTTTTCACCAGAGGGGAAAAGAAACTTTCAGTTTGTGGTTTGAGTAAAAGGTGTGGTATTTGAAATAAATTTTAGTTTGATGTTGCATTTCTACTGTATTTCCCACGGAATGCAAAAATTTATTGTTTTCTACTTCATACAAGGAAACCAAAAAGAAGAGAAGTGCATTTCCATTCAGTTCATATGATAGTGTTTCTTAAACATAATTTGTATCAAGATAACCTGGTGAACTGATACAACGTAGGTTACCAGGTGCCCAGGCATTCTGGACTAGGTTTTGAGAAACCCTGACCCTTATTCTTGTGATTTTAAGTCTGTTTCCCATCTTTCGGGGATCACTGCCCTTCAGTGCCTGATGTCCATTGTGTTGAGACTACTGTTTCATGTATTTTGTCTGCTGTTTTAGTTGTTTTGGGTAGGAAAATAAATCTAGATTTTGTCCCTCAATCTTGATCCATAGTGGAGTCTTCAGGATAGATCATTTTTATGGGTTTATTCAACATTGTGATACCAGATTTCCAACTTCATCTTCTTTAGGTGATTTGGAACAAAGTTTGGTATCTTATGAAGAAGCTTTGGCATTCCGCTTGAGCAGATAAGTACACTTAAAAAAACAAAAACAAAAACCGCCTGACCAGGCAGTGGCGCAGTGGATAGAGTGCCGGACTGGGATGCAGAAGACCCAGGTTTGAGACCCTGAGGTCGCCAGCTTGAGCACGGGTCCATCTGGCTTGAGCAAAAGCTCATCAGCTTGGACCCAAGGTCGCTGGCTCCAGCAAGGGGTTGCTCAGTCTGCTGAAGGCCCGCGGTCAAGGCACATGTGAGAAAGCAATCAATGAACAACTAAGGTGTTGCGACGGCAATGAAAAACTAATGATTGATGCTTCTCACCTCTCTCCGTTCCTATCTGTCTGTCCCTATCTATCCCTCTCTCTGACTCTCTCTCTGTCCCTGTAAAACAAACAAACAAACAAAAAACCCCACCAAAAACCTATGCCAAGTAGTGCTAAACACTTTTATTAAAAATAACTTTATTTTCAGTTACAGTTGACATACAATATTATGTTAGTTTCAGGTGTACAACATAGTGATTAGATGTTCATATAACTTATGAAGTGATCACCCCGATAAGTCTAGTACCCATCTGACACTATACATATTGTATTTCCCCATGTATAAGATGCTCCCATGTATAAGGTGCACCTTAATTTTGGGGCCCAAAATTTGAAAAAATATGTATTACATAAAGTTATTGAACTCAAGTTTTATTCATCATAAAATTCATACAACTCGTCATCACTGTCAAAACTCCCATCCATTAGCTTATCTTCATCTGTGTCTGATGACGAATCACTATTTTCAACAATGAGTGCAAAAACTAGTGAGAAATGCAAGTAAAAAAGTCTATAACCACTGTATAAGACACATTCAGTTTTTAGACCCCAGATTTTTCCAAAAAATGTGCATCTTATACACAGGGAAATACGGTAGTTATTACAACATTATTGACTATATTCCCTATGCTGTACTTTACATCAGTGTTTTTCAACCACTAGTCTATGGACTGGTCCACCAGAAATTTCATGCCAGTCTGTGATATAATTAACCACCCTGATGTTTTATGAAGATTATAGATCCAATGATCTTAGTCAAATTTGCTTATGCTCAGGGTGATTTCTGCCTTAGCAGTCCCCAACGTAATTCTGTTTTGCCAGTCTCTCAGAGTAAAAATGTTGAAAGCCACTGCTTTATATCTCCATAACTATTGTGTAACTACTATTTTGTATGTCTTAATCCCTCCCTTTCCCCTTTTCAACCCAGAAAAACCCACACCAAGACACATCATAATTAGAATGTCAAAGGTTAAAGACAAAGAGAGAATCTTAAAAGCAGCAAGAGAATTTCAGGTAGTTACCTATAAGGGAGCTCCCATAAGACTATCAGCTGATTTCTCAACAGAAACTTTGCAGGCCAGAAGGGATTGGCAAGAAATATTCAAAGGTATGGAAAGCAAGGGGTCTTCTACCAAGATTACCCAGCAAAGGTATCACTTAGAACAGTAGTTCTTAACCTAGGTTCTATTGAACCCTAGGGGTTCGATGAGTAGGTCTCAGGGGCTCGGAGAAGCCTCTGCCGCGGAGGGCAGAATAAAGTAATACCGTAATTTGTTGTGAGTTCATGCACTTTGTTGGTTTTGTTCTTTGAGCAAGGTGATGTTCATGCACGGCTCATTTTGTGCACCAGGAAAGAAACATATACCTATGTCTTGAATTTGGAAAAAATATAATATTTTATTTATCACTAAAGAAGGGTTTGGTGAATGTGCATATGAAACTGGTGGGTTTTCGGTACCTCGAAAAGGTTAAGAACCACTGAATTAGAATCATAGGAAAGATAAAGAGCTTCCCAGACAAGAAATAGCTAAAGGAGTTTATCACCACCAAACCAATATTGAAAAAAAAAGAAGTTAAAGGGACTTCTTTAAGAAGAAGAAAAAGATAAAATATGAAGAATAAAATGGCAATAATGATATACCTATCAACAACTACTTTAAATGGAATGAATATACTTTTAAAGAAATACCAGGAAGTACCCTATCCCACTGATGCCTCAGATTTTACCATTAGCCAGCCATTTGGATAAAGCAAACTTCTTCTAAGTTTCTCTTTCAAAATCCAGATACCTATGGGGGGGGGGAGGAGCTAATATGTTAAATCTTTAACCTCCTAATGTGAATTAATCTGTTATATTTTTTTCTTATGAATAATAGGATCAGGTGAAATCTCTAATGTCAGAAAACAGGGTGTAAAAGACACAGAAATGGAGTTACCAGTGGGTCAGCTTTATTTGCAGACTATATGCCAACTGTTTGTTTTAAGGTTAAACTGTTTTGAGTACCCAATGAGACAGCTTCATGCAGAAAAAATGTAGCTCAGTTCTCTGAAGTAGAAATATGCTATGAAGACTGGCAGAGTTGGGATAAAAATCAGGAACAGTAAGACTAACCTTAGGGTGAAAGCCCTGAGTGGACAAGAGTTCAAGGGTCTCTCTGACCTGTACTGAAAACAGTGCATGCTGGAAACAGCAAAACAGCAGGATAAGATTCAACAACAAAAAATGTTTAGGCTCTCAGAACAGATGAGGAGTCAGCATGTTCCTTGTTCTTTACTTTAACCCCTGAAAACTTCTGCTGTCTGCTTCCTTGAATTATTTGTACTGGTTAATAAATATCTGAGTAAGGCTGGGATGGGGTCTTCAGTCTGTCTGTCTGCTGATCGGCGTTGTTGCCTCCCCTCAGTCCCTCAGAACATGTCATCTGCATGCAGGGGTCTCCAATCAGTTCATTGTCACCGCGACAAGTGGTGCCCTATGTGAGCAACGGGAACCAAACAACAGGTTTGCTACCCAGTAGTTCATTGTCATCACGACACTCTGACCTAAGAATTATACTACTTTAATACATTTCTAGAATTCTGCTATTACTTAAGTGCTCTACCTTTGACAAATCACACACCCTTCTAGGAACAGAAAGGTTATTTGTGAAACAGGGTTTCCTCAATAACAGAGGACAGACTGAGATAGTTACTTATGCTTTGGATTTGTTTGAGGCAAGAGGCAGGCAGAAAATATGTGTAGGGTGCATTGTTAACTATTACTTATAGTTAGAGCAAGGAAGCAGACCTAATTGTCACCCTCTTGTCAATAGATAAAAAGTCATCTTGGGCACAAGAATTAGATCTAATTTAGTTATCTTTATAGTTTCGCCAGCATTTGGTTTTAAAGGGAGTGGTGTCTTCTGCATTTCTGTGGGCTTCTTTCTAAAAGTAAAACAGAGCCTGACTAGTGGTGGTGCAGTGCATAGAGCATCAACTTGGGATGTTGAGCACCCAGGTTTGAGACCCTGAGGTTGCCAAATTGAGCACAGGCTCACCAGCTTGAATGTGGAATTGCCGGCTTGAGTGTGGGATCACAGACATTATCCCATGGTCGCTGGCTTGAGCGTGGGATCATAGACATGACCCCATGGTCACTGGCTTGAGCCCAAAGGTTGCTGGCTTGAGCAAGGGGTCACTGGCTCAGCTGAAGCCTCCTGATCAAGGCATGTCTGAGAAGCAAACAATAGACAACTAAAGTGCTGCAACTATGAGTTGATGCTTCTCATCTCTTTACCTTTCTGTCTTTCTTTTTCTCTCCCTCAAAAAAGAAAAAAAAAGTTGAAACAAGTTCTCAGAATTCTCTGTTATTTAATTTAATTAATTTATTTATTTTCTTTTTTAAACAGGTAAAAAGGAAGTTGATAGTTCCAGGGATTCTTGCTACACAAAAAGAAACATTGTAAATGTGTACCCCAAAAGTGGTCACTAAACTTTGAAATGGATCTCACAGGATGGGGCAGGGAGTCTAAAAATTCTGTACAGAGTAAGGCATGGAAGGTGGTCCATGAGCCCCTGGTTTTAGATATCCTTCATGGGCAACGGTCCTGTCTTCTACTGGGACTTGATGAAGTGAAGTAAGGGAGAAAGAAGTGGACTCCACCCCCAAGAAATAATCATCTTAATCAATAAGTTCACATTTTCCAAGTACTTTATACTTCTTTTTCACAGAGGTCTCGGAAGAAAAGACCTGGAGGAAAAGAGAACAAAACTAAAGCATATTGCCAGTTGTAATTGAGTCAGACCCACATTGGGTCTTACAACATGAGTGCACATCACATTCACCCAGGGCAAGGATTGCTTAAAGATTAGACTTCCAGGCCCTATTCCAAGAGATTCTAGTTCAGAAGCCCAGGATGGGGCCCCCAGCTTTCGGTTTTTAACAAGCACAGGGTGTTTCTGTTGCGGACCTCACATTTAGAAACATTGACGTAGATTAAGGTGACCATACATCCCACTTTTGGCGGGACAGTCCCGATTTTTAACAATTTGTCCCGTGTCCCATGGCGTTTTAAAAAAGTCCCGATTTTTGGAAAGAATGCACGAAAAGCTAGGGAACGGCGGGAGAATGGGAGGGAAATATATGGTTTGAGGCGGGGAGATCCCGCCTCGACCTGGAAGCACCCGCACTGCCACAAGAGCTGGCTGCCCAGTGCGGGGCCCCGAAACAAAGAACTTCGGGCGGGATGTACCTGCTGGGGCGGCTGTCAAGTCCCCTAACTACCCAGAGACCCGCGTCCTGGATGCCGGCATGTGGCTCTGGGCTCCGTGAGGCGCAGCCGCTGGGTCTTCAGTGGGTGGCAGGGCTGGACGCGGGGAGCGTTCGTGCAGCTATGGCATCGGTTTCGGGACCGTGTATGCCAATCCCTCTGACTCACTCAAAATTTCCCATATAGTAATATTTCTGAAAATGATCTTTTTAATGAGGTATCATTATTAAATATATATATATATATTGATAAGGAACACGTTAAATCTTGGGCATCAGCAAAAATCACAGTAGAGAACAAATGTTTAGAAATATTTCAGCATTTTGAAACAAACCATGTTCCATACAATAATGCACTAAAAATTGTGGAATACGTGTTGTCTTTACCAGGAACTAATGCTGTGACTGAATGTGTTCTTTCTACGCTAAATAAAGTGTGGACATCAGAAAAATCACAATTAAGTGTTGAGACTTCGAAAGCCATTTTATGTGTGAAATATAATTTAACAAATTCTTGTGAAAAATTTCATGATCTTTTAAACAACGACAGCAGTATACTAAAAAATATTCACTCAAATGAGAAATATGCCAAAGAATAAAATAATACTATACATGATTTTTTAATGTATTATATTTATAAATTGTACTTATGTTGAAATTTAAAAATATATATTACAATACTATTTTTGCATTCTATGAAAAATTTTTTTGCTCTATATAGACCAAATTTTTAATCAAGAACACCTCCCACCACCACCACCACCACCATCAATGGTGTCTCACTTTACCAATTTTAAAATCTGGTCACCTTAGCCTAGATGTTTTAAGCTAGTTGGTGACTTCACTGGATGTTCAAGTGTTTCCCAGGAAAGAAGCTTTTCAAGACATAGGAGAACTGTAATAATTGAGGCACAAAGGAATAATTTAAAAGAGCCAACCACAGGGAAATACGGGAGGGGCGATTCTGGAAGGAAGCCTGGCCCTGTAAGTTCTGAAGACTGAGGTTTTGACCTTGTTTCCAAGCCTCAGGCTGGGCTGTCTTAGGCCCTTGGTGACAAAGTAGCAAGGTAGTGCAGGCTTCTCAGGGAATCAGGGCAAGAATGCTGTGTTATAGCAGGAGGATTTGGAACTTGACTGTGCTTATCAACCTAACAAAGACAGGACCTGTGACTGAACACACCAGCAGCCAAGTTGGTACGGCTGTCCCACAAAGAGAGGTGGCAGCAGGGCCAGCCAGAAAGTCATGGGAGAAGCCTGCCTGCAGATAACGAGCCAGTGTGGGCCTGGGCTTGGCAACCTCCATGCTGGTCATTTGTGAGGGCTATTGGCAAAACCTCCCCAAGGACAGGGAGCCAGGCCAGGCTGACCTGTCCTATTTAATTGGGACACAAAGGATAATCTGGCCAGGGCAAGGGGGTCTTTGCACTAAGATGGTGGCTTTTTTTTTTTTTTTTAATCACAACAAGTCTTGGTTTCATTGGGAAATGAAGGGAATTGTATTGGAAGGGGTTCCCTGAAGTCCTTCCAGCCTTTCTGTTTTGTGATTGAATGAAGTCATCTACATGACAAAGCCCTTTATAAACTGGAAACTGTTCCTCAAATGCACATCTCTCAGGTACCAGGCAGGATCCCTGGTCAGTGTCCTGTGTAACAGGTTCAGAAACTACTTCAGATGTAGCTGTTAGATGGTGATGAAGGGAACTCTGGGAACCTGAAGCAGAATATGTGGCACAGTGCTTGTGTCTGTAAGAGTATGGTGAGAAGAGTGTGTATGTGTGAGCATGTGAGTTATGTTTATGTTTCAAACCTAATTTTACTGGTGGAGGAGCTGCCAAGAAGAAGAGGAAAGGTTATTTTGCCACAAGAATAATGTGGGTTAAACAAAGAAATCTCTTCTAATGCAGTGGTAGATCCTGTTTCCATGGGTACCGACCCTCCCCAGCCTTTGTAACCCCTGCTTGGGCATTCCCACCTCCCCAGTCCCACCTGTGCTCAGCACATTCTCCTCACCCAGTCAAGCGTCTAGACAGTGCCAAAATGGTCCTCTTCCCTGTTGTCCCCTCCACACTTGTATTCCCATAGATCCTTAGATAGGTACTTCTCTACATGGTGTGTAAAGCCAGTAGATGCAGCCACCATCACAGTCGCCTGGCCTATGCAGGTTCACATTTGATTTAAACAGACAGTAATGAAACAATAGAGCCAAGAACTGGTGGGCCATTACATTTAATTCTAGCTTGCACCCAGCGGGCAAGTAGCACACACAGTGGGAAAACACTTTCATTTCCATTCAGGGCTTTCAAAGCCACTGACTCATCTGAATTTCCTAGAATCAAAGGTTTCTACCTCAGCAGCCTTATTCACCTCTGTTCCCCATCTCCTTCTCTCTGCACAAACTGGCTTCTCCTTCAGCACTCCACCATCTTGGCTGCTTCTCCTATGCAATGCTAATTTCATGAACCGAGAGAGAGCAAGCCCCTGGTCTGCCCCATTTTATAGTGTAGAAATCCAAACCTTTAAGCCAATATACAAATAAGGAAGTCTCTGATAGAAAGTCACTTATCTGAGGCATAAATGGGATTCCTCATAAGAGTGCACTACCCTACATCATGCAACAGTCAAGGGTGTGGGGAAAAGCTTAGTTTTGAAAAGGTCTTAGTATTAAAAGAGCGGGAAAGGCTTAGTCTTAAAACTAGGCCTTAGGCTATAATGACTTTGCTGGCTGACAGCCTGTCCCCGACACCCAATGCAAACTATAAGCAAGCAAACATATATATCATAGTTACAAACTTATTTGACCGACATGGTGCTTCCATCCCGACTCCTGGCCAACACTGTGAACCGTCACTGGCCAGGAAGCCAACCACCCAGGTGCCTTTCTCACTTCTCTTTAGGGCATTTGTTTTATAAATCTTCTGAGGTGCAATGGTAAACTCTTGGTGAAAAGAATCCAGTGGTCTTCTTGCCTCCCCTATTGACTGTTTTCTCAGGCTGCTGTATCTTTGGCTTGTTATTGTCTGGAAGGCCTTTAAAAAATCACCTCCTCCAAAGGAAGTTGTTAGATAGGACAAGGGTCTCCAGGTCTGGGCAGTTCTAAATGTTATTTTTTGCTCAATGTTAGAATATAGCACCCTATTCTGCAGATGCAGCAGTAAACAGGGCAGGAGTAGCCAAGCGCAAAGAAGAAATCAACATGTATTTGAGTAATTGACCAAATATTGTATCTAAGCAATGGCTAAGCCTCCCTTCTAGGAGGCAGAGCTTTGGCTAGTAAATAAAACCTTGCGACAACCATGTTTTGCTTTTAAATAGAGCCCCCTGAGTGGTGAACCCTTTGAATTGGGTAACAGTGAGAGACCCTAAGCTGGACATAGTGGAGGCATGCCTGGGACATGAGTTGGGGTCAAGGGGAAGAAGTGACGCTTCCTCTTCCTTAGGACCAGGGAGCAGAGATAAGCAGAGGTAGGGCAGGACAAGGAAAAGAGACAGGCGTCACGTCACGGCTCTCTTCCCATCAGGTTTATTTTGTTTGGGGCTTGTATTTTTATCTGAGATGTTACCAATTCCAGCGATTTAAACATACTCATTTCACAATGTCCTCCAGAGCCAAAAGTGGCTTTTAGGTTATTTGCTTTTTTGGATTATTTGTATCTTTTTAATATGAGGGGCATGTTAGTGCTCAGTCCTTATCAAGGCTGTTTTGAATGTAAGTAACAGCAACCTAAATCAGCTCAAGGACAAAGGGGGAATTTCTCATTGGAAACAAGGATGTTTCAGGAAGAATAGGAGTGTCACCAGGGTCTTATGGTGGCCTAGAACCAGAAAGGTAAAGCTGTTAGAGACTAAGGCAGCCATTTTTTCTGTCTCTGGGGGTGGGGGCTGCCCCTCGCTATTCCCTTTTGTCCTCTTCTCCAGAGGTGTAGCCACCCTAAATTGTGTGCGTTTACTGGTGCTCCAAATCTTAGTTCCAAATTCCCAGGAGAATTTGGACTCAGCTTGGGCAGGCATCCATTCTTGGTCTCATTAGTTGTGGCTGAGATAGGGTGCACAACAGTGTGTCAGTATGGCTGTTAGAGGCAGCATCTGAGCGACGTCATTGTGGGTTGGACAGATATTCCAGATGTGTGTAATACAGCTGTTTGTATCTTATATGTAACCTGCACATTTTTATTTTTCTTTATTTCTTAATTTTTATAGTAATTAAATTTCCAGTTGGTTTCTCCTCCATGTTGAAAGTTCCTGGAGACCAGGTCCATAAACTAGCAGGTTGCCTCATACTGTTACAGAAAATCCCACCTGACAGAAAAGACCCAGCGGCACTCAGGGTGATTACGCTAGCGGGACTGGGCGGGTTAACACCCAAAGGTCTGGACTCTGAGTTTACAGAGTCTGGAGTTTTTATAAATTCTTTGCAGGGACCTGAGTAAGCAGGTTAATGGTCACAAGTTGTGGAGACCCTCTGGTCCTAACTGCCGTGTGACCACAAGCAGGAAGCATGGGGTACAGAAGCTAAAAAAGCAATTAGTAGGAAACAGGGAGTTGTAGAAACAGCTTGCAAAACAGTTATTGAGCCTGCTGTCAGTGAGGAGTTAAAATTTTCCATAGTAATACAATGTCCTGCAGGGGTTCAATAGAGGATATAACTGGGCTATTTAACATCTCAAACTATTGCTTCACCAAGATTAGACATGATTTGTTCTGTTCTAAGACTTAGGCACAACGAAATTTTAAGAGACTTGTGCTTAACAGAATAAGACTTATTGTTCCTAATCCAAAGGTAAAATACTAGTAAGAGTTTTTTTTTTATTAATAAAATTAACAAGGGTTTCTTTAGTCTTAACCTTGGGAAAGGGGGGCAGCTATTAGAATTCCTTCTGATGACTAGATTCATGGACCCCACATAAGAATTTATACATAAAGAAATTAAGTCATGGAGAAATTAAGAGACATGTTTTGGGGCAGTTGTTGGCAGAGTTGAGACACCAATGAGTTCTGCTCAGATCCCTATTCTGGTCTTTGGTCTGTCTCTAGTGAGCTGGTTGTGCAGATGTGATTGGGCTTTGTAATGTTCCTAGCAGATACAATGCCCTCATATGCAAGAAAATGGCCTTTGGGGCTGCAGACCCTTGCAAATTGTGTGACCTTTCCAATTCCACACACCAGCAAGCAGTTGGAACTCCATTTTTAGAAAAGAGACCAAATAATTGCAACTTTTCTTATTCTGTTGTTATATGCTTGGTGCTAGCAATATATATTACTAAAGTACAGAAATTATTTGACCTTTGACTACTTGTTCCCTAAAAACACTTTTAAAAAGCAAGATACTGGAGGAATGAGCTCAGCTCTACATATCTGAGAATAAACTGGAAAAGAAGCTGGTGGCTATTCTTTTGTCATTGATGGTCATCTTGCAAGTTGTTTTGTGTTAAAAAACGTGGTTTTGAATTCTAGGCTTGGCATATTGACCCTGTTGAGAAGAATGAATACTTAGCTCCATAGAAGGAAAACTTAGATTTGTTTAGATTTAGGTCAGATTACATCCCTTGAAACATAACTATATATAGAACAGGCTGAAATCAACCCCTTCACTGATAAGGCAGGTGTTTATCCTGTCCCCCAACACCACTCGGTGTCTGTGACCCCCTAGCACACTAACCTTGGGAAATGACACTTCTCATTCCGTCCATTACCCAGCTCACCTACATGACCCTAGTGGTGTTTGCCAAGCAGTCATAATGAAGATACCTGCCTCTGTCTGTGCCGCTGGCATGCAGGAAAGCCACAAATAGGCTTCAGAGCAGCAAAAGGCAGCAGGGGAGCATCACTGGATGTTGTCATCAGCTCTTGGTGTCTTGCAGGCTTCCCATCCTTGGCCCTTCTGATCCAGGCCTGAGCCCTTCACAGGGATTCTCACCTATGGCCCCACTGATAAGAGCCAGCATTGTTGCTGTCTTCAGTCAACATATGAAGAGTGATTCAGATTGTTTTTGTTGGCCAGAGATAGCGACAAAGGCGTGTGACAAAGGTGTGGTGTACTGACCTTGGAGGTATGCAGAGTAGGGATGTCACAGCCTATGCCCTCAGGTAGCAAAATAGGCCGATGAAACAGAGAAGTCACAGCAGTCCTCCCTGACCATACCTCTATGTTTTTTATACCGTTTTAAATTTCCACCTAGTTGTTCCACTTAGTTGTGCACTCGTCGATTGCTTCTCCTAAGTGCCCTATCCAGGGTTAAACCCTCCACCTCAGCACACCAGGATGGTGCTTTATTCACTGAGCCACCCAGCCAGGGCCATGGGGAAAATTTTTTTTGTTTAAGCCATTATTCATCAGGTTTTCTGTTACTTCCAGTTAAACAAACCCTAATGGACACATTTGCTTTCTTCATTATACATTATTCCAGTTTTTCTCTGAAGCAGCCACCCACTGTACTGATTTCACTGTCCAGAGCCATGCATTACAAGTCCCACTCCTCTTCTGTGGGGCAAATATTTGATACTAGTGGAGAACTCTGACTTCTCCCCTATGGTTCTCCTCTCCAGCTAACCAGCACTGTTCCTGCCTGATGTCGTTTGGCGTTCCCTAATCACACCTGTCATTCATTCTCTGCGTGCACTTCAGTTTGCATTTCTCTTAGTATTCAGGGGGCAGACCTACAGTTAACATGCCAGGGGTCAAACTAGGAAGAGTGAACCTGCCTGCCTGCTACAATCTTCACATCTGTTTTTCAGATCCCATTGCTTTGGGGAGTCTTCATCTGAGTCAAACTCCTGTCCCTTTTCCATGTGCTTTGTACAGATAGTTCGTTTTATTATTATTTTTTAAATCTCAAGCACACGACATCTTCTTCATCCTTATTATGTTTCCTCTTATTAAATTCAGGCTGCCATTCTAGCTTATTGAGACTTTTGTGGATTCTAATTATGTATTTGCTGTTACTTTCAGCTTCCTGTCCTCTACAAATTTGATAAGCATGCCTCCTCTGTCTTCATTTCAACTCCTCGATAACAAGTGTAACCCAGATGTCAGTTGACGTCACCCTGTCCTGTGAGATCTAAATAAAATTAGCTCAAGCCCCCTGTCACACATCCTGTGGGAAGTCAGACTCCCTCCCGAAGATCTTTGCAAACTCCTAGGGCTTTCATAGTCATTTGCATTTCCGAATTCCTCCTCCTGCTGACCTTGGACTCACATATATCCCACCTCTGTGCTTGCTCTCCCCTCTAAGGTTAATGCCAACCAGGCCCTTTTCTGGCTTTCTTTGAATGAAAAAGGACACTTAGAGGTGTAGCAGATTTAGCTTAGATGGTTGGTGTATGTGTGTGTGGTAGGGAGGGCAGTTATGGTTACAGACCAGGTACTCAAATATATAAGAAGTCTCCTCATTTTCTCCGTATGTATGTATGTATGTATGTATGTATGTATGTATGTATGTATGTATGTATGTATGTATCTATGTATGTATGTATATATAGGTGGGGGAGAGAGAGACAGGAACATCAGGCTGCTCCTCTATTTACCCTGTCTAGGGAATAGAACTGGCAACCTCTGTGCTCTAGGACAGTGCTCCATCCAACTGAGCTATCCACCCAGGGCTTAATTTTTATTTATTTTTAGAGAGAGGAAGAGAGAGAGAGGAAGGGAGAGGGGAGGGAGAAGGGAAAAACTCATTTGTTGTTCCACTCATTTGTGCATTCTTTGGTTGCTTACCGTGTGTGCCCTGACCCGGGATCGTACCTGCAACCTTGTCGTTTCCAGATGATACTCTCAACTGACTGAGCTAACCAGGGCAAATAAAATAAACTTTTATAAGCTCTCTAGATTGGAGAGATAAGAGACATGATTGAATGCTGTGAACTGAGAAGGAAGACACCTACTAAAAAGGGCCCTTGGTGGTCAACTGGGCTCAAATTTTAAAAACAGCCTAGCAGCTTTTTTACACAGGGGCCTCTCACACAAACTGTACTTCAGAAAGAAGCCTGTACTAAACTACTTTCCTCTACACTAGACTATCTACCTGTACCGTGTCTCTGCCATCTCAGCCAGCCCTTGTAAAGGAGTTCCTGAGCCCTGGCCAGTTGGCTCAGCAGTAGAGCATCAACCTGGTGTGTGGAAGTCCGGGGTTCAATTCCCAGTCAGGGAAACACAGGAAAAGCGCCCATCTGCTTCTCCACCCTTCCCTATCTCCTTTCTCTCTGTCTCTCTCTACCTCTCCTGCAGCCAAGGCTCCATTAGAGCAAAGTGGCCCAGGCGCTGAGGATGGCTCCATGGCCTCCGCCTCAGGCACTAGAATGGCTCCAGCAATAACGGAGCAACATCCAAGATAGGCAGAGCATTGTCCCTTTCTGGGCATGACTTGTGGATCCCGGTCGGGTGCATGTGGCAGTCTGTTTGACTGCCTCCCACTTCTAACTGGGGGGGGGGGGGAGAATGATAAATAAATAAAAATAAATAAATAAAGGAGTTCCTGGAGTCCTATATATTTCAACCAATAGGACTGAAGTTTTCCACTATCCAGTTGGAACTGGGCTGCTCTGACCAACCAGAGCAGTTCTATTCCGACCAATCAGGACAATGTCTTTTGGGCCAATCAAATTGCGAGGTTTTAGAGTATTCATTTGCATGAGTACAGACCAATCAGGGATCAAAGGGTAGGAACTTCTGTCTATATAAGCCAGCTCCCCACTGGTTCTTGGGAGTGCATTTTCCTTTCCCACTGATGGCCAAAGAGTACATGTGCCTGGCTGAGCTGAAACATGAAGATGTCTCCCTGGAGCACAGCAGAGCAGACCAGCTGAGAGTGGCACAGAATGGAGCAGACCAGCACAGCTCAAAGCAGACCACGCAGACCAGTGAGGAACAGAGCACAGCTGTCTTGCCAGGGAGAGGCCTGTCCTTCGGATTGCCTCACAGCTGTGCTGTAGCACAGTTGAAATGTTTTGCACTAGTTTCCTTCTTCACCACACTCCAGATGAGGGATTCCTGTTGGCATTGAATTGGCACCACTGACCATCGGTTGACAGTACGAATAGATATTTGTTGGAATATTTTCATTTATTTATTTATTTATTTATTTATTTATTTATTTATTTATTTATTTATATTTTTATTTAGTGAGAGGTGGGGAGGCAAAGGCAGACTCCCACATGTGCCCCGACCAGGATCTGTCTGGCAAGCCCATTAGGGGGCAGTGCTCTGCTCATCTGGAGCCCTTGCTCCTTTGCAACCAGTGCCATTTTTTAGTGCCTGAGGCAGATGCCATGGAGCCATCCTCAGTGCCCAGGGCCAACTTGCTCTAATTGACCCATGGCTGCAGGAGGAGAGAAGGAGGAGGAGAGGGAGAGAGAGAAGGCGGAAGGGTAGAGAAGTAGATGGATGCTTCTCCTGTGTGCCTTGACCAGGAATTGAACCCAGAACATTCACATGCTAGGCTGGCACTGTACCACTCAGCCAACTGGTCAGGGCCAGAATATTTTCTAATGAAAGTGTTTGGGAAACTTACTGCCATATATTTATTTTTAATTTCTTATTGATTTGAAAGAGAGAGGGAAGCATCAGCTTGTTCCACTTAGTTGTTCCATTTAGTTGTGCACTCACTGGATACTTCTTGTATGTGCTCTGACCAGGGTTTGAACCCGTGACCTCGGTGCCAGGACAATGCTCTATCCACTGAATCACCCTGCCAGGGCTTGCCATGTTTTTATTTATTTATCTTTATTAAAATGAAATTTATATAACAAAATTAATCATTTTAAATGGACAATAGGACCTCCCTATTCTGAATATTTCATATAAATGGAACCATACAACATATGAATTTTGTGTCTGGTTTCTTAAGATGTTTTTAAGATTATATTATATATAACTGTAATGTGTATCAATATTTAATTCTTTTTTATGGCTGAGTAATATTTCATTGTATAGTTATAACAGCATAATTTTGTTTTGCTAAGTGGAATATGTAGAACTGACTTTCTTTGAAGTTTTAGAAGCTGTGTAGGGAAAAAGAAGGCAAAGTGAAATGATGATCGACAGAGAAAATCTTTGAGAAAAATTACAGACCTTTAGAAAAGTCTTTTGGCCCTGGCTGGTAGACATGGTAGAGCTTTGGCACAGCATGTGGATATCCTGGGTTCAATTCCCAGTCAGGGCACATAGGAGAAGCAACCATCTGCTTCTCCACTCCTCCCCCTTCTCTCTCATTCCCTCTCTCTCTCTCTTCCCCTCCTGCAGTCATGACTTGATTGGAGTGAGTTGGCCCCAGGCACTGAGGATGGCTCCATGGCCTCTGCCTCAGGTGCTAAGAAGAGATTGGTTGCTGAGTAAGTGAGCAATGCCCCAGATGGGCAAAGCATCACCCCCTAGTGGGCTTGCCGGGTGGATCCTGGTTGGGGTGCATGCAGGACTCTGTCTCTCTGCCTTTCCTCCTCTCACTGAATTTTAAAAAAAAGTCTTTTATGAAGGTTTCAGTATATGGTATAAGATAGGTATCTTTTTTGTCTTGTGAAATCTTCCTTGAAGTTGACATCACTAATGTTTTGTGACCTTAGATCTATTGGTTTTTCCATATGACAAATTACTAAATGCAGCTTTAAGCCTCAGGGCAATAACTGAGGCTACTAATGCCAGTCCCAGACCATCTGGTTACCTGGTTTCTACAGCTTTGGGTCAGAACTGACTTTTCTCCAGAACCGTCTAAAGGTATAACTGCTCAGCAGAATGGGTATGATGGTGATTCTGCCACAGACTACATCCAGCCTGCTTGAATGCTGAGCTCAGTTCTGGCACATCAAGATTTGTCTGCTAAAAAAAAAAAAAAAAAAAAAAAAGCCACGAAATGAGTTAACTGATCTTTAAATTGAATTTTTATTTTAATCTTGTGTAATTGGGCCCATTTTTTCCACCCTGGGCCCTAATATAAAAGACCAAGGCAGTGGTAGTGGGACATCTAATAAGGTCTTATATGAGGAAGGGTCTTCTCTGAAAACCTTGAGTTGTTTCTCATCCTTCCTCGAGAGGGGTTAGAGGAGAAAGCTGGCTTTCCTGCTGGATTAGATCATGGGGAAATTCACTGCAGCACAAAAGTACAAACCTTTGGCTAACATGAAGGTTTTCTTAATCTGATTAGGTGCCTGGCATTCAGAATCATTTAGTGCCTATTGTACAAAATGGATAAAAATGTGCTGAACTTCAGCTGCTTAATAGAACAAATGCAATTATAACTCACTAGGCAAATACATCACAAGAAACAAGGCTTTTTCCCTTTGGGGAACCTAGAGACCTCTGATTCAAAGCACTGAATCTAAACACTTATTCAAATTCTGAAGAACCCATAACAACAGATTAGAATCCAGAGAATGAAACACACCCCTCCCCAAACCGCTGCTCTGCTCCAGTGCTGACCACATGTGAAACACACCAGTTCTGACAATGTTTTTGTAGGCTTGACTTGAAAGGCAATAACTTCACAGCATTTTACTTTTACTATCCGAACTATTCCATCTAGAATATATAAAAAGGCGGGAGAAGCTGCATTCAATCCCACTGTCCCAGCCCTAATTTCCTTCCTTTCTGGTCAGTTAATAGGTCCCAAGAGGTTGCATTAAGACAAAATGTTCAGAAGCTCTCAATTTTGTTCATTCTGTTTGAAAGGTTTTTCTCTCCTGATCTACAATATCACCTCTCCACCAGAAAAGCAATAATTAAAATATGGCTGTGGCTTTTCTTTCAAAAAAGAGGAATGAGGTGGGGCAAGGGTGGGTCAGAGAGAGGCACATGGGCTTGGAACTTAAGTGAAGACATATGTGGCCCATACGACTTACAGAGAGGCTGGGTGGGATCTGCCTCACACAGTCCAGTGTCTCCCCTTCAGTCCCATCTGCCCCTGAGCATTGGAGAAGACACGTGAATGCCTGTCGTGCAGCTCCCAGGAACCATATATCTAGAGGACTATCTTGGACGTGACGTTGAGTGTTGATACTGATTTTCCAGAATCACTCTTTGGAGAAAGAACATAGACACGCGAACCCAAGCATATTAATGGGTTTGAGCTTTGAGAACCTGGTTGCTGGAAATTCCTCTCACTCACAAAGATACCTAGGCTAAGGTACCATGTGCCATTTTAGCAGTATGGATTTCACAACCTTGCACAGCCATGGGACCCTGCTGTTTGAACATTTATTTACTAAATAGGTTATAAGGACAGCCAGATAGTCAACCTGTTTGGTCTTTTGCTGTCTTCTTTGGTAAGTGCAACATCTGAGGATATTTCCCGCCCCTCTTCCCCTGCGTGCCCTGCCACAGCCACGCTGGCATCTTTGCTGTTCCTTGAACAGACCGGGGAGGCTCCCAACCCCAGGGCCTTCATACTTGACCTTTCCTCTTTGCGGACGCTCTTGCCCAGATAGCTATATATTTGCTCCATCATTTCCTTAGGTCTCTGTTCAAATGCCACTCTCACGAGGAGTTCCATCCCTCCCAGCTCCTGGGTACCTAAATTGCCCTGCTTTATCTTTTACTTGTTTATTGTCTCTCTCTTTCTCCTATGAAATGTAAGCTCCCTGAGGGCAGGGAGCTTCCTACTTTTTGTTCCCTGCTATATCTAATCATCTAATTGATGCCTAATATGTGGTATACTCTAAATAAGTATTTGTACAATGACTAAATAAATGAATGGATGTTCTGAAGCCATTTTCCTTGAGAGGAATGACATTCCTTCATACCGTCAGTGCATTTTTAAAAAAATTATCTTTATTTATTCATTTTAGAGAAGAGAGAGAAAGAGAGAGAGAGAGAGAGAGAGAGAGAGAGAAGTGGGGGAGGAGCAGGAAGCATCAACTCCCCATTGTGCCTTGACCGGGCAAGCCCAGGGTTTTGAACCGGGGACCTCACTGTTCCAGTTTGACGCTTCATCCACTGCAACAACACAGGTCAGGCCCATCAGTGCATTTTAAGGAGGTTACCATCTAGGGCCTGCAATTTGCTTTTATTATTTCTATAACCACCCCAGGCAAGGCTTTTTAAACATATTTATTCTGGATGAAAGTATCAGAAATAGAGGAAACTCATTTAATCATTTAACAATCCTTCATTGAATTCTCACTTTACTATAGATCCTGTGCTAGGTATTAGAATTTCAAAAATTATTTAAAACATAATTGTTGATTTCAAGGAACATGATGGGAAAATAAAAACAAACTAAAAAAATCATGTACTATATAAATGTTATAGTGGAGTGTATGATGTATTAGTCAGGGTAAAAGGCTAAGCAGCTATAACAAATTCAGCAATTCTGTGGCTTAAAGAAAATGTGATTTTTTTTTTTTTTTATCCCACGAAACAGTAGGAGTAGGTCAGCAAGATGCTCTCTTCTTCTTTTTTTTTTTTTTTTGCTTTTTAATTAATTAATTTATTTTTTAATGAAAACATCTCCAGTTTATCTTAACATTCAATTGTGTTGCATACCCGTCACCAAAAGTCAAATTGTCCTCTGTTACCTTCTATCTGGATTTCCCTGTGTCCCTCCCCTCCTCCCTATCCCACCCTTCCCTCCCTCCCCCCACCCTATAACCACCACTCTCTTGTCCATGTCTCATATTCTCACTTTTATGTCCCACTTATGTATGAAATCATGCTGTTCTCAGTTTTTCTTTTTTTCTGATTTACTTATTTCACTCCGTATAATGTTATCAAGGACCATCGATTTTGTTATAAATGATCCGATGTCATCATTTCTTATGGCTGAGTAGTATTCCATAGTATATATGTACCAAAGCTTTTTAATCCACTCGTCTTCTGACAGACACTTGGGCTGTTTCCAGATCTTCGCTATTGTGAAGAATGCTGCCACGAACATGGGGGCGCATTTCTTCTTTTCGAACAGTGCTATGGTGTTCTTAGGTAGAAAAAACATAGGCAGCAAGCTCTCTGACATCTGTAGCAGCAATATATTTGCCGATTTATCTCCACGGGCAAATGAAATAAAAGGCAAGATAAACAAATGGGACTATATCAAACTAAAAAGTTTTTGCACAGCTAAAGACAATAAGAACAGAATAAAAAGACAAACCACACAAGGGGAGATCATATTCGACAGCACGTCTGATAAGGGGTTAATAACCAAAATTTATAAAGAACTTATAAAACTCAACACCAGGAAGACAAACAATCCAATCAAAAAATGGGCAAAAGAAATGAATAGAAATTTCTCCAAAGAGGACATACAGATGGCCAATAGGCATATGAAAAAATGCTCAACATCACTAATTATTAGAGAAATGCAAATTAAAACCACAATGAGATATCACCTCACACCAGTCAGCATGGCACTCATCAGCAAAACAACACAGAATAAGTGCTGGCGAGGTTGTGGAGAAAAGGGAACCCTTCTGCACTGCTGGTGGGAATGCAGACTGGTGCAGCCACTGTGGAAAACAGTTTGGAGATTCCTCAAAAAATTAAAAATCGAACTGCCTTTTGACCCAGCTATCCCACTTATAGGAAGATGCTCTCTTCTTTTGTATTACTTTCCTTGAATTTGGGTTCCATCATGTGACTCACTGGAAGGCTGGTGGCCATGGCCATGCAGGTTCCCATTGGTTTCAGGCAGATATAAAGGAATTGTGGAGCCAGAGGATGATGGGCCGTTCCATTTATTAGAGTCTCGTAACAGTGGATGAGCAAGCAGGTGGGGAAGACCGCTTTTCTCTCTCAGGACTCCCGAGCAATACAGGCGGGGGAGGGAAGACCCCCTTCTCTCACAAACAAGGGCCCCTCCTAGTGGTGGCAGGCAATCTGCAATCTACAGTCTGTCGCCCTGAGGGCAAGCACCTTCAGCTTTATATGGACTGTACACATGTGATGCTGCCCCGTGCTCACGCACCAGTCAGGCAAAGTGTAAGCGAGCAAGCCTAACACAGTTGTTACACACTTGTTTGCCCAACACTCACTGTGGTCAAGGTTAGAATGTTAGCAGGTGTGGCAATGTGCCTGTGTGGTTAGGCTTGCCCTCTTGCGCCTGTGCTGTGACGAGAAGAGTTCCGCCTGTGTAGCTGCTGCCCTTCCATACTGGGCCCCAGAGTGAACACCCGGGTGCAGATCGGAGCTCAGCCCCAGCAAGGAGTCAAGCCCTGCCAGGCCCACAGCTTGAAGTAAAGCCACCAAACCAACCCTAGGGGAGGTCAATCGAATGATTGTTTTAAGCCTGGGCTTTGGGTGATTTGTTACAGTAAAGATAGCTCATAAATACAATGGTCAGAGCTGCGTCCTGGTGCATCTCCTGGGAAGGAGATGGAGCACAGAGGAACACTGCAGTAAGATCTGAAAGTGGCACACAGCACTTCAACTCGCATTCTCCACATGGTCACACAGAGCTGCAAGCTGGGGGTGGAGATAGGTCGTCTCTGGTTGGACTGCCAGATGACTGGTTATGACTGGTATTAAAGATAGGTAGGATGGATTTTCGGGGACAACTAGCAGTATTCATTATATGCAGACAATGAATGAAATGTCTTACTCTGGAGAACAGAGACAGAAATTCCACATAAAAACAAAATCTTGAGCTGAGGTTGGTAGAGATGAGTAGGAGTAAATATACAGAAAACCTTGGCTTGATCAAGGGCCGCAGAAAGAATGGTGTGATTGGAGTATTGTAGGAGCTGCTGGAAGGAGGGCAGAGGTAGAGGCAGGCATAGCATGACCAAGAACTTTGGGTGGCTGGAAGGGCACATGATTTGTTCAATTTTACTTTCTATCTTCATAGCTCTTCATGATTCTTACAATGTTACAGAAGAAATTAGAACTGAGGCATATGTTTTACAACTTATAAGAGCTAACTGTTTGCAGTTATTTTCCCCATTGATTTTGAGAGGGGGGAGTGGGGGGAAGAGAGAGAGAGAGAAGCATCAACTCATTGTTCCACTTAGTTGTGCACCCAATGATTGGTTCTCATATGTGCCCTGACCAGGGCTTGAACCAGTGATCTTGGGGTTGAGCTGGAGACCCCAGGATAGAACCAGCAACCTCAGCACTCAGGAAAGATGCTCCATCCATTGTGCAACCAGCCAGGGCCTGTGTGCACATTTTGTATCCTGATTTCTTCTCCCTAGGAAATGGAGAGGTGGACTTGTGCTCCCTCTTGGGTACCCCCATGACTGGCATGATTCTCACCCCTGGTTGCTCCTGGGACCCACCTCTACTCCCAGGTCAAACTTTCCATCTCTCCTCCTTCTGCAGATGCTATCTGCTACAAAGATTTTTTTCTCTCCACCTCTGTAGCTCATGACTTTCATGCAGAAACTAAATAAAGCTGTAAGATTACACCAACACCAAAAAATACAGCTTATATTTGTCAGCACCTTAATTCCTTTTTTTTATTAAGTGACAGGAGGGGAGGCAAAGTGACGGACTCCCACGTGCATCCTGACCAGGATCCACCTGACAAACCCTCTACCAGGTGATGCTCTACCTGTCTGGGCTGCTGCTCGGCAACCAAGGTATTTTAGTGCCTAGGAGAGGCCATGGAGCCATCCTCAATGCTCAGGCCAACTTTACTTTAACCTTTTGAGTCATGGCTACAGAAGGTGGGGGGCGGGAGAGAGAGATGGGAATAGAAGAGTGGAGAAGCAAACGGTTGCTTCTCCTGTGTGCCTTGTCCGGGAATCAAACCCAGGATTTCCACATGCTGGGTCAACACTCCACCACTGAGCCAACCAGCCAGGGTCAACACCTTAATTCTTGAACAGTGGAAACATGTTATAATACAGCCTGTTGCGTGGGATTTGTTATGTCCCTAACAGCTGGATGAACTAATGCTTTAGTCCATTATCCATCCAGATATTAGTTCAGTCTCCTAGCAAGTCCATTATAATGAGCTTCTTATGTTTTGGGCTCTATTTCTGCTTGTTCCCTCTCCTAGGCCTGGCTAACAGAAGCCAAAGCCCATGTTTTATGTGACTTCCTGATATTCATTTTTTAAAATAATTCTGGGAGAGGGGAAGCTTCATAGAGAGGCAGTATGTATGTAATGTCAGCAGCATCCAGCCCCCGACGCCCCAACACTGAAAGGATTTGATCAGGCAGGTGCTGCCATGTGTCGGCTTCACTTAGGGTCTGATAAATCACAGATGTCTTAACATCTGCAACCATCAAAACAAAATCCAGATACAATATTCACTCTGGAGTCCTGAACTCACCTTCTCAATAGTCTTTGAAAGCTACCCAATCTTCAGTACACTAAGCCAGCCAAATAAAGTAAGCACAGAAAATTAAAATTCCTTATAAGCACATTATTTTCTACATGACAGCTCCTTCTCTCTGTGAGTTTTTTTTAAAAGTTCCCCCATGGCATAATATGGCTTCAGCTATGTCAGGAAGAGGAGGTAGAGAAACATCCCTGCTCTCTGGAGCATTCTATTGGTGCTTGGAGGGAGAAACCTCTAGGCATCTGGCTTTCACACAGCACTACCAGCTGCTCCCTCTGACCATTGTGGGCAGCACCCGAGGAACCGGAAAAAAGTGGTGGGCTTCTTGGGACAAATGTTGCTGCGGTGGGAAAGCTAGACCTTTTGTGTCCTGGAAAGGTCCTCATTGCCCACCAATGGATCTGGTGACGAGGGAGGCAGCCCAAGGCGATTCCCAGCCCAACACTGATCAGCTCTGCAGCAGGTAAGAGCTGACTGAACTGGCCCACCCAGAGGGCCCACCCCAAGAAATAATCATGTGTCCAGAGCTGCAGTGTATTTAGTCAGGCCCAGAGCTCTATCCATCAAACAATAGCAAGTGTTTGGACTGCACTTGTGTGCCAGGCCCTGTTGTGAGCACTATACTCATTGAATCCTCACCATAATCCTGAGATAGGTGTGTTTGTCATTCTGTCTTTACAAGGAGGAAACTTAGAGTAGGATTAAAAATCTGCTTTGCCCGACTTGTGGTGACACAGTGGATAAAGCATCAACCTGGAATGCTGAGATTGCCTGTTCGAAATCCCGAGCTTGCCTGGTCAAGGAGTTGATGCTTCCTGCTCTTCCCCCTCTTCTCTCTTTCTCTGCTCCCCCCCCCCCTTTCTCTTCACTAATAAATAAATAAAAATTAAAAAAGAAATTTGCCTAAAACCACACGGTTGGTGTAAGGCCAGTGGCTGTGGCCATGCAGGTTCACATTGCAGACGGTAGACAGACTGTGGAGCCAGAGGGTGGTGGGCCATTCCGTTTATTCGAGTCTCACAATGGTGAATGAGAAAGCAGGCAAGGAAATCCGCTTCTCCCTCTCAGGGCTGACAAGCAAGCATGCGGGGGCTGGGGGGACCCCTTCTCTGGCAAACAATGACCCCTCCAAATGGCGGCAGGCAATATACAATCTGCTGCCCTGAGGACAAGCACCTGCAGCCTTCCACAGACTGTATACATATGGTGCTGCCCCGTGCTCATGCACCATAAGGCAAAGCACAAGCGAGCAAACCTAACACACTTGTTTGCCCAACAGTTGGTAATTTACTGGAGGCGGGTTTGAGACTTGCCTTCTAACACTGGGCCCCATACTTTTCACCTTTCTGCAGTGTGATCAGTCAACCCCTGGAAGTTTTATTTTCACAAACAATTTTTTTTTAATTGCAAAGGCAATACATACAGCATTCTTTTATTGCAAGGAAAGAAACTGTTTCTAACTTGAACCCCAGGGAATGAGGTAGCTATGAGAATGTAAGGAAGCACTGAAGACACAGGCCTGCCATGCACAGAAGTCAAAGGAGTTCTTGGAATCAAGACCAAACAGAAAACAGACCCTGCTGTGGTGGGCTAAAGGAGCCCAGCACTCTTTGCTCTTGCAAATCCCAGGGAGAGAGACCCACCGGTCTAACTGGAGTCCCAAGGCCACGCTTTTACTTAGGAGAGAATGGTTCCTCCAAGACAATGCACATTTGGAGAGCAGAGAATTCCCAGAAGGAAATTGGAAGGAGGTTGGATGCTGGCTGGAGAAACCAAATCATGCCTACTACAGAATCATTGCAGTGCAGAAGCCTACAATTAAAGACATGCAAATTCCTTGAAATACCACCATCCAGAGATAATCAACTTGTAATATTTTGGTGAGTACTTTTCCAGTCTACTAACTTCCATGTGAGATTTTATTATTTTTTTAATTTTATTCATTTTAGAGAGGAGACACACAGAGAGAGAGAGAGAGAGAGAGAGAGAGAGAAAGAGAGAAAGGGGGGAGGAGCTGGAAGCATCAACTCCCATATGTGCCTTAACCAGACCAGTGCAGGGATTTGAACTGGCGACCTCAGTGTTCCCAGGTCGATGCTTTATCCACTGCGCCACCACAGGTCAGGCTCCATGTGAAATTTTATAAAAATCCTCATCACTCATGCCCACCCCCTCTCTCCCTTTCTCTGTCTAAGGGTCAACACTCATCATTTCCCTCTGATCTCTTTTCTCATCACTGCCTCTAGCTCACTGTTTGGCCAACGTTTCTCCAAAGATCTGATTTTTTGCCTTTTTAAAATTTTACTTAAAATCTTCCCTGACTAATATTTTTATAAAATACAACAAAGCTAATTACCAGGGAAACTAAAAATTTTAAAACAGTTACATAAAATACATTCTCCAATTTTTTATTATTAGATTCAACAGACATAAAATGACTTTGTCCGGCTGTTATAAAAGTTTCTAAATTCTTACTCTCAATGTCTGTGCTTACCCAGGGAAGGCTAGTAACAAACAGACTTAGTGGACACTTTGAATAGCAGTATTTAGATAAGTCTGATTCTTTCTTTCGGTCTCAGCTAAAACATCACTCCTTTCAGGGAGTCTCCCTGACATCCTCCTCCAACACATCAGTCTGGCTGGCTGTTCTCATAGAATTCTGTGTGTCCATTGAGAACATTTGCTAACCAATCTGTCTTTTAATTTCTTTTTAGAGAGGAGAGAGAGAGAGAGAGATAGAGGAGGAGAAGGAAGCATCAACTCCCATTTGTGCCTTGACCAGACAAGTGCAGGCTTTCGAACCGGCGACCTCGGCCAATCTGTCTTTTAAATGAATGAATCAGTCCTACTGGGTTCAGGGTGCTGCTGGTTACCTCTGAGTATGTCAACCCCTTGTGAAAGTTCAGGGCTCCAGTGCCACTAGAGCCACCACAATCCCTTCAGCAAGCCAGCTGGTCAGGGAAGGTAATTCTGTGTACATCTGTTTGTATAAGGGAAAGAAGAAATGCTGCATGTCATTAAATTTACAATGCCACGAATTTTAAGATGCATCCTCAGTTCAGTGATGTGCAAATAAGAGCTTTAAGACACCTCCAGATTTCAGAATGGTAAAATATGAAAATAGGTGTTTTTGAACTGATGACATGTGGTTGTTAAAATCTTAGTCCAGATGAGATTTTAACACTTGTCTTAATTGTCTCTGGAGAAAAGATTTTGTAGAAAGGAAGATACGTATAGTGAAGCATATTTACACTTCTGATTGTGGATATTCCTGCCAAAAAGAAGTTATCTGTGGCTTCTTATAATTCTTTAAAGATGTTGTCATTAATCTCTATTCCATTCGTCCATATTATGGTATGTACTTGGAATCCTTATTTTCTTATCTTCATCCTATGCCTCAAGTGAGTAAAGCCCTGGGTGGTTGAGTATGTTACCCAAGATGCTACACTGGGTGACTCAGTGGGGAATGGAATTTCTGTTCTTTACCCCCAGGTAACATTGCCTAGAGCTATACTGGAAAGATTATTCCCCTGCAGGGAAATTCAGGAAGTTTAATTAACTAGACAGGTCTGTTCCTGGCACCATTTTTTTTTTTTCATTTTCATATGGATGACTGATGAGTAACGGCTACAACAGGAATCTCTATTGCCTGGTCTGGGAAGTAATTTCTTTGAAAAGCTCATAAATTGACCTATGACTATTATCAATGCTCCCTGATGGAATAATATCCGCAGCTACAAACTCCAATGATACATAAACAATGACTTTATGTTAATTTGAATGCAAAAGTGCCCAGAAATCTCTCTGTAGCCAAAGTGATTTTGTGTGTGTTTTTGCTTATTTATGATAACTGATCTTATAACTTCTTTTACCTACTAGACTTCACTATAAAGTTATTAGAGTATATTTCTGTACATTAAAATATGTTAACTGTGTAGGATGATTTGGAATTCTCCCAACTTGATCCAAAATCAAGTTTGGCTAGGGTATGGATAATCCATGGAGAGAAGGGATCTATTTATATAAATGGTTTGTGTTAATGGTTAAGAAGACAACAAATGGCAGTAATAAGACCAAGCATCTCAGGTAGACTTAGTGATACCAGGAACAAAAGAGGAGGTTATGGGAGCATGGAGCATTTAGAAAATGGGTCCAGAAAATGTGTCAGCTCTCTAATACCAGAAGAAAACATGTTGGCTTCCTAAAAGATCCAAATCAGTTCACACAATAGCTCCCACCATAATGGCAGCTCTAATAAAGTGCCTGGTCAGCCTGTCCTGCCCTCAGTTTGTAGTTCTTAGTATGTCCAGGTCACTGGAAAACCCACCACGTTCCCGTGAGCTCAATGGGTTACACTAGATTAATTTCCAAATGTAGCGTACTTCATTTTGGGCCTCTAGCCAGTGTTCCAGTTAAAATGAGAAAACCAGGATTAAGTTCAGTGACATTTCTGTTGCCCCATAAAACTATAGAACCCTTCATTTGTGACTGCCAAGTAATCTGGTCCCTTAGAACGTGGAGGAACCCTTACTTTGCTTAAGGTAGCCTTCCTGGTAGGTGACCCTTGGAATTGCTTGTTTAAACAAAGTTTAATTAATGCCCAATGGCAGGAACAATGCCGCAGATAAATAGTTAACGAGTTGGAAGGGAAAATGAGAGCATGGGGTTTAATAACATGTGCAGAACAGCTTGACTCCATCTCTGCCTGGGGCCTCCCAGTTCCCCAGACTATGCTTTCCCCTTGCCTTCCCACCTCCATGAAGAATCTGGGAGGAAACATGGAAGGCAACCCCTCAAGCTGTGACTTGCTAACCAAAGGCGTAGCTGAATTTTAGGTTAATATTTACTCAGTGAGGAAATGCTCTAATTAAGACTAGCTCTTTAAGTCTCAAAGCCCCACCCTGGAAGGACAGAAGAGCCCTCTCCCAAAGGGCTCTACCCCAGGGGGTGACTAATCCTTTGCTGTCCTGCACCCAGATGTCTTAGAGATGGGGTTAGGCAGATCTTCCTTCTAAACTCAAATAAGAATGAAATTGGGATTGGGGCTTAAATTTTCCTGGGGTGTTTAATGGCTTCTCGAGTAAGAACTGACTGTGTAGATCTCCAATCCCAGACAGTAAAAAAGGAATAGCTAAATGTCTGGAGGTGAAAGGAAAAAATGTTTTTATTGACTTGACAGAGAGAGAAAGAGAAGTGTGAAGGGGAGAGAGAGAGAGGGAGGGAGAGAAGCATCAACTTGTTTCACTTAGTTGTTCCATTCAGTTGTGCACTCATTGATTGCTTCTTATATGTGCCCTGAACAGGGGTTGAACCCATGACCACTGGTGCACCAGGTCGATACTTTATCCACTGAGCTACCCAGCCAGGGCCAAAGAGATTTTTAATGTAGGGAAACAGTTTAGTATAAGAGTAAGAGCAGTAGTCAGATGTCCTGGGTCAAATCCTGGCTCTAAAACTGTTTTCTGTGTGACCTTTGGGTGACTCAGCTCTCTAAGCTTTAGTTTCCTCCTGAGTAAGTTGCAATAATAGTGTCTACATCATGGGGTTCTGGAGAGAATTAAGCAAAAATAATCCAGTAAAGTGCTTAGTATGTAATAAGTGCTTAAAGAATATTTGCTACCATTAATTTGGTCATTCATACAATTATTCATTCAAATAATATGCCAAGCATCCAAAATGTACCAAATAACATGTTAGGTAATGGTAATACAGGAAATTGTCCCTTTCCTGAAGGAGTTCATAGACTAATGGAGAAATAAATGTATACATGTTTCTTCTAAGTTATAATAATTGCAATAATAAAAGAATGAACCAAAGTGTTATTAATGCGCAGAAAGGGAGTTCTTTCTGTGGAGAATTTCAGGAAGGCATCATGGTGACATTTAAACTGAGTGTTTAAGGAAATGTAAGACTTCTTTTAGAAAGAGAAAAGAGACAAAGTTATCCCAGAAAGAAGAAATATCGTGAACAGGAGCATAATAATGATGATAAAAAGCCCAATGTGTTTGGGAAACAACTGGAAATTTGTCTGGAACACCAGGGTGAAAGGTGAACATGGTGAGCAAGAATGTCATGGGCCACATCACTTCTTTTTTGACTACTTGTGGTTCTTTATATCTAAAACTTGTGTTAAGAAAGAGTTTGTAAAAATATATGTGGGAAATATTGAGTTTTTCAGAACAATATTTATATTGATTTTTCTTAATAATGATTAATAAATATCCCAAATAACCAAGAATCTGTAAGGCTGATCTCCCAACAAACTCCCACACATAATTTTATCACTTAAATTTGATCCTTCCTTATATATCCTTTCCCCTCCCTCCCTCCCTCCCTTCCCTCCCTCCCCTCTCCTCCCTCCCTCCCTCCAGGTTGTTGGCTTGGGTGAGAACCCATCTGGCTTAAGCACGGGCTCATCAGCTTGAGCACAGGGTTGCTGGCTTGAGCGTGGGATCATAAACATGACCCCATGGTCGCTGGCTTAAGTCCAAGGTTGCTGGCCTGAGCAAAGGGTCACTCGCTCTGTTGTAGCCCTCTGGTCAGGGCACAATGAGAAAGCAATCAATGAACGACTAAGGTGCCACAACGAAGAATTTATGCTTCTCATCTCTCTCCCTTCCTGTCTGTCTGTCCTTATCTGTCTCTGTCTCTCTTTCTGTCTCCGGCACACAAAAACAAAAACAAAAAAACAATCAACGATATTTTCAGACTACTGAAATATATATATGCTAATCCAGATACTGTAAAGAAAAACCACTTAGTGTGTTCTGAGTAATTAGCTGAAAGGGTTATACTAAAATTCTATGATATGGGGTGGGGTCAGCAAGGTGGAAGCATCTTTTCATTTGCAGCCTGACATTTATGTCACCTAAACTCTTGGGAAGTCAAATTTATACACTGGCTTTTTGGGGTCACTTTGGATTCCTGATTATAGTCAATTTTTGTTCATCCACTATGCATTTTGCTTTACTCTGGAATTCTTTTCAAACTTGAAACAAAGTTCTCTAGTATTGGCTAGCTCCCTGGTTGATAGATAAGTTTATACTTTGACAAGACCTCAATTATATTTCATGTAAGCATGTGTGTGTGTGTGTGTGTGTGCATGCACACACACACACACACACACACAGAGCCAGCTCCTGATAGCCAATTGTTAAATTTCCAGAAACTTTGCAAGCCAACTTCTCAACACAGCCATTAATAAAAGTTTATATAAACTTAATAAATAAACTATTTATTTAATAGAGAAATAAATGGAGAGAGAAAAAGGGAGAGAAAGAGAAAGAAGCATCAATTTTTTGTTCCACTTATTTATACATTCATTGGTTGATTCTTGGATATACCCTGACTAGAATCAAAATTACAAGCTTGGCTTATTGGGACAGCACTCTAACCAACTTAGGCAACCCAGCCAGGGTCTTAAATAATTATTTTAAATGCAAAGATAAATACTCAAAATTTATCACTTCCTAATTATTTACACTTTTTATATTTGTATGCTGGGAATACAATAGTGTGCCATTGTGCTTCTCTTCCCAAGTCTTCAGTGAAGTCATGCTGGTAGCTTGAAATCAGCCATTGTGGGAGTATTTACATCATAAAAATTTGTGAACGCTGTGAATCAGGGCTTTTTATTTCAGAGGGTTGGGTGTCCAACTTTTACCAGCGTACCGCTGCACATATATATACACACCCTCCTTCAGTGTACACTTCTTCTATATTCTTGTTAACATAGGTGTCACCACTTTTTTATATGTCTCAGGACAACGTATCAAAGAAAACGTTTTCATGCATCAAAATATTTTGGTATATGCATCATTCAAAATTAGGATTTCTTACAAATATATTTATCTGCCTGCTTATTGGGGCAAGTAGATAAGCATTACTAGACATTACAGTGCTTAGATTTCCCCTCTGAATCCCTTTAAGGCATTTCACATTGTGAGGGGCCTCACTCAAAGAAGATACCCACATCTACTTTCTTAGGTGTGGTATTTCTCCCCTATTATAAGACTGAATTAAGAACACTGCTGGCACAGAATAAAAAATCTTGCCAATTTCTCAAGTCTTTGAAAGAGTAATTACTCAGTAGCCAAGGATAAATTTACATTGGATGACTCTTTTGGCCTTTCCCGCTAACAGAAATGTATTTATGAATTCAGTCGTTTCACTGTCATATTATTTCCTTGCTTTGTACAATTAAGCCAAGTGTAATCTCAAAATAGAATCAATTCCTGAATAAATACTGTTTTAAGGCTGATGTAACTTTTTGGTTTTCTGCAAGCTGCAGTTGAACATACATATCTAACAGGCCAGCCATACAGGAGGCCAGCCAATGCTTTAGATGTTTAATCTACTTAATGGGATAAAGGTTAGGCATAATTAAATATTTTTGAGCTTGAATCTCTCAGTGTAATAAGCAAATGACTTTGAATTAAATCCATCCAAGGGATAAAATAAAAACATTTATCAAGGTAGCAGTTTTGAAGGAATAACTCTCCTTGTCAAACTTTAAAAGGCTTGACACTTTGGCCAAAGGCCTAAAGAAAACATATCAACTTTATCATATTCTTATTAATAGCATTCACAAAAAGTGTGGATAGAAAGATGAATTCCCTCTTCTCAGTCTTTGCTAAGCCCCAGGACTTGCCTTTTGTTATTTTGGTTTTCATATTGTCCTGTGAATTAAGGCTCTGATGCAGTAAATGTCTGGAAAGAGCAAAGATCAAGCACTCTAACTCTTACACACGGAAGATTTCCCTATATCTGATGACTAAAGGCAGCACTGATGAGCCTGACCAGGTGGTGGAGCAGTAGATAGAGTGTTGGACTGGGATGCGGAGGACCCAGGTTTGAAACCTGAGCCCAGCTTGAGTGAGGGCTCATCGGCTTGAGCACGGGGTTGCTGGCTTGAGCGTGGGATTATAGATATGACCCTATGGTCACTGGCTTGAAGCCCAAGGTCGCTGGCTTGAGCAAGAGGTTACTGGGTCTGCTGTAGCCCCTCAGTCAGGGCACATATGAGAAAACAATCAATGATCATCTAGGGTGCTGCAACAAAGAATTGATACTTCTAATTTCTCTCCCTTCCTGTCTGTCTGTCCCTATCTGTCCCTCTCTCTGACTCTCTCTCTGTCTCTGTCAAAAAAAAAAAAAAAAAAGGTAGCACTGACGAAAGGCAAAGACTGTTTCTAGGAGAGAAAAGTGCTCAGCTCCTGAAAGAAACAAGGAAGAGTCCCCATGGCCAATGCATCAGAAATCCATCCAGGGATGTGTTCACAAGCCTAGCATCCTGCTGCCTCAGTTCCTATCTAGAGCCACTGCTCTAAAATCCTGGTTCCATTTCTTTATTGATTGGTATAGACTTTGAGGAAGAGAAAGAGAAACATCAATTTGTTGTTCCACTTTTTAATGCATTTATTGGTTGATTCTTGATGTGTTCTGACCAGGGATTGAACCCACAACCTTGGCATATTGCGACTATGCTCTAACCAACTAAATTATCCAGCCAGGGCCTGGTTCCATTTCAACATGGATTTCTCAGTGTTGGTGACCGCTGACATCAATCACTCCTCTTTGCTACTTTCCCTGAAAAGACTGTGGTCCAAACAGCTGCCTGTGCCAACAAAACTTTGCATCCAGGCTCAGCACTGATTTGTTTTCTGGCCTGTTGACCAGAAAATTATTCATCTAACGGCTGTCAGATAAAACTAACCCGTTGGACAGGATGCCTTGTAGATAATTCCCTAAGATAGGCCATACTATGTCTTCAGAGAGATCTATACTGCTGTGGGCAGTGACCCAAAGGCCAGAGAAAGGGACTGAGGGAGGAAAAGGAGATGAATGGGGCTGGGTAACCAGGTTCTGTGGGAAGACAAATAACACGCTGTCATATGAAAGTAAAAAGAATTCCCATTAGCTGTGCTGAGCCCTTGTCTCCAATGTCCAAGAGTGACTGCTAGCCTAACGTTTTCATTTTGAGAGTAATTCCTTTACATTTTAGGATCAGGGCGTGGAAAGAGAGTGTTGGCCAAGAGCTCTTTCCCTACCTCCACCTCTCTCTCTTTACACATATACATGCATACAAATGTACATGCACATACACACCTACACTTCTGTGTGTATATGTGTAAGCCTTGATATCAGACCTTGTTTCTGACACTGTGCATTTTAACAGATAGTTTTCTGGATGTCTGCTTTAAGAACACTGTATTATGCTTTCGAATTATGACCTATGTTCTATCATCTTTCACTTGTATGTTTATTTTAAGCCTCTGATCCTTGGCACTAAGTTTTTAAATATTCCACATTTTAAATTCTATCAGTGTGCTCCATGTAAAAGAACTTGTTTAGGCCAAATATCCATAAAATGAGTGTTTGCTCAACAATTGAGTAGATTTTGTTTCCTTGTTGACTCACTTCAAGCCCTAGAGAGTGGAATGCCTTGCCTTCACAGGCTACCTGATAGCCATCAGAGTCACTGTATTTGACTAGGAGGAGTGGGTACAAGAAGAGTATATATAAGGCCAGGGGTCGCCGCCACCATCGTGGCCATTCACATGCAGGTTTCCATTGGATTCGGGCAGATGGTCAAGAAACAGCGGAGCTGGAGGATGGTGCACTATTCTGTTTATTGGTGTCTCACCAAGATGGGCAAGCCACAGAAGAAGCCAAAGGAAAAGCAGGTCTGCTTTTCCCATGGAGGGCAAGGGATCAGGGAGGGGAGAAAAAAGAAATCCTCTTGCACCTCTCTTTTGGTAAACGTTAGCAAGACAATGGCCCCTCCCAATCAAGAAGGCAACCCACAACCTCACAGACCACTATACCTGGCATCGCCCAACCCCCAATGCACACTATAAGCGAGCAAACATATACACCATATTTACAAACTATTTGACCAACAGTATGATATTTAAGCCGTGATGGCCAAGTCAAGCCCTTCTCTCAACTCAAACTAATCCAAGAGAAAATTCTTTCTGAGGAAATGCAGGGATAGAAAATTTTCATCAGATTCTGGCCCTGGTCAGTTGGCTCAGTGGAGAAAGCATTGACCCAGTATATGGACATACCAGATTCAATTCCTGGTCAGTGTACACAAGAGAAGCAACCTTCTGCTTCTCTCTCCCTCCCCCTCCCCCTCCTCTCTCCCAGTGGCTTGATTGGTTTGAGTGTTGGCCCCGGGCACTGAGGATAGCTTGGTTGGTCTGAGCATTAGCTTCAGGTGCTAAAAATATCTTGGTTGATTAGAGCATCAGCTCCAGAGGGGGGTTGCTGGATGGATCCTGGTCAGGGTGCATGCAGGTGTCTGTCTCACTATCTCCACTCCTCTCACTTTAAAAATAAAAATAAATAAAGAAAAAAAATTCCATCAGATCCAAAGGAAGAAGAGGCAAGTTTATGATTGACAAATTCAAGGAAAGGACAGACAGAACTGCAATCTGAAGGAACTGAGCCGAAGACCAGGGCTTCCTGGGTGAGAGCCAAAGTATGCAACTGTTCTTTTCATTAGCTGGGGAGTCTAATGACTACTTTCTTCCCACTCCTCCATCAAGTATGTCTTCTGGCCAGCTGCCTGAGATGGCACCATCTTTGAATTCCTGAAAATTCTACTTCTGGAATGTCTTTTCAGTTTCCTATAACCTTGTGCATTTCCTTAACTGTGTTGGAGAGGTAACCCAACACCATCCATCTCTCATAAATTTCTGCATTGTTTCTAAAATAATGGAGACAAAACTTGGAGATGTGTGTGGCGATGGGTGCCTTTATTCAGACTAGTGGATATTACTGTGCCCCGCAAAGGCTGGGGATACCCCTGAAGTCTTCCCGGGTGGGACCCTTTAGAGATGGGCTCAGGGTCTGAGCTGCTTGGGAGAATTAGACACATTGCCGAGCTAAGAATTTTAAGTTGGTTAAAACCCTTTGAGATAAAGGCTGCTCACTTCCAGCTATAACTTTCACAAATCCACTATTGTTTAAAAAATAACAGATGAAACTCAAACAGCTGAGCTCTTCCATGCACCTTGTTCCAGACCCATGAAAGCCTTCCCTGCAGTTTCCCCACTACAGGACTTAGTGCTTGGACGTGATGCTCCTGAGTTTGCAGTGTCTATGATTTCTATTTAAAGCAAATCGCAGACAGAGAAATATTTGCTGTAAATTATTATAGCAATGTGACACATGGCTTTTCTGCCACAAAGGTCACTCTGTCACAAGCCTCTCGCTTCCTCCTCAATTGCTGTTCATTCCAGGAGGCTTCCTCAATTTCAGCGATTCTTGTGGTGCAGAGACACCCGCCCAGCCATTTATCACTGGTAATAGCCAGGAGAGCTGTGAGCTGTGATCTTTTACATCCCTGCACAATGATCTGAGTCTTGGAAGGCTTCCTAAACTCCCTGACCCCCTCGGCCTGGTCAGGGCCTCTCTTCCTTTCTACGTGGGACAGATTGAGTTCAGATGCAGGGCTCTCCCACTGCATAGAAGCTTGTAGGTCACAGCAACGTCCAACAGATTCATTAACATAGCAATCGAAGGAGAGAAAAGAAGGCTGGGCGATTCTGGTGAATGCTGAGCCTTGTTCTGTATCCTCACATAGAATGTTGATAGACCCGCGATCCTAGAATTTGAGGCTCTGTTTTGCAAAAGAATTTCAGAGTCGAAAGCATTGGAGTAGAGCCATCAGGACGGAAAGCCTTGCATTACAAAGCCCTGCTGCAGACAAGCTCAGCTCAGGGGAGAGTCTTCACTAACCTCACGATTGCGTGGTCAATGACCTGCTTCATTTCCAGCTCCATTCCAGCAGGTGAAAAGTATTTTTAAATTTTGAATGAAGGCAAGAATTCCTTTTCTCCCATCAGTGGTTCTTGTTACTTGTTCTCTTAGAACACAATGCCTTTCTTCAGCCCTGCCTTCTGAGCAGAGGGCCTGCCAGCAACATGCAGGCATTGCCATAGTTTCTGATGGACCCACTCTGGCTCTGAGGGTGGAAGCAGGGTGTGCCTGTTACATACAGACTCCCAGGGGAAGCATTCCTGAGTAAGCAGGCCTGAGTGTGCCCACATCCATCCCGGCTCTTTCCTCGGAACGGCCTTCGGAGTAGCTTTCCAGACAGGCGCCCCTCACTGGCTTGCACCATAGCCTGTCAGGTCTTGCTTGCCGGGACCCGGGACTCTGGTGCAATCCACAGCTGAGAGACAGCACCAGCATGTATGGTCTGAACAATGGGCCATCTTGAACTCATAACTATATTTTGGGAACAAAAACTGTGCATAGAGATTTAAGGAATTCAGCAGTTGGATAGAAGAAAAGCAAGGCTATGCGAGAAGGGTTGCTTTTGGCCCCACCTACTTTTTTGGCCACAAATTCCAGAAGACTTCTGGAATTACTTATTCGAAAAGTCTCAGTTGGGAAAAAAATGTCTAAAACATTTCCCCAGTAGTAGGCACTTTACCAGATACTTCCTCATACAAAGGTGCACTTTACAAGCACTGGATTTGAAATTTAGAAAGGACAAAAGTCACAATGACTGAAATGGGATTATTTCTTTACAGAACTTAATAAGACCAAGTTATATACAAAATTAGAGTAGTTTAGTTTTTGATTCCAATTTTGAAAAAGAGACCAAGTTGAATATCTTAAAGTTACAGCTTCCCCAAAAGTGATGCTCAAATTTATTTTCAAGGAAAAACAACAACAAAAACAGCAAATCAATTACCTTTTCCTACTTTTTTACTATTAATACATATAATCACACACACCAGTAAGCCGCAGTTCTGCTTTTGAAGTTACCTATTTCTTTATAGCAGCTCATTACCAAAATAAATTGTAAAGAGAAATAAAAAGACACAGCATGATTCAGGTGGCAGGTAGGTGTGGGAAAATCCAAGGAAAGACAGGAAGAGGCCCGGCACTGTATTGCTGGAGATTTCCAAACGTCGCCCTATGGAAGCAACAATGTAAACCCTCGAGAAATCTTTGTTTTTTCCAATTCCTGAACTCTAGTTCCTCTTTCATGAGGACCATCCGTCTTGTAGTCCAGGTCCTTGTGGGACCCCCCCCCCCCACGCCCATCTCCTGCATTGCTTTGTCCTTAAAACACCCACATTACCTGAGAGAATCTCCTGTCCTTCTGAGCCTGGCGAACCAGCGTCTACTTCAGCCCCAACTGCACCTTGGACATGGGCTTTAGCCAAACAGGGAAGCTACGGGAGTAGAAAAAGAAGTTCTGGTGGAAAGGCTATAGGACATGAAGTACAATTTGGAAAGCCAGGTTCTAAAAACTCATTCATGAGTCTGCTTTGGTCATTGGCCTCTACTGGGGCGTAGAATAATTTGCTAGGTGTTTATTATATGGCAAAACCAGGAACTCTTGCAGGTAGGGCCCTCAGGATGAAATCTGGCATACAGTCTGTCCCACGACTTTGAATGAAAGCTGTCTGGGACAGGCAGCTGGAGTAGGTAGGGGCAGTCACAGGTCTGCTCAGGCCTTGTCCCCTCTTCTCCTCAGGCAGCCAGACTAGGCAAACACAGACCCAGGAGCCAGCATGGCACCACTCCAGGGTGAATGAGACCCTGGAAATGCACAAGTCAGCCCTTCGCGGTGGCCCTAAAGGAGGCCCAGTGGCAAGAAAGCATGTTCCCTCAACAGCTGCAGACCCCAAGCTTGTCCCCTTCCCACCCACCCCCTATCTCCGACCTGTGCTATCTCACTGTGCTGCCAAGAGGTAGCCCGAACCTGATCACTTTTCAAACCCCGAAGTCATCTTGCTCGGCCCCTTTTCCCTACACCGCAGCCTCTTCGGCTATAACACAAGAGGCACCTAGATCAATAGCAGGACCAACCCTGACTTTTAGCCACTAATAAATGGTAACATTTCATCCTCTGATTAAGAAGCATGTGATGCAGGACCTTCTAGAGAGGAACCAGGGGCAGCTGAACTCGCTATGCAGTTTGAGTGGGTGAGGAGGGAAGATCAGGACAGGGGAGTTCAGCCGCCTCTCCGTCAGGGATTCCTGCTAGCCCCCAGCTCAGGGATACTCGTGACTTTTGTTTATTTGTGAACTCTCATTGCTCACTGACAATTAGCGTTCTTATATCTTATATTAAAGACTGTGCAAGAAATAGTCTCTGATGAGCCTGGGTTGGTCACCAGCAGCTGTCATTTTGGGCCCTAAGCTAGCCTGTGGCTCACCTGCCTCGTCTTTCTACAGGCAGGGGCGTCGGAGAGTTTTTTTCTGGCTAATGGCTGGGGGCTTGCAGCATTCACTGGTTTCCTCCCTCCAGAATGTAAGTGGAATCGTGAAAAGGAAGGAAACAATCTTCTACAGTTCCACAGCATGAAAGCTCCCTCCGGGCTGAGGCATCTTGGGAGCCTGCTCTTAGTGAGGCTCCCGTCACACATGTGGCATTTCTCTTAACAGCAGAGCCTCCAAATTTTTGTTCTGAAAGCGTCAGTCAGCCATTATCTGCTGCCATTTTGTAAAGAAAAACAACAAAAAATTATACCACACTTTTGCTCAAGGCTGTGAATAGTAAAATTTGCCAAGGAAAATGGTGGGAAATGTATTGCTTAAATCCTTTCAAACTTGCCTGAATAAAGCACTTCGCTCAGACTAAGGAGAATAGACTGGCGCTGACCCTGCAGGGCATCGATAAGATGACCTCAGAGGGTTGTTTTTCCTTCCTGTGCCTGGTTTCTATGAAGGAGAAAGACTGGAGCTGAACCAATGAAACAGAAAAGTTCATACCCCCTTTCTACCCCCAAGTCCTTTAATCTTTAGTTGGGTTCTGATTCCATATTGTCTCCACCAAAGAAATTTTAAAAGCATCTACACATAATGTCATCCTAAAATGTTGTAAAATCATCATTTCAAAAAGCCTTTCGTGTTTCCATTTCTTCTTCCATAATTACTGCAAATGTCATCATGAGTGGACTCTGAATAATTCTGCCAGTTCCCTCTGGTGCCTCAAAGTGCCCTCCACCTTACAGCAGTCAATTAGAGTCAAATGTTCCGTTGCCTGGCTTTGTGAAGCTGTGATGAGGTAAGGGTTGTTTGCTCTTTGAGATCCAAATAATCACACGGCAGCTTCTTGGACAACAGCTAGAATCCAGAAAAGTAAAAGCAGAAGGAAACGGCATCTTTTGCAAGAGCTGTATAGCTTTGCTTTCTTTTCTTCTTTCATGTATTCTGTTTAGGAAGCAGATAAGGAGGTATTATTATTGAGAAGGAAGCGTGTGCATTAGCTACCATGGTAACTTATGTTACTATTGGCACTGTCCAGGTCAATTAAGGCCTTTTCATAATGCTCATTCTGGGACTGAGAAAGCCACTCAAGTCAGAGACAGATAAGTATCTTACAAGCACTGAGCATCAGGCTTCAAATGTCCTTCTATTGACTTTCCTGGCAATTTTACTGTGTGCAGTGGAGTTGCATTTACTCCAAGCCCCTGGGAAGAGCCTGGGTCCTGGATGTGCCCAGTTCTAGCTCTGGGCAGGGAGACCTCCTTTAGAAGGGGGCCATCTTGCCACCATATGTTTCTGCACCTGCTGCCTAGTCGCTCTGCAGTTGGAGTCCAAGCCCCACTTGCTTGCTTCTGTGGAGATCGTTCCTCCCAGGCCCTTGGCATACAGAGTCACTCTAGCAGGGTTCCCATGGAGCTGTGTCCCAGTACTAGAACACTGGCAAACACTTTTTTAAAAAATTTCTTTAGCAAGAGAAAGAGACAGACAGACAGGGACAGACAGACAGAAGGCAGAGATATGAGAAACATCAACTTACAGTTGCAGCACTTTAGTTGTTCATGATTACTTTCTCATATGTGCCTTGACCGAGGGACTCCAGCCAAGCCAGTGACCCCTTGCTCAAGCCAGTGACCTTAGGCCAAAGCCAGCAACCTTGGACTTCAAGTCAGTGACCTTTGGGTTCAAGCCAGCAACCATGGGGTCATGTCTATGATCCCACGTTCAAGCCAGTGACCCTGTGCTCCAACTGGTGAGCCCACGCTTAAGCCAACGACTTCGAGGTTTTAGACCTGGGTCCTCAGTGTCCCAGGCCAATGCTCTATCCACATTCATTTCTTTTCAGCTCTCATTCATACAACTGTGGGTTAATCCTCCCAGTGTACTGAGATATCTATGTTTACTAATCCCCAATTACCTTGATGCTTACCTATTTCCTCAGCCACTTCTTTGGAGGTGACACGAGGTGCCCTAAACCATGCATTTCAAATCCTACAGAGTCACTTCCATTGCTTCTTGGGAGTCCTAGCTCTATCATTTTACACTTTACTGGCCATGATGGTTTTTCACCATTAATGCAAAGTGATGGGCAGGAAGGAAGAACACATAAGGTTAAATACGTGGCTATTTAACTCAGGAGAGTGTGAATGATAGTGGCTCATATCCTGGAGAACACACACACTGATAGAGGATTTCTAGTGGATACATTTAGTATGTGTTCAGTGCCGCATTCATTCAGGACACACTGGGACAGCTACACTGGGTGTTAGTAGCTGCTTATTTGGTGTCATGCCATATGGATTGGAACTATTTCAGTGATTAATAAATAGTATTAATGTAAACAAGTACTTCATGGGACAGTTTTAAATGAGGAATGCTATATATTATATATAATCAGTCATATGTATAAGGCCTAGGATTTTAAAAGCATTTTCTGACCCCCTTTAACCTTTCCTTGGAAATTTCTCAGGAGGACCTGCTTGGGTCAGCAAGGAGGCCAAGCAGACAGGGCCTCGGGTCTCCCCCTTCTCCTACCTCTGTTTACTCAGAGCACTTCATGGGGCTCTGAGTAAGATTTCTTTTGAGGACAGTGCTCTCTATTAATTAGAAATAAGGTTGACATCCTATAAGATAGACAATCCCTATACAGGTGGTATTTGTATGGGGGCCATAAAGGTACATGGGAAAGGAGACCTAATCCAATCTTGGGGGTGAGGTATGGAAGACTTTCCATAAAGAGTGATTCCTGCGTTGTGTGTAGGGTGGGGGTGGGCAACTATGTGCCTTCCAGGTGGAGGTAGCAGCATGTGGAAAGTCCCAGAACCAAGGAGAAAGAAAGGTTAGCTTCTTCAGAGAGTTTCAATGTGTTTGGTTTCAGATAAGATGAAAGATGCCTCCCTATTCCACTTTGTCAGTTTCACATCCTTTAACCAATGCTCTGTGTCTGGGTGGTGCCTTCCATACTCTTTTTTTTTCTCTCTTAATTCAGTGAGCAAGAGGAGGCAGAGACAGACTCCTGCATGCACCTAACCGGGATCCACCCGGTAAGCCCCATCTGGGGGCGATGCTCTGCCCATCTTGGGGGTTGCTTTGTTGCTCAGCAACTGAGCTCTTCTTATGCCTAGGCAGACATAGAGCTATACTCAGTGCCCAGGGTCAACTCGCTCCAATCAGCCATGGCTGCAGGATGGGAAGAGAGAGAGAAAGAGAAGCGAGAAGGGGGAGGGGTAGAGAAGCAGATGGGCGCTTCCCCTGTGTGCCCTGATCGGGAATTGAACCCAGGACATCCACACGCTGGGCCGATGCTCTACCACTGAGCCAACCAGCCAGGGCCTCCAAACCCTTGAATTTCAAACCTAGCAAGGATACTGTATGTTTCTCCTTGTTTTTTTGGTACTGCTGGACTTGGACCTCAACCACATTATCAGAACATACTTCCCATGTGACCCAGTTTGAGACACTAGACATTGAATCCAGTCATCTCACCTTTACATTTGCCTTTCACCATTTCCACATACCTAACAACGTTTTCCAGATTCCTGAGCCCCATCAAGCCTGAGGTCTGATTTGTCTAAAACAATTGCTGAACTTCCACTGGCCAAGACCTAGCCTGCTCATTTTCATTTGGTTTCTTAGTCATGTCTTTGGACAAGAATCTTTGCAACAGAATGATAGAGTGACCTCGCAAATGCCAAATGCCCAACACCATACAGTGAGCAAGTGTAGCACCTTGGTTTGTGCTTGTAAAATTTTCATATGGCTAATTCTCAACAATTATTGTGCTGCCCTGTAGCTCGCTAAGATATCTCTGTACCATGTTGTAGCCCAGCTATGATATTTTAGCTTACAATTAAGTTTTTCATCTGTGGGCAATGTTCCATGCTCTATTCTTTACTTTGGACTTCTCTCAGGCAAAGAGGTCTCCAAGTTGTGAGAATTGAAAATGCCAGAAATTTCCTCCCTTTGTGCACTGCTGAGCACCATGATGATGTCTCCCAGAACTCTGGGCTTATCAAAATCAAAGAGCTCTCACCTGACCAGGCAGTGGCGCAGTGGATAGAGCATCATACTGGGATGCAGAAGACCCAGGTTCGAGACCCCTAGCTCACCAGCTTGAGCGCAGGCCCATCTGGCTTGAGCAAAAAGCTCGCCAGCTTGGACCCAAGGTCGCTGGCTCCAGCAAGGGGTTGCTCGGTCTGCTGAAGGCCCGTGGTCAAGGCACATGTGAGAAAGCAATCAATAAACAACTATGGTGTCGCAACAGCAACAAAAAACTAATGATTGATGCGTCTCACCTCTCTCCATTCCTGTCTGTCTGTCCCTATCTATCCCTCTCTCTGACTCTCTCTCTGTTCCTGTAAAAAAAAAAAATCAAAGAGCTCTGTTTTAGTCTTTACAGAGCCATCCTCTCTGGTGGAGAAACCACCTAGTTCTACACTGCTTATTATGGTCTCCAAATTGTTGATTGTGACAAAGTTTTGTGTATAGGAAATAACCACTTCCCTTCTCCCTTTGTAGGACTTTTAAAAATTTTGATCTTAGATAAGAAGCCATAAATAATTACATAAACAATTACTCAGCCTTTGCATTTTTTCTTTTAATCCTATAATGGTACTTTAGCAATAACATCAACACTACTTTTTTTTCTCCCAGTTTTCACAGTGAATGAAAATAGGAAGAAAATTTAAATATTTTAAGTATCTGGTTTTTAAGATTTGCATTATTTGTGAGAAGATGCTTTGCTGGCTCCTAACTTGCTAACCATACATGACTATGCAGCTGAATGCCAAGTTTTTCTTTTCCCCAGGCAGAGAATAAGACCGATTTTACAATATGTCATTGATGACACAAATTTCCCAGTTAAATGCCGTACTTAGATTAAAACTGTGGTTTTAGAAGTGAACCATAACTACAGTATCTAGTATTAACTATCTAAACCAGTGGTTTTTAACCTGGGTTCTATCGAACCCTAGGGTTTCGATGAGTCGGTCTCAGGGGTTCGGAGAAGCCTCTGCCACAGAGGCCAGAATAAAGTAATACCATAATTTGTTGTGAGTTCATGCACTTTGTTGGTTTTGTTCTTTGAGCAAGGTGATGTTCATGCACGGCTCATTTTGTGCACCAGTAAAAAAACATATACCTATGTCTTGAATTTGGGAAAAAAAATCATATTTTATTTATCACTAAAGAAGGGTTCGGTGAATGCGCATATGAAACTGGTGGGTTCGGTACCTCAAAAAAGGTTAAGAACCACTGATCTAAACTGTAACTTCTTCCAAGCCATAAAGAAGTTGAAAGTTAGGTCACTCTCTAAACAGAGGTTGGTCTTACTAATAGACTGTTACCTTTAATGGGACAAAAGGCGATGGCAATGCTACATGAATATTAAGCTGGCCTATCCTATTCAGCTTTTCTCTTCTCTCCTCTCCTCTCCCCTCCTTCCTCTCCTCCCTTCCCCTCCCCTCCCTTTTCCATTCCCCTTCCCTCTCCTCTCCTCTCCTTTCCTTCCCTCTCCTCTCCTCTTCTTTTTTCTTTTCTTTTTAATTAAGTGAGAGACAGGGAGGCAGAGATAGATTCTTGCATGTGCCCCGACTGGGATCCACCAAGCAAGCCCCTATGGGGCAATGCTCTGCCCATATGGGGCCATTGCTTGACAACTGAGCTATTTTAGTGACTGAGGCGAGCCATCCTCAGTGCCTGGGGCCAATTTGCTTCAACTGAGCCATGGCTATGGGAGGAGAAGAGAGAGATAGAGAGAAAGAAGGTGGTAGAGGAGGAGGGATGGAGAAGCAGATGGTTCCTTCTCCTGTGTGCCCTGACTGGAAACTGAACCCAAAACATTCACATGCTGGGCACATACTCTACCACTAAGCCAACTGGCCAGTGCCCTATTCAGCTTTCTATGAGAAGCTGAGAATAAAAATGTTATGCTTCAATGTGAGGAATAAATATTTGCCATGTACTTAATGATAGACTAGACATTTATTGTTTGAAAATGTTCTGGAACCTGACCTGCGGTGGTGACTTGAAATGCTAAAGTCACTGGTTAGCATCCCTGGGCTTGCCCAGTTGTTGGGCAAATGAGTTTTGTAAAATTTGTGTTTTTTGAGTTTGCTCACTTGTATTGTTAAAAATGGCTGCTGCCCACGTGAATTGTGCTGCCAGGTAAAACTGCTAATTACCTTCCTGCTTGGGAAGAGGTTTTGTTATGCTAATGTGTGCTGGAGGAGGGGTTTTTGCACCAAAAAGTTTTAAAAAGAAGAAGAAGAAGAAAGAAGGAAGAAGGAGAAGGACAGTTTTTTTGGGTTTTTTTGCAGAGTGAGGGCAGGGAGGAAGAGTGCTGGAGAGAAAGAAGACAAGATTGGGTGGAAGGAGAGAGAAGCCAGTTTGTGTAGAGAGTAAGAAGCCATGATGGCAGATGGGGAACCAGAGATGACTTAGACTGGTGAGGGGCTTTTGAGTCGAAGAAAAACTGGAAAAAATTCTCCTGGTTGTGGAACTGGAGAATGTGTGAGTGGGTTTTGGTGCCCCATGTGTTTGTTTTTAGTCGCCCACTTGTTGCGAGGCTAGAATAAAGGAATGGCCCACCAGTTTTTGACTCTGCTGTTTCTCTACCGTCTGTCTGAATCTAATGGGAACCTGCACCTGCCTGGCAGTGACTGTGGTCATGACTAATGGCCTTACAAAGGGGAAAGAGAGAGAAGCCAGTTTTGCAGAGTAAAAAGCCATGTTAGCAGACGGGGAACCAGAGATGAGGGGCTTTGTGAGCTCCACTGAGACTGGTGGGGGCTTTGATTCTAGGAAAAACTGGAGAAGATTCTCCTGGTTATGGATCTGGATAATGTGTCAGTAGCTTTGTGAGCTCTGAATGAATGAAGAGGGAAATATCTTTCACTGTTTGTGTTTGCTCGTCAGCTGGTACAAGACATGAATAAAAGAATGGCCCATCAGTTTTTGGCTCCACTGTTTCTTTACCATCTGCCCAAATCTAATGAGAACCTGTATGTGAATGGCCGCGATGGCAGCTACTACTGGTCATACCCCAGTCAAAGTGTGTATAGGAAGCAACTATACAAGTTTATGCTTCCTGGTTCTCCCCCTTTCTCTCTCTCCTTCCCTCTTTCTCTCTCTCTCCTCTCTAAAAATAAATAAATAAAATCTAAAAAAACTCAAAAAACCATTCTCACCAAACATAGCATTTAAAAAAAGAAAATGTTCTAGGGAAAAAATGAAGAGCCATTTTAGCACAGAAACATGACTATTCATTAACATGAGAAAAGAAATTTCTAACTCCAAAGTGACTTGAAATAGCTAATTTAATATTTAACATTAGTATTATATACATTTTAAATATAACCACAGGAATACCTGTTTATAATTTGAATGTTATAATACTGTGACTAGTAAAGCTTCATGAAAACTATCAAGCTAAAAGCTTCATGTAATGCTCTTGTTGTGTAATTGTATCTTTTATTCTATTAAGCCTATTTGACTCATAGTAGTAGAACTGATTGCATAAATACCATTATCCGTGTCTCCCTGTGGTGCTTTTATCATTCATTCACTCATTCACTCTACATAGATCATTCATTATTCACTCATTCTATTTAAGCCTGTTAAGCACATGCTGGCGCCAACCCACGCTGTAAGGTGAAATTTGTAGATCAGGTCTTTGCCTTACAGGGTTAAAAATCAAGTGGAAGGAAGTGTGAAAAGAGCACAGAGGAATAATGGAGGGTAGGGCTGGGTCTAGATAGACAGTGGCCTGGTTTACACCATCCTACAATGTAGGATTTATCCACAAAGATGAAAAGATGTCATAAAAGGGCCCTGAGTTGGGAATTAAAAAGCTTGGGTTTGGCTCCTTGTCCAACTACTTACTAGGTTTGTGACTCTGGGCAATTTACTTCAACTTCCTGAGTTTTCTCATCTACAAAATAGAAATAATAATAGCTGTTTATCCATCTTACAGCATGGTGGTTATAAGGCTCAAGTGCTAGCACAAATGAAAAAAAATTTTTAAAGATTATATAAACTCTTAAAACTAATGAACAAATTTAGTAAAGTAGCAGGATACAAAATTAATACATAAAAGTCTGTTGCATTTGTATAATACTAATAACAATCAGAAAGAGAAATTAAGAAAACAATCTCATTTACAGTTGCATCAAAAGAATGAAATACCTAGGAATAAATTTAATCAAGGAGGTGAAATAACTGTATTTGAAAACTATAAGATGTTAATAAAAGAAATTGAAGAAGACACAAAAAGTAGAAAGATATTCCATGCTTATGGATTGGAAGAATCAATAGTGTTAAAACGTCCATACTACTTAAAGCAATCTACAAATTAATGCAATCCCTATCCCTATCAAAAATCCAAAGACATTTTTTTACAGAAATAAAAGAAACAATTCTAAAATTTGTATGGAACTGCAAAAGACCTCAAATAGCCAAAGCAATCTTGAGGAAGAAATACAAAGCTAAAGGTTATCATATTCCCTGATATAAAACTATGTTAAAAAGTAATAATAATTAAAACAGTATGGCATTGGTACTAAAACAAACAGAGATCAATGGGACAAAATAGTAATCCCAAAAATAAATCCACATTAATTTATGACAAAAGAGCCAAGAATATACAATGGGGAAAGGACAATCTCTTCAGTAAATAGTGTTGGGAAAACTGGACAGTCACATGCCAAATAATGAGACTCAACCACTATCTTATACCATATATAAAATTTATCTCAAAAGATTAAAGGCCCTGGCTGGTTAGCTCAGCTGGATGGAGTGTTGTCCTGAAGAGCCAAGGTTGTGGGTTTGAGTCCCTGTCAGGGCCAGTATGGGAAGCAACCAATGATTTCACCACTAAGTGGAACAACAAATAAATGTTTCTCTCTCTCCCCCCTTTCTCTCTGTCTCTTTAAAAACCAATCAACAGGTCCTGGCCGATTGGCTTAGTGGTAGAGCATCGGCCTGGTCTGTAGATGCCCTGTGTTTGATTCCCAGTCGGGGCACACAGGAGAAGCGACCATCTGCTTCTCCACCCTTACCTCACCCTCCCTTCTCTTCCCGTCCTGCAGCCGTGGCTGGATTGGTTCAAGCACATAGCCCTAGGCAGTGAGGATGGCTCTGTGGAGTCTCCACCTCAGGCACTAAAGACAGCTCCATTGTGAGCATTGCCCCAGATGGGCAGAGCATCAGCTCCAGATGGGAGTGACTTGGCGGATCCTGGTTGGGGCGCATGTGGGAGTCAGTCTATCTCTCTTCCTCTCACTTGAAAAAATAAAATTAATGAATAAAATTAATAAATAAACAAGACTTGAACATACAACACGAAACCATAAAACTCCTAGAAGAAAACACAGGTGGTAAGTGTCTTAACATAGGTCATGGCAGTGACTTTTTGAATCTGATACCAAAAGCAAAAGCAACAACACAACAAAAATAAGTGGGACTATATAAAATTTTAGAGTTTTTGCATAGTAAAGGAAATCATCAACAAAATGTAAAGTTAATCTACTGAATAGGAGAAAATATTTATAAGTTACATGTCTGATAAGGGGCTAATGTCCAAAATATATAAAGAACTCATATAAATCAACAGCAAAGAAATCAAACAATCCTGTTTAAAAATGGGCAGAATATGTAAATAGACAGTTTTACAAAGAAGATAGGCATATGAAAAAATAATCATCTTTAATTAACAGGGAAAGGCAAATCAAAACCATAACGAGATATTACCTTATACCTGTTACAATTTCTATTATCAACAAGACAAGAAATAACAAGTGTTGGTGAGGATGTACACTGTGGGAATGTAAATTGGTGCAGCTACTATGGATCACAGTATGGAGCTTCCTCCAAAAAAATTAAAAATAGAACTACCATATGACCCAGCAATTCTACTTCTGGGTATTTATGTGGAAACATTAATTTGAAAAGATATATGCACACCCAAGTTCATTACAGCATTATTTATAATAGCCAAGATATGGAAACAACCTACATGTCTATCAGTAAATGAATGGATAAAGAAATTGCTACACATACATATGTACATACTGGAATATTATTCAGTCGTGAAAAGAAATTTGCAACAATATGGGGGACATTAGCTAACTAAAGTAAGTTAGAGAAAAACAAATACTGGCCTGACCAGGCAGTGGCACAGTGGATAGAGCGTCGGGCTGGGACACAGAGGACCCAGGTTTGAAACCCTGAGGTTGCAGGCTTGAGAGCAGGCTCACCAGCTTGAGCACAGGGTCACTGGCTTAAGCGTAGGATCATAGACATGACCCCATGGTCACTGGCTTGAGCCCAAAGGTCACTAGCTTGAGCCCAAGGTCACTGGCTTGAGTAAAAGGTCACTCGCTCTGCTGTAGCCCCCTTGTCAAGGCACATATGAAAAAGCAATCAATGCAAAATTAAGGTGCCACAACGAAGAATTGATGCTTCTCATCTCTCTCCCTGCCTATTTGTCCCTATCTGTCCCTCTGTCTGACTCTCTCTCTTCTCTGTCAAAACAACAACAAAACAAATACTGTACATTCTCTCTTATATGTGGAATCTAAAACAAAACCCAAAACAAAACAAAACCAAGCTCATAGATACAGAGAACAGATTGGTAGTTGCCGGAAGTGGGGGTAAGAATAAGATTTTTAAATATATAAAATTAATTATATAAATAATTATAGCATATGTATTATATACTGATATAATATTTAAGTATCATTATAGGCACTGGTGTCCAATTTCAGGTGTTAAGACTACTTCTGGACTTCATAATAAGAAAGGGAGATGAAGAATTTAAAGAGGACTCAGGAAAGATAAGAAGGTAAAAAAAAGGAATAAAATAGGAATCCTGAGACAACTTGCACAATAAGCACTGAGACCAGTCACAGTCCTCTCTGGGCCCTGGCCAGTTAGCTCAGTCAGTTGGTTGTGCTATAGGTGTTTCCTATCTTTACCAAAAACCAAAGAGGAGAAATGGATTTAAATTTCAGCATGAGAGATTTGGGTTAGGAATAAGGATGATTTACTTTCTCTGAAGAGCTGTTAAAATACTAAAATGGCCACTTCAGAAAGATGCTGGGTCTCCTCTTTTGGGGGTCTTTAAAGATAGAATAGAGCCATCTTAACCAGGGAGGGTCATTGTTCAGTGCAGGTATATAGACAGAGTCCCAGCTCTACAAGAAGTACCCAGGTGATGCTTGGAACACTCATAACTCTAAATTATTTCTTGGGGGGAGCAGAATCTGGAGTATTACATCTGGACGCCACTCACCTTCTGTACAAAAGTGGATAAAAAGATACGCCTTCTTGCCATGACCAGATAGCCGGGTTGGTTAAAATGTCCTGAAACACAAAGGGTACAGGTTTGATCTCCTCAGTCAGGGCACATACAGGGACACATTGTTTCTCTCTTTCTCTCTCTCTCTCCCCCTCACCACCCCCCTTTTACTCCCCCTAAAAAAAAGAAAAAAGAAAAAAAGTTGTCTTAGGCAGACAGCTCAGTCTGTTAGAAAAATCGTTTAGCTTAGCGGTTAGAGAGTCATCCCAAAACACCAATGTTGCAGGTTTGATCCCTGGTCATGGAACACGTGGGAAGCAATCAATGAGTGCACAACCAAGTGGAACAACAGATGAATGCTTTCCTCTCTCCCTTCCTCTCTCTGTATCTCTGAAATACAATCAATGAAAAAAATACTTTTAAAAAAGCACAAAAATGATATGTCTTCTCTTCTGCAGACCTGTTATTCTTTTTCTCACTTTGTATAACATCACATACCTACTACAATAGCCTGAGGGCCATAAATAGTCATTTGCCTTAGGACCAACCAAATATACAACTACTTTCTCTTAAGCACTTAGATTGATTCTAATTATTTGTGGTATTCTGTCATTTCATCGCAGTGCCATGTAGAGGCGTAGTGGACACTAGACTAACTTAAGCCTCTAAGTTACAACCCTTACCCCAGAGGAATGTATTTCAGGGATTCCTGGTATATGGTTGGCAAGAAATCAGGTACATTGGGCCCTAAAGCCTTAACTTGGTTATTTTCCAGGCTCTATAAAGTGAGCAAAGTGAAACAGAATCTTTAAAGCAGCCAGGTACAGACCCAAGTCTAGGCAGAAGGCAAGGGAGAGTCTGCATAACCAGCCCAAACATACTTCAGAGAAACCCTTTGCTCTCTTGGACTTGTCCTGGAATGTTCTCGAACCTACATCATGATTAAATCTGGCTTCCATTCAGGTGGGAGCCTGCAGATAAACAGAGGTCTATGGTGGGTTTGCCAGTCTGCATATGGGTTAGTCTACTAGCCATTACTCCTGCTTCTGCCCCTCTTGGCTGTGCGAGGAAGAGTTCAAGCCCAGAGGATATGCCAGTGGGTCCTCTCTTTTCCAGTAGGATATTTGGGTCAGACCTAGTCCTGAAACAGCACCGTTGTTTCTTGAGCCCATTTCCCATCTAATTACATCGTAGCTTGGAGCATGTGCTGCTTTTTTCCACCCTTCATGGTTGGAGTCTGCCTTCATGTTTGTGTAGCCAACAGGGAAAATGGCAGAAATAGGAGGGAGTTTTCTGTTGTAACTGTCTATTTTTAGTGGCTCATAAACTTCTCAATATTTCTTTGGCCTGAAGCTACACATGCTTGGTCACAGCCCAAAGGGAAGTTATTTTGGAAAGTTTGAGCAAATCCTCTTCATTGCTGCTTGGGCTAAGTAAGGGAGACAGAAAGAAAGGGGTTTTTGGAAAATCAGGTCTGTAGCTTTGGGGTGGTTGTGGAACTGGCCACTGGAATCCCACTTGTCCAATCTCCTCAACACCCCGTCAGAGGTGGGCTGCTGGGTTGAGCGCTGAGCAGCCTGTCATAGGCCACCTTCCGGTTACAAGGGAGTAATAGAGCCCTGAGCTGCCCTGAGCTGAGGGCTAATAGCAGGACGGTCAGTGGGCTACACTGCGGCAGGAAAGGGGAAAGAACTGGGTTAGAGCTCAGGAAACTCATCATCTGCTCTTATGAGCTGTAAGTTGACAGATCAGTCCCTTCTCTGGAGTTCAGCTGCCTCCTCCGCAAAAATGAAGCAGCGAAGCCAGCTCTCAGTTCTAATTCTATTTTGTAACAAGGGGATACAAATTTATCTCTTTGTTGGAATGAAAGTACCCCAGTAATTTGGGGGAATGGAAATTATTTTCATGTTTTAGGTGTGCTGCTGGTAAGAAGTCTCTGAGACCAAAGGCAGGCGGTTCCTGTAGCTCACCTTAGGGAGAATTAAAAAAAAAAAATCAAGGCTCTGGAATACAAATATGCAGAGGACTTCTTATTTGTGGGAAGTGGAGATGCAGGAGAGATATAAACAAAAATGAAGTGATGATTTTTATGTGGTCATTCAACTTGATTTCCCAGAAGTGAAAGTATTTATTCATCAGAGCAGATGAAAGCCAAGCTCAGCTCTCTTTCTTCTAAAAATATGAAAAATTTCTCTTGTTTATTTATTCATCTATTTATTTCTTCAACTGGTATTTATTGAGTGTCCACTGATTTTCACCCTTCCCTCCAGCAGTGGGAAAGGAAACGGACACAGAAAGGAAAGGTAAGGGACAGAACTGGCTGACTGGACACAGAAGGCGGGCTTGTGACCAGACGCCTAGATTACACATTCAGGCTTCCAGTGTTCAGAGGCAAACCCCCTTGTGGACTAGCAGACATGCTGGGGCTGTACTTGGGCAGTGGGCAGTATGCTATCACACCTACAGCGGCTTCTCGTTCCCTTGCCCTGTCGTCTATTCCCATGGGAAGTTTTGAGGTCTTACACATGTCCTCAGCCAGGAAGGTCAGCGTGGACACATCTGTGTGTATCACAGGGTGTGGCTGATAAGCACCAGCTGCTGCACCCTACTTGGCCCAGAGTACCACATCCGCTTCCATATCAGCTACTGCAGCAAAACCGCAGACTCCGTCCACAAGCCTGGTCAGAGCCAGCTTCTAAGAAACAGAAAAAGATACATGGAGCTTGACTGGGTTTCTTGCCAACCAGGCAAAACCTGGTGTTGGTACTGCTGCTGTCAGAAGCAGCAGAAGGGGAGTGGTGGCATAATTTTCCTGAAGCTTTGACATGAAACCAAGAGAAAGGAATACCTATACTCCTGCCATCCCGAGAAAATGGAACCAGAGCATAAAGTAGTCCTCAAGCATATGAATCACCTGAGGATCTTGTTAGCATGTTGGTTCTGAATCAGCATGTCTGGGATGGGGGTCTGAGAGTGGCTATTGCTAACAAGCACCTACACGGTGCCTATAATGGTGGGCTTTGTTTGATCCCCAGCATCCTCCTCAAGGGTAGGGACAGGGACAGAAATCAAGCTGGACTGATGATAATATCTGAACACAGGTTAAGGAGTGGCACGTGACCCCTGCATGGCCAATCAGAGTTTTTGCCTTTTTTAAATTGGGGGTTTGAGGGATTCAGTACGGAACAAAGAAGGAAACCCTCTTCTCTCTAGTTGCTAAGAGTGAGAACCAGAGCTGCTATTAGCTGTGGTTCCCATGTCACAGAGGAACTGGTCTGAGAAGATGCAGCAGATATGTGGGAGAAGAGAGCAGGGGAACAGAAAGGATATTAAAAAAAAATTAATTTGAGAGAGAGAGGAAGAGAGAGAGCGAGAAGAGAGAGATACAAATTTGATTTGTTCTGTAACCAAGCTCGTAAGTCAGTCAACTTGTATATCAAACTGCCAATACGAGACCCGTGCGCCAATGCACCAACTAGCGGCAGCTTCCCGAATCATGACTTGTATCTCAGAATTTCGCTTGGATCTTCAACAATACGGACTGAGTCACAGCTCATATCTTAAAAACAAACAAACAAAAAAAGTTGGTCTATTCGTATCTCAAGGTACCACTGTACTCCTTTGTTATTCCACTTAGTTGTGCACTCATTGGTTGATTCTTACATGTGCCCTCCCAGGGATTGAACCCTCAATCCTGGTGTTTCTAGGATAAAACAACCAACTGACTGAGCTAACTGGCCAGGGCCCAGAGAGGATTGTGACTGGTCTCAGTCTCCTGCTTCCAGTTGTACCTAAGGGTGGTTCCACCTCACCCTTCCTGTGGTTTTCCTCTGTGAGTCTGCAAACTACCCTCTATTGCTTAAACTAGGGGTTCTCAACCTGGCTGCCCATTATAATCTGATGCTGGCGCTCTCACCTGTGGACTCTGATTCAGTCTGTCTGAGATAGGACTTGGGCATAGGTCATTTTTAAAGCTACTCAGGCAATTCTAACGTGCTGCAGCGTGGAGACCTACAGGTTCGGTGCCTGCACATCAGCAGCAACTGAGAGTCCTAAAGGGGGCTCTTGGGAACCACCAAACTAGAAGAATCAGACTGAACAGAAGGCTGGGACAAACTCTTGAGAGGACAGCCTCTAACAGTGGGCCTGAAACAGGGGAGGCTGAGGACCCCACTCCAGCTACACTCATGTGTGCCACAAGATACCATCTCTGAATTATGTGTAGTGCTCCGTCTTGTTTTGGCCTTTAAGTGTTCCAAGAGGCTAGCTCTCATTTCAGGTCATATGTTCCTTCAGGGAGGGGATGGTATCTTTACCTCTTTCATTTCTTCTAAATTCCTAGCATGGTACATGGACTCAATGGCATTCTCAAATATGAGGTGATACATGAATATCCAAGCATGTGCCATAACTGGTTGGCCTCATTATTTACACTCTGGTCTCCCCAACTTCCTCCTTGATTATGAGGAATTCCTGAGGCTGTTCACTATATTCTCAGCATGTGTTTTGAAGAAGGAGAGGGGAAGATTCATCAAGTTCTTATTTTATAGTCCAGACCCACGTCTTAATCCAGAGTGGATGAAATGGTCCACAAGTGGGAGATCAAGGCATTTGTGAACTCTCTCTGCCACTTTAAGGCACAACAAGTTGTTCTCTTGAAACAGAAATAGCTGCTAGTTTTTTTGGGGGGGGCAGGGTTTTCCAACAAGGTCAGGCCCTTTTCTCAGAAATGCAGTTGCCTGTGGAAAACTGACACTCCCTAACCAGTCCTTAACAGCTGTTGGCCCCACAGCAATCGTAATTATTCTGCAGGCTTCTTGCTAGATCCCAGTGGTGGTCTCTGCCAGGGCTGGACGCACATGCGCACTGGAGGTGGCGAGCTCACAGAGCTCTTTGGGTGGTATCCTCTCCCCTTCCCTCAGGAGGACTTGCCCTGGGAAGCTTCCAGGTGGACCTTCCGCAGTGAATGTGAGGCACCCAGGGAGTGTGTGTAGCGCTTCTCAGGCTGAGCCTTAAGGCTGTTTTCCCCAAATCAAGAATCTGAAGCACAATTAAGGGACTGAGCTGACAGCTAGAAAAATATGCCATTTTTGCCCCCCCCAAATCTACATGAAAGCTTGTGAATATGTAAAAAAATATCTCACCAATGTAAACACTATTATTCTTTCCTCCTTGGTAGTATTGTGTGGGCGAGAGCCACACTGTATACAAGATACCATCTGAGCAAAGTGCTGGGTACCTGAGAGGCCAGCTGTGGTGTTCTGGACTTAATGCTACCACTGACTTCAGTTCATTTGTCTGGGCTCCAGATTTCTCATGGCTGGATATCCACCTGTTCTAGCAAAAACATTTTTATAATTTGACAAATTATTCATTAGATAAGGTGTCTACCGTCAAGAACCTTCAAATAACGTGTGGGAAACAAATTATTGGCAAGAATAGTAAGGTGCTGGTTCCAAGTAACTTGAATCCTCATGAGAGTCAATTCTTTTATTTCGTGGAGATGTGGCCAAAATAAAAGACTAACTGTGAAGAAACTGTAGCTCTCTTGATGTAGTAAATGGATCCTCTTTGGCTGAGTGCCATAGAGAATTCACTTTTCTAACTCAGCTGAGAATTTCTGTTGTGCTCCATTACTCCATCCCTTCTCCTTCCCCCTAGACGCAATGACTTCCAGGGGCAGTTTTTAGCTGAACACCTGGGAAAGGCATGGGGTCACGGGGTTGGAGGGTGTCCTAGTCCAGTCAGCTGCTGTCTACAGAGCATGCTAAATGGTGCCTATCCAGAGAATTGCCCCTCCCAGGCCATTTCCTAGAGGGGGACTCTAGCCAGTTCTTCCTTGCTGGCTTCAAAAACCAAAATCTGATGTCGCAAGGATTGGTTTCACTATCTGACTCCTTAAGACCTGTGTGCTGGGGTAGAAAGGATGTCTCTGAAGACAGTGATAATCCACACTCCCTGATAAGGTTTTCAAACACCACTGTTTTTTTCTCACTTCGTTGCAAATCTTTCTCTTGAGTCTGATAACACCTCTCGGTGTTATGAAGTGGGTTTTGTACTCTTTTGTGCCTAGAATATGAAGGATCCAGAATCCATGGCTTGTCTCTTTCATGTGCCCACAGCACTTTCTGCGTTTCTCTCTGTTGCTACAAATCATATTGCATTGTAATTATTTCTGTTGTTCTTCATCACTTAACAATGATCTCAGCCCTGGCTGGGTGGCTCAATAGATAAAGCATCATCCTGGCACACTGAGGTTGGGTTTTGTTCCCCATCAGTGCATGTGCTAGAAGCAATCAATGAGAGTGCACAACTGAGTGGAAAAATAAACGGAACACTGAATTGATTCTTCTTTCACTCTCTCTGTCTCTCAGTCAATAGAGAAATAAAATAGACAATGATCTCAAGGCTTAGAGATGTCCTTTATTTGTTCCTATAGATTCCGCAACTAGCTGCATAGTTCTTAGCACATAGTAGGTGTTAACTAAATGTTATCTGAATGATTGCTTTGCACAAACTAGCATAGGGCGTTTTGGTGATTTTCCAGAAAAAGGGAGACCACCATAATTATGTCAAAATATAAAAAATTATGTGGTTTTAAAGTAGGGACAATACTTTTGTGAGTTCAGAGCCTGAATTAACTCTTTTGGTATCAGTATAATCATATTATTGGTTAAATCAGTTTTCTTTCTTTAATTAAAAAACAATTTCCCCCATTAATTGAGAGGAAGGGAGAGAGAGAGAGAAGCATCAAGCGGTGTTTCACTTAATTGTGTACTCATTGGTTGCTTCTCGTAGTAGTTGCTTGCTGTATGTGCCTTGACCAGGTAAGCCTAAGGTTTCAAACTGACAACCTCAGCATTCCAGGTCAATGCTTTATCCACTATGCCACCACAGGCCAGACCAGTTTTCTTTCTTAAAAATAAACCCCAAAGTCTTCTAAGAAAACATGAAGTAATTCTATGATGTCTTAAACATGTAGAAGTAAAGTCTGTGTGCTTATTCATTCATTCATAAAGTTTTTGTCAGATGAATAAATGAATGAAAAAATGAGTCTCTTAATAAACAGAAAATATATAAATTCCCTTTAACTTTCTTTGAATGCCACTAGTTTTAAAATCTCTACCTTTAAATTTATTTATTTATTTTTTACAGGGACAGAGAGAGAGTAAGTGAGAGGGATAGATAGGGATAGACAGACAGGACTGGAGAGAGATGAGAAGCATCAATCATTAGTTTTTCATTGCCGTTGCGACACCATAGTTGTTCATTGATTGCTTTCTCACATGTGCCTTAACCATGGGCCTTCAGCAGACCGAGCAACCGCTTGCTGGAGCCAGCGACCTTGGGTCCAAGCTGGCGAGCTTTTGCTCAAGCCAGATGGGCCCCGTGCTCAAGCTGGCGAGCTCGGGGTCTCGAACCTGGGTCTTCCGCATCCCAGTCCGATGCTCTATCCACAGTGCCACCGCCTGGTCAGGCTCTACCTTTAAATGAGATAATATATATAAACCTAGTATGGTATGTGGTACAAAAATGTTAGGTATTTTCATTTTTTTACTGTATATAATAAAGTGGCATGCTTTCTCGTTCATTACAAATCATAGATAATGCCTAGAACTCTCCCACCCTTTTGTTAAATTAAAAACAAATTTAAAAAAACTTTTGAAAAATTCTCTAGCTAAATATACAGAATAATTTCTTGTATCTGAAACCCCTTTGTTTTGTAGTCTTTATTTTTTAGGAACACTTTGTTGGAGCAAGGCAAAAAATACTTCAACTTACAGTATGAAAAAGTTGATGGTTTAGGAGAAGAATATGACTAGTGTTCATGTCCCAAATCGCTCCTCCATGGTCTGATTCTGAGTCAGTAGCCCAATAGTTCCTTTTACTTCTGCCTCACTCCCTTGCTTTGCATGGAGCTTTATGCTATAACTGGGATACTAGCCCCACGGGCTCCTAGCAAAAGGGGCTGGATTAAAGGACTGAGAAGAGAGAATGGTGTGCATTTCATTACTCACTGGTTTCTTCAGAATGCCTTAGGGGATTTCACTAATTCCATCAGGGAACTAACTAGAGAGAGTCATCATGTTAGAGAGGGTGTAATCAGAGGTGGATTAAGATTGATTGAGGCCCCAGGTCCAGAAGAAAATATTGAGCCCCTTAAAAAAGAGAGAGACAGGGAAAATAAAAATACATATTAATCATATTTTTAAATAAATAAAAAATATTATGTACTATTAATGTTAAAATTGCACATATGAAACCGAACTTGGTGTCATTAGAAAAAAGTGTAGAGTTGGGGTTTTGCAGGGCCCTTCAGAAGTCGGGGCCCAGGGTGTGCACCCAGTGTGCCCATTGTTAAATCCGCCTCTGCCTCTGGGTGTCATGTTTTTATAATAACACTGGTGAGCAAGCCCTTCAGGCAGACAGTCCCCTCACCTCTCCCAGTCCCTCTCTCTATCTCAGTAGTGAAGGCAGTTCCATCATCCACTCTACCTGTCCTCCTCCCTCCAATCCTGGATTGGGTACAGGGTGCATCTCCGTCCCTTCTTCCGTCTGTCCCTCCCTCCCTCTTTAGGGAGGAGGCACAGTTTTTAGATAGTTTCTGGCTTCAATTGATCCTTTTGTTCCCAAATATGAGCACAGGAGTCACATCCCTTTGAAGCATTGTTTTGCTATTTAGGACAGGAAGTGACAAATCTTACAAGGTGCACAGAGCCACTAAGGGGCAAGGCTGGACTTAGGCTAGGCAAGTGAAGACAAGTCACACAAGTGCAGCCTGATCCGGTCGTTATTTTAAATTTCGATATTTTGTTTACTTTGAATGTTTTTGCACTAAAATATTAATTATTTTAATTACTGACTTCTTTGGCGCCCTTACATTTTAACTGAGTCAGTAGTATTTTAATCACTAGAAGTGTTAGACTAGTTAGCTATTGAACTGTTTTTCAGATGGTCTCAGAACAGACAAGGCCCTGGCACTTTCATGATGTCACAGAGCAGTCTCTCTTCGGAGTTAACATAGACAGAGAAAGCACTGTGCCCGCACAGGTTGGGAACTAAACAAGGATAGTTTTCTTTTCTTCCAGGACCTTTCAGGTTATAAGCAACAGCCTCTAACTTAAATTTAGCGCAAGCAAAAATAGGAATTAGCTTAAATAGCAGAGGAGCCCAGGAATGGATGCTGGATCCAGGACTGAATGGATGTAATCAGGGCCTCTTCTCTCATCACTGGTGGAGGTGACTTCCAGCATCCCGAGGCTCACATGCAACCTGTTACCACCCCCCAGTGAGGAGGAGCTCCTTCACCTGAACTTCACCAGGAGAGTCGTGGCGAAGACGGCCGGTTGGGCCTAGCCCACGTGCTACCCTGTGAACCCATTACTGGGCCAGAGGGAATGGGCTGCCCAGGACAGGCCTAGGAGGATAGGACATGTGGTGGAGCAGGGGCCAGGCAGGTCGGGTCCACCTGAACCGCTGCCTAGAGCTCTTATAAGAAAGGGAGACTTTGGTATAGAAGGATGGGTTAGGTCTGAGCAGACGGAAACAATAGATGCCCACTACACTTGTTATATTGGGTTTACTTATTTTCCATTTAATTTTCATTTTTGCATTCAGTCTTACTAACTTACCTTCATTTAAGTCACAAATTAGATTATTATTGGAGCAGTTTCATGGTTTTACCTTCACTTTTTTTTTAGGCTTTTCCACGGCAGCCTCTTCTCTTATTTCCTGATTTCTATTGTCGTCAGCTTCCTTTTTTATGTACCAGTGTCTCCCTTTCGCTCTCAGCTCAGGAGTTGGTCTTCATCACCTAGGGTGTCTCTTGGGCTTCTGGTTTCTAACAGCAGTGGCGTGTGTATGTGCATGTGTTTGTTCCAGTACTGACAATCTTCAAGTGTCACTTCTGAGAATATCTAGATGGTTTCAACAAGCAGGTGGCCTCATTTTACGGAACCTGCTTTTGATAAGCTCCCTGGGGTCATGCGGCCAGGGCGGTCACTGGGGGTGTTTAGAGAAGCCATGCCAATACTCCTGGACATGCCGAAGTGCTCTCGCTCCACCAAGCATGTGCATGCTGTTATCTCTGTCTGAACTGCCCTTGCCTGGCCAATTTCTACTTGTCCTCCAAGTGTCTAATCAGGCATCACTTCCTCCAGGAAGCTCCCTGGCCATCCAGACTGGGCTAGGAACAGGTTTCTTTCATAATCAGCTGGTATAGCCATTTATGGAGCTATTGCTGGAGTCCTTTCTGATTAGTCAGTCACATATCTTGAGAACCTATGGTTAGAGCCCCTTCTCTGAGTTCCACTGCATCCCATTTATGTCCCTAGGATGCCCCGTATCCCATTGTTTCACAGTCGTCTGTTTATCTTGCTGTCCTAGGAGATGGTGAGCTCCTTGAACACAGGGATTGTTTTTTAACTATTTCTAGTGTCGGGGACACAGTAGGCCTTTGATAAGTGTCTGGAGAATGACCCGTCCTCTCCACTCAGAGTCTCTGAAGCTGCCCTGCAGTTTCCTGCTGTTCTCAGTGCTCAGGTCTATTTTTATGTTTCTCAGTTCCCATTATTACATTGCAAAGTCCCTGTGGTAACCAATTATGTCTTTATTCCTTTCTGTTATCTGGTGCCTAGTCCACTGCTTGGCATATATAATAGGTACTAAGTAAGTATAGAACAAATATGTTAAGCTTGTATCTCTTTAATTAAAAAGTTTCAAAGTGGCAGATTATTATGTACCCTTTTGTTTGTACCTGCCCAAGTGCTTGGCAAGTTGAATCTGAACTAAACCATGTGACATTTAAAAATTTTTAATTTTGAAATTAAATTTAATGGGGTGACATTGATCAATAAGAGTACATAGGTTTCTGGCGAACATCTTTATACTATTTGAGCTGTTGTGTTGTGTGCCCATCACCCAAAGTCAAATCATTTTCTGTCACCATATATTTGGCCTTCTTTTTTCCCCTCCTCCCACCCTCTCCCCCTGGTAACCACTTCACTTTTATAAATGTCCATACACCTCAGTTTTGTATCACACCTATGTGTGAAATCATACAGTTCTTAGCTTTTACTGATTAACTTATTTCACTCAGTATAATATTCTCAAGGGGGCTGAGTTGTCGTAAGTGGCAATATGTCATCATTTCTTATGGCTGAGTAGTATTCTATTGTATATATGTACCACATCTTCTTTATTCAGTCCTCTATCGAGGGACACTTTGGTTGTTTCCATGTCTTGGCCACTGTGAATAATGCTATGATGAACAGTAAACCATGTGACTCTTGGCAGTACTTGGTTTGAATGTTCCTGAAGTGTCCTCCGGTACCAGACTGTTAAGTAGCATGACTGGACTTCTGTTGCTTTTGCTATTAGGATGAGAACAAGCCCTGAGAGTCGGTGAGCACAACTGGGCATTCTGGGCACCCCGCGTCTTCTCTATGTCCTAGGGTGAGTCTTTATTAGGCACCTTGCAGAAAGGTCCCAAGCCTTTGGCTGAGCTGGAATTTTAAGACCTCAGACTGGTAAAGGAAGGAAATGGGACTGGAATTTTTTTCCAAAATGAGGGTAGTGGGGCCATCTACCAGTGGCAAGCAAGAGCTGGATTTCAAGTAGAGGATCCAGAAGAAAGAAGGAACTAGAGATACATGGAAAGGAGGGACTGGAAGACTTCCAGAAGCAATGGGATGCAGCAAGGACCTTGTCACTGCACACCTGTGGTTGGCTCTATGGGGAGACGGACTGTTCGGGGCATCGGTGAGCTCTGAGAGAGGGAGGAAAAGGTTGGCCCCTTGGCTATGTGCAGTGGTGAGCTTGATGGTCACCACAGACGTGCCATGTGTGTCACAGGCTAAACACCCTAAACAGTTGTACCCTGAACTGTCTCAGCCTGGCTGCCTATGGGGCCTGATATGGTAGAAGTCACATATGGAAAGACTGGCTGCAAGGCAGGATTGTCGCTCTCTTCCGTGTTCTGAGGAGCTCAGGTTCAGACAGCAAAGCTCCTCTCCATCCGGGATAAGGCAGGATCAGCTTAAATAAATAGAATTAATAATGTGTCAGAAGGAGTCCACATAAAGGAAGTCAGTCAGGCCAGGCCTTGGTTACCCAGTCAGTGAGTCCCACCTGTTGCATGGCCGGGGCTACAAACTGTGCAGAATAAACGTGAGAAAATTGGAATGAAACTCCCAGGAAGAGAAAATGGGAAAGGTTGCTTCTATTTTTTTTTTTTTTTTAAATAACACCAACAAAGTTCAGCAGGATTAAGTGTGGAGAAAACAAGACTCCATTCACTTTCCTCTGGGAAGGAGACTCTTTCCTAGCTAGCTTACCTCAGAGTAGATGGTGAGGATTTAATAAAACAATGTCTTTATTTCCTATGTACATTTCTTTGTTTCAAAAAGAGCTCTAATGTGTTTTCATGTTGGGTTCAAAGAAGAGATTGTCCTGGAAAATCAGAGCTCCTTTGCAAGGGCAACGAGGACATGAAACCCTTTGTGCCAGATCCTCACCTTGTGGAGCTGAGGACAGAATTTCCTGAGTCAGAGTGCGCTCTCCAGCTCAGGGGGCTCTTAATTACTGCAATTTATATTCAAACGCTGTGCACACATGCAGGCTCACACAAAATCAGTGAAGTCAGGAGGGGAAACAGGAAAAAAAACAAAACTAATGAAACGAAGAGGCACTTCCATGGAAGGGCAAAAAGAAACTTTGTGTTCAATTTCTCTTTAAAATATTTACATACATAGCCTCAAATTTTCAGCCAAAATTTTGAATGTGTTGCACACTATTTACTGTTCTGCCCCTCCTTTGTAGCCCTCCCCCATAAAATAAAGGTGAATTTCGTCCTAGATGAAGCATTGCTTCTTGTTTTTCTTACATCTAAACGCGTACACAGTTAAGTGCCTCGTATACCACGCAGGATAATTTGCCGCCACTTTCCTTCAACCAACTCAATGGGAATGAGGTAGTAATGAGTCTCCCCTTAAACAAGCTGCACAGTTTTATCATTTCCGTGAAGCTGACTGGCATATAAATATAACCGCACATTCTTTTATCAAATACATAAATGCCATAAAATAGTTGCTTTGGTTCTTTTCTGGAGGCAGAAAGAGAAAAATGTCAAACTCTCATTGTTCAGTGTTTCTAACAGACCCCTTTTGTATAGCTGCCGTGGCTTTCCAGCACGAAGTTCCAAACTGCAGATAATAGCTTAAAAGGCTATCTGAACCCATTCTGTTATGTAGATGAAAGGAAGTCTTTAAAATTAATCTAAGGCATCTTTGAATAAAAAAGAAGGGCACTCATCCAACTCATTTCCTTGGGCCAAAGAAGTGAGCAAGCAGAACAAAAATGCCAAAATTCTGCTCAAAAACTAGAGTCTGCCATGGCACAAGTACAGCAGATTAGCAACCATATTTTTGCTTCTGACCTGTCACTGTTTGGAAATACAAAACAGTGTGTTATTATTCAATGTTATCACTAAATTAAAAGTTAATGTAAGGCATCTGACGTTATAATCTTATAGCGTAAAAGTTAAAGGCCTGTTACACTGCTGTTTTAAAACAAAATATTTTATGAGATACATATTTAAAAGGAAATAAAATTATCCTCATTTAAAAATTATAAGACTGTCTATTAGAAGACTATGTTAACCGAGGGAAGCAGCTGAAAAATTGTCAAATTGAAATGAACATAATGGCAAATATGTATTATACATCATCTTAGAGAATCAATTTTCTTTAAAAAATATTTTTAAATTTATTGATTAGAGAGAGAGAGTGAGAGAGAGAGAGAGAGAGAGAGAAACATTGATCTGTTTTGTATGTGCTCTAATTGAGGATCAAACATGCCACCTTGGTGTATCAGGGTTATACTCCAACTAACCAAGCTATATGGCCAGGGCAGAATCAATTTTCTTAACAAATTATATCTTCAAATTTATTTATATTACAACAGATACCATATTTAGGACTCAAATATTGGCAAAATCATAGATTTAAAGGAATTTTGAGTTAACAGTTAAAATGGCATCTGTTGTTCAGGGCATTTAGGTGGAAAGACTTGGAAGTACTCAATTATCAGTACTCATTTAGGCAGATACTCTTTTATAAGTTACTCCTTTATTTTTAAGTGAGGGTAAGGGAGATACAGAGACAGACTCCCACAAGCAACCTGAACAGGATCCACTTGGTAACATCCATCTAAGGCCAATGATCTGCCTATCTGGGGCCATGCTCGCAGCTGAGCTATTTTTAGCGCTTGAGGCTGAGGCTCCATGGAGCCAACCTCAGTGCCTGGGGCCGATGCACAAAAACAATTGAGCCATGGCTGTGGGAGGGGAAAAGAGGGGGAAGAGAAGGAGGAGGGGAAGCAGATGGTCACTTCTTCTGTGTGCCCTGACCGGGAATCAAACTCAGGATATCCATACACTGGGCCGATGCTCTATCACTGAGCCAACCAGCCAGGACTTAGAATGAGATTTTCAATTTAATAAACCAAACCACAGTTAATGCCTTAATTGAGTGTTTTTCAAATTATATTAATTTATAGACTTTTTCATGGGAAAAATATAATTATTATTTTGTAGTGAGAGAGAGACAGACAGGCAGACAGGAAGGGAGAGAAGTGAGAGACATCACCTCATAGTTGCATCACTTTAGTTGTTCATTGATTCCTTGTAATATTTGCCTTGACCAGGGGGCTTTAGCCAAGCCAGTGATACCTTGTTCAAGCCAGTGACCTTAGGCTTCAAGCCAGTGACCTTTGAGATCAGTTGGTGACCCCATGCATATACTGGTAAGCCCACGCTCAAGCTGGTATCCTCAGGGTTTCGAACCTGAGACCTCAGCGTCCCTGGTTGACACTCTATTCACTGCACCACCACTGGGTGATATGGGGAAAAAATTCTTGTTAACCCAAGTTATTCCTCAAATTATTATTTTTAAAAGTGACATTACTGCCTGACCAGGCAATGAAGCAGTGGATAGAGCATTGGCCTGGGATGCAGAGGACCCAGGTTCGAAACCCTGAGGTTGCTAGCTTGAGTGTGGGCTCACCAGCTTGAGTGCGGAATCACTGGCTTGAGCATGGGATTATAGACAGGACCAGTGATGGGATTCAGACAGTTCGCACCAGGTCAGCAGGACCTATACCTAATTTTTTGTTGAGTTCGGCAAATCGGTTGTTAAAACAGCTTTTGTAATCAGGGTTCTCTTTAATGTGGGCACCTGGGCAGCTGCCCATTGTGGAAATCACAAATTTTTAATGTTCATCTGTACAACAGCATATTCTAAGCGCCTGTAATAATAATGTTCATTCCATCCATAGGTGAAAAAAAATTTGACAGAACTATGCTTGTAATACTTATTTATTCATTTAATAAAACTCATTATACCTTTGATGAAATACTACATTTTAATTTTCTCACGTTTGCTACTTCAGTAGGAAGTGAGGATGCTAATCAAGAAACAATATGGAAATACCTTAAAAAACAGTTTTATTGTTTTTTGTCAGGTATTATTTAATATTTTTTCATTAATATTTTAAAACCCTTTCTTATAACATAATCTAGTTTTGTGTACTTTTTTATTGTTCCATTTAAGTATTAAATACATGAAATAATAAACTACCTTTCATTACATCTTTTTTTTATATACTTAAAATGGTCATTAAGGCAGAGAACTGGTTGTTAAATTATTTGAATCCCACCAATGGACATGACCCCATGGTCACTGGCTTGAAGCCCAAGGTCATTGGCTTGAGCAAGGAGTCCACTGGCTTGACTGGAGCCTCCCGGTCAAGGAACATATGAGAAAGCAATCAATGAACAACTAAGGTGCCACAATGAAGAATTGATGCTTCTCATCTTTCTCCCTTCCTGTCTGTCTGTCCCTGTCTGTCCCTTTCTCTCTCTCTCTCTGTCTTTCTCCCTGTCTCTCTCTCTCTCTTTCTCACTAAAAAAAAAATAATAAATAAGTAAATATATTTTTATAGTAACATCACTTAAATATTGACACACACAAAACTAGGTATATACTTCATAGGTTTATGACCCTTAAAAAAGCATAATACCAAAATATATTTATCAATTAAATATCCATAATTATAAAATCTGTAAAACTCAAATGAGCAACAGGTGATATTTATGTAAATTAAATTGCTGGTGATGGGTGTAATTATTGAAAGATGTATTTAGTTGTTTATATTTCACTAGTTGACTTGTTTCCTTAGATCTTGAATATGATGGACTATTATTTGTTGTCGCTACTGTTATTGTTATTTATTACAGTTGGGTTTTTATCCATTTATCCAATATATTGTTTGTCTGATCAATTTAATATATTACCTTATATATAATGTGTATAGAGTGTGGTATACAAAATGAAGGTTTAGCACTAGTCTCTTTGAAACACAAATGTATATGCTGAACTCAAGACAGCACTTGGTTGCAATGTCATCATCCAGTGTCCCAGAACACTCTTATATTACTTTTCTTAGCTCTCAATCCAAATGCAAACCACAAATTTAAAAATTCTTCTAGAACTTGTCAATTTTAGTTTGAAAAATATTGCCCTAGCTTATTTCTAGTAGCAATTGTGGTTTGTTTTTTTTAAATTGCAGGATAACAGAAGAAATTGGGCAATCTTTAGGATTGTTGTAAATGAAATTTTGTGACCATTGATCTATATTTTCAACATCCATTTCAGGCATGAACCAATTGATCCTCCTTTGGAGGTAGGCACTGCTAACCCTATTCGGCAGATGAAGAAATTAAGGCAGTGAACAGCACTAAAGGGACACAAAGAAAGTTGTGGTGAAGCTTTTAGTTATTTTTTAAAAGATTTTATTTATTGATTTTAGAGAGAGAGGTGAGAGACAGAGAAAGGCAGGGGGTAGGAGCAGGAAGCATCCACTCATAGTTGTTTTCTATATGTACCTTGACGCGGCAAGTCTGGGGTTTCGAACTGATAACCTCAGCATTCCAGGTTGATACTTTATCCACTGCGCCATCACAGGTCAGGCTGTGGTGAAGTTTAGGTTAGAGATCAAATTTATATGGCTAAAGGAGAGGAAAAGGGTGGGGTAATCACACAGGTTGCTCAGTCTTTGGTTTGCTCTGACAATTATTTAATTAAACTTTACCATTTTTGTTCTTCTGGCTATACAGGACTCATTGGTATCTTGGGCCACAATGTGCAGAGCCTCACCAAGCACTTGTATTAAACACACACTCTCTGTACTTCCCCCCTCAAAACACACACACACACACACACACACACACACACACACACACTGGTCCTATTCAGCTATAAGGACTAGATGAAAGCTAATAGCTTGTCTGAGACCATGAGAGCCAGCAGTCAGCTTGCAAGGTGTTATCTGCTTCTAATTATAGCTCCATGAAAGGTGAATGCTTTCCATGGGGAGATGCCATTCTTCCCCAAGTACAGGTGTCCCTTCTTCTTGAGCAGCTGCCAGGTACTCAGCAGCTCTGGAGCCCTTCAGATAAACAGGCACCTGAGGTTATATTGCCTCATCTGTGGCAAGTGCAGACACAGCCTTCAGGTATTTGGGCGTGCACTTACCTTAGTCATAGTGAAACTGGAGAGAATGTCTTCAAATCAGACCGAGTGATAACCTCCCCCCTAGATATCAGGGGGAGCATCTGATACCTAGCCATAGTTACTCCTGTAACTGAAAAAAAAAAATCACCAGAGAATGTAGAACACCAGAGAGATTGTGCCAAGTAGATTCCTAATTAGGTACCATTTAGTATTAAATAGAGCTTTCCTATACTTGAAACTTTTCTGCAGCTCAGCAGATTAGCATTGGAAAACTATTTCAGGTCTGTAGAGTTCTTATTATTAATGCTAGTAAGAGCTGAAATCCTCTTTTTAAATGACCAGATTTTACTTATTTACATGTTTGAGGTCACCTGCCAAAACTAGTCACAGCAAGCCAGATTGGCCTGTCTCATACTTATTTTATTTGTTTGGTTTTAGAGTCCCCAAAGTAGGGCTTAACAGATTATGAAGAGGGAGTTTGAACTATGATCTTCAATTAGGAGCTTCTTAACATTAGCCAAAGTTCAAAAGTCAAATATTTATAAACATGTTCCCACATGCATCAAAGAGATGTAAACTAAACTGTTAACAATGATTATCTCAGGGGAGTGGTACTGGGCCAGTAGAAAATGTCACTTTCTGTTTATGCTCTTCTATTGTCTAAGTGTCTTTGTTCAATAATGGCTATGTGACTCATATTTTAACTATTTTAAAACATTATTTTTATTTAGACTAATTTAATTTGCTTATGAAAAATGAAACAGGAGTCACACTTATTTCATCAGCATGTGTGATACAAGTCATTAGAATAAGTTGATTTGGATTGATTGACTAAGAGGAGCTTGGGGAGATAGCCTAACAAAATCCAGAGTAGAGCTTCTCCCTATGACCAGGAGGTATACTGCTACTCAGTTTCTTTTTAAACAAATCCCTAGATTAGAAGTAGTATGACCCTGGCCAGCTGGCTCAGTAGTACAGCATCAGTCTAGTGTGTGGAAGTCCCAGGTTCAATTCCCCATCAGGGCACACAGGAAAAACCATCTGCTTCTCCATCCCTTCTCCTACTACCCCTCCCATCCCCTTCTCTCTTTCTCTTTCTTCCCCTGCTGAAGTCATGGCTCAAGTAGTTTGAACATGTTGGCCCCGGGTCCTGAGGATGGCTCCATGGCCTCACCTCAGGCACTGAAATGGCTTGGTTGCTCAGCAACGGAGCAACAGCCCCAAATGGGCAGAACATCAGCCCCAGACAGGACTTGCCAGGAAGATTCCGATCAGGGTGCATGTGAGAGTCTATCTCTCTGCCTCCCACCTCTCACTTAATTAAAAAAGAAAATAAGGAGAAATAGTATGAAACCAGGAAGATTGCAAGCCCTCAAATGGAGCCTCGGTGGCAGTGACTGGTGACCAGCGTGTCCTTTTAAAGCAGACAGGATCCAGCCTCAGTGGAATATGATGCCAGGTCATAGTCATGGAGTCACCTCAGCCTCTGCCAAGGTTTGATATTCAGCTTTAGGATTTCTGGGCACATATGACTTCCATGGTTGTATTCTACCACAGAGCTCTGTAGATTCTAGTGTGTTGGTGGTTGTTGAGAAAAAAAATGTTACTTTGTACTGATCTGGTCTGCTGTGGAAAATACTTGGTGAGATTAGGGAGACTCCCGATTCTGCCCCTAATCCTTTGTGGACCTCAGTTTCCTCAACTCTACACACATGAAAAGATAGAGTACTATGTGATCTCTAAGGTCTGTTTTAGCACTAAAACTTTATGACTTCTTAAGTGATCCATAAGTCAAGAATTTTATATAGTAAGTACCTTACAATTCCTCTCTCATTTTTTTCAAAAGCTTGACTCTAATTAAACACAGCAGCTCAGTCAGATACGTCTATGTTTTGTGTCATATGTAATAGGATATATCAGCCAGTGAAAAGTCAGCCTAACCTACTTTGTAGGGATGAGAATGGGAGAACTGAGAAAAGTGGTATACTTAAGTTTTCTCATGAAAGAAGTATGGATTTGGGATTAGAATTTAGCCCTTCATGCTCAATGTATAGATAAGTCTCTCTTTATCAGCACAATACCTAAGAAATAAGAATCATATCACCAATTTTCCTTCAAATTATACCTTGGCCAGGGGCCAAGCTGTGCATAGCATGGACAATGCAGGATGGCTCCATAACCGAAGTTCTTCTGGCCAATGTGTTACCACTCCCGTGGGGGCCACATTTGGGTGAGTTCCTGAAATGAGCAAATGAATCAGTGTGCCCTGACTCCACTGGGTGTTTGAGCTGTCCCTAGAGAGGTCTTGTGGAAGGTCGGATGGGAGACTGCACATGAAGTGCCTAAACTCTTGTCCACTATTTGTCATGCTCAATTCAGATCTCTTCTAAACCAGAATGTGATTTGATGTTGACGCCCTGTTACATACTATATTGTACAAAATAAGAAAGCTCAGAGTGACCTTTGGACATCATCTGAAAGGTGAATGCTCACTTGACTACTTCCTCTGACATCCTTCCATATTCTCTTGTTTCTTCTCTTTTTCTTCTATACTCTATTTTTTCCTTCTCATCTGACTCATGGCTTCCATTGACACTCATGGATGGGCATTACATTTGTAGAACCACAACGATAATTTTCTGTCATCTTCATTTATATTATTTAATGAATTTCTTGTTATAAATATTTTCAAGTGCCTGGGATCAAATTGAGAGCAACTGCATGATTTTTTTGTCATCCAGAATATTAGAAATTTAATTTATTCCAATTAAAGTTTCTTTAATTTAATATGAACTATTTTGCAAAGCTAAACTTTTACATCTGTAGTGACATCATTCTTTGCCTTTCCCGCCATATTATCCCTGGATACAAGTGACTTGAAGCTGTGAGTATATTAGTGTGAGAGTCTATCCTCGACACAAGAGGCATTCTTGAATCCAAGTTTATGAACTGTGAAAAGCCTAACAGACAAAGAAATGTGGTTTTTCTAGTGGTTATCTTGAAGTAAGCTGAAAATTTTCTGCTCCAAGGTTCTGTCGCACTAAATACACTTGTCTTGCTAAGTGTACATATCAGATTCACTGCCTCAAAACTGGCAGCCTCTCCTAACCTAGTGGTAAACATTTTGATTAGTGAGAAGTGTTTTTACATCAGCTTATTTCAAGCTTTATAAGTGCTTTACTCCCTCTCACAGAAAAATTGGAATAAGGCAAATATCATCATCCCCATTCATTTCCAGTTGCAGTTTCAGCTAATATGTAAATACAAGGCTTGGAGGACCGGAAAATGCCTTAAATGAACACAGCATTATAACTGCATTGCCCAATGCTAGGGAGTGTTGGAAATTGGCATTCCCGATGGAGCTGTGGTGAAAATTCATTTTTCCATCTGGAAACTAAGCATATGCAGTTTAGGAGATTAAAAACTGGTGTGACTTCAGCACTGTAACTACATCAACTTTACCATCTTTCAAGTGTAATTCACAGTAAACATGGAGGTATTGCTGTAAAAGGAAATTAATGCGAAATGGAACTGAATTAGTTTCTGAAACTAATTAAGTCCATTTTTTCAGAGGGAACCTGGGTCACAGCTATGTTAAAAAATAAAACCACCTCACGGTTAGGGTCAGCAGCACACTTTGATCACAATTATGTGGGGCCAGAGGAACTTGGAGGCGTTCTCTGCTCATTTCTCCACAGGATTCCAATTTCTACAAGAAGTGCCAGGCTCTCTTTAGAAATACAGAATATTGAAGAAATGGAAGGAGATTGAGTAAGTCCTTTGAGAGTTACATAACACACCTTATGTCATACATAAAATTCTGTCATTAGAGCTTGGATTGAATGCCTCCTGGGGATCGACAGCTCGTTCCTCTTTAGAACCGCTCTCTGGAAATTAATGAGCTTGGCTTTGTATCTTCAACTGTTCTGCACAAATGAACCAAACAGAGAATAAGTTGGAGTCACTGAAGCTTAACACAACTCCAGCTATTGTTTATGTGGCTCCCATGAAACCCCTGTGCCAAAGTGATTAGACTTACAGTTCATTCGATAAGCTTGTCTGCTCATGGCACATAAGGCAGTGAACCTTTTCACAAAATGAAACTAGAGTCAGAGAGGGAAAAAAAACAAACAAACAGAAAACAAAGCCTTTAATGAAGAGGGTGGCTGAGAGACTTTTGTCGGGGAATTTTTAAGTGTTTAGAAAGCCTCCCTTAAGCCCTGGCTGGTTGGCTCAGTGGTAGAGCATCAGGCCAACTAGGTTCAATTCCTGGTCAGAGCACACAGGAAAAATGACCGTCTGCTTCTCTCCCCCTCTCCCCCTTCCTCTCCTACAGCCATACCTCGAATGATTCAAGCAAGTTGGCTCTGGGTGCTGAGGATGGCTCTATGGCCTCACCTCAGGCACTAAGATAGCTCTGTTGCTGAGCAGCAGTCCCAGATGGGAAGAGCATGCCCAGGAGGCTTGCTGGGTGGATCCAGGTCTGGGCACATGCCGGAGCCTGTCAGTTTGCCTCCTCACCTCTCGTTTAATTAAAAAAAAAAAAAAGAATAAAGAAAGCCTTGCTTGGACTGGGATTCTAACGCTCAGTGTTGGCACAACACTTTGGGGTTCTCCCTTCTGCTTTATAAAAACTCTGCTGTGGCATTTTTTAAATTTATTATGATAGTGGATCTGTATAATGCTAATGACACTGGGGACTATAAAAGACTCTTGAAAATGAAGTGGGTCAGGGAGCACCATGTGGCTTAGTAGACACTGTCACCAACCACACTAGACAAGAGCTGCTTTCTGTTCTTCCTCTACCCCCCATGCTGCAGGCTGGAAGAAATTATATAAAGCTGACCCTATTTGCACATATTCTAGACCTATTATTGAGTGATTGGGAATTAGTCATGGAGCCATGAAATCATCATCCACAAAACTCTTTCTAGTCACCTTTTATCAACTATAACGGATCTAATTTCTGTAAGAGTATGACTTAGTAGCTTTGCCCTATGGACTTGCTCCCACTGAGAAAGATGCCAGAGGATGGGCCAGCTGAACAGAAGCTAATGCCCACCATCAGAGGAGTCCCACATGGAAACTTCATATCACATCTTTTTTGATTGTTTATTGCTTTATCACAAATCACCCTAATACTTGGTGGTTGAAAAAAAACCATTTTATTAATATCTCACAGTTCGGTGGGTCTGAAATTCAGGTAGGGCATGGCTAGGTGATTCTTTTGTTCTACATAGTGTCAGCAGGGATTACTTATTATTCAGCTGGTGGCTGGGTAAGTTTGTTGAGTCTGAGATAGCTTCAGTCTTACACCTAGCACTTGGGCATGGATGGCCGGAAGGCTGGGATCAGCCAGACCTTTCCCTCTCTATGTGGTCTCATGATTGCTTCATCAAGGAAGTTGGACTTCTGACATGGAGGCACAGTGTTCCAAGGAGCTATAAAGTTCTTTATGCTTTAGCCTGGAAAGCCTCAGAATGTCACATCTGCTCATTTTTCTTGGTCAAGAAAGTCACTAAAGCCAGTTCAGATTCAGGGGTGAGGGAAAGACCCCAACTCTCAATGAGAGGAATGTCAAACAAATCTGTTGCCATCTTGAGTACACCTCAAACCCTTTCTTGTACTCTTAGAGAAAGATCAGTATTATAAGTCAAGACATTTCTCAAATCCTTACCCAATAATGGGAAAAAATGGAAGAAAAAAACCCTAAAGAAACCTTTTTGTGTGCACTGTGCACTTAATAATATCTAGTAACAATTAAATGGAATATATGATTGAGAGTAATTGCACAGGTTTCAAATGGATAACTTTCGGAGTACAATTTTACTATTAACCTTGAATAAATTACAGAGGAAACTGAGGTATATATAAAACAATAGTCTGAAAGTATTAAACTCTAAGAATCACACAATGAATGCCTTTTCCCATTGTTTACCTCATGGTCTGTCATCTTATTGCTATAACCATACTCCTTCACATATTACCCATGTCTCCAGAATCTTCTGTAAATAGTAGTTGTGCCTTTGAACCATAGTGTATCATCTTTGCCAGGTGCAAATAGAAGCCTATTTCCTTCAGTCTTTTAGTTTTTATTGCAATAAAAAGTCACATCTGTAGTATTGCTTTAAGCTCACAAGCCTCAGCTGTGTCCTGCTGTAGTACTCAACGCATGCTTCCACCCAGAAATCTTTTCCTGAGAAGGCCTCACTGGCATTGGGCTTCCTCTCATGTGGGGAGGTGCAGTTGGAATGGGGAGAGGGCAAACCGACCCAGTCATATACTGTTGAGTGGATTGGGTAGTGGAGGGCAGAATATAAGGGAAGTCTATCACCTGAACCCTTCCTACTTCATGTCACCCTATCTTCTCTTTGATAACTAAAGGATGAGTGTTGGGTCTGAGTTTAGAGGCAAGGGATGTAAGGCTGTGAAGCGCTGAGTGCTGAAAAAAGACACGATGAGCTATGGGCAGATAAAACATATTTTATTAGCAACGGCAGCCAGGTGCAATATGGCGGTGGCAATAGCAGCAGCCTGACACAATGCACAGGCATTCTATAGTAAAATCACACAAAAGTGGCACCAAGCCAGTCCAGGCTGGTTGGCTCAGTGGTAGAGTGTTGCATGGCATATGGACATCCTGGGTTCAATTCCTGTCAGGGCACACAGGAGAAGCAACAAACTGCTTCTCCACCCTTCCCTCTCTCCCTCCTCCCTCTCTATCTCTCTTTTCTCCTCCCACAGCCATGGCTCCGTTGGAGCACACTGGCCCTGGGCGCTGAGGATGGCTCCATGGCCTCGCCTCAGGCACTCAAATAGCATGGCAGCCAAGCAATGAAGCAATGGCCCCAGGTGGCAGAACCAGGTGGATAACAGTCGGGGTGCATGCAAGAGTCTGTCTCTCTGCCTCCCCGCTTCTCACTTAAGAAAAATAAAAAGTAGCACCAAGCTGTGATTACAAAAAGCAGTGGTAACATTATCAGTTAGTTATATAAGGGCCATGCACACGTACCAACCCCGATCTGTTTCCCTTATTCATGTATGGTCGGATGTGACCATAGCTGACAGGTCCACACTTACTCCATCTTGTTCAGGCTGTTTAGCAATTCAGGGGAGACCAGCTTCCCCACAATGAGACACACTGAAGGTGGCAGCATTGTGAGCATGCTGGGATGGTAGACCAGAGTGAAACAAATATGTTTTCCAATTTAGGGAATTTGGCCCTCCTGAGAGGCTGCTGCTTTCTTTGTTCAAAGGACTTCTGGATTTGCAGCCATCATGCCCCCCTCTTCAGCCCACCCTCCTCCTTTCCACTCTCCCTCCAACCTCCCCAAAATCCTCTGCTAAGAATTTACACTCTAGATTATACAGCCCACTTCCACATTTTCCTAGCTGTCCTTGAATTGTTGGCAGGATTATAGCATCAAAGACCTTGAGTTCAAAATGGTTCTTTGTTAATAGGCTGACTTGATGCAGGGGTTTTCCATTTCTATGAGAATTACTGATCTTTAAAGGAATCTGAGTAGGGAGGATGTACTCTTTAGATAAAGTGCACTGTTGGGTATGCTCCATTTTAAGCATATAATACAGAGTGACACATTTTCTTTAAAAAAAAAACCCTCCAACTTCAAAGACCTCTACTGGTTTAAAAGTGATGATTGGTGAAAACCCTTAGGTACTATGGTCAGTTTTTAGTAGCTTTCATGTTCCAAGTCTAGTTATTGGTATGAGTGATACAGTGATGAATTAAGCATATCCCTACTTCGAAGGAACTAACAATTTAGTAGCAGACAGTCATGTAAACAGATAAATCACAGTGTCACTCAATATGCAATAGAAGAGAAGTGTATGCAGAGTGTTGACAGAGTTCAAGAAGGAGTGCTTGGGCAGAGGGATAGAATGTCTGCTTAATGCTACTCCCCTCTGAATATTTATCCTAAGTGGCTAGTGGCTATAGTAAATGTTATAAATATAATATCATATATATATATATATATATATATATATATATATATATATATATATACACATACACACACACACCCACGCACACACATATATCCTTTTAATTAACATGTGAAAATATTTCAACTTTGGAATATATTTTTAAAAACACAGTTATATTTCCTGAATTTAAATTATTTTTAAAAATACAAATTGAAACTGTGTATAACCACTAAAGACATCGCCCGCTGACTAGTGAGCACATAAAGAAAGTCTCAGAGAAAAAGATGTACAGTATTTTGGTTATTTACAAAGTGTAAATTAGGAAACTCTAATAGCCCTTTAAAATCAAAGAGCTGACTGTCTCTTATACTCTCTTACCTTCTTTTTAACCAATGTGGCATTTACCCAACCGCGTCTTGTAACCAACAGCAACTAGGGTTGGTTTGGCTACTTGGAAAAAAGTAAACTTCTGGAGCAGTGGAGTGAACTCTTTCCTAGTAGGTCCAAGGCTGAAAAAATGCACCCTGGTTGATTGGGCTAGGTAGGGCTCAAATCCCCCTGGCTAGCTTTTCCTTTCCTATTTTTAAAAATATTGTATTAATTATTTTAGTGAGGGGAGGGAGGGAGAGGGGGAAAGAGAGAGAGAGAGAGAGAGAGAGAGAGAGAGAGAGAGAGAGAAGGAGTGGGGAGGAACAGGAAGCATCACCTCCCATATGTGCCTTGACTGGGCAAACTCAGTGTTTCAAACCTGCGACCTCAGTCACCCCAATGGAAGCTTTATCCACTGTGCCACCACAGGTCAGGTGCTAGTCTTCCTATGCATTCCATCCTTCTGTGAGCAGGTAGAACTAGCAGTGTGTTGATGTTCTAACACCTCAAACTAAATGATAAAGTGTTTGTTACTGGCGATTTTTTTTCTGTCAAGAAACACTTCCATCAAGATCACACTTTGTAAACTGCTACATTTCCTTGTGTGGGAGGCAGGAAATTTGGTCTGGCTGAACTCTTTGTCAGACAAGGCTGAAGAAAGATATGAAGATGTGGCCTCGTTTATGAAATCAGAAGTCGGAAATCCTGAATCTTAATCTGGTTAGAGATACACTGATAAACTCTTTTCTGAAAAGTTCCTGCTTCAGTGTCTCCAGATAGAAAATTAGGACAATGGCTTTTGTCTTGGGGAGTTGCACTGACTTTCTAAAGGTTTTTGCAAATGAAATGTGGTACAGGTATCAGTGAGTCCATTTTTCTCCTTTTTCATGAGGGAAGTCCAGGAATACATTACATAATGTAGAAACATCTGGTCCCTCGCTTTCTTGATCGTGTGATCTGGGCAAGCAACGCCACTGTTACAGGAATATCCTCAGCTTTTAGGTAGTCCAAATTCTTGCATTCTGATTTTCCTTTCTTTGTTGTTTGTTCTATATAGTGGTATCTGTACAGGACAGAATTTATTACACTGCCTTCAAATGTCTTTTTAATGTGCCAGTAGAGGAACTTGTTAAATACCGTGAGTATTTAACTTTTTATGTGCAAATGCCTTGCTTTCTAGATTCAAAAATTTTGTAGAAATTTTAAAGGTCAGGGTGTGATTAAACTATCAAATAGCATGTTCTCCTAACTACTATGCCAACTTATTTAAAGTATTATATGCTGCTTTAAAGTTAGCTATAAGATGTATTCAGTAAGATAAGGCTTCAAACAAAATAACAATGATTTTTTAAGTTGGCCGTGGTTTTAGATAATCCTTAGCATTGATTCTCCTCATGACTGAAAAGAATATAAAATGATAAGGATGTGTCTGGGAATCTCCTTTTTCATCTTTCTCCCACCAGGCCTCCTAGCTAGCTGGTCCTCTGGGTTGTTTCTCTTTTTTGAATTTGTGATACCGCGTTTGGGACCCATTGTTACTTCTCCAAACACTGGCAGGAGCTGGAATGGTCCGGAGCCAGTGTGAAGCAAACACCTGCTTTCACCCAAACCTCAGAAACTATGTTATAAGAGGGATTGTTTGCCAAGCAATAATGGGAAAGAATGGTTTATTCTGACAAGTTACATGAAGTGACTGTGGGGTGCATGTGACCTCATCTGCATATTCTGTCTCCCCATGCTTAATGCCTATTACCTGAAGCCCTCTCTCACATCATTTCCTAGTATATTTTTTTCTACTTTGTTTTCACAGCTATCATTTGACTCAGCATATATTTAATAGTAGACATTGTGCTACTTACATCATATATATAATCTCATTTAACCCTTATAGCAACCTGGTAAGGTAAGAATTCTTGCCTTTTTTTTTTTTTTTTTTTTTTGGTGACAGAGACAGAGAGAAGGACAGATAGGGACAGACAGACAGGAAGGGAGAGAGACGAGAAGCATCTGTTTTCATTGCGGCACCTTAGTTGTTCAATGATTGCTTTCTCATATGTGCCTTGATGGGGCTACAGCAGAGCAAGTGACCCCTTGCTCAAGCCAGCGACCTTGGGTTCAAGTCAGTGAGTGACCTTGGGTTCAAGCCAGCGACTTGGGCTTCAAACCAACGACCTTGGGTTTAAGTCAGCGACCTTGGGCTTCAAGCTAGTGACCTTTGGGTTGGTTCCCAGCCAATGACCCTGTGCTCAAGCTGGCGACCTTGGGGTTTCAAACCTGGGTCCTTCATGTCCCAGTCCGATGCTCTATCCACTGTGCCACTGCTTGGTCAGGCAAATTCTGGCCATTTTACAGATTAGAAAACTGACTCCTAGAGCAGTAGAGGAACTTGCTTCAGGCTTTCAGCTGGGAACTGGGTGAGGCTAAGTTGTCTTCCTTCAGTGTTTGCCTTGACCTGAACTGACAAACTCCAGAGATCACTGGTTTAAGTTCTAACTTAGAATCAGCTTGTCTTTTTTTCCCCATTGAAGACATTTTTATAGACAGCAAGCAAAATTTTTCTTTTAAGAAATTTATTTTAAAAACATCTCCCAGTTTGGCCTTCTTAGACCACATTGTGTGTGGCATGAGTTACACATAGCTTCATGTTTGTTTCAGATGATGGTGGGGATAGAAAACCAGATTTTTCCAAGTAAGGGACTTACCTCAGACTTAAAAGCTCAATTTTAAATTTAATGTGATTCACTTAAGGTTTGAGTTTATTTCTGGCCTGCTGGCAAACTGCAGCTTCCTGGTTTAGAAAAATTCCCTCAAAACAAACTTGAGAAAAAGAATCCCACATAGGATGGCAATGTGAAATACTTGACAGCATTTTAACGAGCTCATTGTAAGTGAATTTGAAACATTCAAGTCAATTTACTTTAACATGGATCTGGATGAACAACCTAAGTGTCCACTGATGGATGAGTGGATAAAGATAATGTGGTATAGGTACAATGGAATGTTATCAGCCACAAAACAAGAAGGAAATCCTTTCATTTGTGACATCATGGATGAACCTTGAGGATATTAAGCTAAGTGAAATAAGTCAGACAGAGAAAGACAAACACTGTATGATCTTACTTATATGTGAAATCTAGAAAAAATTGCTCATAGGTAATAGAGAACAGATTGGTGGATACCAGAGATGGGGATGGGAGAGTGGGAAAAGTGTTAAAAATGACAAAATACATTTATTTCAAACTTCCAGTTAATAAGATAAATACGTCTTGGGAAAGTAATGTACAATATAGTGACTATAGTTAACAATACTATATTGAATATTTGAAAATTGCTAAGATAATAAATCTTAAAAGTTCTCATTACAAGAAGAAAAACTGTACTATGTGAGGTGATAGATGTTAACTAAACTTGTGGTGATTATTTTGCTATATATACAAATATCAAATCATTATATTGTATATCTTAAACTTCTACAATGTTATGTATCAATTATATCTCAATAAAACTGGAAATTAAATACAGTGTCCATAAAGTCATGGTGCACTTTTGACTGGTCACAGGAAAGCAACAAAAGACAATAGAAATGTGAAATCTGCACCAAATGAAAGGAAAACTCTCCCAGTTTCATACCTATTCAGTGCAGTTTGATGTGGGTTCCATTTGCTGCCCTACACACATCCAAACAATAGTGAAGTTCTTGCCAGACACGGGAAAGGACGTCTGGTGTAAAAGAGTGAATAACGTCTGTGATTCTGTTTTAAGTGATAATGTCATTGATACGTTCAATGTACACATGTTGCTTCACATAACCCCAAAAGTAAAAGTGTAAGGGTGTCAGATCTTGGGATTGTGGTGGCCATGGCTTGACAGAACCCCTGCCTATCCACCGCCAAGGGAATGTTCTATCCAGAAACTCACGAACAATGGTGGCGTAGTATGGAGGAGCGTAGTCCTGTTGAAAGATGACATCTTCTGGAAATTGTGGCACTGCATACAATTCCAACATGTCAAGATAGGTGTTTGCTGTCACAGACTGCTCCATGAAAGAAAATGGGCCTATCACCTTATCATGCATCAGGCCACACCACACGTTCACTGTAGGGGTGTTATGTTCGTGCTCAACGTAGGTATGAGGATGTTCAGCAGCCCATATTCAGACGTTATGGCGATGAACATGTCCACAGATATGGAAGGTCGCCTCATCGCTAAACACAATCTTCTGCAAAAATCTTGCATCACTGTCAATCTCATGAAGCATATCTATAGCAAACGTGCATTGTGTGGGTCTATCCACTGGTTTGATAGTGTGCGACAGCCGCAATTTGTACCCCGTAAAACAGACATTTCTTTAACACCTTATGAACTGTAGTCTTGCTTAGGTGTAATTGTAGAGCACACGCACACACAGATTTTTTAGGGCTCCTTAGGAAGCTATCCCGTATAGCCTCTACAGACTCGTCACTGACTGATGGCCTACCATCAGTCAGTGACGGGGTTTCTCCACCAAACTGCCAGTTTCCTTCAAGTCCTTATCCCACCGAGTAATGTTATTCCTATGTGGTGGTGCTTCCTTATAAACGCGCCAATATTCACGTTGCACTTTGGTCACAGATTTGAATTTAGCGAGCCACAGAACACACTGAACTGTCCTCTGTACCATCCACATCTCGACTGGCATGGCCATGGGCTGCTCTGCTGTATACACGGTGTTACATCATCATCTGCGCATGAGCACATGCCGCCACATCATCCTTCAGAAACTGGGAGGGTTTTCCTTTTATTTGGTGCAGATTTCACATTTCTATCGTCTTTTGTTGCTTTCCTGTGACCGGTCAAAAGTGCACCATGACTTTACGGACACACTGTAAATAAAGTAGATCTGGGTGTTAAAATAAAGTATTGCTGGCAACCTCTATTCTCCTGATCCCAACCAAAGGCAGGTTTGCCCTAAAATATGTGCTGTGAGTTAGCAAACTAAAAGTCAAAAAGAAAGCATTAAGGTTCATTGTGGAAGGAAAACCCCTAAATACTTTATACAGAGACAAAAAGCAGTATAGAAAACTCTTTTTCTGAAACAAAACAATCCGCCATGAACAAATAGCATCCCTATTTGAAACAGTTTATATATCCAGTTGACAGAATGTCTAGGTATATCAGGGTCAATGCATCACTCATAAAAGCCAAATTTTGAAAGCCTGTACACAGGTGGGAGTTCTGTTTTTAATACAACATTCAAAGTGCTTTAGATCTCATTAACTTTATTAATACTAAGGCAAGTTAACTTTGTGGGGTGGATCCCGTCCTCAGAGGCAGGATTTGAAGCAACGTTCCTTCAGATCATGTGCTGACCATTCTGATACACGACCTTTCATTAAAGGCCTCCAGGGAATATGTAAAATGCTTGGTTAGCACAACCACAGAGGAAAATAAAGAGATATTTTCAATAAATAGTTTCTGTGTTGCCTAAAAGCAGCATATATGATATTCTTTGTGTTGGTAATGGTGAAGTCAATATAACAGTGAACCTGATAGCAAAATAATTAATGTAGGTCCCAGCTAATGGAAACTACATCAGGCATGATGAGGTCTTCAGACTTCTCCACAGGTGACCAAAGTTTAAAATTATTTGAAAGCTTGCTTACCAAAGGTGGGGTATAGAAATAATTTTCTTTTGAAAAGAGTACTGGTCCCTGACTGGTGGTGGCGCAGTGGATGGAGCATTGACCTGGAATGCTAAGGTTGCCTGTTGGAAACACTGAAGTCATTGTTAGCTTGTCACGGGCTCTTAAGCTTGAGTACAGGGTCACTAGCTTGAGTGAGGAACCTTTGGCTTGAGCTCAAAGGTTGCTGGCTTGAGCAAGGGGTCACTAGCTCATCTTGAGCTGGAGGTCCGAACCTCGGTCACATAGGAGAAGGAATCAATGTATAACTAAAGTGAACACAACTACAAGTTGATGCTTCTCACTCTTTCTTCCTCACTTTCCTGTTGGTCTCTCTCTCAAAAAAAAAAAAAAAAGAAAAAGAAAGAAAAAAGAAAAAGAAAAGAAAAGAAAATGGAAGGAAGGAAGAAAGAAAGAGGCGGTCTTGGTCAGTTGGCTCAGCGGTAGAGCATCTGCCTGGTGTATGGAAGTCCTGGGTTCGATTTCTGGTCAGGGCACACAGGAGAAGTGCCCATCTGCTTCTCCATCTCTCCCCCTTCTCTCTCTTTCTCTCCCCTCCTGCAGCCATGGCTCATTCGATCAATTTGGCCCTAGGTGCTCATGATGGCATCATGGCCTTGCCTCAGGTGCTAAAATTGCTTAGTTGATGAGCAATGGAGCAACAGAGCAACAGCCTCAGATAGGCAGAATTTTACCCCATAGGGGGCTTGCCCAGTGGATCCTGGTCCAGGTCATGTGGGAGTCTGTTTCTCTGCCTCCTTGCCTCTCATTTTAATAATAATAATAAAAAAAAGAAAGAAAAGAAAAGTGTATTGGTAAAATGTAAAACTTCAAAAGTCTACTCAGAGCTTTTATTGCCTTTTTATTTAAATTTTCCAGTTTGTAAGTTTTCTTTGATGTGCTAATCATGTTCTTAAGCATTTCCTTTTTTTTTTTTTTTTTAATTTAGTGATGTTTCTTAAGCTTATCAAGGTTATCACACATTGGTTAAAACTATGTGACCTCCCAGATTGTTTACTGAATTTGAACCTGCTGCACCCCACTTTTGGTTACATTTGACTGGAGTTATTGATTGGCTAAGAAGTTATCTCGACTATGCTGACGGACTCACTTTGGCAGCTGTTACCACCTGTGGACCACTGATGATGTTCAGGTGGCTTTACTTTGTAGCACCCACTGCTCTCTTGTACGAATACCTGGTGAGGTGAAGGGGTACCCTACCCCATCTCCACAAGCACACAAAGTGCCAGCTCTTGCCCTGGAATTGCTCTATGTTTCTAGTTCTAATGCGGGGATACCAGGAATCTTCATCATAGCACTTCTTAACCTTTTTATCCCAGGGGACCCCTTTGGCAGGCTGCTGAAGATCACAGACCCCTGTGTTGTTGATTGATTGATTGTATTTATCTGAAGTGAGAAGCAGGGGGCAGCAGACAGACTCTGGTGTGCGCCCAACTGGGATCCACCCAGCATGCCCATCAGGGGGCTATATCTATGCTCTGCCCATCTGGGGAGTTGCTCTACTGCAACCAGAGCCATTCTAGTGCCTGAGGCGGAGGCCATAGAGCCATCCTCAGTGCCCAGGCCAACTTTGCTCCCATGGAGCCTTGGCTGCAGGAAGGGAAGAGAGAGATAGAAAGAAAGGAGAGGGGGAAGGGTAAAGAAGCATATGGGCGCTTCTCCTCTGTGCCGTAGCCGGTAATTGAACCGAGGACTTCCCCATGCAGGGCCGATGCTCTACCGCTGAGCCAACTGGCCAAGACCGACCCCTGTGTTTTTTAAACGCACAAAATAAAAGACATGAAAACCAACTACATTGAAATACAATTAACACTATGTTAAAAAATTGTACTATAGTAATACACATACTTGTTCATTGACATGACATAAGACCTAGTGGAGGGTCTGTCTATCTGATAACTGCTCTGATTTAAGATATATGCAACAACTATGGTTTCTACTAGAGAGTAAGTCATAGATATTTATCCTACTGTCACCGTTGGATAGCCTACATCAGGAGTCCCCAAACTTTTTACACAGGGGGCCAAGTTCACTGTCCCTCAGACCGTTGGAGTGCCGGACTATTAAAAAAAAAAATTTGAACAAATCCTATGCACACTGCACATATCTTATTTAAAGTAAAAAAAACAAAACGGGAACAAATACAATATTTAAAATAAAGAAGGGGCCGTATGCGGTCCGCAGGCCGTAGTTTGGGGACCCCTGGCCTACATTAACAATAAAAAGAACTAAATGTCAGAGGTTAGTGAAAATAAAATGTAATTTCTTTTGTCATTGAAATGTACAGTAACAACTTTCTCTCCCCTGGTTAAGAACCACTCCAGGGTAAGAACCACCTCAGTGGAGGCCTCACCCCATGTCCTGGAGGCAGGAGCCTTTAGGCCACCCACACTGAGTCAGAACTGCTTATTGGCAGGGAAGTTCTTCCAACTAGTCCTGGGAATTTGGAGGACGGGAAGAGGGGCTCCTGAGCTTCGTGAGTACCACTTTAAACAACCTATCCTTTACTGTTGAGGGGCTTCTCGGCCTGTGAACACCTGGAAACGAAGCTTTAAATTGCTGACACCAGAGTGACTTCTTCCCCAAGCTCCCCTTTTCACCTGGGCACAGATCATCTGCAAAAAGAAAATACCCATCTCGTAGGATTGTTAGGACTAAATGAGAAACTAGCGGTGAGCTATAAAGTGTACAGCACTCTCAAAGTCTGCATTTTTTGACAACCAAGAACAATCTATGCTGCTCTATTCTCCAAGTATCTGGAGGCATGCGTTAAGCGCTCCATAAACACTTGTGGAATGAATGAATGAAGTCAGCATTTGCGTGTGCGCCTTGGTCTGCAAAAACACGCTGCTAAAGGCTAGTAGGGTCGGCGCCTCCTGAACACGTTCCTTTATTAACAGGTAGTAAACGCCTTTCTGGCTCTGCGCCGAACGGCAACCACAATCCACGTGCCTATTTCCAGGGGACCCCTCAGGATGGAGCTGCTCCGCCCAGAGCTCGTCCGCTTGCCTCTCGTGTCGCTGTTTCCGGACCAGGTTAGGGGCGGTAGGAGCAGCCAGGACCGGGCCGGGTACCGGGTACCGTGCACCGCAGCCAAGCCCGCGGTGAAGGTGCGGGCGGCAGGCCGCGGCTGGCGCGCGAGGAGGGGCCAGAGGGGTTGGGAGGGGCGGGGCGGGACCGGCGTCCTCGTCACTTGATAAAACGCCTGCGAGTCTCTAGAGAACAACGGGCTCATTCAGCGGTGAGAAGCTGCCCGCGAGGGGGAGCGGCCAGGCAGAGAGCGCGACTGGTCCCGGGGGTGGGGCCGGACGCAGTGGCGAGAGGAGACGAAGGTAGCCGCGGTGCAGCAGCGCGGCAGCCTCGCACCCGGCCCGCAGCGCAGGGCAGCCGCCGCACCTCGCAGCTCCCCGCTCCCTTCCCGGTGCGCCGGCCCTCCCATGGCGGCCGCTGGGCAGCTGTGGCTGCTCTACCTGTCGGCGGGGCTTCTGCCCCAGCTCGGCGCTGCCTTCAACTTGGACACCCGCGAGGACAATGTGATCCGGAAAACTGGGGACCCCGGGAGCCTCTTCGGCTTCTCGCTGGCCATGCACTGGCAGCTGCAGCCCGAGGACAAGCGGCTGTGAGTTCCCCGACTCTTCCCACCCCCACCCGGGCGCCGGCCCTCCAGTTCCCGCCGGCCGGCGCTACCCCGCGGCTGCTCCGCCCGGCACTCAGCCGGCCCGCGCGCTCGGGCCCGGTCCCGCCTGGCGCGTTGCCTGCCCGCATTCAGCCCGGGCAGGGAGAACCCGAGGGCCGACCCCTGTGGACTGCGGCCCCCGTACCAGGCGGGACTGTCCTCCGCCCGGGAGAGCTTACTTTTTTTTTTAAACAAAGTACTTTCCAGAGGTCCTTCCCTCCGGGCATGTTTGCTGGGAACCCGGCAGGTGGCATGCTCTGCTGAGCTTCGCGTGTGTTTGGGGCGGGGGTGACGTAGGCTGAAGGGTCGCTGTATTGCTGCGGTAGCGTTACTGGGAGTGGTGCTCCAGGAACATGCAGGCCTTTTCCTAACTCATGGAACACCCCGTCGCCCCGCAGACTCGCGCGCCCCGCAGAAGCTGGGAAGTCAGTTTTCATCGTGTCCAGCGTGACTTTTCCCGCAGAGCTTTCGCTCCTGTACGGGAGATACTTTCACACCTCCTCCGTTAAAAAAAAGGTAGAACTAACCAAGCACCTGTTCGCAGGATTAGATGAGCAGAGAAAACAAGCCTCTTTGAATGGTGTGCCCGCGCCTCCTCTTCCAGCCCAGGCCCCAAAGCACCGACGACACCCTCGACCCTCTTGGCCCCTGCACTGGATATGGAGGAGTGAAAGCAACATGTCTGATCTGGGTTGGAGCTTTGCAAGCTAGGTTTGGAAGTGACAGCCCCCACCCCTTCCATTATAGCGTATAGCACGGGGCTCCTCCCGGGCGAAAGTGTAGACTGGCACTCTTAGCTTCTCCTTTTCTTTACTAGAGAGTATTTAGTTACCACATGATCAAACTATTTAGGTTGGAGAGGCGTATTTGGGAGCTTACTCGACTTAATCTCAGCAGGACTGCATTCTTGATCCGTGCTACCAAAAAATAAACTCACTGAAGCCCCCCCCCCCGCCCCCCTCCGTCCTCCCAGGTCTTTAATTAATCGAAGTTCTTCCTGGACCAACAGAGCGAAGAAAGCAAAGTGCAGCCTGTCTAGAGTACTTTGTGTTTCTGAGTGATGAATGGGATTTTAAAGCTGGACTAAACCCCTTGATTTTAGCAAATAAGAACTTTGGAATAGGTGAATATTGTGGGCCCCTGTATCTTAAACCCAGGTTCTTCTTCTTTTTTTAATAACACCTGCTAGTTATAGGAAGCAATTAGTTGGGAGTGGGGAGGCGAGTGGCTGGTGGTCTGCCGACTTGGCCAGTTGCTTATGCTCTGCTTTGGAAAGAATTATTAAGCTGTAAATCTGAAATGAAAGGTGGTTTCTGTTAACTCAGTTAATGGATGATGGTTAATAATCTCGGAATACTTACAAATGCCTAGCTGTGCACCTACACCCGTATGGAAAATTTGAACTTGTTCATGCAGAAATGACTAGGACAGCAGAGGGAACACACTCTCCTTGGCATTCTCTCTCTGCACCAGACATAGTGCAAGCAAACATTGTGGAGGGGAAGGATTGGAGCAAGAATATATCCTTGGGATGGAGATGTGAAAAATGTGATTTTAGCCAGGAATCTATGTTGTCATGGAGGTTAGCTGTATGTTTGCTAAAACTTGTTATTCCTGGTGGGCTTCTCTGCTCTTAGAGCTGCTGCAAATCCTGCCAAGAGTGAAAATAAACCTGTTTGGAGTGTGATGCCTTCTAGAAATGCTCTTTTTAGGGTTGAGAGAGGGACTGATCAGATCCTCAAATAGCAAGAGGCTCACTCTAAGGGGACAGGAGCTTTTCCTAGAGCTTAGAGTATAGCAGTAATCATAGGGGGTTATGATTTATATCAAATGCCACTCCCTACCCCTTAATCCAACTTCAGGAGCAGCTTGTCTTCTCAGGATAACCCACAGACCATACCCCCATCCATTGTCATCTTAGTTAGTAAAGGATGTGGGTGTAAATAACAGCCAGGGAGATCTAGATCCTTCTTCCTAAACTGCACTCTCTGGACAAGTTCAGTTAGGAGTATTTCTGGTGAAAGACCTGAACTCAAGTCTGTTCTCAGCCATTTAGTAGCTGTTATTTTACTTTGAGCCTCAGCTTCTTTATCTGTAAAATGGAGATACTACTGTTTAGTAAGGTTGTTGTGAGGATTAAGAGGTGCAAAGTGTTTAATTCCTGATTGGCCTGGGTACTTACTCATTAAGAGATAGCTGTGAGTAATGATAGACTTAGAAGCTGTAATTGAATTCCTACTGTGTGCCAGCTGCTGTACAAATGTTAAACATTCTGTGGTTCTAAAACTCCCAAGAATAAAGCCAAAGGTCATTGTAGTTTGGGTGATTGATATTTTAAACTCTTAGTCACAATTATGAAACCCATTTTTAAAGCAATTTAGCTCTAATCTATCTTAATTAGATGTATAACAAAAAGAAAATTTAGTGAGTAAGGAACTTGGAGTTAGGAGAAGTAAAATATCAAAGATGTGTAGGAATATCAGATAAATGCACTATTATAAAAACTACCATAGGTATTTCTGGGTTAAATTTTCTCCAATGCTATTTAAGTATTTAATAACATTTTAAACTCTAGTTAAGATTTTATAATAGAATACTATTGTATTTGAGAGCCTTGAAACATATTGTGCGTTCCTAAAACTTTCAAGACTATAAAACTGAACTAGAGACTAAAACTTCACTCAGGGTTTTAGGCTGTGTACTAAAAAAATTTCACACTCTAAAAGATTTTTAGATAGTTGTCAGAGTTACTAAGGTCTGGGTCTAACCTCTTTGGGATTTTTTATTTCTTTTAGATAGTTGAGGCTGAGTCACACACCACCACTCCCTTTTCCCCTCCACCTGCCCCCCCAGGTATGAAGTGATCTGTGGATATACCCATCCTGTGAATCATCATTCTTAGTTCTTCTGGGAAAAGATGGATCTGGGTATGACTGTAAGGCAGAAGCTAGAAGAGGGAGAGCTATAAGTAATATTTTCATGGAATAATTCTGGATTTATCCTGATTCTGCTTTGGGGACTTTCTGGTCCCCACTCTCTTCCAGAGGCTCTCTACGCCACCCTCACTCTGTTCTGACTCCGTGGTGTTTGATCCTGATTTTTCTCAAGAGTTGTGATGCTCCCACTTTAAAAATCATGTTTACTGTACTAGGGATCATCTAGGCCGACCTGCTCTCTTTACAGAGGAAGAAACTGAAGCTGAACGTTAAAGGTCTAAAGTCTCTCAAAGGAGTATTCAGAAATGCCCCTCAGACCTAGAGAAATTGGCCAGCATCTGAGTTTTGGAAATGTACAATGTTATGTTGATTTATTAAACTGCTTCCCACATGGGTCAGGGTTATCTATTTAAATACCTGTGTTTGGACTTTCTTCCTCTTGGCCCTATTACAGCTGGCCCTGGATCAGCTTCTGGGTCCCTCCTTCTTTGCCTGTCACCCCCCTTCTTCTGAAAATGCCCAATGAGTAGTGACGGTAGCTAGCCAAGGATCTGAGTTGTCTTCAGGATGTGTACCTAAGCACTAGCTTCCTTGAATTCATTCAAAATGCCATATGGCCCAGGGCCATCATCTGTGCTCAGTCACCTTGAGTCCTGAGAGTGAAGAAAGAGCCAAAATGGGTGGGACACTTAGTGATCATAGGACTACAAGAAAGCAAAAATAAGCAAGTTTATTTTTTAAAGTTAATTATTTCTTTTTATTCAGTGAGTGGAGGGGAGGCAGAGACAGACTCCCACATGCGCTCCAACCAGGATCCACCTTGTAAGCCTGCTAGGGGCCAATACTCTGCCTGTCTGGGGCCTTTCTCAGTTGCTTAGCAACCGAGCTCTTCTTAGAGCCTGAGGGGGAGGCCATGGAGCCATCCTCAGCACTAAGGGCCAACTAGCTCCAGTTGAGCTATGGCTGCGGGAAAAGGAGAGATAGAGAAGCAGATGGGTGCTTCTCCTGTGTGCCCTGACCAGGAATTGAACCCCGGAAATCCACAGGCAGGGCCAACACTCTACCACTGGGCCAATGGGCAAGGGCTAAAAATAAATTTAATTTTAACATAATTTAAATTTCCCCAAGTAATGACTTCAGGTTGAGAAAAAAGGTCGGAGTATTCATTTAGTTTTATGTCGGGAAAGTCAGCTTACATGCTCATCATATAGTATTTTCCACTATTTTAAAGAAGCCATTACTCTGTTTTTAACTGCATGATACTGTATTTTAGTATAACAATAATACTGATTTAATTTAAGCTTTTGTAAACAAATAGTACTGGAACTAAGGCATATGGCACCCTTAGGACCTTGGCTCAATATATTACAGTGGGCAGAGTTGTCCAGTGAATTATTTGGCACTTTCAAGTAGGACAGTGGAAACATAATAGAAAATACTATTGTATGCTTAGATGACTGAGAATACTGATTGGTTTCCAGTCAGCCCATCTTAAAGAATGTAACTGTATCTCAAGAACCAGTTTAAATTTTCCCTTGAAAATCTTTTTAGTCCAGCCTACACTCCAGCAATTTCTTCTTCCTTTCAATGTCTGTAGCACTTAGTATCATGTGCCTGACAGTTCTGATGGTTTTCTGTTTATCTACCACTTCTGAGGACGATCCAGTCTCCCTCAACTGGATTATAGGTTATGTGAGGGCAGGAGTCTTCTGTTCATTTCTTTGTCTGATAGCGCCTAGCATATGCCTTGCAAATACAATTGAGTCATATCACGCACTCAATTTAACTTGTGAAATCAACTCTTCCAGCTCAGAGTAGAGAGAAAAAGAAATCCCTTTAGTTAACCCTTTGCCTTTCCTGCTTAAAGTAGCCCCTCGTCTCTGCTGGCCCCAGGGAAAGGGATGCTTTATTCATAATGCAGAGACACATAAGATGTTAATTATTGGTTTTTGAGTTTTGAAGGGTCTAGGTCTCAGCTAAGGGATTTTCATGAGTGATTTTTAATTACACTTGACTTTTGCCTTAAAGGCAGACCTGGGAACTTAACTCCAGAAATATAGGATGACCTGCATTGCAGTGGGCACTCAGGACTTATTGGTTGTTGTAATGAGACTAGATAGAAAAGGATGTATATGGAATAGATCCTGAAAGCAGTTTGACACAGGTGTGGGGTCAGTATGTGAAGGCACTTGTGAATTGATGCTGAAACTTTAATTAAGGACAGTAAGGGAATCTTGGATACATATATATATCTCTTTAGGTGGGGAAGCTGCTGCTCCCTCCAGTGAGAGCTGTAGATTGGTGATCTGGGTGGACTATGTGTTGGAATCAGAGTTTCTACAGCCTCTTTGGTGGGTGGTCAAGATTGAGCCCTGCAGTAATGGACACTAGCGGCAGGGCCAGCCCCTGCTGCTTGGCTTACTCTTCTGTTTGGGTATAATTTTAAAATCAAATCTGGCTGGTCATCTGGACAACTTGGGGGATCTCTTTGTGAAAAACATAATTCTAGGCTCAGCCTAGTCTGTTGCACTAGATGTGATCAATTTCCGTAAGTATGACCCAAGAATCTGTTCTTTTCTTTTTTCAGTGAGAAGAAGGGAGGCAGAGACAAACTCCCGCATGTGCCCCAACTGGGATCCACCTGGCAAACCCACTAGGAGGCAATACTCTGACCATCTAGGGCCAGTGCTCCATTGCTCAGCAACCGAGCCCTGTTTTGTTTTGCTTTTTTTAGTGCCTGTGGTGGAGGCCAGGGATCCATCCTCAGCGCCCCAAGGCCAACTCTCTCTAGCCCATTAAGCAATGGCTGCAGGGTGGGGGGCAGGGAGAGAGAGAGAGAGAGAGAGAGAGAGGAGGGGGAGGAGAAGAGGTGGAGAAACTGATGGTCGCTTCTGTGTGCCCTGACCAGGAATCGAACCTGGGACATCCACATGCCAGTCTGACGCTCTACCACTGAGTCAACTGGCCAGGGCCAAGAATTTGTTCTTAAAGTTTTCTAGGTTTGATCTAAATGATCTTTCCTTTTCTTATATACAGAAGGCAGCATAATGTAGTGGATAAGAGTGGACTCTAGAACTGGAGTCTAGATCCCAGCTCTAGTTGAAAGCTAGCTGGAATCAAATCCTGCTCTGCCGATTACTAGCTGTGACATTGTACAGGATGCCTGCAATTCTGCACCCAGTTCTAATGTGTGAGGGTTTCCCACATACCACTAAACAATTCTCAGACACCTGCCTGGAGATAGCGTCGTATACCACAGGTTAAGGACTCAGTCCCAACAAGACTGCTTTTCCCCCACTTCAGATACCAGTTGTTAAGTCCAAGTTGTCTGATGGATCAGCTATGGATTGAAGGTTCCCATGACCCCCTCGGTAGGTTCAATTAATTTGCTAGAGTGGTTCACAGAACTTAGAAGAGCATTTTACTTCCTAAATTATGAGTTTATTATTAAAAGATAGGAATTTAGGAATGGCTGGATGGAGGAGATGTATAGGGGAAGGGCATAGAGCTTACATGTTCTCTCTGAGCATACTGCTGTGCCCAAATCTCCATGTGTTGACCAACCTGGAAGTTCTCCAAACTCCATCCTTTTGGGTTTTTATGGAGGCTTCTCTGCTTAGGCATAATTTATTAACTCATTGGCTATTGGTGTTTGAACTCAACCTTTAGGTCCACACCCCTCCCAGGAGGACAGGAGTGTGGGACTAAAGTTCCAACCCTCTAGTGCAGAGGTCCCCAAACTTCGGCCCGTGGGCTAAATTGCGGCCACCTGAGGCCATTTATCCAGCCCCCGCCGCACTTCCGGAAGGGGCACCTCTTTCATTGGTGGTCAGTGTATGGAGTGCTGTATGTGGCGGCCCTCCAACGGTCTGAGGGACAGTGAACAGTGAACTGGCCCCTTGTGTAAAAAGTTTGGGGACTCCTGCCTAGTGAAATGCTTGGTTCTCCCAGCAACCAGCCCCCATTCTGAGGTGCTTTCCTAAGGTCATCTCATTAACATAGCATAATCACTTTCCTCACTTAGGAAGTTCCAAGGGCTTTAGGAGTCTTGAGACAGAAGCAGGGACAAAGACCAAGTACATATTTATTATAAATATAATATGTGTATATTTTCATGTCAATACCTAGCCTCTCTTTCCTCAGCTGTAAACTGAGGGTAATTGTACCTAAGACTAGTCCTGGCCCAGAGTAAGCACTCTGTGTTTGTTAAACAAATGTGGAAACCAAGGCCTGTGTAGTGTGCAGATTTTCAACCTTTAGCAGATTTTCGTTTATTTTATTTTTATTTATTTATTTGTATTTTTCCAAAGTTAGAAGCAGGGCGGCAGACAGACTCCCGTATGCGCCCAACTGGGATCCACCTGGCATGCCCACCAGGGGGTGATGCTCAGCCCCTCGGGTGTTGCTCCACTTCAACCAGAGCCATTCTGGCACCTGAGGCGGAAGCCATGGAGCCATCCTCAGCACCCGGGCCAACTTTGCTCCAATGGAGCCTTGGCTGCGGGAGGGGAAGAGAGAAATAGAGAGAAAGGAAAGGGGGAAGGGTGGAGAAGCAGATGGGCGCTTCTCCTGTGTGCCCTGACTGGAAAGCAAACCTGGGACATCCACATGCCGGGCCGACATTGTACTGCTGAGCCAACCGGCAGGACCCAGATTTTTGTTTATTAAACAGGCACTTAGAATTGCAGACCATGATCTCTAGGAACTAAATTAAGAAGCTAGTTGTTAATTAGACATGACCTGTGACATGGATATTGGCTCTTCACCAGTGTTAGTCCCTGTTAGTCTGATGGTCATCTACCCTATTTTCCCATGTATAAGACACCCTTTTTCAAAAATATTAAGGTGTAAAGAGTGGGTGCATCTTATACAGTGGTTGTGGCATTTCATATGCCATAGATGGAACTGAGGACGAGGCAATATATGAAGACAGTAATTCGTCATCAGGCACAGACGAGGACAAGCTAACGGATGGCGAGTTTTGACAGTGATGAGGAATTGTATGAATTTTATGATGAATAAAACTTGAGTTCAATAACTATGCAATACTTTTTTTCTTCAAATTTTGAGCCCCCAAATTAAGGCGCATCTTATACATGGGGAAATACGGTAATCTTCTGCTCTCTGTTCTGTTTAGATAAACAAGGCTAAACAATCCTAACTCAGTTACCAGTCCAAGGTTATCATCATGTTTGTGGAGTGACACTTTTCACAGGCAGGAGAGCTTCCCCACTTTACCCCATCCCTGCCCACATACACACATCCTGGATCGCAATGTTGGATACTATCACTTCATCTAGTCCTTCATTGGCAAAAAAAACTTTAGAAAACTTTTAAGTCTTTAGGACCAATTAAGTGGCAAAGACTGTTCTGAGCTAGGAGCAATGGGGTAAGAGCCACAGAAGTAACTGTATGTAGGAGGCAGATACAGGTGATGAGGAACTGTGGCTGTCTGCTCACTTATTTGCCAGCTGGCTAGATGTATTTTGTGTGTCAAAGAATCCAAAGATTACTTATAAGAAAAGCCTTTTAGAGAAACAGGCTTTCTGAGCCTGGGAATACAGAAGTCAAAATAAACTCTGGAATACTTTGAAAGGGCACCTTGGTTAGTGATAGGAAGGAAGAATAAGCAAAGCACAAGGTATGGCTTGTTAACCCGAGGTCTGTGCTCGCTTTGTGTGGGGATAGCAATCTCACTACGGTTTCTTCATTTTGAAAAGCACTTCATTTGTACTGAGGTTGTTGTAATTGTGTGTGTGTGTGCGTGATACAAATGATAATAAACATTTCTGACCCAGAGGGTAGGATGTCACTGAAGCATAAGTCTTTTGAGCCAGTTGACTGTTTTCAGAGTCCTGATCTTTAGGATGTATGGCCATTGCTCAAGTGGTCACAGTCTTCTGTGGACCTGACAGAGCAGCAGGATGTAAAGTTAGCTTGAGGATCCTCATCAGAGCGTGTCACAGCCAGAGGTATGGAATGGCTGTTCCTCGAGGGCCAGCCAGCGGCCCTTTGGCAGCACAGGGAGTTTGAAGTGTTGCTCTTGCTGAGGACAATGAGAAGTCCTGCCTGGGTCCCTTTCCCACTGATACATCTTGTCAGATGATGGCCTGATACGCCCTCTCCCCCACCCCCAATGGCAGGGTAGTCCTCTTTGTCCTTAGAGAACAAAGGTGTTTTGAAGTTGTGAAATGGAAATGTTTAGATATCTATAAAGCTCTGGAGAGAGATTGGAGATATATAGGAAAGGATACTTAAAAGGGCTGGGATGAATGTATTGATTATAGCTTCAGGGATCCAGCTTTGCTGTGACATAAATATACCTAAGCATTTTCAAATAAGGAAAAGCTTAAAGAGGCTCAGATATGCAGAGACATGATTCTAGAAAAATGGCATTTGCCTGGGAGGCCCCGTGGCTGCTTAGGAAACTGGGCTTACATGCTGATTTAGGACAATACTCGGGAAAAGTTGAGCTGGCTTGAACACCTGGGTGATGAAAAGGTCTCCTATGAACTCTCAAGTGAAAAAAGGGGTGGATCTGGGTGCTCTTTGGACCTTCTGGAGGCTCAAGGCCAGGGGACCTGGGGAGACTGAGGAGAACCCTGCTGAATTAGATGGTCCACATCTCAGGGAGGCTTGGAGGGGGCAGCTGGAGAAGGGCTGTCGGGCTTAGAACATGATAAAGCCATTTCAGATACCATATCAGATCAGCCAGTTTAGAAATAAAAGTACTTCCCAAGCCTCGTACTATATTTAGAAAGTGCCCAAGTCTGCTATAGAGATTAACTGAGAAAGGGCATTGAAGTGTGGAGAGATATCCTGGGGACCCTCACTCCGGATGATCCCAGGAGGCGAGTGCTGAGAGGCAGTGATCCCCCAAGCCCAGCAGCACCACCTGCCGAGAGCCGTTTGGGAAGGCTCTCCACTATCGGAGGATAAGAAATAGATTTTTTCTGTAAGCTCATTTATTTCTCTGTGTATATATGTATAAATGTGTATTTTATATTTCAACCTAAAAGAAATAGTGATTTTTATCCTTGAATATGAGGAACAAGTAAAAACTTGGAGGGAAGTGGGCTGTGGACCTGCTAGAGAAACTATAACCAGATTTTTTGGGTTTTCCTATAGAAGTTGTTAGTTTAACAGATATTTGTTGATTGTCTACTATGTATTAAGCACTATACTATGTATTAGTGCTAGAGATATAGCAGCAAGCAAAATAGATAAAATCCTTGCTTAGGTTTCAGTGAGGGAGACAAAATATTATAAAGTATTATTAGATAGTAATAAGTGATACAGAGGAAAATAAACTGGAGAAAGGGAATAGTGAGTGGAACTGGGATGGGAGGTGATTGGCAACAGGTCAGCCAAGGAAAGCTTCACTGAGAAGGTGGAAGTGTGTGTTATGTCAATATTGGGAGAAATAGCATTCCTGGCAGTAAAAATAGCAAGTGCAAAGGTCCTGAGGCAGAAACATGTTCAGCATGTTCAGGAATAGCAAGGAGGCCAGTAATCTCCTGGGAGGCAAATTGTATAGGGCCTTGCCTGACTGGTGGTGGTGCAGTGGACAGACCATTTACCTGGGACACTGAGGTTGCTGGCTTGAGGTGGGATTATTAACATGATACCATGATTGCTGGCTTGAGTTCACGGTCACTGGTTTACGTGAGGTATCACTGGCTCAGCTGGAGCCCCTGGTCAAGGCACATATGAGAAACAATCAATGAACAACTGAAGTGCCATAACTATAAGTTGATGCTTCTCATCTCTCTCTCATAAACAAGTAAACAAATAAGTGAATTGTATAGGGCTTTTTGGTGATTGAAAGATTTTGGCTTTTACTCTTGAATAAGATGGGAAGCCATTGGATTGTTCTGAGAAGAGTATGACATATTCTGACTTAGAATTTATTTTAATTTTCTTTTATTTAAATGTTTATTTTATTGACTTTAGGGAGAGGAAGGAAGATAGCAGGAGAGAGACAGGAACATCTATTTCCTACCTGTGCCCTGACCAGGGATCAAACCGGCAACCTCTGCATTTCAGGATGATGCTCCAACCAACCAAGCTATCCAGCCAGGGCCTGAGTCAGATTTTAAATGGATTTCTCTAGCTACTAGATTTTTTTATAATAGACTGTATGAAGGCAAAGGTAGATGTAGTGATATTAATTACGAGGCTCCTGTAATGACAGATAAGAGATGACAGTGGTTTGGACCAAAATGGTAGCAGTGAAGAGAGTAAAAAGTAGTTGGATTGTGGACCTAGTTGGAAGGTAGAGTCAGTAGGATTTCCTATGGACTAGATATGATAAAGAGTAGAGAAGAACAGCTACAAGGTTTTTGACTTGATTACCTGGAAGGGTGTGAAGTTGTGAGATGAGGGTTTAGGAAGGATTGTAAGAGGAATAGGCACTGGTGGAATATCAGGAGTTTGATTTTAGACATGTTGGGTTTTAGATGTCTAGACATCCGGTGGAGTTGTTGAGTAGGCAGAATCTGAAGTTCAGGTGGAAAGGTTTGGTTTGGAGATACAAAGAGTGGGTCACTGGCTTCTATGTTGCATCAAGAGTGAAGGACTGACCAATGGATAAGATACCAAGGGAGTAAGGGCCGAATGGTGGGGCACTCCGATGCCAAGGTGAGGGGGACCACCAGCATTGGAGACTGAGATGAATGGCTGATGAAGTAGAAGAACTTAGGAGACGTGCTATCCCGAATGATTATTAGGAGTGGTCTGTCGGCTGTGCCATATGACACTGAGGACTGACCCCTGCCATAGCAATGTGGAGGCCCTCGGTGACCTTACCAGAGCACTCCGGAGGAGGACCGGGAACAGTGCCAGGTTGGAGTGGGCTGGCGAGAGAACAGAAGAGGGATTGGAGACAAAGAACAGGAACGCCGAGTTTTGCTGAAGAGAGAGAACAAGCGCTAAGGGAGAAATGAGGTTCAGAGGGAATTTCATCATTTTTTTCCAAGATGGGAGAAAATTATAGTGAGCTGGTTGGTTGATGCTGACTCAGTAGAAGAGGAAAGGTGAACACAGGAGCGGGAGGAGCTGGTGTGACGTCTGCGAGTGGGTGAGAGGGCTACCCCAGTGGAAGGGTGGGGCTGGCCACCACCATAGAGGGCACGGATAAAGTAGGTGGAAGACTGAGGTTATCTTTTCTGGTTGCTTCTGATTTTTCAGCGAATAACAACAGATTATTCTTAGTTCTGAGCTACTTAATACTTGTGTAGAAGTTTGCCTTGTGGGAGTAGGAGCTCCATTCTAGAATTAGAGGATCGAATCCTAGCTTCTTCACGTTCTATGGATTTGACTTTGGACAAGTTACTTGTCCTCGCCAGTAACATGGTGGTACTAACAGTAACGCCCCACAGGACTGTGCAGACTAAATGTGGTGAGTATAGAGCATGTAGCATAGTGCCTGGCGTGTCCAGTGAACATCGGCCTGTATTGTTGGAGGTGCCTTGCTGTAAAATATGAATATAAATCCCTCACTCAGGGGAGTTTTTGTAGCTGTCTTTACGGTCCTTTGAGGATCAGGTCAAAGATGAGGTTGCCCCATGACGGGGCTACAACTAGAATAGGGACAGTTCACAGACCGCTAGGACCTGTACCACTGTCTTCTGGAAAGGAAGGGGGGAGATGGGACATGAAAATGGCAGTAAGCAGAACGCTGCAAGAATCTCCAGTTCCTTATGCTGTATTTGCACTACAGAACATTCCAGCTTTTTATTTTGTAAGTTCTTACAAGGCTCGTTTTAGTTGTTGAGTGAACATTTCCCATGTGGGAGCATCTACTGTGCCAGACTATGGTACTGTCTGGGATGGCACAGTGTCCGTATGTCCTCCAGGTCAGGCAGACCCCGCGCTTTTGACAAGTGTGTGTGCTGTGCCAGGTGGAAGTGAGCTGGGAACAGGGTAGGGGCTCCCGGGCCTTGCTTTCTGCTCCTGCAAGCCTGGTCAATTGTCTTTGTGATCCTGGTCAACCTGTCCAATGTCTCACTTCACGCATTGAATAAAAATGACGCATGGCCTTGTTGAATTGCCAGGAATGTACTAATGAGCACTAAGGATTCTAAAACACTGCTAACTTTTAGTCCCTTCTTTCACAATAAGTAGTATAGGCTGGAGGCAGCCTGAGATAAGTCTGAATCTGAAATGAAATAGAATATCTCTGCGATTATGCAAGAGTATGAATAATCAGGACTTTAACATCTATTGCCCTGGGGTGTGCCACAAATTAAATACTGAATGTCTTTCAGAGGTGGCATGCTGGTGCGTTGTTTTTGTTGTTATCTCATTCTAGTACAGAATGAAATGTGTAAGTTTTTAATATAAAACATGAGCCTTTAAAGACAATCCAAGCTTTTGGTGGTTGCTTTGGGCTGTGCCCTCTACTCATGAGAGGACGGGAAAGAGAGAGTGAGAGCAAGATAGGAACATCCATTCTGTATGTGCCCTGACTGGGGATTGAACTGGCAACCTCTGAGTTTCAGGATGATGCTCTAACCAACCGAGCTGTCTGTCCAGGGCCCTTCCTCTGTGCTTTTGTGAAAATAGTTGAGAAGCACTGACCAGCCCAACCTTTTCTTTTTAGAGGGACAACTGAAAGCTGGAAAAGTCAAGTGACAGTTGGGTCATGGATTGTGGGCCCTGACACCCGGCTGCCTGATTGCCCAGTCCACTTAATATTATGCCATACACATCTACCTTTTGGTGAAGTAGCCTATTCTTGGAATTAATTAATTAATTAATTAAACCTGTGCTGCATAATCTTGCCCTTAATAAAACAGTATCTTAACATTTTAAAATGTCTCCCCACATAATGGCCTGGAAGAGTGATAGCAAATATACAGCCAGTGTTGCCCTTCCCCCCCTGTTAATTGGGGGCACTTCAAATGGCCATAGCACTTTTTCCAGCTGAGTCTCAGAATTCCCCATGTCAGCATTCGATAGCGGTGCTGGTATGTGGGTGTTTGCATAGAAGACAACACCTGTCCGCCCTCTTAGCCTGGCCGAATCCCCTGCATATGGAAGGTACTCTAGAAATGTCTGCCTGATGGGTATGATCCTTGTTGCTTTGTGGGCTTCTTAAAAGCAAGGCTGACGGTTTGTCTATTTCTGGTTCAAATCTAATAGAAATGTATACCCAATAAGTGTTTGTTGAGCTTTTTGCGTTGAATTAATTTCCCAAATGCAGTAAAGACTTTAGAGAACAGGAAGTGGTGTGATAATTTCTTCAGAATTATTCTCTGTCCCCTGGTGGTGGCAATTCTCTCTCCCATTGTGGTAAAATATGTACAACATAAAATTTATTGTCTTACTCATTTCTTAGTGTACAGCTCAGTAGTAATAAACACATTCACATGCTAGTGAATACCCTGGTGTTTCTCAGGCTTGTTCCAAAGTGTCCATAAATCAGGTACTATTATATGGCCCCATATTACGAGGCCATAAAATATTGATAAACTGAACTGAAAACAACTACATGTGGAATTGTGCCAAAATCATATCATCTGATATGCTATTCTAAAGTAGATTAGTGGCAATGTAATTAAATTTAATAAATTTTGTGGTAGAAATTTAAAATTCCATCTTGTAGCTTAGGGTGTGCTTTCCATGTAGCGAAGGCCAGCTCCTATGCCCTGGGCCCCGCCTTTGCCCCACGGGGTTCCTCACACACGGCTTGTGAGGAAATCAGAATACTGTAAATCCTCACGTAGTACTGTCAGATGGTCCTTGGAACTGCAGTGAAATGACATATAATGAGACCAGTTTTACTGTAGGCTAATTGATATAAACAAGAGTTAACTTCCTATGGTGTTACAACAAAATGACGTGATTTGAGGACCTGCTGCAATTTGTCTTAAATTTTAACTGAATTATAGAGAATATTGCAACAGATACAAGACCTGGCCATAATAATTTTTCAAATTGATTTGAGAGAGAGAGAAAGGGAGAGAGAGAAGAACATAGATTTGTTCCTGTATATGCCCTGACCGGGGATGGAACAGACAGCCTATTTGGAACAAAGCTCGAACCAACTGAGCTACCCGGCCAGGGCCTATTTGTTTGTTGATTTCTTCCTACTTCTCCTACCTAACTCTTAGTAGCTTTAAAATGAAACGGTGAATTCGGTGGCATACTGAGTTCAGGTTGAGACTGAGGTTTGATACAATATTTATGGGTTGAAGTTTGAAAGGAATTGTGTTTGTTCAGGGAACACCAGATTAGACCAACAGCTGTTCCTGGGAGTTAGGCCACCTCAGCTTGTCTTGCATGTCCTTCCCTCCTTCACACCACACATCCTGCCCCCACCCCCCAGTTTCTTAGAGCCACGTCGATCTATCCCAAGGAGCAGCTTTATTTTCTTCCTCTGTTCCTTACCTCTTTGATTTTCTCATGACTGTGTTGTTCAGGTTCTGCGGAGTTTAGTTTTAATACTTTTAATCTTACTGATATTTTCATTAAGAAATGTCTAATAAACTATTTGGGAGCTGTCCAAAGAAAAGCTTCCTGGTGGTTCTGAACTGTGGGCATTCCAAAAGCAGGAGCTGGGCCTGACAGATGTCGATTGGCCAGAGCTTTAACATGAAGCTTAACATGCCTAATTTCCTCAAAAATAAAAAAAAACAAGTATGCTGTAAAAGAAATCTAAGCTCCATGCTCAAGCCACCGATGTTTTCACCTGTACAAAAGTGGATATATTCTAGTATGACTACCCAATAATGCTTCTGTGGATTTCTTTTAAACCACCTATAGTAATGAGGAAAGAACCCAAGACGTGATCCAGAACAGTAACCCAGCTCCCTCATTTTATAAGTCATGCATTGGTGGCCGAGGATTTGTTCTGGGTGACGCAGCCAACTTCTGACAGAGTTGCACCCACAGTGTGTCCCTGCCCCCCCATGTCCACAGGGCTTTCTAGTTTCCCACTTGAACCCCTGTTCTCCACCTCTTCTGCCAACTCTCTAGCAGGGTCTATCCAGCCAGCATATCTGTTTTTATAAATGTCATTAAAAGCTTAAGCAGATCCTTTTGAGTTCTACCAAACTTGTCTGAAAATCTTTTCTCATCATAGAGAGCTGCCATCCTGAGTCCCTGAGATAAGCATTTCTCAGTGAGGAACCCGGCCTGGATTTGCTTTGACCGCAAGTCCAGAAGCAGTTGTGTGTTCCCTCATGGATACCCACTCACCCTGTTCCTGCTTCCCTCCACGCCACTCATTCATGTTTGGATTAGATGACAGGTGAGGTCAAGTGGCTGACGTGGGCCATGACTCACTCCAGCTCCTCCCTGTAACAAGTGATTGCCGCAAGGGTTTGGGTAGTGTCAACAGCGTCCAAGACCAAGGCATTTGAACCCAGCAGCTATTTAAAAACAGTAAGTACTTACTGTTCTTGAGCTTTGCATACTGAGATGCCTCTGAACTGGACAAATTCATGCCCTTCTAAAGGAGGATAGGAGAAGAGGACATTTTATATTGCTGGTTTTCTATAACTAATTTGTTCCCCTGATTGCTGTCAGTTCCTTGGACTTCCATAGTGAGAGAGTTCTCTCTGATGTCATTCCATGTTATTCTGTACCTCACTTCACCATGGTGGAAAGCTTGTCTACCTTTTATTTTTTTTCTTCCTTTCCAAGTTAAAAGGGAAGGAGACAGAGAGATAGACTCCAGCATGCACCCCAACCAGGATCAACCCAGCAACCCCCATCTGGGGCTGATGCTCTGCCCTTCTGGGGCCATGCTTGCAACTGAGCTATTTTTAGCACTCGAGGCAGAGGCTCCATGCAGCCACCCTCAGCACCCAGGGCTGATGCTCTCAAATCAATCAAGGCATGGCTGTGGGAGAGCAAGAAAGAGAAAGGGGCAGGGGGTGGAAAGCAGATGGTCGCTTCTCCTGTGTACCCTGACCAGGAATCAAACCTGGGACATTCACATGCTGGGCTGATGCTCTATCACTGAGCCAACTGGGGCCACTTGTCTATCTTTTCAGATTGGATTTCCTTTCCTAAGTATTTTTCAACCTCTGCCCTCCATTTGCACTTTATTGTAATGCCAGGATGGCCAGCACAGTCCCTGGTGCACAGAAAGTGTGGGTTTAGCCCTCTTTATTGATGTGTTGTTAAGCCTCTTGAATGGCCTATAAAACGCAGTTTTTGACTTTTGCCTGCCTACAACTGCCTACGTACAATAGCATGTGGGAGCTTGTCTTATGTAATTATGAGGTTTACTTTATTGATGACTTCTGGGCAGTGATTTTAACCTGTATGATGATCTCTGTTATTTTCACTGCAAGATTTTCAATGACCCATTGTCCACTAACTGACATCATTTTTAAAATTATACTTTTTTTTTGATTAGGTAATAAGAGTTCCATGGTACAAATATTAAAACTACAAAAAGATGTGGAATGAAAGTCACCCTCCCACCCCCAGTCTCTCATCAGGAGGCAACCATTGTTTTACCAATTTGTTGTGACACCTCCCAAGTAGATACATTTATGAACACATGTATGCATACACATTCTTTTTACATATATGGTAGCATGCCATATATATTCTTCTGCACCTTGCTTTTTTTTTTCTTTTGGCGTGTTTTAGTGCTTGCTTGATGTTGTAAATAAAACACTTCCCTAGTATTTTTAACATCTGCAGAGTGTTCAGTTTAGGGGTGAATCATGATTTAGTTAACAAGTGTGGATATTCAGGTAATTTCTGATCCTTGCTGTTCAAAGCAGTGCTGCAGTGAAGAACTTTATACCTCCCTCCTCTCGCTTTAGGGAAAGGGTCAAGTCCTAGTGCAGCACCTCGCTTAGTGTTGTGCTCAGGATCATGACGGATTCTGGAGTGGCTGGCTGCTCTTCAGGACTTTCTGTCATGAGCCATGTCCTACCATCTGATGTCACAGAATATATTCTACCAGTGGGGCTGCTGGGATCTCTTCAGCAGCTGCAGTGGACAGTTTTACTCCTAAGCTATTGTAGTCCTGATGGCTTCACATCCCACCTGTACCTGTACTTGTTACAAAGTATTTGTTATAACTAGAATGGCTTGTTGGGATGTGTTAATGGAATTCAGTCACAACATGTGTAGTGCTCACCATTGTCTCGTGTTTACAAGGTTATTTGACGGTATTTCATTTGATCCTTGCAACACTTTCTGAGATTTTGATAAGAACCATTTTACTGATAACTCATGCAGATAACACCAGTTAATAAGTGGTATAGCTGGCACTTGAACCCACTGGGTCATCTGTGAGTCAGCATTTGATTATGGTTTTGGCTTGCCAGTGTGTTATGGGCAGAGAAGAAGACGGGCACTGTCTGGAGATAGTATCTGCTACAAACATGTACATATTATCCCGAGGTATATACCAGTGAAATAGTGCTTGTTGTTAAACTAGTGAAATAGCTTTTCTTCAATCTCTCTGAGTGTCCCTCAACACTGCCCTGGCCACTCTTCCCATAACACATTACCCTCTCCCAGTATCCCCCCCCCCCACACACACAATCCAGCAATTAAAGGGGAAATGTCCTAATACAACAGGGACCTCTGGGTCACTGCTCTAGAGCTACATCACCATCTGTGTTGAAGTGCTTCCCAGGCCGTACTGGTTGCTAAATATTTTAAATTGTCATCTTTACATGTAGGAGTGGAGTAATATACAATGTAAATATTTAGCAATATAACTTCTGTAAATATTTATATAGGTACACTTTTTTTTAATTGTATTTTTTTGTTGTTCATTGTATCCTATTTCTAAATATGCTTAAAATTTTTTTTTTAAACATGGAAGATCTTGTTGCTTGTGTTTCCCTGTTATATGAAAGTCTGTGTGGCTGGTCTGAGGTGTCAGGCCCCAGAACTCATCCTCCTAGTTTCTGTGCCGTGTGTAGCCTCAACCTTGTGATCCACACTGACGGCACCTACATTCTAAGCAGGATCACAAAGGGGACAAAGTGAATAAATCAAAGGTTCGTATACACCACCTTTAAAGAAGATTCCTGGAAGCAGCAAAGTAGCTCTTCGTTATGTGTCCCATTCATCAGGATTGAGTTCTGTGGCAGGTCTAGCTGGAAGGGGAGGCAGGAATCAAGCAGCCTTTATTCACGGGGCCTTATGTCCAGCAAAAATTCTTTCCTTATGGCAAAAGGAGAGAACTGATATTGGGCAACAGCCAACAGTCTCTGGCAAGGCTGCTAAGCCTGTTGTTTCAGTTACCTTGTTTGAAAAATAAACCATGTGATCATACTAATTTCCCGCTGAAAAAATGGAAAAATTTGGATTACTTGAGTCATTGGAACAGTAAAATGGTTATGGTGACTTACCAGGTGTAAACTTTTTAAATATACCTTTTTTCTTCCTGATTTTTGTTTAAAATATTTTATTAAAAAATGGTGGGAATTCAAAAGTCACTTTTATAAATGAGCTACTTAATAACAGTATTTAAGAAAACTTTTTCCAACAAGTTAGCACTGATAATACTGATGCTTGCCTGGTACACACAGCCTATGGAAGCTGGCTTAATAACAATATACTTGAATTTAAAATTGTTAAATGTGCCTGACCAGTTGGTGGCGCAGTGGATAGAGCATCAGACTGAGACTCAGAGGACCCAGGTTCGAGAACCTAGAGGTTGCTGGCTTGAGCAAGAGGTCTCTGGCTCTGCTGCAGCCCCCCACCCACCCCGGTCAAGGCACATCTGAGAAACCAATCAATGGACAACTAAGGAACTGCAATGAAGAATTGATGCTTCTCATCTCTCTCCCTTCCTGTCTGTTCCTATCTGTCTCTCACACACAAAAATAAAATGGTTAAATGTGTTGATAGATTATAAAATAAGCTTTTTTTTATTTAGCAGAAATTTAATAAGTATATTCTCTGTGTCAAGCACTGTGTGAAGGTCAAGGATGGGAGGGTGGGCACATGGTACCTGTTCATAAAGGTTCCTAGACTTAGTTCCTTGAAAGGACTGTTTACTAGAAGGACAAAGGTAATTTGGCACCTGGAAGGTTGGGTTATCTGATCATTCAGAAGCACAGGAAGTGACCAAATGCCACATTTGACAAGGTCTGGCAGCTGCTTTGTAGAACCGAAAGAACAGGGTTGCCTAGCAGTGGTCAGCAAACTCATTAGTCAACAGAGCCAAATGTCAACAGTACAATGATTGAAATTTCTTTTGAGAGCCAAATTTTTTAAACTTCAACTATATAGGTAGGCACATTTCTTATTGAGGTAGCACCAGCACGTGGTATTTTGTGGAAGAGCCACACCCAAGGGGCCAAAGAGCCGCATGTGGCTCGGGAGCCACAGTTTGCCAACCAGGGGTAGACACTTTGATTTTTCCTTTTCTTACTGTGGTAGATAAGAGCATTTTTATTATAGTTGAATGATGTCTTACCGGTATGAGTTGCTTGGTCAGCCCTTTTCAGCTAATAATTTTATTCTTAAAAGGAGCTGGTTATATATTTATACCTATACTCTATAAATTCATATGAAATTAAAGTGTAATCCTGGGCTATTTAAATGGAGGCCAGTATCTCTTGTAATTTACCTTGTTCGGTGCTAACGATATTTGTTCCTTGAGATTATTTAAATCCTTATTGTTTGGAAAGTAGAAGCCTGTGTTGAACCAAGGTCATACCAGAAGCCTGCCAGAACTAGAACCAGAGTTTCTTTCCCCTCCCTTCTCCATTTTGCTGATCTGACCACCCTCGTTGGCATTGTGGTTAATATTGGTGTCGTGATTTCACATCTATTTTTTTTTTTTTCCTGGTAGATGATAGGGATTTCTGAGCTGGAGGAGGAGTTGAGTGTTGTGGATAATAAAACATGTTTTGCATTGGGTGTTCCTTTATTGCCTGAGTTCCCTTGTTCTTGGTCAGAGCCACACCTGTAGTAATACGTATCAAGTCAGGTAAGAACTAGAACTAGACTCCTCAGGCTCCAACGTCACAGGACTTTCATAGTCCCTGGAGAGTGGATTAGTTCTAGCATGTTTCTTCAGGGAGACAGAAAGAAAGTTTTTCTGTGTGTGAAATTCTGGAAAGCCCACAACAAAATTGACTGCTTTTTGATACAGTTAAAGGCAACAGGTATTCTTTGGGCCCCTGTGGCATTGATATCAAAGCACTTCATAGACCTTAGTTAAAACCAACCACATTCTTGTAAAATACTCCTTATTTAAAAATCTGAATAGATCAAAATGCTTTAGTGATATTTTCATCCAAACAAGCAGAAAAGGAGATTGTGGGTTTTGTGGTTTAGAGAAAGATTGGAGAGTGAAGGGCATAGCCTCTCTGTTTTCACTTACCATCGCTGCTGAGACCTTGAGCAAGCTGCTTGTCTTCTCTGAATGTGCATCCACATTTGTGAAATGGGAGGTGGTAATAGTGTCTACTTCTTTTATTTTTTATTTCTTTATTTTTTTATTTTTCTTAAGTGAGAAGTGGAGAGGCAGAGAGGCAGACTCACTCGTGCACCCCGACCGGGATCCACCAGGCAAGCCCTCTCTGGGGCTATTGTTTTGCAATCGGGCTATTTCAGCCTCTGAAGCAAGGCCTTGGAGCCATCCTCACTGCCTCAGGCCAACTTGCTCCATGGCTGCCGAGGGGAAGAGAGAGATAGGCTGCGGGAGGGGAAGAGAGAGATAGGAAGGGAGAGGGGAAGGGGGAGAGAAGAAGTTGGTTGCTTCTCCTGTGTGCCCTGACCGGGAATTTGAAACCTGGACATCCACACACTAGACCGACGCTCTATCCACTGAGCCAACCAGCCAGGGCAGTGTCTACTTCTTAATAAACAAATAGCAGAGTGCCTCATATAAGAATACAGGAGATGCCTGACCAGGCGGTGGCACAGTGGATAGAACTGGGATGCAGAAGACCCCAGTTCGAGACCCCAAGCCCGCCAGCTTGAGCGCGGGCCCATCTGGCTTGATCATAAAGCTCGCCAGCTTGGAACCAAGGTCGCTGACTCCAGCAAGGGGTTGCTCAGTCTGCTGAAGGCCCGCGGTCAAGGCACATGTGAGAAAGCAATCAATGAACAACTAAGGTATTGCAACAAAAAACTGATGATTGATGCTTCTCACCTCTCTCCGTTCCTGTCTGTCTGTCCCTATCTATCCCTCTCTCTGACCCTCTCTGTGTCACTGTAAAAAAAAAAAAAAAATACAGGAGATGATAGCTGGCAATGTATGGCTTGCAATTTGCAGGAAGGGTTTATATTTTTTATTATGTGATTTCTTGGATGGTTATTAGAAATCTAATCTTTTAAAAGTGAGATGATAGTTCGTAGGGAAAAGGAAGCCTCAGCCTTTTAATCAAATTTCTGTGGAACTGTGAAAACTCAAGTCTGGGGTGTGAATGGATTTGTTCCTCTGTGAATTGTAGCTGGTACTTGCCCAGCTGGATCAGCCTGTTTGTGTAGTTACATAGGGTTTTGGATTTTCTTGGCCAAACACCCTTGAGGTTACAAAAAAAAAAAAAAAAAAAAATAGGATTGCTTTCCTGCCTTCAAGGAGTCTATAGCCTAATAAAGTGGAGTTGGGAGAAATCCTTGTCCAGGAAAGTTTATTTTGAAAAAAGTGAATGTTGAGGGCAGGGTCTTGAAGACAAATTCATATTTAAAGCCTGGAGCTGGAGTTTGGAAATTGTTGGTGAGGAGAGGTTTTGTGGGGTGGCGGCAGATGGCAGAAAATGCAGTGAACAGAGGCCCCGAGTCCTTTGTATGCTTGGAAGGCCTTGGAAGTGAGGGCATTGGGACAACTCATGGTAGATGGCCAGGCTGTGGCCAGCTGGCGGAGGGATGGTGTCCAGTGGCAGTGGGAAGGGTATGGCAGGACAGGTATTGGGCTTGAAGTCCTACTCATGTCAGATAACGTCTGAGTCTTAGTTTCTTCATCTCTAAATTGCTGAGACATATCTGAATAAAAGTGTATGCGAAGGACTTTGTAATTATAGAGCGTCACAGTTTGCTCACTACTCGGATTTGCTGCCTGTATGGTGAAAAAGAAGGGCTACATGAGGCGTATCTGCCTAGGGCTACAAGGGAGAGCAGTCCTGATGCTTAACCTTACTGCTAAGATTGTGGAGGAATCTGACATGCTGGGGAGTCCTCTCAAACTATATGACGATACACAGGCTTAGAGTTTGATTCAGAAAGAGGGGGAATGTGGTCAGTTTCCTTGTCGGTCTTCCTTCCATCTTCTAGTTCTTCTTCACAGATTGTTAACTATTTTGATTATTAAAGCTATAAATGTGGGCTGTGTAATTGACTGTGAACTGGACAAGTCCTTTATGAACCGTCATATTTGTTCCCCTAAAATCAGGGGCTCAGATGAGATCAAGCTGGACTCCTTGAGCTCCCCCAAGAAACTAAGGACTATTGGGGTTCAGTGGGCAGCAGATCTGCCCAAAGGAATACCAGGGCTTGATAGTACTGAGAATGCTCAGCTCAGTACTGCTGGGTATAAATATTTGTGAGTGCAGAGTTCTCAGATGTATTTTTTCAATCTCCAAGTAACCAATCACCAAAGAAAGGAAAATAGTTACTTTATAACTTTAAATTTATATACAGGTTGGGGGGTGGCAGTGGAAAGCCTGACATGAGTATGAATCTGATGGTAGACTGATTTTCTAGTTCCGGAGTAGAGAGAAGCAGGCCCTGTCCCACCTGAGAGGAATATGACACAGGCAGAGGTGTGGAGTTTGGATAAAAGTGCGGGCAAGCTTTAATGCCTCCTTACCTTCTCTTCACCAGCAGGGAGGGGAGGAGGATCCTTAACTCATGGGAGCAGAGGAAAGGGCAGAACTCAGCAGTCCAGCTAGGCTACCAGGTTTACTGCTGGTTATCAGGGAATGGGCCTTCCTAGCTAACTGCAGTACTTGGAAAGTAGGCATTTCCCTCTTCAGCCAGGGGAGGAACAGGGCTTCTGTCACTGGACAACTGGAGAGTCACCGAGTTGGGGGAGAAAGGGCTCTTTATAAAGCCAGTGGTGTTTTGGTCACTAAGACAAGCTGCCTTCAGTTAAGGCAGCCTGATAATGTAGAGATTGATCATCAGGCCTCTCAGGCCAAAATGACGCGTTGGTACCTGTGAAACCGCAACCAGCTCCACACACACAGTTGGAATTTCAAGCAGGGCATTATTAAATTCAAGCTGCTGCCTGAGTCAAGGTCAGTGCCGGCTTTACACCTGAGGCTGGGGTGACTGTGTAATTTGTCTTCCAAACTGGGGCATTTTTTTGAGAATGAAAGCAGGCCCAAGACAGAAGGTGTGAACTGGTACTGTCCTGGAGGGAAAGTTTGGGTGTGTGGTCACCCTAGCTAAGGGCTGGAAGCTTTAGCCACTCTGTGCTTTGTGGATAGTCTGATGACCAAAAACGGCTCAGTACAACATGACCTTTGTGTAGGACCTAGACCTTCCAGAGGAAAGACAGTGTGTTCCATGGCCTGTCTTAGGAAAACACACAGCTGTTTTTGTATACCCTTGAATGTAAGGCAAGATTGATTTTTAGCCTGACCAGGCGGTGGCGCAGTGGATAGAGCATCGGACTGGGATGCGGAAGACCCAGGTTAGAAACCCCGAGGTTGCCAGCTTGAGTGCAGGCCCATCTGGCTTGAGCAAAAGCTCGTTAGTTTGGACCCAAGGTCGCTGGCTCCAGCAAGGGGTGGCTCAGTTTGCTGAAGACCTACGGTCAAGGCACGTGTGGGAAAGCAATCAATGAACAACTAAGGTGTTGCAATAGCAACAAAAAACTGATGATTGATGCTTCTCATCTCTCTCTGTTCCTGTCTGTCTGTCCCTATCTACCCCTCTCTCTGACTCTCTCCCTCTGTTCCTATAAAAAAAAAAAAAGATTGATTTTTAAATTATTCTACTTTATATCTGAGCCTTTATAAAATCATTCTTCTATGACAGGTATTCTCTTGATTACTTTATTTTGAACAACAAAGTTCTGTTTGTTATAAACACATTAGCCTAAAATAGTGGATACAGGTAGGAGTCAAATTTGGTTTTAAAATATTTTTAAATAAAATAAATTAATTTAAAAGAAGTGAGCTAAATTTTTTGCCCACATTTAGTATAATAATTTTTCAGGATTTGATCTTCATTACAAGTCTTGGCTATTGTTTTAAACTTTAACATGTCCTGGAAGTCCTCTGGAAAACTGGGTTAGACAATGCCAAAGAAATGTGAAGTTGAATAAAATTACTTCATGAAATATGAATATAACTTGTAAGTGATTAAGTGAATATTTAATATAATGTTATCCTTTTTTCTGTGGCAGAGACAGAGGGAGTCAGAGAGAGGGACAGATAGGGACAGACAGACAGGAAAGGAAAGGAAAGAGATGAGAAACATCAATTCTTCGTTGCAGCTCCTTAGTTGTTCATTGATTTCTCATGTGCCTTGACCAGGGGGCTACAGCAGACAGAGTGACCCTTGCTTGAGCCAGCGACCTTGGGCTCAAGCTGGTGAGCCTTGCTCAAACCAGATGAGCCCGCGCACAAGCTGTGCCACCCCCTGGTCAGACTAATATAATGTTATCTTAAATTTTTATACAAATGATCAAATTATTTCATCTGCCTCAATAAAGGTTAAATATACAAATTGGCAAAACAAACAAATAAACAAAACCCTTTTTTGGATTTTCATGCAAGGAATCTTACGTGTAGGGCTGTCTTGGTATATGAGGGTTGCTAGTAATGATAAAGATATGAGGTAGCCTTGACTGGATAGCTCGATTGGTTAGAGCATTGTTCTGAAGCACAGAGGTTTCTGGTTTGATTCCTGGTCAGGGCACAGATTGATGTTCCTGTTTCTCCTCTCTTTATCCCTTCCTCTCTCTCTCAAATCAATAAAGTTAACATTTTTTTTTATTCATTGATAGGAGGGGAGGCAGAGGGACAGACTCCCATATGCACCCTGTCCAGGATTCACCCAGCAAGCCCACTAGAGGGCAATGCTCTGCCCATCTCGGGTGTTGCTCCATTGCTTAGCACCTGAGGGGGAGGCTATGGAGCCATCCTCAGTGCCTGGGGCCAACTTGCTCCTTCTGAGCCATGGCTGTGGGAGGAAAAGAGAGAGTAAGAGAGAGAAGGGAAGGGGGAGGGGTAGAGAAGCAGATTGGTTACTTCTCCTGTGTGCCCTGACTGGGAATCGAATCCGAGAAATCCACACACCAGGGCTGATGGTCTACCAGTGAGCCAACCTCCAGGGCCTAAAATAAACATTAAAAAAGAGAGAGAGACGTGGTAACAGTTGAGAGAAAGACATTCACCTTCAAACCACAGGGAAACTAGGCTGTGATGAAAATCTGTTTCCCTCAAGAAATGACTGGATTTTGACTTGTGGTTCCAGATGGTACTCTAGGTGTCCTTCATTCCCTCCAGGCTCCTCGGGGCTCCATAATGGCTGAGGGATTACTGACAGGCACAAAGCAGATGGGATCTGGTTTGTGACCTTCATAAAGGAAGGAGCCACAATCAGGTGGGAACTGAGAAAGGAAGGGCGGGGGGTCATGGTCTGCCCTGTGACTGCCCTGGGGATCATCAGTAAGGCAGGGACTGGGTGTGGCTCTGTATCTGAAGGTCTGTTTGCAGGACCAGGTATGTCACATGACGCCATCCACCAACTCTATACAGAGTATAGGCTGCTGGCATTTAGTATTCTGGCCGAAAACAAAATGAAAACCCTGACACTTTTTTGGAAGGGAGAAAGATGGAAATGTTGACATATACATGTTTTCCAAAGCTTAAAATTGATTGTAACTCAATTAATAAGTAAAACAGAATGGGTTCTGTTGAAATAGGCGAGGGAGGCAGTGACGACATTGTTTAAAAAAATGAAAGGTTAGTGCCTCTAGTTAGTGTGAGTGCTGGCACCCCAAGAATGAAGCCTTCCTCCTCTAGCATTGGAGGAGCGGTTTGCAGTCTGACAGCAGCTCCCTACTGAGCCTGAAGTGAACAATGACCAATAGCAGGCCCACCCAGGATTCCCTTCCAGAATTCCTGCTCAGAGTAAGACTTAGCCAGAAACGGGCCTTTTTATACAATAGCCAAACAAGAGAACCAGGGATTTTTATGTGTGTGATGAGAGCTAGCACTATAAAAGAAGGCCGCTGAAGGAACCAACAGAAAAACTAGACAAAACAGTTAATCCTTGAACAGAAAGAGAACTGGGGGGGCAGGGTGAAGACTTATAGGTAAAATACTCAGAATTTTGAGAATATATTAAACTCGTAAAATAAGAATAAGATGCATTATGTAAAAGGCACGATCAGAACAAAACAGCTTTGGGGGGTTTTAAGTGTTGAAATTTAAACTTTTATTGAATTTAAATTTTATTTAAGTTTAAAATAGATATACTGGAAAATGAAGTTGAAAAATCTCAGCGAGGGAAGGAAAATGAGAGAGAAGGTAGGGTAGGTCCAAAGAAAATGGAACGAGGGACGTGATCAGTGCATGGGAAGGGTTTTTTCTGGAAATCAGTGTACTAAGTCTACAGATTGGAAGAGGCCACACAGTGCCCAGCCAGTGAATAAAGCCTGCTACACAGACCCAGTTCACAGAGCTGAGGGTGAAGTGGAGAGCCTAAAAGTCACCTTCAAAGAAATGAAAATTGAACTCATACCAGAATTTTTTTTTATTTTTCCAGTTTTGCTTTATTTATTTATTTTTTATTAATTTTAATGGGGCGACATTAATAAAGCAGGGTACATATGTTCAAAGAAAACATCTTCAGGTTATCTTGTCATTCAATTATGTTGCATACCCATCACCCAAAGTCAAATTGTCCTCTGTCACCTTCTATCTGGTTTTCTTTGTGCCCCTCCCTTCCCCCATCTTTTTTCCTCTCCTCCCTCCCCCCACCCGGTAACCACCACACTCTTGTCCATGTCTCTTAGTCTCTTTTTTTTTTTTTTTTAATTTTTTTAAAATTTTATTCATTTTAGAGAGGAGACACAGAGTGAGAGAGAGAAAGGGGGGAGGAGCTGGAAGCATCAACTCCCATATGTGCCTTGACCAGACCAGTGCAGGGTTTTGAACTGGTGACCTCAGTGTTCCCAAGTCGACGCGTTATCCACTGTGCCACCACAGGTCAGGCTTAGTCTCTTTTTTATGTCCCACCTATGTATGGAATCATGCAGTTCTTAGTTTTTTCTGATTTACTTATTTCACTCCGTATAATGTTATCAAGATCCATCCATTTTGTTGTAAATGATCTGATGTCATCATTTCTATTGGCTGAGTAGTATTTCATGGTATATATGTACCACATCTTTATCCAGTCATCTATTGAAGGGCTTTTTGGTTGTTTCCATGGCTTGGCCACTGTGAACAATGCTGCAATGAACATGGGGCTGCATGTGTCTTTATGTACCAATGTTTTTGAGTTTTGGGGGTATATACCCAGTAGAGGGATTGCTGGGTCGTATGGGAGCTCTATTTTTAGTTTTTTGAGGAACCACCATACTTTCTTCCATAATGGTTGTACTACTTTACATTCCCACCAACAGTGGATGAGGGTTCCTTTAACTCCACAGCCTCTCCAACACTTGTTATTACCTGTCTTGTTGATAATAGCTAATCTAACAGGAGTGAGGTGGTATCTCATTGTAGTTTTGATTTGTATTTCTCTAATAGCTAATGAAGATGAGAATATTTTCATATATCTGTTGGCCATTTGTATTTCTTCCTGGGAGAAGACTCTGTTCGTGTCCTCTTCCCATTTTTTTATTGGATTGTTTGTTTGTTTGTTGTTGAGTTTTGTGAGTTCTTTGTATATTTTGGATATTAGCCCCTTATCTGAGTTGTTTGAAAATATCATCTCCCATTAGTTGGCTTTCTGTTTATTTTCTTGTCAGTTTCTCTTGCTGTGCAAAAACTTCTTAGTCTGATGTGGTCCCATTCATTTATCTTTGCCTTCACTTCCCTTGTCTTTGGAGTCAAATTCAAAAAGTGCTCTTTGTAACCAAAGTCCATGAGTTTAGTGCCTATGTTTTCTTCTATGTACTTTAGTGTTTCAGATCTTATATTTAGTTCTTTGATCCATTTTGAATTAATTTTAGTACAAGTGGACAAACTGTAGTCAAGTTTCATTCTTTTGCATGTGGCTTTCCAGTTTTCCCAGCACCATTTGTTGAAGAGGCTTTCTTTTCTCCATTGTGTGTTGTTGGCCCCTTTATCAAAAACTATTTGACCATATATATGTGGTTTTATTTCTGGGCTTTCTGTTCTGTTCCATTGGTCTGAGTGTCTATTTTTCTGCCAGTACCATGCTGTTTTGATTGTCGTGGCTCTATAATATAATTTGAAGTCAGGTATTGTAATGCCCCCAGCTTTGTTCTTTTTCCTTAGGATTGCTTTGGCTATTTGGGGTTTTTTATAGTTCCATATAAATCTGATGATTTTTGTTCCATTTCTTTAAAAATATGTCATTGGAATTTTGATGGCAATTGCATTAAACTTGTATATTGCTTTGGGTATTATGGTCATTTTGATTATATTTATTCTTCCTATCCAAGAACAAGGAATATTTTATTGTATCTTTTTCGATTTCCCTTAACAATGCTTTGTAGTTTTCATTATATAGGTCCTTTACATTCTTTATTATGTTTATTCCTAGGTATTTTACTTTTTTGTTGCAACCGTGAAGGGGATTATTTTTTTGAGTTCGTTTTCTAATGTTTCATTGTTGGCATATAGAAATGCTATGGACTTTTGTATATTAATTTTGTATCCTGTGACCTTACTGTATTGGTTTATTGTTTCTAGTAATCATTTTGTAGAGACTTTGGGGTTTTCTATGTATAAGATCAAGTGAAACCTTTACTTCTTCTTTTCTAATATGGATGCCTTTTATTTCTTTGTCTTGTCTGATTGCTCTGGCTAGAACTTCTAGCACCATGTTAAATAAGAGTGGAGAGAGTGGTCATCCCTGTCTTGTTCGTGATTTAAGGGGGAAAGTCCTCAGTTTTATGCCATTTAATATGTCATATCAGAATTTTTATAGGCAATGCTGGATACTAGAATAAATGAGTAGTAACATCAACGTTCTGAAGAAAATGTTTTCAACCCAGTGTCCTATCCGTAGACTGTCAAGCTGGTGACAGTGGAATATCAGGGGCCTCGGGTTACGATATAACCTCGGGTTACGATATAGGTTATAATAGTGATGTAACCTGGATTTTGGTATAAGTCGAAACCCACCCTAGCATAAGTCACTTACCTATCCTACCACAGTTGTAAAGCCATAATCGAGAACATAAAAACTTAGCTAAGCCACAGAGAAAGGAAAAGGACATAAATGTACTGTACACTGACTGTACTGTAGTAACAAAAAATAAGTAAGCCAAAACATTTCTCAATATTTTTGCTTTAATGGGAGTGAGTTGTCATATACTCGAAATGTCGTATGTCGGGACTGTTGTAACCTGACCTCCTGTAATGACATATTTGTCAATGCAGGGACTCAGTTTACCTTTCAGGCAGTGTTCCTTAGGATGATATTTAAGAAAATAATTCGAATAAGTAAAACGTAGGATCCCAGATCAAAGCCTATCAACCCAGGAGGGTAGGGAGGGAAGTGCTAGGATAGCGCTGTACGGCAGGCCTGGAGGGACCGGCTGCCGCAGCTGCAGTTCCAAGGGCTCTGAGACGGAAACTTGAACAGGGAAGAAGCCTGATTTAACACAGGTATGATTGGGAGCTTAGACAAGATTGAAGCAAGAGTAAACAATTTAAGGGGAAGGAGAAGCAATGAGAAATGCCAAGAAAAGCAAAAGTTATGGTTGAGATGTGAAGTACACTGAGCAATCACCAGAATGAAAAGTCTGACCTTGATGTTAGGAACAGTTTCCTTTGAGGTCAGGGGTTTCTGATGCTGGTCTCAGATAGAAAGAGGATCATTTCAATGCAGTTTGGTTCAGAAAAGAACAGTGACTGAATTGTGGTTACAAGACAAAATAAGTGGTGATGGCTCTGATAATAACGTAAAAGTAGAGCTTATGGACAGTTAGTCTTGGGGAAGCCAGGAGGAAAGTTTGGGAGAAAGGGTCAGAGTACTGTCAGTGTCATTTCTCTGACTGGGGAATGGAGAGATTATATCGGAAGGGAAAATAGAGATTAAAATGCATTATTTAAAACTGAAAGGGTAGCAAACAGAAGAACTAAAATAATATAGTTATTAAACATAGGCAAAGTGGCAAGTACTTTAAGTTCTTTTTAAAGTTACTGCTTAAAGCTAATGAATCAAGAAATAAATGTATAAACATGATATCTAGAGTTACAGAGAAGTAAATCCAGAAATTAAAAACAAAACCAAAACTGCCCAGGGAGTGGGGCTTGGGATGAGTTTTGAATCTGTTGCATTCCACCATAAGTTCTTCTTTTTTATTTTATTTATTACTTTAACAAAAATTAAAAACTGAGTTTGGAGATAGGTTAAATATAGAGGTGACAGTTGAAATTGTAACACCATCTTCTAATATTTTAAGGCTTAATTTGGGCAAACTAAGAAGCCTGTGTTTTAAATTAAGCAATAAAAGTGTCCTTGTTCTAATGAAGCAATATTTCACATTTCCTGAGACAAAGTTGAATGGCTGGAGGCAGAATCCTTCATCCTTGAGGAAATGGATTATTGCCAAAGACAATAAAGCAAAGCTGCTATTGTCCTCAGTTTGAAAAGTGCCCCAGTGTGTGAGACTTTTGGTTGAAGTAGTTATGTAAAACTGTACATACTAATTGGGTGAGGACTTGTCTATAGGAAACAGGAGTGTGGCTTATTTGAGGAACTTTGAAATAACCTGCAGGTTAATAGCACTATAGTGGGTCCTGAACCTTTTTGCCAAAAATTCTGATCTAGACTCAAAGACCTGAATTTGCATATCTTCCTTTACTGTCTCACTTGAATAGTTTTTGTTAGCCTTTACTTTGTATTTTACTATTTCAAATTTTATTCATTAGTTTTATCTTATATTGTAAATGTGGGTTTTCAATAAGTTGTAATCCCTAGGTAGTTATTATGTCCCTATGGCTTTAAAACAGTGGAGATAATTGTCCACTGGCCATGTGGGAAGCTATTTGGGAGGTGATTTTTCCTGTTCATTTTGGTGTCTAAAACAATTTTAGTTTTTCTTTTTTTCTTTTTTTAAATTCAGTGAGAGGAGGGGATGCAGAAACAGACTCTCATATGCACTTCCACCAGGCAACCCACTAGCGGGGGCTATGCTATGCCCATCTGGGGCCCTGCTCCATTGCTCAGCAACCGAGCTCTTCTTAGTGCCTGAAGCAGGGACCAGAGATCCCAACTTGCTTCAGTGGAGCCATGGCTGTAAGAGGGAGAGAGAGAGAGAGAGAGAAGTGAGAGGGGGGAGGGGTAGAGAAGCAGATGGGCACTTCTCCTGTGTGTCCTGACAGGGAATTGAACCTGGGACATCCACATGCCAGGCCAACACTCTACCACTGAGCCAAATGGCCAGGGCCACAATCTTAATTTCAAAACCAGATTCTCACCCTCCCTTGATGCAGTTTTCCTTTTGACCTGATATGGCTTCTTTAGATCCTGTTCTGTTAATTTCTACCATTTTCCTTTGGAGGCCTTAATTTATATCCCTTAGTCCCTGTCACTCTGAATGTGAGTTGTTCCTTCATACATGCTGGGTGGGTCAGTAGTAAGAGCAGCTGCTGTTGCTGCTTCTTAAGAGAAGATGCCCTGAACAGCCTGGCAACTGAAGCCGGTCCTAGGAGTTGCTATGGGTATCCTGGTGGTGCCCAGAGAGTGCCTGCTGCTCACACTCAATCTGGCATCAAGGGCCAAGGGAAGAAAGCTGGGATTTGAGCAGAGACTGGGTTTTGGCATGGCCTGAGGGATCCCCGAAATGCAGACTCTCCCTCCTGGAGCTGCCGGAGCTGGCTGTGTTCCGAATGGCTTAGATTAGACCAATGCCCAGGTCCCAAAGGACTTAGATTAGGAAGCAGATAGGTCGCACCAGGGACAGTGTCATTGACTGGACCTAGCTCTATTTTTGATTTGTCCCTGCCCGACGTAGCTTCCGCTAATAGATTGAGCCCTGCTTTGATTAAGGCTGGTTCTCAGCAGAATTAAGAGTTGGCCTATTCCGTGAACCAGGAAGGCAGCCTTACCTTGAGGATTAAGGCCTCTGCCAGTTGTTGGGTTTGGTTGAGGTGACTGTGTTCTCCCATCTAGGTGCTTTCTTACCTTTTCCAGTATTCTGATTTTATCCGACTTAGTGCCCTTCCCGCATCATTGTTTTCTTGATTTTCCTATATGTGTGGTTCCAAGGACCCCCCTCCCCCATCCTGGCCTGCTTTTCCTACTGTGGCTGCTTGGGGCCTGAGGCCACATTCCAGGTGGGCTCACAGTGCCAACTGTCCAGGGACCTGGGAGGAAGGATGGCGCTGGGAACACGTGCAGGCAGAGAACCCAGAGGAGGCAGTGCGGACCTCGGCTTCCCGCTGCTTCCGCCGGGCTGCGCGGTCTGCTCTCACCTGCAGTCACCACATGGACAGGCTGCGCGGTCTGCTCTCACCTGCAGTCACCTCATGGACAGGCTGCGCGGTCCGCTCTCACCTGGAGCCACCACATGGACAGGCTGCGCGGTCTGCTCTCACCTGCAGTAACCACCCGGACAGGCTGCGCGGTCTGCTCTCACCTGCAGTCACCACATGGACAGGCTGCGCGGTCTGCTCTCACCTGCAGTCACCTCATGGACAGGCTGCGCGGTCTGCTCTCACCTGCAGTCACCTCATGGACAGGCTGCGCGGTCTGCTCTCACCTGCAGTCTCCACATGGACAGGCTGCGCGGTCTGCTCTCACCTGCAGTAACCACCCGGACAGGCTGCGCGGTCTGCTGTCACCTGCAGTCACCACATGGACAGGCTGCGCGGTCTGCTCTCACCTGCAGTCACCACGCGGACAGGCTGCGCGGTCTGCTCTCACCTGCAGTCACCACGCGGACAGGCTGCGCGGTCTGCTCTCACCTGCAGTCACCACGCGGACAGGCTGCGCGGTCTGCTCTCACCTGCAGTAACCACGCGGACAGGCTGCGCGGTCTGCTCTCACCTGGAGTAACCACCCGGACAGGCTGCGCGGTCTGCTCTCACCTGCAGTCACCACATGGACAGGCTGCGCGGTCTGCTCTCACCTGCAGTCACCTCATGGACAGGCTGCGCGGTCTGCTCTCACCTGCAGTAACCACGCGGACAGGCTGCGCGGTCTGCTCTCACCTGCAGTCACCACGCGGACAGGCTGCGCGGTCTGCTCTCACCTGCAGTCACCACATGGACAGGCTGCGCGGTCTGCTCTCACCTGCAGTCTCCACATGGACAGGCTGCGCGGTCTGCTCTCACCTGCAGTAACCTCATGGACAGGCTGCGCGGTCTGCTCTCACCTGCAGTAACCACCCGGACAGGCTGCGCGGTCTGCTCTCACCTGCAGTCACCACATGGACAGGCTGCGCGGTCTGCTCTCACCTGCAGTCACCTCATGGACCGGCTGCGCGGTCTGCTCTCACCTGCAGTAACCACCCGGACAGGCTGCGCGGTCTGCTCTCACCTGCAGTAACCACCCGGACAGGCTGCGCGGTCTGCTCTCACCTGCAGTAACCACCCGGACAGGCTGCGCGGTCTGCTCTCACCTGCAGTAACCACCCGGACAGTCCGCCCACTGCCTGAACTACAGAGCTTGGCGTTTTCAGCACATGTGAAATTTTGTTGCCACAGCCCTTACAGAGCAGCCAGCACAGTGGATTTAAGTACCTACTCTTCTCCATGCATGTTAATGGCCTGCCTCAGCTACAGAGAGTAAGGGGACCGAGTGGAAGACGGAGGTACCAAGCAGGGAGAAACCTCCTGACATGGCCAGGGGGAAGGGGGATAGAGGAAGGGCCGCTCTGTAAATGGAACAATCTCTGCAGCTTTTTAAACAACATGGTTTCTCGGAAGCACCTGTCCCCAGCAGGGCACAACAGTCAGCGGAAGCGTGGGGCTCCGTGGGCCGCATCTCTGACCCTTCTCCGGGATCTCCGCCAGCCAGGCTGACCACCCCAAGCCCATCTTGTTGCATTACCCACCTCCACTTCTGTTTCTCATACTCCCTTCTCAGCTCTTGCACCTGCTATGCTCCTCACCTGGCGAGCCCCTTCCAGCTGCACCGTCATTTCTGTGTGATACCCTTCCAGCAGACCGGCTTTGGCGCCCTCCTCTGGACTGTGCTCGGCACTCTGGTCCACCCTTGCCTTTCCTCTACTCTGCCTCTGGTTCATTGACCAGCTTAAGGATCTGGCTCCCCATGGGACATTTTGGCAGGGAAGGAGAGGGGGCGAGTCCTTAATCATTGTAGGAGGCTCTTGAATGTTTGTAGAATGAATAAGTGAAGAAATGAATGCATATAGGAAATGGGGAAACCACAAGCCCCATACCTGCCCTAGGTAGCTTGCCAGCCTCCTTGGGTATGGAGAAGGAGAGGGGGTGGGCAGAGAAGGCACATGGTAATAACCTTGGAACTCTGGGCTGCCAATTGTAGCCTTCCTGTTGGCATTGGTTACTTTTCCAGGAAGTCTCTTTCTGGATCTTCACCCCACCCAGCTGCCGTTATGCTTTGACTCTGTCTTCCCTCCACCTTTCTGAATTTAGTCTTGCATACAGAGTAGTTCTTGTTTCAGCATTTCATCTGTGCAGGTTTTGCCCTTTCAGTTAGGTTGTAAATGCCTTAAAATCTTGAGTTTTATTTCCTTGGAAGCGTCTTAAAAGAATGGAAAAAACAATGCTCCAGAGTAATTTTGTCCCGGCTACTACCTAGTTGTGAGCTCCTGGGCAGAGTAATTGTCCCCCTTCCCTGGGTCTCTGTTCTCCCGTCTGTGCAGTGAGAGGTGCTTCTAGTGACCCTATGCTGCGACTCTGATTCTGATCCCTGCACCTTGCTTATCCATCTCGGGACCTGGGACAGTGTTCCATTCCCACTTCTGCCAGGTAATTGAACTTGTTTGCTTGCAGTCTAGGCTAGTCCACCTCTCAGCTATTTATCGGAGCTCATGGGATCATGGATGTTAATGGAGTAGGTGTTGGGAGGCTCAATGGAGACAGACCCCTGGACCCTGGGCCCTGGGCCCTTGGCCTTGCCTTTGCCAAGAAGTTCCAGACACCAAGGACCCTGCCTCGGTCCTGCTCAGTCTCAGTTCCATGTCTGACCCTTGCTCTGATTTGTTTCGTCCTTCAAATGTAGGGAGGGTTGAAGTTGGAGGCTGACTGTGTCATCATCCAGGGGTCTGGGAGGAAGTATGGTGTTGAGAAACTCCTGTTCCCACATGAGCCAGACCTCACTCAGTCTATAAGGCCTTGCTTCCCTGGCTCTCCCTGGGCAGGGCAGAGCCTGGTTCCCCTCTCTGCTTTCTCAGTGCATCTTCTACCTGTTGCACCCACTGCATTGCATTAATTTAAAAAAATACATTAAATTATTTATTGGGATCACAGCAGAGACAGGGGTGGTAGGGACTGTTTGGTTTGTGGGACTTTTTTGTTTCTTTTGGGGGGGGGGGGGAGAGGGGTTGCTTCTGCATCTGAGATTTGTGGGTTTCTTGAAGGCCAGGAGTGGTTTGTTTTCTGTTTGGGGGAGTAGTTTGTCCTGTCTGTGAATCAGTGTGATTGTAAGAATTGTGTATTTGGGTCAGGGCCCCCTCGCAGAAGATCACAAGGACGCTGGAGTGGGAGGAAGGACAGAATACTAGGATGCCTAGGGCATAAATGGCACTACCCTAGACCCTCCTGGAACCCGTTGTGCAAGACTGATTGGATAATAGCAGAGGGGTTTGTTGGTGATAAGCATGCCAGGAAGTAAGAATTGATGGGAAAAGAGGCCAAGATTGCAAAAGAGAGTAATTCATCGATCTCTGTTTTGGGCAAAGGCTAGGTTCCAAATCAATATTGTTAAAAGATAAACTGAGGCATATGAAAAATTTTATGAGTTTACTTGAGCAAAAAGATTGACTTAGCCTGACCAGGGGGTTGCGCAGTGGATAGAGCATCGGACTGGGATGCGGAAGACCCAGGTTCAAGACCCCGAGCTCGCCGGCTTGAGCGCGGGCCCATCTGGCTTGAGCAAAAGCTCGCCAGCTTGGACCCAGTGTCACTGGCTCCAGCAAGGGGTTGCTCGGTTTGCTGAAGACCCGTGGTCAGGGCACATGTGAGAAAGCAATCAATGAACAGCTAAGGTGTTGCAATGGCAACGAAAAACTAATGATTGATGCTTCTCATCTCTCTCTGTTCCTGTCTGTCTGTCCCTATCTATCCCTCTCTCTGACTCTCTCTGTCCCTGTAAAAAAAAAAAAAAAAAAAAAAAGATTGACTTAAATTACCAAACTGGAAGTGGTTAGGAGTGCTCCACCAACAGGAGCCAGGAGCCAGGGGAAAGACATACGGGTGAAGCACGGAAGCAAAGAAAGGAAATTATTTGAGCAGCTATGGTTTAAAGCCTCATTGGCTGTGATTGGTTGTCCTTAGGGTTTGATTTTGTAGCTCTGGGACATTTACAAGCTTAGGGTTTTTTTTTCCTCTTGTAGGCCATCGTGGCATTAGAGCCATGTGAGTCTAATGCACTTCTTGTTTGACTAACTTAATATAGAAGTTGAATCTGGGGTATAGTCAAAATTACCTTTGGAAAATACCTCAGGAAGGCACAATATTAGAAACTGACATGGTATCACTTGCTAAGTTTCAGGGGACCATCTTTCCCCTTCCCATGCGGGACTATCGGTTTTACCTGTCGAGTTCCATATGATATCCTTGGCTTAGGTGTGGGGGTCATGTTCCATGAAAAGTTTTTAAAACCCCAGAATCATATTCAGAAAGAGCTGCTGATATTGTGAGAGAGGGCGTATTTTTCACCTGGTTTCAACAACCCCTCTCCTTGTGCTTGACTTGAGTAGTAGTTGCAGTCACAGGACTCTACCTTTGACTTGAGTGTTGCAGTCACAGGACTCTACCTTTGCTCCCCTCACTGCCTAAGCTGACAGAGAATTAGTGGGCTCCTTGACAAAGAATAATTACAATAACTCTTGGTTCTGACTAATTGAAATGTTAAATGTGTATTCCACTCACATCTCTAAATTCTCTGTTTTGTTCACAGTTTGCTCGTTGGGGCCCCTCGGGCAGTAGCCCTTCCACTGCAGAGGGCCAACAGAACAGGAGGCTTGTACAGCTGCGACATCACTTCTCGGGATCCTTGCATGCGGATTGAATTTGATAACGACGGTGTGTTCTTCTGCACTCACGGTGTTCACTTGGCCTACTCGTCTGTACCCCGCTTGACTTCTATGAGGAAGGAAAGGGGGTACAAGCATTCATTCTTGGAGAGAGTGCTTCTTTTAATTGTATCGACCTTAACTGTCTCTTTGTTTGCCCTGAAAACATTTACTACTTTATAATATAATCTCATGTGGATGCACTGTATTGCTACCCCTCCTAATTCCGGTCTCTAAACTGATATGGTGTATCAATGCTGCCACCTAGTGACATGTTGGAGTTCTACAAGAAGCTGTTGAAAAAATGAATTCAGAGCTGCAAAGAAAATTGAATGTGCATTATCTTGTACATAGCAGCCAGAAGTTTTCACTTGCTGTTAAAATATTTGGAAGAAAGCTGATTTTAAATTTCCGATATTTCTGAGATGAGAGCTGACCAACATGGATACATTTTGGCCTACTGTCTCAGAGACTTATTTTGTGAGGACTCTCTATGTTGGGCAGAGAAATTAGGGTACTGGGTAGCTTCAGCCAAACCTAATTTAACCTACTTGGTCTAAGTAGATTTACAGATTCATGTTTTGTGTTCTTGCTGTTTCATCTTTTAGAAATCACATTTGTATTTTGGTTTTTGTTTTTACTGATTAGAAAATAATACATGTTAATTGTGGGAAACTTGTAAATGGCATTGACCTTTACAGAAAAACCCACTGGTAATCTAGACATAATCGCTCTTTAACATTTTGGCATTTCCCTTATGTCTACTTGAAATTGTTTAGTATTCATAGTTTTGTAATGATTCAAGATTGAAAATTGTGCCTGTCATGCTTCTCATTGAAAAAGGGCAGAGAGTTGGATTTAAGGTCATACAATGGGTTTAAACTGATACTGAAATGAGCACATGGTGTTATTTGTGGTTTCTCTCTCTTTGGGGGGTGAGAGAGGTAAAGAGAAATACATCCCTTTTTTGTTATTGATAAAATGATACAAAATGAATCTGAGGTCTTCTCATCTCCAGTAAAGAAAAGAACAGTTAATGCTGTTGTGTCGCAAATTTGGGAATATGTAGAGAAGTGCCCACTTTTTGTTAATTGGGTGGCAGCTGGAGTTTGGAAGCTGGATTTTAACATTGTTGCTCTAAGGGGCGTATGTTGGAGGGCCCACCTTAGGCTTAAATTTTCAAATACCTCTCTGCTCAGGACTCTGGGTGTCAGAGAGGGTGAAGGGCCACCTGGTAGAGCTGTGTATTTTATGTAAAGAATTTTATGACAGATTTTTTCCAACAATCTCCTCTTCATGTTCTTAAAATGAGAAGTAATTTTTCTGGATTGAGTAATGAATTTACTAAGTACCGTAGTTAGACTTGGAGTCGAGGCTATTTAGAAACCGTTCCTTGTATTTTTTGTTCATCTATTGGTTCATTGCCTGTTTCAGTCACGTTGGAGTCCTAACTGTGTACGTGTAACCTGTGCTGCTCTCCACAGCTGACCCTACTTCGGAAAGCAAGGAAGATCAATGGATGGGGGTCACCGTCCAGAGCCAAGGTCCAGGGGGCAAAGTTGTGGTAAGTGCAGAGAAGTGTGTTCACTCCATAGTGTCTGTGTGCCGGGCTTACAGCAGTCAGAACAGTCCTTCTCTTTAGGACATTCAAATTCAAAGAACTTATTTTTTAAAACCTCTATTGAATATCTCAATCTCTAGATCGTCCTAAAACAAAAACGCTAAACAAAGCTAGAGTGGTCCCAAGAATTATATAGCTTTTATAGATGAAGTTTAAAAAAAATAAGGGAATGGCCCTGGCCAGGTAGCTTAGTTGGTTGGAGTGTCATCCTAATACACGACAGTTGTGGGTTCAATTTCCTGGTCAGGGTTCATATAAGAATCAACCAATGACTACATGGATAAATGGAACAACAAGTCAATGTTTCTCTCTTTCTCCTCCTCCTCCCCCACCTTCTCCCTTCTTTTCTCTCTTTATAAAATCAATTAAAAATTCTTTTTGAAATGTTTAAAGACAATATGGGAATGGCCATGGGAAGTAAGATCAGATCATTCCAACTCTCATTATTTATTCTGAAGAAGAGAATGAGAAACGAGAGGGTCTGTTAGCTGGGTTATGCTGGATGGCCTTGGAAGGACCCCTGGATTAAGATGATCTTTCTGTGTCTGGTTGCTGTAACAAATACATGTATAATTTTGAGAAACATGAGAATTCAGTTAACATTTAATATTGATATTTAAAGGCTATATTATAGGAAATTGACTTGGATATTGTGGAGTATTTTCAGCCTGTTACATGGAGTGTAGCCTTGAATACCCTGTAAAACTAGAGATTATATAATCTCTCCCAGCAGTGTAATTCTCTCTGCCTTACAGAATAAAGTTGATCTCAGAGTTTAGAGTATAAATTAGGATTTAGGATTACAGTGGTACCTTGAGATATGAATTTAATTCATTCTGTAATCGAGCTGGTAAGTCAATCAACTCATATATCAAACTGCCAATACTGTACCCGTGCACCAACGCGCTAACTAGCGGCAGCTTCCCGAATCACTACGCTCAGAATTTCGCTTGGATCTTGAACAGAAATACAGACCAAATCACAGCTCATATCTTAAAAAAAATTGGTCTGTTCATATCTCAAGGTACCACTGTATAAGGAAATGGTGTGGGTATAAGGTAAATGTCTGTTTTAGCTGTGTTTGTCCGATCTCTCTGAAAATATGTCTGTGACTTCTCTCCTCTGGAACATGTTATTATCACAAACATACTGATGTGAAGATTTATACAGCCACTAAGCCAGTTAAATTTAAAAATGAAATAAGGCGTTTCTATTATTTATGCGCCAGGTAAATTTAAAAATAAATTGCCTGTGGATTACAGACTGGCATTCAGTCTTTGGATTGGAGCATCTGGGTGACAATAAGACAGAAGTTCAATAGTTTCTACAGGCTAGATAATGACCTTCTTAAGTGATACTTTGGGGAAGATTTGCTGGTTTCAGATCCAGTCCCAGGATGAGGATACATTTAACATCCTCTTTATTATTGACAATTTTATCAATTTGTAAGGAAAAATGTAAGGTTTGTAGACATGAATGGGCTACTTTATTCCATCTGTTTGCAGACATGTGCTCATCGATACGAGAAAAGACAGCACGTTAATACGAAGCAGGAGTCGCGAGACATCTTTGGAAGGTGTTATGTCCTGAGTCAGAATCTCAAGATTGAAGATGAGATGGACGGAGGAGACTGGAGTTTTTGTGATGGCCGATTGAGAGGCCATGAAAAATTTGGTTCTTGCCAGCAAGGTGTAGCAGCCACTTTTACTAAAGACTTTCATTACATTGTATTTGGAGCCCCAGGCACATATAATTGGAAAGGTATGATGTGTATATTTATAGAAATAGCAATTAGAATGACTACATAATTTCTATTATATGCACCAAGATTTGGTGCATTTTAAAATAAAATAAAATGTGTTTTAGGTACTTGTATATTATAGAAGGCGGGTAAGATATGAAAATTTCTAAATTGTATGATTTTAAAATACAGATAATGGTGGGAGTGTTTGTTTTAAAAGATATTTTCCTCTAGCAGCAATTTTCAAGTAGTAAACTTTTTTTCTGTAAGAGTATAATGATTAACATTAGTTGTTTTATATTTGCCTGTTTTATAAAGCTGAAAATTTTAATTTTATTTATTTATTTTTAGTTTTCTTAAGTGAAAGGTGGGGAGGCAGAGAGACAGACTCCTGCATGCACCCTGACTGGGATCCAGCCCAGCCAGCAAGCCCCCTATGGGGCGATGCTCTGCCCATCTGGGGCTGTTGCTCCGTTGCTCAGTAACCAAGCTATTTGAGGCCTGAGGCAAGGCCATGAAGCCATTGTCAGCACCCAGGGCCAACTTGCACCAACTGAACCATGGCTGCTGGAGGAGAAGAGAGAGAGAGAGAGAAAGGAGAGGGGGAAGGATGGAGAAGCAGATGGTTGCTTTTCCTGTGTGTCTTGACTGAGAATGAAACCCGGGACATCTACATTCTGGGCTGATGCTCTACCACTGAGCCAACCAACCAGGACCTAAAAGTTTTAATTTTGAAGTAGTGATCCAAAAACTGAGAAGGATTAAGTACTATCTGTCATGTACAAATAACAGTGTATTAATACAGACATTACTTTATTATATACTATCTTAAAAGGCTGTGTTTTGCTAGTAGACTTAGAAGGGTAGATGACAAATTAGGGAATTTTGAGATGATAATTTCAGATAGCTTGCAGAAATCTTGTTTAATGGCATTGTTTAATTATCATTGTGATGTAGTAAAAGGAGACATGGAGGGGGAAATGGCCCACATTTTTTAACTGGATGAACCTGGCCAGGTTCTGTAATGAAAGCTTAACTTCTCTGAAGAGATTAGGCAGATGTAAAAAAAACCGCTATTTTAAAAAGAACAATTAACCTAACTAATCCAGTGGTTCTCAAACTTTTTGAAGTCGGGGCACATTTAAAATCCTACAAATAATTGTAGGTGCACTATATACAAATTTCTGAGAAATATCTTATAATAATTAAGTCAAATATTAAAGAAAAAATATAAAGTCCAAGCGTGCTTTTATGGTAATTAAACAAAATAAATATGACAAAATTAAATTTATTCTGACATTAAAAAACATTTTTATGTTATATTTTTTGAGTTATGCTTTTTAGAATTTGTAAAAAAGAGGGGTTAATAAATTAAAAAATGACAAAAAAGTTATCTTTTTGTATATAGAGATACATTCTTAGTAATATTTAGTAAATTCGGCAGGTCCCGGCACAAATGTGTTAAGTTTTTTCATTCTTGTGTTTATGAGAAAAATGAGCCTGATGTGTCCTAGTGATTTCTTCAATGTTTGGGCATATATTTGAAAGGCAAACTCTCATTTCCTTGAGGAATTCCTCTCTTTTTACTCTTAATTGTGTTGAGTGCAGAAAACCCCCACCATACATATCATCTCAATTTTACACCAAACAAAGGATAGAAGAAACTTGCCTCCAGTCTTTCCGGGGAACATGGGGGGTAGTGTAAACAATCCATCACCACAGCTTAACAGCCTTTTGCAACCTAATCAGGCAAGTGAGGTGGGGGGTTGGGCAGACTGTCAGCTTACAGCCAATTCCCTACACCTCTGTTCCCCAAAGATCTAAACTCCAAAAACCCTGTTGGTTTTTTGGTCTCCAACAGGCACATATTTCTCTGGAATACCATAGGGCGCACCTGGAAATCTTTTAGGGTGCACCAGTGCACCCTGGCACACACTTTGAGAACCACTGTTCTAATCCATAGTGAAGAGAAATACATCTAATTTGGAAATAAGACTTTTTATTAAGAAATTCATTAAAATAAATCGTATGTTGCAACATTTTCGCTAGTCAGGAAAAACTTAGGAAAATCTTTCCTGTTTGCTTAAAAATTTTCCAAGTTTTTAAATTCCTGTTAGGTACTGCCCCTGAAAACACCTTCCTCTGTCATCCATTATAGCCTTGGGGAGTCATACCCTTTGGCCTCCCTACCCCTGGTCGAATCTTTCACATAATGATATCTTTCAGGTTATTTTGAATTAATAAAAATAACACACTGAATTTAGAAATAGTTTTATTTTAGCAAGAATAGATGACATACATAGTAGAACAAAATGATGAAAACACCTACCATGTGTGTATTAATGCATAGGAAACGTCTTATCTGATTTATAAACCTTGACTTAAAAGGTTACCCTTTTTAAAAAGTCACATAATGGACTTAGTAAATAAAATATTTTTAATGAGAAATTTTAAAAGATGAAATCTGGGCTAACTTGAAGAATAGATCAAAATATTAATTTCATTTTACACTGCAGTAGAGTAGGTAAATTGATTTGGGAATTACAGAAAATGTAACGTATCATTGGGTTCGTATAATATTTAGAAAATTGTTTTCTGTAGATTTAGTTAATTAAGTAAACATTCCGTTTCCATCTGGTTTCATGGCATTGTAAAGATAATGCATGAAATTGCAGGGGGCATTGTTTTTATTACTAGAACAACCTTCTTTGATATAAAAACTTACATTAACATGATTTTCTAACTTTAATCATCTCAAAAACCATCTCTCCTTTCTGCCTTTCCTTTCTTCAAACTTTTCTTACTGTTCTTAGTGATAACGTGAGGAATGTTTTATTAGGAACCATCTGTTTTATTTTGTTTCATCTTCACTTTTTTTTGTTGTTTGTTTTTTTTACCGTTTCATTCCTTTAGGGATTGTTCGTGTAGAGCAAAAGAATAACACTTTTTTTGACATGAACATCTTTGAAGATGGGCCTTATGAAGTTGGTGGAGAGACTGACCATGATGAAAGTCTAGTTCCTGTTCCTGCTAACAGTTATTTAGGTAGGAACGAGAGTAGATGGTATGCCTACCCTTTCAGACACCTTTGCGGACACTGCCTCAGCAGACCTTGGACTTCCAGGCTGAGAGTAGGTCAGGTGGAGCCCGGGGCCTTGGTGAACCTGAGATAATCTGACTGATGCTCTTCTTCTTCTTCTTTTTTCTTTCTTTTCCAAGTGAGAGGAGGGGAGACAGAGAGACATTCCCACATGGCACCCAGACCGGGATCCACCTGGCAACCTCCATCTAGGGCCCATGCTCTGCCCATCTGGGATCTTGTTTGTAACTGAGCTGTTTTTAGCACCTGAGGCAGAGGCTCCAGGGAGCATCCTCAGTGCCCAGGGGTCAATGCTTCACCACTGAGCCAACCGGCCAGGACCAGGAGCGTTCCTTTCTAACCTGGGCTCCCTCAAGTGGGGAGGAAGCCTGCTCACTCCTAAAATTATCTGTCCTCTGCATACAAGTCTGTTTCCTGAGTGAATGTTGGCCTCTGTAACCTGAAGCAGGCTGTTCATGCAGTTGTGGAAAAAATGCAAGGATGTTAGTAAGCCTAGCCAGCTTCCCTCTTGCTTTAGTGTCTCTTTCTAGAGATACTCCTAAGAGCTACATTCATGAAGTTACTATTACGTGGCAGGTCAAGACCCTCTGTGACTGCCTTTCTCCAAGGGTTGGCCCTGCTTCTGGATTGGGGCCCTCGTGTCACAGGGCCCCTGGCAGGTTGGCGTGGGGCTTTCCAGCCAAGGCTGAGCAGGACTTCTGAGGCAGCCCCAAGGACCCCAGATTATGTCTCAGTGCCCGTTCCTTAACTCCCAAGGCTTGTTTGCATTACTAATGGGTGTCCTAAATGATTCATGTGCATTATGGTAATTACACAAAGGCTTTTAAAAGCTTTACTTTTTGGTATGAGATGACATAAGGAATAATTACTGTGTATTTCCTGGAAAAAAATGTAAAAAATCTCCTAAACCCAAACAGGAACCTGTTTTGTTTTATTTTTTAAAAAGAATAGTACCCATGCTAAAGATGTTACTGGAGTAAGGAAAAGGAAAATATAGGTATAGATATTAGAATGATTTTAAAAATAATATGTTAAATATATTCTTTTAAAATTGTTCTAAATGTCAACTGTAATTGAAAAATAAAATTTTAAAAATTGTCCTAATTATATAGGTATGTACAAACAGTATTGTTAATTAAAAAAACTTCTCAGACACTCCCCCCCTCCCCAAAATGAAAAACTTGGTTTGAAGGCGTGGAAGAGGGGAAAGTTATATACGTATGTACTTACCATTCGCGAAGCACCTACCTAACACTTTACAGTCTCATTTGATCTTCCCAACAATATTATGAAATAAGTACTATTGTCTGTCTTGCTGAGCATGTGAATGGCTTTGCAGGAAATGAAGAGAATACAGGGCCAAGCAGTGTTCAGTCTCAATTATTAAATGATGGTTTTTTGAAAGGTACATGTTATCAACAAACCAATATTTTATTCAAATGTATTTTAACAGTCAGCATCTCTTCAAATGCATTGTTTAGGGATAAGTTTATGGGGAGAAACAATTCATTTTAATGGCTCAAAGTAAGAAACCAACACGTTGGCATTTGAGATGGATGCCCATGGATTTTTATAGACTTAGTTGTTATAGGAACATCTGGATATGACATGCCTTTGCTGCTTTTAGAATGGATTTCCCCAAAGTGGATGCTGGGGGGTGGGGGGGAAGTCAAGTTTGTATTGTTGCATTTTAGTTGTCCATGCTGTCTATGCATCTGTCTTTTCAAAAACAGTGGGTTTTAGGAATAAAGTGATCTGCTTGAGGTTTTGGAAGCTGGCAGAGTGGCTTGCCAGATGTGGTGGTGGCCTCATCATCCCGCGAGGACGGTGGTCGCCCTGGTGCCTCTTACCAATCATAATTGCTTTCTTTTCAATCTCTTCCACCCCTTGCATGTGTGCAGGCCTGCTGTTTTTGACCAGCGTTTCCTACACAGATCCCGATCAGTTTGTTTATAAAACACAGCCTCCCAGGGAGCAGCCCGACACATCCCCTGATGTGATGATGAATAGCTACCTAGGTTTGTGACCCCTGAGATGACAAATAAATTGTCTTGGTCATGGTCATTTAAAATTTTTTTTGATCCATACAGAGCATAAATCTTTTTATTTTCTATTTCATTTCAAGTGAAGCACACCTAAAATGCGTGCCGTGGCGGAGGCTCTGTGGCCAGATGGACGGCTTTCAGAGCTGGATTTGATTATATCGCCCTGTTCTGAGCTTGTGGCTCATCCTGTTTTTTGACTCACTTCACAGTTTGAGAACTGCAACAGTAGTGGTGACGCTTTTCATAAATAAAACCCAATAAAAACGGTGGGCTTGTACTATTTTGCATCTGGCTCATCTTTCTATAGAGATGTTTGATTAATTTGAATGGTCTTGATATGGGCATTTATATTTGCTCCCGATTAAATCTTGTATTTGTAATCTGACATCCTGCCTGATGCTTTATGGTTAGGCGTTCTCATGTTTTTCATCCCCTCCTAACAAATATGTAATTGATCCAGATTACAACTTGCTCACCTCTATTGTTTACCTAGGTTCTCAAATACTGTATCTCATCAAGCATGGTTTTGTTTGCATGTTTGTGTCTGAGAACTAAGTTGGTTAAAAATAATCAAATGCTATCTGTGGTATATCGATGGTAGCATTTCTGCTTGCCTGGTTACCAAGGAGATTGATGAGTATGGACATTACTAACCATTTATTAAAGCAGCACCCTACAACATGCACTCAATTGTACTATGTCAGGTTGTATCTCTGTGTATATGATACACATTTCCTATGGTAATTTAGTAGCTAGCTTGAGCTCCTTCTACAGCAGTTCTAGTATTAAAGTAAGGTTCAAACTGAATCTTAAAATGAATGAATGCTTCATGATTCAAGTTACATAGATACTAAACAGCACAGGTTCTTTTCCTTAAGTCTTAATATATTTCCAGAGAAAGCAGTAAAATTGCCTACGACTTTGTACTTGTATCCTATCTCTACTTAGCTCTGCGACTCTTCCATATCATAAATGAAATAGCTGGTGGGAGGGTTTCTAGGAACAGGGTGGGCAGCGAGAGGAAAAGACGGTGATTGAGTTACCAGTGTTCGATACCTCCTAAAAAAACAGAGTTCATGTGAACTGTATTTTGTTTTTCTAGGCTTTTCTTTGGACTCAGGGAAAGGGATTATTTCTAAAGACGACATCACTTTTGTCTCTGGTGCTCCAAGAGCCAATCACAGTGGAGCTGTGGTTTTGCTCAAAAGAGACATGAAGTCCGCACATCTTCTCCCTGAGCACATATTTGAAGGGGAAGGGCTGGCTTCTTCGTTTGGCTATGATGTGGCAGTGGTGGACCTTAACAAAGATGGGTAAGAGTGTTCTCAGGTTATTTCATGTTTGTAAAGAAATCATTGCTTCTTTGGCTTCTGTAGGTCTTGAAAAGAGTCATCCTTTCAGGTTGGTTGATTCAAAGAATATCTTTTGCTGCCAAAATTCTACCGTCCTGTCATGTCCTCATCACTTATATTTTGGTAGTAGACAATTATTAGCATCCCTGGGGTGTGGGATTACAGCTGTTTCAGTCTTTAGCTTTTTACTCATGTCTTGGGGGTGGGCCCGTCAAAATTTTGGGGGAAAATAATTAATGTGAAAAATGACACCTACCTGATTCTGTTCTGTGGTTTCATAAGGAGCTGTTGGAGCATCTGGAATGTCCTGTTGAAAGTAGGGATTGGTGACAAACTCAGTACATAGGTCTGTGGCAGGTGGTGCCAGTTGGGTCTGGAGTGGAAGGTGGAGGGGAGTGGGATCTTGAGTGGGAGTCTTGCTGCACTGTAGCTATAACCTGGGGAACCGGCTTCAAGATCTTAGCCCCTATAAATTTTTTTTTTTTTGGTTTAAAATCTATTTTTATTGACAAGATATAAATTTTAGATTTGAGGCTCTTTCTATCATGTCTCTTTGTGCCTCCAGTACTGGGCTGGTGGTGTTCTCTCCAGGCTCATTATCTTAGCTATGGTTCACAGTTCATTCCCTCCTTATGTTTCTAGGTGGCAAGATATAGTAATTGGAGCTCCACAGTATTTTGACAGAGATGGAGAAGTTGGAGGGGCAGTGTATGTCTACATTAACCAGCAAGGCAGATGGAAGAATGTCAAGCCAATCCGTCTTAATGGAACCAAAGATTCTATGTTTGGCATTGCTGTAAAAAATATTGGCGATATTAATCAAGATGGCTACCCAGGTAGAATGATAGATTGTGAAATGGTTATGATTTATAGATAGATTATATGATTTATTGATGAGAGCTAATGGTATTTTACTTTAAAACATAGTATTTAAATGTTTTAAAAATATAATGTTCATTAAAATCTGATGTTATCAACAGATATTGCAGTTGGAGCTCCCTATGATGATAATGGAAAGGTTTTTATCTATCATGGATCTGAAAATGGAATAAATACTAAACCAACACAGGTAACCAGACAGCCTGGATTTCTGTAGGTGGGGAATCTCAGCTTTTTGCCTTGTAATAGAATACTTAGGTTTAAGTGAATTTTTCACTAATTATGTTTTATTTTACAAATCTACAATAGTATAAATTTTATATTTTATAAAATGCATTACTTGGAGATAGATATAAATTAAATGACTTGCTTGTTTTAATTATAAAATGTCTTTGATAAGTTGGAAATCAAAATAATCCAAAGGAAGACTATTCCGCACTGACAGCATACAGAGATGGCGATGTGAGGTACTTCTGTCAGTAGGCGCGCTAACCAGAGATGAGGTGTGGCGAATGAAACAGTGACTGATTGCATGGAGGATTCAGACACCAAAAATGAAAACTTGCTTTTTAGAAAAATAAGACATTTGGAGGACAATTAGAGAGGTTTGGCTTGAACTTCCCTGATTGAGTTCATTGTAAATAAGTTCATCAACAATTAGCTTTTTTAAAAAAATATTGGCTCTTTTATTCTTTGAGCTATAGTGTAAATCGGGCGCCTTTTATGAAATGTATGAAGTATATTGCATTAGATGTATACTTACCATTTATTTATAATTGAATATAATTTATAAGTGAATTCTTAAACTTCAGTTCAAAAGAAACTTATGTATCTTTTTCAGAACATGGGCAAGAGGCTCATGGTGGCCCAGTGTCCATGCTGATGTCCTGTTCTTTTCAGGTTCTCGAGGGTAATTCGCGGTTTTTTGGATATTCAATTGCTGGAAATATGGACCTTGATAGAAATTCCTACCCTGATGTTGCTGTTGGTTCCCTCTCAGATTCAGTAACTGTTTTCAGGTGTGTTGAATAATAATAGGGTTACACTAAAATTTTGACCTTTTGAATTAAAATTTGTAATGCCTGTACTTTGAAAGACAAAAAGCTTGTATGAATTTGGAAGATTTTTCTTTTACAAATCATATAAAAATGTCATATTTTTTAAAAAGCTTGCCAGTTTTTTTTAGATTTTATTTATTGATTTTACAGAGGATGGGTGGGGTGGAACGAAAATTATCAACTCATAGTTGCTTCACTTTAGTTGTTCATTGGTTGCTTCTTGGATGTGCCTTGACCAGGCAAGCCCAGGGTTTCGAACCGACGACCTCAATATTCCAGGTCTTCGCTCTATCCACTGTGCCACCACAGGCCAAGCAAAGCTTGCTAATTTTGAATTAACAGATAAAAATAGGTCAGAATTGATGATTAAATGAAAATTTGTATGTGATTGGGAAAAAGAAAGAATTTGGAGGTAAAAAGAGCTCTGTCAGTAGTGGTTTGTGTTCATGGTAATACATGTCAGTCTTGGACACCTTTACCTTCTGAGCTGTCACAGTGGAGAGTGGTGTAGTACTGTTGTCGTCTTAGGTTAATGCAGTTACCCCATGTTTAACCTGGTAGTTCTCTAAAACTACCTTACCTGTTTCTCTCTTCATATAGGTATTAATTTTTTTTTTTAAGTGAGAAGAGAAGAGATAGTGAGACAGACTCCCACATGCGCCCTGACTGGCAACCTCCCGGCAACCCCCGTATGGGGCCGATGCTCAAATCAGTCGAGCTATCTTCAGCACCTGGGGCTGATGCTCACACCAGCCGAGCCTTTGCTGCAGGAAGAAAAGAGAGAGAGAAGGGGGAGAGGGTAGGGGAGAGAAGCAGATGGTCACTTCTATTGTGTGTCCTAATCGGAGATCAAACCCGGGACGTCCATACAGTGGGCTGATGCTCTTATCTACTGAGCCACTGGCCAGGGCTAGTATTCAGCATTTTTAAAAATGGTAGAAGAATATGTAACATTCAGCTATTTCAGCAGTTTCTATCAAAAAGCAATTTGAACTTCTAGTTTGAGGTATTAGCCCTCAGGTAACAAGAGGACTTAACTCCTTGTCCCAAAATATGGTCATCAAGTCCTTCCCAGCAGGTAACCTACCTATCTTTAGTTAGTTAGATATTTGCTTCTGTATGCTATTGATATATTACCATTCTTACTTTCCTGGCCTCATCAGTTGGTTGACTGTGAACCCTGTAACCTTGTTCCATTTTTTCCTCATAAATAGTATGAAAGTATATTTCAAAATCTTTTGATAACTAAAGGAAAACCAGCTCCCTAATTTTATAAACAAGGAAGTAGAGGCCCAGGGCTTGATTGAGCTTTTAAGGCTAGATCCTGCAAGAACGGGACATAGCACCTAAATCTTCCCAACCTCAGCCCCTGGGCATTTTTTTCCACTAAATCATGCCAGAACCTCAGGGTAGTTATTAAATCAGTGCCGGTTACACACAAAACAGCTGAGCCAGTAAGATTTGCCTTATGTGTTAGAAGACAAAATTTTCACAAATATGTATAACATGCACTCGGAATTATATGTGGATATTGTGTGTTTAGAAAAAAAATAAAAATATGTTTTAGGCCAAAATGTGTTAAAATACTTCCTTTTCAAGTTTATGCCCCATGAAAACCTTAACATTATGTTTAAAACACTTTAGCATCTGTAGCAACTGGTTTTTAAAGATCTGTGATTTTTGCCTTTTAAATAATGCTTTCAAAACTTTGATTGTATCTACTTAGTATCTTAGAAACTAGCAGCTGCCTAAATGTAAAATAACAATGGAAAGGTAAATATGTAAAATAAGGGGATATTAAGACACAGACTGTGGGGAGCATTTGCTCTTTAATTGGCTCCCACCCTCCCCCCATGAGGGTGCTTGTGCCCTCTCTACCCTATTAATCAATTGATTCCAGAATTCAATTTATTTATTTGGGATTGGAATGCATTTTCCTATCAGAGCACTTCTCTAGGATGGCTGGGTTTAAAGCAAGCCCGCTAAAGCCAGTCTAACTGCGTCGCTGTGGTGATTAAACCGAGATCATGTTCTGAGTTCTGGCTGGAGAGTGATGGAGGTGAGAGGTCTCTCCCCACCCCAGTCGCCATCCCAGCCACCGTACACTTGCATGTTTTGTGCCTGTGGCACAGGTCGGGTCATTCATTGGTCAGTGATGACCTGTTTGGCTGTGGAAAGTAGAGAAGAATATGTAAGGGAGAGAAAAGATGTTTTTATACTGAGAGAAGGGCTAAAAGTGTGGAATTCCAGCTTCTTGAGTGTTTGTGAGGTTGGGGTTAGGTAGAGCAGAGATGAGAAAGGCAGAGGGACTCAAGTTTTTGCTTAGTGATATTGCAGGGTAGAAAAGTTCTAGTTCTGGCAGCAGTGGGACAGAGACTCAGAGCTGGGGAGGATAAGGGAGGCCAGATGTTTGTAAGGTGGAGACCAGTGAGTTCAGGATTGCGTGTGTAACTGTGATACTGAAATTCAGGTGCATATAGAAACCCAGACAGTGAGTATCCCAGGTGTTAGGTGTGTACTGGTGTAACCTTTATGAAGGATATTTTGGCAAGATAAATCATAATTAAAATGTACATATTCTTTGACTCAAATTCTGCTAGGAATTTACCCTATAGGTAAACTCAAATGTGTGCTTAGATGCATGTGCCAGTATATTTGTCAGAGTGGAAAGCCTGAAAATAACATGTGGGTACCAATTAAGACTGTTTAATACACGCTGTTACATCAGTACCGTGCGGCACCACCAGCTGTGAAAACCAGGAACTAGATTTATGTGAATAGATATGAGAAGACCTGAAATAGTAATAAATGGGGAAAGCAACAATTATGATATTTCGCATTTAAAGAATTACATGTGTATTTTTATATTTAATTATAGACAGTATTTATAACCAACACATGGACTATGATATATATATATATATATATATATATATATATATATATATATACATGTATGAAAGGGTATGCAAGCTGCCTGGGAGTTTTGGTGGGTACAGAGACACAATTTGTTTGAAAACATTGGAATTTTTACATATTGCATGTACTACTCTTTCAATTAAAAAATTCTGTTATTGCCTGACCAGGAGGTGGCGCAGTAGATAGAGCATCAGACTAGGTTGCAGAGGACCCAGGTTCAAATCCCCAAGGTTGCCGGCTTGAGGATGGGCTCACCAGTTTAAGTGTGGGTTCACTGGCTTGAGCATGGGGTCATAGAAATGACCCCATGGTTGCTGGTTTAAGCCCAAAGGATGCTGGCTTGAAGCGCAAGGTCGCTAGCTAGAGCAAGGGGTCACTCAGTCTGCTGGAGCCCCCTGGTCAAGGCACATATGAGAAAGCAATCAATGAACAACTAAGGTGCCACAATGAAGAATTGATGCTTCTCATCTCTCTCCCTTCCTACCTGTCTATCCCTCTCTCTGTCTCTGTCTTGCTTAACAAAATAAAAATTTTAAAAATTCTGTTATTAAAACTAGAACATTTTATAATTTTAAATATTTCTATTTATATATTTATTTTTTAGTGAGATTAGGGGAGATAGAGAGACGGACTCCTGCATGTGCCCTGACCAGGATCCACCTGATGACCCCCATATGGGGTCGATGCTCTGCCCATCTAGGGTTGTCCTCGCAACCGAGCTTTTAGCACCTCAGGCAGAGGCTCCATGGAGCCATCCTCACGTCCCAGGGCCAATGTGCTCAAATCAATCAAGCCATGGCTATGGGAGGAGAAGAGGAAGAGAGAGAGAGAGGGAAAGGGGAGGAGGAAGGGGGTGGAGAAGCAGATGGTCGCCTTTCTTGTGTGCCCTGACCAGGAATTCAACCCCAGAATTCCACACACTGGGCTGATGCTCTACCACTGAGCCAGCCAACTGTACAGGGCCAATTTTAAATATTTAAAATTTTTAACAAATACTGTATAACCAGGCTTTAGAGTATATTTAACAGTTATTTTCTCCAGTAATAGGGGAACAAATTACACATGGGAACACTTTTTTCCTGTGGTTTCTAAGATGTGTCCCGCTGCTTAGGGTGCCCTTTGTGTTATGACTTCATAATACGTTCAAGTTAGGAAAATGCTGAGCCTGCTTCTTATTCCTCTGTCTTCAGATCCCGGCCCGTAATTAATATTCAGAAAACCATCACGGTAACGCCTAACAGAATTGATCTCCACCAGAAAACGGCCTGCGGGGCGCCCAGTGGGATATGGTGAGAGTTTCTGCATGGTGCCCACAGCGTCCACGGGGTCCCCCCCCAGTTTTGCATGTCTGCTTTATGATGACCCTATGGCCCTGAGGAGCCACAGGAAGGATTGAGACGTGGGCAAAGGGAAAAGGAACCTGTCTAGCAGCTAGATAACAACTTACTCATCACTGAGCAGTTGGGGGGATTTGAGAGCTGGGGGACATGCTGGGTTTTTGTCCACTGGAATAATGCATCTTTTAAGAAATATGTGTTTAATTTTATATAGCCTCAAGGTTAAGGCCTGCTTTGAATATACTGCCAAACCCACCAGTTACAATCCTTCAATATGTAAGTATCATTTAAAACTTACACGTTTTCTGTCTGCCAGGCTGAAAGTTTTGCATAAATAACAGAAAAATAAAATTGCAATGGCCAAAATGGGTTCATAAATCCTTGTTTAAGGAATCAAGTGTATCTGTTTTCTTTCCTTTAATCAGGAGGGTGAAGCACACGAGGGAAAATCTCTCCATTTGGTCCCCATTTGAATTTTCCAGAGCAGATGGTTTAAGACAGAGCGTCTCAGAAAAGTACTCATTTGCTACCGCAACTGTTTCCTCCGTTTCTGGCTTTGAACAGCCGTGTGGAAAATTGGCTTTGCGGTTGTGAGGGGGTGGGTGGCGGTGGTGGAAAAGTAACTGCAGGAGCCGAATACTGTGGAGTAATTGCCAGTTTTGCTCCTGGCCCCTCCCGAAGGGCCCTCTGTGGCCTAGAACACCCAAGCCGTGTCCCCAAGGCTGGCCCCGACAGTTCAGAGCCTTGGCTCTCCCGTGGTACTAGCTCTGATGCTGTCAGACCCTGCTTCACAGAGGAAGTCCCTTAACATTTGAGTTTTTATTTTTCCATTAGTGAAAAAAAAATGCCTGTCATAGGAAGTACTATGTAACATCATGTGGAGATCCGATAAGATTAATGTGGTGAAAACAGTTTGTCATTGATAAGGTCCCATTCTTCTCCTTTCTCAATCATCTAAACAGGATTTTTTTGCTCCAGATTTTGACAGGGCTAACCACACCCCAGCAAAAGTGATTATCAATCACCAAGCCTTCTCTGGTAGGTTTTAGTAGCAGCCATACCTTCTCAGGTGTAAGCCACCTGCTCTAGCTCCAGAGTGAAGATGGGGGTATTGATATTTAAAGGAAAGTTTTTCCCCAAAAAAAGTACCAAGAGTGAGGGTAATTTCCATCCTGGGACTGGCCAATGTTTCGGCTGCTGTGTTCTGTGGTGTCGCATGCCACCCAGGGAGGCTTCTAAAAGGACAGATAATTCTTTTCATTTTTTTTCTGTTTGTACTCCAGTTTTGGGATAATGAGTTCTCTTAAGATTTCTTCTTGTTATCTATCCAGCAGTGTTTTTCAACCACTGGTCTGTGGACCAGTCCACCAGAAATTTCGTGCTGGTCCATGAAAGAGTTAACCACACTGATGTAGTATAAAGATTACAGACCCAATGATCTTAGCTGAATTCGCTTATGCTCAGGGTGATTTCTGCCTTAGTAGTCCTGAAAATAATTCTTCTATTTTCACTGGTCCTGAAGTGTAAAAAGGTTGAGATCCACTGAGCCTAAAGTGTTACTCTGTGTTCTTTATTAAAAAGATGTCTCTTTTACCATCCCGGTATTTGGCAAAGAAGTCTGCATTTACGTAGTCCACACTGTTGGAGGCCCACTTAGCCTTCATCTTTGTAGACTTGAAGCTGTCAGGTGGCTTCCTCAGCTCCCTGATCAGCTGGGTGGTGCCCTGTTGTGCCATCTCACAGCATCTGCCACCTGCGGCTGAAGCATGCTTGGGATCCATGGATTACGACTTTGTGCACATGTGGAACATGGCCTTTTACTTTGCTTTTTGATGCCACTGGCATCCTACTGAGCAGAGAAAACAATTTTGTATGGCTTCTAATGACTTCTTACTATCTGTCATCCTTTCAGGATCATTTGTGTTACCTTTACCCAAACGCAGAACCTTCCACTGGCCTGCTCAGGTCACGGGCCCTTTACCATTCTGTTGGAAGTGGACAAGAGAGACAAAGAGAAATGGTGATTTTTTGAGTAGGCATGGAGAAGAAACAGGGAAACACCTTTATTCTATTAGTCTGTCATTTTCTCAGACCACTCTCAGTTTGATGACAGATGTGAAATCTTATCGGAGCATTTCTTGTCTCTACCCCCAATCAGTATTTTATATAACTACTCCATTAACTTAAGTGTTTAGTGTGAATAGAACTTTTTTCTCTGAAGACAGAGAAAATCGATTTTCATTGCCTGTATTTCCACAGTCTTGGGAAATTCTAAATCAAGTGAAACAGAACTTCCACAAAACTGCGTAAGGTAATCCATTGCAGTATGTTTCTGGTGTCTGAGAATGTGAGCTCATTGTGTGACCCGGCTCGTGTAACTCAGCAGTACTCAGATGTAGTGTTCTGTACATACCGATATTTATAATTGAGTCTTAATGAGGATTTGACTTGGCTTGCCCCTCAAAAGGTCAGCAAAGGTGGCCTGCAAGGATTTTAAGATGACGTGATTGTCTGGAGGGTTAGGGAAGGTTAGAGTGGTTTTGGTGGATAAACGGCTTTAATGCACCCACATCCTCCCTACTTTTGCTGTGAGGGGCACTCAGCATGTGAGCCCTCGTCTGGTTCATTGTGAAGTTAGCAGAGGGCACTGATAAATGGACGATGTCAAGGCTGCAGAGGGCCTAAAATGGAGGCGCATTCCATTTGGCAGCCATGACATTTAAAAATTCTTTAGAGGGACGCAAAAACTACTGTTGAAACTGTCAGTGTTTCTAAACTTTGGTCCTACCGCATCTGAAGTGCTGTCGTTTCAGCATAAGAATAACGTCACATTGTGTGCTTTTTTGTGTGCAGACGTACGTTGGTGTGCATGTTGGCGTGGGACCAGTTACTCCCACCTCTGCTCATCTATTCTATGGATAGTGTTTGTTTCAGGCGTCGTACTCTTGCTGGGCAGTTCGGTGGTGAACAGACCCATTGGTCCCTGTCCGCAGCTTTGCCCAGGGAAGATGGTCAGTCAGTTACAGCGCTGTGGGCTAAGTGTGAAATACTGTCACATCCCCCAGGAGGGGCCAGGAAAGGCTTCCTGAAGGAGGTGATATCCTCTGAAATCTGAAGGGGTAGGCTTAGCCAGGCAGTTGGGGGCGGGGTGTAGAAAAGGAGGGTATATGGCTGACAGAGGGAGAGTGATTCACACAGAAGTCGAGAGAGAAGCGGGAACCTGGACGTCTATTAAGCTTTAAAATAAAGCAGTGTTTTGTATTTGTGACAGAGACTGAGAAGCTGGTGCTGTCTCTGTCCCTCACTATTTGGGCCAGTCACCTATTTCTATGGGCCTCCATTTCTTCATCTGTAGGATGAGGATATTAAAATATACTGCTCACAAAAATTAGGGGATATTTCAAAATGAATCTGAAGCAATAAAAAAAAGCATTTGATTTTTTAAAAATGAAACAAGAACATCAGAAAAGCAAATGACAAAGTTCAATTGTGCAAATGAGATGCAAAACCAACTTTTTTTCATTGGTGAAAATGCACAATACAAAAAGCTAAAAGTATTGGAGTATCTGCATGTTCCCTGATCCCCTAATTTTTGTGAGCAGTGTAGATGCTCTCAAAAGGCCTCTTCCAAACTCTACTATGAATCACAGAACATGGATTGTTGATTCAATTTTCTGCATTTTCTGGAGCAGGTTTATTTTCCCTTGAGGCTGCCTTCTCTGTCACTATACACCCTTTGGTTTCTTCCCCTTCTGATGGTTAGTGATTGATTAATGAATAAGTAATTTAAGTATTCTCCCATAAAGAAACAACAGCTAGGCCCTGGCCAGTGCCTCAGTGGATAGAGTGTCAGCTGGGCATATGGACATTCTGGTTTCAATCCCCAGTCAAGACACACAGGAGAAGTGACCATCTGTTTCTCTTCCCCTCTCATTCCCCCTTCTCTCCTTCTTCCCCTCCTGTGGCCAGTGGCTTGAATGGTTTGAGCATGGCCCTGGCTGCTGAGGATAGCTTAGCTGATCCAAGTGTGTCAACCTTGGGTACTAAAAATAGCTAGGTACTTGAGCATTGGCCCTAGGAAGGGTTGCTGGGTGGATCCCCTGGTGGGTGGCGGGAGGGGGGGGGGAGCGGGAGTCTGTCTATCTCCCCTCCTCTCACTTAAAAAAAAAAAAGAAGAAGAAAAGAAAGAAGCAGCAGCCAAATCTAGAGAACTGGTAAGACTGCATTCTGAAGTCAAGGGGTGAGATTTTGATCATCCAGATCCTGGCTTGCCTCTAAACTCTTTTAGTCTAGGTGCCTTCTAGAACTTTGGAGGTTGGCAACTTTACTGGTGGAAGCTATACTGGCTGACAAACAGGCCTTTTAACCACTAAAAGTAATATGTTTTACCATTTTTTAATGTGAAAAGTCTCATTGTATCGTCAAAATACTTTCATCTCTAATATCTATTCTTCTCTGAGACAACTGTCCTTTATCAGTGCTTATTAAAGGGTAGTGTGTGTGAGAGCCACCTGTGGTCCTGTTAAAATGCAGATTCTGATGCAGTAGGTCTGGCTGGGGCCGGGTTCCGCATTCCCAGCATGCCTCAGGAGATGCTGCTGCTGTCTAGAGACCTTTATAAGTGAGGGGTAAAAATTTTTTCTCTTTTAAAATTAATTTATTTTTTTGGCCTGACCTGTGGTGGCCCAGTGGATAAAGCGTCAACCTGGAACGATGAGGTCACAGGTTCAAAACCCTGGGCTTGCCCGGTCAAGGCACATATGGGAGTTGTGCTTCCTGCTCCTCCCCTTAAATAAATAAAAATAATTTTAAAATTTATTTTCCAATCACAGTTGACATAATATATTATATTCAGCTGTACAACATAGTGATTAGACATTTATGTATCTTATGCACTGATCACCCCAATGGGTCAAATACCCATCTGATACCATACATAGTTATTACAATTATTATTTACTATTTTTTTACTATGTGGTACTACTTCACCACTTATCTCTCTCTCTTTTTTTTTTTTTAGAAGTTATAAGAAAGCTGTCGATTTGAACAGGAGGGAAATTTTACATTAAAAAATAACATCTACGGGAGAGCAGCCAAAAAGGCAGAGTGCAGTGACTGTTTATATACCTGGCAATCTGTACTTCTGAATCCCTTTTTGAATATCAAACTGCTAGGTCATTTCAGCACAGGCCTGTTGAAGGGAGGGTCAGTTAAGGCCCTCGGTAAGTGTTGGGCCCTCTCCTGTTATCTTTAGTACTCTGAGTTGCTGAGATTCAGCCAGAAACTGATTCTTAGACACTGCTCAGAGGTTTTGACTTATTCTTGAGCTCCCCCTAGTGGCCCCATGAAAATTTAACTTTAAAACGTTGACAGCAGTGGGTAGGAAAGGACAGCTTGAGTTGTCCTGTAAGTCAATCAAAACGTACCTTACTGCAAATATATGGTACAGAGAAACAGTGGCAGTAGGAAGAAGTGCTCTTCTAAATGGAATTAAAGTATTTTTAAATGGAGTTCAGCATACTTAATAGCTGAATGTGCGTGAATGCACTTTAAGGTCGTGTGATTTCTGTCCATTTTATCTAGCCATTATAAGCACACTTGAGGCTGAAAAGGAAAGAAGAAAATCTGGGCTGTCATCCAGAGTTCAGTTTCGAAACCAAGGTTCTGAGCCCAAGTTTACTAAAGAGCTAACTCTGAACAGACAGAAGCAGAAAATGTGCATGGAGGAAACCCTCTGGCTACAGGTGAGGCCTGCAATCAAGCCAGCTTTTTAAAGGGGACAGAGGTAGTAGGGCTTTATGGTGGCATATATAGATTTTTGAAATTTATACTAGTAACCCATTATGCAGTACAAGATAAAGCGTTGTTTGAGGAATTCCCCAATAGCATTTAATCTGTGCTTTTAATCTCTGCATACTTTCCAGGAAAACATCAGAGATAAACTGCGTCCTATCCCCATAACTGCTTCAGTAGAGATTCGAGAGCCAAATACTCGGAGGCGAGTGAATTCACTTCCAGAGGTTTTTCCAATTCTGAATTCAAATGAACCCAAGATAGTTCATGTGGATGTAAGTCTCTCTGACTTTTGTTTTGTCAAAGTTTTTGCCATGTCATTATGCTAAATCCAATGTCTTTGAAGGCACTAGAGCTACTGATTTGCTTTAAAGGCCATTCCTTTGTATCCAGTAAGTTTTAAAAATATATGCAAGGGTAGCCTGACCAGGCGGTGGCACAGTGGATAGAGCGTTGGACTGGGACACAGAGGACCCAGGTTGAGACCCCGAGGTTGCCAGCTTGAGAACTGGCTCATCTGGTTTAAGCAAGGCTCACCAGCTTGAGCCCAAGGTCTCTGGCTTGAGCAAGGGGTCACTCGGTCCACTGTAGCCCCCCACCCAGTCAAGGCACGTTAGGAGAAAGCAATCAATGAACAACTAAGTTGCCGTGAGGAAGAATTGATGCTTCTCATCTCTCTCCCTTCCTGTCTGTCTGTCACTATCTGTCTCTCTCTCTCTGTCACAAAAAAAAAAAAAAAAAAAAAGAATAAAAAAAAGGTTTGAAGATTTAGTTCTCCAATTAGCAATGAATATAGACACATATAGAATATAATTTAGTGTCAGAAAGTATTTTTCTTAATTTTGTTTGGCCACAACTTATTGAGACCTTATCAGCAGAACTGATTCTCACATCAGGTTTCTTCTACAACTATCGAAAGAAAAATACATTGTATTTTACCATTTAGAAAAGTAAGATGTAGGAAACAAACTGTGGTTAGTCTGAACATTAAAACTAAGGAATAGCACAATTCAGCAAGACAAAATGTAGTGGCAAAGAAATAGTCATTTAGTGCTAAGTGTAGCCTAAAATGTTAGGAAGAAAAATTTATATTATATGACTTGCTTTATCCTGACGAGGTAGAGTCTGTTTGCTAGGGTTTAAGCTGGTTGAAATGCAAGATTAGGCTGGGGAGCTGTGACATCCTCATTTGGCATTATGCCCTTGCTGTCAAAATCTAGTTGGTGCTACAGTGTCCGCTCAGGGACTCCTGGTTCTGGTGATCCTCTGACAGAGCTTTTCAGAAGTGAGTATTTGCTATGTCAGGCTTAAGAGCCAATGCCTAAATCCACACATTGTCAATCTTTATTGTCACCAAGTATAGTTCCTTATACTTTTTTGCATATTTTTGATATACTATTTGTGTTATTATTGCATTAATATTTCTTGTGTATATTCCTAGCTCCATAGTCGTGTTAAACATTAACAGGCAAGAAGATAGTTTTCCTAATCATTTATCTTGTGATTATCACTGTGTTAGATCCTCTGTGTCATTTGCTTTCCTGACCTTAAACTCTGTTTTCTCATCTGCACAGGGGAGCTCATAGTAGTATCCTCCTCACAGGTCTGTTGTGAGATTAAATGAGTTATACATAACCATGTTAGGTAGCCTTATGATCACTATTACAGCGGCCCAATAAAGTAGGGTGGTGGTATCCCCATATCACCTATGACAACTCTCCCAAAGTCACACAGCAAAGGGAGTGGCAGGACCAGGTCTGAAACATAGACCCCTGTGACTGTGGGACTCACATCCTTTACTACACCACACCACCTTATTGCCCTGGTCAGCATGTCTTAACACACCGTTTTGTTAGACAAAGTGGGCATTAGATACATGCCAAAGTGTGTGTGGAGCTTGACTTCTGCTATGGTAATGTCACGTGGAGAAATGAGCTGTGTGGAGACACAGCAAGACATCTAACTAGATGCCACTGGGAGTCCTAAATGGCAAAAAATGACCATGGTTTCGTTTTCCGACAGGTGCACTTCTTAAAAGAGGGATGTGGAGACGACAATGTATGCAACAGCAACCTTAAACTAGACTATAAGTTTTGTACCCGAGAAGGAAATCAAGACAAATTTTCTTATTTACCAATGTAAGAATTGCTCTGTAGCACTAGCGAATGTGACTCTGGCTTTGCAGCTGCTTTTGTTGAAAAGGGGTTTACTGAACACATATTGACGGCTTTGTCATTTTTCTTTTCTTTTAAGTCATAAAGGTGTTCCCGAACTAGTTCTGAAAGATCAGAAGGACATTGCTTTAGAAATAACAGTGACAAACAGCCCTTCGAACCCAAGCAATCCCACGAAAGATGGCGATGATGCTCATGAAGCTAAGCTCATTGCAACTTTTCCGGATACTTTGACTTATTCTGCATATAGAGAGCTGAAGGCTTTTCCTGTGAGTATAGTTCGAGGCCCGCTGAGAGGAAAAAGCCAACATCGCAGAGCATATTGCCATCTAGTGTGTTCTTCTGTTGTAGGAGAAACAGCTGAGTTGTGTCGCCAACCAAAATGGCTCCCAGGCGGACTGCGAACTCGGAAACCCTTTTAAGAGAAATTCCAGTGTAGGTGATGCCTTCACATATTGAATTTTAACTGTTTTAAATGCCATTATAATGTCGATGTGCTTGGCTTGTGTTAATGGCTGTTTTTATCTTCTAGGTTACTTTTTATTTGATTTTAAGTACAACTGAGGTCACCTTTGACACCACAGATCTGGATATTAATCTGAAGTTGGAAACGTAAGAGTTATTTCAACCTTTCCATTCAGAATTATTTCATGAAAACACAGCCAGTCAGTGAATTGGCCCTGATCTAACTCATAAAAGAAGTGTAATTGTAATGAGAAAACTGACGGTTAAAATAAAACCCTATTGTTTCCTTTTCATTTTCAGAACAAGCAATCAGGATAATTTGGCTTCAATTACTGCTTCAGCAAAAGTGGTTATTGAACTGCTTTTATCGGTCTCTGGGTAAGTGTTTGTGTTTAGCATAACAAATCAGTGTTTGAAAGAACCGTTTATAATCCTCACTAAACTGGTATTTTTTAATTTAACAGAGTTGCTAAACCTTCCCAGGTGTATTTTGGAGGTAAAGTTGTGGGTGAGCAAGCTATGGAATCTGAAGATGAAGTGGGAAGTTTAATAGAGTACGAGTTCAGGGTAAGTTGTAGCAGTCGGTTCTTTTATTATAGGTACTGGGAGCTAACACATACTAAATATGGTCTTGAATATGTAATTTTAATAAATAAGCCTGATAAACGCTCAGTTAAAAGTGAGTTTGTCACCTGACCAGGCAGTGACGTAGTGGATAGAACATCGGACTGGGACCCAGGTTTGAAACCCCAAGGTTGCCGGCTTGAGCATGGGCTCATCCAGCTTGAGCTGCGGGTCTCTGGCTTGAGCGAGGGATCATAGACATGACCCCATGGTCACTGGCTTGAAGCCCAAGGTCTCTGGCTTGAGCTCAAGGTCGCTGGCTTGAGCAAGGGGTCACTTTCTGCTGTAGCTCCCCAGTGGAGGCACATATAAGAAAGCAATCAATGAACAATAAGGAGCTGCAAAGAAGAACGGATGCTTCTTATCTCTCTCCCTTCCTGTCTGTCTGTCCCTATCTGTTCTTGTCTCTGTAAAAAAAAAAAAAAAATGAGATTGCCAGTTTCTAATGAACAAACTGGCTTACAGTGAAAGTCTTGTCCTCCAGAATAGAGAACAAGAGCTATCATTCAACATAGGATTTTGTTCAGACTGCAGTTCCGTTTGGCCTTATGAGAGAGTTCTAATGTATATGTGGTATAAAGACAAAGGGACACTTGACCTATTTCTTCCCAGAGTCTGTCTATAAAACATAGGAAAGGCCTGACCTGTGGTGGCACAGTGGATAAAGCGTCCACCTGGGAACACTGAGGTCGCCAGTTCAAAACCCTGCACTGGTCTGGTCAAGGCACATATGGGAGTTGATGCTTCCAGCTCCTCCCCCCTTTCTCTCTCTCTCTCTCTCTTTCTCTCTCACTCTGTGTCTCCTCTCTAAAATGAATAAAATAAAAAGAAATTTAAAAAAAAATTAAAAAAAAAACATAGGAAAATCCCAGAGTAATTTATACTTGGCTTTGGAATGTGCTGGATTTATTTCTCCCTCCATTTTTAGGCCGGCTCTCTTATTGCTTGTGGTTCACGCCCACCCACCTCTCCCAAACTCACTGTTGTGCTGGTGAACGTGGGTTTGGCATGTGTGAGTAAGGAGGACTAGGGATGGCTCTGAACCGTTTCAACTAGGCAAACACAGGTGTTGTAAGGCCAGTTGAATAAACATAAATGCATGGCACAGAGATGGCTCATAACTCATGGGGGTTCAGATCTTTGTGGCTGAAATCATGATCTTAAAAACATAGTGACCGTTATTGAGGTGAACATCTGAACTGGCGAGAATGAGCTCACCCCGGACTCCAGCAGGACAGAGAGGCTGAATTCTCCTCCGTGTGTCTCTTAGGCTGACAAACACTGCCCTGACAGGTAGTGGTGGTGGCTGTGCCGCCTCTGCAGGTGTGGCTGAGAAAGATGCCTGGGCTACTGGAGCAGTCCTCCACACAGACAGAGAGGGTGCTACCTCTTCTGGCTTCCGTTGCAGAGGGTTGCTCTGCCCCCAGCCTGGCCTTAGACACTCATGGCTGCCATCATAGTTTTACTCAGTCTCTCAGTTGTTGTCCCACGCCGCCCAAGGGTTGTGGAGGACAGCGGCAGCTTTATTTTCACAGCAGGTGGGGTTCCCGGAAGCAGGTGTTGGTACACTGCCACAGCATGGGCTTTGTCATCTCCAAGCAGGGTGGCTACAGAGCTAGTCACAAACGTGTGGCTCTCCCCGGGCACGTCTGAAGCAGGGCGTATCCGGACTGCACAGTCTGTGGCGCATGGCAGTTACTCCTGGATTGAATGAACCATCATTATTCTTTGACGTTTTTAGCTTTTTATTTTTTATTGACAAGAATCTTTAAGCACAAATCTCTATTTTGAATACCCTATCTATAGTCCAATTTGGAGCCTTTGCTTTTATTGTAGGGTTATGCTAGGTTTTTTGGCTTTTTTTCTCTTGGCAATAATAGGAGCTGCTACTTAATTCTACGTCATAACAGTTACACTGAAATAACGCATATTATTTTCTAACAGGTTATTAACTTGGGCAAGCCTCTTAAAAACCTCGGCACAGCAACCTTGAATATCCAGTGGCCAAAAGAAATTAGCAATGGCAAATGGTTGCTTTATTTGATGAAAGTAGAATCCAAAGGATTGGAAAAGATAGCTTGTGAGCCACGAAGTGAAATAAACTATCTAAATCTAAAGGTATGTTGGATTTATCATATGTCTCTGTAGATGTAAATAGGAGAAGTTGACTTTTGAGGGGAAACTCATTACTTTCCTTAGGAAACTGATGTGTTCGCATATTGGCTGGTCCTTTGTGTCACAATGTCTCCTCTGTAGTTGTGTCACCAAGCCAAGCTGAGGATTTCTGTTGACTCAAGGACATTATGACTCCTAAGTCAGGGTCTTTCACTGCTTGTTGAAGCAAGTGACATTTCCTGAAATTCTATGACCCAGTATGACATGTAAGAAGGACTGGGACAGGCTCCTAGGGGGTGGACCAGCCATTGTTAACTCCCAGTAGAACCAAACTCATTCCAAAAGATATTGGCACCTTAGCCAGTGACCTCAAAAGCCTTTTGTTCTTGTATTTTAAAACAGTAAGATTTTTTGAGTACTTACTGTGTGTTTGGCACTGTGCTAAGCATTTTATTTGCGTTTATTCATTTCATTCTCTTGATAGTCCTATGAGGTCTCTTCCTCACCATTTCATATATGAGGAAATTGAAATTCAGAGAGATGAGCTTTCTCAGTCACTCAGCAGTTAAGAGGCACATTCCACATTCTCGCTCGGCTCTGCTTGCTTTCAAAGCTTTCACTCGTAACCCCTCCCTCCACTGCTCCACGCTTACAGACCCCTCTCTCTATGCTGTACACTTATGTGACTGGTTTATCATGTACTCTCCAGTTCGATTAAGACTTGCGTTGTTATTGAATATGTTTTTTCTGCCTTAAATCTACAGTGACTAGGTATGATTGGTGTTCATAGTTGGTGTCTTATAGAATGATCCACTATTGATCACCTTTGAAAACCAGATTGTCCATTGTTCCTAATCCTTATTTTAAGGAAAATGCAATTTTAAAACTTCTTGTAAAGCTTAGTTATCAGTACACTATTTTGAGTAAGTCATATGCTATTTGCTTCTTTCACTGTTCTTCAGGATCCCTTAGTCGTTAAGCTGTGCTGACTTTTGCCTGCCCAGGCAGTGGCGCAGTGGATAGAGTGTAGGCCTGGCATACTGAGGACCCAGGTTCAAAACCCTGAGATTGCTGGTTAGAGCATGGGATTATAGACATAATCCCATAATAGTCACTGGCTTGAACTCAAGGTCACTGGCTTGAGCAAGGGGTCACTGGCTCAGCCGGAGCCCCCCAGTCAAGACACATATGGGAAAACAGTCAATGAACAAATGAAGGTGCCGCAACTATGAGCTGTCTGTTCCCCCTACCTCTCTTTCCAAACAAAAAGAAAGAAAGAAAGAAAAAGATGTGCTGACTTTTTACCTTATGGTTAGGTACCAAGCTGCTGCTCGGGATGTAGGAATGAGATTCGGTCCTATTTTAGGGTGCTCATGGTGGACAGACAGAACAAAGAAAGGCTCTTTCCATGAGTTTAATATCAGAGTGGGAATGAATTACCTTAATTAATAAGCTTGAATGAGGTAATAATTTACACTTGTGGATTTTACAATTAAATTATTTCTGTGCCTTTGGTGACAAAAGGGCAAATATTATGGATTATGTGAATTTGGCATTATTTGAGGAGGGGATGTACTCGAGAGGTTTGTGGAGTCATGACAAAGTTACAGTAAGTGGAATGATGTGAAGTATAAATCTTTTCAGGAGTCACACAACTCAAGGAGGAAACGGGAAATTGCTGAAAAACAGATTGACGACAGCAGAAAATTTTCTTTATTTGCTGAAAGAAAATACCAGACCCTGGTGAGTGTTTCTCAAGAGCTGCGACTCTGACAGAGGATGGGAGGAAAGTCTTCCCAGCCCCTTGCCTTTTAATTATTGCTCTTCCTCTGCTCCCAGAACTGCAGCGTCAACGTGGACTGTGTGAACATCCGGTGCCCGCTGCGTGGGCTGGACAGCAAGGCCTCGGTTGTCCTGCGCTCGAGGTTGTGGAACAGCACATTTCTAGAGGTGTGGCCCACTGTGGGGCTGTCTCCCAGAAGTCACGTGCCACCTCCTGGGACATTTCTCACTCCCTAATGCATCCGCTAACTTTGTCTCCAAACAGGAATATTCTAAAATGAACTACTTGGACATTCTTATGCGGGCTTCCATTGATGTGAGTGCTGCCACTGAGAATATCAAGCTGCCACACGCAGGCACTCAGGTGAGATGTTCCCCAGTCTTCCTTCGGAGCAAGTCACTCTTTCCTCTACCCCAAGTTCATGCATGTCACAGCACTGTTACCCCTGTGAAGGAGAAATCAGATGTCTTAAGGTGCTGCCACCCCAAGCTGTATTTTAATGGAATCGTTGGGAAAAGAAGGGAACGTGGAGTTGTCTGGTTCTGCAGTGCACGTGGTAGACTTGAGAGCTGTTGGCTTAATCAGAATGAGTGCCCCTCCCAACTCTGTAGAAACTCATGTCTTAGACTATCTCTGATGCCATAGCTGTTGGAGGAGGCTCCCCAGTGACAGTAACCTCATTGCTTTATGGTGTAGCTCGTGCTTTGTGTGGCCAGCTACTGTTATTAGGAAATATCTTTTTTTTTTTTTCCAAAGTTAGAAGCAGGGAGGCAGTCAGACAGACTCCCGCATGCACCCGACCAGGATCCACCCGGCATGCCCACCAGGGGGCGATGCTCTGCCCATCTGGGGCATTGCTCTGTTGTTGTTGGAGCCATTCTAGTGCCTGAGGCGGAGGCCATGGAGCCATCCTCAGCATCCGGGCCAACTTTGCTCCAGTGGAGCCTTGGCTGCAAAAGGGGAAGAGAGAGAGAGAGAGAGGGGAAGTAGGAGGGGAGAAGTGGGGAAGCAGATGGGCGCTTCTCCTGTGTGCTCTGGCCAAGAATTGAACCTGGAACTTCCACATGCTGGGCCGACACTCTACCACTGAGCCAACCAGCCAGGGTGGAAAGATCTTTATATATGAATCCTGGATTTAATGTTATAAAATCAGCCTCTGGTGATGCCCCTTGTAACAAATCCAAAATAAGTTCTCTCTCAGCCATGTAGCCAAGAGAGCCTTTGAAATAACTGAAAGGAACTGTCATGACTCCTTAAACATGTCACTCTCACTCTCTCCAGAGCTGAACACCCAGCTCCTCAGTTGTCCATCATGCTTGGCACAGGTGAAAAGGTTTGAGGTCTCTCCCCTCCTGGGCCACACATCAGGCAGTGTGACTCCCATAAGGTCAAGGGTAGGCAGATAGCTAACATGTGGTCTGCCTAGTTCAGCTTATCCTGAGACCATTACCTTCCAATATCTTGCCTAAGACTTGGTTTTTAAATGTTTCTTGAGGGTTGTGTTTGCGTTTCTAGCAGCTACTATTTTTGTGTCTGTATTCTGAAACTTCAAAGTAGTTTCATCAGAATTTGTTGTCAAGGTATATTTCCCATATCTCGTTCTTGAGCCATTTTTTAAAAACCTAAATGCGACAGAAAAAAAAAACAAAAAACCTAAATGCATGTCGGCCTGACCTGTGGTGGCTCAGTGGATAAAGTGTTGACCTGGAACGCTGAGGTCACAGGTTCAAAACCTGGGCTTGCCTGGACAAGGCACCTATGGGAGTTGATGCTTCCTGCTCTTCCCCGTCCTCTTCTCTCTCTCTGTCCCCCTCTTCAAAATGAATAAATTAAAAAAAAATTTTTTTAATCTAAATGCATGCCTTTAAATGCATCCTTACATTTTATGGGATTGGCTTTTTTGTTCCCATGTTTCAGTTTAGAAAGTACAGTGTGTGTCCATAAAGTCATGGTGCACTTTTGACCGGTCACAGGAAAGCAACAAAAGATGATAGAAATGTGAACTCTGCACCAAATAAAAGGAAAACTCTCCCAGTTTCATACCTATTCAGTGCAGTTCAATGTGGGCTCCATTTGTTGCCCTACACACATTCAAACGATAGTGAAGTTCTTGCCACACACGGGTAAGGACGTCTGGTATAACAGAGTGAATAACGTCTGTGATTCTCTGTTTTAAGTGATTAATGTCGTTAATACATTCAGTGTACACATGTTGCTTCACATAACCCCAAAAGTAAAAGTCTAAGGGTGTCAGATCCGGGGATCGTGGTGGCCATGGCTTGACAGAACCCCTGCCTATCCACCTCTGGGAGAATGGCCTTGGGCTGCTCTGCTGTATACACAGTGTTACGCCATCATCTGCGCATGCACACATGCTGCCACATCATCCTACAGAAACTGAGAGGGTTTTCCTTTTATTTGGTGCAGATTTCACATTCCTATTGTCTTTTGTTGCTTTCCTGTGACCGGTCAAAAGTGCACCATGACTTTACGGACACACTGTAGTTTTGAGTCTTGATCATTTGCTCCCACTTAACTTTCTGTCCCTGCAAGCTTTACCTTTTTTCAAAACAGAGAAGCATGCTTTCTCTGTCTTCATCCAGGCCATTGAGAAAAATATTGAACAGGACTAGGAGCAGTGTCTTGTGGTGTCCCGCTAGTGAGGGGTTCCTTGTGAGAGTCTGGAACCCACAGGGGGTGTATCAGGCTCTCGAGTTAAATAACTGCATGTCACAGATGGGAATGTTTTACAGAAGAGACTACAGGGGGTCCTCAGGTCACGACACAGTTCTGTTCCAATGATAGTGATGCAACCCAAATTTTGGTATAAGTCAAAACACCCTCTAGCCTAAGTCACTTTACCTCCCCTAACACAGATGTAAAATACAATCTAGAACATAAAAACACAACTAAGCCACAGGGAAAGAATATTGTTTATTCTTCCACTGCTCACAGTCAAACTAGTTCACCCATGTAGTCCGTCAGTACAATGCTAATGGATTACACCGAAACACCTCTCAATTTTTTTAAGTTTTTATGGGAGTGAGTGTCATAAACTTGAAACGTTGTATGTCGAGACTGTTGTAACCCGAGGACCTCTGTAAATGGAGAAAGAAAGCTTGTGAAATACTCTTCTTAATTTGACCAACTGATCTACTTACAACAATGTTCTGGCTTTAGTCCTTTAAGCAGTGAGTCCCCCTGCTTTCTGACACATACACTTTATCATCCAACCCAGCATGCACATGTCTGGCATTAATTAGTCTGGGGCAAATGCTGAATGGGGCAGGATGCTGGGACAAGTGGTATAAACCCGGACTGCCCCAGGCTCACTAGGACATGGTCACCGTGGCCTTCCTGTTATTCTTGCCTATTCACTCCAGCCAGCCTCTCTGTGTCGTATCAGTAAGGCATCATAGGGCACTGTCAACTAAACCACACCTTTCCTGAGAGCCCTTTCTCTGCGTCTCAGACCGAGGACAGCTGCTACAGCTTTCTGTAACTTTAAATTAGTAACCCTGAGAATCTCTGAGGTTAGATCTGGGGAGGGAAAGAACACTTTAGAGGGAAGGGACTAACATTAATAAAGTATTAATAAAATCTTTGCAATTTACTAGATGCTTTGCCTGTGCTCTATCATTTAAACTTCAGAAGAATTCAGACATTGGACTTATTACATGCATGCACGCACACACACGGGCAGTCACAGAAAAGGGATATAATTTGGGGTTCTATAACTATCTCTGACTTCAGTGCTCATGTTATTTGACTCCCCAGATCTCAAATTCACATGGGAAAATGGAGACCAAGAGAGGTTGTTTCTTTATCAGCATCATGGGACCATCTCAGGGAGATGAGACCAGAATGTCAGGCTCATGGCTCCTCATCAAAGGTTTTTGATGGAACGAGGGGCACTGGTGTCCAATCTAATGGCTGGGTCACAAGTGAAAATGAGCTTCTTTTGAGTGTATTATGTTCTTAGGGCTTTGAGAACTTATGCCTTCTAATGGGAATTGGAGTCTTTGCTCTGATCCTACTTTATTTAATACTTGGTAGATTTGTAAATGGATTAGTGGTCTCATATCTAGAACTCCTTTCTTTTGAAAACTGAGACATTGTCTTATCTCTAGTCTTCTGGTACTTCTATTGATTTCTGAGACTCGATAGCTCATATATTGTATCTATACATTTCTTTAGTATTTTAAGAAACCGTTTTTGGGGGCTTTAAAGATTTTAGCTCAATTGAAATATGAGTGCCTTCCCCTTTTACTCCCTTACTTATGGTGGGGTTTTTTTAAAACTGAATTTATTGGGGTGACGTTGGCTCACAAAACCATACATGTTTCAAATGTACAATTCAACAAAACATCTGCATGTTGCATCATGCACCCATTGCTGCAAGCAAAGTCTCTTTCTGTCTCTATTCTGCCTTTGCTCACCCACCACCTACCCCACACCTTCCCCTGTTATCATCACACTGTTGTCTGTGTCTATGTGTTATATACATGTGTGGTTTGGGGTTTGTTTTTGTTTTTTGCTTAATCCCTTCACCTTCTTTCATCCAGCCCCCCAAACCCCTCCCCTCTGACAGCTGTCAGTCTATTCCATGTATCCATGCCTCTATTTTTATTTTGTTCGTCAGTTTATTTTGTTCATTACATTCTACATATAACCCTCACTTATTGTGGTTTTGAATTTCATCTTTATCTTGGCTCATCTATTTTTTCCAGTCTGGAGAATTTTTCATTTTTTTGGTAATAGAAGTAAAGCAGGTTGAGTTAGCTATTCAGTCTTGTCTTTTAGTCTTAATAGTGAAACTTTTTCCCACTGTTTTTACTCATATCCTAGCTTTAAAAAAGAAACTTTTTTGTCCCCTTATCACCAAACCAATTTTAAGAGTTTTGTGTTCCTTTGTTCCTTTGTTAAGACATTGTTATAACAAAGTCAGAGATAGCTGATCACCTAATTGAACCAGATTAGATGATTATATTTTAGTATCAATTAAGTTAAATCTACCCAATAAACAAACAGTTGTTAAGGACTGTATATATTCTCTTTACAAATGCTAGAGAAGCAACATTATTGAGTAAGATACAGGGTCAACTACTAAGTATTTCATGGTCTAGGCAGGTGAACCAGGCAAGCATTGTTGGGAGTAAGCCAAGGAAGGGGAGGAGGTTGTTTATTGATTTGATTTAGATTCCCCACTTCATCCTCTAAGCAAGTAGGAAGAGAGTGTCTAAGTTGCCAAAGATAAAAGGAGAGATAATAGGTAAAAAACGGAGGCATATCATTTTTCAGAAGAATGAGATTTTATTTTTTTGGCTTCAAATTCAGAGAACATCTTAAGATGGATCCTTTTATAAGATGGATTTCTGATATGAGGAACATTCACTAGGGGGGATGTGTCTTTAATAAAGAGTTTGATAGCCTGACCTGTGGTGGCGCAGTGGATAAAGCGTCGACCTGGGAACACTGAGGTTGCAAGTTCAAAACCCTGCACTGGTCTGGTCAAGGCACATATGGGAGTTGATGCTTCCAGCTCTTCCCCCCTTTCTTTCTCTCTCTCTCTCTCTCTCTCTCTCTCTCTCTCTCTCTCTCTCTCTTTCTGTGTCTCCTCTCTAAAATGAATAAAATAAAAAAATAAATTAAAAAAAATAAAGAGTTTGATAAAAGAAAGGAAAACCCGTTTTATCAGGTGTGTTCTTACACTAATGCTCTGCAGAAGTGGAGGGTGTTACAGAGGCATTTAGGGAAGCATTTTGGTAGCGGGCCAGCTACTGAGGTCTGAGCATGCTCACTGCGGTGGAATTTAATGCATCAGCAAAGCTTAAGCCCTTTCTCCTGTACATGCACATGATGGACGAGGATCACATGCCTAGGTCATCCCTATGGAAATGCCTAGATTTTAATGAAATCGGAAAGTAAATATTGTTTTTGGAGTTGGAGTAAGTTCTCCTCACCTTAGCCTGTTACTGTCTATCAGTGATAGTTGCTGTGGCAAGATGAAAAAAGGCTGCCCAGAACTCTGGGACATGCAGCTCCAAGTTGTATTATAATCACAGTGTGATTATACGTAATAAGGTGGATGCCCCATGGCATGGACCAATCTCTACTCTCTATGTCCAGCCTTGTCAGAACTTCTTCTTACCAACGAGGATGGCCCTTCCAAGTTGTCACCTTATCTCAGAGGTGTACCTACCCATGCTAGATACTTAGGAAGCGGAGTTCATGAAGTTTACCTAATTGAAATCACCACGCACATCAACTAAACTATTTCTTCACTGGTCTCATCATTCTTACTTCCCTGCTTTGTGGATATCCCTGTGTTAGAACCAGTTAAGCTTAAGAAAGGGTTGTTTTTTCCCCACAGCTGGGACACCTGTGGGGAGAAGGGAGGTGAGGGGAAGTGAGCTCTGAGGCCCCCTCTGGGGCAAGGAGCTGGGGTGAAACCTCACTGAGAGCAAAACAGGAAACCTGGTAGCTGGTAAAGGCCTTCAAACCTACCTATTACATCTGCATAGTTGGCTGAAAACTCTGAATGTGCATTCTTTCCCATTATAGATATATTTTTTAAAAAGCAGTTCTCTTGCTTTTTAAGTATTCTCTGAGTCAGATGGGTTTGATAGGTGTTTTCTAGTATAAGTAGAAAGGAAAGCACTTCAATAAACAAATTAAAAAAAAACCCTGGGTTCTATTGAACCCTAGGGATTCGATGAGTAGGTCTCGGGTTCGGAGAAGCCTCTGCCATGGAGGCCAGAATAAAGTAATACCGTAATTTGTTGTGAGTTCATGCACTTTGTTGGTTTTGTTCTTTGAGCAAGGTGATGTTTATGCATGGCTCATTTTATGCACCAGTAAAAAACATATACCTATGTCTTGAATTTGGAAAAAATAATCATATTTTATTTATTACTAAAGAAGGGTTCGGTGAATGCGCATATGAAACTGGTGGGTTCGGTACCTCAAAAAGGTTAATAACCACTGTTATAGAAGTATTGAAGCACAGCGTAGAGACATAGAAACATTTTTAGACAGCATTCAGTGTTCAATGCTAATAGAGAATACTTGACTGAAATACTTATCAGAAGTTAAATGCTCCTTCTAACTTGTGTTTACTCCTTATATTCTCTTAACTCAAGACTAGCAGAAACTACAAGGTGGTTGGTCTCTAATCAGTATAGTTTACAAAATCATATTTGTAGCAATCACCAGGTCTTTTACAAGCGATGAAAATCTTTACCCAGCATCACAGAAATTCACTTGAATTCTAAACCCACATTAACCGAGCTGTTGTGAATTTCCATAAGCAACTTTTTAGATTTCTGAATCAACACTATTTCTATTTAATTGGTATCTGCCAACTATCAAATGTTTAGACATTAAGCTTCGCATCAGCTACTCTAAACTGCCTCTGAATGAATCCAGGGTCCACTTGTCCATCCACATTGCTGTAGAAGATGGCACCAAGTCAGTTCAGGAGATACTATTGTTCATGAAGATCCTTATTAGTTTATCCTAAGGAAAAGTTAAAATGGTTTCACTCCTGTAGCTCCATTCCTGTTTTTATATTTCACAACGTCTTTAAAACTTGAGTGAGGAATGTAGGCTAATTATGCATAAACTGGCCCAATTATTTTCATTACTGAAAACTAATTTTTAAAAAGTGTGATCATTCTCAAAAAGATACTAAGTTATATAGATGAAAACAAGTTTGGCTCTGTATTGATAACTATTGTAACTTGATGCTGAATGACAATTCCTTATACAATTTTACCTACTTTTGTTGATAGCAAAAATTTTTCAGAGGTAAATTGGCAAAGAAATAACCACTCTATCAAAACATAATCCAGCATTTTTCAGATTCTGGGAAATGATCTCCAAAGAACGCCTCTTCGAGTATTAAGGGAGAGTATGTTGCATCAGAAAGGCATTTCATCCTTCTATAGGCTGCATTGTCCAAAATGTGTCTGGAAGCATAATTAGAACTATAGATTCCTAGTGTTGACTGCCTTCCTATCTTGTAATCATGTTGCTCCTGGATGGCCCACAGGTTCGTGTGACTGTGTTTCCCTCAAAGACTGCAGCTCAGCATTCGGGAGTACCTTGGTGGATCATCCTGGTGGCTATTCTTGCTGGGATTTTGATGCTTGCTCTATTAGTTCTTTTATTATGGAAGGTAAGTGACAACTGTCATGGGCATTTTGTGATTACAAGTTTTATTTCATGTTTTTTAAGAAGTGGATTAACAGGGATAATATATGTACATTTTTTTCCACTCATTTCTTCTTATTATGAAACTTTCCACCATACGACAATCTTGAGATTTTACAATAAACACCTGCATATTTACCTAATACCTTGTATTTAAAGGTGTATTATTCATACAGTGTAAGAAGTTCCTTAAATGTATAAATGTTGGTGTTTTTCACATATAATTTAAAGTGTTTGACAAGTAACAACTTAAAAAGTTTTACTACTTTATCATTTTCTTCATATAAGATCAAATCATTTTCTAAATCTTAGCCAATTGTTGGGTCTCACATTAACCTGAATTCATTTTTCTGTTAATTTTAACTTGTAAAGAAATGTTCAAGGCAGCAGCTGGGGTTTGTTATCGTAGCAGCTCAGTTAGGAATATAAAATTATGAAAGTAATGAATAATTCCATCTCGGAGGGGTTATTGTAGCCTACATCAAACTTGAGGAAGATTTTGGTTCAATATGATGTTCTTCATTAGAACTGGTCCTGAAAATAAAATGTTGCTTCCCCTGCTTCCCACAAGTGAATAGTTTGCATTACCAATAAGTGTGCGTGAGATGGATGCAAACTTTTGTTGGCAGAGATTATGACCTATAGATTTTTGATTTAGTCTCAGTAGTGAAGGTCCACAGTCTCTTATCAACAATTATGAATTGCAAAAAAAAAAACCCATGACAACTGAAAGCTTGTAATGACTTATTTGGCAGCAAAACTTGGCATGATGTGAGGAGAGGCTATTTATAATCTTTATTGTTTATTCATTCATTTCACTGAAGAAATATTAATATTTTTGTTACAGTGGCATTATGTATGCAGCATATTGCTTTTCTAAAATGCCAAAAACTCTAGATTTTCTAACATAACTGGTCCAGAAGGTTTTGGATAAAGAATTATTAACCTCAACCAATAACCTCTCGGATCCAACTATACTCTTTCTTTGTATCCAAGAGTATAACGGACAAGGGTTCAGGATATTCTCACTGTCAAATAGTGGTCATCCTGTTTTTTCCCGCAAGTAACTTCTTTTTGCCAGACTGAGATAATTTACTGATGTCCTCCAAACATATGGTGGAAGCTTGGTATCTGCATGTGCCACAAATGCTGCTTGCAGGGTGCGTTAGCCAGTCCTACCTCTCATATTTATTCTTTGGTTTCTTTGGTTAGGAATAGCCAACCAATATAGGAAATGCCCTGAAAATTATTTTGATATCAAAAACTGAACTTGATGTTTGGTATTTGAGGATAGTCTTTTTATGCTCTCCAGAAGAGGTTAAAAGGATAGACTTTTTTTTGGAGCAGGTCTTATCAGCAGTCAGTCTTGAATGAGGGTGAGACGTAACAGTGGGATGGGAGTTATGAAATCCAAGCAGTATAATCTTGGCATTATTGGGCAAATCGTTTCACACACCCCTACCTCCTGGGATACCGGTTGGCCTTAGCTGTTTTAGTAAGTGGGTTGGACTAGATGATCTCATTGGTTTTTGTGGGAATTTTTTTTTTGTAAGTTCTAAAATATTCCAACTAACAACTGAACTCTAAATATCTATAACCCCCACACAAAAATTTTTATTACTTTACAGATACTCTTCTTTTTGAAACTGTACTATCTGTCTTTATGTGTTAAAGTCATAGGATTTTAGGGCTAGAAAAGACCACTAGTTCAGTGTCCTTTAAATTGGGTTTTGCACAGCCACATAGGTGCCAAGACTCAGCAGGTGGCACTAAGGTCAACACCCCCACTTCAACCAGACAAGTCCTTATTTTATCTGCTTTAAAATTGGAATTCTGCATAAGATTTTGTTTGGAGATAAGAGAGAAAAGTCCTCCAGGCTGGTCCAGTCATCTTCCTTTTGCAAATAAGGATGCTTATGCCCATGGATGTTAAAAATGTTGCCAAGTTGGAGGCAGGATCAGTGCTTTTGGTTCCTGGTTTATTTCTTTCCCCACCCTATTTACTAGTACTGTTACTGAATGTTGGTTGGGAGCATTCACTGTGTATTAAATTGAGAGTCACAAATAAATAAATATTAAGATAGTCCAGATCAGGGGTAGTCAACCTTTTTATACCTACCACCCACTTTTGTATCTCTGTTAGTAGTAAAATTTTCTAACTGCCCACTGGTTCCACAGTAATGGTGATTTATAAAGTAGGGAGGTAACTTAACTTTACAAAATTTATAAAGCAGAGTTAGAGCAAATTAAAGCATGTAATAATAATTACTTACCAAGTACTTTATGTCGGATTTTTGCTAAGTTTGGCAGAATAAATCTTTATAAAACAACTTACTATAGTTAAATCTATCTTTTTATTTATAGTTTGGTTGCTCTGCTACCGCCCACCATGAAAGCTGTAACACCCACTAGTGGGCGGTAGGGACCAGGTTGACTACCACTGGTCTAGATCAACACTGCCCACTACAACCTTTTATAATATTAGAAATGTTCTGAGGCTGCACTATCCCATATGGTAGTCACTAGTCCCATGTGGCTATTGAGCACTTGATATATGGCTAGTATAACTGAGGTATTGACTTTTTAATTTAAATTTAAATAGTCACATGTAGTTGGTACGTGCCATATTATACAAAGCAGATCTGGATTTTTACCTTCATGAGTTGACAGACTTGCAAGCAGAATGTTTTGGGAGGGTACAGATTTATTCAACCAAGTTATATTTCAAAGGGCAATTCCATGGCCTTAGGAAGTAGATAAAAGTAAAGAGAGAATGTTCTGCATTGTTGAATGAGGGAAATTATAATAAAAAGTAGAATTGTATTTTGATATTTAGAATACCTAACCTGAGGAGCATAGGTTCCTACCACTTTGGGGTTCTTTGGTAGTTCGGAATTTTGGAAAATGACTGTAATCATTCTTTCATGATGGTATATTTGAATTCATATTGTGATTCACCCACAAAATCAAAGGCCTCATATAGATGGCATTTGTCCCCTAAAATCTGTTTTATTTGGATTTGTGCTAAATCTTACTTAGAGAATTTACTCTTTAACTTTTGTCTCAATAACCTGTGGAAGTGAATCTTATACCTATTTTAGGGTCCATATTCTTCTGTAAGAAAAAAACATCCAAAGCTATAATCTGATATGTATATATTGTCCCTTTTAGGGTGTGTTTTGTCCTCAGGAATTCTATTAAAAATAGGAAAATCAATTAGCTAACGTCATCTGTATAAATTTATTTTTTATTTTTATTTATTTATTGATTTTAGAAAGAAAGGAAAGGGTGGGGAAGAGAGAGAGACATCGACCTATTCCTCCACCCACCCATGCATTCAATGGTTGATTCTTGTATGTGTCCTGACTGTGGATCACCTACAGTCTTGGTGCACTAAGGTGATGCTCTAACCAACTGAGCTCCTAGGCCAGGGCCGTATGGATATTTGACTAGAGACCTATGGTAATAGAGTTGGGTTGACTGCTGTCCCAAAGTAACGTAGTGCAGTGGCTGTTCACTTTTGGTTGATCCATAGTGGTCTCTTTGTAAACCAGCTATGACTAGAAAATGGGTTATAAAAATCTGAGATTTTATTTTCTTTTGTTTAGCTCTTCACAAAACTGTACAACTGACTAAATACCTTGCTTCCTTGTAGTGTGGTTTCTTCAAGAGAAATAAGAAAGATCATTATGATGCCACATATCACAAGGCTGAGATCCATGCTCAGCCGTCTGATAAAGAGAGGCTTACTTCTGATGCATAATATTGATCTACTTCTGTAATTGGTAATTGATCAGTAATTTTTAATTGCTAGCTGTGGGACCTGCTATGGTTGTGGTGGCTAACTTCCAGAGCAACAGCTTGCTGTGTGTGTCGCATTAACAGATGTTTCCAAATGTCCACACTGGCTTGCCTCGCTTGGATTTATTTTATTTCACTTGAAAGCTCGGTCTTTTCTTTTTTGAATGCACAAAGAATTGTTTGTTGCAGATGAGTTATTTCATGTTGTTGTTAAATGTCTCCCATAGTAATGAAGGAAACTGCAATCTACATACAGCAAAAGGAGGTTTACTTAGTAGCCCAATTTGCCACGTGTGGTTAATTCAGTATGCAGCATCCCACTTGGAATTTCAAAGATGCCTAAGAAATCATTCCCGATTTCTTGTCCATTTTGGAATTTCCTACTTCCTACAGATAGACGCTTGTGTTGACTATCTAATTAAAACCTGTTGCATGTTGGAAACATGGTGTTTCTCTTGATGAGAAGGCTTTCTCACTGTTGTCTTTTTTATCTCCTTGCTATAAAGTGATGGGGGGAGGCTTGGAATGCTTTTACTGTTGCTCAGAAATTGTTTTATGCTAGCTAAGCATGCACCTTCCTTTTCCTGCATATCTACCTCAGGTCAAAGACCATTTCAACTATATCTATTGGCATGATGGACATTATGGCTAATTTCAGAAAATAGTTCTTTCCCAAAGTGACCTTCAACATACAAAATTCTAGTACAAAAAAGGCTCTGGACAGTTATTATTTCAATGTGTTGTAATGGAGTTTGACCTTTTTCATATTCCTAGAGACTCGATTCAACCTTGGGTATCTGTTAATTTTAAGTTCATGTTTTGCTACTGTTATTTGTAAATCCATGGTAACAGGAATTGGCGATGATTCCTTTTTCCATTTCTGTGGGGCAGAATTACTCCTACAGTCCTTTTCCATGCCAGTCACAATGACTCCTAACATTCCATTTCACTGTTACATGTCACCCTGTTTCCTTTTTTATTTAAACAGGGCAAGAGCCATTTTGTAATAGATAGGTATTTTAGCTTTTTTGCACAGAATAATAAAGGAGCCATGTAGAACTGGACTTAGAATAGAGCTTCTTGGTTCTTTATTACTATTGATTCAGTGATAATTATACGCATAATTTTATTTTGCCCCATGACATTTTTATAACATCAATTTATTCAACATAAATGTTCTGTACCTATTGAGTTCACACAATAAACACATTAATCAACCATTCTAAGTATCTTCCTCATCCTTCTATTAGCATTTTTACATTGAAAACATCTTTTTTTTTAAGGGCATATATATATTGTTCATTTAAAATGTTCAGTCTGGTATTTAAATATCCAGATATGTTCTCAATAAAAATCTACTTTCAGTCAGATTGAATATATTTTTTTCTTTTCTATTTTATTTTATTTTTTGTATTTTTCCAAAGTTAGAAACAGGGAGGCAGTCAGACAGACTCCTTCTTGCACTCGACCGGGATCCACCTGGCATGCCTACCAGGGGCGATGCTCTACCCATCTGGGGCGTGGCTCCGTTGCAGCTGGAGCCAATCTAGCGCCTGAGGTGGATGGAGGCCATGGAGCCATCCTCAGCACCCAGACCAACTTTGCTCCTGTGGAGCCTTGGCTGTGGGAGGGGAAGTGAGAGACAGAGAGGAAGGAGAGGGAGAAGGGTGGAGAAGCAGATGGGCGCTTCTCCTGTGTGCCCTGACCGGGAATTGAATCTGGAACTTCCACACGCCGGCTGATGCTCTACCACCGAGCAAACCAGCCAGGGCTTTTTTATTTTATTTTAGTGAGAGGAGGGGAGGCAGAGAGACAGACTTCTGCATGTGCCCCACCTGGGATTCACCTGGCACGCCCACTATGGGGCAATGCTCAGCCCATCTGGGGCTGTTGCTTCATTGCTGAGCCATGGAACCATTTTTTAGTGCCTGAGGCAGAGGCCACAGAGCCATCCTCAGTGTCCAAGGCCAATTCACTTGAACCAATCAAGCCATGGCTGCAGGAGTGGGAGAAAGAGAGAGGAGAGAAAGGGGAGGGGTGGAGAAGCAGATGGTCACATCTCCTGTGTGCCCTGACCGGTAATCAAACCCGGGACATCCACACTCTGGGCCGACACTGTACCATTGAGCCAACTGACTACAGAGATTGAATGTATTTTTTAAAAATGAATAAAATAGGTATTCATTAAAAAAAATTAAGTAAGACTGTAAAATTCAATCTCATGATACAGTCCTCATTTTCTCTGATGTACATGATTACTTTTATTGCAGAACAGAGTTACCACATGGTTTATTAATGAAATAGCTTGATTTGGAATCACAACAGCAAATCCAGGCAGTGTCAGTTACCTTCTAGCTAATGAGAGATGTGTCCTGGAGCCTCAGGAGAGAGGAGATTCTTAAATTTACCCATTTGAACCTGAGTATATTCAAACTGGAATTTGTAAAATATCTTTGACCTGAGTTTAATTTTATTCGTGGGAGAGGGGCATGAAATAACCTTTGGTGTATGGCCTTTAAAAAGTTGTTCTTAAAAATGTTATAATCTGAAAATTAGCTTTTTTACATAAAGTATTATGATTATAAAAAATGGGAACACTGATCCATAAATTTTAGTAAGGAGATATATTACATTGTTTCAAAATGTAAAGATAAGGTGGGGAAAACATACTTTTCTTCTAGTTTTACAGCTGTTTTTCTGGTCCATTTATCCCCATGAGCTGTTATTTCTTTTCCACCTATTAGTTCTTTCTTAAAAGAAAAACTTGTCTTTTTCCCTTAGTGCAGAGGTAGGCATAGCTGAACAGAAAGCTGACACATTCCTGTTTGGTGAACTTGCTTTCCTTGAGAGTATTTAATTTGCTTCTGTTTCTCTTCCTCCTCCTCCAGTGTGGATTCTTTAAACGCTCTAGGTACGACGATAGCCTTCCCCAATACCATGCTGTAAAGATCCGGAAAGAAGAGCGAGAGATCAAAGATGATAAATACAGTGATAACCTTGAAAAAAAACAGTGGATCACAAGGTGGAATGAAAATGAAAGCTACTCCTAGGGGGCCAGAGGAGCTTCACAGTACCCAGACTGCTTCCCCCAACTCAGAAATCCCAATGGTTTAAAAGTCTGATGCCCAAGTACCGATTTCAGACAGACTACACAAGTACGAACCTACAGTTTTAACTGCTGTAGACATTGTTACGTAGCCTGAGGCTCCTCCTGGCTTGCACAGCCAAATGTAAGACTATTGGAATGGATTTTTCTTTAACTGCCTTAATTTAACTTTCCGGTTTGCCTTTGTTTTTGGTGTGACTGACTGATCTGTGCCGGGGAAGGACCTGCCCAGTCATGCTCATCTGACATCCTCCAGATAGAGTAGCTGGAAGAAGTCAACCGGTCACCATGCCAACAGAGTGACTGTCGGCACTGCCTCTGCAAGCATTCTTCCCATAGGACTGGAAACCTGCAAGTTAACTGTCCCTATCACAAGACAATGCCATAGGGGTAACTGTGTTTCAATTTAAAGTACTATCTTAAAGTAAATGTGCAATAGAAGCTGATGTTGCCATCCTGCCATCTTTTTCCAGTTCCTAGGTGTGTGAATACTTGTTCACACCTAATGCATCCAGGTTTCATTCTCCCTTTTCACTAAAACACACAGGTGCGACAGACTTGAATGCTAGTTTTACTTATTTGTATATGGTATTTATTTTTTTTCTTTTTTACAAACCATTTTGTTACTGACTAACAGGCCAAAGATTCTCCAGTTTACCTGTCAGGTTGGATTAAGCAATCAGAATTAGAACATCAGAGGGAGGTCAGTGATTTGACCTAATTTTATTTACTGCAAAAGGAAAAGAATTCTTTATAAACGTACCAGAGAGTTGTTATAATTTACAGATAAGTTTAAGTTATTAAAACATCCTCCTTCATGACACCCCTTACCCTTACCCCACCCCTCCAAACCCAAAAGGTTTCTTTAAGAAATAGAATTAACTGATAGATGTTTAATTCTTAATAGACCTTGGATATTTTTGAGTTTAGAGCCCTGTGTGGTAATTCTGAATTTCATGCTATAACTTTCAGGAACTGTTGGAAATAATGGGTTTGTTTTCTGACCTTTTGTCACTGCTGTATATACAGAACTTGAAAGAAATGGTGAGTGCCTCTGGTGGATCCAGGTGATCCTGTGGAAGACTACTGAATACCTGATACCAAAAGCCAGATTAGAACATCATGGCTTTTAAGGTTTAAATACAGTACTTAGTGGAATCACTTAATATGAGTCAGTGTTCTATTTTTTGCTGTTTTCTCCCCTATTTATATTTCCCAAATTACTTTAAAATTACTCTAACAAGAACTTTAAATTGTTTTTTAATTGTAAAAATGGAGAAGGGGAGGAAAACATTGTTCTATACATTCAATAGGGATTGTTTCGATATGAAAGCTGAATTTTTAAAAAAATTATTGTTCTTTAAAACGTTAAGTTATCTGGGGAGCAACAGCAAACTGGTGCTAATTTGTTTGGATGTAGTGTAAACAGTACCTCATTCTCCCCTCACCCCACCATCACTGATTTGAGCAAGAGAGGGTGGGAAAGAGGGGAGAGGGGAAGAGAGGGAGAGAGAGAGAGAAAGAGAGAGAAGCATCAACTCATTGCTCTACTTAGTTTTATGTAGTTGTGCACCCATTACTGTATTTCCCCATGTATAAGATGCACCCTTTTCAGAAAAATTTGGGGTCTAAAACTGGGTGCTTCTTATACAGTGGTTGTGGCATTTCAAACACCATAGACGGAACTAAGGACGAGGCAATATATGAAGACAATGATTTGTCATCAGACAGATGAGGACAAGCTAATGGGTGGGAGTTTTGACAGTGATGAGGAATTGTATAAATTTTATGAATAAAACTTGAGTTCAAAAACTTTATGTAATATTTTTTTTTTTCAAATTTTGGGCCTTAAAATTAAGGTGCATCTTATGCATGGGAGAGTCTTATACATGGGGAAATATGTTAGTTGCTTCTTGCATATGCCTGGACAGAGGACTGAACCCATGACCTTGGCATGCTGGGACTATGCCCCTTTCACTGAACCACCTGGCCAGGGCTGTTTTCATTTTTTTAAAAAGAACAAATACAGCTAGCTATGTGCCATGGTTGCTTTGGAGTTTTAATATTTTGTTGTTGAAATTTTATACCCCTAAAATACCAAGAACATTACTGTAATTATTCTACTTGTACTTTGGAATTTTCATTCACAAAAATTGTTTTATAAATGATACTTTGTTTACAAAAATTTCTCTAGAATAAGTCCTAACTGTTTTAAATCTCAGTTTCTTGCTTAGTTAGCTTGGAACCTAATGCACTGGCTTTGTAGGTTGCTAAGAAGCTGATATTTTGAACGTGTTTATAGGCCTTTGTTATAAAAATGAATGTCCTTGAAGAAGGGGTGGGGAGGTGGGTGCAAGGGTGGGCCGACAACAAGGAAACAGGAGTGTAGTGGTATTTAAATTTATAGTTGGGAAAAATGTCATCTCAAGTCAAGTCACTGGTCTGTTGGATACATTTTTATATTAACTAGCATTGTAAAATTATTTCATGATTAGAAAATGCCTGTGGATATTTGTACAAAAGTGTGAAATAAATTTTTTTATGAAAGTGTTCATTGCTTAGTAACACAGCATTATATATGTGAAACAAACCCTAAAATTTTAAGTAATCTGAATTGTTTTTTAAAATTTTATCAAGCCAAACTAGAGTTTTTGATGGTTGTTTATAAGTTTTTATTGAATTTATGGGGGTGACATTGGTTAATAAAATTATACAGGTTTCATGTGTACGATGCTTATAATACATCATCTGTATATTGTACTGTGTGTTCACCACCCCATGTCTCCCTCTGTCACCCTATATCCCCCCTGCTCTCCTCCACCTCCCTACTTGATGTTTTTATTTATTCTTAGTGTCCCATGTAATTTCAGATCAGCAAGAGGTATTAGTGCCCCCCCCCGCAATGTAAATAAGATTGAAGGTTGTTTCATAGTTCCCCTTTCGCTTTACTGCTCAGTTGATGCTCAAAAGAAAATAATCTTAATGATGGTTTATTCAAGGTATCTAAAAATTGGGAGATGTCTGTGCATTGATTCATCTGCTTCAAAGACTTATGCCTGTGAAGGATGATAGGGTATTATTTAGCAATGATAACCATGGCATTGAAAAAGAAAAGTTCTTATGGCTAAGTTGCTTTCCTGTTAGAACACATTTTGGATGTGAGAGCAAGCAGTCCAGCTGTGACATGTGTCATTATATTGACCACCAAGGACTGATTTAGCAGAATTGACTGGTCTGAAAAAAATTTTTTTAACCAAAGGATTTTACATAGATCAAAGTGATTTTGTGAATCTCTCTAGCTGGGTTATAATAATTTAATAAAAATTGAAAATAAAGCATGTGTATAATGCTCAGACAAGCACGTGCCCCACCTATCCTGAATACCTTTTCAATCTAAAATGTATTATCATTCCAGTATATTAGGTAGTTTCCTACTATACTTGGTATTATATATTAAGTTTCAGCCTTCTTAATTCTTTGAATTAAACTGCCCCAAAACGGTGTGATTTGTACTTAATAACGTAGGGCCACAGTCCCATTGGTATACCCAGATTAAATCTCTATAATGTATAACACCATAACCAGTAAGGATGCCAGTAGCTGTGGTCTGACTGGGACAATGGCATAAAAGTCCTGGGCTGCTGGTCATGGCCACGCTTTACGGAGTCCTGTGATTCTACTTCTTTCTCTCCCTCTCAGAAGGCAGACAGGAGTATGCCCAGCAGTGCCAATGGTATAGGGATACCCTTGCATCCATTTGCAAACAGTGATACTTTGTTGGTTACACATCACTTGCTACAACCTCATGAGTCATGCACAGTCGTGGCTTATGTTGTGCCCTTGTAGTTGAGAATATTCTAGAATGTGGGGTAGATGTATGTGAGGAATGCTTCAAATTGTCCAGACCTGGGAAGTAAGCCTAAGACAGAATTCTACCCTAAATGAAACATCTTAATGAGAAACTAACCCACAAAAAAGGCAATGTGGGAACATAGACTAGAGTTGTTTTAAAGGAGGAAAATAGTGGCCTGACCAGGCGGTGGTGCAGTGGATAGAGCGTCGGACTGGGATGCGGAAGACCCAGGTTCGAGACCCCGAGCTCGCCAGCTTGAGCACAGGCCCATCTGGCTTGAGCAAAAGCTCGCCAGCTTGGACCCAAGGTCGCTGGCTCCAGCAAGGTGTGGCTTGGTCTGCTGAAAGCCCGCGGTCAAGGCACATGTGATAAAGCAATCAATAAACAACTATGGTGTCACAACAGCAATGAAAAACTAATGATTGATGTTTCTTACCTCTCTCCGTTCCTGTCTGTCTGTCCTTATTTATCCCTCTCTCTGACTCTCTCTCTCTGTCCTTGTAAAAAAAAAAAAAAAAAAAAGCCCTTAAAAAAAAAGAAGGAAAATAGTGAAAAGCTATAGGTGTCTGGGTACCACGTAAGTACATCCTTGGTGCTGAAAAGGCAACGTGGAGAGTTATTGGATCAACTTGGATAGCATAAAGTGATTAAAGGCATTTTCTCGAGACCAGAGGATAGTGTCCAACCACTCTTATAGTCTAACCACTTAGAGGGAAAGGTGAGGTTCAAAGTGGTGAAAAGATGAACTTGTGAATGATTTCAAAAGAGTGGCTATTGCAAAGAAGGTAATCGGCCTCTGTTCTAGGAGTTCCTGACTCGTCAAATGGCAAGTATTTTCTTTTTATACCTTAAAAAACAAGTTTTGCTGTCTCATAAAGGCATCTTATTCAGCTGTTAAATGTAGGAGTGCTGTGTACTAGTGGCCGAAGCCAGTTCTGCAGAGGTGTTGCAACAGACCTACCTAGGAGGAAAGTTATAAAGGGAATTTCATGGTTAAATCCTCTAAAGAAAAGTGAACTGTAAAATCCAAGTAAAAAAAACTGTTTTAGCACAGTGCAAGGGTAAACAGGCGCTCACAGAGGGCAAAGCTACCCAGGTAATGGTTGATTACACTGGAGTGAGTCAAATGCAATTTTTGCAGCAGTCAACAAAGTTTAAATGCCTCGATCTTGCCCTGGCCAGATAGCTCAGTTGGTTAGAGCATCATCCTCATGCAAAGGTTATGGGATCGATCCCCTGTCGGCATATACAGGAACAGATCAATGTTTCTGTCTGTCTCCTTATCTCTAAAATCAGTAAATAAAAAGGTAAACTTAAATGCCTCAGTCTTCTTTTTGCCCTTGCCCTGGAGCTATTCTGTCAGACTGCCTGTGCCAGGGCCATTCAAACAGGCAGAGACAGACCTGTTAGAGATCGGATAAAATTTCTCATACACCATTCACTCTTCTAGAATATCCACAGAAAATCTCAAATGACAGAGACAGAATGTGCTGCTCTTATTTTCTCACGGCCCAGAGATGACTGTTCCATTCACCAATAACCAGTCGATTAGAGTGTCCTGTGTTAAGATCCTGTCATTGTGCAGAGGCGGGATCAAAGGATCCAGAGGGAAAGGGGATGATGGGCTGATAGGATGGCATGAGAACAGAAAAGCAAATCCTGGAGGGAAGGGGAGAGGGTGTTACGGGGAGGCGGACAAGGAAGATGTACTGGGGGACATGGGGGAGGGAGGATGAATTTTGGGGGACATGAATCTATGTAAATAATAAATTAATAAAAAGGTCCTGTCCTTGTAACATGGAGATTTAGACATGGTTTAATACTTTCCCCCCAATGTCCAAGGATGGCCTTAGGCTGTGGGGCTACACATTACAAATAAGATGCTGGCTCTGAACTTTCTGAGGAAGCTTATATTGAAAAGATGATACAAACAAGTTAATTCAGTTTATATAAGTAGCAAAATTCAAAACCTTACACTCTAATGTCAACTGTTGACATATAAGGTCAGTACCTGCTCTTATGTGGGCGGAACTTGTCTGGAACCAACACCATTCCCAGAAAAATTGGAATAGTTGTTCTGAACCTAAAAGACATTTTTAAAAATCCCAGTGCCCAGACTACCTAGCAGACTGACTCAGGTGGGACCCAGGCATTAGCGTGTTTAAAGTCCCCAAGTGACTCTTACTGTGCAGTCAGGATTGGGAACTACTGTAGAGGTCGTCAGATGCCTTGAATATTCCCTCAAAGGGCTCTGCCCACTGGGAATTCCCCTTTCTGCTGTGGTGCTTCTGCACCAGTAAGGAGCTGAGAAGCTAGAGGTGCATTTGCCATAAGGGGGAGGCTCAAGTCAAGACTGCGTGGATGTGAATTAGCCTCACCTCTTAGTATATAATCCTGGTAAGTGACTGACACATTGTGCTCCACTTTCTTCATTTGTAAAATAGGACTGATAACAGTATCCATCTCCTATGTCCTTGTAAGGAGTAAATGAGAAGATCTGGAAGTGATTATTAAATGTTAGCTATTTTTATAATTACAATTGGTTAACATGTGGAGTCACAAAACATTGAACTAGGAAGGAAGCATGGAAATCTAGTTCTTCATTTCACAGATGGGGAAACAGTTCAAGTTGTCACTGGAAACTTTGTTTCCTCTTCAAAGTCTATCATGATTTACTAGTCAGAGAGCTACAATCTGCAAGACTAAGTACCCTTAACTAACCAACTAACTAAAAAAAAAATCACCCTAACGCTTAAATTTAAACTTCTTATCAATATAGGCCATTCGTACAAGATTGACTGGTTTTTCTATGTTAAACTCTGTCTCAGCCCTTACTACAACCACCTGCAGGTTTATGTTGGGGTCATACCCAAAGTAGTGTAGGCATCTTAAGGTTGCTATTTGATTCTTGATTTTTAAAAAATGAAATGTAAGTTAAAAAAATAATTTTTTAATCCTTTCTCAGTTCTTCACACACACAAGCAAGTCTTTGGTTCTTTAGTGTGGGAAGGCAAGGTGCAGGTTTGTTACTACCTTTGCTGCTGTGCAGAAGAGGAAGTGGTCACAGAGCCCATCTTGCACTTGAGTTACATCATGTATATTAGACCAAAACTTGTCCTTGGAAGAACGGTTCTAAAAAACTCCCATTTCTCCTTCCCACATGTCTATTAAGGCAAAAATCATAACCAAAACAAACAAAGAAAGGTTCCCTAGGAAGATGGGACCTATCTGATTCTAGTGTCACCAAATTGCTGATGGAGCTAAAGTTCTAGGGCATTTAGCTAATTTAGGAAGTCATAATAATGGACAGAGTGGTTGAAAGCGGTCCTCCTCACACTTTAACATGCCTAAGATTCACCTGGGGAACTTGATGAGATACAGGTTCTGATTCAGGCAGTCTGGGATAGAGCCTGAGGGTCTACGGTTCCAACAAGCTCCAGGTATTGCAGTGCCGTTGGTCTGTGGTCGCAAAGATCTTTGGAGGCAACCTTCATTCCAGTCACTGCTCTGCCAGTTTCAACTTGTGTGACCCTAGACAAGTTTACTAACCCCTAATGGTTTAACTTCCTCATCTGTAAAATGGTATAGGGGATAACTAGGATTATAACCTAGGCTTCTGGAGACTAGGTATCATCCTCTCACTTCTATACAACTTCCAACCTCCTAACATCCTCAAACATAATAAAGGGCAATTAGGCACATTTTTGTCTTTAAACTAAGTTATATTAGCCTTAGGCTACTGTGTAGGCCAAGCCTTCAAGATACTTGTCCTGCTAGAAACAAAAGCCCAGTACAGTGAATACTACTATTTCAACTGAATGGGGAACAACAGTCCCAGTAGTTGGCTCACAGAAGCAGTGATAAATTGGTCTGATCATAGTCATATTATTCCTTGTGCCCAAGAAAGGCCCTCCTAAGTATCCCACAATGGTATATTGGTTAATTTTGTTCAAAAAACAAAACCCACTGTAAAGCCAGTAGTCACGGCCAACATCACAGCCACCTGGCCAGTGCAGGTTCGCATTAGATTAGGACAGTCGGTAATGAAACAACGGAGCCAAGAACTGGTGGGCCATCATCTTTAATTCTAGCTTGCACCTGGCGGGCAAGTAAAAACACACACTGGACTCCAAACCCCACTCATTCAGTGCTCACAAAGTTACTGACTTATCCGAGTTTCCTAGAATCAAAGGTTTCTAGCTCACCAGACTTATTCACCTCTGTTTCCCATCTCCTTCTCTCTGCACAAACTCAGCACTAACTTACTTCTCCCTCAGCACTCCGCCATCTTGGCTGCTTCTCCTCTCCTCCACGTGGCCTTAATCTGCTCTCCTCTCTAATGCTAACCTCAGGAACTGAGAAAGAGCAAGCTCCTGGTCTGCCCCACTTTATAGTGTAGAAATCCAAACCTTTAATCCAATCTACAAACAAGGAAGTCTCTGATACAAAGTCACTTATCTGAGGCATAATGGGAGGATTCCTCATGAGAGTACACCACCCCACATCATCCAATTAGTCAAGGGTGTGGGGAAAAGCTTACTCTTAAAACTTGCATGTGGGCAGAGCCATTTTTAACAAAGTGAGCATAATATATTTTATCTGCCCAACACTCACAAGCCCCAAATGGCATCACTTGTGCTAAAGTCCATAATATCACACCTAGATTTAACACATGACTTAACTGTGGTTTCAATCTTTACCAAAAATGTAATCTTAATCAGTCTGGAATCTTCTGGTCAACATTAGTAAGATGATCTGTCATGTAGACCCTCTCTAGTTCCCTACAGAGAGAAGAGGCAATGTGCATAAGAAAACCCTTGCCATTCCCTTCCCCCAGTACATGTCCTGGCGGTCTGTAAGTATCAGGCAACACTTAAGGAGATATATTCTGAGAAATGGCTTGGTCGGTGACTTTATCGTAGTGCGGACATCATAGAATGTATTAACACAAACCTAGGTGGTATAAGCTACTACACATCTAGGTTATATTGTTGCTTTTAGGCTGAAAAACCTGTACGGCATGTTAGTGTACAAAACACCACGAGATTAAATCAAGCACCAGAGAGACTTACGTCATCAAAAGGTGCAGTAAACACGAAGCGTATGAGGTTGTTGCAGGCAAACACAGAACACTGTTTCACGGCAAACTTTGTTTCATGAGTAGTAGAGTGCACTGTAAAATAATGATAACAAGTGTAGTAGAATAAATACATAGACCAGTAACATAGTCATTTATTACCATTGAGTACTATGTACTGTCCAGAATTGTATGTGCTACACTTTTATATGACTGGAAGCACAGTACGTTTATTTACAACAGCATCGCACAAGCACATGAGTAGTGTGCTGCTCTAGGACATTACTAGGTATTAGGCAATAGGAAATTTTCAACCCCATTAAAATTTTATGGGACCACTACTATATATGCTGTTGACTGAAATATCCTTATGCAGTGCATGACTGTAATCCTTTCTTTTGCTAACTCCCCTGTCACACACTCTTCTTCCTATGGAAACCTTCATTTACAGCCCCTGGGAGCACTCTTCTAATTGCTAGGTATGGGGGGTTGCCTGCATGAGTCACTTAATAAAGCTAATTAGATCTTCAAATTTACTCGGTTGTATTTTGTTCTTTAATAAGCTGAATTATGAGTGAATGAAGGGCAACAAGTTTAGGGTATTTTTGTTTTGTTCTTTGAATGAGGGAAGGTTGGTTTTTTGAGTTCATTGTGGGAAAGGTCACATTAATACCCTTTCTCTTAGGGCATATGAAGGTGTTAATCTGACTAGCCTTTGCTGACCTCCTCAGTAAAGTAGCTTCCATACAACACATGCACCATATATACACAAGCTATCACTCTGTTTTATTATCTTTATAGCCGTAGCCCTCTCTGACATAATCTATATATTTCTTATTATTGGTTTTTTCCTCTTAGAAGCCCCATGAGAGCAGGGGCCTGACTTGTTCACTGCTGTTTCTCCAAAGCCTAAAATGGTGCCTTGTCCAGCACATTGCATTCCTAAAGTGACATTTAAGGAATGAATGAATCCCAGAAGTAGGTAGCTAAGAGCCTAAGAAGAAATGAAATGGAAGAAATAAAGAGAAATTGGTGGTGAAAGTAGAAATTCACACCTTCCCACCCCGACAAACTTTTAAAAAGGGAACTTGAACTCTGCTAATAAAATGTATTAATTCGGACATCAGCAAAAGACTTCTAGACTCTCAGAGACCTAGGCTCAAATCACTAATTCCAATTTGCTGAGCTCTTCTATTCCAGTCTATATATTCTGAAAGGTTTGCACCTTCAGAGTTCCTCTCAGCAGTTTCACCACTTAGGCTCCTCTTTGCAATTGCTGTCCCCACTGGCTCCAATTCTCAAAAAAAAAAAAAAAATTAATTAATTAATTAAAAATTTGCAAAATTCATTCTCTTCACCAACTTGCAGAAAGCCATTAAAGATTGTAAAGCCAGTAGCCACGGCCACCATCACAGCCGCCTGGCCAATGCAGGTTCACATTAGATTAGGACAGTTGGTAATGAAACAATGGAGCCAAGAACTGGTGGGCCATCATCTTTAATCCTAGCTTGCACCTGGTGGGCAAGCAAAAACACACACTGGGCTCCAAAACCCACTCATTCAGTGCTCACAAAGCTACTGACTTATCCGAGTTTCCTAGAATCAAAGGTTTCTAGCTCACCAGATTTATTCACCTCTGTTCCCCATCTCCTTCTCTCTGCACAAACTGGCTTCTCCTTTAGCACTCCACCATCTTGGCTGCTTCTCCTGGCCTACTCCACGTGGCCTTAATCTGCTCTCCTCTCTAATGCTAACCTCAGGAACCAAGAGAGAGTAAGCTCCTGGTCTGCCCCACTTTATAGTGTAGAAGTCCAAACCCTTAATCCAATCTACAAACAAGGAAGTATCTGATACAAAGTCACTTATCTGAGGCATAATGGGAGGATTCCTCATGAGAGTGCACCATCCCACACCATCCAATCAGTCAAGTGTGTGGGGAAAAAACTCTTAAAACTAAGCCTTAGGCTATACCGACCCGGCCTGCCCACAGCCTGTGCCCCAACACACATTAATATCAACGGGACTTCCATGTGGGCAGCGCCATCTTTAACAAAGTGAGCATAATATATTTTATCTGCCCAACAAAGATCCAGTCTCAACAGTCTCGTTTTTTTAGGGAACTTTACTGAAAGTTACAGGGAGAGCTCTCATCATGAAACAGCCTTGCAATCTCCCCCACCTCCCCTTCCCTTTGTTTAGCAAAGTGAATTCCTCCCCTGGCTTCCTGCAGAGATGTTCCTTAAACTTTCCCAGGGGGTGGGTCTCTCAACCTCAGCAGCTATCAAAGTACAGTACTCATTCAGATAAATACGTTGTTTTCCCTTAAACAAATCCTGTGACTAGGATGGCCTCTACGTCATCACACAATAACTCAAATGGCAGTACTCCTTAAAGAAAGAAGGCAAATGTGTGCAGGGGAAACTCTTGCTTCAGTTGAATACAATGCACTGTTTTTGTTTTTATTTTTTCAGTTACATTTGACTTTCAGTAACAATGCATTGTTTAGAGCACAGCTTTCAACAGCTTTCAAGGGTATCTGATTCTGATACATTATCTTTGAGGTACTTATAACTATAAATTGCAGATAACTGATAATACAAATAATTATTGCCTATATCCATGCAAATACTGCCAGGTGAAGGGTTCCTGATTCCTAAGGAGGAAAAGCCAGTTTTATGGCCAGTTGGACAAATGAGTTGGTGAAATTTGTATTTTTTGAGTTTGCTCACTTTTATTGTTAAAAACTGGCGCTGGGCAGCCACGTGTGTGCTAGCTCTCAGAGCAGGGCAGTTGATTGCAAATTGTGGATAGAGTTCCTGCTTGGGAGTGGCCATTGTTTTGCTATTTGCTGGAGGAGGGGTCTTTGTGGGCTCAGCCAGTTTTGTAGGGAGAGCTGAGAGAATACAGAGTGCTAAAGAAGCCAGTTTTGCAGAGAAAAGGTGTGCAGATGGGGGACCTGAGCTGAGGGGTTTGCGAGCTCCACTGGGACTGGTGGGGCCTTTGATTCCAGGAGGAACCGGAGAAGATTCTCTGGGTTGTGGAACGGAGAATGTGTCAGGGCTTTGGGAGCCCTGAGTGAAAGGGGAGTGTTTTCCCTGCGTGTTTGCTGTTCCACTAGTACGAGACTTTAATAAAGGAATGGCCCACCATTCTTTGGCTCCACTGTTTCTTTACCACCTGCCCGAATCCAATGAGAACCTGCATGGCCAGGACAGCAGCGACCACTGGCCATACATAGTCCTTTTCAAAATCATTTCTGTAATCCTGTTTTTATTTGGACATCTCCTTTGAATAGGTTGTAACATCAGTTTTGGTTCCATTTAATTAATTTTTTAAAATTGAATTTCTTGGGGCACAGGTTTCAGATGTGCAACTCAATATCATCTGCACACTTCATCAGGCACCCATCACCCCAAGCCAAGTCTCTTTTGGTCCCCATTTCCCACCCCCTTTGCCCACCTCTCCCCTCTTCCCCACCCCTCTTTAATTAACTTAATTGAATTTTGGAATGTTCATTTTTTTTTCAGTTTTATTGAGATATAATTGACAAATTTATACTATTTAAAGTTTAATATATTTTATTTTATTCATTTTAGAGAGGAGACACAGAGTGAGAGACAGAGAGAGAGAAAGAGAGAAAGTGGGGAGGAGTTGGAAGCATCAACTCCCATATGTGCTTTGACCAGACCAGTACAGGGTTTTGAACTGGCGACCTCAGTGTTCCCAGGTCGACGCTTTATCCACTGCGCCACCACAGGTCAGGCTATACTATTTAAAGTTTAAATGATGATGTGGGCTGTTTCCATAGTGTAGCAGTTATCACGTTCGCTTCACACATGATTATGTTCATTTTATAGCTGCAGGAGAGTCATGATTATAACTCCTTTTGAAAACTATATTTCTAATGTATCAGTCAGGGTTCTGGGACAGGAAATGAGAGCACCATCAAGGGGAAATTGCAGAGTGAAAGGGCTATTTACAGAGGTGTTGTTGGGCAGATAAAATATAGTATGCTCACTTTGTTAAAGATGGCGCTGCCCACATGGAAGTTCGTTGATATTAATGTGTGTTTGGGGACAGGATGGGAGCTTAATCTCTCAGTTCCTGAAGTTAGTATTAGAAAGGAGAGCAGATGAAGGCCACGTGGAGGCCAGGAGAAGCAGCCAAGATGGCAGAGTGCTGAGGAAGAAGCCAGTTTGTGCAGAGTTTGTGTAGACAGAAGGAGATGGGACACAGAGGTGAATAAGTCTGGTGAGCTAGAAACCTTTTGATTCTAGGAAACTCGGATAAGTCAGTAGCTTTGTGAGCACTGAATGAGTGGGTTTTGGAGCCCAGTGTGTGTTTTTGCTTGCCCACCGGGTGCAAGCTAGGATTAAAGCTGATGGCTCACCAGTTCTTGGCTCCGTTGTTTCATTACCAACTGTTCGAATCTAATGCGAACCTGCACGGGTCAGTTGGCTCTGATAGTGACCTTGGCCTCGACTACTGGCTTTACAGGTGTGGACAGAGGTAAGCAGCTAGGGATTGGGAGGCCCCCCAGTTAACAACTAAGAAAAACTAGTACTGCCTCTAAGGCTCATTGGTCAGAGGGAGGGAGCTGTGGCCACACTTAAGAAAGACACAAATCCTGGCCTGGCAGGGAGGGGGCAGGGGAGTAAATATCATGACTTCCTTTTCCTTTTGTTCTCTAGTTATAGAACAAAAAGAGTTCATCCACCCAGTGCTAGCGGAGCCAAACACTGACCACAGAACTGCAGTGAAGTACTGGCTATTTTATTCATGAATGGCGCCATCCAGGAGAATGGGAAGCTAAAGCTCAAACTCTCCACTGCCATGTGGGTAACCCATTACATAGAGCAGTATCCCAAGACGTTGTGGGTTAGGGGTTTAGGGTTGTGCTGGGAGCTGATTGGTTGGAGGTGAGGTAAGGATAATGAATCATTTCTTCAGATCTTATGGATAGCTCTGAGCTCTTTTCTGGCATTCCTCTGCAGATCTCAGGGGAAAGTCAAGGGGTTGTTCCACCTGAGGGCTCAGAAACGGAAACGCTTCGGTGACTGAAGAATGGACAAAGCAGTGGAAAACAAGCTAGACTATGTCATCCTGTCTCCATTACCTTCTGCTTTTATGGGACTCAGAGTGAAACTGAGGCTCCTTATGACTGAGTAAATTTAGTTTCAAATCCCAGCTCTAGAAATCATATCCTTCTCTCTCTATATAACCCCTCAGAGACCTAGCCTTTCTCCGGGATAATCAGCAACCCCTGAGTAGCTTAGGTCAAGATGTTATCTTTAGCCTGCCAATGGTCTGTGGGCTGGGTAACCATTAGTTAAGTCCCAGCTACTGTCTTCTGCTGCCTCAGGTGGCAGGGTGACAGTCTTGTTTTCCACTCCTTTTTCCATTCTTCAGTCAGATCAGCCCAACATGAATCATAAATTCTCAGTAAATTTGGAGGATCTAGCCCAAGTATGCTACATATAAACATTTTTATTGTCATAGCATATCATTATACTTTATAGCTATATAGTTAAATACAATACAGATACAATCTAATCCCTCAGCAAGGTGTATATAAAAGAACACCACCCTTTGATTGTTTTCTCTACATGGTCTTATGTCTAGTCTATACTGCTTATGGAATCTTAACCACCATGTTAATAGATACTCCCCTAAAATCTATATACTCTTCAGCTTCTGGGCCCTAAGGGGCTTAGATCAAGAAACAAAAAGTTGATGCCATTTTGTATGTGTTCTCATATACTCATTCCCTGTCTATTGGGTGGAAGCTTGTGACTATATTTTGGAGAAAAGGAAATACATGTTAGAAAACAGTTGGACTGGTTTCTAGGAGACTAATCTTGCTAAAATAAATCTCAAGGTTTCTGCTGGGCTTCTGTGCTTTCACACAGGTTAATGTTTAGCTGATTACCACGATATGCTCAGATGGAAAGCAGATAGGGTTGCTCAGAATTTGCAGGAGCTAATACTATGCATCATGGTGTAAGAAGCATCTGGAACTCAGAAAGTGGTCTAGAAGGAAGAAAAGAAGAAAGGAGAAAGGCACCATGAAGGAAGGCTGGAAGAGAGTGTGGAAATGGTTGAGGGATGAATTTAAGGATGTCTACTATTCAATTTCAAATTCTTTTCTCTAAAACCTTTGGTAAAGTTGGCTTCAAGCCAAAGGTGTGAGTGGATCTGATAAAATCGTAATAAAGAAAATTTTAAAGTAGCAATAATGATAAAAACTAGATTCCATTTATTGAGCAACTCCAGTACACCCTGGGCATGGTAGCTATACCATCACTGAGAGAGAGAGAGAGAGAGAGAGAGAGAGAGAGAGAGAGAGAGAGATATTATTCTCTCTTTTTAGGTAAGAAGACTGAGGACCAAAGAGGTTAAGTAACTCACTCAAGGTCACATAGCCAGTACATAGCAGGGCCAGGATTTGAAATCAGAACCCGGGCTCTTTTCTTTACATTAATTACCCTGCTTCCCCATAATCCTCTCTGCACTGTCCTTACAAAGCTATTGTTTAGGCTCAAACAGTCATTGACAAGAACCCCTCCTCCTTTAAGGCTGCCCATTTCGCAGTACAAAGGCTATACATTTTGAAAGTTTTTCCATGTGTGAGTCAGATCTGTCTCCCTAGTTTCCACCCACAAGTCCTCTATCTGCTGTCTGAGCCACTAAGGACAAACCTAATCATTCTTTCACAGTGCAGGCTCTCTAATATTTGAAGATATAGTATAAAATTCTACCATGTTGGCCTCTACAGTATATGCTTTGTAAGAGCAGGCATATCTGAAAGGGATCCTATTTGAATTGCATGTGGCTTTATTCCCAACAATGTAGAACATTACTTAGTAATTACTTAGTACATTAGTAGGCTTTAAACAATATTCATAGAATGGCTGAAGGACAACCAGATTGGGAAGGTACAGAGTATGGGTTAGTGCATATAAATGAGTATGGGCAGCAAGCATATAAATGATAACCCCCACCCCCATTAGTTTCTCTACTCTGTCTTATGTTTGTACTGCTTCTTCTAAGATTTTCTTTTTTTTTTAGAGACAGAGAGTCAGAAAGAGGGATAGATAGGGACAGACAGACAGGAACGGAGAGAGATGAGAAGCATCAATTATTAGTTTTTCATTGCGACACCTTAGTTGTTCATTGATTGCTTTCTCATATGCGCCTTGACCGTGGGGCTACAGCAGACCGAGTAACCCCTTGCTCAAGCCAGCGACTCTGGGTCCAAGCCGGTGAGCTTTCCACAAACCATATGAGTCCGCGCTCAAGCTGGCAACCTCAGGGTCTCGAACCTGGGTCCTCAGCATCCCAGTCCGATGCTCTGTCCACTGCGCCACCGCCTGGTCAGGCTCTAAGCTGTATTTTTAAAAGATTTTATTTATTAATTTTACAGGGAGTGGAGGGTAGGGACAGAAGTAGTTGCTTCATTCTAGCTGTTCATTGGTTGATTGTCATGGATCAGCACCAGTGACCTCAGAGTTCCAGGCCTGCGCTCCATCCACTGTACCACTACAGGCCAGGCCTTCTAAGATTTTTGTGTGTGAGTGACAGAGACAGAGAGAGTGACAGGCAGGGACAGAGAGACAGGAAGGGAGAGAGATGAGAAGCATCAATTCTTTGTTGCAGCACCTTAGTATTTGTTCATTGATTGCTTTCTCATCTGTGCCTTGACAGGGGGTTCGGGGTGGTGGTGGTGGCTACAGCAGACCAAGTGATCTCTTGTTCAAGCCAGCAACCTTGGGCTCAAGCTGGTGAGCTTTGCTCACATCAGACAAGGAGCCTGCACTCAAGGCGCGACCTTAGGGTTTCAAACCTGGGTCCTCTGCATCACAGTCGAACGCTCTATCCACTGCGCCACCGCCTGGTCAGGCTAAGATATTTTTATCAAAGCTTTAACCACCATCTGATGTTAACATATACTAGAAAAAACAGAGGCACCACTTTCATAGACTTTTAATTTCAGCTTCACCCCATCGCCCCGATCACGTACTCTTGTTTCAAGGTGGTTGATATTCTTCAAGCTAAACTTGTGGGACTAATATACCCTAAAAAGAGACTCTCGTGTAATTCTTATACATATATTTTTATGCAACCCAAGATGTGACCACCGTGAAGAATTGCTGTTCTATAGTGTGTGTGTGTGTGTGTGTGTGTGTGTGTGATGGCAGCCATTCCCAAGCAACCGCATTGTTTGTTTTACTGGTTTAATAAGTGTAAAAACAAATCAATGTATGTCTGTGTCTCTTTTTCTCTCTTCTTTTTTAGATTTTATTTGTTGATTTTAGAGGACAAAAAGAGAGAGAAAGGCAGAGGGGAGAGAGGAGTGGGAAACATCAACTCGCAGTTGCTTCTTCTATGTGCCTTGACCTGGTAAGCCGCGACCTCAGCATTTCAGGTTGACGCTTCATCCACTGCGCCACAACAGCTCAGGCTCTCTCTCTCAAATGAGAAAAAAAAATTTTTTTTTTTTTAAATATCAGGCTTACATCACAGAAGAGTTTCTGGAACGTGCTGGCAGAACCCCGCGGTGTTGGGAAGCCGAGCGCAGGCCCGTTCTTGAGACTTCTGGCTGAGGCAGAGGAAGCAGAACGGTGGGTGCCTCCCAGGACGGCGTGGGAAGCGGGGTGCACCGCACCGCCAGCGACTCGGCGGCCACGGCCCTGGCAGGCTTTCCGCCCCCAACTGGGGAGGCCGCCCCGCGCCTTCCTTCCAGCGCGAGCGGCTCCGCCCCGCGCGCTCCCCGCCTCCCTCCCGCCCTCCCTGGATCCGGACCAGCGGCGCCGGGGGCGCGGCGGCCGCGGCGGTGACAGTCGCTGACAGAGTCCCCGCCTCCGCGGCTCGCCACGTCCCTCACGTATCCAGCTCGGCCGCCGAACGGCCACCCGGCGCGCCGGCTCCGGCTCCTCCGGCGGGGCTCGGCATGAGGCTGGCGCGGCTGCTGCGCGGAGCCGCCTCGGCCGGCCCGGGGCCGCTCGCCGCCCGCTCCAGCGCCGGCCGCAGCCTCACCTCACACTCGGGCTCCGGCCCGGCTCCCGAACGCGGCGTCCCGGGCCAAGTGGACTTCTACGCGCGCTTCTCGCCGTCCCCGCTCTCCATGAAGCAGTTCCTGGACTTCGGTGAGTGCAGCCCGGCCCGGCCCGGCCTTCGGGCCTTTGTGTGCGGCCCCCGTCGCCACTGCGCCCCCGCCCTTTCCCGCACCGGCGCCTTAGGGGCTTCCTCCCTCCCTCGCGGGCTGGTGCTGAAGCTGGGGTGTTGGAACCGGCCGGCCCGCCCGCCGTGCCCTCTACTGGGGGCGTGTGCCTTTCTTCTGTGTGTTGTTGAAAGACCGGAAGGGCCGCGGGCGGACCGACCGCCTGCCCCGCAGCGCACGTGTGCGGGTCTGCCCAGGCGTCCAGGCCCCTTCCCAGGCGCGGGAGGCAGCGTGAGGACACCTCCGGGGGTCGTGGACGGACTCTACGGAGTGCTGCTAAATGCCCAGTTTTGTATGACGATTGCATAAAATTGGCGTGACGATAGGGGAAGCAAGGTATATATAACTGGCCCAGTGTTTCACAGAATGTTTTCCTTGTCCCGGTCTTGAGTGTTTCCACCAATAGAACATTCATTTAATCAGCAGAGAAGTCTTGAGCACGTGTAAAGTTCAGGAGTACAAGATGCTGAGGTTTACCAGATTTCACCCTCGTGGAAGCGACTCCACTTTACTCTTTGTCTGATGGTGCTAGGGTTTTTGTTTCTGGTTTTTTTTTTTTTTTTTTTCCCTAGAAAGGATGCAACACATTACAGAGGAATTGCAAAGTTAGGCATTTAACTTTGACTTCTTATATGGGCTCTCTGAGGGGAAAAGGGAAAACCCAATACATTCCAATGAAGGCATGAAATTTAAGTAGAAAACGCTACTCTACTAACAAATCACTAATGGGCTTGAAAGATACCAGCATGGCTGGCAACTTTTTCTTAAAATTGTGGTTTACAGTGACACATTTTATTGGCTTAAGCCCTTGGTTTTTTGTTTTACTTTAAAATTACTCTAGTGTGATTAAGGGGTGAATTTGGTCTTGTTCACAAGTATGCCCTTGAACATTCGCAAGAGAATGTTTCCTTCAATACTGTAATTCCTGCTGTTGACAGTCTAATTTTTGCTTATGCTGTCTCTCTATGAAACCTCAAGATTAAATTAGTGTGTTGAAAATGCATTGCTGAAATAATGTAACTTTTAGTTTAACTTCAAATGAAACTGCTCTGCAACTATTCTGCTTAGGGTCCTGATATAGGAGTAGAAGAACAAGTAGGCTGCTTTCCAGGAATTAGACAATTAAATAGGACCTACCTGCAAGGGGGAGACAATAGAGGATGTTTGCCAAACAGGCATTGGTTACTTTTTGCTTTTTGTTGCCTGAAAGCCCTCCTCTACGTTTGCTCTTAGGTTATGGTAATTAGTATAGGGGTTTTCATGCACATGACAAAATTTCTGTTTCTTAGGTATTTCATGTCTTATAAACAGGGAATTTGAAAACATGTTCTAAATGATGGCAGCCACAGTTTATAAAGGGTAGGGTTTGCAGATTCTGTTAATTAGATGCCTTACCTTGCTCAGACTTGGTTGGGTTGCCTCACTTCTAAGACTGGAAATCACAGTAAGGGTGCATGTAATGGAGAAAGAAAAGTTTCTTCATTGCTCTACAAAGCCATTGTGTCAGGAATTAGAATGTTATTCAGGATGCCTTAGAGTCTGGGTTATCTCATCCCTTGCCTTCTCTTCCTTACTTACATTGCAGTTATGGTGACTGTTCCTGTGATGTTTCTGGCTAAATAACTCCCCTCTGTGTTTCTCCCTGCCTTTTGGCTTGTGTTGCCTTTTGGCTTCCACTTACTGTTGTTCCCACTGTGTCTGGTTTCAGGATCTGTGAATGCGTGTGAAAAGACCTCATTTATGTTTCTGCGGCAAGAGTTGCCTGTTAGATTGGCAAATATAATGAAAGAAATAAGTCTTCTTCCAGATAATCTTCTCAGGACGCCATCAGTTCAATTGGTACAAAGCTGGTAAGATTCCTATGTTTTCAATTTTGAGGGAGTTATGGACTAAATTCAAGGTTAAAGCAAATCCTTTTTTACTTTTTAATGGAATCTTAAGGTGTTCACAGCATTCCAGTCGTCCTTTTTTGGGTGCATCTGGGTTTATCCTCTGAGTCCTGGATTCTGCCACTCCTTAGTTTTGAGAACAATCAGAACTGCACAGGAATGCAGTCACTAAATTTAAGATTTGTGTTATTAAATATGCAGGGAGGTTATGTTATAATAATATCTACCGTTTGTTGAAGTGAAGGATTATATACAGTACCTTTAATCCTTTCCCACAACCCTGCCCCTAGGCGTTATTTTGTCCATTTTACAGATGAGAAAACGGGTTCCAACAGGTTAAGTCGGGTTGGGAACCATTTTGGCTGAGAGAGAGCCATGAATGCCACATATTTTAAAATGTAATTTTGTGAGAGCCATATAATATGTCTAACACTAAATACAAGTAAATGTGTGCATTTTATGTAAGACCAACACTTTAAAAGTATAATAAGTCTCAGAATTCTTTTTAATAACATTGTTGGTTTTGCTGATGGCTTTGTAGTCTGGTTGATACATGGTGAGATTAAGCTTCATGCAGGCATTGAGACTTCTATCCGCTAAACGTAATCGTAAGTTGGTCTTAATGTTCTCTAGATGTGAGAAAGACTGCTTACATGCATATGTAGAGCCAAACATTTTCAGTACAGCAATACTCACATACTGCAGTATGTGGTATGTGATGGGAACCATGTTCCAAGTTTTGACAATCAGCTAGTCCGCGGGTTGAAGGTTTTTCATTTCTCCCCACTTGTGTTTGCTCGCCAACTCTGCTTGCTGTTGTGCAAGTCTTTCCAAATATTCATTCAGTGACTTGAATTTATTCACCCACGTGTCTGAGGCCTTCAGGTCAGCAGCTTGTAGATCAAAATCTCTGATGGAGCCTGACCAGGCGGTGGCGCAGTGGATAGAGCATCGGACTGGGATCTGGAAGACCCATGTTCGAGACCCTGATCTCGCCAGCTTGAGCGTGGGCCCATTTGGCTTGAGCAAAAGCTTGTCAGCTTGGACCCAAGGTCGCTGGCTCCAGCAAGGGGTTGCTCAGTCTGCTGAAGGCCCACAGTCAAGGCACATGTGAGAAAGCAATCAATGAAAAACTATGGTGTCGCAATGGCAACGAAAAACTAATGATTGATGCTTCTTACCTCTCTCCATTCCTGTCTGTCTGTCCCTATCTATCCCTCTCTCTGACTCTCTCTTTGTCCCTTTAAAAAAAAAAAAAAATCTCTGATAGAGACACCGGGGATGTAACTCAGGTCAGCGCTGTCCACTGCACACTCATGTGGATAAGTGATGAACTTAAAAAGACAAGTGCACTCACAAAATTCTCCAAAGCACGCTTTGAATGACTGTAGGAGATTAGATGTGAAGCCCGCTAGCTGCTAGAGATCAAGATGTTGAGCAGGGTCACTTGCTGTGCATGCATCTTTAAACTCTCCCAGTGTTTCAAAGTGTAGTAAACGGACCTGTTTCAATGTCAGCGATGAAGAGTTCCAGCTTGTTTTCAAATGCAAACACTGCTTGTTGAAGGGATAAGACTGTATTTCCAATGCCTTGCATTTTCACATTGAGCTGGTTCAGATGTTCAGTCATATCCACGAGATAGAACTTAAGGAGCCACTCAGTGTTAGCTGACTCAGGATGCTCGATGTTTTTCATTTCAAGAAAAGTCCGGATTTCGCTCAGACAAGCCACGAAACGGCTGAGCACCTTCCCTCTTGACAACCAACGCACATTGCTGTACAGAAGCAGACCAGAATAATTATTCCCAACTTCATCCAGCAGTGTTTTAAAGTGGCAATCATTTAAAGCTCGGGCAACAATAAAGTTGACCACCCGAATGACCAGCGACATCACCTCACCAAGCTGCTCGCCACACATCTGAGCACAAAGCGCCTCCTGATGTAGGATGCAGTGAAAACTTAGGATGAGTCTCTTTTCATGTTCATGAAGAAGGACTACAAATTTTTCCCCACCATGCACGGAGCACCATCAGTACACACTAAAATTTATCCATCGGTAGATTTTTTCTTTAGCAAACTCAGTGAAAGACTGGAATAAATCCTCCCCTCTTGTTGTCTCTTTCATAGGCAAAACAGCAAGACTTTCCTCATGTAGTGTGTCACCGACAGATAGCATACCTTGCAATCATGCTGAACTGGGATAAATGGCTTACGTCTGTTGACTCATCCAAAGCAAGAGAAAAGAGTGGGGTTGCATTTATGTCCTTCACTTGTGTTTCCTCAGTTTGATTTGCCATCATGATGGTACGGTCATGAACAGTTCTTGCTGACAGAGGCATGCGTTTTATTCGTTTGATTATCTTGTCTTTATCTGAAAAGTTGTCAAAAAGTTCATTTGCAACATCAAGCATGAATGTTTTGGCATACTCCCCATCTGTGAATGGCTTTTTGTTTCTCACAATTGCTAAAGCACCAGCAAAACTAGCCGAAGTCCAGTCACCTTGTTGGGTCCAAACAGGGTGTTGCTGCTGACTAGCTTGCACTCTGCACAGTAGCTCTTTACATGCTTTCTTCCTGCTGTCCCCCGCTGGATATTTCGATGCAAATGTAGTATGGCATGTGTTGAAGTGACGATTTATATTTGACCGTTTCATCGATGCAATTTTATCATTGCATATTAGACACACTACAGAACCTGCTCTCTCCACAAAGGCGAATTCCTCTGTCCATTCCTGCTGAAAAGTACGATACTTCTCATCTTTTTTTCTTTTAGCCATCTTCTTTGTCAAAAGGGTTTCTGCAATTAGCTAGCTGACTACTTGATTAAAAGGAGGGAAATTTACTTCCTTGACCTCACAACGACCTGTATACATTACCAATGTATGCATTATCCAATAAAAATTTGGTTTTGTCCTGGAGGACAACTGTGATTGGCTCCAGCCACCGCAACCATGAACATGAGCGGTAGGAAATGAATGGATTGTAATACATGAGAATGTTTTATATTTTTAACGTTATTATTATTATTATTTTTAAACATTTAAAAAATTATTTTTATTTTACTTTATTTATTTTTACAGGGACAGAGAGAGAGTCAGAGAGAGGGGTAGGTAGGGACAGACAGACAGGAACGGAGAGAGGTGAGAAGCATCAATCATTAATTTTTTGTTGCCATAGCGACACCATAGTTGTTCATTGATTGCTTTCTCACATGTGCCTTGACCGTGGGCCTTCAGCAGACTGAGCCACCCCTTGCTGGAGCCAGTGACCTTGGGTCCAAGCTGGTGAGCTTTTGCTCAAGCCAGATGGGCCCGTGCTCAAAGTGGCTACCTCGGAGTCTCGACCCTGGGTCTTCTGCATCCCAGTCCAATGCTCTATCCACTGTGCCACCGCCTGGTCAGGCAACGTTATTATTTTTTGTATTAAAGATTTGTCGATGAGCCAGATGCAGCCATCAAAAGAGCCACATCTGGCTTGCGAGCCATAGGTTCCCGACCCCTGCCCACTCTCAAAGGTCATTGAATGGTAGCAGGTGATTTTGTTTCTGGCTCTGCACTGCCATTGTGCTTTGTGGCATGACTTTGAGAAAGTCATTTGGCTTTCTTTATTTTTCTCCTTTCCTTAACAGGTAATTTGCCAACTTGAGTTGTTGGATAGATTAAAACCTATATTTTAGGAAAAAATAAAATAAACATAAAACACCTGTAAACTGTATAATTTTACCCCAATACATTCAATACAAGGAAGAAGTAAAATAAAAAGCACCTGAAACCTATGTAATTTTACCCCAGTAAATTCAATAAAAAGGAAAAAATAAAATAAATAAAACCTGCATTTTTATGACTTTTATGTTTTTGTTCAGTTCTGTTTAAAAGAACTATGTAGTGTAGATTGTAGTCTTTAAGAAATATTTGTTGATTTGACATAAACATCTAAAATTAAGGTTTAAAGTGCAGCACTTTAGTTAGGCTCTTAGGCTTAGCTAGGCTGGGGTCTGCATTTTACTGAGACTCGGACAAGTTAAGTCATTTACCCATGATCACATAGTTATTGGAGATGCAGTTCTCACGACAGCCATTATTTTTACTGTAGAATGCAGTGGTAAATATAAGAAACTGAAGAGCTATTTTAGAGTGTTGAAGTTAAAAACAAAAAGGAACTGGTACAGTTCTTCAGTTAAATTTTACCTATGTTTTTAGGAGAAAATGTGCACTTTCTTCTACTTTGAGCCAGGAACTTTGCTCCAAAGAGATTGGGTATGAAAATCAGAATTCATAATTTATAGCACTGAATTCATAATTTATAGCACCATTCTAAATTAAAAATTAAGAAATGTTAAAAATACCTTTTGAGCATTTTCACAATACTAAACTCTCAAAATGTAAAAGAACAAATTTAGTCTATTGATTTGTATTTTAGGTATATCCAGAGTCTTCAGGAGCTTCTTGATTTTAAGGACAAAAGTGCTGAAGATGCTAAAACTATTTATGAGTAAGTAAACTATTTTGATCTTATTTTGAACATAATTTTTGTACCCATAAACATCATATAAAAATACAATGAACTGAACTTAAACCTGCTCTTAGGTCATTTTAGAGAAATTGATTAACTTTTATTCTCCCACTACACTGGAACACATGGCAGTATATTTGTCTAAAGCTCCCTGTGTAGGCAAGGCAAGTAACAGACAGATCAGTATGCTGGGAATGAGAATTGCTTCACGTCTTCTATCTGAACTCCAGTGTAAGAAAAGACACGGTTCAAGTGTGATGATCAGCAGATCTCTAGATGTGGCCTCAGTGACAGTTGGGTGCAAGGTGAGGACTTTTAACTTGGAGAGTGCACGCATCAGAGGGACAGCCACCCTCAGCTCCAGCTGATCATCGCCGTGCAGAAACACTGCCCATCATCTGAGCTTTTTGTGTTTAAATAAAAGCCATAGTCTAGGTTTTCAATGTAAAATTTTCCAATTTTAAATGGTAGGCAACTAACTAAAATTAAAAAAAAATACTGAAGGCTTAAAAAAACATGTCTGCAGGTCTCTAGTTTATGACCTCTGGTCTATAAGATAATGTAAATATGACTACTTTAATAACCAACATATCTGGATTGATAATTCCAGTTGATAGTTTCCTCAGGCAGTTACCTGCTTAGTCAAATGAGTTTTGATCAAAAACTGAAGACCACCTCTTTGGTTGTCCTCAGTCTTTTATACATTTTTGACTATCTTTAAAGGTGATGACAACACTTTATTTTATGAAACATAATTTTGGCCTGAAAAATAACATGAGGATTTACTCTGTGCCTACATATGGAGCACATTTTACATGAATTATAACATTTAATCTTTAAAACAATTCAATTGAGATAATGCTTTCTGCACAAAGAGGTTAAATAATATAAGGTAGCATACAGGTCATACAGCTAGCAAATGGTAGGACAGGATTTGGATACATGTAGTTTTATAAGCAAACATAATGTTACTTTTATGGTATCTGGATTATGTTATTGAACCGTCTGGAAAGTCATTCAGAGCAGTCAAGCAAAATAATGTTTTGGTTTTAAAAACAGAAAGGTGAAATAAACTAATAAAGGGATGACTAGAAACGAGGTGTTTGTTGTTTTTGAGGGGTTTTATTGTTTGTATTTTGGATTAACAGTTTAGTTTTTATTTTTTTCAGGGACAGAGAGAGAGTCAGAGAGAGGAATAGATAGGGACAGACAGGAATGGAGAGAGGTGAGAAGCATCAATCATTAGTTTCTCGTTGCCATTGCGACACCTTAGTTGTTCATTGATTGCTTTCTCACATGTGCCTTGACTGCGGGCCTTCAGCAGACCCAGCAACCCCTTGCTGGAGCCAGCGATCTTGGGTCCAAGCTGGCGAGCTTTTTGCTCAAGCCAGATGGGCCCGCGCTCAAGCTGGCGAGCTTGGGGTCTCGACCCTGGGTCTTCCACATCCCAGTCCGACGCTCTATCCACTGCGCCACCGCCTGGTCAGGCTTAACAGTTTAGTTTTAAAGCTGATTATAAGCTAGGAATAATTTCAGAAATGTTTTAAGCAGTGAGAGCATCGTTGGAATAAGTTAATAGTACTCAAGATGATGGCTTTGAATGGCAAACCACTCATTTCACAGTGTGGATTCTGATGGATATGTAACAAATTGGGTGTTGTTATTTCATAATTAAGACTTCTCTTTTAGTTCTTTAAATCACTCATGCAAGCATATTTTCTAAATGACAGAAGTAGGAAAGTCAAATGATTTAAAAATTTTTCTTTTCACATACCGGTTGACTTTTCCTCTCCTATTTTTAAACTTACAGGATGAATGAAAATAGAATTCTTCTTATTTTTTGTTCTACGTGGTTCTTTTTCTCTTCGAACCCTAGGGAATAGTTCCAAAGCAGACGGGCTTTATTGGCTCATTTATCTTAGTTCCTTACAGAGCATGTGTTTCTTAGAAGCAAGCTCTGTCTTCTCTTATGCTGAATGTTCCTAGAATACCATCCTTATAGTGAGTGCTCAGATGATCTTAGTTGACAGTAGCTAAAGAAAACCATAACATTTTTAGAATTCTGTTTTGTTGCAGACTTACTTTTAAGACTTCCAGGAAAATAAATTTCAAAAGTTTTATTTTGGAGGTTTATATAACTCCACAAATTCAGTACATTTTATGATCTGAAATATATTTACATAAGTGTAGGAAAACGTGCACTGTGTCTCTCTTTGCTGAATTAAGGATTTCTTGCCTAGTGTAGTTGGCTAAACGTAGATTTTAGTATTAAATTCACTTGTCAAAATAATTGACTGTTTTGAGAGACAGGTTTGTTTAGCTTTACAGATACGGTGATACGGATCAGGAACCGACACAATGACGTTATTCCCACGATGGCTCAGGGTGTGATTGAATACAAGGAGAGCTTCGGGGTGGATCCTGTCACCAGCCAGAATGTTCAGTACTTTTTGGATCGCTTCTTCATGAGTCGAATTTCAATTAGAATGTTACTCAATCAGCACTGTAAGTGTTTGGAAATCAAGAAAAGAAACTAAATAAAATGTGTTGATATATTTTAAATTTATTTAGAAACTTCTCTTTCAGGAGAATGTTTAATTTTACTTTTCTGCATATTAAGAAAAGTAAATAGACTGCCATACAAAGGAGGTGTTTTTATTGAATATAAAATACTGTGTTTATGTTTAAGAAGATGTTTGTTCTATTGTTTGGTTCCAATTAGAAAATAGTTTTCAAATCTAGAAAAGGACATTGGATATTTTTGCTTATTTTGTTTGTCTTTGATATTTTATTTCTCGATAGCTTTATTGTTTGGTGGTAAAGACAAAGGTAGCCCATCTCATCGAAAACATATCGGAAGCATAAACCCTAACTGCAATGTAGTTGAAGTTATACAAGGTAAATACTTACATTTTTCCTTTATGAAAGAAGACAGAAGTAAAAATTGTTGAGTGTTCTTGCTATTTAAAGAAATATTTATATCATGAGGTAAAAATGTTAAGAGTGAATATGGGGTTTGCAAATAACTTTGTAATGTTAATGTTACTGAATGCAGGTTTGACTGCCTGCCACGACACATAAAGCCAATATCCTTAACACAGGCACTGGTGCAAAGGAAAAATGTTTATTTAAATGCCAGTCACCTGAGAAGATGGGGGACTTCTGTCCTCAAAAACCCATCTTAATAGCTCAGACTCCTTGGCAGGATTATAACTGCTCACAAAAATTAGGGGATCAGGGAATGTGGAGATACTTCAGTACTTTCAGCCTTTTATATAGCGCATTTTCACCAATGAAATAATAGTTGGTTTTGCATCTCATTTGCATAATCAAACAACTTTCTTTGACTTGTCGTTTGCTTTTCTGATGTTCTTGTTTAATAAGAAAAAACCAAACACTTCTTTTTTTAATTGCTTTATATTCATTTTGAAATATCCCCTAATTGTTGTGAGTATTATATAGGAGATTGGGGAAATTTGGGAGGAGACAACCTCTCGGGGGAGGGCAGACATGCAGTTTCTCTCAAGAAAGAAGCTTTTACTTATTTTCGTGGCTGGCTAGACTTTAAGTCCTCTTGGCCTTGTAACTAGAACTAAAGCTAGCAAGTAACTTATAAACTAGAGTCATTGTTTTCTGTTTGTTTGTTTGTTTTGTATTTTTCCCAAGTGAGAAGCGGGGAGGCAGACTGGGATCCACCTGGCATGCCCACCAGGGGCAATGCTTTGTCCATCTGGGGTGTTGCTCCATTGCAACTGGAGCCATTTTAGTGCCTGAGGCGGAGGCCATGGAGCCGTCCTCAGTGCCCAGGCCAACTTTGCTCCAGTGGAGCCCTGGCTATGGGAGGGGAAGAGAGAGAGAGAGAGAGAGAAAGAAGAGGGGGAAGGGTGGAGAAGTAGATGGATGCTTCTCCTGTGTGCCCTGGCTGGGAATCGAACCTGGGTCTTCCACACATTGGGCTAATGCTCTATCGCTGAGCCAACTGGCCAGGGACAGAGTCATTGTTTTCTGAAACTGGTGTTTCCACATAACCTGTAGTCAGGTTATCCTCTTGGCTTAAAAATCAAAATTGTAAGCCTCGGTGTGGTGGAAGAGAGTGGAGGGGACTGAGAGTTCATTCTTCTTGATGTGTATTAGCCAGATGTCTGTGATTCATCACCATTTTTAAAGTTCCTTATTCTGGGAGGGGAACAGGCCATTGAACTGTAATGAGAACTCAGCCAGAGGTGAAAATATAACATTGATTATATACCTTTTATTTGTTACAGAATACATAACTTTGATTACTGGATTGGTAATATTAAATCATAGTTACAGTAAGGGTAACAAGCTGGGTTCAATATTTACGAAGGTTAACATTAGTAAATTTACAGAAATTCTTTTATAAGCTTATTTTATTAGTATATTCTTATTTAATTCTATTCTTTGGCCAGACTAATATAAGTAGTATAGCATATTCATTCCCCATTACATTAATTGTGCCTTATGTATAGGATGAGTATGTGTTGATACAATGCTTTGTTAGGCAAAGTATGGTGATACTATAAAGGTATCTATTTCACTTCAAAAATTTTAAGCCTCCCTACCCTCTTTCTAATTCTCTAATCTAGGAGCCATACTTTATAATAGTTTGGTTTGTATCTTTTTATACTTTTTTATGTTTATACCACATATGCTCATACATATACATGACTGTTAGTCTTACATTGTTGGTTTTAGAAAATGGGGTAATCTGTGTATATTTTCTATGTGTTGATAGACATTGTACCATGTTCAGTACATATGAATATACCCGTTCTTGAATGGCTGTATGAATGTATCAGCATATATTAGTTCATCCTCCTTATGAAGCACATTTAATTTTCACTTATTCTATTACTAAAAATACTGCTAATATTTTATAAAGGAAAATTCCTAGAATTAAAAACATATAAAGGGCATTTAAAAATTTGATACCTCCCATAAGGTATAAAACAATGAATGAGAGCTTAGAAGGACACTACCAGCTTCATCCAGAAGTGACTCAGGCTGTGGATTAGGGTATTTTGCTTCCTTGGGATGAGGATTTCCTAAATCTTCACCAAGTTAAATGTTTGTTATATGTATTGTAGATAATTTCTACAGCCCGCTGTTTTTCTTTACTTTGCTGAAGGTGTCTTTTTCTATACAGATGTCTTTTTTGGTTTTCTTTTTCCTTTATGGCTGTTAGGCTTTGTCATGACATATTTAAAAACATTTTTCCCAAACCATAATTATTAAAGTATATTTTCTTCTAGAAAAAATTTTCAAATTTTGTCAGTGCTATTGCCATCTTATACATGAAAGGTATGTTAATTTATTTAATGCTTTTTTTTTGTTTGTTTTGCTTCACACTAGACGGCTATGAAAATGCGAGGCGTCTGTGTGATTTGTATTATGTTAACTCTCCTGAACTAGAGCTTGAAGAACTAAATGGTAAGCCTGATGTTGTCTTTTCCTGAGAGAGCAGTGTTGATTACCTGAGAAGGAATGATAAGGATAATTTAGATTTGTTTTAATATAAAAGGACTTCGTATCAACTTCTTTATTGCCTATGAAAGGTGAGGGAGAATAATCAGTTAAAAAATATTTGTGTGTATGTGTGTGTGTAGTTACTGTAGTTGGATTCTTTCTGAAGGACATGTTGACCTTTTAGTCCTCATTTTTTTTGAATTGATAATGTTGATTCTTTGCTTATCTTTCATTGCCTGATTAGAAAAAAGATAAAGTGATTCCAAAAAAATACATTTTTTTTCACATTTGACTTTTATATGCACTTCAATAATGTAAGGTTTACCCTTGAAGATTTAATTTCCTGAATTGTAAATCATTTTTTACTGTTAAGGAAGTAAAAGAACTGGAGGTGTAAAAGAAGAAAGGAAAATGCATATTTATTTGAGAATTTCTTTATCTCTGATGGTTTTCTGTTGTTTTTTTTTTCCACCCTGACTAGTGTCTTTTGAACAAAAAAGGGTTTAGATTCCTTGGAAGGAGATTTATAAGTCTCACTGTTATTCCTAGAGGTAGGATAGTTTAGAAGGGGGAAAAACATTTTCTAAGTTATCATGACCCTTTAAGAAGAATAAAATTAAACAGGCTTTTACTAAGTTGTATTCTGGACAGCAATGGAAGAAGTTACCCAGTTGAAAGTAGAATTGCGTGGTGTTTTTCTAAATCCATCTTCATGCTTTTGGTCCATTAATGGTACCATTCAGTAAATAAGAATTACAATGTATATGTGATAGTTTGGGAACCTGAACTACTCTGGGAAGTTTCCAGATGTCCCATCCATATCTCCAAGGAGTATTTTATTCAGAGGGTAATCTAATTTTTGGCAGCTTTAGAATCCTAGGGTAATGTAAGTCTTATTCCTTTGCTCTGCTGTCCTTACACATTGTCTGGCCCCAGGCCCACCTGGATGCCTTTTAAATGAATGTAAAATGATTGTCACTTGATAAATTGATACTAGCTTATTTTTTTTTCTTCAGATCTATCTATATCCATGGATATGCCTGAAATAAAACAGAAAACCTTCTACCAGGGTGAAACATTTTTTTAAAAAATGGCTCTAAAAAATAAAAAAAGAATGTGTTTATGTGAGTTGGAGTAAGACTACTTTTTGGAGAGTAAAATTTAGACCTTAAGGTTGAGTGTTCTTTAGCAAGACTCACTGTCATAGAGAACAGAACGGTGGGTTGGTTAAATTGTTATGTAGGACTCATTGTCATGGTCAGGTATTAATCTAGGTGAGCATGGGGTTCAAACACTAATACAGTGAAGAACTTCTCCCTTAAATGATACTATCCTCCACAGTAAATGTTTTCTTTTCATCACTACACAATATATTCTTTAAAATGCTTTAAGCACATCTCTCTGTACTTTTATATTTTTCTCTTCTGCTCTATAGCAAAATCACCAGGACAGCCAATACAAGTGGTTTATGTACCATCCCATCTCTATCACATGGTGTTTGAACTTTTCAAGGTTTGTAAAATAGTATTACATAACCTTTCTAAGTCCTTTCCTGAGGTTAGGAATCTTCTCTGAAAGTAAAATACTCTACCGGGTTTTCCTCAGTTTCATTAAAAGATGTCATGTTCAGTGTCATATCACGTTCCTGGAGATCATGATGTCTTCTGAGTACTGATGGGCACCTCAGTATGGTGGTAAGCTCAGACTTGGGAGGCCTAAAGACCTGGGTGTGAATTCCAGTTCTGGCTCTTAATTATGTGTGTGACATTGGCTAAGTCGCTCAACCTTCTTGAGCCTCAATTTCCTCTTCTGGGAAACAGGGGTAATACTACCCAGGTAATTGTGAAGATTGGGGATAATATACTAAATGTCCAAAACAGTGTCAGCACATTATAGGTGCTCAATAAAGTTGTAACTTTTTTTTTTTTTTTACAGGGACAGAGAGAGAGTCAGAGAGAGGGATAGATAGGGACAGACAGACAAGAACAGAGGGGAGAAGCATCAATCATTAGTTTTTCATTGCCGTGACGACACCTTAGTTGTTCATTGATTGCTTTCTCATATGTGCCTTGACCGCGGGCCTTCAGCAGACTGAGCAACCCCTTGCCAGAGCCAGCGACCTTGGGTCCAAGCTGGAGAGCTTTTTGCTCAAGCCAGATGGGCCCACACTCAAGCTGGCGAGCTCGGGGTCTCGAACCTGGGTCTTCCGCATCCCAGTCTGACGCTCTATCCACTGCGCCACTGCCTGTTCAGGCATAAAGTTGTAATTTTATAAAACAAAATATTAAGAAGAATGATTCTTAACTTTCTGCCCTTAAAGGACCAGAGTCCTACTGCTGTATGCTTTTTTATTGTATTGAGAAAGTCATTTATATTGACTTACAGGGCTTTTGTTGTTATATTTTCTCTTTACAACAAAAATATGAAAACTAAAAATTATTATAGTAATATTGAGAGTACTTTTTTCCCCCGATAACACTTGATGATAGATAGGAAAGTGGGTGATGAGGCATAGTACAGGTTCCGTGGCTGAGATAAGCCTGTAGTCTCTCTTTCTTCAGTTACCTTGTCTTCAGCCAACAGCAAATAGAAGAGAGAAGAGATAATGAAAAAGAAAAATATACTGAAATAGAAAAACTGACTGAATAATGTCTTAGAACAGGAAGAGTTCAAGAATGCTCTTTTATTCTAAGACAGCAATAAAATATATCTAATCCTTCCCAAAATCTTTCAGTCAAAGTGATTAAATAAATTGGCACTTAAAGGATTAAAATTAATTTTTTCCTTGAAATTTCAGTCACTTAAAGATCTTGTTCTCCACGATACCTAATAAAAGAAATACTACCATATTGTATGAGACTTTATATAATGTCTGTAATAATGGCTTCCATATGGAACCTAATCTTAAATGGCCTTTGGTAGGGATGATAGACTCTTCTCAGGGATACTCAATCCTTATTGATGAGCCAGGGTTACACTTACTTCCAAATTTGGTCCCGTCGTTTGCTTTTTTTACTTTATCTAGTCTTATCAATTTCTATTCCAGTGCTACATGTTATTTTTTAATAGTGCTTATGATATGTTGGCAGTGTGTACCCTGTATCCTTTAGAAACCGATCAAACCTTTTTTTTTTTTTTTTTTTTTTTTTTTGCAGCAGAGACAGAGAGAGTCAGAGAGAGGGACAGATAGGGACAGACACACAGGAAGGGAGAGAGATGAGAAACATCAATTCTTCGTTGTGGCACCTTAGTTGTTTATTGATTGCTTTCTTATATGTGCCTTGACCGGGGGACTACAGCAGACAAAGTGACCCCTTGCTCGAGCCAGCGACCTTGGGCTCAAGCTGGTGAGCCTTGCTCAAACCCGATGAGCCCGTGCTCAAGCTGGCGACCTTGGGGTCTCGAACTGGTCCTCTGCGTCCCAGTCCGATGCTCTATCCACTGCACCATCGCCTGGTCAGGCCAAACCTTTTTTACAGTGTCAGTATTCTTCGTTTCAAACTAGTGGTAAATTGGATTAGTATCGACATCATAAAAAGACCATTGCTGTTAATACTCTATTAAAAAAACTTTTCTTCCAAGGCAATTTATAACAAAATGGTTCTTAAAAAAAAGGTGAAACTGTTTTCAAAAGTAAGGCTTGTCTTCTATTAAATTGTAAAAGCATTTGGATAGAATTTTCTGCTTTAATGTTAACAAGTTAAAAGTGTTGAGATATCTGGTTTTGCAAAATATACAGAATTTAGTTAGAATCTTTAAATCAAATATCTTGCAAATCCTCTAAAATTGATTTAATAATTTTTTAAAAAATAATTCTTTAGCCTGACCTGGCGGTGGCGCAGTAGATAGAGCGTCGGACTGGGATGTGGAGGACCCAGGTTCGAGACCCCAAGGTTGCCAGCTTGAGCGCGGGCTCATCGGGTTTGAGCAAGGCTCACCAGATTGAGCCCAAGGTCGCTGGCTCGAGCAAGGGGTCACTCGGTCAGAAAGCAATCAATGAACCACTAAGGTGCCACAATGAAGAATTGATGTTTCTCATCTCTCTCCCTGTCTGTCTGTCCCTATCTGTCCCTCTCTCTGACTTTCTCTGTCTCTGCCACATAAATAAATAAATAAATAATTAAAATTTTTAAATATGGTTATAAGAATTATGATTCTTTGGCCTATTTCCATCAAATTAAAAAAATTTAAATTTAAAGTAGTGCATATGTAGTTGGAAATTATAATTAGTTTCTGTCTTATTTTTAACTTGTAGTTTTAATGTAAACCTAATGTGTTTCAGAATGCAATGAGAGCGACCATGGAACACCATGCTGACAAAGGTGTTTACCCCCCTATTCAAGTCCATGTCACGCTGGGTAATGAGGATTTGACTGTGAAGGTAAATGCTTTTTTATTTTTTAATTGATGTACAGGTAGACACATAATTTTTAGAAGACACAATTTCTTAGGAGAAAGAAATCCTATCCTCCTAATAGTTGATAAGCATATTGCTTCATTTATCTGGCAGAATATGGAATTATCCCATAAGTCTGTTTCTATTCTGGTCCCTAATTCAAATGTTAAAGTAAATCCTGGAGACAGAAAGTTTAGCAGTGATCATGAATATTCCCTTTGATAAATAAAATCTAAAATATTTGGGAATTTGCCATATTATGGAGGTAGTACATAATTTTTTTATTTTTTAACAGTGCTTTTCAGTCTACTATTTTGATTATTCCATTTGATTCTCATAATGACTTTTATTTTCAGTTTTACAGATATCAGACTAAGACTGATTAGGTTATGATTACACAATGAATAAATGACACAGGACAAAATCAGGGCCTCTGACCCCAATGCCAGGCCTTTGATGTTACTCTTTTTTGTTTTCTTTTTAATTTTTTTATTTCTTGACATGAGAGAGAGAGAGAGAGAAACATCCATCTGTTTCTGTATGTGTCCTGACCAAGGATCAAACCGGCAACTTCTACACACCTGGAAGATGCTCTACAATGCTCTAACCAACCAAACTGTCTGGCCAGGGCATTTGCTTCCTTTTTTTAAGATTTCACTTACTGATTTTTAATGAGGGGGGGGGGGGGAGAGAGAGAGAGAAAGGGAAGAGGAGTGGGAAGCATCAACTTGTAGTTCCTTCTTGTATGTGCCTTAACTAGGCAAGCCTGGGGTTTCAAACTGGTGACCGCAGCATTCCAGGTCGATGCTTAAATCACGGCACCACGAAAGGTCAGGCTATTGCTCTTTTTTTTTTTTTTTTTAAAGACTTTATTTATTCATTTCAGGGAAGAGAGAGAGAGAGAAGGGGGAGGAGCAGGAAGCATCAATTCCCATATGTGCCTTGACCGGGCAAGCCCAGGGTTTTGAACCAGGGACCTCAGGGTTCCAGGTCGATGCTTTATCCATGGCGCCACCACAGGTCATGCTGTTGCTCTTTTTTAAATAGTCATTTCAGCCTGACCTGTAGTGGGGCAGTGGAGATTGAGATGATCATGTGGCTTTTGTTCTTTATTCTGTCACTTGGTTTATTACATTGACTGATTGATTTTCTTTTTTTTTTGAGTGGACTTTATTTTCCAGGCAAGAATGCAGCAGACAATGTAAGGGCAATCAAACTGAGCTCTCAATGGTGAGGCGACTCTCATCCGGGAGAGGGTTGAGGCGACCTCAGTTCTGAGTGGTGTAGGTTTAGGTCTAAGAAGGTATACATGGTGTAGCCGTGGTGCTGGAGATAGTTCTAGAAGGTGGTGGTGTGTAATGGCTCAGGAGGAGGGCCGCTTGTGCAGGCATTTTTGGTGGACTTTGCTTCTTGGAATTCGGTGACAGTTCCTTGTCACGCATTCCTGATTCTGTAGAGAGAGAAGCTGTAGGAGTAAGTCCTCAAAACACTCGTCCTTCTGGAAGCATAGTCAGCAACCTGGCCTGTCCTTACTGGAGCAAAAAGAGGGTCACCGTTGCAGTGGCTTGGAGGCAGGCGGGGCCACATTGATTGATTTTTGTTTGTTGAACCAAATTTGCATTTTGGGGATTTCTTTCTTTTTAGTTTCTTTTTGTTTTTGTTTGTTGTTTATTAAAGATTTTGCATTGATATTCATAAGGGGTATTTATTGTTTTGTTTTATTATTTTCTAGTGATGTCTTTTCTGGTAATACTAGCCTTCTAGAATGCATTGGGAAGTGTTCTCTCCTTTTCTGTATTTTAGAAGTTTGTGAAGGATTGATTGTTTATTCTGTTTTAAATATTTGGTGGAATCCACCAGTGAAGCCATCTGGGCCTGACCTGCTTATTGTGAAAAGATTTTCGATTACTAGATAGTTTAGTCTCTTCATTTATTGTTAAGTCTATTTAGATTTTCTGTTTCTTAGTGAGTCAGTTTCTGTAGTTTATTTTAGAATTTGTTCATTTCACCTATCAAATTTATTGGCGTACAATTATTCATAGTATTCCCTTGTAATCTCTATTATTTTTGTAAGAATGTCCCTATTTTCAGGCCCTGTCTGGTTGGCTCAGTGATAGTGTTGGACTGGTATGTGGATGTCTGTCTGGGATTTGATTCCTGGTCAGGGCACACGGGAGAAGCAACCATGCATGGAGTGTTTTATAGATAGCTGTTAGGTCTTGTTGGTTTATAGTGTTGTTTAATTCTTTTATTTCCTGTTCTTCTATCTAGTTGTCATAGCCATATTGAAAGTGGGGCATTGAAGTCACCAACTGTGACTTTGAATCGTCAATTTCTCCCTCCAATTTTGCTTTGTGTGTTTGGGAGCTCTGTTGTTAAATGTATATATCTTTATAATTTTATATCTTCTTTTAATTCTTTTTTTTTACAGGGACAGAGAGAGTCAGAGAGAGGGATAGATAGGGACAGACAGATAGGAACGGAGAGAGATGAGAAGCATCAATCATTAGTTTTTCGTTGCTGTTGCGACACCTTAGTTGTTCATTGATTTCTTTCTCACACCTGCCTTGACTGCGGGCCTTCAGCAGACCGAGCCACCCCTTGCTGGAGCCAGCGACCTTGGGTCCAAGCTGGCAAACTTTTGCTTAAGCCAGATGGTACCTTGCTCAAGCTGGCGACTTCGGGGTCTCGAACCTGGGTCTTCCGCATCCCAGTACGATGCTCTATCCACTGCGCCACCACCTGGTCAGGCTATATCTTCTTGATATATTGACCTTTTATTATTGTAAAATGCCCTTTGTCTCTAACAACAACTTTTGTCTTCAAAATGTATTTTGTCTAATGACCAGGCTGTAGCGCAGTGGATAGAGCATTGGACTGGGACGTGGAGGACCTGGGTTTGAGACCCCAAGGTTGCCAACTTGAGCATGGGCTCATCTCATTTGAGCAAGGCTCACCATCTTGAGCCCAAGGTCACTGGCTCGAACAAGGGGTCACTCAGTCTGCTGTAGCCCCCTGGTCAAGGCACATATGAGAAAGCAATCAATGAACAACTAAGGTGCCTCAACGAAGACTTGATGCTTCTCATCTCTCTCCCTTCCTGTCTGTCCCTATCTCAGACTCTCTGTCTCTGTCGCAAAAAAAAAAAAAAAATCTATTTTGTAATATAACCACCCCAGCTCTCTTTTGGTTTCTGTTTTCATGGTATATCTTTTTCAAGCTTTTATTTTCATCCTATTTGTGTCTTTGAATCTGAAGTTTCTCTCAGATAGCGTAGTTAGATCATGTTTTTTAAATCTGTCTAGCCAGTGTCTAACTTTTCATTGGAATTACATTTTATGTAATTAATGTAGGATTTGTTTGCCATTTTGTCATATGTAGTCTATATATCTTATGTCCTTTTGATTCTTTATTTCTTCATTACTGATGCATTTTTTGTTAAAATAATATTTTCTAATGTAGCATTTTAATTTTCTTGTTTCTTTTATTTTTTTGAGTTATTTTCTTAGTGGTTGTCCTAGATTGCAAGTAACATCTTTATTTACACAGATCTAGTTCAGACTAATACCAACTTAATTTCAGTGGTATACAGGGTGGGGCAGAGTAGGTTTATAGTTGTTCATATGGAAAATAATAAAATAATTAATAAATAATAGAAGAATAAACTGTGTTTTGTGTACTCACAACTGTAAACCTACTTTTGCTCAATCCAGTATATTTTGTTCTTACATAGGGTCCTTTCCCTTCCCCTCTCCATCTTCTGTGGTGTTGTCATTAAACATACATCTTTATATAGTGTATGTCCAACAAAAAAATATACTCTACTATACTATCTTTTGTATTTATCTATATAGTTACTTTTCCTGGTGGTCTTTATTTCTTCAGGTGGATTTTATATACTGTCTAGTGTTCTTTCATTTTAGGCTGAAGTATCCCCTTTAATATTTCTTGATAGGGTAGGTCTACCAATGGTTTACTCTCTAATTCTTGAAGGAGGATTTTGCTGGATATAGACATCTTGGTGTTAGCCTTTTATTTCAGCACTTTGAATATATGAACCCTACTTAACCTTTAGATTCTGCTTGTCCAGAATGTCAAGGTCAATCAGAGGTGAAAGCTTAGGACCGCTTCAGATTATTCCTGAACGTGAGCATAGCCCTAGGAATGAACATGACCTTCTGGATTCTCAGGACATCTCTGAGCTTTTCTAAGCTACGCACATTTAATTCCCTTGCTTTCCTTATTAAGCTTTTTTGGATAGCCTGTTGTTTGCCTTAACCGATCTGTACTGCCTAGGGGGCCCTCAAATTAATTTACCTCTTATTGTTTTTGACAAATGTTTCTGATGATGGGGAGTGGTTTTATGCAATATACATTTTGCATTGGGAGTTCAGAGTTGGGTCAGAAAAATGCAGTGGCTGCAAAGCTGCTGATTTCATTTAGGTTGCAAATTATTGATGGTGGTTGGAATGGCGCAAATTAAAGCACCACAGATCTCATTGTTGTTTTTCCTGACATGTTCCCAAGATTGCTCTAAGACCTCAGTTAATTTCCAGAGCTGAATAGAGTTGATGCTGACAATTTTTGTGTTTTTCCTGGTGCTTTCATGGAGGAAAGACTTCAAAGCTCCTTTCTCCACTATTCTTGCTGATGTCATTACTGCTATTCCTCTTGAGAAGACTTATAGTCATTCCAGTTCCCATTCCTTTTTTTTTTTAATGTTTTATTTATTTTTTACAGGGACAGAGAGAGAGTCAGAGAGAGGTATAGATAGGGACAGACAGACAGGAACAGAGAGAAATGGGAAGCATCAATCATTAGTTTTTCATTGCCGTTGCGACACCATAGTTGTTCATTGATTGCTTTCTCACACATGCCTTGACCGCGGGCCTTCAGCAGACCGAGCAACCCCTTGCTGGAGCCAGCGACTTTGGGTCCAAGCTGGCAAGCTTTTGCTCAAGCCAGATGGACCCGTGCTCAAGCCGGCGAGCTCGGGATCTCAAACCTGGGTCTTCCGCATCCCAGTCTGACGCTCTATCCACTGTGCCACTGCCTGGTCAGGCCCCATTTCTTTTTATTTCTTTTTTTATTTATTCATTTTAGAGAGGAGATGAGAGAGAGAGAGGGAGAGAGAGAGAGAAAGGGGGGAGGAGCTGGAAGCATCAACTCCCATATGTGCCTTGACCAGACCAGTGCAGGGTTTTAAACTGGCGACCTCAGTGTTCCCAGGGCGACGCTTTATCCACTGCACCACCACAGGTCAGGCCCCATTTCTTTTTATATGACCACTTTTAATTGTAAGGTTTTATTTAACTGAAACTTTTAAGATCTTTTTTTTTTTCGACTCAGTTCTGAAATTTCATAATGATGTAACTAGGTGTGGGCCTTTCCTTACTCATTGTGCTGGCCCCTTTAGAATTAAAATTCTGGCCTGACCTGTGATGGTGCAGTGGATAAAGCGTTGACCTGGAACACTGAGGTCACCAATTTGAAACTCTGGGCTTGTCCCATCAAGGCACATATGGGAGTTGATGTTTCCTGCTCCTCCGCCCCTTCTCTTTCTCTCTCTCTCCCTCTCCCTCTCCTTCTCCTCCTCCTCTCGAAAATGAATAAATAAAAATCTAAAAAGAAATTATTTCTACTGTTTTTTTAATACTTACATCTCTACTATTTCACTTTCTGATAGTCAAATTTGGAGGATGTTGAGCTTTAAGAAATTATCCTCTCTTTTGATTGTATCTTTTTCTCATGTATTTTTATCTGCTTAACTTTTTATTCTATAAGATTTCCTTGACTTTATTTTTATTTATGTTTAAAATTTTTGTTTATTGAGTTTAGCCAGAGAAGGAAGGGAGGAAGAAGGAAGGAGAGAGAGAGAAAGAGAGAGAGAGAGAGAAAGAGAGGACAGGAACATCAATCCCTTCCTATATGTACCCTGACTGGGGATTAAACTGGCAACCTCTGTGCTTCAGGCCAATGCTCTAACCAGTGGAGTTATCTAGCCAGGGCAAGATTTCCTTGGCTTTAAACCCCCAGCCCTTCTATTGGTTATTTTAGTTTCACTATTTTTTTTTTTTCAGCCAAAGAAAGAGAGGGCACACAGGGACAGACAAGATGGGAGAGCGATGAGAAGCATCAAGTGATATTTGTGGCACTTTAGTTGTTTATTGATTGCTTTCTCATATGTACCTTGACCGGGGGGGGGGGGCTCCAGTCAAGCCAGTGACCCCTTGCTCAAGCCAGCTACCATGGGGTCATGTTTATGACCCCACACTCAAGCCGGTACCCCGTGCTCAAGCTGGTGAGCTCATGCTCAAACTGGATGAGTCCGCACTCAAGCTAGCAACCTCAGGGTTTCGAACCTGGGTCCTCAGGGTCCCAGGGCAACCCTCTGTCCACTGGGACACCGCCTTGTCAGGTTCACTATCCTACGGTAAACTTCCTTTATTATTATTCTTTATAATAGTATTCCATTTTAGTTTTATTTTCTTTTATAAATAAAAGGATACTCTGAGGATATTAATGATAGCTATATTTTAAAAAATTAATTTATCTCTACTATCTGCATTGTTATCTCTGAATTGATGAAAAAATTTATTTGTTGATTTTAGAGATAGAGAGAGAGATACATTGACTTGTTGTTCCACTTATTTATGCATTCAGTGGTTGATCCTTTATGTGCCCTCAGCCTTAGTGTACCGGGAAAAGGCTCTAGCCATCTGAACTACCCAGCCAAAGCTGAATTTCTTTTTTCTTTTTATCTCTCTGCCTGTTCATTGAAAAGAGTGAGGCAAAAATAAATGTATGGCTATACCATCTGTTTGCTGAAAATGTAAGGTGGATATGTCACTTTTTTCCCAGCCCAGATGCTAATGTGTGACTTTTTTTTTTGGTTAGTTATGTGTCAGCCACATGCCCACTAAAGTTTACTTGATTCAAAATAAGTTCCATATGTCTTCTGCTTTGGGACTTTAGTTTTGCTACAGTGTGATCTTTCTTCCAGCTTTTTCTGCTTCTGTTTCTTGTGCTTTAGCATACTGCTCTGCATATGTTTTCTATTACTTGTGGTCCTCCATCACCACATGGGTCCAGGTTCAGTGAGTCCTGGGCACTCAGCAGAGACTCGTTCTGTTTGGTACAAAGAAAGGTTTGTAATGACCAAGTATTTCCATTTCTAAGTATGTATATATTCTGAAGGTTTAAAAACATATTTTCAAGCAAAAACTTAGACATGAACTCAGCAGTATATTCACATTTGCCAAAAAATGAAAAGAGCCCAAGTGTCCATCAACTGATGAGGGAGACAGTAAAATGTGATATATATATATATATATATATATATATATATATATATATATATATATATATGTATATATATATATATAAAAAATAGGATATTATTCGGCCATAAAAAGAATGAAGCATTGGATATGGTTGTAGCAACATTGAAAAAATGCGAAGTGAAAGAAACCAATCACAAAATGTTATTTGTCACATGATTCTATTCATATGAAATATCCAAAATAGGCAAATATAAAAGGGCAAGAAGTAGACTGGTGGTTGCATAGGATTGTAATCAATAAAGTGTCCAGGGTTTCTTTTTTCTTTCTTTCTTTTTAAGTCAAGGGAGATAGTGAGGCAGACTCCCTCATACGTCCTGACTAGGATCTACCCAGCAACCCCATCTAGGGCCAATGCTCAAGTACTGAGCTATTTTTAGCGCCTAAGGCCATGCTTAAATCAATTGAACTGGCTATGGGAGGGGATGAGGGAGAGGAAGTAAGGGAGAAGCAGATGGTCTCTTCTCCTGTGTACCCCGACTAGGAATTGAACCCAGGATATCCATATGCTGGGCCGACGTTCTATCAGTGAGCCACTGGTCAGGGCTCTAGGGTTTCTTTTTGAAGTAATGAAAATATTCTAAAACTTTCTGTGTTGATGGTTGCACATATCTGTGAATATATTAAGAACCATTCAGTTGTACATTTTAAATGAGTGAATTGTAAAATATGTGAATTACATTTAAAAAAATTTTCTTATATATTTGGGGGCAGGAGGAAGGGACAGAGGAAAGCATATAGAGAGAGAAGTAGCAATTTGTTCCACTTAGTTGTTTTATTTAGTTATGCACTTATAGGTTACTCTTTGTGCCCTTAACAGGGATTGAATCTGTGACTTTGGCACTCTGGGATTAAGTTGTTGTATCCACTGAGCAACCCAACTAGGGTCATGAATTGCATTTCAATAAAGCTGTTAAAAAAATGTTCATAGGGTCTTCAGTAGACTGTTCTAGAAGCCCCTTATAAAAACCCTACCTATATATTGGGTATGTCTCTACCCATTACTCTTCCTCTTCACATCCAAGGTCATATGAGTGTATCTGCTCTTGTTATCTCTTTATATGTTAAGTGGTTACTTTAATATTCTTCAGTAGAGTTTGACCAGGCGTGGCGCAGTGGATAGAGCATCAGACTGGGATGCAGAAGACCCAGGTTTGAGACCCCGAGGTCGCTGGCTGCAGCAAGGGGTTGCTCAGTCTGCTGAAGGCCTGTGGTCAAGGCACATGTGAGAAAGCAATCAATGAACAACTAAGGTGTCGCAATGGCAACGAAAAACTAATGATTGATTCTTCTCATCTCTGTCCGTTCCTGTCTGTCTGTCCCTATCTATCCCTCTCCCTGTCTCTCTCACTGTCTCTGTAAAAAAAAAAATCCTTCAGTAGAGATTTCATCCCCATCAGTTACCCTAAACTTCAGGATCAAGGTCTGTGTTTTTGCCTCATTCTTTTAGTTTGTTAAAATTATTGACATTTTCCACCTTTTATACCTCTGCTGAAAATCCTGTGGGAAAAAATGTGTTTTCTGTCTTAAAACTCTAGCTGCTCTTTCAGATTATATGCTTGGCCTATATTCAATAAATAATGTAAGTGTTTTAGCCACATATCTTTTAGATTAAAATGTAAATGTCTTTGTTCATTCACTGTTGCTGTTTTAATAAACTTGACATTGGAAAAAGATGTTGAGTAAGAGACTTCAGGAGCTCTAGGGGAGAGTTCACGGTTAGTAAATTTCCTGCCTTCAGAGCTGTCATCAAGTTTGCAGTGATTCCTTCCCCTAGGACCGAAAATTCACATGACCTAGCCCAGGGAGCCCAGTGTTGTGGGGAACAGGAAGTTAAGGATGGCAACTTTTGGTTAGATGATATTGCAAAGTGGTGATTTACTAAAGAGAAAACTTTAAAAATAATTGGCAAACTTCTCTTCCTTAGCTGTCTTGTTGACATTGCTCCCCACTACGGCTCTCTTTCAGAATCTGTTCTTTTTTTCCCCTTGGCATAGGCTTATGTTTCATTGAGTCTAGATGCTTTTCTTCAAATTATCTGAATCAGAGATTTTTAATTTTCATATCTTTCTCAGTATATTTGTCATCAGTGTGCCACTTTTCTTGTAAATATATATAGACCCAACATCTGTTTGCCTGTCTGTCTCTCTGGTGTTATTTCCTCCCTCCTTATTCCCCAGAGAACTCAGACCCCCTGGTATACAATCTCTTACAAATCTCTTGGAGACCCTTTTGACCACTTTAAAAATCTACTGGTTCAGGTTTGTTGTCTTTCAAAGCAAAGGAGATTACCTTTATTTGCCTTTATCAGTTTTTAACTCTATTGCTATGTCTTAGTTTACCCCTTCACCTCCGATAAGAAGACATCTCTCAGAGTCACCTCTGTCCTTTCTGCTCCGCTCTCTGGTTTTCTCCTGTTTGCCTATAGCTAGAAGTCACTTTTTATTTTATACCATCTGGATGACAGAAGGTTAAGGAAAACCAGGAAATATTTATTGAATTCTACCTTTTTATCTTAATATCTATTCTCATATGTTGTTTATTTAGTTAGTATTTATAGAACCTTCAGACTTCTTATGATGTTAGCAGCAAATGTGCAGCAGAGCATTGAATTAAAGGATGACTAATTAACAAATTGATGTATCTCAAAAAATACCCAAACTTCTTTATTCATCTTACTAAAATAAATCTCTTCACAGGGCTTTGAATTCATGGCCAAGAACAATTTCAAGCATAATGCAACAGACAAGTTTTAAATAAAGTTCTTATATATTTTTATACTGCAATTATCTAATTATAGATATATCAGAGGAAAGTCTTCAAATGTTATTTCAAGGCAGATTTTTATTTTAAAAATTAAAATAGCTATGCGATTTTCATAATGAAAGAAATAAATAGCAGGTCCTTGAATAACATCATTTATTTAACAATGTTTAGTTGTAACATTGATGAAATGCCATGGGAACTTACCTCTTCTTTATGTCATTAGCTTATGATAAAATTGTTTTTCTTATACATTATTTCACCACAGTTTCAAGAACCTATCGATGACATTAAGTGAGGACTTACTGTATAAATATACTGTAAAGATTTTTAAAGACTATATAAAAACTTAACTAGAAGTCATCTAGCCTACTGACTTTTTAATACATTCAGAACTATTTTTATATCTGTGCATATCTATATAGCTATGTTATAAGCAGATTTGTTTGTATATGACACCTATGTTAATATTATAAATTTAGATTTTGTAACAAGGAAAGTGGCTGTAGTAGATCAGACTAGAAGGCAAACAACAACTAGAAAAGTAAGTACATGTAAATTGTGAAGGAAAACAAAATAAAGACAATCTGTAAATAAATTATTAAATCCAGTCTACCATATAATTTGAATTGGAAAAATGACATAAGCACAATATAAAAACCTATGTATTTATAAACTCGCCAGACAGTTGTCTGGGGGGTCTGTGCTGGGAACTGGCTAGTAAATGAGATTCTACAACACAGTGAAGTGGTTCTGTTTTTTTCTTTCCTGAGAATGAAAATTACACTGTTATTTTCCATAATAGTAGTTTTGGAAAAGAATTCAGAAACTAAAAACCCAAAAGAAGAAAATCACTCATAATTCCATAGACAAAATGATTATATATCATTACACTTTTTTATAATTTTAAGTTTTACGAAATTAGAGTAACCACTTCATTAAATTTTGCTGTTTAACAAGATTTTGTGAACATCTCTCATGCCAGTACATACAGTGCTATATAATAGTCAATGGCTAAATAGTGTTCTATTTTAGAATGTACATTAATTTGCTCAAATAGTCCTCTCTTTAGGTTATAGTCCGGTGTTAGCTATTCTCATACATTCTTTGCATACTTTTCTAATTATATATTTTTTAGGATAAACATTTTTGGGTCAGAAGGTTTATGCATTTTTTATCTGGTTGTCAAACTGCCCACCATAAAGGAATAATAAACTTATTTTTATATCCAAGATAGGCTTAGTTTATGCTGCATTTTGTGGTATATACTGCTGTGTCAGTGTGTCTTCAGTAGAAGCCACAACGTTGAATTTGTATTATGATGGAGTTTGTTATGTATTAGAATTCTACATGCTTTATGAGTTGTTGACTCCAGCAGTAAGGGAAATGTTTACATTTGCAACTTGGATTGCATGATAATTCATTTTGAAAAGCTGTACTCTCTGGCCAGCAGTTAAACTGTGATACTGAGCATGTGTCAGTATTTTGCTGTTTATGGGACTTGGTCATAGTGTGTGATCCTTTCTCATCTTAGATGAGTGACCGAGGAGGTGGTGTTCCTTTGAGGAAAATTGACCGACTCTTCAACTACATGTACTCCACTGCACCCCGTCCTCGTGTCGAGACGTCCCGGGCAGTGCCCCTGGTATGTGGTCAAGAAATAATGAAGTGTGTTTTTGTGAACTGCCAATAAACAACACCAAACGGTTACCAAATAAATCAGTTGAGCCGTTGGGTAGGGTATACCACAAGGAAGAGGGGAAGATGTTAGAAATAAACACTTTCACCTCTTAATTTAAAGAGCTTTTGGTTATTTTTTCCTTTTGGTTGAAGAGCACAAGATAGAATATTGTTTTAGAGGTCTCATTGCCAAGCTTGATAGTTGACATGTCAGTAGCTTCCATGTGGTAAACCGCATTTTGACATACTGTTTCTTTTGTGTGTGTGTGTGTGTGTGTGTGTGACAGAGACAGAGAGGGACAGATAGGGACAGAGACAGAAAGGAAGAGAAAGAGACAAGAAGCATTAATTCTTCGTTGTGGCACCTTCATTGTTCATTGATTGCCTTGGTCGGGGGGTGGGGGGAGCTATAGCAGACCGAGTGACCCTTTGCTCAAGCCAGTGACCTCAGGGTTTCAAACCTGGGTCCTCTGCATCCCAGTCTGATGCTCTATCCACTGCACTATCGCCTGGTCAGACTTGACATACTATTTCTAATGTGAAGACTAAATTAATAGTTTTAGTGGTATTTGGTCAACACTGATTTACTCTTTAGTGTTGATTTTTTTTCTCAAATACTTATAATAGATCTCATATTTGAGACTCAGAAATAAGACTAGAGTTCTGATCAATTTAATCACCAACCTGGAAATGGCTCAAATTATAATTGCTTTGCTGACATTTTAAAATTTTTAGAGAGAGATGGAGGGAGAGAACATTGATTGGTTGAATCTTGTTTCCGTCCTGAGTGGGGATCAAACCTGCAACCTTGGCATATCAGTACAGTGCTTTAGCCAGGGCCTTTTGCTGTATATTTTATTCATCTTAATAGTCATCTGTTTTCAAGTTTAATAAGATTAGCTTTTGAATTTACTCCTTCCTTGTGCTCTGACCCCCAGAAAAATGCTTTGCCAAATCTCTGACCTGTAATTCTAGAACTGTTTTTCTAGGCTTGGAGTCTTCTCTGGCATATACAGTGAAGTTACGTGGTAACATGATGAAACATAGTATAAGATGAATCTATTTGAGACTCTAGGAAGTTACTAGAAGGACTTCATTATAATAGTTTACCTGTTACACACCACAAATTCTGTAGCTACAAGGGTCAGCCAATGCATAAGTAAGTGGAACAACAAATTGATGTTTCTTTCTCTAAGTCAATAAAAATTACAAAAAAATAAAGCATCTCTAATTTTACTCTAAAAGTAAGGGGAGAGAGAGAGGAATATACTGCTTTTGTAGTAAACAAATATTGTAAAATTTGTGTGGCGAGTGGCATAGCATACTAATCCAGATCCTGGATCTAAACTGTCTGGTTCCACTCCTGACTTTCCTACATTTTAGCTCTGTAGCTTTGGGAAAAGTAGGGACCTTTTAATACCCTAGTGCCCTGGTCGGCCAGCTGTGTCTTGCGAGCCACATGCGGCTCTTTGGCCCCTTGAGGGTGGCTCTTCCACAAAATACCATATGCTGGCGCTACCTCGATAAGGAATGTACCTACCTATATAGTTGAAGTTTAAAAAATTTGTCTCTCGCCTGACCTGTGGTGGCGCAGTGGATAAAGTGTCGACCTGGGAACACTGAGGTCGCCAGTTCAAAACCCTGCACTGGTCTGGTCAAGGCACATATGGGAGTTGATGCTTCCAGCTCCTCCCCCCTTTCTCTCTTTCTCTCTCTCTCTCACTCTGTGTCTCCTCTCTAAAATGAGTAAATAAAAAGAAAAAATAAAAAGATCCTTTTTTAAAAAAAAAAATTTGTCTCTCAAAAGAAGTTTCAGCCTGACCTGTGGTGGCACAGTGGATAAAGCGTCGACCTGGGAACACTGAGGTCGCCAGTTCAAAACCCTGCACTGGTCTGGTCAGGGCACATATGGGAGTTGATGCTTCCAGCTCCTCCCCCCTTTCTCTCTCTCTCTCTCTCTCTCTCTCTCTCTCTATCTATCTCCTCTCTAAAATAAATAAAAATAATAAAAAAAAAGAAGTTTCAGTCGTTGTACTGTTGCTATTTGGCTCTGTTGACTAATGAGTTTGCCGACCACTGCCCTAGGACACGGATGGACCTGGAAATATTACACTAAGTGAAATAAGCCAGTCAGAGAAAGACGAGTACCATATGATTTCACTTCTATGTGGAATCTAATGAACAGAATAAACTAACAAAATAGAAACAGACTCTTAGATATATAGAGAACAGACTGACAGCTGTCAGAGGGGAAGGGGGTTGCGGGCCAGGTGATAAAGGTAAAGGATTAAGCAAAGAAAATAACCTCAGACACAGACAATGGCGTGGTGATTGAGGGAAAGGGGAAGGGAGGGGAGGTAGAAGAAATAAATGGTGATGGTAGGAGACTTGACTTGGGGTAGTGAACACACAGTGTAGTTTATAGATGGTGTGTTGTAGAGTGGTACACCTGAAACCTGTATAATTTCATTAACCAGTGTCACCCTAATAAATTCAATTAAAATAAATTTTAAAAATCAAGTTACTGTAAGGCTTACTTTTAATATATAGAAAAAATACCTTTTGTAGTGTCTGGCACAAAGTCAGTGCCATATAAGTGTTGTTTAGAATGCAGAAGTTAAGTGAATGTTTAAGAAAATTGGAGGCTTGACATGGCACAGACTACCCTATGCATCTACAGCCTTACAGAGGGGAAGACTGTTATTAAGTTCTCTCAGAACCTCCTTCTTGATATCCTGACCATTTTGTAAGTGGACCCAGTAAACTGTCAGACATTGGGGCAGATGGAGAAAGACTGCCTGACATCCACAGGAGTGGTCATCTGCCTGACTATTGAGAGCATCTTCCACGTGGTGCCTTCTGGTGGGCATCTATATGGGCAGAATATCCTCACACTGTAAGCCTGCTTAGAGAGGACCATCCACATTTCCTTCTTCCAGACTGCCTTTTCATCAGCTATCCAACTGTGTTTCCTCCAAGTCTCTGACCAGCCAGCCAGCCCTTTCGCCACCTGTGAGTCCATTTAGGTGCTGAACCTCAAGTTCTGCCTACGGGTAGGATTTACTTCTGCCCTGAAGAGGCTCTAGTGAAAGGGCAGTTCACTTCTGGCTGGCATTGGCCTCCGGTGTAGACCCATCAGTGGGACAGGCCCATGCTGTTTTCTCCGAATTATATCTAGGGGAAGTCCCACGAGTCCATAGGTGTGGTTGAGGGAGAGGCAGTGATGAAGGGGACCAGGCCATGGGACCCAGAGCCACCTGCTTGTGCAGTTTTCTTGGGGCCATATCTGAAACTAATTAATGTATTAGTCAGGGTCCCAACAGAGAAGAGATTTTAATAATGATAATTAAGGAAGGCTTATTTACACAGACAAATTACAGAGCTGTGAGTAGGGCTAGTACAGGAAGCCAGGGCTAGCAGCAGTAGAACTATTACTGCCCAGAATCAAAGGGAGGAGAAGTTAGCAGAACCCAGAAAAGGAGAAGGTTGCAGAGCAGCTGCGGGGACCCAACCTGTCCAAGGGAGGCCACCTCAGCTGGAAGGAAGCAGGGGAATGAATGCTTTGACTTCCCCTGAATTCCTACTGGGTTCTCCGTTTTCTAGATCCACTGCAGAGGACATGGGAATCCATTAGTCATCAATTCAGGTCAGCCTCCCTGGGCAAGGAGAAATGTGGAGAATAGATAGTTGATTTGGAGGGGTGAGCAGAAACTCTGGTTAGAAAAATCAAGTAATACGTGGTTGGAGATAAGCAAAGCCGGAGGCTGGATTTGTTTATAGTACCCTAATTCCTGAATCCACATGAGCTTTTAACTAAAGTGTTACTTGGAATGTCATCGAATATCTCATTTGGTGATAAAAACTGTTTTGACATTTATTTGAAGGTTTGCTTTGTATTGAAAAATTGGTAGGATTTGTCCAGGTCAAGAAGGTTATTGCAAATACTGGGAACAGGATGAACAGACACAGAGTAGAAAATAGCATACGTTTGAAGAACTTAAGAGCAGAAAATTTAGTTCAGCTGGATTGGAAGGAGGAGGCGGAGACCTGATCTTACTGAGTCTTGAAAACTCCTTTTAGAACAGGGGTCGGGAACATATGACTCGCGAGCCAGATGTGGCTCTCTTGATGGCTGCATCTGGCTCGCAGACAAATCTTTAATAAAAAAAATAGTAATGTTAAAAATATAAAAAACATTGTCATGTATTACAATCCATTCATTTCCTACCACTCATGGTTGTGAGTGGCTGGAGCCAATCACAGCTGTCCTCCGAGACAACACCAAATTTTTATTGAATAATGCAAAACCTACACGGGTTGTTGTATGGCTCTCATGGAATTACATTTTAAAATATGTGGCGTTTATGGCTCTCTCAACCAAAAAGTTTCTTGACCCCTGTTTTAGAAGCTTGGATTTTTATTTCAAGCCAATGGATGGGGAATGGGGATGTGCTTTGAAGATTTAAAAGTTTTATTTACTTATTTATTTGAAAAATTGATTTGAGAGAAGAGACAGAGAAAGGCGGGAGAAGCAATTCATAGTAGTACCGGGCAAGCCCAGGGCTTTGAACCAGCGACTTCAGCATTCCAGATCTGTGCTTTATCCACTGTGCCACCACAGGTCAGTTATGTGCTTTGAAGATTTTTAAGCAGGGAAGTGACTTGTAAGTGTGAGAATTAAGACAGCTGTTATGAATCTCTCCTTGTTCAGAACACAGGCTGCAAATTCATGGTATAAAGTCATGAGATGTTGCTCTTAGGCTCCAATAAGGCTTTTTTTCTACTCTTGCTCCTAAAAGAGAGAACATGTTTTATATGATATTGCCCAAAGTAGTGTTGGGATACTCTAGAGCAGGCCAGTGAAGAAAAGTAATATGCTTTTCCAGAGCTCCCCAAGTAATGAAGACTTCTAAATGACTTGAGGGGAGTAATCTAATGTAGTACTCAGCTAGGCTCCAGCTTAGCTGAGTACTACATTAGAAATACTTAGGTATTAGTCAGTCTCTTAGACACAGGCTCTGACAGTACTGGGGTAATCAGTAGCATTTATTTTTATTAAATATTTCAGTGTGTGGCTTTCTGAATAGAATTTCATTTTCCTCACACAACAGGCTGGTTTTGGCTATGGATTGCCCATCTCCCGTCTTTATGCACAGTACTTCCAAGGAGACCTGAAGCTGTATTCTCTCGAGGGCTATGGGACAGATGCAGTGATCTACATTAAGGTACTAGCTCTAGTTTTCTTGAGTGAGTGAGACTTGTTTTGATAAGAAGATGCCAATATTTAACTGTAATGAAAATTTCCTCCACTGCATGCTATAGAAATAGAAGTGTATGTTTTTTAATGTTTTCTTTTTTAGATTTTATTTATTCATTTTAGATAGGTAAGAGAGGGAGGGAGAGAGAGAGAGAGAGAGAGAGAGAAGGGGGGAGTAGCAGAAGCAGGAAACATCAACTCCCATATGTGCCTTGACCAGGCAAGCTCAGGGTTTCGAACCAGTGACTCAGCATTCCAGGTCGACACTTTATCCACTGTGCCACCACAGGCCAGGCCGAAGAATATGTTTTTTTACATAGGACTTTATCTTTTCTGACAAATTATTTCCTTGACTATGGGAAAAGAAATAAGCTAATTTGTAGTGGTCAGGACTATGGTTGTTAATAGAAAAAAGTTGGGTTGAAGTGGGGAATCATAAGAAGTTTTATGTTTTACAATTTAATTTTAACAGGATGCGCACAAATGGACATTGACCCATTGCAAATCTTTGGATGTACTGCTCAGACCTTTTCACCTTTTCTTTAGGTCTGCCAGAAGCTGTACTTAGAGTGCTTTTCAGAGAACTTGCCTCCTCTTTATTGGCACTTTGTGAAGTAATGCTTGATTTAATTATATATTTATAATGACAGCTGTAATTGCATAAAGAGATTTGGGAACAAGCACAGGTGATTCTTGATAAGCCTATATAACTCACCTGGTGGGAACAAAAGCACTAAGCCTACCGGCCTTGGATGTTCCATGTGTTTATGTAGAGATCAGTGTATTTTACAGGGTGGAGAGCACTGAGGCCCATCAATCCACTGGATTGGTTAAGCTGTCGGTATCTAATTATTTAGTGACGCTAGTTTCTTGTTCTAACCACTAGATGGCACCCATTTTATAGACAATACTGAAGACTATTGGAAAAAATAAATTTATCTGAAAAAGTTAAATTTTTTCAACATTATAGTTTTTTTTCTCAGTTTTAAGGAACTTAAAGGCAGCATGAGGGCAATATTTTTATCACTATATGTAACATCTTTGACCCAGTCTTAGACCAAACGGTGCTGGCAGTTCAGGCATATTTAAGGAGAATATATAGGTGAAAGGTTTTTAGTTGCATTTTGAAAAAAATAGATGACAGGAAAGGAAGTCTTATTGAGCCATTAATATCGTCAACATCAGACGCTTCGGTAGCATTATCAGAATGCTAAGTTCTGATACTAAATTGAAATTTATAGTTCAATATTTTCTATATCTTGGGGAATACCTATAACTTAAGGTTAAAATTCTACTGAAATATCCCAACTTGAAGAACATAATGAGGAACATAGTTATTTCAAGTCCCAGTGGTTTACAGGAAGTTGCAATAGAGCAGTGAATTGTAATGATATGTTGGAAACATGAATTTACGCATGATGCAGAAACACCTATGCCGTAGCTGAAACTGGTGGCTTTAATGGGAAGAGAGAAAGACACAGGATCAAAGCCAGGGCCAAGAATGGTTTATGCAAAAGCCAAGATGCCTTAGACATAGTGTTATACTGTATTTATTGATGATAATATTATGTTGAAATTTTCAAAGTACAGTGACTATATTGAAAATAGTATTTATTCTAATAAATTAAAATAGAATTCATTATATTATTGTACCATTACATAGATTAAGGTACATATGTCAATTCTTATGCCTCTATACTTACACAACTTCTTAAATTAACCTTCTGTTCTGGGTCATGTTTTGTAAGAGACATCTATTACACTTGTGTAAAATTTCAATCCAGTTGGTTCCAGGCTGGCTGGGGAATTACTGCAAGACAAGTTCAGTGAACACGCCTATTAGGCAGCGCCATAAACTTAGTCAATAGCATGTTTCAAATATGTGCACTATTTAAAAATGTACTGAGATGTTGTTATGATTAATGAAATACAAAGTGAATAAAATATTGTTTAATTTGTAATAACTTTTTAAAATAATCACTATATTTTTTCTTAAATTATGGATCCTAAAAACATACCAGACTTAGGTCCTGCTTTTCTTTCAGGCTTTATCAACTGAATCAATAGAGAGACTCCCAGTGTATAACAAAGCTGCCTGGAAGCATTACAACACCAACCATGAGGCTGATGACTGGTGTGTTCCCAGCAGAGAACCAAAAGACATGACAACGTTCCGCAGTGCCTAGAAGCATTTGGGACTCCTAGGAAATCCAAATGTGGCTTTTATCTGAAACTTGGAAGGGTTGGTTGGTGTTCAGAACTACATTATACCAAATACGTTATGTGTCTTCTTCACAACTATTTGGGTAGAATAAATGCAAACTGAATTCCATTTATGCCTTTTAAAGGATGAAATTGTACCTATTGGACACTTATATTTTCACAGTTAGTTGAACATATTTTTAAACAACAATAGTTTTGGCCAACATTCCCCTTTATAGTAGACTTCAGAAGAGTGTTAAGTCTTTGGGTTTCTACAGGAAGCTTTGTGGTTTTGTAAAATACTATTCATTTATGTCTGCTGAAAACATTTTCTTAATAATACTGATTAGCATGTTAACCATTTTTTTTGTTGTTGTTATTTAGAGTTCTACCATCCTTTACCTAGTAGTGGCAATTATAGTAAGAGGATCTCCATGTTTGCAGTGACTAACTACAATTAAAGCAGAAACAGTTGTCCTGTGAATATAGAACCAGCCACCTTAAAGCATCTATATATAGTCTTAGCTCTGAAGTTAACTTACCGTTTTAAAATTGTATTGTGAAAGATTATAATAACTAGTTCCCTGTGCATCTAAGCCTAGATCATGGGCAGTCTACTTTGAATGTGTTTGTGATTAATATAAGGAGAAATTTTTATACTAAAAACAAACTAGCAGCTACTAACATTCTAGAGAAGAAATTTTTGGCAAAGCAGTGAGTCCCAAAAACTGAACTATTGATTGTTGAGCTTACATGGGGAAGCTTTTGAGAAAGAGCTTTACTGGTCTTACTGCAGACATGCTGAATTAGACTGCCTTAAAACGCTTCATAGGTTATTGTGATGCATCACCTACTGAGGGAACCATCCTTTTAAAGTGAGTAACGATGATACCACATTTACTAAAGTAACAGAGATCTTTAGGTTCTGGTTTTCACCTATCCAAAGGTCAGACTTCTAGACTGGAGGAGAGACAAACTGAATCTCAAGCTTGGTGCAGTTAGAAGCATAATTTAAAGCAGGGGACAGAATGACTACTGGAGAATAGTAGGTAACAGAAGGCTAAGAACTATGAATGCACAAGTCTTGACAAAGAGCATATATTTTATAAGAAACATCTAGACTTTGGAAAAAGTCAGTTTGCTTATCACAGCAATCCTTTGCATTTATATGGTAACTTGTAGTCTACAGATACTTCGGTATAGTATATGTAGTCTATTAGGCTTTCAAACAGAAAGCTACAGAACAGGTGGTGTCATCCTTGTGTTGAGACTCAGAGTGTGGGCCATCAGTTGCACAATTGGAACTGGCCCCAAGCTGTGTCTGCTGGTCACTCCATCAGCCACCGAATCTGGGAGACCATGAAGTCAGGAGACTATGTTTAACCATAGCTCATCTTCTTTTTACAGTGATGGAATACGTGGAAAATGAATTTTGAAAGTAAGATTTTAAATGTTTAAAGAACAGCTTTACCACTTAACTGGAGGTAATTTAAGTGGAAACATCTCATTCTTTATAAGATTGCATAAGCTTAACAATTCTATATAAATGTGTAAATAGGAGGGATGCTGAAAGTCAATTAGTCTAGAATCTGGACTGAGATGTTTGCCTTGGGCTTCTTGGCTAGTCTGATCAAATGTTGGAAAAAAGATCTTTTACCTAACCTACTGTTGCTTTATTATGGGTTCTGCGACAAACAACAGGCTATGCCAATAGATGATTTTGTTAGGTCAATGTGTTAGTTTTTTAGCTTTAATTTAAACTTTTCTGCCCCAGAGGCTGGCAGCAGCAAGTGTTTTATATTCTATTCACAAGGCCAGCACATCAAGTTTTGGTGAGCTCGAGGCCAGCAAACTCAGCCACAGTCAGCAGTGTGGATGGGGTAGGGTGGGTGACCATGGCCAGCGCCGTGGGCTTCCGTCTTACCCGCACATCCAGAGCACTTGAGCGTGAGCCCTCCCCTGCCAACCCGAGCCGGGATCCCTCTGCTGAGCGTCAGTGTCCGAACTCCGATGCGTCCACGGGAGTCTTGTTTAGGGAGGCGAACAAGTAGTTGGGGAGTCGCACACACCAACCCACCATCGCTCCCAGGGATCCAGGGAAAAAAGTTAAATTACACTTTTCTTATAATGGTAAAATATTTTAGAATGGTTTGAATCAAAGTAACCCACTTTCTTTTCTAAAAGACATTTGTACAACTGACACAAACTTGATATTTTTACTTCTGAAAGATTCCCCCCCCAAAAAATTTTTTAAAGTTTTTCCTCTTTATTTAATGGTGTTTTAAAGGGAGAGTGCACTCTTTTCCTTTAGCTTCTTTTTAAGGTATAATGACTCTTGACTTTTTTATTGTAGTAATGGAAAGAAAATTACATACAAAAATATTTTGGGGGAGGATATTTGCTAGTTGGTTTTAGATCTTTAAAACCTGAAATGTTTTTTAATTTTTTTATACTCTTTTGCCCACCAGCATTTAATATGATGCTATGTAGATATAAGAATATACTGAAGGATAAGAATTGATAAGGAAATGATTTTTTATAGACTGGGTGTTTAATGAAGGTGCCAACATTTTTAAGGCAGAATTGCAAAAAAATATTCTGTCCTGTACTCAAAATACTGGCTTTAGATATCTTCATGTTCAATAGCAATTATTTTCTTACACTGAACATTTTGTGTGAAGATGTTGAAGTGGAGGTCAACATTTTATAAAATGTTTTGTGAATGGTAAACTGAAAGCATGGATCTACTCTTATTTTGAAAATTAAATTGGGACAACTTCGGTTTTGAAAGTGTAATCATGTTATGTAAATAAAAGTCTTGCATCATCAAGGGTCATCATTCTGTAAACATTCAGAAACATGTAGGTGAGTGTTTTGCATTAAATTGCACTATCTTCAGTAGAGAAAGTGTTTGAAACTTAAATTTCCAATGTGTATTATTCTAATGGAGAAAGCTAGAGGGAGAGTTTGTATGGTTTGAGTTGTCCTAGATTTTCATTATCCAAACATCCACAGATGACTGACTTACTGCATGAATGAAGATCGGCTGTGAGATTTTATTTTTAGAGAGAGAGAGAGAGATGAGAAGTTTCACTCATAGATAGTTTCAGGACCTTAGTTGTCATTGATTACATTCACATATGTGCCTTGATCCAGGGGCTCTAGCAGAGGCAGTGACCCCTTGCTCAAGCCAGCGACCATGGGGTCATATCTATGATCCCACACTCAGACCAACCACCCAACACTCAAGCTGGTGAGCCCACGCTCAAACTGGTGACCTCTGGGTTTCAAACCTGGGTCCTCTGCATCCTAGGCTGACACTCGATCCACTGTGCCACTGCATGGTCAGGCTGATTCTTAAAAGGTTGTATGCAAGTGCTCTGTTAATAATTTTTTACGATAGAAGTAATTATAGAAAAGGTCTTAATTTAATGAGCATTATCCCCCTGCTTGTACCAGTTGAAAGTCAGATATAAACTTCTCTAGTCAAAGATAGATTACTATTCCATTTCTTTTTTCTTTTTTTTTCTTTTAGGTGGGAGGAGGGAAGATAGGTGGACTCTCACGTGTACCCCAACCAGGATCAACCCAGCAACCCCTGTCTGGGGCTGATGCTAGAGTACTGAGCTACCCTCAGTGCCTGAGGCTTTCATGCTTGGACCAGCCGAGCTATCCTCAGCACCTGGGGCCACACTGGAACCAATACTGCCACTGACGGTGGGAGGGGAAGATAGAGGGGACGGGGAGGGGGAAGAGAAGCAGATGGTTTTTTCTCTTGTATGCCCTGACCGGGAACCAAAACCTAATATCCATATACCAGGCAGATGCTCTATTCACTAAGCCAACAGGCAGGGCCCTATTTCTTTTCTTTCTTAATTGATTTTAGAGAAGGAGTGGAAGGAAGGAGAGAGAGAAACATCAATTTGTTGTTTCACTTATTTATGCATTTATTGGCTGATTCTTGTATGTGTCCTGACCATGGTTTTAACCCACAACCTTGGTGTATTGGGATTTTTCTCTAACTGAATGAACTATCCTCCCAGGGCTCCTATCCTATTTCTGATTGATGCGATAGGACCACAAGGTCCCTTAATTGTTAAAGCCAACAGGTTTCATGACAGAACATCATAGATAAAGAACTGGGGACACAAACTCTAGCCTTTGTAGCCTTGTGAATAGCTAATCAGAGAGGAATCCAGTAATCAGTCACCCAATTTGTCTTAATGGCTGTGACATGAATGTGACATTTTAACAGATGAGTAATCAGGATGGAGGTAGCTCATTTGCGAACATAGCTTTTGCTGGTGGAACTTTTTATCATAAATGATTTAACTTCTATCCCCAATAATTTTTTTGCAGTGTAGCCCAAGGCACTTGAAAAAATACTCTAATATGGTATGAAGAATTTTATGTGTGTCAACAAATAATGCACCAGTGGTTTGCTTATTTCTGGCATTTTAAAACTACTGAACCATTTGTTCTACTTATATGTTTGAAGAGAATTATACACTATACTGCCTACTTTTTTTCTAGAGTCTCCACATTTCTTTAGCCATCACTGACCTTAGGCTTGTAGCAGCAAAAAGATAAGGTTGCCAGTTTTTGCTATAAAACGTTTTTTTGTTTTTTTTTTTATCTTAGAAAAGCTGTTGAGAAATAGGACAGCTATTTTTTACTTGGTTCAATTAGATTTTTGAGCAAAAATTTACACTTTTAATTTCAGTAAGATAAACCAGAGAAACTTAATTTTAGTGTTGTCTTCATTCAGGAGTTAACTTTCTGAAAATTTAGAAGTATATTTCCTATAGTTGCCACATAGACTACTGTAAAAAAGTTAGTAGTTTTTAGTTGAAATGTTGACATCTGTTTATAATAAATTAAAAATTGTGAAGAATTCTTTTAGGAAACAGTTTATGAGGCCAGGGCATTTTTAGTTTAACTCAGATATATAAAGCCATAGTGTTTTGTCTTGGATTTATATTTAGATGTCTGTTATGGAAACCAAACGCTGGGACTGAAAAGATTAGCAATATACTCAGATGGCTTTTCTAAGTCATAGAATTCAATTTCTCTTTCCCATATCATTTAAGAGTTATTCAGTTAATTGGATTCCATTTTTAAAAGTTAGAAAATCTGGAGGCTCACAGATAATTGACATTTTCATAAACCACATTTTTGAAAAAGATTTTTTTTTTTTTACAGGGACAGAGAGAGAGTCAGAGGGATAGATAGGGACAGACAGGAATGGAGAGAGATGAGAAGCATCAATCATTAGTTTTTCATTGCCGTCGCAACACCTTAGTTGTTCATTGATTGCTTTCTCACATGTGCCTTGACTGGGGGCCTTCAGCAGACCGAGCCACCCCCTACTGGAGCCAGCGACCTTGGGTCCAAGCTGATGAGCTTTTGCTCAAGCCAGATGGGCCCGCGCTCAAGCTGGCGAGCTCGGGGTCTCGAACCTGGGTCTTCTGCATCCCAGTCCCACGCTCTATCCACTGCGCCACCACCTGGTCAGGCAAAAAAAAATTTATTGATTGATTTTAGAGAGAGGAGAGAGAGCGAGAGCAGGGGTGAGGGGGTGAGGAGAGCGGTGGGAAGCATCTACTCATAGTTGCTTCTTGTATGTGCTTTGACCAGGCAAGCCCAGGGTTTTGAACCAGCGACCTCAGGATTCCAGGTCGATGCTGTATCCACTGCACTACCACAGGTCAGGCATAAACCACATTAAATGGGATCATTTTGAATTTCTAAAATGAAAAATCATCAGCCTCAAATCATGCAAGGTTATCGTGACAATTATAATAGGCAAAACTAAAAATTTTCCTGCTTCAGACCTGTTTTCTATAGGGATAAAGTTAATGGGTGTCTTTGAGATAGCACACTAATGCAGTTTTAATTTCTTATATATTTTTTGTCTTTTCTTTCAATTAGAGGAGGGGAGGCAGAGAGACAGACAGACTCCGGCATGTGCCCTGACCAGGGATCCACCTGGCAAGCCCACAAGGGGGCGATGCTCTGCCCATCTGGGGCCATGCTTGCAACCAAAGTCTTAGCGTCCAAGGTGGAGGCCATGGAGCCACCTTCATCGCCCATGGCCAGATTGCTCCAACGGAGCCATGGCTGCAGGAGGGGAAGAGAGAGAAGTGAGAGAGGGAGGGGTGGAGAAGCAGATGGATACTTCTCCTGTGTGTCCTGACCACGAATCAAACCCAGGAATCATCCACATGCTGGGCTGACGCTCTACCACTAAGCAACTAGCCAGGGCCTCACTTTTAATTTCTAATCTGCAGATAACAGCACTTGATTTCAATTTAAATAGAAAGTTACAGAGGTGTTTTTTGTAATGCTATGACAAGTACACTCAGACCTTCCAGAAAACGATTCTCAAGTGAAAACAACACAGTGAAATGGACAAGTCCCTGGTTTTTCTTAGAAGAGGGAACATTGTGGTACTGCGGTCAAGAAACTAACAAGGTTGAAGCTTTTACTCTTCAGTATAAACAACTACTGGCCTTTTCCCTGTTAAGTAGCATATTAAACACAGTCTGAAATTTTATTTACCATAGACAAAATAAGATTTTTTCTTTAACTTTTCTCTGAAGTATTCTAAGTGAAGTAAATTTGATTTAATGCCATTTGCAGTGCTGTTAGGTAGGACTAAGCTTCCACTTCACAGAAGTAATTCTTCCAAACAGCCCAAAGAAAGGAAACATTCCCGGATACTAGGTTTATAAAATGGGTATATGCATTTTCTTAAATGCCATCATTTGGAATGCATGGTTTATCCTGCTGTTTCTATTTGTTCCAAAAGTAACCTGAATTACCCATTCCACAAGTGTACTAGGCCCGGTGCTAAATCCCTAGTTTCCTGATAATGAGTACAAGTTGCCAGAGGCATTCACTTTCAATTTGTAACTTTCCAGCTGAATTATCTCTTGTCCATTTTTTTTTTCTTCTTTTTTTTATTTTATTTTATTCATTTTAGAGAGGAAACACAGAGTGAGAGAGAGAGAGAGAAAGGGGGGAGGAGCTGGAAGCATCAACTCCCATATGTGCCTTGACCAGACCAGTGCAGGGTTTTGAACTGGCGACCTCAGTGTTCCCAGGTCGACGCTTTATCCACTGCGCTACCACAGGTCAGGCTCTCTTGTCCATTTTTATCTCTTTGGTGAATTCTGTGACATGTTATTTCAGGTTGATGTCTATTCAACAGTGGCTCTTCTTGATTTGTCTTCTCTAAAACAGGTTTTTGTGTCACTGGTCAGTTGTCCCTCCTGTTGTATAGTTGGCACTTGACAAATTGGTATCCAGTATGTTTAGGCTTCCCAGCACCAGCCCCTGATGTCTCCTCAGAACCCTGGGCACCAGCCACACAGTACCTCGGAGGTCCCAGCACTGGCCACGTAAACTCCTTGTTGCACCTACGTTTTTGTAACACATCTTCCCTTTTTGTTCAGCCCTGGATGGGACTGAGAAATTATTTTCTTACAGTTCACTGGGGAACAAAATTATTGTTGCATCCACAAAAACACTTGTTCTTACCTAATTTGAGTGTGCTGACCTCAAATCTGACATTAGTTTTTCTCTTTAAGCTACAGTTGTTTTGCAATTCAAGATTTTAGGTTTTCATCTTGTAAAATTTTCAACATTTAGTTTAACATAATGAAGTAGAATGTCTTCTTGGGCATCATGTTTGTGAAAATAAAATAATTTATATAATACAGTAAATACACTAATACACTAAAAGATATTGCATCAGAATTTATCTACAATTTCAAAACAAAACATTAAAACACATTTTAATCATAAAATTTGCGCAAAACTTATTTAAATTCTATTCAGGCAAAAATTTGCATTTGTAGCTCTTGCATTTGTGTACTTGTTGAGGACAATCTTGTTTGATGCTCCAGCAGTAGTCTGCTCATCACTAACAGCTCCAAGATTTTCGGGAAACTTATTAAGGTGACTGTTCAGGAAGTGAATCTTAACGCTTCTGTTACATCCAATGTCGTGGAAAGTCAACAGCACCCTTTGAACCAGAAGTTCATAGTTTTCTGCTTTTTTGTTGCCAAGGAAGTTCTTTGTAACTGCCACAAAAAACTGCCATGCTGCCTTCTCCTTATTCATCTTCCTGGCAAATTCTTTGTCACGTATGAGGGTTCGAATTTGATGTCCATCGAATACACCTGCTTTTATCTTCTCGAAAGACAAGGCAGGAAAAGCAGAAATAATATGTTGAAAGCATTCACTTTCTCTATTCAAAGCCTGAACAAACTGCTTCATTAAACCAAGTTTGATGTGAAGTGGGGGAAAATGATCTTGTCTTGATTAACTACAGGTTCATTCACAATATTTTGCATCCCTACTTCCAGAGCTTCATGTTACGGCCACTCCTGTGTCCAGTGTTTCTCCTGAGCTCGGCTGTCCCACAAACACAGAAAGCAAGGATACTTTGTGAAACCTCTCTGTTGTCCTAGCTGGAAATATACCATTTTAAGATCCACACAAATGATCCAGTTATGCTCCTCATACTTCAGAAAGTTGAGGACAATTTTTATGTCATTATAATCTTTTCACAGATGAGTTGAATAACCAATTGGAACTGCTGCATAAACATTACCGTTGTGTAGGAGAACACATTTCAAACTGTGTAGAGCTGTCAAGGAATAGCCGCCATTCTGTTGGACTGTAAATGGTAACACCTAGCTGGCTGAGAAGACTACTGATATCATGACAGTAAACAAAGTGTCTTCAGAAAAAAGTCCACAAAAATTTGTTCACGCTTCCTGAAATGGAATACTTTAGCTGACTGGTGAAGTGCATCTTTTTTCTTGAAGCCTGGAGGCTAATAACTCAGCTGCTTTCTTTGATAGGCCCAAATCTCTTACTAAGTCATTCAATTTGGGTTGGCTAAACTGCTGAGGGGTTCATGACTGCTTGGCATCAGAAGAAGACCCTTCAGATTCTACAACCATTTCCTCATGCATCTTATCAAAATACACTTGATCACCATGTTCACTTTCTTCGTCCTTAGAAGAAATAAAACCATTGAAAACTAGAACTGGGAGTGTCTCAGAGTGTGGGATAGTTCGTATTGCTGAAGGAATATTAGGATATGTGATCGTATGCCATTTTTTCTTGCTGATGCCTTTTGTATGGATCAGACAGAAATAAGAGTCACTGCTGTGGTCCTTAGGTTCACGCCAAACATGGGAATACCAAAAGGCATTCCTTTGCATTTTCCTTTTGTCCAGTCACAAAGCATTTCCTCACAATTATGACACACAATATGAGGAGCCCAATTCTTGTCTTGATCGCCAAGGGAACCGTGAAAGTAGGCAATATATGCACATGTCACAAATGATGAAATATTACGCCTTTGGTGTTGAAGTGTGTAATAGCCACATATAAAACAGGAAGTGTCTGTCAGGACTATTCTTACATTTACACCTACTTGAAGACATGATTAAATCTTAAAAGAAAATAAGAGGATGTTTCTTATCAGATAATAATTTTTACATTTAAAAATAACTAGCCTGACCAGGAGGTGGTGCAGTGGATAGAGCATCGGACTGGGATGCGGATGACCTGGGTTCAAGACCCCGAGGTCGCCAGCTTGAGTGCGGGCCCATCTGGCTTGAGCAAAAGCTCGTCAGCTTAGACCCAAGGTCGTTGGCTCCAGCAAGGGGTGGCTCGGTCTGCTGAAGGCCCGCGGTCAAGGCACATGTGAGAAAGCAGTCAGTGAACTACTAAGGTGTTGCAATGGCAACGAAAAACTAATGACTGATGCTTCTCTTTTCTCTCCGTTCCTGTCTGTCTGTCCCTATCTATCCCTCTCTCTGACTCTCTCTCTCTGTCCCTGTAAAAAATTAAAAAAAAAAAAGATCAAGCGGAAACAAAAACCTTTATAAAAATAACTACAATTATGTCAAAGTGATGTTTGTAAAACATTAATTGCCTTTTGGTTATGTTCAATCCAAGAGTCGTTGCCCTTTAACTCCAATTTAAAAACCTGTGCATGCCATTAACTGTAACAAAAAGAAATTAAAGTTGCATTAAAAAGTAGAGCATGCACCAAAAGAACGGATATTAGATTTGGAATCGGCGATGCAGAAATATATAGAAAAAGTTCTAAAACCTCATGCAACAGAATTTGAAAAAAAAATTGTTCCCCAATGTTATTCATCTTTGGGTTACTTCACAATTGCCTGTTTGGTCTTTCAGTTTTCTACCATCTAGAAGCAGTTCCCTGCACTTAATCTCTTACTTGAAACAGTTAATTTGTCTTTGTTATTTTCCCTGACCAATACAGTTGTAAACATTAAAAAACACATATCTAAAGTATTATTGAGGAAGGTTTTTCTAGACTTCATATATGATTTCAGTGAAAACACTTGTTAGGATTTTGGGGTTTTGGTAACATAAAAATTGAATCATTTAATTTCAATTTGAAAATTGAACCAATAAAATCAGAGATGTAGGGTGGAAGAAGAAAAAACAAACCCCTCAACATTGCATTCAGCAATGGTTTAGATTCATGATTACAAGTCCATAGTTAAATCCTGAGTATAAGATACTTTACAGTCTACAAACTTCTCAAACTACTAGTAAGATATTCATATTTTATGTGACCCTCTCATTGAATGTATTCCTCTTTTCTTCTAGAAGAGCCAAGAGGAGAACTGTGAAACCCCAAACTCAACCAGAATGAACTAGATAATCTGATTAGTCATTTAAAGAAACCATTCAAGAAACTGAATTGTATTTTAAAAGCTTCCAAAACAGAATCTCTGGGCCCAGATGATTTCACTGGAAATGTTTAAGGAAAGCAATGTCAGTTTTACATATTCACTTCCAGAAAATAGGAGACAAGGGAATATTTCCCAACTCGCTTTATAAGATCAGTATTACTTTGATACCAAATCCAGACAAAAACAGTACAAAGAAAAAAAAAACCTATAGACCAATATCTCTCAAGAATTTAGATGCAAAAATCTCAAAAAAATTTTAAGAAAATAATTCAATAATGTATGAAAAGAAGTATAGCCCTGGCCTGGCTGGTTAGAGAATTGTCCTGACATGCCAAGGTTGTGGGTTCAATCCTGGGTCAGGGCACATACAAGAATCAACAAATGAACACATGAATAAGTGGATCAACAAATACATATTTCTCTGTGTCTCCCCTTCTCTATCTAAAAGTTAATTTTAAAAAATAAAAATTATTTCTTAAAAAGAAAAGAATTATATACCATGACCAAGTGGAATTTATTCCATATATGCAAGAATGGTTCAACATTGAAATGTCAATCTATCAATATAATCTACCTATAAACAGAGAAATCCTATGACAATATCAGTTGGCGCAGAAAAGCATTTGACAAAAATCCAACTCCATCTAAAATAGCCAGGAGTCCCCATCTTGCGCTCTGATAGTGCTGGCGCCACTCTCAGGTGACTTTTCCCAGCCTTGACACTCCTCTATATAGAATAATTTTCATACCTAATTTTGTTAAGGAGTCAGATTTTAAAAGAAATACATGAATGGAAATGGTATATCAAACAGATTTATTGTATCATAGTTTTGCAACCCACACTTAAAAATGTGATTTTTTTTTCACTAAGAGAAAATAGTTGAAGAGTTCATAATTACTCCTATGATATATGTACATTTTACAGGACTAAGCTAAAAGCATCACAACATTTCTGTTCCAGAGATCCATCATTATACATTAATATTTGAATGAATACATTAATTATAAGCCAGGATATCAATTTCCAGGTCCAGTGCTAATGTACTTCCTGACTAAAGCTGAAATTCTTAAGAGCAATGAACTAATCCATGAATTAATATTGTTTAGACATCAGCCTCTAGAACTAAATGGAATAATGTGTGCAAAATGCTTAGCACATTTCCTGCCATATAGTGAGTACTCAAGAAATGACAGCCATTAGTATCAGCCTTATATCAATCCAAGGTTCGATGAAAAGATTTATCAGTAATTATCCCATTTAGTAGATGTCAGCCACCTACATGCTACATATGCATGTCAGTAAAAATAAATGCTACCAGCTAATGTTTTAATTAAAGCCTTTGCTTTAATCAAATTGTGTCAGTTAGGTACTCTGGGAAGCAGGTGCTGTGACAGTGCTGTAGGGCAAACGATTTATTGGGAGGTAACTAGAATATAATTTAGAGATGAATTGGGGAGGGAACAGTATTGGGCAGGGAGCCTCAGACCGTGATGCAGATCTGACAGTCGTGGCTTACATAACGAGGATATAGGGGGCCAAGATGGACCACGAGGATCCCCACTCAGGACAGAATGGCTGGCACCCGGTTCATGCCGTTACTGGCTGGTGGCAACTCTGGAAGAGAATGGCTGGAGAGTTGAAGCAGAGCCTGAAGGCACCAACAGATGGAGCTTGTCAGCTAATTCACTCCTGATAGCTAACCAGGATTTTTAAATTTTATTTTAATTTTTTCTATTACAGTTTACATTTAATATTATATTGTATCAGTTTCAGGTGTACAACACAGTGGTGAGACAATCATATACTTTACAAAATGTTCCCCTTGGTATTTCCAGTAGCCACCTGGCACCATATATAATTATTACAATATTATTGACTATATTTCTTAGGCTGTACTTGATATCCCCATGACCAATTGGGGGAACTGGGTGAAAGAGTGAAGGGATTGAGGAGTACAGATCGGTGAATTCTTTTCTGAAGGGAGATCTGAGCAGTACACCTTCATGACTTTCTCAGAGGAGATGCTGGAGAAGACTTAGAAAAGCAGAATTCCTAGTTGAGCTTTTATGCTGCCAGTGACTTCTTTACTTTATTCCTTTGAGAAAGGTGATTTTAAAACCATTCTTCTGTGGGACACATATCAGCTAAAACTGTAATAACCTATTTCTAATTTGGAAACTTAGAAAAAAATGTTTCATAAAAATTAAGATGATGGATAGACATCTTCTCAATATTAAGTTTTCTTTTGTTTTCATAAATCTGGTACCTCATATGACGTCTGTTTACAGTATTAGTACACAACAGTGACAGAAATAGGTGTATATACTTTTTCTTGAACATAGTTTTGTGGATGTGATTTTTATACCATTACACTGGCCACCTTCTGTTAGAAAAAACTACTGCTAATTTGCTTGTTGGAATTTGACAGATTTAATATTTCATGATTTTCTGAAAAATGCTTAATATTCTGAAAACTCTCCTTGCATTGTTTAGGCACTAGAACAAAATTGAGAACTCCTCAATTGCCATTAAAACTAAATAACAGAAAAAGGGTACTGCTTTCCCAAAGGCAACTAATTTGCAAAATCATCTGTAAGATCATTATTGGGTACTTTCTAAAATAAAAATATTATGCAAAAGTATCTGTTATCAATCAGTTACACTGAACTGGCTGCACAACAGAAGTTATTAAACTACAACATAAGGGAGGCCCGTGGTTCCCTGTGGTTAAATTTATCTTTCTTAGATTAACAAGCCCATCTTCGAAGTCTTATTTTGCTATATGGAGATTCATTCATTTTTTTCAACAAACATTATGGAATGCCCACCATGTAAGAGGCACTGTGGGTATGCAGCTGTGAATAGGTAATTTACAAAAGAAAAACACATGTGGCCAAATTGTATATAAATAAGTGTTCAATCTGCTTAGTAATCACAGAAGTGCACAGTAAGACCACACTGAGACACTATTTTACATCCCTTAAAAATCTAACAAAGCCAAGGGTGAGAATGTGGGTCAATGCAAATGCTCAGTCTATATAATGATGTGCAAGTTTATAACTTACTTTCAAAACCAATTTGGCAGTTTTCTGTAAAGTCATGCACCGACATACCATGATCTAAATTCCCCTCCTAGATATATACCCTGGAGAAACTTACACATGTGCTGGAATGCTTTTAGCAGCACTTTCATTAAAAAGAATCGATTGGAAATATCCCCCAAATCCAATGACAGGAAGTAAATAAATTTTGTTATATCTTATTTATTTGATTATGTACAGCAATGAAAATCAATGAACACATGGATGGATTTTTGGAACACAATTTTGAGTGAAAAGCAATTCCCAAAAGACTCATACTCTATGATACCTTTTCTATAATCTCAGAAACAGACACAAAAAAACCCCCACAAAATACTGTCTTGCTTAAGCATATATAAAACTATGTTTTTTAAAAAGTGAGATGATAAATGCAAAACTCAGAGGATGGGATAGGAGGGCCATGTAGGTTGTTGGAGGTTTTGTGCTGGATAGCAGGTTCATGGAGATTTATTATATTCTGATACATAATTTATATACATGATATATACTTTTGTAACTTAGAAATTTTTTAAAATTATTTGGATAATTTAAAAAGCAATAACATAATGCTTCCTTTTGGATAGCATATTCCTGCATAATGGCAGAACTAACAGTGGAGCCATATTTTCTGTCTCCCAGGCTAGTGGTCTTGGGAAGTCCAGTTTATTTTTAGTGAGGGGGGGGGTAAGGGAGAGAGATGAGAAGCATCAACTCATAGTTGCGTTACTTTAGTTTTTCATTGATTGCTTCTCGTATGTGCCTTGACTGGGGGGAGGGGATTGAAGCTGAGCCAGTGACCCCTTGCTCAAGCCAGCGACCATGGGATCATATTGATGATCCCATGCTTAAGTTGGCCACCCTGTGCTCAAGCTGATGACCTCAGGGCTTTGAACTTGGCACCTCGGCATCCCAGGTCAATGCTCTATTCACTTTGCCACCACGAGTCATGTTTGGAAAGTCCACTTTAAAATAAATAGAAAAGCAGAACACACAGAATACACTCTGCCCTTCTCAACTTCCACACTCCCACTCTCCAGAGATGATTACTGTTACTAAGCTTGGGCATTTTCTATGCATATATGAACATTATAAAAACACACCATGTTCTTTTAAAAAAATAACAATATAAAACCTGTTTGCCTGTAAATATTCTTTAACAACTTATTCTTTTACTTAAGAATAACGATGTCAAAGTTTTACCCATAAGTCACACTGAGTAGTTTTAGGGGTTGGATGGTTCTCTATTGTAATGGGTAGTTCAGGTTTGAATTTAAACACTCACTTGATGACAGGTATTTAGGTCATTGCCAGTGTAATACAACATTAAGTGAGACTCTGTGTCTGTTTAGCTGAAGCTTTCAAGTATGCAAAATAAAACAAAAGGTGCTAACTACCCCTCCACCTACATTTTTTTTTAATATATATTTTATTATTATTAATTCTAATGGGGTGACACCAATAAATCAGGGTACATATGTACAATGAAAACATCTCCAGGTTATCTTATCATTCAATTGTGTTGCATACCCATCACCAAAAGTCAAATTGTCCTCTGTCACCTTCAATCTGGTTTTCCCTGTGTCCCTCCCCTCCTCCCTATCCCACTCTTCCCTCCCTCCCCCCATCCCATAACCAACACTCTCTTGTCCATGTCTCATACCCTCACTTTCATGTCCCACCTATGAATGTAATCGTGCTGTTCTCAGTTTTTCTTTTTTTCTGATTTACTTATTTCACTCCGTATAATGTTATCAAGGTACATCCATTTTGTTACAAATGATCCGATGTCATCGTTTCTTATGGCTGAGTAGTATTCCATAGTATATATGTACCAAAGCTTTTTAATCCACTCGTCTTCTGACGGACACTTGGGCTGGTTCCAGATCTTCGCTATTGTGAACAATGCTACCACGAACATGGGGGCACATTTCTTCTTTTCGAACAGTGCTATGGTGTTCTTAGGGTATATTCCTAAAAGTGGGATAGCTGGGTCAAAAGGCAGTTCGATTTTTAATTTTCTGAGGAATCTCCAAACTGTTTTCCACAGTGGCTGCACCAGTCTGCATTCCCACCAGCAGTGCAGAAGGGTTCCCTTTTCTCCACATCCTCGCCAGCACTTATTCTGTGTTGTTTTGCTGATAAGTGCCATTCTGACTGGTGTGAGGTGATATCTCACTGTGGTTTTAATTTGCATTTCTCTAATGATTAGTGATGTTGAGCATTTTTTCATATGCCTATTGGCCATCTGTATGTCCTCTTTGGAGAAATTTCTATTCATTTCTTTTTCCCATTTTTTGATTGGATTGTTTGTCTTCCTGGTGTTGCTTTTATAAGTTCTTTATAAATTTTAGTTATTAACCCCTTATCAGACGTGCTGTCGAATATGTTCTCCCATTGTGTAGTTTGTCTTTTTATTCTGTTCCTATTGTCTTTAGCTGTGCAAAAACTTTTTAGTTTGATATAGTCCCATTTGTTTATCTTGCCTTTTATTTCAGTTGCCCGTGGAGATAAATCGGCAAATATACCGCTGCTACAGATGTCGGAGAGCTTGCTGCCTATGTTTTCTTCTAAGATGCTTATGGTTTCACGGCTTACATTTAAGTCTTTTATCCATTTTGAGTTTGTTTTTGTGAATGGTGTAAGTTGATGGTCTAGTTTCATTTTTTTGCAGGTAGATGTCCAATTTTCCCAACACCATTTGTTAAAGAGGCTGTCTTTACTCCATTGTATGTTCTTTCCTCCTTTGTCAAATATCAGTTGTCCATAAAGCTGTGGGTTTATTTCTGGGTCCTCTGTTCTGTTCCATTGATCTATGTGCCTGTTCTTATGCCAGTACCAGGCTGTCTTGAGTATAATGGCCTTATAGTAAACCTTGATATCAGGAAGCGTGATACCTCCTGCTTTATTTTATCTTTTTAAGATTGCTGAGGCTATTCGTGTTCTTTTTTGGTTCCATATAAATTTTTGGAATATGTGTTCTATATCTTTGAAGTATGTCATTGGTATTTTAATTGGTATTGCATTGAATTTATAAATTGCTTTTGGTAATATAGACATTTTAATGATGTTTATTCTTCCTAGCCATGAGCACGGTATATGCTTCCACCTGTTTGTATCTTCCTTGATTTCTTTTATCAATGTTCTATAATTTTCCGAGTACAAGTCCTTAACCTCCTTGGTTAAATTTACTCCTAGGTACTTTATTTTTTTGCCTGCAATAGTGAAGGGGATTGTTTCCTTAATTTCTTTTGCTGATATTTCATTGTTGGTGTATAGAAATGCCTCTGATTTCTGAGTATTAATTTTATATCCTGCCACCTTGCTGAAATCATTTATAAGGTCCAGTAGTTTTTTGACTGAGACTTTAGGGTTTTCAATATACAATATCATATCATCTGCAAATAATGACAGTTTTACTTCTTCTTTTCCAATTTGTATGCCTTTTATTTCTTCTTCTTGTCTGATTGCTGTAGCTAGGATTTCCAGAACTATGTTGAATAAGAGTGGTGAAAGTGGGCAACCCAGCCTGGTTCCTGATCTTAAGGGGATTGCTTTTAATCTTTGTCCATTTAGTATGATGTTTGCTGTCGGTTTATCGTAGATGGCCTTTATCATGTTAAGGAATGATCCCTGTATCCCACTTTACTTAGAGTTTTGAGCATGAATGGGTGCTGGATTTTATCAAATGCCTTTTCTGCATCTATTGAAATTATCATGTGATTTTTGTCCTTCCTTTTGTTTATGTGGTGAATCACATTGATTGATTTGCGAATATTGAACCAGCCTTGCCTCTCCAGAATAAATCCCACTTGATCATGGTCAATGATTTTTTTCATATATTGCTGGATCCGGTTGGCTAATATTTTGTTGAGAATTTTACCGTCTAAATTCATCAGGGATATAGGCCTATAATTTTCTTTCTTTGTGTTGTCTTTGCCCGGTTTTGGGATCAGAATTATGCTCGCCTCATAAAATGAGTTTGGAAGTCTTCCTTCCTCTTGAATTTTTTGAAATAGCTTGAGGAGAATAGGAGTTAGTTCTTCTTTGATTTTTGATAGAATTCACTTGTGAAGCCATCAGGCCCAGGACTTCTCTTTTTTGGGAGTTTTTTGATAACTGTTTCTATCTCATTTGTTGTAATTGGTCTGTTTAGGTGTTCTGATTCTTTCAGATTGAATTTTGGAAGGTTATATGATTCAAGAAATTTGTCCATTTCACCAAGATTGTCTAATTTTTTGGCATATAGTTCTTCATAGTATTTTCTTACAATGCTTTGTATTTCTGTTGTGTCAGTTGTTATTTCTCCACTGTCCTTTCTAATTTTATTTATTTGAGTCCTCTCTCTTTTTTTCTTGGTGAGTCTAGTTAAAGGTTCATCAATCTTGTTTACCTTTTCAAAGAACCAGCTTCTTGTTTCATTGATCCTCTGTATTGTTTCCTTAGCCTCTATGTCATTTATTTCTGCTCTGACCTTTATTATTTCCTTCCTTCTACTTGTCTTGGGTTTTATTTGTTGTTGTTTTTCTAGTTCTTTTAGATGCAGGGTTAGGTTGCTTATTTGAGCTTTTTCTAGCTTCTTATGATATGCCTGTAGTGCAATAAACTTCCCTCTCAGAACTGCTTTTGGCTGTGTCCCATAAATTTTGAGTTGATGTATGCTCATTATCATTTGTTTCTAGAAACTTTTTTATTTCTTCTTTGATCTCATTGTTAATCCATTCATTATTTAATAACATGCTATTTAGTTTCCAAGTGTTTGAGTATTTTTCAGTTTTTCTTTTGTGGTTAATTTCTAGTTTCATGGCATTGTGATCAGAGAAAATGCTTGATATGATTTCAATCTTCTTAAATTTATTGAGACCATTTTTGTGTCCTAACATGTGGTCTATCCTAGAAAATGTACCATGAGCGCTTGAGAAGAATGTATATTCTACTGCTTTAGGGTAAAAAGTTCTGAAGATATCTATTAAATCAAGTTGATCTAGTGTATCCTTTAAGTCTGCTGTTTCTTTATTAATTTTCTTTCTTGAGGATCTATCCAGTGTTGTTAGAGGGGTATTGAAATCCCCTACTATGATAGTATTGCTGTTAATCTCGCCCTTTATATCCATCAAAGTCTGCTTTATGTATGTCGGGGCTCCTATATTTGGTGCATAGATATTTACAATAGTTATATCTTCCTGTTGAATTGTTCCCTTTATCATTATGTAGTGTCCTCCTTTATCTCTTACTACAGCCTTTGTTTTAAAGTCCATTTTGTCTGATATAAGTATTGCTACCCCTGCTTTTTTTTCATTTCCATTTGCATGAAATATTTTTTTCCATCCTTTTACCTTCAGTCTATGAGCATCTTTTGTTTTAAGGTGTGTCTCTTGTAGACAGGATATGTATGGGTCCTGTTTCTTTATCCATGCAGCTACCCTATGTCTTTTGATTGGATCATTTAATCCATTTACATTTAAGGTTATTATTGATATGTAGTTGTTTATTGCCATTTTATTCTTTAAAGCTGTATTCTTCTTTTGCTCTATTCATTCCTCCCTTTAAACTGTTCACAAGAGGCCCCTTAGTATCTCTTGCAGAATTGGTTTGGTTTTTATGAATTCCTTCAGGCTTTCTTTTTCTGGGAAGCTCTTTATTTCTCCTTCAATTTTAAACGTTAGCCTTGCTGGATAAAGTAGTCTTGGTTGTAGGTTCTTGTTCTGCATTACTTTGATTATTTCTTGCCATTCTCTTCTGGCCTCAAGTGTTTCTGTTGAGAAGTCCGATGTCATCCTTATGGGGGCTCCTTTGTAGGTGATAGCCTTTTTTTCTCTAGCAGCTTTTAAAATTTTTTCTTTATCCATTAGCTTTGGTATTTTAACTATGATGTGTCTTGGTGTAGATCTTTTTGGGTTTCTTTTTAATGGAGTTCTGTGTGCTTCTTGAATGTGTGGAGTGTTTCCCAGCCTTAATTTAGGAAAGTTTTCTGCTATGATTTGATTGAACAAAGTTTCCATTTCCTGTCCTCTCTCATCTTCTTCAGGCACCCCTATGATGCGAATGTTGTTTCTCTTCATGTTGTCACAAAGCTCCCTTAGAGTTTCCTCACATTTTTTAAGTCTCTTTTCCTTTTTCTTCTCTGCTTCTGTGCCTTTGTTTATTGTGTCCTCTAACTCGCTTATTCGATCCTCAGCGTCATCCATCCTGCTTTTAATTCCTTCCATTGTGGTCTTCAGTTCTGATACTGTATTTGTCATTTCTGTCTGATTCTTTTTTATTATTTCAATTTCATTTTTTATACTTGTTATCTCTTTATTTAGGTGTTCATAATGACTATCCATTGTTGCTCTAATTTCTTTGAACATCCTAACTATCATTATTCTAAATTCTGCTTCTGGTAATTTGGTTATATCTGGTTCATTCAGGTCCTTCTCTGGGGATTTCTCTTGATTCATTTGGTTTGCATTCCTCTGCCTGCCCATTTTTTCTGTGTATAAGCAAGTTGTGGCCACTGGATTCCAGTAGGTATTGCCTTTGTGTTCTCTAGGTGTGGTCTATCTGCAGGCCCCCACCCCCTCTGCCAGTGCCTAGGGTGGTTGGGTATGAGCGTTGCCAGCGCCGGCCCACTGTTGCTTTTGCTGTGATTTCTGCCTCTCCTCCGTGGGAGGGGCTGTCACTGAAGCCACAAGATTAGCACCAAGGGTAGAGGTGAGCACCTTTCCTCAGCTGCGGACCCAGCCTATTTCCGGACTTCCACCCAGAACCAGCAGTCGGAGCCTGCTCGCTAAAGTTCCGCGGGTTAGGCGGGGCTTTTGACGTGCTCTCAGCTGTAAGCTTTTGCCCGTCCGGAGCTTTAGCCCCGCCCTCGAGGCCAGGGCCCTTTGCGCAGGGTCCGAAACCAAGGTTTATTGGGGCGGGCGTGTTTGCTGGCTTCCGCTTAGCTGCGTACTTCCGCTCGTCCCGGACTCTACCCGCCCCCGCGTTCGGAGCCCGCTCGTGCACGTATGAATTCTATCCGCGTTTTCTCCGGCCGGATGGGGATAATAGCGTGGGCTCAGCTGCGAGCCTCCACCCGTCTCGGGGTCCACCCCGTTCCCGCGCTCGGAGCCCGCTGGCGCACGTATACTGGCCAACCGCGGTTTTCCGGCCGGGGGCAGGGGGACTGGTAGCGTCAGCTCAGCCGCGAGCCCCTGCCCGTCCCTGGTCCTAGCCCGGTCCCCGCGGTCAGGGCCGGCTTGCGCAAGGCCTGCCTGTTCCTGGCCTCCTGCTTTGTCCCCATAAGTGGGATTAAAGGCGGGCCCGCAGCTTCCGGACCGCTCTCGCGCTTCCCCTCCGACCCTCTGGGCTAGACCGATCTCCCACCGGCTTGGCCTCTGCCCACGCCGACAGAACCGCCTTTCAGCGTCCTGCCGCCCCAAAACCTTAAGCAGCCCTCAGCAGAGTAGGAAGGGACCTAATACTCCACACTGTAGGCCTGGGAGCTCCCTCACTTGTTTCACAGCTCAAAACTGTCCAAACGCCTCTTCTAGGCTCTGGGACTGCAGGCTGGGGCTTGGTTCCTGGGACCCAGGTCCCTCCCTCTCCGTCAAACTTTCCTCCCGCCCCGCGGGTCTCTCCGGGCTGCCGTTTGCTCCAGGGAGCTGGGCAGCCCTCTTCGCGTTTTCGCTATTCCTACCAGTCTCAATGTGGCTTCTTCTGTGTTCCTTGGTTGAAGAGTCCACTTAGTTTTGTTCAAAGTTGGTTTGTCCAGGTGATGGTTTTTAAAATTGAGTTGTAATCCACTTTGGTTCTGGGAGTTGGAAGTTGGTACGTCCGCCTACTCCGTCGCCATCTTGCTCCTTCACCCCCCCACCTACATTTTAAAGTGCTAGACCATTTAAGTAGGACTTGAAAAGGAAGTTTCTATTCACTGGATTAGGACCCTGAAGTTGTCACCCATCATAAGATATAAAATAATTGAGGTTTAAAAATTAAAAATAAAAAAGCTAAAACCTTAGAATGAGATTTTGAGAAATGCTAAAAACAAAGCAAGGGATTCTTCATAGTTTACTCCAAAGAAGATCGCCAAAAGGTAAAAACTTCCAGTTATAAAATAAATAAGTCATGGAATTGTAATATACAGCATGGTGACTATAGTTAATAACAGTGTATTGTATATTTGAAAGTTGCTGAGAGAGATCTTAAAAAAAAGAAGAAGAAGAAGAAGAAGAAGAAGAATACAGCCAAGGAGACATTGGTCCAATGTTCGGACATTTGGTAACAAGCATTTCTACTTTGCTTTACTTTCATAATCATTATCAGATACAAGTAAAAGTAAAAATGGTCTGAGAGAACTGAAGCCAAGTTGAATGGAAAAAAAAAACATATTGCATCAAGAACCTCTAAAATAATTTACCTCCAAATCTGGAAAAGGTATGTTTGAACCAGAATGGTGAGTTCTCACGTTGTGAGCTCAGGTGTGCTGATGTCCTAGACTGGATTCCCTGGAAACAGAATGGAGTGGAAGACTGAGTTAGAAAATTTATTGGAGAGAGTTCTGGGAAAATATACCTGGAAGGAAATGAGGGTGGCAAGATTGGGCAGAGCAGAAAGCTTTCCTACAAGGTGATTGTCACTGAGGTTTCTGTCAATCCTGGGAATTCTGGAACAGGGATGGCTCTTTTGAATTATCCCAAATTGAGAAGAGAGAGTTGGGCATTCTATTCTTGCAGCGGTCATGTGTTGGACACAAGTCATCCTTCTGGAAGGGTGATAACCTTAAGGGAAGCAGTTAAGGACCATAAGTAGGGAATCTGGGTGGATGAAGTACCACAATATTCATGACAATAGATAATGTAGATTTTTTCCTTTCTAGTACTCATTAATCTTTGTGTTAAGGCTCCAGTTAGGTATGACTTTCACCACCTGTGCTACTCTCATGCTCATGGGAAATCATTCTGCCATTCCCCAAGATGCAGTGGGGAAAGTAGGGATTTGTGAGGTGGTCTTAGGTTGCCTAGATACATCATTTATATATTTCCACTTATTCTGCTCCTTCTGGACATGAGAAAATTCTTACAACCTGCCTGTTTTCCAGGGTATAAGGGTTTTCTCATGTCCAGAAGGAGCAGAATGTCCACATTCACTTCTGTCACACAGGTGTTCCAAGCTGGGGATGTCAACCTGGTACCTGGATATTCTGAAAAAACAGCAGGAGAACCAGATGCAGAAGACACAGCTATTTATTACTCATGTTACAGAAAAATCCCGATGATGGCCAGTTGGGCTAGCAAGACCAGCACCTAAGCAGTTCCGTCTTTCCTACTTATACACCGTTTTCTACTGAGAACAGCAGAAAACACTCTGGCTTGTGTATTGGAAGGTCAGAACTTGCCCGCTGTGCACTCTGTGGGAACTTCCTGAAGTCAAGGCTGTGTTTCTCCCTTCTTACGGCTGCTGAACAGACCGCTAGCTGGGTGAGGGCCATGTCCAGTGTCGGCCCCACAACTTCTGTTCTTGGATTTTCAGATATATTGAGTGTTTCTCCTCTTTCTACAGTCTGAAGAAATTTGGGTAGCTCAATAGACCACTGGTGGAGAAGAAGGAAAGATGGGGGTGTGACAGCATCAGGAAAAGCTGATTCTGATTTGCAAATAATGGTTTTCCACATCTAATTTTTATGAACTGAGTTCCCTCTGGGTCGAAAGTTGTTCCTCCCCCTCCCGCCCCCCAAGGCATAAACTTCAGAAATTTAAAAGCCTTTTCCTTGCTTTTCTATTATGACAACATTTTCCAGGGGCAATGAATGCATTGATTAAGTGAGGGAAAGGTAAAGAATAAAAGAAATTTAGAAAAGAAAATCTTAGGGAACATCTCAAAATATCATCCCACCATGTTTATGTCCAAGGATCCTAACAGGACCTGTGGATGAGATCAAGGAAACTTGTCATGCTCTTTGATGGTTCAGGTGGAAGGGGTGAAAAGTTGATGGTAAAAGTCAGAAAAAAAAATCCATTTATTTTTTAAAGTAGGAAGAAAGAGGATGCTGCAAACCACAGACTGGTGACCTTAATGTTCCACATAGGGAAAATTCCAGACCAAACTCATCTCATTTCCTTTTTCTTTTTTTTACTTTGTCTTGGTCAGACAAAGGTCTTGAAATAGGTACCATATTTGGACTCAAGCAAATAATTTGACAGTCTCCTGAGATGTCACTACAATTAAGATGCAAAAGTAGGGGGCAGAAAATAAAGGGGTTGGTAGACTTGTAGTGCGAAGACCCACAATCTCCAGTGAGAACAGGAACATGGCCAACATCAAGTGGTCAAGATAGTGGTGGCTATGGAAATTATGACACATGAAGAAAGTGGACAGAAGTGAGAACATGAAGCCTGAAGAAGAGAAGCCCTGGGAGCCCATGATAATCTGAAAGGGAGAAGGTCAGCATCTCAGCATCTGTGATGTGTAAGCTAATTCTGTGAGGCTCAAAGGGGAAAAGAAAGCTAGGGTAAATTTCTGATAATTAGAATTTTTCTCAATAGCAAACAAAAAAACAAGAGCCAAAACAAAACGCCTGTATGTTGTGAGGCAATAAGTTTATAAGCAGCATGATGTCATGGAGAAGATTCATTCATTCACTAAATGTACAGGTTGCTTACCCTCCACTCATAGAGACATAGTGAGACTAGGTGCCTTCTCAGGGCTCCTGCGGTTCTGAGCAGCTAGGACTTTGCACTTTAAATAATGTGAGTGCTAAACCAAAACCAGTGAATCGCCACTTTTTTATAAAAATCTTTTATACCATTTACAGAAAAACTGGTGATTCAGAAAGCGTTTTTATCAAAGCCTGTGGATATACTCGGAGTCAAATTTATGGCTCATGACTGGTAATATTAATGGAAGCACTAATAAAAGTTATGATAGGTAGTAATAAAACATCAAAGCATGGGCTCATAAATCATATTCCAACAGGACAAGGCAGGTCGTTTTTCCTTCGTGATTTAAAACAGAGTAGATTTTACACTAACCCTAGCTTTCCACAGGAGACCTATAAACCTCAGCGTAAGCTAAAGACTGAGGTTAAACTACACTGTTTCAAAGATAAAATACCAATGAACACACAGACATGAAAAAATATGGCATTCTAGACTTACAGGTGGAAATGGTTCAGTTACCCCACTCAATAGCGTAAGATCACAGGAGACTGCTCACTGGGCTCTCCTATCTTAAGATTTAATAGGTTGACTTTCTCCCTTTCAGCTTACCAAAGATTCTAAACCAAAGTCTGATGAGGAATTTAAACGTATATTAGTTTTGGTGACAGCTATTGTTTTTGCGAGCCAACGACTTACCCCCACCTTCTGGTATGAGAGCAGCTTTGTTCCAGTCAGGAACTCCTCCCACATTGATCACGTGACCTCGGCTCCCCTGAGGCTGAGGTGTGGCTCAGGCTGGCCAGACTTCCTCATTCACCTTGTGATGGTGAATGTTATGTGCCAACTTGACAGGGCTAAAGGATGCCCAGGTAGCTGGGACAACACTATTTCTGGATGTGTCTGTGAGGGTGTCTCTGAAACCGATTAGCATTTAGACGGGAAGACTGAGTGAAGCTCTTTCTCGCCAGGGCAGGTGAGCATCTTCCAATCTGCAGAGGGCCCAAGCAGATCAAAGAGGTGAAGGAAGGGTAAAATCTTTCTCTCTGCTTGAGCTAGGACATCCATCTTCTCCTGCTCAGACATCAGTGCTCCTGGTTCTTGGTATTTTGGACTCAGACAGGACTTACATCATCAGCCCTCCATTCTCAGGCCTTTGGACTTGGGCTGATGTATGCCGCCAGCTTTCCTGGCCTTCCAAATTGCAGACTGCAGAGCATGGCACTTCTCGGCCTTCATACTGCTTGAGACAATTCCTGCAATAAATCACCTCATACATGTATATTCTGTTTGTCTGGAGAACCCTGACAAATACAGACCAGGACAGTGACTTGCCCAGAAAACCTCCTCATTTGACCCAAACAGGTCTAGAATCCTTTTTCAGGTGTTACTAAGGATGCTAAAAGAAGGCTTAGGGGAAGCTTATCTCCTGAGCTCACAAGCACCAGAGATTGTTTGAGTCTGGATATGCTGGGGACCCATCCATGTTACCATGAGGAAAGAACTTCCCTGGGAGTTGATTACTATAGTAACTAACTGCTGTGGCTAAAATTTAAGTAAGTGCTGAGGTCAACTGTCTCCCCATACCCTGCTCCAACAGCTAATCAACCGGCAATCTTGTGGATTTGCCTTTTACATAAGTTCTCTTTTTCTGATCTTACTGCATTACTATAGTTCAGCTTTTATTTGGATTCCTGACAGATTTAATTATTCTCTGGGTTCACTTTTCAGGAAGGATGTTTCTGAAATGTTCATCTAATAGTATCATGCTTCTCTATTTGTAACTCTCCCTTCAGCCTCATCTCCTGCTAGTCTCTGTGATACCTTCCTGTGCCTAGAACCCATCCCTCTTGTTTCCATAAGACTGAGTCTGGCTCATCTTTCACGGCTCTGCTTAAAGATCCCATTATTCAGCAAGGCTGACTTGTGTTTCTAATCTAGTCTACTCAGGTGCCTCTGCTATGAGCTCTTGCAGTGCTCTTTATCTTAGAAAAGCACTTATGACATCTTATTTAAATTGCTTAATTGTCTGTTTTCCCTCTCTGGATTATAAATGCTATAAGGGCTTGTGGGTATTGCATTTCCAGGGCCTAGAGCAATGCCTAGCTTGTAGTAGGAAATATATAGGTCATATATATGTGTGTGTATATATGTATATGTATGTGTGTCTATATAATGTAAGTTTTTAAGACTTTTCAGTAGCCTAAGTCAGACACATGCTAAATTTCAGGAGGGTTTTTTTGTTTGTTTTTTGAAGGTAGGGTGATAATTGATAATAAGGGGGGTAACGAATGAAAATGAATTTGCTTACTTAAATTTCTGCCAGGATATTATTGCCAGTTTTCGAGAGGCATGCTTATTTTGTAGAAGAGGAAAGGTTTTTAAGGAATGAAATGAAGTAACTTCTGTTCTGGCTATAGTTTGGAAGTCCATCTAGATATTAATTTCCATCATTTTAAAGATTTATTATTATTTTTTTACAGGGACAGAGAGAGTCAGAGAGAGGGATAGATAGGGACAGACAGACAGGAATGGAGAGAGATGAGAAACTTCAATCATCAGTTTTTCATTGTAACACCTTAGTTGTTCATTGATTGTTTTCTCATATGTGCCTTGACTGCGGGCCTTCAGCAGTCCGAGTAACTCCTTGCTCGAGCCAGCGACCTTGGGTCCAAGCTGGTGATCTTTGCTCAAACCAGATGAGCCCACGCTCAAGCTGGTGAGCTCGGGGTCTCAAACCTGGTTCCTCTGCATCCCAGTCCAATGCTCTAGCCACTGTGCCACTGCCTGGTCAGGCAAGATTCATTTTTGATATTGAAGTGTCACACATTATTTTCAGGAAGGTCATTCATTTATTTAAGAAGTCAATTAACAAGACCAAAGAAGTTGAACAAAAAAAAGGGGGAAAAATGACAGAAAAAGAGAGAAAAAACTTTCAGACAGGAAAAATAGTGAGGTGATTGCTGGGGAGGGGGTTGGGGAAGGCAGAGGAGGCTTTAGGGGATGTAAATGGTGAGGGGGACTTGACTTGAAGGGGTGAACACACAGTATGGTGTGCAGAGATGTGAAACCTGTATGCTTTTGTTGACTTGCATCATCCCAATAAATTCAACTGGAAAAAAAAAGGACCATAAAGGTAAATTAATATACAGAAATCATAATAATTGCCTTGGGGGAGGTGCAATAACATGAAACAGCATCTCTTTATTTTGCAGTTCTGAACACTTTTTAGTTTATGAAAGATTTACAAGATTAGTTTCTACATAAAGAATGAAAGGCCCACTACTCCATTTTTTTCAGTTCCAAAGGAGAGAGGAAAAGAGAAAGAGAAAGAATCTAAAAAAGCTTCCAAGTTGCCATAGGAATGAAATCCCAGACCCAGCCACATGATTATTCAGATCATCTCAGGTGCAGGGGATTAGCTGATATACTTGGCTGAGAACCTTGTCAGAAAGAATAGTATCTAAACCTGCGCCCTCAGCAGCCACGGAGAGCACCTGTGAACTGTCACGGGCTCTGTTCTTGGCCCTTTTGCTCATCAGTTCTTACAGTTTCAATTTAGTATTCAGGTATTTTCTGCAATCTAGGTTTCACAAAGGCCTTATGGTCTTTAGGGAAATAGTGGAGTGGAACGTAAAACAGTCTGTTGTGCAAAAGCAATTGCAGCTGGTGGCGTTCATAGAAACCAGTGGAGCCCAGTGGAATGAATTGTAAGCATGCTTGTGTTTAAAGCAAGCACTGACATAAAAGAGGCAACAGAACACAAAATGTGTCTCTATTTAGCTTATAAAATACGCATAGTATCAAGAGAACCACCGGTAGTGATGAGCAGATCTAGAAAACTCAGGTCTTTGGCCATATTTTGATCCCTTGACCTGTGGACATCAGGTGCAGAGGGTTAAGAGAATCATATTGTTTCACTGAAGGTATGTTATCATCGCTCTTCTTTGTAGCAGGTCTCTCTTTTTCTCCTTTCATCCCTGCTCCTCAATTCCTTTCTGTCTTCCCCTTCATAGCTACCAACAATAATATGCTCAGTATTTGTTCTTGGATATGTAAGCATCTTTGAAAAATGTAGTTGTTTCTGTGTGAGTTGATGTTGAAAACATACATACATTAATAGAATTACACAATACATTTTAATCTGTTTCTTGCCCCTCCTTTTTTTTTTTTAACCAAACACTAGTTTTTTTTTTTTTGTTTGTTTTGCATTTTTCTGAAGTGAGAAGTGGTGGGTGGCAGACAGACTCCCACATGCACCTGACTGGGATCCAACCGGCATGCCCACCAGGAGGCGATGCTAGTCCCATCTGGGGCATTGCTCTGTTGCAACCGGAGCCATTCTAGTGCCTGAGGTGGAGGCCATGGAGCCATCCTCAGGGCCCAGGCCAGCTTTGCTCCAATGGAGCTTTGGCTGCAGGAGGGGAAGAGAAAGAGAGAGAGAAAGGAGAGGGGGAAGGGTGGAGAAGTAGATGGGTGCTTCTCCTGTGTGCCCTGGTTGGGAATTGAACCTGGGACTTCCACACGGCAGGCCAATGCTCTACCGCTGAGCCAACCAGCCAGGGCCCCAAACACTAGCTTTTTAAGCTCTGTCTTATTGCTATAGGTAGTTCTGGTTCACTATTTATGACTGTACCAGAATATTTGTAATGCTGGTGGTTGAGGCCAGGCAGGTTCACATTGGATTGAGGCAAACGGTAGAGGAACTGCGAAGCTGGAAAGCATTGAACCATTCCCGTTTAATAGAGTCTCGCAAGGGTAGATGAGCAGATAGGCAGGGGAAACCACTTCTCAGGCAAATGAACAGCCAAAGTAGCCCACTGTGGTGGGCAGGTGTTCAGCAATCCACTCGGAGGGCAAGCACCCATAGCCTTACATAGACTGTATATGCACATGGTGCTGCCACATGCTCACGCACTAATCAGGCAAAGTACAAGAGAGCAAACCTAACCAGCTGCTTTCCCAACAGTATTCCACAGCGTGCCTTCACTGTATTTTAATTCTCCATTTCCACCATGATGAATGTATGTGGCCTCTGAATGTCAACCATCATAAACATTGTGATGGACATCTTTGAGCATGCACCTTCTTTTTTTTATTATTTAAATGGGGTGACATTGATAAATCAGGGTACATATGTTCAGAGAAAACATCTCCAAGTTATTTTGACATTTGATTATGTTGGATACCCATCACTCAAAGTCAAATTGTTTTCCGTCACCTTCTATCTGGTTTTCTTTGTGAGAGATATATCTCACTTGACTTGTTATTTGATAGAGGTGGCCCCACAAATCAGCAGAAAAGGGATAGATTATTTAATAGATGATATTTGGAAAACTAGTTCACCATATAGAGAAAAATAAAATTAAAATTTTATATGTTGTAATATACATATATACATAAATACACATATATAAAGAAAGCTTCCAAACAGATAAAAGACCTACATGTGCAAGGTAAAGCTATAAAGGGAACGGCAGAATATGTAGGGGTGAAGAAGGACTTCTACAGATCCCATAAATGTAAGAAATAAATCTGACTCCATGAATATTAAGGATTTTTATTCAATAAAGAACACCATAAGTAAGCTTTATAGTTGGTTAACCATTTGGCATGAATCAAATCATCCTCTCTGCAAAAGCCCCTCCAGTAGGCTTGTAAATATTTGTAAATATATTTCTTACTGTATAGCCTTCCTGTCCCCCTTTTTCCAAATTTGCTTTACTTACACTTTTATTTATTTCATATAAACTTTAAAATAAGTTATTTAAGTTTTTTGATTAAAATTGCATTAAACTTATATATTAATATGGGGATAATCGTTACAATATCAAGTCATCTAAACCACAAAAATGTTTTTTTTATTTAGGTTTTCTTTTGTGAAAGAGTTTTAACTGGTTTTAGTAAAATTTCCCAGTAAAGGTCCTGTGCATTCTTTTTTTAAAATTTATTTTTTAATTTTAGTAAAGAGAGAAGAAGGGAGAAAGAGAGAGACAGGAACATTGATCTGTTCCTGTATGTGCCTGACCAGGGATCGAACTGGCAACCTCTGTGCTTTGGGAAGATACTCTAAACAACTGAGCTATCTGGCCATGGTGGTCCTGTGTATTCCTTATTGGGTTAATTTGTGAAGGGAGACTCAGAACATTAGCTTATTACATTTTGTCAATTCTAAGAAGCATTTTGTTTTGTTTTGCTTTACATTTGAAAGTTTGCTTTGCTTTATATTTTACATTTGCTTTACATTTACATACTTTCAATCTGAATTCATTTTTAGATTGCTGTCTTCTAACATCCATAATTAGCAATATTTCTCTCCACCTTGCCCCCTATTTGTATGTAAAATAACAGGATACTGAACCATAATTAGTTTCTCATTCAAATAAATATAGTAAACATTTTTATTTAGTATTTTATTATTTGTTGCTTTTCTTTTCCTTTGGTTTTATTTGTCCACTTTCTTGACACTTCCAACTGATCAAAATCAAATCTGAGCACTGTTTAGAAATACTCATTAACTTTCCAAATTACATGTGCTATTTATTCTAATAATTTATAGTTCTAAGGGCATTTCTACATTATTTGTATACAGAGCCAATCTATTTTCTTGTTTTGCTTGTAGAAGTTTAGATGAAAAAATTTTGACATGTAAAATAGATAATACAGACAGCCTCCCAAATGAATAAATGCTGGCATTTTATATTTGCTTCATTATTCTTTTCTCTCTAATAATAAATTTTAATTTTATTTATTAATTTAACTTTATTTAGTAAAATGTCATTATTCCAGACAAAATTAAAGTTCTCTTTTCTTCCTTTCTGAGCTCATTTTTCACCCTCCCCTGAGGTAGCCACTCTCTTGCATTAGAAATGCAGCCCATCCATGTTTTGTATACTTTTATTATATACAACTCACCCATAAGTAATACATGGTATTGTTTTGTAGATTTAAAATTTTTACCTGTATGACATCTGTGGTATGTGCTATTCCTATAATTTTCATTCAACATTGTTATTTTTATTCCTGCTGTGTTAGTGTATAAAGATTTAATTTAGTTTAAGTTCTGGGTAGTATGTCATAAATTCCTTTATTGAAAAACATTTGGGTTGTTTCCATTAATTCATTACTGCAATCAGTGCTGCAGTGAAGTTTGAACCTATTTTCTTATTCATGTTCAGTTGAAAAGGATGCCTTAAACACAACTTCTATTTCCTCAGTAAAGGCAATCAGTTTTTTTGTTTGTTTTTGGGGTTTTTTTTAGTGAGAGAGAGAGAGAAAGAGAGTGAGAGGGACAGACAGGAAGGGGGAGAGATGAGAAGCATCAATTCTTTATTGTGGCACCTTAGCTGTTCATTGATTGCTTTCTCATATGTGCCTTGACCGGGGGCTCTAGCAGAGTGACTGGCCCCTTGCTCAAGCCAGCGACCTTGGGCCTCAAGCCAGTGAATGACCTTTGGGCTCAAGCCAGCGACCATGGGGTTATGTCTATGATCCCATGCTCAAGCTGGCAACCTCAAGGTTCTGAACCTGGGTTCTCAGCATCTCAGGCCAATGCTCTATCCACTATGTTACCACCTGGTCAGGCGGCAATGTTTTTAAAAGAAAGAAAATAGATGATTCTATCTTTTTAAAAAGAAAATATAATTGATAAAAGCTCTAAGGCTGAATTTTCCCCTTTGTATGAAATAATTGCTGTGTGTTTTATTGTATTGTAATGAAAAGATGGTTTTTGTAATTATATTCCATGAAAGATGTCTTATCAGAATGTCAACTTTCTCTATCTCATTGGAAATTATTTTTTTAAAAATTTCCTGGTTGCTTTTTTTTCTAAAAAAGCAAGAACAGCTTAGTCATCTCTTCATACACTTCCTTTGGCAAATATAGACATGCAAAACTGTTTCATCAGAAATATTGAAATCCTTGTTATATGTGCTTAAGTCTACAGTATGACTGCATTGTTCAATATGTAAATCTAGTACACACACATATATATGAGCATTTATATTACACCTATTTCTATAGCAACAGAATAGATTTAAAAACTGTACATATGTATATTTTTAAAGATTTATTTATTTATTTTTAGAGAGAGAATAGGGGGAGAGGAGTGGGAAGTGCTCATAGTTGCTTCTCACATGTGCCTTGAGAGGGCAGGCCCAGAACCTCCAACCAGTGATCTCAGCATTTCGTCAACGCTTCATCCACTGTGCCACCACAGGGCTGGTGTACATATACAGTCATCCCTCGCCATATCGCTGTTCACTTTTCGCAGTCTTACTGCATCACAGATTTTTAAATTGTATATATCTAATTTTGTATCACGAATTTTTTGCTATATCGCAGGATTTTGCAGTACATAGGTATTTTAATATATTATTTTAATTATTTTTGCAGCAAAATAAGTGTGGAAAAGGTTAACAGTGTGGGAAAAGTTTATAAAGAGTGTGGGGAGGGTTTATAAAACCTTAAAATATATATAAATAATAAAATAAATATAAGGGCACTACTTCGTGGATTTTCGCCTATCGTGAAGGATTCTTGAATATAACCCCACAATAGACAAGGGACTACTGTATATATTTCATAGTGATGTTAAATTGTAAACAAAATAGTTTTTATCATCTATAAAAAGGCATACTGCAGTATCTCCCCAATCACCTTTCATTTTTTAAATTTAAAAATAAAAATGCATATAGGAAAACAAACCAAACTATGCCAAAGGGTAAACAGTGAAAAACAAGTTTTCTCCCTGTGCCAGACCTTAAATTTCTCAGAATCTATGGCTCAGTTTATAATATACTAGTTTTTACATAACAGTTTATGATATTCAATAACAGGAATTAAATAATGTCTATGATCTAAACAATGTTTATTTAAATAATGGTGATTTGCATCCATTCTGGAGAATGCTGTTTATCACCACTGTGTTGGAACACATATGGCCTCACCCTGAACATCCACTCAGTTCATTTATTCTGCCAACTTGCCTTCATAATAAAATTTAATTTTACTTATTAATTTAACTGATTCTATTTAGTAATAAAATTCTTATTATAGACAAAGTTAAAGTCTCAGTTTTCCCCTTTCAGTGCTCATTTCTCACCCTCCCTAATGGCAGCCACTCTCTTGAATCTTCACTTTTCTGTTCTCTTTTCTTAGAATGACATTAAATAGCAAATAAAAAATATCATGACAAGTTGACAGAGAGACTATGGAAAAAAAAACCCTATATATTTTAGAACCTGTATTGGCACTTTTTACCTGTTTCTTGAACAAAGGGACCACAATTTCAATTCACACTGGTCCCTGCACATATGGACTCAGGTACACAGTCACACCTGTAACTGTGCGCCTCTATCCTGAATGACATACTTATCACAGACCAGGTTGACTTTCTGAGGTTTTAGAACGTAACTTTCCTGTGTCCCGTTGTGTCCTGGCTGTCTGCCTGAGATTCCTGTTTCCTCACTGGGGTGAGAAGCCTTACAACAGACTTCCCTAATCTGAGACAACCAGAGTTCTCTCTCCTTTCATTAAAAGTATCAAACATAGGCCTGACCTGTGGTGGCACAGTGGATAAAGCATTGACCTGGAACATTGAGGTTGCCGGTTCGAAACCCTGGGCTTGTCCGGTCAAGGCACATATGGGAGTTGATGCTTCCTGCTCCTTCCCCCTTCTCTCTCTCTCTCTCTCTCTTCATACCTATTTGTTTCCTTTAAAATGAATAAATAAATAAAAAGAAAAAATTAAATATGGAAAAAGCTCTGAAATATCAAACACACAAAGCACAAAATATGCTATGATTAAAAAGAATAATGTATAATTTTCACTCACAAAATAAGTGATGGTAACTTAAACATGATGTATTGATTTAAAAAACAGTTTTTACTTAAAATAATGATTTAGCTTGAAAACTCTGTATGAGAACTGTGTGAGTGCAATATTCCCAGACTAAAATCCTCTAGAATTAACAAAATGAATGAGAAATCTGGTCTTCTTATTGTTGCTGTTGTGACAGACTGAGAGAGGGACAGATAGGGACAAACAGACAGGAAGGGAGAGAGATGATGTAAGGCCAAGGGCCACCACCATCATGGCCATCGTTATCATGGCTGTGCATGTGAAGGTTCCCATTAGATTCAGGCAGATAGTAAAGGAACAGTGGAGCCAAAAAATGGTGGGCCATTCCTTTATTCAAGTCTCTCACCGGCTGACAAGCAAACACACAGGGCTTCCAAAGCCACTGATGCATTCTCTGGTTCCACAACCAGGAGAATGTTCTCTGGTTTCTCCTAAAATCAAAGGCCCCACCAGTCTCAGTGGGACTCGCAAAAGCCCTTCACTTCTGGTTCCCCATCTGCATACCTTCTCCCTCTTTCCCTGCCAACATGGCTTCTCTCTCTCTCTCTGCACAAACTGGCTTCTTTCTCAGCACTCTGCATTCTCTCTGCTCTCCCTGCAAAACATGGTGTCTCTCTCTTTGCCACCTCCTTCTTTCTCTTTTCAAAACTTTCTGGTGTGAAAACCTCTTCTCCAGTAAACATAAGCGAGACAATGGCCCTTCCCAAGAAGTAAGGTAATTTGCAATTTCACAGATCACGTACTTGGTCTTTTCATCCAACTTTTGCTCTGAGGGATTCCAACCCTTATGTGTATGTTAGAGACATATCAGATGTTACAAGATCACTAGGCTTTGGTCCAGGTAAACAGGGCATGACCAGCAATGCAGGCTGAGTCAATGATGACATCTGCCTTAGCAACAGACCATTCAGTAGGAGAAACAAATGTGCAGGACACAAGGCAGGAGCTGACTCTGGAAATCAGTGGGCACCCTGGAAACTGCGGAAACGCACATGTGGTAGAGGCTATGAACTACCGCAGAAGGTTTGTTATATTTTTCAAATTTATTTTTTAGATGTTTTTATTTTCCCTGAGAGGGGTAAAAAGGTACTAGAGAATTTAAATATTTAAGTAAAGTTTATGGGCTGTCTCTCTCTAATGCACAGTGCACAGAAATTGAGAGTAACGGGAAAAGATCTTTGGTTTATTTGTAAATGTATATTTTGGGTTGTTATGAATATAAACACTGAGTCTCACTTTGGGCCTTAGTTCCCTGTACTGTAGGGAGATACTCCAACTCCAACTGCCTGAGAAACCTGGGCTGCCCTTTGGCAGATGTGGTAAAAAAAAAGAAAAGAAAAGAAAAGGTAAATGGCTACAAAGGAGCCACAAACAGACTGGGGCAGAAAGGATATACAGTGTGTCCGTAAAGTCATGGTGCACTTTTGACTTTTGACCGGTCAAAAGTGTACCATGACTTTATGGACACACTGTATACATATATACTGTTGGGCAAATGAATTTGTAAAATTTGTGTTTTTTGAGTTTTCTTGCTTTTATTGTTAAAGATGGCACTGGGCAGCACCAGGTATGTTATCTGTGAAATTGCAAATTACCTTCCTGCTTGGGAAGGGCCATTGTTATGCTATTGTTTGCTGTAGGAGAGGTTTTCATACCAGAAAAGTTTTAAAAGGAAGAGGAGGAGGAGAAAGAGAGAAGCCAAGATGGCAGGGAAAGAGTGAGAGAGCAGAGAGAATGCAGGGTACTGAGGAAGAAGCCAGTTTGTGCAGGGGGAGAATAAAGGTGTGCAGATGGGAAACCAAAGCTGAGGGGTTTTGCGAGCTCTGCTGAGACTGGTGGGACCTTTGATTCTAGAAGAAACCGGAGAAGATTCTTTGGTTGTGGAACTGGGGAATTTGTCAGTGGCTTTGTTAGCTCTGACTGATTGAAGAGGGAAGTGTTTTCCCTGTGTTTTTGCTCATCAGCCAGTGCGAGTCTTTAATAAAAGATGGCCCATCATTTTTTGGCTCCATTTTTTTTTTACCATCTGCCCAAATCCAATGGGAACCTGCAAGTGAATGGACACAATGGCGGTGGCCCTTGGCTACACACACACACACACACACACGCACACACACACACACACACACACACACACACACGATTAGACTGACAGTGTGGTTCCATAGTTTAACAATCCTTTAGAAATTTAACATGTGGCAGGTCTCCACTCAGCTCAGTTTGTTTAGGGTGCTTTCCTTATATACCCTGGGTCTGTATTAGTAACACATGACTTTCTGTTCAGGCCAATCACATTGGCATTAGTCTTTTACATGGAGACGAAATCTATTTTTGTTAGAGGTAATAATATGCTGAAAATAGAATTAGGAAGGGTTTAGATAACATTACAAGTAACAAATTCAGAAGAAAAATGTGTTCTTGTTATTTAGGCTAATGATGAAAGTCAGTATATTTGGAGATTAGTTTCCCATAAAACATCCCCTGGTGGGACTGCTGCTGGGCAAGAATATAGAGCTGAATGGAGGGGCTATGGTCTTCTCGGTAACAAAAGAAGGGTAAGAAGCAAGATGTTATTATCATTATCACCTTTAGAATTCACCATTAACTTGAAAAACTATATGTGATTAGCAACTTTTGCTTTCTTTAGTGTGCAAATTGCTTACACTGTTGACCTGAAACTCTTATATAGTTTCATGGTGTGAAGACAGGGTGTCAAGTGTATATTTAAGTAGGTGGGAGGGGGAATGGTTATTGACTGAAGCCGTGAGAGTAGGACATGATTATACAGCACCTAGAGCAGTGGTTCTTATAATGGGTCCCCAGACCAGCAGTCTCAACACCCACCTCCAGGAACTTGTTAGAAATGCAGACTCACAGGCCCCACCCAGGACCTACTGAATCAGAAACTTTCAAGGTGGGACCTAGCACTCCGCTGCATTTTGACAAACCTTCCAAGTGAGTCTAATACACAAGAGAGCTTGAGAGCCTCTGGGCCAGAAAGCAGAGGAAGTTGGGCCTGGTGTGCTTCATTGCAACACCCCCCAGCCCAGCAACCAATGATGCCCACAGGTGCTCGACAGCTATGTCAAGATACTGGCTTTATTCAATTGTTTTTGCTGCTGAGGTTTAGAAAATTTAATCGTCAAACCAGTGGTGGGATTCAGGTGGTTCGCACCAGTTCGGCAGAACCAATACCTAATTTTTGTTGAGTTCAGTGAACCGGTTGGTAAAATGGCACTTGTAATCAGGGTTCCCTCTAAGGTGGGCACCTGGGCAGCTGCCCAATGTGGAAATGACAGATTTACATTCCTTACTCTTTTTTTTTTTAATGTTCATCTGCACAATAGCATATTCTAAGCACCCGTAGTAATGTTCATTCTGTCCACAGGTGAAAAAAATTGCAGGTAGGATGCCAATCAACAAGCAATGTGGAAATAAATAACAGTTTTATTGTTTGTGTCAGGTATTATTTCATATTTTTTCATTAATATTTTAAAACTGTCGCTTCTAACATAATCTAGTTTTGTGTACCTCTTTTATTGTTCTTATTTAAATATTAAATGCATGAAATAATGAACTACCTTTCAGAATATTGTTTTTTTATACTTAAAACAGTCATTAGGGCAGAGAACAGGTTGTTAAATTATTTGAGTCCCACCACTGGCATCAAATTTTTAATCTTAGGAGATCATTTGCTTTACACATAAGTGAATTAAAAATTTTTTAAATATCATGCAAATTTACATATTCAAGAAAGGAACTTTGGAAGGAGGCAGCACTAAGTAAGGGTTGTATGTAAGCAAGTGGTGAGGAGCCTTTCATATATTTAAAATAAAGTTGTCTTTGGAATGTCATAATGTTTATTATAAGCAATTAGTCGATTGTATTAAGCTGCATTAACTTTCACATTGCTCTTGTTGACGTCAGGGGCTCAAAAGGTGACTTTTAGCCATTGGCATGAAGCTCATACTGATGGCAATTTTATAAATATTAGACTGCTACCTCACCTCACTACATCCCTTTAAATACTGGAATCTCTCAAAATTAATGTCCAAAGGCTCCAAGTTGTGCCCCAGGAACAGCATAATCAAGGTTCCTCCTATTGGTACAAACCCTAGATCTTGTAAAGAGGGGCTTCTTTGGCCCTGAGCCCTTTCTGTGGAGGACTATACTCAGGCCCTCCTCCAAGCCTCAAGGCCTTCTTTCTAGCCCCTGGGCCATAGAATTTCCTGCCCAGGTGCCCTAAGTTTGGTCTACTTTTTAGGGGTAGACACAGTTCCAGTGTGTACACAGCTTGAGCCAAGGGGCCCCTCTTTGCTAGGGAGGGGAATCTAGCTCAGGTGTGTGGGCTGGAAGGTGGCCCACATTCATGTGTGCAAGGACAGAGCCAAGGGTGGGAAAAACATGGTCAGCCCTTGAGTTAGAGGCCAAGTCTCTGTGGCCCACCATGAAAAACTTGGAGAAGTTCAATAATTCTAAATTAAAATCTGACCTTCTAAGTCACTATGAAGAATAGAATTTACTTTAACATCTTACTATCTTGATTTATAGTTTAAAATATTTAGGCAAATGGTATGTGGGCCTCCAGTAGCATTCTTGCCCAAGGCCTTGCAAATATTAGGGGTGGGCTAGCCACCCACCATGACTTATATCCATCCCATTTATGAATCTTGAACCTTCAGTTCTCATTATTGAGTTCTATGAATGCCGTCCATGAAGAATGGTTAATATCAACCAGTGTGACAGGTTTATAGAAAGGTGAACTTGAAGAGCAGCTGTGGTAAAGATGAGGCAGCCCAGCTCGTCTGTTCACAACAATCACTTGCCTTACATAAGATAATGGGAGCTAACCATGGATAGGCAGGAAGAGAGATGTGGCTCTGTGGATAGATAGAGCATTGGCCCAGCATATGGACATCCCAGGTTTGATTTCTGGCCAGGGCACACAGGAGAATCCACCATCTGCTTCTGTCCCCCCTCCTTTCCCCCTTCTCCTCTCCCTCTTCTTCTCTCACAGCCAGCGGCTCCATTGGTTCAAGCACAATCCCAGGTGCTGAGGATAGCTTGGTTGGTCTGAGTGTGTCAGCCTTGGGCTCTAAAAATAGCTCAGTACTTAGCATTGGCCCCAGATGGGGTTTCCAGATGGATCCCAGTTGAGGCACATGCAGAAGTCTGTCTCATTATCTCCCCTTTACTCACAAAATGAAGGAAGGAAGGAAGAAAGGAAGGAAGGAAGGAAGGAAGGAAGGAAGGAAGGAAGGAAGGAAGAATCGAGGGAAGGAAGAAAAGAAGGAAGAATCAAGGGAAGAAGGAAGGGAGGGAGGAAGAAAGGAAGGGAGGGAGGAAGGGAAATGTATGAAGAAAGAACTTCAAGGATATAACGTAAAGTTGGGCTGCTGGGATATAAAATTAGCACGTTGGCATGAAGTGTTTAGAGACTAAATGGGATAATATAGAGGTTAAGAGTTCAGGCTCAAAAAACACATACTTTATGGCTTGAATCTCAGATTTGATAGTTATTAGCTGTGCGATCTTGGGGAAAAATTTTTTCTTAACCTCCTCTGTGCCTTAGTTTCCCTATATTAAAATGGGAATAATAATAGTGCCTATCTTATAGAGTAGTTGTGAGGATAAAATGAAATGAAATATGTAGAATATAGAATGCCTGGCACATTGTAAGCATTCAATAGATGATAACTGTCATTATTATTATTCCTTACATATTTGCCTATAGGTACAATAGGCAAACTTTCAAGTGGAAAGCAAACTCATCAATAAATAGATTCAGCTCTGGGGCCAAATGATAAACACACCCTGAACCCGAGAAGAAAAAGGCTTTAAGTCTCAGACAAGGGAGCAATGGCTTCACATTCCAATATGAAGAAAATAAAAACTCACAATGCTTTTGGTTCATCTGGAAAGATTTGAATGGGAATTTTAACAACTCAACATCTTATTCCACATCTGGAATATAACTTTAGTCTCCCAGAGTCCCAGGTGTGCCTCCTAGCTTTACCATTTACTGCCTGACCCCGAACAAGTTACTTAACTTCCTTATACCCTTGGTTTTCTTACCTGCAAAATGGAGATAATAATAGTATAACAATAATTCTAATACTACCACATTATCTTGTTGTGAAGATCACGTGCAATGGTATACAAGAGTTGGCTCACACCATCTTGATCAAGTCAATTGTTAAATAAATTTTCAGGATTTTTGCAAGCCATCTGTTAAGCCATTAGGTAGCTTGAAATTAGCCCTGGCGGGAGTATTTCTGCCACAAGATCAGCAAGCGCTAGAAATCAAGCGCTTTTCCCCCTGGAGAGGCATTTATGAGCACAGCACTGATTACATTCAATAAACGTTTAGAAGGCTTAGCACTGCACACAGCACAAAATAAGAACTAAAATTAAGTTAAATATTTTGAATTGTTTACTGAGCTCTTAATATGTGTCTGTGTCTATTCTAGGCACTGTGTATGTACTTCAAGAACAGGATAGGTTGTGCACATCTGCTAAAAGAGAGTACAACTTAGACTTGTCTAGAGGACAGCGCAAGGAAAGCCTATATTATTGCGACTATTGAAACTGAAGCAGTGGTTACTGTAACCTGCTCCATCTCTATCAGACTTCTTTATTCATCTTTATTTCCCCTAGATCAGGGGTCCCCAAACTTTTTACACAGGGGATCAGTTCACTGTCCTTCAGACCATTGGAGGGCCGGACTATAAAAAAAACTATGAACAAATCCCTATGCACACTGCACATATCTTATTTTAAAGTAAAAAAACAAAATGGGAACAAATACAATATTTAAAATAAAGGACAAGTAAATTTAAATAAACAAACTGACCAGTATTTCAATGGGAACTATGGGTGCGGATGCATCCTGTGCTTCTCTCACTGACTACCAATGAAAGAGGTGCCCCTTCTGGAAGTTGGGCAGGGCTGGATAAATGGCCTCAGGGGGTTGCATGCGGCCTGCGGGCCCTAGTTAGGGGACTCCTGCCCTAGATTTTGCACAATTCCTGGCAAAACCTATATTTATTGGCTAAGTGAATGAATAAATTGGTTGGGTCATGCAGTAATAAAATAATGTGTATGATTTATTATAGATCACATAAAAAGTGATTTTTGAAGGATTTAACTGACTGGTTGAGTCAGGCTATTGTGGGTAAACTTGGCCAAATACGCATTATTATCCTTTCCTTTCTCTCTAAGCATGTACCTTTAACAACAAAGCAAATAACACCTAATTATAAAATACTAAAGAAAATACCATAATTGCACAGTGGGTACTGCCTTGACTGGATTATTATAATTTGCTACAGGGTTTGCTGTAGATAGATAATAATATACACAATTGATAATTTAAGACACAACAGGAAAGAAGGCTTCCTATATATGTTTGTTGGAGTGATTCTAATTGTACAAAAAGAGTTTAAATGACAACTTAATTCCCATATACACTGTGCTGTTGTTTTTTGGCATTGTTTCTTCTGTGAAAAGGATACTGGAGATCAAAAGGAAAAGGAAGAGGTGCTCTGTGTTGGAATATTTGTATCACTCTTTGCAAACAGGAATCTGTCCCCCTCTAAATTGACAGCTTTATAGAAGCGTGGAATCATATGTTTGGAACAGTTTGAATGATACCCAAGAAAAAGACAGCATTGCAGTATGGGAATGTTTAGGTAAACAGATCTCCGGTGGGTGGAGGGAAGGTGCATAGTCAACTTGGAGCAGTGGCTTTAGGGTTTAGACCAGAGGATTGAATTGTGTTTGCCTGCCTGTGACTTTTACCAACTACAATGTATTTGCAGAGCTTCTCACACTTCAGTGTGCATAAAAATCCCCTGAAGAGCTCATTAAAATGCAGATGCCTGGGCCCCACACCCTGAGATCGGCTTCCTTAACTCTGAGAAGGGCCCAAGGACTTGCACTTCTCACGTGCTCCCAGGTGTTGGCGATGCTGTGACTCTGTGGGCCACACTTTGAGTAGCAGAGTCAAGGTCAATAGCAAAATCATGTGCCCTTTGTTTCCCTTAGGAGGAACTTCTAGAAGAAAGACATGCACACTAGTAAGCCTCTAAAACACCTCCCCCGATAAACTGGAGGTTCCTTGTGGGTCGGATTGGGTCTGCAAGTTTATCCCTATAACCTTAATCCTTGGTCCAGGGTTTGACACGAGTACACATTCAATGCATATTTGCTGAACTTAAGAAGGAAAGAGGAGAGGCTGGTGTATTAATTTGATAGGGCTGCCTTAACAAAGTACCACAGACTGGGGACCTTAAACAACAGAAATTAGTTTCCTCACAGTTTTTGAGGCTGGAAGTCTGGGATCAGGATTCAGCAGGTTGGTTTCCTCTGTGGCTTCTCTCCTTGGCTGTAAATGGCTGTCTTCATCTCTCTGTCCATGCCCAAATTTCCTCTTACACGGACATCAGTGCTACTGGGGTAGAAACCTCCTAATGACCTCATGTTAATTACATATTTAAAGGCTCTATCTCCAAATACAGTCACATTCTGAAGTTTGGGGGTTTAGGACTTCAGTATGTAAATTGGGAGGGGACACAGTTTGGCTCATAACAGTTTGGTTGATTGCCATGTAGGCTGGTGGTTATTTAGACCCAAAGTGGATGAATGTCTTTGGAGACTAGAGTAATAGATAAAGAATGTGCTGATCATGTGTTGGTAAGACTAGAAGTTAGTGCAGGAGAACAACAGTCACACTTCTTTTCTGAGTAGAGAATTCTTTATGTCAGGGTAAATTAGGAAGAAAACTATAAAAAAAAAAAGTACAGTCTTGGGCTTACAAGGTCTAGTTTTGACCCCAGCTCTGCTGTTTGGTGTGTTTCTCAGGGCAAGCAAAGTAGTTTGCTTTTACATAAATCTTCCTCAACTCTAAAATGGCAATGGTAATGCCTGCCTCACTTCCCTCAAAAGGTTTCTGTAAATTAAAATGAAATAATTGATATGAAAGCACTCTATAGAACACCATAAAGCTTTATAATTTTATAGACTTTGATAAATTCTGTGTTTATTTCTAACATGAGTCTTTTTCCTTTAGCAGCAAAACAAAACAACACCCATGCAATATATACCATTAACACTCATTTTATACTTGTTTTTGTTTGATTATATACTTATAGAATTAAAGCTATATATCTTTGTGCTAGTTATACACATTTACAGAGTTTATCACTGGAATAGTGTTTTGTAATTTGAGTAATGGGCAAGAAGCTATCTGTATCAAGAAGATGATAAACCAAGAGTTATGCTACTCTACAATAATAGTGATTTAAAATAAGCTTGTGTTTTGACATTAGCCTGGATGGCTGCCAGTCAATGAAATAATCTTCACCAAGGTTCTTTGACATCTGCAGAGCAACTATCCAGAGAGGCCATAATTTCCTATAAAGTAAGAGTAAGATGAGGGACTAGAATAATTATTAAACCAACATTTTAGACACATTAATATTCAAACTTCTAACTGTAGCTAAGCAGCAAGAGTAGGCCACTTGAATTCAAAATTAAATCATGAAGGGTGTATGTAGTTTATTTAGTTGGAGAAAAATTATAATTACAGAACTGAATTACAAGGTTTATGACTCACAGATAATTACTGTTTTGTTGTTGTTCTAGGAAGTAGAGATATAAGTGGCACATCTGGAAACTAATAGGGATATGACCTTGAAGATTTACTTGGGTCTTTCCAACTTTGTTGCTAAAAAAGTAGAGATATCATCAGCTCAGGGTGTTGTGATTTTCCTAATTGCTCTAGAAGCAGCTGGCTTGAAGTTACTTAGGAGACTACCAAATGTCTAGATTTCAATCAGGCTTGCCATGACTCATCTTTGGGAAGAGATTCAATAGGATATTACAAGTCGAGAGCTCAGAAGAATGGAGAAAACTCTTTCAGGAACTTCCTTCAAATTCACCGAAGTCTGTCTCTTTGAATAGGCTCCTGATTTCTGACCAGGAGTGAGATGATTTTTACCTAAAACTTACTGTTCAGGTTTTTGCAAGAACAGCTGGATAGACTTGTGCTGTTATGTCAAAGCATACTCTTATTTGAGCAATTGGAAAACTTCTTGTTTATGAATGTCACAGCTCTGTTAAAACATTTGGAGGGAAAAGGTACAAAAGAAAATTAAGCAAACTTTAAAAAGAGGCAATTATGAACTCTAGAGGGAATAAAAAGTTACATAATAAAGAAAACAACATCACAGTGAAGCACCTTAGTAGTGAATAATATTTAGATTGTCAAAACAGGGTAAATAATTGGTTATAAATTTAACCCAAAATTATATAGCTAATTTGGGAAGATAAATGAATTAAAGGGAAAATGGAGGGTATAAAAGTTCTCAACTACCATAACTTGGGAAGGAAGTCTATAGATCATAATGATTTATTTTAAGTATGGAAGTCCTTTAATTGTCACATAGAGGCAATTTTGAGAGTAAAGGAGGCCACTGGTAATAATTATGGCAGACAATGGGTATAAACTGGAACTGATGAGCAGACCAGGTATATGTCACCTAATCTATAGGCATATTGTTTTAAATGTAGAGATAAAGGCCAGGTAAGACAGTTAGCAAAGGTGAAAGAGCCTGTATCTAGGGAGTGGAATTGGTGGTGAGAGAGCAGGATAGGAGAATGCCGAGTTTTAATATATACTTTAGTAATAGTTAATTTAAAACAATGACTATCCCTTATATGGTTAAACTTAAAAATTAAATTTTAGAACAGATTAGATCAGTGATGGGCAATCTTTTGAGCTTGGTGTGTCAAAATTCGCCAAAAAACCAAGCATACCTCGGGTGGTGTGTCATTTCGAGAAAAACGGCCTAACCGGAAGTCCCAGAACTAGATGCTCTGTGCCGGAGTTCTGTTGTTTGGCCTACGGACCTCCGGCACAGAGTGTCTACACTACAACAAATGTTTTATCCTCGGCTCCTGCACCTGGCCGTGCAGGAGCCAAGGATAAAACGTCCTTCTCGGCATGCGGCCCCGTACTTCTCTGGTATGTGGCTGTATGCAGCCACTTGTCATCAAAAATGGCTACACGTGTCAGTGCTGACACGCATGTCATAGGTTTGCCATCATGGGATTAGATTAATCTTGCCTAATGCTTTTTGATATGAACCATAATGTTCCTCATTGTCAGTAAGAGGCCAAATCTGAATTCTCCTGTAATACTTACTACCTTTACAATTCATTTGATGCCTTCCCCCTCTAAGAAAGGTACAATTAGATAGTAAGTACTAGGTTCTGTTTATCTCTGAGATAGGGCCTTGGAGTAGGTGCTTGTTAAATATTAGTGAATAAAAGTGAGGTTTGGTAATATTTTCAAAGGGAGAAAAATGTAGAAAGCAGGTTTATTAGATGCTATTTCCAAGTATAGGCGTAATTATTTCCAATAACCAGGCTCATCCTGAGTGTGTGGTTCACCAAAAGGGGGTCTTTCAGGCAAGTTGGAGGAGGGTCTTTACAAAATTTAGCTCTAGAGCATAGAATGTAAAATTTTGACCCTCTTTAAGAAAGCTTTTTATGACAATTATCCTGAAATAATTAAACTTTCAGAAATCATTGCTTGTGAGGTGCATATTTATGGATGAAGGTGTTGTTTTTTTCTGACAGGTTGATGCCTGTTGGCGTGTGATTTTCCTCATGTGCTTTTCTTGTCCCTTTCTGGGGGGAGGGGGCTTGGATCAGTTACCAGTTCAGTGTTTGCAGTAGAAATCCAGCTGACAGGTCATGAATTTCTTGCTTAACATATTTGTCCTTTAAGCTGAAAAACTGGAGAGAAAAAAAAAATAGAGAAAAGAATAAAGAGGGAAAGAAAATTGAAACTGGTGGCAAAACGGAAACCAGAAATGAAAGAGGACAGTAATGCAGATATGTCTGCGGGAGACCAGGTGGAACTCTGCATACCTCATCTAATCTGATTATTTTTTTTAGAAAAGGAGAATTGCCTACAACAAACACTACAAATACCAAAATCACTCTCCTTAATCGGAAACCATTTTTTCTCAATGCTCAAGAAAGCATTTCTATTAGGCCCATTCTACCAGCAGAGTTATTTTGGTGTATTAGGGGTGGAGGTTGCGGACCAGAGGCTTCTGCCTCAGTCACAACCTTTATCAATCACATGTTATTGACTGTTTATTTGTGTCTTTTTACTACATCTCAGGCTTTGGGAAGGGGCCATAAATTTTGCTTATCTTTCAATGCATTAATTGCACTCAGTGCTTGATACATAGTGGATGCTCAATCAATATTTGCTGAATAAATGGGTAAATGAATCATGCTCTTCCTTTTTATTTTGTAGATGCAGAAGCCACGGTCTGTGAAAACAAGGAAGGCTCAGGGAGGACTTGACTCTGTCCATAAATCTGTGAATTTGGCACTCACAGAAGCTCTCCAGCCTAAGGAAACAAGAGAGTGAGTATTCTAACAGCTTGCAAACATTTCTCTTGGCTCAGGAGAGTTTAAGGCAGGTCTCAGGAGTCACTACAGATGGGTCCAGGGCCAAACAAAGGAAAAAATCTAGGATTAACTTCAGGCATTGACACTTCTCTTTCTTTTCAGTAACTGTCAGCTCATTGCCTAAGCTGTGAAGCAACACAAGGGAAATATAAATTATGGCAGGAAACAGTACCATATTCTTTACCTGGCAACAGGCTTAGCTAGTCTGGCTTATTTCTGAGCAGGTATGTGCTGCCTGGATACTGTGCTCTCTATTGTTTCCAACTGCAATAATCCTGAGAGGTTTTCATTCTTGTTGTTAAGAGTTTGGCAGCAATGATTTAGGTTGGCGGCTGTATTTCATTTATTGGGGGAGGAAGTGGTAGCCACAGAGGAAAGGAGTCAAAAGAAGGGGTAAGCAATGCTCTGAACCCGGGACAATGTTCTTATTTATTAGATAATGTGTCCCAATCCCCATGAAGGTGACACTTCTAGTCACCAGTAGCAGACATGTATGCTACTTGCTTTGAGTGTTTTTGCCATTGGATTGGTTAATGTGCTTATTGCAAGTTGTTATAGAACAGCAGTGCTTGCACTATTCTCCTTCTCAAAAATTAGCATTGATTTAACAACCACTGAATTTTCAAAGATTTTAATGATGAGATTTAAGATAGACATTATGTGATTCAATGTCTATTTTAGCCGTTTTACAGTTGCAAGTTTATTTGGATTGTGATAAATTTAGGTCAAAAGACATTGGTAAAGTTACCCTTTTTTCTTTTTTTTAATTAATTTTAATGGGGTGACATTAATAAATCAGGGTTCATATGTTCAAAGAAAACATCTCCAGGTTATCTTGTCATTCAATTATGTTGCATTCCCATCACCCAAAGTCAAATTGTCCTCTGTCACCTTCTATCTGGTTTACTTTGTGCCCCTGTCCTCACCCCTCTCCCTCATTCTGCTTCCTCCCCCCACCCCGTAACCACCACACTCTTGTCCATGTCTCATAGTCTCGTTTTTATGTCCTACCTATGTATGAAATCATGCTGTTCTCAGTTTCTTTCTGTTTTACTTATTTCACTCTGTAGAATGTTATCAAGGTCCATCCATTTTGTTACAAATGATCCGATGTCATCATTTCTTATCACTAAGTAGTATTCCATAGTATATATGTACCAAAGCTTTTTAATCCACTCGTCCTCTGACGGACACTAGGGCTGTTTCCAGATCTTCGCTATTGTGAACAATGCTGCCACAAACATGGGGGTGCATTTCTTCTTTTCAAACAGTGCTATGTTGTTCTTAGGGTATATTCCTATAAGTGGGATAGCTGGGTCAAAAGGCAGTTCGATTTTTACTTTTCTGAGGAATCTCCGAACTGTTTTCCACAGTAGCTGCACCAGTCTGCATTCCCACCAGCAGTGCAGAAGGGTTCCCTTTTCTCCACATCCTCGCCAGCACTTATTCTGTGTTGTTTTGCTGATGAGTGCCATTCTGACTGATGTGAGGTGATATCTCATTGTGGTTTTAATTTGCATTTCTCTAATGATTAGTGATGTTGAGCATTTTTTCAAATGCCTATTGGCCATCTGGATGTCCTCTTTGGAGAAATTTCTATTCATTTCTTTTTCCCATTTTTTGATTGGATTGTTTGTCTCCCTGGTGTTGAGTTTTATAAGTTCTTTATAAATTTTGGTTATTAACCCCTTATCAGACGTGCTGTCGAATATGTTCTCCCATTGTGTGGTTTGTCTTTTTATTCTGTTCTTATTGTCTTTAGCTGTGCAAAAACCTTTCAGTTTGATATAGTCCCACTTGTTTATCTTGCCTTTTATTTCATTTGCCCGTGGAGATAAATCGGCAAATATATTGCTGCTACAGATGTCAGAGAGCTTGCTGCCTATGTTTTCTTCTAAGATGCTTATGGTTTCACGGCTTACATTTAAGTCTTTTATTCATTATGAGTTTGTGTTGTTTTTGTGAATGGTGTAAGTTGATGGTCTAGTTTCATTATTTTGCTGATAGATGTCCAATTTTCCCAACACCATTTGTTAAAGAGGCTGTCTTTACTCAATTGTATGCTCTTTCCTCCTTTGTCAAATATCAGTTGTCGATAAAGGTGTGGATTTATGTCTGGGTTCTCTGTTCTGTTCCATTGATCTATGTGCCTGTTCTTATGCCAGTACCAGGCTGTCTTGAGTATAATGGCCTTGTAGTAAACCTTGATATCTGAAAGAGTGATACCTCCTGCTTTATTTTTTCTTTTTAAGATTGCTGAGGCTATTTATGTTCTTTTTTGATTTCATATAAATTTTTGGAATATGTATTCTATAACTTTGAAGTATCTCATTGGTATTTTAATTGGTATTGCATTGAATTTATAAATCGCTTTGGGTAATATAGACATTTTAATGATGTTTATTCTTCCTAGACATGACACGGTATATGCTTCCACTTGTTTGTATCTTCCTTGATTTCTTTTATCAATGTTTTATAATTTTCCGAATACAAGTCCTTAACCTCTTTGGTTAAATTTACTCCTAGGTACTTTATTTTTTTGGTTGCAATAGTGAAGGGGATTGTTTCCTTAATTTCTTTTGCTGAAAGTTAATTGTTTGTATATAGAAATGCCTCTGATTTCTGAGTATTAATTTTATATCCTGCCACATTGCTGAATTCATTTATAAGGTCCAGTAGTTTTTTGACTGAGACTATAGGGTTTTCTATATACAATATCATATCATCTGCAAATAATGACGGTTTTACTTCTTCTTTTCCAATTTGGATGCCTTTTATTTCTTCTTCTTGTCTGATTGCTGTAGCTAGGACTTCTAGAACTATGTTGAATAAAAGTGGTGAAAGGGGACACCCCTGACTGGTTCCTGATCTTACGGGGATTGCTGTTAATTTTTGTCCATTTAGTATGATGTTTGCTGTGGGTTTGTCGTAGATGGCCTTTATCATGTTAAGGAGTGTTCCCTGTATTCCCACTTTACTTAGAGTTTTGAGCATGAATGGGTGCTGGATTTTATCAAATGCCTTTTCTGCATCTATTGAAATTATCATGCGATTTTTGTTCTTCCTTTTGTTTATGTGATGAATCACATTGATTGATTTGCGAATATTGAACCAGCCTTGCCTCTCCAGAATAAATCCCACTTGATCATGGTGTATGATTTTTTTCATATATTGCTGGATCCGGTTGGCTAATATTTTATTGAGAATATTAGCGTCTAAATTCATCAGGAATATAGGCCTATAATTTTCTTTCTTTGTGTTTTCTTTGCCCGGTTTTGAGATCAGAATTATGCTCGCCTCATAAAAGGAGTTTGGAAGTCTTCCTTCCTTTTGAATTTTTTGAAATAGCTTAAGGAGGATAGGAGTTAGTTCTTTGAATTTTTGATAGAATTCACTTGTGAAGCCATCAGGCCCAGGACTTTTTTTGGGGGGGAGCTTTTTGATAACTATTTCAATCTCATTTGCTGTAATTGGTCGGTTTAGGTGTTCTGATTCTTCCAGATTGATTTTTGGAAGATTATATGATTCAAGAAATTTGTCCATTTCACCTAGGTTGTCTAATTTTTTGGCATATAGTTCTTCATAGTATTTTCTTACAATGCTTTGTATTTCTGTTGAGTCAGTTGTTATTTCTCCACTCTCATTTCTAATTTTATTTATTTGAGTCCTCTCTCTTTTTTTCTTGGTGAGTCTAGTTAAAGATTCATCAATCTTGTTTACCTTTTCAAAGAACCAGCTTCTTGTTTCATTGATCCTCTGTATTGTTTCCTTAGCCTCTATGTCATTTATTTCTGCTCTGATCTTTATTATTTCCTTCCTTCTACTTGTCTTGGGTTTTATTTGCTGTTGTTTTTCTAGTTCATTTAGATGCAGGGTCAGGTTGCTTATTTGAGCTTTTTTTAGCTTCTTATGATATGCCTGTAGTGCAATGAACTTCCCTCTCAGTACTGCTTTTGGCTGTGTCCCATAAATTTTGAGTTGTTGTATGCTCATTATCATTTGTTTCTAGAAACTTTTTTATTTCTTCTTTGATCTCATTGTTAATCCATTCATTATTTAATATCATACTATTTAGTTTCCAAGTGTTTGAGTATTTTTCAGTTTTTCTTTTGTGGTTAATTTCTAGTTTCATGGCATTGTGATCAGAGAAAATGCTTGATATGATTTCAATCTTCTTAAATTTATTGAGACCATTTTTGTGTCTTAACATGTGGCCTATCCTAGAAAACATACAATGAGCGCTTGAGAAGAATGTATATTCTACTGCTTTAGGGTGAAAAGTTCTGAAGATATCTATTAAATCAAGTTGATCTAGTGTATCCTTTAAGTCTGCTTTTTCTTTATTAATTTTCTTTCTTGAGGATCTATCCAGTGTTGTTAGTGGGGTATTGAAATCCCCTACTATGATAGTATTGCTGTTAATCTCACCCTTTATATCCATCAAAGTCTGCTTTATGTATGTCGGGGCTCCTATATTTGGTGTATTGATATTTATAATAGTTATATCTTCCTGTTGAATTGTTCCCTTTATCATTATGTAGTGTCCTTCTTTATCTCTTAATACAGCCTTTGTTTTAAAGCCCATTTTGTCAGCTATAAGTACTGCTACCCCGGCTTCTTTTTCATTTCCATTTGCATGAAATATTTTTTTCCATCCTTTTACCTTCAGTCTATGTGCATCTTTTGTTTTAAGGTGTGTCTCTTGTAGACAGCATATGTATGGGTCCTGTTTCTTTATCCATGCAGCTACCCTATGCCTTTTGATTGGATCATTTAATCCACTTACATTTAAGGTTATTATTGATATGTAGTTGTTTATTGCCATTTTATTCTTTAAAGCTGTATTCTTCTTTTGCTATATTCTTTTCTCCCTTTGTACTCTTCACAACAAGGCCCCTTAGTATCTCTTGCAGAATTGGTTTTGTTTTAATGAATTCCTTGAGGCTTTCTTTTTCTGGGAAGCTCTTTATTTCTTCTTCAATTTTAAACGTTAGCCTTGCTGGATAGAGTCGTCTTGTTGTAGGTTCCTGTTCTGCATTACTTTGATTTATATCTTGCCATTCCCTTCTGGCCTCAAGTGTTTCTGTTGTGAAGTCCGATATCATCCTTATGGGGGCTCCTTTGTAGGTGATAGCCTTTTTTTCCCTAGCAGCTTTTAAATTTTTTTCTTTATCCATTAGCTTTGGTATTTTAACTATGATGTGTCTTGGTGTAGATTTTTTGGGGTTTCTCTTTAATGGAGTTCTGTGTGGTTCTTGAACGTGTGGAGTGTTTCCCAGACTTAATTTAGGGAAGTTTTCTGCTATGATTTGATTGAATAAAGTTTCCATTTCCTGTCCTCTCTCCTCTTCTTCAGGAACCCCTATGATGAGAATGTTTTTTCTCTTCATGTTGTCACAGAGCTTCCTTAGAGTTTCCTCACATTTTTTGAGTCTCTTTTCCTTTTTCTTCTCTGCTTCTGTGCCTTTGTTTATTGTGTCCTCTAACTCGCTGATTCGATCCTCAGCATGATTCATCCTGCTTTTAATTCCTTCCATTGTGGTCTTCAGTTCTGATACTGTATTTGTCATTTCTGTCTGATTCTTTTTTATTATTTTAATTTCGTTTTTTATACTTGTTATCTCTTAATTTAGGTGTTTATAATGACTATCCATTGTTGCTCTAATTTCTTTGAACATCCTAGCTATCATTATTCTAAATTCTGCTTCTGGTAATTTGGTTATATCTGTTTATTCAGGTCATTCTCTGGGGATTTCTCTTGATTCATTTGGTTTGCATTCCTCTGCCTGCCGTTTTGTCTGTGTATAAGCAAGTTGTGGCCACTGGAGTTCAGTGGGTGTTGCCTTTGAGTTCTCTAGTTGTGGTCTGTCTGCACACTCCTCTAGCCACTTCCTCTGATGCTGCCTAGGGCGGTTGGGTATGGGCATTGCAGAGCAGATCTCTGCCTGTACCTGTCCTTTCGCTTTTTCCCTGCAGATGGGGTCACAGGTGGGCCCGCAGCTGCCGGACTGCTTTCACACGTCCCCTCCGCCCCTGCTGGAATAGACTGAGCTCACACCGGCTGGGCCTCCGCCCACACCAACAGAACCGTGTTTCAGTATCCTGCCACCACCATACCCTTCAGCAACCCTCAGCAGAGTAGGAAGGGCCCTAATACACCACACTGTAGCCCTGGGAGCTCCCTCCCTCTAAGCATCTCTGCTCTAATTGCCACAGGAGAGCTTGTTTGGCTAGTGTCCTGTCTCCCTTTTCTGATATTGCTAGTTCCAGGGGAAATATTCGTTTTTGATTAGGGAAGTGACTTAGCCCAGGGGTTAGGGTGGCTGTCCCTCAGAGTGTTTGTCCCTGTGCCTTCAGTCCACACTCTCTTCCCACTTCTCTGGTCCTCTCCTCTGTCCCCGTTCCCCGGAGCCCCGGGTGTGTGATTGTGAGAGAGGTTTTCTGCACTGTCCCTTTAAAAAGAATCTTGGGTCTGAGAAAACTGTCTCTTTCTCACAAACAGTATCCTCACTTGTTTCACAGCTCAATACTGTCCAAATGCCTCTTCTAGGCTCTGGAGGGACAGAGATTATAGAAGCTTTAGGGAAAAGAACTTTAGAAATTCTTCACTGACTTATCTTATATTTTTGTTGTTGTTGAAAGAATATATGTGTATTTCTTTATGTGAAATATATAGGCATATTAGGATAGTAAAGACAATAGGAAGTCTCAGAGCTCTGACATTATGAATTATCTCTTTTTGTTAGAGCCCTTGGACAGTGGCTGGTCATTTATTTTTAGATTCCTCTGTAATAAATTCTAACAAATACAAAAAAAGAAAAAGATAAGTGTATGTTTTGTTATTTCCAACCTGTCAGTAGTTTACATGTAACTTAGCATTCAATGTGGCTTACTATTACATGGTGATTTTAACTGTGGGAATTTAAAATCTTTTCTTTCTTGAAATCACACAGCTGAGACATAAACCAGTGCTTTGATCAAGGCAGCTTCCCTGTGGACATTTACACCCTGGGGCTAGGCCCCATGGCAGGATTCCAGCTGGGTGAGATATTTACCTTTATTTTATGATGTACAGTCAAGGTGACTGGGGATGAGGAGCCGGGAAAGAGACCACCAGCTCAGTGCCCTGATAAAGCACGTGTTTTCAGGTAGATTAGATGCAGGCCTGAGTAATATGGAATTTGAGGATCAACCCAAGTTTGAAGACTACTGTAGAGACATCTAGAATCCACAATGTATTTTTTTTTAATTTTTAATTTAATTTTATTTCATTTTATTCATTTTAGAGAGGAGACACAGAGTGAGAGAGAGAGAGAGAAAGAGAGAGAAAGGGGGGAGGAGCTAGAAGCATCAACTCCCATATGTGCCTTGACCAGACCAGTGCAGGGTTTTGAACTGGCGACCTCAGTGTTCCCAGGTCGACGCTTTATCCACTGCGCCACCACAGGTCCACAATGTATTTTAAATTTAACTTTTTTAGGAAGCCCAGACACACAAAGCCTGGCTAGTAGGTTCACCAGGCTGATCTATGAGAAACCTTCACATAAACTCGAATCATTATGTGACAACTGTCTTCCTCACAGAACTGCAAACTTTCTGACTGGATACTGAACCAGCAGGTTAGGACACAGGGTAAACAAAAAGTGATGAAGACTACTCGGTCTTATGATACTTTTCCATCTTTGAGTGAAAGTTTATTTTCATAAGAAAAGAAAAAAGAAGAAAGTGTTATGTATGGACTGGCTGTCCAACAATAAGTATAAGAAAAACCAGAATGTAATGGGAAAATACAAAGTCATAAATATTTTTAAATTCTTTGTTTAAGATCCAATGAAGGGCTGAACTTCGATTATTAAATGAACATTCTTTTCAGTGATCTAGAGATGAAATAAAATGATCGTACTGTTTTCCTAGGGTGTTTAATAAATATGTATACAGGTGGTCCTTGGGTTATGACATAGTTCGGTTCCTACAACAGTGACATAACCCAAATTTTGGTTAAGTTGAAACACACCCTAGCCTAAGTTACTTACCTATTCTAACTGGTATATGTTGCTAATGCTGGTCTTCCAGCCACAAAACTAGCAATATTTCCATCTCAGTCATTATGCCACTTCTCTGTTTAGTTATTAGTTGATTTCATGGAGGCTGATCCCTTTACATGCTCTAGGATACAGTCTTTATCCTTGATAACTGTTGCTACAGTAGAGCGGCTAAGGACTAGCACATGGCCGATGTTCGTTTTTGATTCTCCTTTTTCTGATCTCTTTACAATGTCTAATTTCACTTCCATTCTGATGGCTTTCCTCTTCCTCCAAGCACTACCATCTGAAGACACTGACTTTCATTTAGGAACTAAGATAAGGACCAAAAGGTCACCAGGCATAAGTTGAAACATTCACGTCTCAATTTAAAATTTTTATGGGAGTGAGAGTAGTAACCTTGAAACATCGTGTGTTGAGACTGTTGTAACCCGAGCTCCCCTGTATTGCAATCTATCATGATTGTGATTAATAATTTTTAAAGCATTAGAGAACACTTAATTATATTATAGTTATTTTAGCCTCCATTTTAAAATTGCCACAAATTTATGAAACAAATATATATATATGTTTTTCTTCTTTCATAAGTGAGAGGAGGAGAGATAGAGAGACAAACTCCAACATGTGCCCCGACCAAGATCTACCTGGCGACCCTCGTCTGGGACTGATGCTCTGCTCATCTAGGGCCAATGCTCACAACCAATCTATTTTTAGCACCTGAGGTGGATGTGCTCAAACCAGTTGAGCCATGACTGCAGGAGGGGCAGAGAGAGAAAGAGAAAGAGGGGGAGGGATGGAGAAGCAGATGGTCGCTTCTCCTTTGTGTACTGACCGGGAATCAAATCTGGGACATCACATGCTGGGCTAATGCTCTACCACTGAGCCAACTGGCCCAGGTAAAATTCTTCATTTTCAAAAAACTTAAGTCCACTAGCAAAATGATCAAAATTGGCAACCTGCCCTTGAGATTTAGGAAGTAAAGAAAGATGAATGTATAGATGACATGCTCATTAATAAGAAGGTGGAACTATGTAAAAAAATAGGGCTTTGAGTTTTAACTGTTTACTTAGCCTACACATTCTCATTTCTTTTTTCTCATTCTACACTATTTTTATATGCTTGGCTAAAATATACACATTACTAAAATATCTTATTAGGTTGGCCTAATCTTTTGATTTAATCAACTATTTATTTTCATATTGCTATAATTAACATACATGTATGTGTTCAAAGAATGTGCTTTTCACCCTGGCTGGTGGCAAAGTGGATAGAGCATCATCCTGGAGCGCCAAGGTTGCTGGTTAAATCCCAAGGGTTCTAGCTCGACCTGGATGTTACTGGCCTGATCCCAAGGCTTCCAGCTCAACTCTCAGGTCACTGGTTCGAGCCCTGAACAGGACACATATGAGAAGCAATCAATGAGTGCATAACTAAATGGAACAGTGAGTTGATGCTTCTGTCTCTCTCTGTTTTTTAGATTTACTTACTACCTGTGATTACATTAAGTAGGCCTTTATTCACATTCATCAGCCGAGTAAATCTAAAATACAGAGGTAAAAATAGACATTAGATAAACTGTGATTCTGAGTACAGATAACTAAAATGATATTTTCATGTTGCTAAGAAACAGTTTCTTTTTAGTTGGAATAAAACTCTATCAATGTTTTCTGTTTCTCTCAGTTCTGTGAAACAATCCTTTACAATTCAATGAAATTACAACTTGAATATGGTTGGAGTACTTGTATTTATTTACAAATGTATAGATCCCTGCCTGTGTAGCCAGCTTCCACGAAGGCACCGAATAACCTGCAGTATGTAACTATTCTAGTTTTACTCTTTTTACTTAGCATAATACACCGGAGATTTATCCAAGTTCCTGGCATATTAGTACTTTGTCTTATACTTCTGAATGGTATTCCACTGTATACCACACTTCGTGTATCCATTCTCTGATGGTTGTTTCTAGCTTTGGCAATAATGAAGTTGGTATAAATATTCATATGCAGGCTTTTGAGTGAACATAGATTTTTATTTCTCTTGGGCAAACACTGGAAAAGGATGACTAGATCATATTGAAAATACATATTTAACTTTACAAAAAACTTCCAATTATATTCTAAAGTGGCTATATCATTTTGTATTCTGGTCGGCAATGTATAAGAATTCCAGTTGCTGAAAATTCTGCCCAGAAGGTAGCATAGTTAGTCTTCTTAAGTTTGGATGTTCTGATAGGTATGTGGTAGTATCTCAGTGGGTTTTAATTTGGTGTTGTAGAAATCTTTGTTTATCTCTGTTTCATTTTGATTTATTTTCAGATTTTCCATTGGATGTTTTCTTATCATTTACATCTCTTCTTTGAAATTTCCTACTGTTTCATGCATAATGTCTACCTTTCCCGCTAAAACCTTTTGTTTGCTAAGAATAGTTATTTTAAATTACCTGATAGTTCCGGCATCTGAGTCATCTCTGGGTCTAGTTGTTTTGATTGCTTTATCTAATGACACTAGATTGTTTTTCCTTATCTTCTTATTTGTCTCATTGTTTTTAATTGAACACCAGGCATGGTGTGTAGAACATAGGGACTGAGATAAATGACATTTATACCAGGGTTTATGTACACCTCTTTTTCTGCTAGGTGCTGTGTGTGGAGTTGACTTAATCTAGTTAGCAGGTAAGCTAGTCTTGTTGTTGGTATTGTTAGCTTCAGTAGACCACTGGCTTCAAAGTCTAGTAGTATTAACTTGCACTTAGGCTGGGACTTGGGTACCAGAGAGTTTTTCTCAATGCTGCTGCTCTACCCTCAGATTTCAGCCTTTCCTATGTACCCACACCATAGAAGGAGTGGTCTCTCTCCATACTCTTGCCTATCCCCAAGGATTAGATTGCTATTGCTTGTAACTCAGTGTGTTAGGTATTGTCCGGTCCCAACCTCAGTCTTCTGGATTTCCCGAGTCTCAGGCATAAGATCTGTAAATGACCCTGTTCTTATATCTATGATGACTCTTGTATGGGACTTTGCCTACTGGTAGGAGACTTCTGATGGTATCAGTATAGAATTGTGAACCTAGAACCGTCCCTGCATTTCCAACAATGATAGGGTTGTTTTCCTTTATCCCCTTCTTAGCTGCAGTGGGTCTTCATTTTACCCTGAGGGTACAAAGTTCTGCTCTTCCCCCAGGGGCTTGAGGCATTTGTTCCCCAGGGAAGTATCTAAGTTTGACTTTGGGTTTCCCACAGCAACTGTAATCCCCATCCTCCAGGTCTGCATCACTGAGGAAGACTTCCTCTCATTCCTTGTCCTGACCCTAATTTTTCTCATGAACACCCAGTGGAGATCTGTGGAGAAGAGCTGTAAACTCTCTGTGAGTAAGTGTAAACTCCCCTTGTGCCTGTGGCTGCCAGAAGTTCTTGACTATCATATTAGCTCAAAGTCAGATTCTACAATTTGTTAGAAATTTTAGCTGAATTCTTCTTACTTGTTTGTATGACAGTTGGCATCGCTTGTGCCGCTGAAGGTGAGTCAGACCTCAAATCTTACATTCTTAGAGAAGCCTTGGGTTCCAGGTTACCTGGTTGCCTTTTGGCCTTAGCTCTCTGATGGGTTAAAAAGAAATGATGCTTTTGTATTTTATCTGTAGTCTTTCTTATTTCTAGGGTGGGAATAATGTTTTCTTGTTTTCTACATAGTAGGTAGAAGGAGAACCCTTACTCTATTTTAAAGATATCCTAGAGACTAAAACTTTACAAGTTTTTCAGTAATGCATTACAGGGTTAGTAATTTTTACTGTCATCAATTTTATCTTCACATTTGGCTGAGTCATAAACTAACTGGGAATATAAAAGGCCAAGACAACTAGTATGCCTGGCATACTGCTAGGTATACTCTAGTGCTATCACCATTTCCCTGTCCTACAAGAAAACATGAGTTTTAAGAAAAAAGTCCCTCTTCGTGGGCAGAGGTGGCTGGCTGACCACCAAACATTTCTGTTACCTTCTATGCTATAATCTATAGGGGAGAGTTTTCCTTGCCATAAGCTACACTTTCCAGCCCAATTTATAGCCATGTAAGTGTGTTCTAGCCAAAAGAATATTGCAGTATTTTTGAGAACCACTTTCAGTCTTGACCAACAAAAACCTGTCACTTCTCCATTTTCTTTCTCCTACACCAGCTGGATATAAATGCCCACATCTGGAAAGCAAGGTGTTTAAGATAGTGGGGCCCCCATCAGCCTGGATCCCTAATGGGTGTGTAGGATGGAGCTCACATACTCCCATCCCACCAACCTGGAACCAATGGAATTATTTCATGAGCAAGCAATAAACTTTGATTACTTTTCAGCTATTACATAGATTGGGATCAACTTGCCACAGCAAATAGCTAACCCTAACAAACACACTTTCCTTTTCTTCCTTTGTTCAATCACTTTTTTCAAAAATATTCTTTGATTATGAGATTTTTTTTTTACTCATTTTATAGTATTTTAGGGTCTGACCTGTGGTGGTGCAGTGGATAAATCATCAGCCTGGTAACGCTGTGGTCACCAGTTTGAATTCCTGGTCAAGGCACATAAGGGAGTTGATGCTTCCTGCTCTTCCCTCTCACCTTCTCTCTAAAATGAATAAATAAAAGAAATAAAGTATAATTTTAAGTTTACTAGTTATCTGTAGGTCATTCATAGGAAATACTGTTCTAGGCCCTAGCCATTCATGTGCAGGTAAAGTTGAGAAGCTAAAAACTAGATGAGATTTGGAAAAAATTTTTTTTCTAGTATGTGTTATAGAAATCTTATCTGATTGTGGCTGCTTATAGTGCTGTGTTGGGAAATTTTCTGAGGCAGTGTCCAGGCCAATAGAAAAGAACACTGTAAAGAATTAGCAATAACTGTCATGGACAAATGAGGTAAGAATGATGGCTTGATTTCAAAAAACGTCATCATTCCTGGGGTTCAGTCAATGCCCTTGGATGCATTCAGTAGGCTGTTCCTGGAAATATAAGTCAGAGTTAGTAAGTTTCAAACAAGAGGCACTTACCATTCAGGCAACATCTTTGTCATGGCTTTTATTTATATGAATTGTGTGATTTATTGGCAACAGTGATGAGCCAAGTTGTAAATGAAATTTAGCTTTCCCTCTCCTTATTAATTCAGAAATCAGGTATTTCTAGGACTCACAAGTTCATTCCAGTAAAACAATTTTGAAGGCATATGTACTGCTGCCACCTAGCAGTGGCTAAGCAGATGATGTTATCCTCTAAAATTGGGACCTGGTATCTTTATGACCAACTGACTTTTTGCTTGGCTGATAGACTAGCCCAGAGGTCCCCAAACTACGGCCTGCAGGCCAAATTGTGGCCACTTGAGGCCATTTATCCGGCCCCTGCCGCACTTCTGGAAGGGGCACCTCTTTCATTGGTGGTCAGTGTATGTGGTGGCCCTCTAACGGTCTGCGGGACAGTGAACTGGCCCCTGTGTAAAAAGTTTGGGGACCCCTGGACTAGCCTAACAAATACAAAGAAACAAAGAATAGGAAGCATCCCCCTGGCATAGACAAGCCATAGGTGGCTAAAAAGCAGGCAGACCCGTCCTTTCTACTGGATGAAAGTGCGTGGGTTTCTTAAGCTATACATTCTTATTCTTTTCTGGATGGCAAAATATTAAGATACATATACCCGAGTCCAGCTAATATTGTACCCAAACAAAATCTCAGAACAATATTTTAAACAAAACATCAAAGACTTTCTGTTTTCACAAGACATGAAAAAAAGCAACATATTTTCAACACAAAATAAATTTGATAAATTAGCCAAAAAATTTAGGTAATTTCTAAGCATGAGAAAACACACACATCTAAACTAAAGAATATCCTGAAAAAAATAACTGTCCTTGAATGTTTTTTAAAATGTCAATGCCATGAAAGAATTTAAAAAGAACACTGTTGAGGTGTTTTGTTTTTTTTTAATCAAAAGAGACTACAGAGGCATAACAACTAAATGCAATGCAATCTTCCACTGAATCTTGGATAAAACTAACCAAACGTGACTTTTTTTTGTCTATTGGAAAAAATGAATGTAAACTTTATGTGACATAATAGGATTATATCAATGTTGAGTATCTTAAGTGTGATAATTGTAGGAAAAGGTAGGAGAATGTCTCTGTTCTTTGAAGATATGTGTTTTATATAAGACCATGGTGTCAAAATGTCTACCATTAACTTTCAGATGGTTCAGGAAAAGACATATCTCTGTATATAATACACAGAAAAATAAAATAAATGTGGCAACAGTTGGTGAATCTAGGTCAGTGGTTCTTAACCTGGGTTCTATCGAACCCTAGGGGTTCGATGAGTCAGTTTCAGGGGTTCGGAGAAGCCTCTGCTGCGGAGGCCAGAATAAAGTAACACCATAATTTGTTGTGAGTTCATGCACTTTGTTGGTTTTGTTCTTTGAGCAAGGTGATGTTCATGCATGGCTTATTTTGTGCACCAATAAAAAAACATATACCTATGTCTTGAATTTGGAAAAAAAATTAATATTTTATTTATCAGTAAAGAAGGGTTCAGTGAATTCACATATGAAACTGGTGGGTTTGGTACCTCAAAAAAGGTTAAGAACCACTGATTTAGGTAAAAGACATTAGGCTTTGTTCTAGTCTCATAACTTTTCTGTAGGTTTGAAAATTTTCAAATTAAAAAGTTGAGAAAATAAATAAATTGAGAAAAAAATTAAGAAACTATATTTTTTATTTTGTCAGATTCAGTTTGTAAGGTAGGGATGACAATTGGTAATTTTAGATGTTTTTAATTAGAAAGTTTGGATGTAGGGAGGGAATTTACCCATTATTTTAAATTCAGATGGTATACTTTTTCTTTCTAATATTTTCTTCTGTGCATCATAAATGACACTACATTATGACATTTTAAATCTAATTTTCCACTTAATATTATGTCTTAAGCATTTTCTATAATATTCTATCTTAAGCACTCATAATGACCACTTTTAATAATTTCTCAGTATTTTCATTTGAGGGAATATGTATTTCTTTAACAATTCTATAATTTAGATTTTGAATAAATAGCCTTCAATGAGCATCTCTGTATGTAGCTTTTCCCATACTATGGATTCTAATCTTGGTTTAGTTTCCACAGGGGAGGTTGCTGGCTCAAACGATGGTTGGGGAGGAGCAGAAACATACTACCATGATTTATTCCCGTAAACAGCTAGTGCAGTAGTGAGAGCTTAATCAAAGTGAGCCATTTCAAACAGTTACATTCCTTTAGCCTGAATATTCTTAGGTTTCTAACAGCCCTTCTTTGTTCACCCCCCTACCCCCCAGCCCTTGCCCCACCTCCTATACCAACTAGTTGTGGGACCTTGAGTTTCTCTTTGCCGCCATCCTTCCTTTAGATGAGTTTTTCAAACTGAGATTCTGGGCATCAAGAGTCCGGTGAGAGGGGGTAAGGGTCTTTAATCGTTTCACTATTTCACCAGCCTAACACAAATCCTACAGAAATAAGCTTCCTCGGTGAAGCTTACATGAGGGATCTCAGAAGTGCAGTCTCTGGCCCCAGTCGAGACTGGCTGAGACACAACCCTGGCCAACCGCTTCCCTGTGACCTGAGACCCTGAGCTGGAACCCAATTAAGTTGCTCTCAGGTTCCTAACTCTCAGAGATTATGTGAGAGAATGAAGATTTATTATTTTTAGCAAAGTTTTAGAGTAATTTGTTATGCTGTAATAAATAAATAATACAGAGTTTGGAAATGGGATGTGGTCTTAACAAAAACATAAAATGTGGACAAAAGACTTGAATAAGTACTTCATAGAAAGATATCAAAGTGATCAATGAGCATATGAAAAGGAGCTCATCATTAGTCATCTGGAAAATGAATATTAAAACCACAATGAAATACCACTACATACCCACACCAGAAAAGCTGAAATTAGAAAGATTGACAATTTCAAGTGTTGGTGAGGATGTGGGATAACTGGGACTCATACACTGGTGATAGGAATATAAATTGGTGCAAACACTTTGAAAAATTAGTAAAGTTAACATAAACTTACCCCTATTTACCAGAAAGGTCACTTCTAGGATTATACCAAGAGAAATTATTGCATATGTTCAAAAAACCCAAGTACAAATAACCCAAATACTCCTCAGCAGGAGAATGGATAAATGAATATATTCAGGCATTGGAATACTGTGCAGCAACAAAAATAAGTAAACTATGTATACAGCAACTTGGATGAATCTCAGAAACATTATTTTAAGCAAAATCAGTGGATAATATATGATTTAATTTATATGATATTCAAAAAACAGGTAAAACAAATCTATGGTGTTAAAAAGTAAGAGTAGTGATTATCTCAGGATTGGTAAATTGTACGGAATGAAAGATGTAAGGGAGTTCTACACATGAAGCATTCTGCCACCTCAGGGCCTTTGCATTGACTCTTCCCTCTGTCTGTAATCTCTGTCCTCAGATATCATCCTTTACTTTATTCAGGTCTCTAGTTGTCATAATCACAGTTCTCTGGAAGATAGAGCCTCAGACAAGGACTGTTCATGCTTTATTGGGGGAGGGACAATCCACCATGCTGGTCACTCAGAATGGTCAATTTCTAGGATTGTTGTAACAAGGTATTAAAACTGGGTTGCTGCCTGACCAGGCAGTGGTGCAGTGGATAGAGCAGTGGACTGGGATGCGGAGGACCCAGGTTCGAGACCCCGAGCTCTCCAGCTTGAGTGCGGGCCCATCTGGCTTGAGCAAAAGCTCGTCAGCTTGGACCCAAGGTCGCTGGCTCCAGCAGGGGGTTGCTTGGTCTGCTGAAGGCCCGCGGTCAAGGCACATGTGAGAAAGCAATCAATGAACAACTAAGGTGTTGCGACGGCAATGAAAAGCTAATGATTGATGCTTCTCACCTCTCTCCGTTCCTGTCTGTCTGTCCCTATCTATTCCTCTCTCTGAATCTCTCTCTGTCCCAGTAAAAAAAAAGAAAAAAAAAAAACTGGGTTGCCTAAAATAATAGAAATTTATTGTCTCACAGTTCTGGAGGCTAGAGGTCTGAAATTAAGATGTTGGCCAGGACACGTGCCCTCAGAAGGAAGGGGTCCTTCCTTGCCTCTTCCAGCTTCTGGGTTTGCTGATAGTCCATGGTGTTCCTTGGCTGGTAGATGCATCACTCCAATCTCTCATCATTATATGACCATCCTCTTCCTGTGTGTCTCTGTATTTTCTTCTTCTTATAAGGCCCACCCTACTAACCTCATTTTAACATGATGACATAGAAAGACCCCATTTCCAAATCAGGTCACATTCACAGGGTTAAGACTTCATTATGTTTTGGGGGAACACAATTTGATCCATAACACTCAGTAAGCACACAGCCATGGCTGCATCGATCAGCTCCAGACGGTCTGGATGAAAAGAACTGGGACTGGAACAGTCCATCAGAAAAAATAAGGGAGAGGAAGTTTATTTGCCCGGTATCCTCTGGTCTTCTGTCTCCCACTGGTCAAAGTTCATTGAGCCCCGCTAACAGTTGCTCAGGAAATAAAGCCCTGCACTTTACATTCTGGCTGAGTTTGGGGAGACGAGTAGAGAAAGGAGCCAGATATTCTAGGCCTAGGGCTGGTGAGCCCTAGATGGGCTGGTGCACAGAGTCTGCTAGCAACCAAAGAAGAGCAAGTGGTCCAGGATGAGACAGGTGGTAAGTCAACAGAGCCCATGCTGGGCTCTAATGTCACTTTTTCCCATAGGCCTTTTCTGACTACTTTATACTAAATAGAAGCCCTTTACCCCATTTTTATATTCCCTTAATTGGGTTAATTGTTCTTCATAGCGTTTATCCCCATTGAGCATATGATACACACACTCATGTGCTTGTTTGCTTATCTCTCCTCCCACTGCAGCAATGCTCCTTGAGAGCAGGCAATCTATCCCCTACTCTTTCCCTGGTGTCTGGCACAGTGCCTGACACGTGGTAGGAGCTAAGTTGTTACTGAAATAAACAACCAGAAGAATGATTATGGGTGAAAAGAAATGAAAAAGGATGAATCTCCACAGTCTGTTCAGGGTTTGCTGAGTGGACGGCAGTGGAGACACTAGGTATTGATAGTCCTAACACGAGCAGGTCAGGGCCTGGGCTCATCTGAACAGAAGGCTCCTTTTCCAGGGTTTAAACTGTGTTCACCAGAGGAGGTGAGAGGTTGGCAGATTCAGGGCAGGAGGCCTCAGGATCCTCAGGCAGAGAGAATAGAGACAGCAGAAGGATCCACCAAGTGAATTTGGAGGACCAAAGAGGTGTGGTTCCCCTTGTCCTGCAGAGTCACGGTAGGTAACAAATCAGGCCATTTTTTCTTGATCTCTTCCTATACCTCCTGAGTTATTTTCTGCCTTTGGAACCCAACTAATCCATTTAATCTAGAAGTGCCACTAAAGGTATCTTTCTTAATAGTGTGGTATTACCATCTATATATTTTTAATGTGAAAAAATGGTTCCATCTAACCAAAAGAGCTCAAATCCTTTTTATTTTATTACTCAGACAAGATTTTATATATCTCACTTTAAATGAGAATTCTGTTTTACTTCAAGTTCTACATGTTCTTGGTTTAATATAATCAAGGCTTTTAGTCATATTCTTTCCCTTTTGTGCTTATCTTCTCTGAAGAATCCACTATATAAAGCAATCTATTTTTGAAATATGCAGGAGCTCATATTAGATCACATGTAAAAAGGACATTGTGCCTGACCAGGTCATGGCACAGTGGATAGAGCGTCGGACTGGGATGCGGAAGACCCAGGTTCCAGACCCTGAGCTCGCCAGCTTGAGCGCGGGCCCATCTGGCTTGAGCAAAAAGCTTGTCAACTTGGACCCAAGGTTGCTGGCTCCAGCAAGGGGTTGCTCAGTCTGCTGAAGGCCCATGGTCAAGGCACATGTGAGAAAGCAATCAATGAACAACTAAGGTGTTGCGATGGCAATGAAAAACTGATGATTGATGCTTCCCACCTCTCTCCGTTCCTGTCTGTTTGTCCCTATCTATCCCTCTCTCTGACTCTCTCTGTCCCTGTAAAAAAAAAAAAAAGAAAGAAAAGAAAAGGACATTGTAACAAATGCCAGGTGACTATAATTTATTAAAAATTATTATTATTATTTTTAGTGAGAGAGACAGAGAAGATAGATAGGGACACAGACAAACTGGAAGGGAGAGAGATGAGAAGCATCAATTCTTTGTTGTGGCACCTTAGTTGTTCACTGATTGTTTTCTCATATATGCCTTGACCAGGGGGCTACAGCAGAGCCAGTGATCCCTTGCTCAAGCCAGCAACCTTGGGCTCAGGCCTGCAATGTTGGGCTTTAAGCCAATGGTCTTTGGGCTCAAGCCAGAGACCATGAAGTCATGTCTGTGATCCCATGCTCAAGCTGATAAGCCTGTGCTCAAGCCAGTGACCTTGGGTCCTCAGCATCTCAGACCGATGGTCTATCCACTGCACCACTGCCTGGTCAAGCTCAAAGTTGTATTTTTATGGCATTTTTTCCTATTAATGTGAAAATGTATATAACAAAAGTAGAGATTTTCTTATTTTTATTTTTATTTTTTTATTAATTTTAATGGGGTGACATTAATAAATCAGGGTACATATGTTAAAAGAAAACATCTCCAGGTTATCTTATCATTCAATTATGTTGCATACCCATCACCCAAAGTCAAATTGTCCTCTGTCACCTTCTATCTGGTTTTCCCTGTGCCCCTCCCCTCCTCCCTATCCCATCCTCTCCTCCCTCCCCCCATCCCATAACCACCACACTCTTGTCCATGTCTCATAGTCTCACTTTTATGTCCCACCTATGTATGAAATCATGCTGTTCTCAGTTTTTTTCTGATTTACTTATTTCACTCCGTATAATGTTATCAAGGTCCATCTATTTTGTTATAAATGATCCTATGTCATCATTTCTTATGGCTGAGTAGTATTCCATAGTATATATGTACCAAAGCTTTTTAATCCTCTCGTCCTCTGACGGACACTTGGGCTGTTTCCAGATCTTCGCTATTGTGAACAATGCTGCCATGAACATGGGGGCGCATTTCTTCTTTTCGAACAGTGTTATGGTGTTCTTAGGGTATATTCCTATAAGTGGGATAGCTGGGTCAAAAGGCAGTTCAATTTTTAATTTTTTGAGGAATCTCCAAACTGTTTTCCACAGTGGCTGCACCAGTCTGCATTCCCACCTTCTGAGTTGAGTAATATACTATGCTACTTTCAAATATACTATGCTACAATATAAAAAAGCAGTGGCAGCTTGTTATTTTATCAAAATGGATATACTTACTCTTCTAGAAAATAGGTCTTAGATGAATTCAGTGACATAGTACATTATTCTCACCCCAAATTATTTACCCAAGTTCATTACTGATACTTTATCAACTCAATTGGAAGGGGGAGGGCAGACAGAATATTTCACATGTGGGGCAAACTTTGGCTCAGTAAGGAGTAGTTTGGTAGGGTAGTACGTTGAACTTGGTTAACTCCCATACCTAGTTTGGATCAGAGTGATTAGCATATCAATGATTTTCCCTACTCTTTGTTACAGAGGAATTGTTCACTCTGAAAAGGTGCCCAGGTGAAGCTTTTAAGCTCTTTCACTATCCTGTCACAGATGCTAAATTGCAAGTTTCATTTGAGGCACCAAAATAGAATAGATATGAAATCCCAAAGTGAGGTGCTAAGATGCACTTTCAATCAAAATACCAAAGACCAGTTTCATGAGTATAACACTCCTTATCCAAAGGAGGAAATAAAAGTGTATAGGAAGTAGACAATCATGGAGGAGTCTATGAGTATTTTCTTGGTGAGAGCTGTGCTACGAGTCCCTGCACCCAGGGTGGCTAAGGGAGGCCTTCATAGGCCACTCAGAGAACAGTACCTATGATAACTGGGAACAGGGATGGATGTCTGATTCCAGCCCTGGAAACTTAAAGATCAGGAGCCAGGGACTGGCAAGCTCCTTGGCAATGGAGGAGTTACTGTTATTAGGACTGGTCAGCATTCTCAAGTTTATTGGAGCAAAGTGGGCATGAGAGTTTCTATGGAACAGATGTGGTACACAGTGAACAGAACCTTTCTGCAGCCCTTTTAAGTCCTTCTTGGGAAGACAGCTGCATGTGGTTAGAGGATAAACCGGGTCTTCAGAGAGGCAGTTTGGAGGGGACCTCAGGAAAGCCAGGTCTAAATGAAAAGTAGATAGTCAAGAGAATGGCATTTGCCTATGTTGAAGGGCCAGCAGGGAGGCTTCCCAGGAACACCTGAAAACACTCATGAGGGATAAAGCTGGCTTGACACCGTTGTCAAGCCTTGAAAATGTCACACTGTCTTACAACTATCCTAGTAAAGAACTTTCCCACTTTCCTGCCTCCTCCCTCATCCCCTACTCCTCTGACCCTGAAAGGTTAAAAACTAGCATTAAGTAGGGGCAGAGACGAGCAAGGGAAAGAGAAGCTGACTATATCCTCTTTCTTAAAGGCCGGAAAACTCTGCTGACCAGCTTTAGATAGGGGAGGAAGAGAGAATTCCTATCTCTGAATAAAGATTGATTTAGTAATATATTGGTTTGGACATTCTAATAGAAAGACTAATGTTTCCAATTTACCTCTAAGTGACCAAAAAAGCTATATTCAGTGGCAGGGTTAGACTTACCTGCACTGAACAAGTTTAAAGGAACAGTGAGAAAAAAACCCAGTAAAATTGCTTTTATAATTTTACCTCGGAAGTACTGCTTCTTCAATTAATTGGTTACATCACCAGGAGGAATGATGGATGTATTTTTATAACCCACCTTCCAGTGAGCTACCTAAACATGGTAAATCAGGTTCTCCCCACCCACGCGTGAATGATAGAATTCCCAGTGATGGAAAAATGTAGGCCCTGACCAGGCGATGGTGCAGTGGATAGAATGTTGGATCCAGACGCAAAGGACCCGGGTTCGAAACACCAAGGTGGCCTGCTTGAGTGCGGGCTCATCTGGTTAAAGCAAGGCTCGCCAGCTTGAGCCCAGGGTGGCTGGCTTGAGCAAGGGGTCACTCCATCTGTTGTAGCCCCCCGGTCAAGGCACATGTGAGAAAGCAGTCAATGAACAATTAAGGTGTTGCAAAAAAGAATGGATGCTTCTCATCTTTCTCCCTTCCTGTCTGTCCCCATCTGTCCCTGACACACACACACACACACACCCATAAATGTAGGGCCCTATACTGCTTCTATCACTGTGCTGTTGACCTACATATTGTAATAACTACCCAGTGGTATGTTCTTGTATCTCTCATATGAAGAATGACAGATCTAGACATATAGTAAATGAAGAAAAAATTGTGAGTCCAAGTCTCAGATAGTCCTTGGAAAGATTTAGCATTTCTCAGGGAGCCACACCCATCCCTTGTATCCTACAAGTCAAAACTTGCAATTTACAAACGCCAAGGCCATTTAGTGTGAGTGATTTCTACTCATTGTTACCAGGTCCCTGTGAAATGCTGAGGGTAGATCCCATTATTATACAGAGAATAACAATAGCTAAGAGTTATCGAGCACACACTATATAATATCTGGCATTTACACTAAATGTCCTATAAGCATCATATTCATGTATCATGCCATTAATTTCTTCACTTTACTGATTATGAAAGAGTGTCTTAGACTATGTAATTCATTTAAGATCAAACAGTAGAAACTGAAGCTGAAATTTGAACTTGGCCATCCGTCTCCAAATTCCCAATTTTGAGCCTCTGTTCAGATGGAGAGAATGGAACTCAGGTGTGAAGTGAACTCATTCAAGGTTCTACAACTAGTAGTAATTGATTTTAATAGACCTGGGTCATGTGCCTTCTCATCCTCATTTCATTGGAGATCTTCAGTGGAGATCTCTCACACTCATAGAGAATTCACTAAACTAGAAGAAGAGGATAAAACATTTCTTTCAGTGAGAAAAATAGGCCTACTATGATAGTCTACTATAGTTAATGATACTGCATTGTATGTTTGCAAGTCATTAAGAGAGTAGATCGTACAAGTTCTCAACACAAGAAAAAAATTTTAACTGTATGTGGTGATGTGTTAACTAGGCTTATTGTGGTGATTATTTCACTGTATATACAAATATTGAATCATGTACAGCTGAAACTAATAAAATGTTATGTCAGTCATAGCTTGATAAGAAAGATAGTTTAAGTAAATTATATCTATACATTATATTCTGTAGCCAGTAAAAAAATTTAATGAGGACTTTTAATCTTTTTTTTTTATTAAGTGCGAGAAGGGGAGGCAGAGACAGACTCCCTCATGTGCCCCGAACTGGTATCCACCTGGCAAACCCTCTACGCAGTGATGCTCTGCCACTTTTAATTTAAAAAATTTTTTATTTATTGATTTTAGTGAGAGAGGAAGAAAGAGAGAGACAGACAGACACAGGAACAGTGAGCTATTCCTGTATGTGCCCTGACTGGGAATTGAACCGGCAACCTCTGCACTTGGGGACGATGCCGTAACCAACTGAGCCATCTGGCCAGAGCCCTTAATGAGGACTTTTTAAATATATAAATTTTTTCTATTCCAAGTAGAAAAGCAGCCTATAAAATATATTAATACTTTCAAATCTGTGTGAATAAAGTAGCCCTTCCTTATCTATAGAGGACAGTTCTAAGACCCCCACCTGAAACCATGGGTGGTACCAAACTTGATACATATAATGTTTTATCCTATACAGCCATATCTATGATAAGGTTTAATTTATAAATTAGGCACAGTAAGTTAACAACAATAATAAAATAGAACAATTAAAATAATATACTGTAATCAGTGGTGGGATTCAAATAATTTAACAACCGGTTCTCTGCCCTAATGACTGTTTTAAGTATAAAAAAATGACATACCAAAAGGTAGTTTATTATTTTATACATTTAATACTTAAATAAGAACAATAAAAGAGGTACACAAAACTAGATTATAAGAGTTTTAAAATGTTAATGAAAAATATTAAATAATACCTGACAAAAAAACAATTATACTATTATTTAAGATATTTCCCTGACCTGTGGTGGTGCAGTGGATAAAGCGTCAACCTGAAATGATGAGGTTGCCAGTTCAAAACCTCTGGCTTGCCTGGTCAAGGAACATATGGGAATTGATGCTTCCTGCTCCTCCCTCTTCTCTCTCAGCCCCTACCCTCTAAAATGAATAAATAAATTATTATTATTTTTTAAAAAAGGTATTTCCATATTGCTTCTTGATTGGCGTCCTCACTTGCAACTTTCTTCACCTATGGATGGAATAAACATTACCATGGGTGCTTAGAATACACTGTTGCACAGATAAACGTTAAAAAGTGTAGGGAATGTAAATTTGTGATTTCCACATTGGGCGGCTGCCCAGGCGCCTACCTTAGAGAGAACCCTGTTTACAAGAGCCATGTTAACAACCCGTTCACCAAACTCAACAAAAAATTAGGTGTCGATTCTGCTGAACCAGTGTGAACTGACTGAATCCCACTACTGACTGTAATGTAAGTTATGTGAATGTGGTCTACTTCAAAATCTTACTGTGTTGTACTCACCCTTCTTATGTTAAGATGAGATGATATAATGTTTATGTGATGAGATGTGTTTGAACTTTAAGGTGTGACAGCAAAACTAGTATGACTGTCTTTTTCCTTCTTCACAATTTCATGGGTAGAAGATTCATTCTTACTATACATCTTACCTACTCCAGCATACATTCTGTTTTTCTTATGAAGTCAGGAACTGTTCACTTAAAGGAAATGCTGTGTGGCTTCTCTTTGGCATACCCAAATTGACTGCATCTGTATCACTACTCTTGTTCTTTGGAGCCATTTTTTAGTAAATACGGGTTACTTGAACATACCCACTGTGATCCTGCAACAGTTGATTTAATAACCAACAGGGCTACTCAGTGACTAGTAGGTAGAGAAAGAATACAGCGTGGATATACTGGACAAAGGAGAGACTGGGGAGTGATTTTGTCTACATCCTGGGCAGTACAGATTGGGACAGTGTGAGATTTCATCATGCTACTCAGAATGGTACACACTTTAAAAATTAGTAATTGTTTATTTCTGGATTTTTCACTTAATAGTTTTGGACTGTGATTAACTGAGTGACCCTGGGTAACTGAAACTGTGGATAAGAGAGGACTACTGTATATGTATCCATACACAGCTATACAAAGTTGAATGTAAGTTGTTGTATGCATGTGTTTATGGGTATATACATGATTGTATCTTTTTAAAGTAGAAAATTTAGAATGAAATGCCCTGATATATTAGCAGTGATATCTCTAGGTGATAAAATTATGGGTAATTTTTACTTTTTATTCTAGAATTTTCTTTATTTCTTCCTCCCAAATCAAAATATGTTCTCCCCATCCAATGGCAGGTTTATTATTTTTTTAAATTATTTACTTTATGACAGTCTTATGGAGATATAATTTGCATGCTACAATATTCACTCATTCTAAATATATCATTTGAAGATTAAATACGATAAAGAGAGAAAGAGGTGTTAAAGTTACAGAGTTGGGCATCATATCACCATAATCCAATTTGGGCACATTTCCATTATTCCAAAAATATTCCTTGGGCTCATTTGCAGTCACTCTCCATTCTCTCCCACAACATCAGCCCCCCACCACCAAACTAGGCAATCTCTAACTACTGTCTGTCTATATGGATTTGCCTTTTCTGGACAGTTTATATAAATGTAATCACATCATATGTGATCATTTTTGGTCTGGCTTGATTTATGATCTTTCAGAGAAAGAAAAAGAATAATATTCTCTGTTTTTTTACCTTTACCATCAAAATCAAACAACATCCCTTATTTTCTTTTTATTCATCATTGTATAATCATTAACACCTTCTCCTTTACTTCTATAGTTTCCAACCAATGATCAAATCCTTCTCAGACTACAAGAATAATTTGTAGAACAGTAAAGCTATTTTTAACTTTCCAAGGATCTCTTCTACCCTTATTCCTCTCAAGTTTCCCTACTTTTACATAAAAAATTATAATCATTTTGTTCTTATCATCTGGACAGTCACTTTTGGCATGATTTCTACTTTTGTCCTATTGATTAAACCTGTGACATCATCACTGAGGTGTAAGGGCTTTGGATTCAGACAAACCTGAATCTTGTTCAGTTCCTACCCATGCCCCCTCCACTGGCTCCAGTGGCTGGAGTCCTGAGAGCAAGGTATCACCTTTCCCTGAGGCTCAGTGTCCTAGGGGATACATCGGGGTTATAGGAATCTACCTCCAGGGATGGATGGGGACATGTGCAGGTTCTGGGTAAGCTAATGATTGTTGAAACTCTTTCTAAAGTATATTCTTTTTCTTTCCTTTTTAAAGATTTTTATTTATTGACTTTTAGAGAGAGGAGAGAGAAAGAAAGAGAGAAAGAGGGGTGGGGAGGAGTCAGAAGCATGAACTCGTAATAATTGCTTCTTGTATGTGCTTTGACTGGGCAAACCTGGGGATTTGCTCCAGCGATCTTGGCATTCCAGGTTGATACTTTATCCACTGCAGGTCAGGCCCAGAGGATAGTCTTTAAAAAATTTTCAACTTCTATTTAGAGGAAAGGCAGGATAGCCACACAGCAAAACAAAAACCTTGCAGTTCGTTAGACTTAAGCTTCTTAAAATTCATGTTAGACATCTTAGGGGTTCACTCCCAATTTAAGCAGCTCATCAGAGTCTTTCTTCCAACCCAATCAGCACTCTTCCTGAAAGTACTGATAAATATAATTTTTGTATTTCATTATGTTTTCAGAGATATTTGTTCCTTCTTGTGGAGTAGTACCCTGGACATCTGTCCTTCTGGCTCTGCTTCATAGACTGTTCTGAAAATTAAATGCGATAACATGTAGAGAACTCCTTATGGTGTCTGACACTTGGTGGATTAGTATCATTGACAAAAAACTATGGTAACTCTGAGGCTTTCGTAATGACAGGTCAGGTGCAGTCCTTTTTCCCTCTAGCTCCTTACCTATGAGCATACTCTGAGTAAGGAATCTTGAGAAAGCATTTTGTGACCTTGAAATATTTTTAAGAGTTCTTTGAGCCTTGGCCAGTAGTTCAGTTGGTTAGAGTGTCATCCCAAAGTACCAAGGTTGCACGTTTGATCCCTGGTCAGGGTGCATACAAGAATCAACAACAAAAAAATGCATAAATAAGTGAAACAACAAATTGATGTTTCTCCTACTCGCTTCCCCCCTCTTCCTCTCTCTCTAAAATAAATTTTAAAAAGTTCTTTGATGCCTTTATAAATGAGTCTTAATAAATATAGGAGACTCATTTTTTCCTTCATATCTCTATCATAAAAAAAATGACATAGTGCTTTTGGTAATCATTATATAGTTCAACATTTTAAATGTTATTTACCTTACATATGATAGAAATTAATCAGATGGAGGTCAGCTGGAGACAAGCACTGAGCAGGGAGGTGTTTGTTGCTGAGGGAACAGTGGCAGGTCTGAAACCAGATACTGGCTATGAAGCAGAGGGAAAATGGCAATTCTTCGGAGGAGTTTATTAGGGTAAAAGCATGCCAGAACACACCTGCTGTTTCATTCCTTCCAGTTTCCTTAAATCTCCTGTAAGCAGGAGAGTGAGGAGAAGGTAGGAGAGAGAGAGAAAAAGTGAAGAAAACAATGCTGTGTTTCTTTCCCCATTGTCTGTCTCCAAATGAAAACCACAAGTATCAAAACAGTACTTGGTAATCATCCAAAAGATTTAGTTTGTCCCCAAATTCCTAAACAACCATCAAGAGTATAATTTGATTGTTGGCAGAGTGTAACCAAATAACTTCTAGGCATTGCATTTGTTGTGTACACCTACCAGAGACAGACAGTCAAGAGTCCATTCGCCACTCCAGCCGTGGAAAGAACGGCATGTGGGGCCAACCATCTAAATGAACAGCACAGGACCTTGGGATCTTGGCGCTGCAATCCCTAAACCTCAGTTCTTCTGTGGCCCCTTTGCTCTCCATTCTTTTGTGTTTCTTTTCATCATGCGGGTGATGAAATCTCAAGCTGGCTTAAGGTTCCAGATCCCAGACCAGTCTGTCATTCCCTCAGTCACTCCCGTCATCATTCTGGTCCACTACCCTCCCCTCCCAGCTTCCAGCAATGCCTGCACTGCCTCTCCATTCCATCCCAATCTCTCCTCGTCCTTCAGGAGAAACTGTCCCCTGCATTCCACACTCGGAGACCACTGTGGGTGTTCCTAGCCAAGCCATAATAGCGCTCCTCTCCATCCCTTTTTAAAGAGAAACCGGAAAGGTAAGCAGAAAACCGCTAGTAAGTTTGGACAAACTGCTGAGAAAGACTAATGGATTTCTAAGGAAACAGAGAGGCAGTAGCCATCTTAGTAGCATTTACTGTATGAAAAATATACAGACACTGACCCCTTCCCCCCACTCCCTGCGCATCTTTTTCCCCTTCATATTTCAGAGGCTGGGAGGTGAGGGGTGGGGCCCAGGTTTCTGAGGTGCAGAGGCCACCTGTCGCAGGTGGCCCGACACTCAGGGTCACAACCTAGCGCCCTCCCTGCAGCAGGCGGGTCCGCTGTGCTCCCCACCCCTGGCACCGCAGTGCAGCGTGGAGGGCGGGCGGTTTGGGCCCACATCCCGCCCCTCAGATCCCCTCCCTCCCCCCACTCCGCAGGCCTCCGGGCGAGCAGCGAGCGGGCTGTCACAGCCGCACTTGTCGCGGAGGGGGCTGGGAGGAGCAGTCTGCACAGAGTGAGGTGCAGTGAGCGCGGGCGGTCACTGCTGCCAGGTACACCGCGCTGCTGCCCAACATGGTCGCTGCGCACGCTGCCCATTCTTCCTCCTCCTCCGAGTGGATCGCCTGCCTGGATAAAAGGTAGCGCGGGGAGGGCCCCCACCCGGCCGGGGCTCTGCAGTGCGGCCCTTGCTCGAGACAGGCTTGGGGACAGCCACCCAGAGCCGCAGCCCCATACCTGGGCTCAGCCTGCCTGGCTGTAGGAAGAGGTGTCCAGGAGCAGGGGAGGGACTGAGGGGCTTCATCCAGGATACAAGGGGACACAGACCCCCTGCTTCTCGTGGGGAGTCACCTGCACGAGATAATTACGTGAGAAGGATAAAATGCAATGCAGTGTGGAGGTGGGGGAGAGTACCACCCTCTCCAGTCCCCCGTCCCTCCCTCACCTTCTCCTCGCCCCCTATCCCTCTGACTCCAGCCCCCCCACATGTCCCCTACCCCCACCCCCACCCCCACTCTTGGGTGGGAGTTTATTTTCTCTGGGCATCCCTGGACAGGCAAAGAGATTCATACCATCTTCCAGCTGTTTAGACCACTAGAAGTAAATGTAATTTAAGTTTTAGGGAGGGGTGGGGGAGAGGCAGGTGCAGAGTAACATCACTTTTTGTTGTTGTTCCTGAAAACAAAGTGTGAGAGACTCAGTGGAGCTGTCCAGTGCCTTTTAGCCTGTGCCTTGCAGTTGCTCAAGGTCTATGTTGGGAAGGTCACACTGGAGACTGCTTTCGTCTTAATACTTGCATCTCGGGGGTGGGGTGGGGGGAAGGTCCTTACTCTAAAAAAATTAAAACCATGAAGCATTGTACTCTTGAGGACAGCTCTATCTAAGTTGTGTGTAACAGTGGACTGCAATTGTTTCCAGGCTCTGGGAGCATAATTTTCTGTTTGTTCAGATTGTGAGTTTATCAGATTGTGTATATTAGCAATTACAGTTTTTTACCCTGATCAAAAGGTGATACATTGAAGTTTTAAAAACTGAGCAAGAAATCCTACAGAGTTTGATGCAGCAGGGCAGTGATTCATGCCTTGCAGCTATCTGCATGATATCTCTATTTGCATTTGTGTGAAATATTTTGTGCTCTGCCATACTGAGATTTTTATAATTAGCAGATTCATAACCAGATCAAACTTGAGAATCTTAAGTGAGGCAGACTCTGTGTACTTTACTATTATAGGCCTTTGTGGAAAAAATTGATTTGAGAAAAACTAAATGTGGCTCATTTGAATAATTTGAAATGTCTGAAAATAGTGTTCACTTTTCACGCAATAGCAAGATTTTTGGACAGGCAGTGCCCTATTTATGTCTAAAATGATATGAACTAACACTAGAAGAGTTACTTACAACAAATAGAGAATTGAAGTGATGGTTAACTCATACACAATTATGTAGAGGAATTAAGCGCATATTTAAGAGAAGAGCCTGCTAATGTGATAAGTAATCTAAATTTAATCATTTAGGAAAGATGAATTATAAAAGAAGAGAAAATCAAGCCTCTTGTACTTAACCTATAAATAGTAGTACTTTCTTATGAGTGAATTTTTTAGATGATAGGTTACATATTTCTATTTGCAGAAAAGCATGGAAGGTCATTTTTTGAACAGTTAGTAAGTCACTGGAAATCCTTTAGTCAGTAAGTACTTACGGCAAAATCATAGACTAATAGTAACACAAGTGGGCATATTTGACTCTTATCTTTTCATAATGTGTATCTGCCTAAATGATTTTGTTTGGAGTACATTTTTAGAACACAGTGCCGCAATCTAATACCACCATTCATAATGGGGGTAAAGTCTACCAGGGGGAAAAGAAGCCTAGCCCTTCACAAATATTGAACCTAGCATTCGTGGAGAGTGGATAGATCGATAAATTAAGGTTTTTAGGCCCAGAGCTATCAACAGTACTGGACATGTCACTTGTATTTACTGGAAGATCCAAAAAATAAGGATAGAACTATGTGTCTTACTAAGAATTAGTAGATTAAATGGGAAAAAAATGGTGAAAGTTCTTTGAAGAATATTGGGTGCCATTAAGTTTCGCTGTTGAGAACCTTGCATCCACAACATTGATGGGGAATGCCTTTGAAGAAGGGTTTAGGACTGGCAGTCTCATTGTAGGAGGACTTTATGTTGAAGTTGCATTTTTACTTAGATTGCCTGTTAATTTTTGGGTGGAAGGAAGATTAAGGATGCTGATGGAAGTGGGCTGGGCAAGTCCCCTGAAGTCGCTCCTTAGTGTGGCACATTGCCCTCAATATTTTTGAGAAATGCAATCTCGATGCCCTATTCCAGGCACTGTGTTGGGCACTTGGGATGCAAGAGAGAAAGAGGAAAAAAAGAGAGTTACTCATTCACTTGAGTTGGGTCTGTGTGTGGGGTGGGGTGGGACAGCTACATAAACAACTAACCACGATGCAATGAGAAGTGCTTTAATAGAGATGCATGGAGTGCTCTTGGGATGCAAAGGAGAGAGTTGGCAGCTTTGTTGGGGATGTTCCCACAGGTTCCTGCCTGGACCTTGGAGGGTGGAGGAGAATTTTATCAGGCAGAGAATTCAAGGAGGGCATGCCCGGCAGAGGGAGCAATGTGAACAAAGACACACAGGAGTGGTATATAAATATGCTCCTTTCTTCCTAACTACAAATTCCTCTTGTGACCAAATCTAGTGTATAGGAATACATGCTTTATTTTCTCCAAACTTTTGACTATTACATTTTTAGGCATACACACACAAAAAGAGGAAATAGTACATTGAATCCCTCTGAACAATGTGAGATATGATCCTGGGACCTTTTCCATTAGCTGGGAAATGTAGTTTAGATATACACACCATGCAAGGAGCCACTGTTGGCACAGCTAGAAAAAGAGGGGCCAGGGATTGGAAATAAAAAGAGGAGTTACGATAGAAGGTTTGCAGGAGGAAAGAAGTATGTAATGAAAGTTGAAACAAACTAAACAAGGAAAACAAAGCCTTGGAAATGCTTGTTCGGCATGCCTAGAAAGTTATCACAGGACAATACTATGTAAACTCGCATGTGGGAGAAAGAAAGTCTAAAGCTCCTTATGTATCAGACATCCTAATTCTTGGACTATGGTGGGGTTGAGGAGATGAGAGTATAAGAATACTAATCTTAAAGTCAGAAAGGTGTTGAAAAATTGGATGGATAAAAGGACATTGGAAAAAGTCTCAGTAGGAACATTGTTAAAGCAAAACGAACTTACCATTGACTCATAGATCTTACAATTTTTTTTTTTCCTGAGCAGGGATAAATACTAGAAATGTATTACATAGTAGCCACTATTTGGGATTTAGAATATGTAAAATATCTTTTTTTATTGTGTTGACCATTGTTTAATTTTAGTTAAAATATTTTTACTATAAGATTTTAAGTTTGCCACCAGTGAATTTAAGAACCACTTCTAAGTCATAATTCTTAAGGTTGATAAGGGAGCACTGTGAAGGAACTACACATATTCACATATGTGTGATTTGGGTCGTTGCTGGTATTTATTCATGGCTATACAGCAGGAGTGGGCACACTGCGTCTCATGGCCAGATCCAGCAGTGTGTCCCCTGAGCTAAGGATGTTTTCCACATTTCTGAATGGTTGGAAATAAAAGCAAAGAAGATTAATATTTCATGATCCCTGAAATTTGTGTAAAATTCAAATTTCAATGTCCATAAACAAAGTTTTATTGGACCACAGCCACACTCATTTGGTTACATATCATCTATGGCTGCTTTCATGCTATAATGGTGGGGTTGAGTAGCTGCAACCAATGGAAACTGGCCCACAGAGTTTTAAGTATTTACTTATGTGAATCTTTGAAGGAAAAGTTTGCCATTCCCTGTTATAGATGAAAGACTTTACCTAAGCGACTGAAGGAGAAACCACTGGAGATAAAAGAAATTGTCTTTATCTGGGAGGGAGTTCACAATATTTGTTTTTTGTTCTTCAGTTAGAAGCATAGCTTGGAGGGAGGTCTTCAAGTTAACTTATCTGAGGGTCACTAGTAATCACAGCCAAAGCAGAAAAAGAAGTTAACATGATATGGATATGTATAAAAAAGTTGACAACTTTCAAAACAGCTGAGGAGTTTTAAAATTTATTAATTTTTCATTTATAAAATGCTTTTAACATAGTGTTGTTGCATCTGACTTAATCCCCAAATAGATAATTCAGTTAGCTATTTTGGTGTGATTGAATGAGAGTCAAAGAAATCAAGGAAAGACTTTGTTAAAAACCCAAATGCAGCCCTGGCTGGTTGGCTCAGTGGTAGTGTTGGCCCAGCATGTGGATGTCCTGGGTTCGATTTTGGTCAGGGTACGCAGGAGAGGTGACCTTATGCTTCTCCACTCACCCTCATTTCTCTCTCTCTTTCTGTCTCTCTTCCACTGCCATGGCTCGATTGTTTCTAGCAAGTTGGCCTTGGGTGGCTGAGGGTGGCTGCATGGCCTCTGCCTCAGGTGCTAAAAAAGAAAATGGCTTTGGTTGCTGAGCAATGGAGAGGGGGGGGGCAGATGGGCAGACCATTGCCCCTAGTGGGCTTGCTAGATGGATCCCCAGCAGGGCACATGAGGGATTCTGTCTCTCTGCCTCCTCTCCTCTCACTAAAAAAAACAATAAAAAACACCAAAAGCTTTGTAGCAGACATGGTGAGAGAGGATGACTCATTATCAAAGAGGCATCAGCCACAGTCCCACCCTTGAAGAATAGTGGAGATCAAAGACACATGCAGAGCAGAAGGAAGGCTGGGGAAGGCCCAAGCAGGTCCCAAGGGATGACATTACCATGGCAAATTCTCAGGGTACAGGGCTGGTGTTGCAGTCTCTGAACCTGCTTTGTCAGCACATCAAGGATTAATACATTGTTCAGGTAGAGATACACAGGCGCTGAACTCTCAGAGACTGTAAAACCCAGAAAAGCAGCTCATGAATTTGAAAATAACATCAGAGAAGTGAACATACACTCTTTGGCTAATGTATTCCTTTTCTAGGCAAGCTGTATGGGGGACCCAATTATTATGAGAAGTCAGTGTTGTGCATTTACAATGAGAAGCAAAACTGCCAGATCAGGACACTTACAACTTCTGGCTAGCTCATCATCCTCTTCCTAGAGCGGCAGAGCCTGGGAATTGAATTATAATCAGAAGATAGTTCTGGGAATGCTTCAGGACAGCTTGGCCGCCACCTCTTGCATTTAGATGGCCACTACATGTATTTCCATAGCACACTCTGCCCAACAATGTAGTAACATGTCAGACTCCAATGTGACTGCTGATTTACTTTTCTTTTTTGCATCATTTGATATCAGTCCCTGTTTTTATTCATCATTTTACCAACAGCTTCAGTGCAGAGCCCTGAGTGTAGAAGGTGTATATGTATCTCAGGATGAGATAGCCAAATGCATCTTTCTCCTCAAGGGTGGGAACATCAGCGGCCTTGCGAGCAACTTCTTTCACTGGTCCCCTTTGCCTTGGACAGGGCTTGGGTGGCACCATCAACATCCACCTCTGCTGCTCCTTCTGTGGTTTTTTGGGTGTTTTTTTTTTTGGCAGATGTGAATACTTTTTAAGAAAATGGTATTGCATAGCTTTAGTCTAATTTATTAATAAAATACTTTTATTACAGAAAAGTCAAAATGTACAAAAATAAGAGAGAACAGTATGATAATTCTGTTGTACCTTCCCCATCTCCCTCCAACAATCATCAGCTCACAATCAATTTTGTTTTATTTCTATCCCACTCACCCCCTCCTACCAGGATTATTTTCACACTAATCACAGCCATACTATTTTTCTGTCTTTAAAATATTTCAGTACATATCTCTAAAAGCTAAGGATTCTTTATAAAGAAAACTATAATTTTTCACAGACTAAAAATTTGACATTAGTTTCCTAATATAATTAAATATATAGTCAGTGTTCAAATTTCTCAATTTATCTCATAGTTTTTTAGTTTCTGCAGTTTGTTTATATCAGGATTCAAATAAGTTATGTCTTTAAGTTTTATTTTGGTTTTGATTTTTAATGTCTGGGTTCTCTTTTCATCTCTCTCCTTTTTCTTTTTGTAATAAATTTGTTGAAGAGACAGGTATTTTTTTACAGCCTGAATTTTAATTGCATTCTATCTTGTCTTTTCATATGTCCTTTTGTCTCCCATATTTTCTGTAAATTGATATTTGGATTTAGAACTTAATCAGATTTAGATGGATTTTCTTTTTTTTTGCAAAAATACTTCCATCACAAGGCACATAACATCAAGTGATCTCTTTTTGTGATGTTAGCAATATTTTTAAAGTTTCATGCTTGGTGACTGTCCTATTTGTAACTTCTTGGGGCACATCTCCTTGTAGTCCCAAACACATGGGCACCTAGCATATATCTGAGGAGCAATTAGAGGACAGTAAAACCTGATATATAATCAGGGTTCAATTCTGTGGTGCTGATTCTACCTGCCCAGGGATTTTAGCAAAGAAGCATTTCAGCTAGAACTAGACTCCCTCAGGCTGGAGGCACATGGAGGATAATGTGTCCGTGGAGCCATGGGCCTGAGAGAGGGTGCCTAGTCCACCACGCCCTCGGCCCTGCCGCCTGGGATCCAGAATATAGCCTCGAATGGAAGGAGTCTTTGGACGAAGAGAGTGTCCAGCAAAGCAGATTCTGCCTTTTTGTCTTAGTTTGGGATTCCTCAGATGGGCCTCTGGTTCCTCTGATGAGGGGCGACTGACAGTTCCAACTTCCTATGAATCTATAAGATTTCATATCCTTTCCATAGTAGCTGCTTATTTTCCTGGACCACCTTCCCAACCCTGGGGCAGCTAGTTTAAATCCATCTTCATGCTTCTTGCATAGTGGCAGTGAGGAGTGAGCTTTCCCTTTGGTACTTCAATTCACCAATAAGGGAGAGGGAGAGGGAAGACCACCTTGGGAGTTGAGAGACCCAGGAAAGAGAAAGAGGATGGAAAAAAATGGGTGGAGAGGGTGACAGAGAAAGACCCAATCAAATATAAGGAAGCAAATGTACCAGTGGGAGAGGAGGCACTTGGGTACGTGTTTACTCACCTGCATCCATATGCATCCGTTTGCTTCCCTTGCACAGAAAGATGAAATGCTGCTACTGCTCTATTTTCTCTTCACACGTTCTCTCTTAAAGCACCCATTCATTTCCTCTGTTTTAATTAAACTCTGTGTCTGTCGTTTATCTTCTAGACCAGTTTTATTTTTGTCCCTCTGTTGGATATTTGTACATCAGTGTCCCATTAGTATTTTGAGACAGACTTAAACTACCTTTGCCATAGAGGTTGGAAAAGTAAAGTGCTTATCTTCCCAGTGTCTCTTGAGGCTAGGTGTCCATGTGATACAATTCTGGCTAATGAGACATGGCAGAAATCTAGAAGCTTCAAGGAAAGTTTTTTGCTTTACTAATGAAAGGCATTTCTAGAAACCTTAGAAACCACTGTTTGTTAGCTTTTCTATCATTTGCTGTCAAAACCATTTCTAACCTAACAAGTTGCTACTCAACTTGTCTAAAACTGACTTCATCTTTCTTAACTCTTCTTCCCATTAGTTCCTCCTCCTTATTTTCTTATTTTATTAATGACATTACCAGTTTCGTTCTCAGAACTTTGATATCACTTATGTCCTCCCTGTCCTATGTTGCTTTTAATAACTAACCAGTTACCAATTCGTTCCATGGCCTTAATATCTTATAGTTTTGTTTCAGGACCTTATCATCTGGATCTTCTCATGGTTTCCTGCTTCCAATCTGGAAAACATGATGTTTTCAAATCAGCTTTGTTTTAGGGGCAGCCAGAACTAGAATCAAGTTCTGTTATCACTACCCTCAGCCATGTGAGCTTGGTGAAGTTATTAATTTTTATGAACTTCTAAATTGTCAAATGAGGCTTCAGAGACCTACTGGAATGGCTGTTTGTGTGTGCTAATGTGAGTATAACAGCATGGTCTTCTCTAAGTGGAGAGCATAGTGTAAAGGTTAAGAATTTGGGAGCCAGACTGTATTGGTTCATATTCCAGTTGTGATTTTATTAATGGTGTAACTTTGGGCAAGTTGTTCAGTTCCCATAGTTGCTTTGTAGATTCTTCTGGATTTTTTACATAGATAATCTTTTTGTCTGTGATACTGGCAGTTTTATTTATTCTTTCAAATGTTTTGTCTTTTATTATTTATTTTTCTGGATTTATTGTATTGGCTAGAATTCCAGGACAAAGTTTAACAGAAGTGATAAGAATAAACTTCCTTGAATCAAGAAACATTTTTTTCCCCTCTATTTTTCCTTTCCTTTATTTTTCAAAGAGCTGTGTAATATTGATGCAATTAAAAAAAATGTTTTGTAGATGTCATATGGCTAGGACTTTTTTGTGGGAAGTTTTGTGATGATAAATTAAATCTCTAATTGATGCAAGAATATTCAGATTTTTTATTTCATTTTGTGTCAATTTTGACAAGTTTTCTTAAGGAGTTTGTCCATTTTATCTAAGTAACCAAATTAGTTGGCATCAAATTTTTCATAATATTTTCTATTATCCTTTTAATGTCTTTAGTATATGTGATGATGTTCTTCTTCATACCCAATATTAGTAATTTGTATCTGATCTCTTGTTTTCTTAATCTGTCTTGATAGAGCTTCTCAACTTTTAATATTTAAAAAGAACCAATTTTTCATTGATTTTCTTTATTGTTTGAGGTTTCATTAATTTCTGCTCCTCCCTTTATTCTACTTACTTTGGATTTAACTTGCTCTTTTTATTTATTTATTTATTTTGCTTTCTTAAAATGGAAATTTGGATAATTAATTTAAAAAAGTTTTTTTCTAACATGAACATTAATGCTATGATTTCTCAGGGTCACCACAAGAAAGAAGCACAGTTATTTCAGTATTCAGTGTTTACAGAAAACTATTCTTTGCAAGAGAAGAACAATTAATCAAGCCAATACTGAGACCTGTTGACTTCCTCAACCTTATGAAGAAGCTACTGTGCAATGGGGTAAACAGTATCTCAGCAGTGAATTCAGCAATGGGTTTCATAAAATTCTCACTATATCTTGAAAGCTTAAAGCCAAAAGGACATTAAAGAATTTAGGGGTCCAATATAATAGATAGCTTTCTGATGGTCTGATTCAGTACTAAAATATATTTTAGAAATGAATGGATTATTTCTCTTTTAAGAAATCTTCCATAAATATTATTTTGAAGTATATTTTCCAACAGATATGTGGAGAGCTGCTATACGGTGTTGTTGGACAGATGAAGAGTAACAACTTCGGATTCAGCATAACAGGGGGAAAATTACATCCTCATTTGATAGCCAAGCGAAGGTGTACGTCTTAATGGTGGTTTAGCCATTCTCTGTGAGGATGTGGAGGCAACGGTATATTATCAAGAATAATGATGGTGTCACTTTGACAAATGGTGGTCAGGAGTTCACAGATTATGCCACAGAGCATGGCGCCTATAATCATTACCATGGAAACCAAGCAACTTATGTTAATTGCACTAAAACAACATCCAAAAGCCTATTTTTGAGTTAAATAATTTTCTGAAAGTATTTTCATGGGATAAAATTGTAAAATGTATGCATATTAAATAGGATGATTTGTGCTATAGGACTATTAGAAATTGGTTAAAAGTTCAAGAACCTTTCTTTTATTTAAATAAATGGGAAAATAATTTTAAAGGCCCCTACAAATGGCCTGTTAAAGATGTTGAAAAGAAGTACAAAAGACATTTGATGGGAAGCAGACATTACTTAGAATTTAATAAATAATTTGATTCTTAATATTGTATGTGAAATTTCAATTGTGCTTAAATGCTAAGTGAGAGTATAAAGGTCTTGTCTGGTATTCAGGCATTGGCAATTTTATCCTTCAGGTCTTTGATTGGATACTTATTTAACATGTTGCAGAAAAGGTTGAGTTCTTGAATTTTATATATATTTTTTATCCTTTAAACAAATTTTGGAATACGAGGAAGTTTTATTTTCAGTGTCCCTTGCCACTCCTTTGTCACCCTTGTCCTGTCTCCTCCTTCCTGCCTTATGTTCTTTTCCTCTTTTCTCAACCCAGATGTGCTGTAGGAAAAGGATCTTATCTTAATCATGTACTTTCCTTCAGTTCATTCATTCAGAGATTTTGCACTCTGTTTTCCACGTGCCAGACACGTTTGCAGAGGATAGGTTAATGAGAATTGTCATTGACATCATGAATTTAACTACTAATTGGGAAGACATCCATTATTTCAGTCATTCATTCAAAAAACTATTTATTGAGTAACTACTGTGTGTTAAATACTATTCCAGGTGGTAAGGAATATGGTGGTAAACAAAACAGGAAAAGTTAGGTGGTAATAAATGCTGTGAGAACAAAGATAAGAGGATATGGAGTGACGGAGTAGGGGACAGACAAATATGTGCTACTGTATTTGATAGTGATTAAGACCAATAAAGGGAAACAAAGCGGAGAAAAGAGAAGAAACTGAGGGGTGGTCTTATTTTAGAGATGGTGGGAAGGTCTTTCTGTAGAAGTAACATTTAATCAAAGACCTTGAATGGACTGAGAGGTCATCTAGTATAAATTTAAATCAGTGTTATTCATGCTTTCCTAAATAGGCAGATGGGTTTTTTAGAGAACACAGGTTGGACTAGTGCCTGCTGTGAGGACACTGGTTGAATAAATATGGTACCACCCCTCTTTTTTGGTAACAAGGCCTTATTGGGAACAAGTGCCTATAATCTATTATTGCTTTTGTTGAGGTAATAGACAAAGGTAATTTCAGAAAATAGTTAAAAGGATAAATTTTGAAATTTTGGTTTTTAAATTTAGAATTTTATTTTTAAAAGATTTAAAAAACTACTGCTTAGTTTTTCTTTATTGTAATTTTTAAGGAAAAAGGAAGCTACCCCTAGAGAACTAATGAATGCCATATGGATAAGGAAAAGTACTATTATTTAAATGAGGTTCTAAAGATATTGAGCATGTGCTGGCCCTGGCTGTTTGGCTCAGTGGTAGAGCACTGGCCTGATGTGTAGATGTCCTGGGTTCAATAACTGGTCAGGGCACGCAGGAGAAGCAACCATCTGCTTCTCCATTCTCTCTCTCTCTCTCTTTCTCTCTCCGCCTCCCACAGCCATGGCTCTTCTGGTTCTAGTGCATCAGCTCCAGGCAATGAGGATGGCTCCCTGGAGCCTCTACTTCAAATGCTAAAAATAGCTTGGTTGTGAGGATGGCCCCAGATGGGAGTTCCTGGGTTGGTCCAGGTTGGGGCACATGCAGGAGTCTGTCTTTCTATCTCCCCTCCTCTCACTTGGAAAAGAAGAAAAAATAATAATAAAGATATTGAGCATGTGCTTTTGACTACGGGTGCTGATGGCTGGCTGATGGTCCTACCAATATCCCCAGCCTACTGATGTCTTATATTTAGCCAGTTTAGTTTTATCAGTGATGGACTTGTCTGGCACGCCTGTTGGGTTGGGGTTCTCTAAGACAGACCTCTCAGACAAATGTACCAGAGCAAGAAAATGGTCTGGGATACCTAGAACCTCCAACAATTTCTAATTTTAAGGATTTGTTCATTATAGTAAACAATTATTTTCTATCACTATTTCATCATTTGCCTTTTGATATTTTTTGGTATTGAATTCTTATTATAGTCTTATCATTAATTAAATGATATGACAATATGTTTATAAATTTTTTATGTTAAAAATCAAGGACAGTTTGAAAATAAGTCTCTGTGGTAATGTTCAGATACCGTGCATGCAGCCAACTCATTGTAAATATTTCCTGGTGGTACCTAAAGATCTGATTTGTAGAGTGAGGGCTATTCTAGTCGGTAACCAGGTTTTACTTTTTATTTACTGAAAAGCACTTAAATTCTTTGACCAGGAGCCCCTGTGTAATTATCCAGATCATCAGAGCATATATAGGGGAGCCCTCTTTTGCTGCAGAAGATACCTATGGGACCAGATAAGACGGGCGTGCAGCTAGAAGGCAGATCCCCAAAGTATGGCCATACTCGGATGCTGACTGGTTGGATGGGAAAACAATTTGTCTCTTTCGGCTCATTGTGCTGTCACTGCACATTGTCAGCTTGTGACTGCGCCTTATCTCTTCCTCAATTGAATGTTTCATGATCTCTGCTGCTTTGCTTCCTACCTTTTCATCACTTCATTGGTTACTTATCTGAACACTTTAGAGGTTTGTTTTAGAATTCAACCTTTAACAGATTATGGATATCAAAATAAAAAGACATTTGTGTTTATCCACTTTTTTAAAAAAATTTCTTTTTATTTTATTTATTTTAGAGAGGAGACAGAGAGAGAGAGAGAGAGAGAGAGAGAGAGAGAAAGAGAGAGAGAAAGAGAGAAAGGGGGGAGGAGCTGGAAGCATCAACTCCCATATGTGTCTTGACCAGACCAGTGCAGGGTTTTGACCTGGCGACCTCAGTGTTCCCAGGTCGACGCTTTATCCACTGTGCCACCACAGGTCAGGCGACATTTGTGTTTAGATGATTAATAATTTTTTTGTCTCTTATTATTAGAAGTCCTAAACCTAAATATCCAGATTGCCAAATGAGCAGTGAAACTTCTTAGAGGAGCTTACAGAAATCAAAAGTGGACATTGCATAAGCTCACTGTTATTTTGGGTTATCGGAAAGAGAATCATTAAGTAGTCCAATTGCAAAATATAAATAATTTTAAAAAGTATATTTTATTCATCACTTTTAGGGAAAGAATGTAGGTATTAGGGAGAAAGGAGAGTGAATAGTGATAAAATAAAACAATAGCAGGAATGATTTTTAAAACATTGAAAAGTTATCTAAAAAGGAGATTCTCCTTTCCATTTTAGTTGTGCTGACCTTGATTTTCTTTTATTTATTGATTTTTCTTTAATTTATTACCTACTGTTTATTTTTATCTGCCTGTAAAGAGTGTTGCAGTGAAATTCTGCCACATAAGAATGCCTCCACAAATAGAAAAGCATTTGAATCTATTTCTTTTGAATCTGGACAAGTAACCCAGGCATAAAATTGATTTTATGTACTGAAATCTACTTATTGCTATAATTATATGGCAGACACTTTATTGATGGGAGTTAAAAATTTTTTTTAAAAATTTCTTGATTTTAGCAAGAGAGGAAGGGAGAAAGCGAGGACCATCAAGCTGTTCCTCTGTGTGCCCTGACTGGGGATCGAACCAGCAGCCACTGCGCTTTAGGACAATGCTCTACCCAACTGAGCTATCCAGCCAGGGCTCTATTGATGGGAGTTTTATCTCATAGGATTTATATTAGAAGAATTAAAAAGGATTTTCTAAAATGAAAACTGAATAATGAAGGCAATTGTAAGAGAAAAGAAAAACATTTTTAGAAAATCCCACTGATTTATAGGTGCTAAGACAGTTATAAGAGACAGCAACATGACTCCTCGGCATGATATGTGACCGGGTTGCTACCACCACATCCCTTTCTCTTCTCTGGGTTTGTGAGAGCTGTTGCCGGCTTGCAACTGAGAGCTGCCAGTATGCACACACCCCCTGCTTCTTTCTGAGAGTGTTACAGGTTGACATGTATTGACATGTCTTTCTCCTTCCCAGAAGGAATGACAGGTAACTGACTGTGATTTAAATTTTACTTTAATTGGAGCCAAACCAAAGAATTTCTGGTTTATAATTATTGTATTTCTACAAACCCTATCACTGGGCATAAACGGCCATACGATTTTAGTGTGTCTTTCCATAGCATATTCTCTATTATGAGTATTTTTTTTCTCTTGTTTGAGCTTCCTTCCTTTTAAAACTAACATAATAGAATGATCATGGATGAGAGGATGGGATCAGAGCAGGGAAAGAGATTGGTGAAATGATATATACATAACAGCATTATAGAGAACAGGACAGCAAATACTGGAGGGAAGTGGGGAGGGTGTGGGGCGTAAAGGGGGGTCAAGGGGGAGGTTGAGGGAACACGTGGGGGGATGTACTCGGTGGGACTCTTGAATCTATGTAAACATAATAAATTAAAATAAAAAATAGAAAAAAATAGGATGATCATACTCCTAGGTTATTAAAAATTCTTTGTAAATATAATTTTTTGTCTGAAATCATATGGGTCACATGGCTTAGGTTTTTCTTTGTTGTTGGACAACTAAGACATTTAAAAATAATTGCTGCTCTTATCAATATTGCCATACTTTTTATGCTAAGTTTTTACTGTGTTTTAGATTACTTCCTTAGGATAAAGCTATTCATAGGACAAAAATTAGTTAATGTGTACAAAGAGATTGAAGATCTTAACACATATCTTTTTTTTTTCTTTCTTTTCCAAGTGAGAAGAGGGAAGACAGAGAGACAGATACCCATATGTGCCTCAACCAGGATCTACCCCACCTGGGGCTGATGCTCTGCTCATCCCGGGCTATGCTCACAACCAAGATATTTTTAGTGCCTAAGGTGGAAGCTCCAGGGAGCCGTTTTCAGTGCCCTGAGCTGATGTGCTAGAACCAGTCGAGCCATGGATGTGGGAGGGGAAGAGAGAGAGTGAGAGGAGGGACGGGGAGGGGTGGAGAAGCAGATGGTCGCTTCTCCTATGTGCCCGAACCGCAAATTGATTCTGGGACTTCCACACACGAGGCCAACACTCTACAACTGAGCAAACAGGCCAGGGCTTGACATATATCTTGAAGTAACTTTTCTTCAACACTAAGATAGCCTGACCAGGTAGTGGTGCAGTAGATAGAATGTTGGCCTGGGATGTTGAGGACCCAGGTTCAAAACCATGAGGTTGCTGGCTTGAATGCAAGCTCATCAGCTTGAGCATGGGGTCATTGGCTTGAGCATGTGATCATAGACATCACCTTATGGTTGCTGATTTGAAGCCCAAGGTCACTGGTTTGAATCCAAGGTTGCTGGCTTGAGCAGGGGTTCACTGGCTCGGCTAAAGCTCCCTGGTCAAGGCATGTATGGGAAAGCAATCATTGTACAAACTAAGGTACTGCAACTATGAGTTGATACTTCTTATCTCCTCCCTTCCTGTCTACTTGTCCTTGTCTGTCTCTTTCTGACAAAAAAAAAAAAGGTAGCAAGATAGCTGCTATTATTTACATTTTACAAATAGGAAAACAGGTTTTGAAAGAAATTATTTGTCCAGGGTCACCCAGATGTTAAGTGCTAGGGACCAACATGGGATGAAATGCCATTCGCATGATAAAAATTTGGGAAATGTCAAATTAAAATAAAGTAAGATCTTTTCAAAAGTGCTCAGAGCCCTGGACATTACCATGAAGATGATCTGTGGGTGCAGCCCCCCTGCCCCCAACTGTGCTCTCTCTCATCTCCCTGCATGCTCTTTGGTTACTTGAGTGCCCCAGGGTTGCCATGATGGCAGTCTCCTCTAACTCTTACCTTAACACTGTTCTTCCCACTCTTAGTGAGCTTCCAGAGGCCACATGAGGAGCCATTGCTAACCCATTTGATTTGGTCAGCTAATCCTCGTTGATTGTGTCTAGTCTCCCTTTCTGTCCAGTCCCCTTGGGTTGACAGTGCTGCCCTGAGCCCTGTCTTGCACCTTGCTCAGAAGCCAATCTCTTAAACAGGATGAGCAGGAAGACACCTTATCCCACGCTTGGAGGTCACCTCTGCACACTGCCCTGTACTTCTCTATCTTGCATCTGTTTTCTTTAGAGCTTTACCATCACAAACCTCCTAACCATTGTTAAGTAATTTGAGCTAATGTGTTAAAGAGTTTAATGTGCTGTCTTCTATAGAAATGTCTGTATTTTAATGCAGGATTCCTGAGATGTCAGAGCCTTAACCCAAAGGAAATCAGGGTGAAATGCACACAATAAGAATATCTGCCTACTGGTTCTTTCGAGTTCCATGGTCCAGATGTGTGCCTTCTGACCAAGCTCTAATCCAACCACACCTGCCCAGGACATACCATTTCCCAAGCATTTAGGCCGAGTAAAAATTTTTCTGTACTTTTCTAAGTTATGAGAACCTCAAGTTACCCAGAGCACTGAAAACCTGCTGACATCTTAAAGTTGATCTTTTAGAACACATTAATTTCTGGATACACAGTGAATAAATAGCTGAGAGCCAAACGGTATAGTTATTTACAGTTTTTAGTTATCCAGCATCATAGAGAAGTTAATTTCATACAAAATTTTTCCAATTAATCTTCCAAAGTTGGCATAATTTAATAATTCTAATAGAAACGATAGTTAATAATATTTATAAATAGTATTTAATCATTGCTTTTCTAAAGCATACTGAATATAATTTTTCTTTTATTTTCTGATTGAGGCTCAGTGTACTGAATGTCAATTAGTATCCTGTGTTATAATATGTCAATTTTTAAGTACAGGGTGTCGTTGGGTTATGACAGTCTCGACATAACTACGTTTCGAGTTTACGACGCTCACTCCCTTAGAAGCTTATAAAAACTGAGATGTGAGTTAAATGTTTTGGCTAACACTGTTAGCATTGTACTTATGGACTGTGTGGCTGAACTAGTTTGGTTGGGCTCAGTGGAAGAATATGTAGTATAGTGTACAGTATAGTATATTTATGTTCTTTTTCATTTTCTGTGGCTTAGTTGTGTTTTTATGTTCTAGCTTATGATTTTACAACTGTGTTAGCATAGGTAAGTGACTTAGGCTAGGGTGTGTTTCAACTTACACAAAAATTTGGGTTGCATCATTGTCATAGGAACGGAACTGTGTGGTAACCCGAGGACCCCCTGCATGTGAATTATCTGTTTCAACATCACGTTCCCAATGTTTTTTAAAAATAACTTCTGCCTGCTTTTGTGTTATTTGCCTTCCTCTTACCTACTGCCAAGAATCTCCTTGGTTGCTGCCCTAAAGTTATCTGTCCTGTCTCCTTCCTTTGCACAAACATGGTATCTGCTTCTAATTCTTTGGATTTAGAAACCAGGTTAACCAACTGGTTGCAACTTTATTTATAATATGAGTGCATGGATTTTGCCCCCGAGGATTTCTCTTCAAAGTAAAGTATATGACTTTCAGAAGGCTTTTAAAAGCCTTCATTTTGGTTATACAAAGCCTTTTAAATTTACTTCTTATATGATTTCGCTTCTATGATTTTTTTCTTAATAACTGAGATTTAAAGATAAATATCCTCAGAATGTTGAGGCATTACTGTAATGAGATTAATTCCATTATTTAAGAAGTATTTACTGAATGCTTAGGAACTCCTTCTTGGGATTTGGATTCTTCGAGGAGCAAAATAAGATCTCTGCTCTCATAGAGCTTACATTTTAACAGAGGAAAGAGATAAAAGACAATAGACACAATAAACAAATAAGTTACATGTTGTGTTTGAGAGTAATATGTGTTGTAGGGAAAGAAATAATAAAACAACCAAAACAAGTAGAGCTCAGTAATAGATCAGGAGTGCTAGTACAGATGGTGAAAACTGTAACATAGATCAGTCAGAATATGGTTACTGGGAAAGTGATTTAAGCATAGAGATGAGGGAGTTAACTAAGCATATGTTTACAGTAAGAATATCCTGCCCATGGGAATAGCCAGTGCAAAGGCCCTGGGGTTAGAGCCTATATGAATTGCTCAAAGAACAGTAAGGAGGCTGTTGTCACTAGAGTGAAATTACCAAGAGAAAAGCTAAGGGGGGAAGTCAGAGAATGAGGACAAATTATGTAGGTATTTATTTTTATTTTATTATAATTTTTTTGTTAAGTGAGAGTTGGGGAGACAGAGACAGACTCCCACATGCACCCCAACTGGGATCCACCTATCAAGCCCCCACCAGGTGATGCTCTGCCAGGCTGGGTCGTAGCTCTGTTGCTCAGCAACTGAGCCATTTCAGTGCCTGAGGCAGGTCATGGAGCCATCCTCAGTGCTAGGGCCAACTCTGTTTGAATCATTTGAGCCATGGCTGTGGAAAGAGAAGAGAGAGAGACAGAGAGTGGGGGGAGGAGTGGAGAAGCAGATGTTTGATTTTCCTGTATCCCCTGATCGGGAATTGAACCCAGGACTTCCAATGCTCTACCACTGAGCCAACCTGCCAGGACCAGATTATATAGGTATTAGACAGCTATTTTAAAGGCCTTGACTTTTATTTTGAATCTAGTAGGAGTCACTGAAGAGGAGCAGAGGAATGATATAACTTGACATTTTTATAAGATCACTGTGATAGCAATGTTGAGAAGATGCTATGGAGGGGTAATGGTGAAGAAGGGGAGACCTATTAGGAAGTTATTGCAGTAATCTAGGTAAACAATGATAATGGCTTGGATCAGAGTGACAGTACTGGAGATGGTAAGAAGTAGAATATATTTTGGAGGCAGAACAAATTGAGTGAATTGAATGTGGGAATGTATGAGAAAGGAGAGTCAAGGATAATTCTAAGGCTTTGGGGCCTGGGAAATGGGAAGGATCATGAGGTTATTTGTTATGATGGGGAAGGCTAGCGATAGGGAATGAGGAGTTCAATTTTGGATATGTTGAGTTTGAGATGTCTATTAGAAATCCATTTGGAGATGTTACGTAGGAAACCAGATATGTGAGTTTGGAGTTTGGTAAAGCAGTCTGAACTGGAGATATAAATTTGGGAAACGTTAATACCTAGATGATATTTAAAGCCATGAGATTGGAAAGCATCAAGAAAGTAAGTGTTAAAGAGGACCAAGGGTTAAGCCCTGCCATCCTTCAAGGAGAGTTTAGGGGTAGGGGTAGTAACTAGCAAAAGAAGCTATGTAGCAGTGACCAGTGAAGTAGGAAGCAATGTGAATGTGTCTTGAAAGGCAAGTGAAAATGTTTCCAAATATTCAGATGGATCATATCATGTTGACAAAACATTGGAAAGAAGAAAGACCGCAATCTGAATTTGCATTTTGAAGTTTTTATCTTACAAATGACACTGCTAATAGTTCTACTTATCTAGCATGGTTGGCAGTTGAGTGGGTTGCAGATTCTGTGCCAGGTCTTGGCATGTTGTTGTGAGGAAGACGGCAAAACTGAACACAGAAATAAAATCTTTTACACACAAGGTACAGGGAAAATGCGTAAACCTCAGCTTTAACTAGAGTATCATCCGCCTGAAATATGAGTAAATAGGAAAGTCCAGATGAAGAATGATGAAAAATCAAGGTATAGAGATACAGAGGACAAGAGCTAGGAGAACATGAGTACACTTATGAAAACATAGGGTGTTATTTCTCTGTAACAGATGGAGAAAAGAACAGGGAGTCAGTATCATCGTGATAAATACTGAACAGCAAGGAAGCAAATTATCACAGCTGATGCACACGACCACTGTGAAACTCAGAAGTGACATTATCAATAAAGCCAGAGTTGGCAAGTGGTTAACAAATAAACAACATATGGCTCATTGGTTGCCATGTCCCTGGAAACATCTCTCAGGAAATAGTGTGCCTCTGTAAATGAGGTTCTAGTTGGTGCATGTTTACTTTTTGTACATATGATAGTTGTGAAATTGTAACTATCCAGTTTACCCAAGGATAAATGCTGCTAAAAAGACAACTATAGAGTACTGTGTCTGGACAAATGGACTTAATTCTTCCTATTTATGTCACTAAATACAACTACAAATCCTGGACATTCTATATAAAACAACCAGAAGAAGTCCCTGAAAGGTGGAGAGAAGAAAGCAGACTATCTTGGGACTTCTCTCTCTGAAGAGTGACATTGTGGTGAGTTTGTTGAGTTTTCTTTTTGTTTCATATCCTAGATTGAATGCTGCAATAGACAACAACCCAGAAATGCAAATGGACAGAAACATACAAAATGCCTCAAGAGATGGCCCGTTTCCTCGAGTACAAGTAAAGAGGCAGCCTAGCAAGATGGGAAAACTTAGATAATTACTGCCCTACCTAAACCAAACACCACAGAAAATACTACTAGCTCACTTCTGCCCCCATCAGCAGAGGCAAAGTGTGGTTTGAGCCTAAACTTTCCCCTTTGCCTGACTGTGATAACTCAGCTCTTCTCACCTAGATTTTAAAGCAGCCATTATGAAAATGCTTCAGTGAGCAATTATGAACATACTTGAAACAAATGCAAAAAAAAGGGCTAAGACAAGGGAAAGAATCAGTGGACTTTAAGATTAAACAATAGAAATTTGAACAAGTGGTGAGAAGAAATAATGGATGAAAATTGACAAAATTAGGCAAAAGAAATAACCTACAGATTCAAGAAGCTAAATCTCAAACAGGATAAACCTAAAGAAATCCATGCTACAACAATTAAACTTCTGAAAATTAAAGAAAAAATAAAGTGGTACAGCATTTTTTAAGTACTAGATGAAAAGAACTGTCAATCTGGATTTCCATACCCAGTAAAAATAGCCTTCAGGAATTAAGAGGGAAATGAGATAAAAGAAAGCAAAGATTTGTCATCAGCTGACCTACTCCAAAAGAAGTAGGCTTTTTCTCTAAAGAAGAGAGCAGAGAAAAGAAGAAATCTTAGAATATGAAGAAAGAAAAAGTAATAGTAAAATTATGAGGCACACGAGAGAAAGGAGATTGAATTAAAGCTGCATAACCTCTAAAACAGAAATGCACAAGGAGCTCAATGGATAGTAGGATGATAACTCTCAATAGAAGTGTCCTCCTCTTTCCACTGTCTTTACAAAACACGGGGCTTCCTCCTATGCACCAGAATTCCATCTTTTAAAGATGCCACTCCAAATGGTCTTGCACTCCCCACTTGGGGTACAAGAGTGATGTTAAATGATGAGTGTGTACGATCTCTTCTGTTTCCTGTCTTATATCCAGCAGTTCTCCCTCTTCAGCAATTCAGCCACTTTGCACATAAGCTCACCTGCTGAGGTACATACTGCCTTCACCATGACCCCACTGTTTTTTTTTGCCAGACTGTGAGGAGGACCACACCTTTATCATTGTGAACTACACTCTTTAGGGAGTCCCAGAAGTGGTTTAAAAAAAGTTCTTTGGTCAAATGGTTTCCCTTCCACTCAGCCCTCATTCTCACTCTGCCATTTCAGCTGCTAGTTATTGATTTTTATTAATTATCTTTGTCTTAATTTACACAGAAACAATTTTTTTATTATATATCAGTTCTTATTTTTTTATTATTTTCTTTTTACACAGGGACAGAGAGAGAGAGAGTCAGACAGAGGGATAGATAGGGACAGACAGACAGGAACAGAGAGAGATGAGAAGCATCAATCATTAGTTTTTCATTGCCATTATGACACCCTACTTGTTCTCACATGTGCCTTAACTGCGGGCCTTCATCAGACCGAGCAACCCCTTGCTGGAGCCAGCGACCTTGGGTCCAAGCTGGCGAGCCCTTGCTCAAGCCAGATGGGCCCGCGCTCAAGCCGGCAAGCTCAGGGTCTCGAACCTGAGTCTTCCGCATCCCAGTCCGACGCTCTATCCGCTGCGCCACAGCCTGATCAGGCACACAGAAACAATTTTTGAAAAGATCCTTTATAAAATATTTGTGTGATGCATATTAATCCAATAACCTTTTGCTAAGCAATATGCTTTGTGTAACCTTGATGCTGGGCTCATTCCCAAGAAGGGAACAGAGAACATGCCATTTTAGACATTATGTGGTTCATAGGCACTAAACGAGGCAGAGAAGTGTTTGATTTGTTTTTATATTTGCTGTGAAGGACCGGGTCAGATTATAAAAGTAGAGGCAGTCCTGAGTTTGAGATCAACCAGCTTTCCCCATGAAAGAAGTAAACAGAAGTGGGGAAGGTGAGAGAACAGCAGAGGGTCATATGTATTCAATACATTTGATTATTACCTCATCGAGGTGATGAACTCCCTTCTGCTGAGAAGCCCCCACATATCAAGGACACATAAGTTGTATATTGATTATTTTGACACAGTGATATAGGGATTAGAAAAAAGTAACTCATAAATTTCTGACTAGATAACATGAACAGATTTTTTGAAGGAGTTTTAAATAATGTTAACTTTTTTACTTTTATGTAAGTAAAACACTGACTAGTTAGCCTTTTTCTATAAAAAAAACCCTCTGCGTGTTGGCATATGTCATAAAATTTTAAATGTATACATATTCCTATTTCCATTTTTTGGTAGTTTTTGGTCATCCTAAGAAAGGAACTACATGAATTAATGAAAATTCTACTCAATTTATAAAAAGTAATAAAACTACCACTTCATGATTTAAGTCTTCCTTGTTCACCAGTACACACACTTTATGTCCTTCATACTTTCTACAGAAAGTAGGTGCCAAGTAAAATTTTACTTGATGGTTGAATAAGCATGGAACCTGCAGAAGTACCATCCAAAAGTCTTGCAGTCCTACATAGGGCTGGTGAATTCCCTGCCTTTATTTTGTTTGGCTTTACAATGGAAATTCAGGTGAGGTGGGTGTAGGCGGATGTAGTTGGAAGGTGTGATCTCATCTATCCAATCAAAGGGCAGCAATGAGCCCGGATCCTATCAGATGCAGCTTGGAGTCTTCAGATGCCTGCAGAAAAGACCTTAACTTAGAGCATTCATACTGAACTCTGGAAAGAATTGACCTGCCCCTTTTGTGGGGACTTTCTTGGTGAGCCCTACTCTATGATGTGTGGACATAGCATCTGTCTAAGGTGCCTCGTCCTTGGTCATGGAGACTGACAAAAGGTTTGTTATCTGTCCAGAGTGCTTTCAATTTCATGGAATAAGTGAATCTGTGGAAATCTGGCACTGGGCAATTTGGCCAGCTTTATGAAAGAGTTGGAGCCAACACTGAGCATGTATTAGTATCCAACAGCTGTCATACCAAATAGCCACAGAATTGGTGACCTAAAACAACAGATTTTTCTTGTCTCACAATTTCAAAGTCCCAAATCAAGGTATCAGCATGGCCATGCTCCCTCTAAAGGCTCCAGGGAAAGATCCTTTCTTGTTTCTTTCTAGCTTCTGGTAGTTGCTGCCAATCATGGGCACTCCTGTGCTTGCACTATATCACTCACTCTAGCTTCTGCCTCCATCGTATCGCACATGGCCTTCTTTCCTGTTCCTATGTATCTGCTCCCTTTCTTATAAGGACGTCAATCGTATTGGGTTGAGAGTCCACCCTAATTCAGTATGACCTCATCTTAATGAATTACATCTGCAAAGACACTATTTACAAATTAGGGCACATTCTGAGTTCCAGGTGGATATGAACTATATATTTTGAAGACCTCTGTTTAATATTCTATAAACCCAACATCTGTTTCAGTTGTTTTAGGAGAAAGAGTATCAGGGTGGTCTTTTTGTCCTCAGTGCCTGGCCAATTTAGATATAAAGGATCCAGATCACCATGGCCTTGGGGAGGCTGGTAGCTAAGATAAAATTGTTTATGCCTATGCTGAGTATGCAATGCTAGATGCTGTCTATGGATGTGTATTTCTAAGGTGTTGAAAATAAAAATTAAAAAAAGGAAAATTGGCAACGTGACCACTTATTGTGTCTGTTTCCTGAGAAAGCAAAAACAAAAAAGGTGTTTCATGAGGTTCCATTTTCAGTTTGTTTTTCTAATTAGGCAACTTTCCCTCTCTGAACAATCTTATGTTCCTCACATATTCAACTGACAGATGTCAGCTGATGATCCCAAGTCTGAATCTTCAGTCCAGCTCAGCTGACCTTCAGGCCTTTAGATAGTTCTGTTATCTCTTAAGACATATGCTGTTGAGAGAACAGACTGACAGCTGTCAAAGGGAGGGGGGGTGTTGGGGGACTGGGTGAAGAAGGTGAAGGGATTAAGCAAAAAAAAAAAAAAAAAACCAGAAAAAAAAACCTCCTAGAGCCCTACCTGTGGTGGCACAGTGGGTAGAGCATTGACCTGGAACGCTGAGCCAGTTTGAAACCCTGGGCTTGCCTGGTCAAGGCACATATGAGAAGCAACTACTACGCATTGATGCTTCCCACTCCTCCCGCCTTTTCTCTTTGTCTATTCCTCTCTCTAAAATCAATAAATAAGATCTTAAAACAAAGAAACAAAAGCCCTCATAGACACAGACAACAGTGTGGTGATTACCAGTGAGTATGGGGGTTGGGGGAACACAGAAGAGGGTCAAGGGAGGATAAATGGTGCTAGAAAGAGACTTGACTTTAGGTGGTGAACACACAATACGATGTGCACTTGAAACTTGTATAATTTTCTTACCAATATCACCCCAATAAATTCAATAAAAAGAACTTTTTAAAGGTAGCATTAAAAACGATATGTGCTGTTGAAAATTCATGACCAAGTTTTATTTGTTTGTGTTTTGTTAAAATTTTTCATTGATTTGAGAGAGAGAGTGAGAGAAAAACATCAACTCATTGTTCCGCTTACTACTCTCCATTTAGTTATGTACTCATTGGTTGCTTCTCGTATGTGCCCCACCAGGTATCAAACCTGTCACCATGGCGTGTGGGGACTATGCTCTATCTATTGAGCAACCCCGCCAGGGTCTCATGTGTTTGTGTTTAACCCTCAGTTACTGTCCATGTGAATATGTCTAATGTATACCATTATAAGTATGGGGGAGATAATTTCTCTTTCTTTGTCATCTAACAGCTTGATAAAGTCATTAATTTGTCTTTCAGCCAGATCAGCCAGGCTTTCCAAGCACAGTACAATTTGTTGCTTGATGGAATTATTTGATGGGAGCATCTTTTCAGCTTGTCTGCCTCTTTTTTGGCCGAACTATTTGGACATAGCTATTGGGCGATGTTTTTACCACATTTTCTTCTATGAGTTTCACCTCCAAGACTATTCTGAAACCATCTTCAAGGAAAGCTCCAAGCAATTTCTGCCTTTTCTTTCTTTCTTTTTTAATTGCTCTGCTTGGAGCCAAGTTTAATGTCTTTAACTAAAGGAAAAAAAATTCTGGCAACTTTCCTTAAAGATGTGTATAATAAGCTTTTGGATGTTGTTATGAGTTATAGTTTTTTATAGTTATAGTTCAGGATTTTCCCACTCAAGATATAAAAAGATTTGGGCTCATTTGTATCTACACATAGATACAGCCTCTATCTGAAATAAACATAGAAATATAACCTATGCTTTTTGGATCTACTTTTGTGTGTGCCACCAAGCAAACCATCTGTGGTCGGGGTTTGCCAGCATCTTCACTGTTGAGTTCATTGCGAGAAGCTTGAAGGCTGACACTAGGTACTGTGGTCTTCAGTGGTTCATGTTGTTTTGATGCATAAGGTTTTTTTTTAATTGACTGGGACAAAATGTATGCACTGCATGTGCACAGACAGGTCCAAATTTCTGCCAGATGAAATATTTAGGAGCTATTAAAGTTAGGGAGCTCAAGGTCATTGAATGAATGCACTAGAAGATAGTCATTCATACAAGACATGCATTGCTATTCTAAAATTTAAAGAGGAAAAATACATCTATCGTTTAAAACCTCTTAATTTTGATTGGTGTTTGTTATAGGGACTTTTGCTAAAACAGAATGGGAGCTATTTTCACAGTCTTGTGCTTGAAAACAAAACATTTGATTTATCACTTTTTTTTTTTATTTTTAGCAATTCCAGTAGGAAGTGGTTTGTGGGAGCCAGTAGATTGTTTTCTTTGCAAGCAAAAGAAAAAAAAAAAGCTTCTATGGATTCATCTAGAAATCACACTTTCTGACGTGAACACTCAGGCGGAAGAGTGCCAGCTGGACCCACTGGTGACGTTAAGCATAGTCACTTTTTGCCAAAGGTGTTGCTCACTGTTCTTCACTGCAGAGTTGAGGCTGAGGACTTCCATACAACTCCAAAAATAGTAAACATGCTGTATTTTGACTTCATATAAAAATATTTATGACCTACTGGTTTGCATGCAAAAACTTGACATGAGCCAAGATGGAAAACCAGAACATTCATGTAATAAATTTTTTAAAAAATTCAAAAACACAAAACATTTCTTCTCGAAAATCTTTCTGTAAAATTGATTCTCTGGTTAGAAGTGTCCTGTTTAATTGGCAGCGCTCTTTCCATTCTCACACAGTACTGAATACCACCAGGGATGATACACATGCACCCTGAGAAGCACGTGTGGGGTGGCAGAACACAGGCTTTGGCTCACCTTTTCCATTTCTTATGTGTGAAGGTAGAACAAATCATATTGTACAGCAGGTAGAACCGGACAAAATAGGACAACTCTAGGCTTACCACACTCTTTATACAAAGAATGCTCTCTAAGGCAATCCATTTTAATATGGTACTCCGAGAGTGGATTAATAGGGTGCTTAGGCTAACTACAGCAGTTGATCTCTCTCCAAGAGGGTGGCACTGATTAAGCGCAAGTGTAGTTTTTGTTGGTATTGGTGGTATCACTGTATGTATGTGCAGCCACTTTGATTGGATGAGCAGGACATGCCAATCTGGCAGGCTGAGCTGCTTGAGGGAACAGTGAGGCGTAGCTGAGGGTTGCCACTGGCTGGTCCTCATCCTCTGCCTTCCCCTCTGTGGAGCTTCTCCTCTTTGCTAGGTACACAGTGAACCAAGAGTCAGAACGTTCATAGTCACTCTCATTTATCAGCCTACCTGGGGCAGCCACACATTTTTAGTTGGCCCTGGTTAAAAATACGGTGGTTAAGAGTCCAGTTTTGGGCTACCCCACTGACTGAATTTGGGCAAAAGTTACTGTATACCTGCATGTTCTGTTTCCCCATCTATAGGATAATAATACCTACCTTATAAGGCTATTGTAGGGTTAAACGAGTTCATATATGTGAAACTGATACATTGATTGTCCACTAATAAGAACACAATAAATGCCAGCTGCCATTTTTACTATAATTTCCCATCGTGCTTGTTGGGTTGAGTTAATAGTTGTTTATCTAAGGGTTTCTTATTTGAATGTATATAGCTTGACAAGAGAGATACCTCCTGTTCACGTTTTATCCACAACATGGTGACATTCAGTAAGCACTGCACTAGATGAATGTCTGTTGAGTTCAAAAATATTGACATCTAGGGGGAAATCCAAGATGGCATGGAGTGGGTGGACATTCCAACTGCCACTTTCTCAAGAGCAAATTGGGTTACAACTTACTGTATTTCCCCATGTATAAGATGCACCTTTTTTCAAAAAATTTGGGGTCTAAAAACTGGGTGCGTCTTATACAGTGATTGTAGATTTTTTATTTCCATTTCCTGCTTTTTTGTGCTTGTTTTTGTACTCATTGTTGAAGACAGTGATTTGTCAATAGACACAGATGAGGACAAGCTAAGGGATGGGAGTTTTGACAGTGATGGGAGTTGTATGAAATTTATGATAAATAAAACTTGAGTTCAATAACTTTATGTAATACATTTTTCCCCAAATTTTGGGCCCCAAATTTAAGATGCATCTTATACATGGGAGCATCTTATACATGGGGAAATATGGTAATTAAGAACAATAATCTTGAAAAACCAACTTTGGACTAAATGAAAAGGAGTCTATAACCGAGGATTACAGAAGAAGCCACACTGAGACTAGTAGGAAGGGCGGAGACGTGGAAAGGGCTGCCCCACTCCCAGGAGTGAGAGATAGAGAGGGTCTGGAGGAACTCTCACTATGGGAGGTTTGCTCTGGGAGGGGAGGGTCTTAAGGCCCAGGCTTGGTACCCAAGTCTAGAGCCCCAGAGCCTAGAAGAGGCACCCACACAGCATTTGGCAGTGAAAAGAGGTGAGCTCTCTGTGAGAAAGACTGAAACTGAGCTCTCAGAGACACAGGATCTGTCTTAAAGGGCCAGTGTAGAAAATCTTGTTCACAGCCACTTACCCAGGGCTGCTGGTGGAGGAAGGGCTGAGAAGACTAAAGTTGCTTGATGAGAGTGGCCTACCAAGAGACACTAGGGGAGACATCCACCAGAACCACTGTGCTGAGTCATTCTCCAATACTGCAGTTGCCATAGTTCCTGAGTAGAGCAGTCTCCTCTAGGCAGCATCAGGGGAAAGGGAGAGACACTTGGAGCACAGAAGTTTAAAGTGTGGGTCCCTGCGAGCCTATTGTTGGGCCTGGTTGAAAGACTCAGCCATTTTCTGGGGAGGCACAGTTAGCACCAGGGGAGGGCTCTCTCAGTCTTCCTCCCTGAGACTAGCAGCTCACTAGCTGGAAGAACTTCAGCAGAGGGGTCTGTCAGTCCCACCCAATCTGAACCTCCTGCTCATCTTGCCAGGAAGAAATTGAAATTGGAGTATCCAGCAGTGTCTGAGGGATTAGACTCTGGAGAAGGGGCCACATTTATCATACTGAGCTCCTAATCAAGAAACCCCTTGAAGTAGGGGTCCACTAACATATTCTCAACCTCATCTGCTCTAACTCATCAAACTTGCAACCTATAGAGAGATTGGTGGGGTAAGACCAGTCTGAGGTCACAGTATAGTCTTTTTACAGAAGACTCTATGGGAAGACCATGCAGCTGCAAGAGGAGAAGGAGCAGCTGAGAAGTGGAGGCAAATTTTATGGAGCCTGGGGAATTTACGGAGCTGCTGTCATCTCTAAGCAGGAGGAAGCTGATCCTTGTAAACAGGTTTGGCCCCTCCTACACTGCTCAGTCACAGAAAACACAGACACAAACAAATAGAGCAGTAGCTCCAGACAAGTAGTCCATGGAAGGTTACAAACAGCGGCTGACACCAACCCAAGAAGACCCACAACCAACACAACTGGTAGTGGGAGGCAGATAGCAACAATGCTAGACTCAGCTAGCTACACAAGCAGCAAGCCCAAAGGTGGTGTTCAACAGGCACCAGATACTGTGGAAAATAAATACACCCAACAGGACAGACACTGCACAGTGTCTAATACACATGATTAAGGTTGATCCTTAGAGCCTGCCAGCCTGAATGGATAACTGCACCCACAAAAGGACCAACTGCATTCAATACTCACATACTACAGGAGAGTAAATACTACCCTGAAGAAAAATTCCTAGAGCAAGGAACTCAGGTGTCCTGGAGGTTAGTACCACTGAGCCCATTTTCCTCATAAAGACACCACACAAATTTCAAAGACAGCACTACCTAATACAGAGACAAAATGGGCAAAGAAATAGAACCCAATGAATCATAGGGGAAATCCCAAGAAAAAGAACTAAATGAAATGGAAGTAACCAAACTACCAGATGCAGTTTAAAATAATAATTTTTAGGATGCTCAAGGATCTTAGAGCAACAATAGATGGTCACAATGACAACTTAAATAATGAGATAGCAAGCATCATAAAGGACACTGAAATCATAAAAAAGAACCAGCCAGAAATAACAAATACAATATTAGAAATAAAGATTGCACTAGAAGGAATCAACAGCAGGGTAGATGAAGCAGAGGACTCAATCAGTGATTTAGAGGAAAAGATAAATGTAAGCACAGAAGCAGAGCAGCAAAAAAAATAAAAATAAAAAAATAAAGAGGCTCAAAAAGATTGAAGAAACTCTAAAAGACCTCTACAACAATATGAAGAGAAACAACATTTACATCATAGGGGTTCCTAAAAGAGAAGAGAATGAGCAAGGGATAGAGAATCTGTTTGAGGAAATCATAGCTGAAAATTTTCCTAAACTGATGAAGGAAAAAGTAACACAAGTTTAAGAAGCACAGAGAGTCCCATTAAAGATGAATCCATGGAGGCTTACACCAAGAAACATTATAATTAAAATGCTAAAGTTAAGGACAAAGAAAATATTAAAAGCTGTGAGAGAAAAGCAGTTAATTACCTACAGAGGAGCCCCCATAAGGATGACATTTGACTTCTCAACAGAAACACTTGAGGCCAGAAGGGATTGGCAAGAAATATTCAAAGTAATGCAGAACAAGAGCCTACAACCAAGACTATGCTATCCAGCAAGACTATCATTTAAAATTGAATGAGATATAAAAAACTTCCCAGACAAAAGAAGACTCAATGAATTCATTATAACCAAACCAGTACTGCAAGAAATGGTAAGGGGCCTGCTATAAAAAGAGCAAAGGAAAAAAAATCTAGAGAAGGAGGATTGTAGGTTTATAGAATAAAATGGCAATAAATAAGTATCAATAATAACCTTAAATGTAAATGGTTTAAGTGCTCCAGTCAAAAGACATGGGGTAGTTGTATGGATAAGAAAACATGACCTGTATATATGCTGTCTACAAGAGACCCACCTCAGAACAAAAACTACACGTAGACTGATAGTGAATGGATGGAAAAAAGTATTTCATGCAAAAGAAAATGAAAATTAAAAGCAGGGCTAGCAATACTTATATCTGACAAAGTAGCCTTTGAAACAAAGGCTATAGTAAAGTGCAAAGAAGGTCATTACATAATGATAACAGGAGCAATCCAACAGGAGGATATAACCATTGTAAATATTTATGCGCCTAATATAGGAGCACCTAAATATATAAAGCAAATTTAGATGGACATAAAGGGTGAGACCAACAGCAATACTAAAGTAATGGGGAATTTTAATACCCCACTAACATCAATGAAGAGATCCTCCAGACAGAAAATGAACAAAGAAACAGCAGCCTTAAATGACACACTAGATCAACTGGATTTAATTGATACCTCCAGAACCTTTTACCCCAATGCAGCAGAATATACATTCTTTTCAAGTGCTCATGGTACATTCTCTAGGATAGACCACATGTTAGGACATAAAACAAATCTCAATAAATTTAAAAAGATTGAAATCATATCAAGCATCTTCTCTGATCACAGAGGCATGAAACTAGAAATAAATTACAATAGAAAAAACATTCAAACACTTGGAGGCTAAATAACATGTTATTAAATAATGAATGAATTAACAATGAGATCAAAGAAGAAATAAAAATTTTCTTGAAACAAATGAAAAGGAACATCCAACAACCCCAAATCTATGGGACACAGCAAAAGCAGTCCTGAGAGGAAAGTTCATAGCATTACAAACATATCTTATGAAGCAAGAAAAAGCTCAAACAACCTAACCCTGCACCTAAAAGAACTAGAAAAAGAACATGAAATAAAGCCCAGAGATAGTAGAAGGAAGAAAATAACAAAGATCAGAGATGAAATAAATGACACAGAAGCTAAAAAAAACAACAACAACAAAAGATCAATAAAATCAAAAGCTGGTTCTTTGAAAAGGTAAATAAGATTGTTGAACCTTTAACCGGACTCACCAAGAAAAAAAGAGAGAGGACCCAAATAAATATAAAAATGAAAGTGGACAAGTAACAACTGACACCACAGAAATACAAAGGATTGTAAGAAAATATTGTGAAGATCTATATGCTAAAATATTGGACAACCTAGGTGAAATGGATAAATTCCTAGGAACATACAATCTTCCAAAACTCAATCTGGAAGAATTGGAAAACCTAAACATATTGATTGCAACAAATGAAATTGAAACAGTTATGAAAAAACTCCCAGCAAACAAAAGTCCTGGACCAGATGTCTTCACAGACAATTTTTACCAAAATTTCAATGAAGAACTAACACCTATCCTTCTCAAGCTAGTCCAAAAAATTAAAGAAGAAGGAAGACTTCCAAGCTCATTTTATGAGGCAAACATTATCCTCATTCCAAAACCAGGTAAAGACACTACAAAAAAAGAAAAGTATAAGCCAATATCCCTGATGAACATAGATGCTAAAATTTTCAACAAAATATTAGCAAACCAGATCCAGCAATACATTAAAAAGATCATACATCATGATCAAGTGGGATTTATTCTGGGAAGGCAAGGCTGGTACAATATTGGTAAATCAATAAATGTGATTCATCACATAAACAAAAGAAAGGATAAAAATCCATGATTATATTAATAGATGCAGAAAAAGCATTTTATAAAATCCAGAACCCATTTATGATAAAAACTCTGAGCAAAGTGGGAATAGAGGGAACATACCTCAATATAATAAAGGCCATATATGACAAACTGACAGCCAACATTATACTCAACGGGCAAATTTAAAAGCAATCTCTTTAAGATCAGGAACAAAACAGGGATGTTCCCTTTTACCACTCTTATTTCACATAGCTCTGGAAGTCTTAGTCACAGCAATCAGACAAGAAGAAGAAATTAAAGGCATCTAAATTGGAAAAGAAGAAATAAAACTGTCATTATTTGCTGATGACATAATATTGTACTTAGAAAACACTAAAGTCTTAGTCAAAAATCTACTAGACCAAATAAATGAATTCGTCAAGGTGGCAGGATATGAAATTAATATTCAGAAATCAGTGGCATCTTTATACACCAATAATAAATTGTCAGAAAGAGAAAATAAGGAAACAATCCCTTCACTATTGCAACAAAAAATAAAATACCTAGGAATAAGTTTAACCAAGGAGGTAAGAGAGTTGTACTTGGAAAATTATAAGACATTGAAAAAAGAAGTCAAGGAAGATACAAACAAGGGGAAGCATATACCGTGTTCATGGACAGGAAGAATAAACATCATTTAAATGTCTATTCTATCCAAAGCAATCTATATATTCAATGCAATGTCTATTAAAATATCAATGGCATACTTCACAGATCTAGAGCAAATATTCCAAAAATTTATATGGAACCAAAAAAGAACCTGAATAGCCTCAGCAATTTTGAAAATGAAGAACAAAGTGGGAGGTATCACACTTCCTAATATCAAGTTATATTACAAGGCCATTATAATCAAAACAGCTCAGTATTGGCATAAGAACAGGCATACAGATCAATAGGACAGAACAGAGAACCCAGAAACAAACCCATGCCTTTTTGGTCAATTAATATTTGACAAAGGAGGCAAGAATATACAATGGAGTAAAGACAGTCTCTTTAATAAATGGTGTTGGGAAAATTGGACAGGTACATGCAAAAAAATGAAACTAGACCACCAACTTACATCATTCACCAAAAAAAACCTCAGAAGGAATAAAAGACAAATTTAAATCTCGAAAGCATAAAAATCTTGGAAGAAAACATAGGCAGTAAACCCTCTGATCTCTCTCGTAGCAATATTTTTGCTGATATAGCTCCACAGGCAAGTGAAATGAAGGACAAAATAAACAAACTGGACTATATCAAACGAAAGAGCTTTTGCACAGCAAAAGATACCATTAACAAAATAAAAAGCCTACCCACAGAATGGGAGAACATATTTGTTGATACGCCTGATAAGGGGTTAATAACCAAAATTTATAAAGAACTACTAAAACTCAACACCAGGAAGATAAACAATCCAATTAAAAATGGGCAAAAAAGCCTGACCTGTGGTGGCGCAGTGGATAAAGCATTGACCTGGGAACACTGAGGTCGCCAGTTCAAAACCCTGCACTGGTCTGGTCAAGGCACATATGGGAGTTGATGCTTCCAGCTCCTCCCCCCTTTCTCTCTTTCTCTATCTCTCTCTCTCACTCTGTGTCTCCTCTCTAAAATGAATAAATAAATAAATTTAAAAAATAAAAAAATAAAAATGGGCAAGAAGTCCTGGCTGGTTGGCTCAGCAGTAGAGTGTTGGCCCAGTGTGTGGAAGTCCCGGGTTCGATTCCTGGCCAGGGCACACAGGAGAAGTGCCCATCTACTTCTCCACCCTTTCCCCTCTCCTTTCTTTCTATCTCTCTCTTTCCTTCCCACAGGCAGGGCTCCATTGGAACAAAATTGGCCTAGGCACTGAGGGTGGCTCCATGGCCTCTGCCTCAGGTGCTAGAATGGCTCTGATTGCAATTGGGCAATACCCCAGATGGGCAGAGCATTGCTCCCTAGTGGGCTTGCCAGGTGGGTCTCAGTCAGGCACTTGTGGAAGTCTGTCTCTCTGTCTTTCTGCTTCTCACTTCAGAAAAAAAATGGGCAAAAGAGTTAAATAGACACTTCTCCAAAGAGGACATACACATGGCCAGTAGGCATATGAAAAAATGTTCAATGTCGCTAATCATCAGAGAAATGCAAATTAAAACCACAATGAGATACCACTTCATACCTGTCAAAATGGCTTTTATTAATAATCAGCACACAAGTGCTGGCGAGGGTGTGGAGAAAAGGGAACCCTCCTGCACTGCTGGTGGGAATGCAGACTGGTGCAGCCACTGTGGAAAACATTATGGCGTTTCCTCAAAAAATTAAAAGTGGAACTGCCTTTAAACCCAGCTATTCCACTTTTAGGACTATATTCTAAGAATCCCAAAACACCGACTCAAAAGAAAATATGCACCCCTTATTTATTGCAGCATTGTTTACAATAGCCAAGATCTGGAAACAGCCCAAGCATACATCAGTGGACGAGTGGATAAAAAAGCTTTGGTACATATACACAATGGAATACTACATGGCCATAAAAAAGAAGGAAATCTTACTTTTTGTTACAGCATGGCTAGACCTGGAGATTATTATGCTAAGTGAAATAAAACAGGCAGAGAAGACAAATACCATATGATCTCACTTATATGTGGAATCTAATGAACAAACTGAACTGAAGAACAGAATAGAGGCAGAGGCGAGGTCACAGGAACCAGAGGGACAGCTGTCAGAGAGAAAGGGGATGAGGGGATGATATCAGAGAAGGTGAAGGGATTAGTGAAACTATATATACATGACACATAGATACAGATAACGGGACAGCAAATCCCAGAAGGAAACGGGGAGGGAGCCAAGGGAAGGTGGGCAAAGGAGGTATAATGAGGGGCATGTCGTTGGGGGGTGAGGATGTCATATTGAGTGGGACACTTGAAACCATATTAACACAATAACTTAAAAAAATTAATAATAATTAAAAACGAATATTGACATCTATTATTCTATGGATTTAGAATATAAACTCTGGTAGGGTTCTGAGCAGTCATACTTACAGAACCAGTTCTCTGGGTCAGAACTTCCCAACTGAAGCACAGTGTTGTTAAACCTGAGAGACTGATTCCCTTAGCCTTTTGGGTGGCTTGAGCTTCAGTGGTGACTTGGGGACATGCATCAGTTTATCCCAGTAATTTCCTATCAATGCTATGACTTTTAAAAAGGTTAGGAGGCTCTGTGCTAGGCTGAAATGTGAAATGTTCAATTGTTACTAAATACAGCTAGTGCTCTACTTACGACCACGATTGGTTCTGACAGACTGGTTGTAATATGATTTGGTCGTAAATTGAGTATGCTATATGTACAGTACTGTGAAATGATGTTATAAAAATCTTTAAGTCATATTTTATCATAACTTTCTTTCATTATTGTTATATATCATAATTTTCTTTGTTCATTTTATGCCATTTGTGTCATCTCTACACCATTTTGTTTCTTATTTTTACATTCATCAGGTTTAAGTAAAACACTGCATTACCAGTACAACTGGTTTAATATCTGCAAAACATACAAAATTACAAAATACAGGTGCATACAAAAACTGCTCCAGATACGGAGCAGTCATGGCCAACGATTGTGGTCGTAAAGTCGAATGGTCGTAAGTTGAGTAGGTCAAAAGTTGATCAATACCTGTAATACAAACAGTTTGTTTTTGAAAAACAAAAAAGTTTGGGCTAAATAGGATTGGAAAGTTATACATGAATTAAGTGTGTTTGGAAAATTTAACTGTGGGTGATATTTTGCCCTAATGTTTTCCCAAATGCATATCTATAATTAAGAGTAGATAAACCTGCATAAATGTTATTTTTAAAGCTATTTTAATGTTAATTTATATGCATCTATAAGTAAGGAAACTAACAATGATATAAAGTAGATACAGTTGTTATATTGTTAACAGTAGAGCAGACTAAAGGTTAAATAAAAGTCCACATTTAATCTGTGAAGAAAAATGTCATTTCTCAAGGGAAAATAGAAAGCTATCCATCAACAGAAGGTAATAACTGTTGAAATGAGAACACTGATACAAAGAAAAATTTTGAATTCAGAGATAAAAATAAATACATTTAAAATAGAGCAAAAGGTTAAAATTTATTTTAAATCAATGATTCACTAAATGCTTTCCTATGTTTGTTGAATGAATATGTGAATAGCCAAGCACCTACTGTGTGCCAGGCACTGTGCTAGGCAACCAAAGTATCAGATGTAGTCTCTAGAATAACATTGCCTGTGGCCTGAGGGGAAGAGTAAAGTTAATTTTCCTATCAAACATCTTGTGTTCTTTTTTATTGGTGCTGGTTGTGTTACAAACCAGATTACTAGTTTATCTTAAGCACCTGCTTTCTGAATCTGCTCAGCAGCCAAGAAGTGGTGTGGGACAAAGGTATTGCCTATTTTGTTTGCTCAGAGACTTGGGACTGGGATGGGTGTGAACATCTGATTCTTGCTGGCTCTGAGGAGTGGCTTCCTATTCCTCATTGGAAGACTAAGAGGCAACCAGCTTCTGGCATTTAGGAAGTCTGTTACACTCTCTCAAACTAGAGCTGTCTTGTCTTGGGTGTGGATGGGAAGTCACAATATCTATTTACTAAATGGACCATACATGACAGCAATAAGGTCCTTCTCTGGTATTGGTTTTGGTCAGCCACTTGCCCTTTAGAGAGCTCTGTCTCTAAGCATCTTATTGCTTGGGTAGTCATACTGGCCAGATGTAATAATTCAAACCTTGCCTGAAATTATATTCAAGGCCAGCTTTCTTTTTATAGCATTATATATATCAGCCTACCTAACCTGTATGATTAATTCCGATATCTTTGAAAACCAAAGTGATGAACGATAAAAAGAAAGACTGTCAAATTGAATCTTCATCCCTAACTAATCATAATCCCTACCATATGTCCTTGGCACAAATCATGTTGCTGCCTGGGGCGTTTCATTCTCTGCAATGGGGCATGCTTGCAATTTTTGTTGGTGAGGACTGCTCCTGCCATTTTACACTCTGAAGGGGTATAAGAATGAAATTCAAGGCATCTGTTTTTTTTGGCATTTGTAGTGTTGGAACTATAGGAATGAGATGTCTTAGTGCATGGGTATGACAAAAAGGTTTAGTGTAGCAAAAATTTATCAAAAATCATGTTCAGTATTTTCTCTACTAGCCAACTCTAGTTTTATTTCGGTATATTCACTATGAAATCTGGAGCACTGTGAAAAAAAAAAAAGAGAATTTGACAGTATCATAAGAAATCCATCACACCGTGCCCTAAGTAATCTTTAGTTTATCAATAATATTTAGCTGATAAGAGCCTGTATTGTTCAATCTTTAATTTATAGACCATAGCCAGCTATACAGAAAACATTATTTCAACAAAATTTCTGAGTCCATTTTGACTTAGCAATAGATCTGTAAGGTCCTGCCAAGTAATTATAGGGTAACACTTTGACATAGCACCCTGATTTATTTTTATTCATCATTTATTTATTGGTTCAATATGTAATTGCTCTTAGAACATAGACTTGTCTATAGATGGATAGAATCTCGAAAATAATTTAGCCCTATGGCTTCCTTTTGGATGTGAGGATGTTAATCCCCAGGGAGGTTAAGCAACTTGCTTTGTAGTGGTAGTGCTAAACCTGAGTCACATAGTTATCACTTCTAGCACATTCCGTTAGTCACAGGGCCAGCTTAGGTTCATGAAGAGGGGGGTAAATCCTACTTTTTGATGGAGATAATGACAAAGGATTTGTGGCTATTATTAGTCCCCCAGACTCAAAGTAGAAGTTTTGTTTCATAACGTTTTATACTCTTTGGGGTCTTTACTGTCTTTTAGCTGAAAAAAAAACTCTGCCATTCTTTTCTTCAAATATTTTTTTTCTTCCCCATTTTCTTTTTCTTCTCCATACGCAACTTCAATTTTATGTAGATTAAACTTTCCTGACATTGTCTCATGGTTCATTGAGTCTCTATTTTTTTTGTCTCTGTTTATTATTATTTTTAACTTTTCTTTTCTCCCTGCTTTAATTTAGATAATTTCTACTGCCTGCCTTAAAGTTCATTGATTTTTTTTCTGCAGTGCCCAGTGTACTTTTAAACAAATCCAGTGAATTTTTTTCCTTATTTCTTATTTTTCAGCGTTAAAATTTCCATTTAAAGATACTTCCTCTTTAAAGTATCTATTCTCATTATGCTAAACTTTTAAACTCTTTAAATGTATTTTTAATAACTTTTTCAAGTCCCTGTTTGGTATTTTCAACATCTGTCATCACTGGGTCTGTTTCTATTTACTTTTTTTCTAGTTATGGACCACATTTTTCTATTTCTTTGCATATGCAGTAATTTCTGAGTATATGCTAGATATTGCAATGTTGAGAATCTGGATTTTGTTTCTTTAAAGAGTGTCAGCTTCTGTTTCATAGGCAGTTAACTTATTTGCCAATCAGCTTGCTTTTATTGAGGCTTATTTTTAAGCATTTTTAGGATAGGTCTAGGTCTTAGGTTAACGTGCCCTTTTCGAAGTCTCAGTTGAATGTCCAGGGTGATCAGTGAGGTCTGTCTACTCTGGCTGTTAGGGATACTATATACTGTGTGACCTCTAGAATTTCAATTCAGCTTATACTCTCCTGGAACTGTTGTCTTCCAGGCCTCTCTATGAGTATTGGCCTGCACGTTTGCAGCCAATGTCTCAAGAAGATTCCTGTGATAAAATTTGTGGTTGTTTCTATGAACAGTTCCATTTCACTTCAAATTCCAACCACCTCAGCATCCCTGCATTCTAATCTCTGCCACACCGGCCCAGTGAGACTGCCATGATCTGTTTGGGTTTTCTATCTCTACCTGTATTCCAGGAAGTACATCTAGGCAAAATATCAAGGCTATTTATTATGCAGCTTACCTCTAGCTTACCTTCTGGGATCATAGTGCTGTGTTACCAATTGTTATCCAATTCTGAGAGCAGTTGCTTCATGTATTTTGTTCAGTTCTTAAATTGTTTACTGTGGGAGGGTTAGTTTGGCACCAGCTACTCTATAATAGCCAGAAGTTGAAGTTCGCCATCTTTTATATTTAAAAAATAGATTTTAAAAATAAGTGGAAATTCCTTATATTTAAAAATAACACAATTGCTATTCTACATAGTGTTTAAGTGACCAATCTGGAGCATTAGATATAGAGATGATTTTACTAGTGAACTAAAGATACCTCGAGGGCTTTCTCTGGCACATGTCTAATACTATGTGTGGTTCAGTCACAGGTTGATGAGCTGTTGAAGTAAATTCTAGTTGAAAACCCTTGGTTCCAGGTCAAAATGATGCCGACTTTGACATGCTAAGCTTTTTATTCCGTCCTCTTTTGGGTCCTTTGCTGAAGCCCTGGAATTATTCTTCTCCTTCTTGAGTTCTAGTTCCTCAAGAGGACTGAACACCTGGCTACCGTAATCTCCTCCCAAACCCTAGAAAACTCTCTTTGTCCAGTGTATCTATATACCAATATTTATATTTTCATCTGTTAATAATCAAAATAAATTCAGGCTCATCTGCCCTCCCTTATTTAAATATATTTGTATCTGTTACAAGTATTGTGGGGCAGAAGAGATTAGTTATCACAGGAGTGGCCTGATTATCTACACACAAGAATACTAAATCTCCTTATAGTTGCTGGTGTTATGTTCTATATATTCTAGTTTTGAATTATTTTCAGTTTGGGTTGAGTTTAACGGACTTATTTAAGTACATCTTTTTAAAAAATTGTACTTGTTCCTCCTTGTTTCTGGGATATAGCTTTAGAACTTCTTTGTTCCATTTTATCATATAGTTTTTACCTTCAGAAAAAGCTTAATACATAAGCAATATATTATCACACATTTAAACAAATAATTAGGTTTGCTAAATTAGTCAGGAAAATTAGCATGAGCTAACAGGTTCACATGAAGTAAAATATGAATGGAGCCTATAAGATGTCTTCAAGTGTAAATAGGCTGTCTTTCAAAAAACAAAATGATTCTTTTTACTAAGAACACTGGTACTCTGATTTTATAAATTTTCTTGTAACAAAAAAAAATTAGCTGTTTTATAAAACCAAAAATTAATCTTCTAATTTTCTTTGAACTCTTACTAACTTTTAATGATAATACAGTCACATGTACAAACGCAAAAGGCACAAAAGTACATTAAATCTTTCAACAATGTCCACCGGGTACCTACTATATCAGACCCTGTTCAAGGTATGCAGACATAGCAGTAATCCAAACAGAAAAAATCGTGGCCTTTGTGGAGCATACATTTTAGTGAAGGCACTCATCAAAATAAATAAGTAAATTATTTCCTATTATACATAGTATGTCAGGAGATATTAAGTGCTATGGGGGAAAAAAAGAATGCTGTGTAAAAGTACTTGCTGCTGAGTGGACTGTGATTTTAAATAGGGAAGTCAGGGTAGGCCCACTGAGAAGAGAATTTGCGCTTTGACTTGCAGTGGATGAGGGGTGAGTTTTCCAGGTATCTGAGAGAGCATCCTCAGCAGAAGGAATAGATATTGAAGGGGCTCTGATGTGGGGCGGAGGCCTCAACATGCAGCAAAGATACCTGTATGTCTGGAGAAGAGGGAGTATGAGGAAGATAGTGACAGATGAGGTTCCAAGGGAAATTAGGTGACTGGAGTGTGGCCTGGGACCAGATGATGGGGAACTTTTGGTTTTACTCTGAGTGTCATGGGGAACCTCTGGAGACTTTAGAGCAGAGACATGATATGATCTGACTTAAGTAGGAAGAGGGTCACTCTGGATCCTACAAGGAGAAGCGACTCGAAGGGGCAAGAGTGGAAGCAGGGACTGCTGTTAGGGAAGCAACGTGGAAGTCTGGGGAAGAGATGGTGGTGGCATGGACAAGGGGAGGAAGACTATAAATGATAAGTGTTTGGATTCTGGAAATAGTATTATGTGTATATTCATTCTGGGCAAACAGAAAAAATAAGTCTCTCTTCCTCTTGTGTATCTCAGTCACTTAGTTCATTCCCTGGAGGTAACCATTGATACCACTTTCATGTTTTTTGTTCAAACTTCTGTGCATTTAAAATAAAAATATATGCATATAATTCTTTCTCTCTGCCACATGTCAATGGCAGCACATTATACACAGTGTTCTAAACCCTGGCTTTTACTGAATGATTATTGGATTATTTCATATTTATAGAGCATCCTCGTTCTTTCTAAAGTTTGCATACTATTTCATTGTATGAATTTATCATTATTTATATTCACATATAAACATTTTATATCACATCCTTATACTTATTATAATTTTACATCTGTACAAGAATATCTGCAGAAGTCCTATAGTTGGAGTTATTGTATTAAAACATTCTAATTTGTGATAGATACTATCAAATTGCCCTGTATGAGTTTGTGCCAATATTTACTCCTACATACTATGTATTCCTACACTTTAAAAACATATGATTCTGCCTAATAAGGTGGTATCACAGTGGATAAAATGCTGACCTGGATGCTGAGGACCTAGGTCTCAGACCTGAGTGCGGGCTCACCTGGTTTGAGTGAGAATGGGATTGCTGGCTTGAGCCCAAGGTTGCTGGCTTAAGCCCAAGGTCACTGGCTCAGCTGGAGCCCCCAGTCAAAGCATGTATGAAAAAGCAATCAATGAACAACTAGAGTGTTGCAACTATGAGTTGATGCTTCTCATCTCCCTTCCTGTCTGTCTTTCTCTCTTGCTAAAGAAAGCAAACAAACACATGACTTCTATATTTGTAGCATCTATTGAAATTGAAACTATTCATTTACAATATAAATTCTTCTAATGATCAGAAACATATTCAGGAAGAAATAAAATGAGACTCATCATCCAGTTATGTGTTTCAATATTGTATATTGCAACATATTTTTAAAGTTTTACAATTTTTAGTTTTTCTAAAAAGCCTATCAAGCAGGTTAGTGTCCTTATAATAATGTCATAGACTAGAGCCTGTCTCTTTGTAAATGTTCAGTAAATATTTGTTCAGTAAGTGAATGAATCAATGAAAATGCATATTTGATTCCTGAGGAGGCTTTTACTAGAGACATATTATAGATTACACAGTAACTTAATGTTAGTGACAGGAAAAAGTGTCAATATTCCTGACTTCTAATAAGCAATCTTTTTTTTTTTTTAATTGTGGTAAGAACATTAGCTTGAGATCTACCCACTTAACACATTTTTAAGTACACATTACAGTATTGTTAACTATAGACCTATGGTGGTACAGCAGATCTCCAGAGCTTATTCATTGAGCAGCAACTCCCCATTCCCGCTCCTCCCCAGACTCTGGCAACCACTATCTACTCTTCCTTTCTAAGAATTTGACTAATCGTGCAGTATTTGTCCTTCAGTGACTGGCTTATTTCACTTAGCATAATGTCCTCCAGGTTCATCTATGTTGTCATATGAGGCAGGACTATCATCTTTAAGCTGAAAATATTCCAGTGTACACACACACACACACAGACACACACACACACACACACATACATACCCCATTTTCTTTATCCTTTTATTTGTTAATGGATATTTAGATCATTTCCATATCTTGGCTATTGTGAATAATCTAACCACCACTCTTTTCAATGATATGCAGGCATACTACTTTCAAACCAAATCCACTTTTTTTTTTTTTTTTTTTTTTACAGGGACAGAGAGAGAGAGTCAGAGAGAGGGATAGATAGGGACAGACAGACAGGAATGGAGAGAGGTGAGAAGCATCAATCATTAGTTTTTCATTGCCGTTGCAACACCTTAGTTGTTCATTGATTGCTTTCTCACATGTGCCTTTACTGCGGGCCTTCAGCAGACCAAGCCACCCTTTCCTGGAGCCAGCGACCTTGGGTCCAAACTGGTGAGCTTTTTGCTCAAGCCAGATGGGCCCATGCTCAAGCTGGTGAACTTGGGGTCTCGAACCTGGGTCTTCCGCATCCCAGTCCAACACTCTATCCACTGTGCCACTGCCTGGTCAGGCTCAAATCCACTTTTTATCTACTTATTCCATGGCTGAAGTTGTCCCCAAGCAGGGGCACCAGCAGCATGTGCTGAAGTAAAGGATAGAGAGGGGATGAGGAGAGAGGGACAGAGGAACACCTGGAAAGGCAGCAAGGTACAGGAGGTTTTCCATGAAGAGCTAGGTTTAAAATAAATAAGTTAAAGGGCCCAAGCCTTGTATCTATATAATAAGTTTATAAACCACTTCCTTCTCTCTTTATTAAAATAGAATTAATTAATTTTTTTTTTTTTTTTTACAGGGACAGAGAGTCAGATAGGGACAGACACACAGAAACGGAGAGAGATGAGAAACATCAATCATCAGTTTTTCGTTGAGACACCTTAGTTATTCATTGATTGCTTTCTCACATGTGCCTTGACTGCAGGCCTTCAGCAGACCAAGTAACCCCTTGCTGGAGCCTTGGGTCCAAGCTTGCGAGCTTTTGCTCAAGCCACACGGGCCCGTGCTCGAGCTGGTGAGCTTGGGGTCTTGAACCTGGGTCTTCAGCATCCCAGTCTGACGCTCTATCCGCTGCGCCACCGCCTGATCAGGCTAGAATTAACTTTTTTTACAACAGTTTTAGGTTTACAGCAAAATTGAGCAAAAAGTACAGAGAATTCCCATATATCTCCTGCCCCATACATGCGCAGCCTGCCCTACTGTCAACATCTCCAGCCAGAGGGGTGCAGGTGCTACAACTAATGAACTGACTCTGACATACACAGGATGTGGCAGAAGTAGGTTTACAATGAGTTATAAGTACCTGAAAATGACTTTTTGTATTATCAATTATTAGAGTATTTTCTATTATCTGCCATTATAGTATTACATGCACTTCTCTTTTAAAGCCAGAGGTTTTCAACCAGCTGATCCAGTGAAGGGAACGAGGTTTTCAACTCCCTGGTGCTTCTGTCTGCTGCTACTTTTGGGTGTCTTCCTGTGCCTCAGGCAGATTGGGATGGATAAAAGATTGAGAATTGGTGTTCTGGTAAAGTCATGTTCTCCTCTCTTCTCCCCACCCCATCCTTAGTATTCTTCCTTTTTTCCATTTTCTTTCTCTTTCAAGGGTCTTTTTTCTTTCTTTCTTTTTATCCTCAGGAAGAGAAAATGCTAAGAAGGTTATCAGAAGAATCTGACTCAAGAAATCCTTATTCTCTAATCCTCACACCTAAAGGTCCTTAGGGCTCTCCAAAAATTTAGTTGTAGCAGTGGCAATTCTTTGAACAGAGATATCGCAAATTTGAGTATAGCCCTAAGTACTGTTGGAATGATTTTTGAGAACTTCTTCTTACTATAGTGAAAATTGCATAAAGAAGTAAACAACAACAACAACAACAACAAAACCCCAAAACACATAAACCCAGCAGTCCAAACTTAGCCAGAAATCATTTTAAAGAAACATCAGTTAGCTGAGTCATCCCAGAAGCCATTGTAAAATTTTAAGAAGCCAGAAGTTATTTTTAATTTAATGTTGGTAGAACAAGTGTATTACCTTGGGAAATTTATTTATGTATTTTTTTCCTTGGGAAATTTATGATAGAGTTTTATTCCATGTGCTGTTTGGGGGCCAGTAAGCACCCTGATTTGGCTGGAGTCTGGGGGAGAGGTATGAAAAGACTCAGCGTCCAGCCTGATGATCCTGCACTGAGTTTAGACACCCGTGGACAATCAGAGGAGATTTGTGAAAAGGGTCTGCTAAAATGGGGCAAGGCTTTGGTTTTATATTTTCATTTTAACTGTATTGAGACAAATTGCAACACACTGAGCCTGGTCCAAAGGGTTTATCTCTCTCTGTTCACTAACAAATGCAGGGTCAAGCATTATTTAGATATTAGCAGGGCTATTCCTGCCCTTTTATGTTGTCCACATAGCCCTGAGCCCCCAAGCTGGTGTCTCTCTTGCCATGGGACAAGTGACAGTGGATGTCTGCAAAAGGGAAGTGGAGATATTCTCAGCTGTTTGGGCACCTGACTAGGGAAGTGGAGATATTCTGATCCCTCCCATTGCGCTGTTGAGGGACAAAATGGTGGTTCCCAGTGACCTCTAGTCATGACTCTCTTATTTCCGTTGGGACCCTGAAGGGGCAGTTTTCTCTTTAGAGAGACATAAAAGCAAACAGGCATGAATTCTAAACAGGGAGGCATTAGGCCAGGAATGTGCAGACTTGACATGTTCAGCTTTCTGATGGCTGATGTGCCGGCCATATTTTGGAAGGGTCACAGAAGTCTTGGTGTGCTTGTATAGCCCATCTCAGCTGTGAGGATAAACAGCTGCAGTTGCACTTGGGGTCTCAGGATCCACCAAGGGGAGTCTTCTGAGTCTCCCTGGACATGGGCAGAATCAAGAGCCAAGAGAATTTTGGCAACTGATTGAGTTGAAGGATGTGCACGTGCACACATGCATTTGTGTTTATGTATGTGTATGTTGTTAAAGAAAAAATATTCAATTAACACCTGTTAACGATGGTAAGGCAGATTTATTTACTGATACCATGGTGATGGATATAGGAACTGCTGCAACAGGATGTTACAGTGGGGAAGAGAGATTGGGCTCAACTCTGTATACAGCATGGACAGGTGGGAATTTTTGGTCAAGGAGCAGGGTGGGGGGGTCAGTGGATGGAAAATTACTAAGAGGAAACTTCAGGGGTCAGGGGGGTTCTACTAAACTGACCTAACAGGATTCTTGCTGAAAAGTTGGACCAGGGTGATCAGACATCACCTGGTGGTGGTGTCTGATTGAGGAACCCAATCAGATTTTGAGGTTGTTCAGGTATTGAGGGTGGAGGCTTCTGGTTCAACTGACTTCGCAGGGTTCTTACTAGAATTAGATTTTATAAGGAAGTAGACAGATGGGTTTGAGAGAAGGTTCAGGAGCCTGATTAAAGTTTGGTCAACAAAGCATCTTTGTCAGTATGTATGTGTGTATGTGCGTTTGTACATATGTATCTTTATGTGTGTGCATTTCTGTGTGCATGTGTGTATCTGCCAGTGTGTGTTTGTGTCTGTGTGGTGGGGGATAGTTAGTGGGTAGGAAATTTAGGAAGAGGAGTTAGTAGAACAGGTCTCTGGATAGTGGCCATTTTTAGGATCATGGCCAAGCAATGGTGTTATTATAGTCATAAAAAGAGAAATGAGAAAAAACTGATTTTAAGGAGAATTTATAATGCTGCCTTCATGAAGTTTTTGTAGAACTTTCATCCATAAATGATGTCTGTTCTTAATTGTGCTTTGTACCACATTTCAGCTTGATAATTTCTATAACTATACAAATCTCCCTATTCAATTCTAAACTTCCTGGGTGCAGGGACCAGACTCTTTTTTTTTTTAATCACTGGAGGGCTTTATTCTCCTCTCATATAGGTAATCAGTAAATATTTACAAATTTAATGAATGCATTTTCAACACCATATTTTCTGAATTTTGTTGACATTGTTGGGAAAAATTGTAATTAGTAAAGAGTAAACATTTCAGTCTTATAAATGGTTAATAATCATATAATTAAAATAACATGATAAGTGGTAAACATCTTGAGTTACAAGTACTTTTGATAGATCCATGTTGTCATTGGTGTTCTACATGACTTTAGCGTATTAATATTCACATGACCTCTGTGTCAAATGCTTTTGTGTATAAAATGGGGTCTATAAGACCTGCTTCATTTAACAGGTTGATCAAAATTTGCAAAGCCCTTTGAAAAGTTAATAGTGTTACAAACAGGCCAATATCATCATGTACATAGTGTTTGAAATCTTATTATTGTTATATATAGAGAAAAACATATATGCATATTACTTATGTATAAAACCTTCAAAAGGTGCATGAAATTCTAGCATGTTTTTAAGCACTTAATAATTACTCTAGCCTTTTATTACTGATAGAGCTCTCATGTATTCTCTCAGATTTAACAGTTCCTCAGGGAAGGGGACTAGCTCTTTTTTTATATTAAGTTACTGCTAAAACAAACCAAACTGTAAAATCATTTAAATTTAAGTATACTTAGTTATTATGATACCCCATATTTGAAATAAATTTACTGATCTTCAAAACACATCTTGAAATTTAAAACAATACATTCTAAACTAATAATAATATTATCTGCCAACTCTAAATGAAATTAAATTAAAAAAATACAATTGAATAGTTGAGGAAAGTAAGCATTATGTACATTGCCCCAAGAAGACAGTGCTATTGAGTCTATCCTTGTCCACTTCTTGGCTGAGTTTATATCATGGGAAAGGCAGCTGGTAGGTAGCAGTCCTGACTCCCCCTTTCCCTTTAACCTACTTCCTGCACCCCTGCGGGTCTGGCTGGGGTCCACTGCCCCATGAGGACACTCAGAACCTCTGCAGGAGTTAGCACTAAACACGTAAGAGCACAAGTAACAACATGTAAGCATTAATGGGAAAACTGTGCAGTAACCATAAAATCAACAGAAATACCTCCCCTTAGATGACCTGTTTGTTGTTTAGGCATGTGATAATCAATACTTGCGAGCACTTGTCTGTGGGGAGGGCCACCCCCTCATCTGTCAGCTGGGTGGGAGAGCTGAGAACTCTGAGATGGAGAAAATGAAAACAGAGCAGGAAAACATTGGGTTTCAGTGGCTTATAACAAATAAGGCCCACATCGTATTGATGGAATGGATGAATAGATGAATAGTAATACTTACAAAGATGAAATGTGAATAATAAAATAATGAAGTGAGATGCTAAAAACATGTTATCACTTGGATTTCAGAGATGAGAGAGAATGTTGGGGGGACATGCTCTGGGAGGGCAGTGAATCCGAAGCTGGTCATAAACAAATGAGTTGGTGGGAGAGAATAACTTCACGTCTGTATTAGTGTTCTCTTGCTGTGTAACAGATTACCACAAACCCAGGGGCCCGGAACACCATACCAGTATTATCCTGCCTTTCCATGGGGCAGGAGCCTGAGCACAGCTAGTCTGCTCAGTGTCTTAGAGGCTGAAATGAAGGTGCTGACTTGGCCGCGTTCCTTTCTGGAGCTCAAGGACCAGGTTCACGTGGTTGTTGATAGAATTCAGACCTTGAAGTTGTAGAGCTGAGGTCCCCGCTTTCTTGCTGGCTGCCAGCCTGGGGCATGCCCATCCCTGTACCAGGCCTTCTTGCTGCTTCGCAGCTTCCTTTTTCCGGGCCAGCAAAAGCGCCCCCCACTTCTTCATCCTCTTGTAAAGGGCTTACTTCATTAGGTTAGGCTCCCCTGGAAAAATCTCCCTTTTGATTAAAGTCAAATGATTGGGGATCTTAAAAAAAATTTTTTTTAGCCTGACTGGGCAGTAGCGCAGTGGATAAAGGATCATACTGGGACACAGACCCAGGTTTGAAAACCCAAGGTCACCGGCTTGAGCACGGGTTCAACTGGCTTGAGTGTGGGATCATAGACATGACCCATGGTCTCTGGTTTGAGCAAGGGATCACTCACTCTGTTGTATCCCCCCGGTCAAGGCACATATGAGAAAGTAATCACTAAACAACTAACGTGCTGTAAAGAAGAATTGATACTTTTCATATCTCTCCCTTCCTGTCTGTCTGTCCCTTTGTCTAGCCTCTTTCTGTCACAAAACAATTTTTTTAAAATTTTTAAACATTTTTTTCAATTACAGTTTACATTCAATGTTCTTTTGTTTCAGTTTCAGGTGTACAGCATTGTGGTTAGACAATCATATACTTTATAAAGTGTCCCCCTGATATTTCTAGTACCAACCAGACAACAGAAATAGCAATTACAATATTAGTGACTATATTTCCTATGCTTTCTTGCTGGCATTTTAATTACACCTGCCAAATCTCTTGACCTTTGCATAGATATCGCTCAACTTTTATCATGTTCTACTGACTAAAATTGAAGCTCCTGCCCACATGCAAGGGGATTATACAAGGGTGTGGGTCATGAGGGTCCCTTAGAATCCTACCTACCAGTATCTTCTTTTGTAAATGATTTTTTGTTGTTGTTGTCTGGACATGTTTAAAAGTGAAGTTTTTAAAAAAGTGATTTAAAAAATGGGCCCTGGGTGTCAGATGCCAGGCTAAGAAAAATAACTTCTCTGAAGCTGGAGCTTTTTCTTCCTTTTACTTAGGGGACCAACTGTCCATAGTTATGAAGGGATGGGGAAAGGATGAGTAATAATTAGAGAAACCCACCTCATCATTTTGATACACTGCCAGAGCTTCCGGGCTGGACTCCTGGTGGCTGGCCTCTCTCCCATCTGCCTCTACTTGCAGTCGAGGTGATCTTTCCAAAATGCACATCCAATTGTGTCTTTACCCCGCTAAAAATACTTCTGCTGAGTATTATAGAACCCAGGCTCTCTAGTGTTCCAGGAAAGGACTAACATGCTGTTCCATTTCTTGTCCCAACACAGGCTTCTCATGCCCTAAATTCACACCCAGCTGAGGCAGTGACAGTAGGGGCTAAGAGGAGGGGACAGACAATTCCAGCTCTTGTGGTTTTTGTGACTCTGTGGTTGTTTCAAATGCTGACATTGCTTCGAGCCTGCAGATCAGTGCCAACATTGCTGTGACAGTGATCTGTGGAGTTTGCGTGGCTGCTTGCTATGGTGGGCGTGACTTCCTGCTGTTGATAACACTGCTTTCCATGAAGTGTGTCCCCTGGCTTGGGTCCTCACCAAGGGGCACCCCTGCCAGCCACTGTGGCCATCACTGCCTGTGAAGGGCTTTCCTACTGGGCGCACAGAGGCTCCTGTTGAAAATGGTCTGCTCCACTGTCTGTACCTCTTCGTTAACTGCTGGGGTTAGCCCCTGTTTCAAAGCCTGTTAGCTCTGAGAGTAGAGCTGGGGACTTTCTAAAGCCCTCCAAAGGGCCAATAGATGGGAAGAGGCTGATAAAACACATACAGAGGTGTGGTCCCTTTACTGGGAAAGCCTGCAAACCTCTCAGCTCTTTCAGGTGCTGGTCAGCTCAGGACTGGGCACTAATGCAGGATTTCCCTTCATCCTTCCTAGGAAGCATAACACAAGCTGTTTCCATTTAGTTCACTTGGGGGCTAGCTGAGATTGTGGCTATATTCTTTGAGTCTAGTGTTTTGGGGCCTGAAAGTGTACTAGGGCAGATGAATTGTTCCCCAACTAAACGCATGGAAGCTGTGTCTTAGGTGTCCCCTTAACTGACAGGTCATCTGTTCATGCCTTCCAAAAATGTTCATCTCTCACAGTAGGATCTCTCTTCCTTGACAGTGTCCCAAGTTCCTCCGGACTCTGGCACATCTAGTCCTGACCTCTGTATTAGTCTAGGTGATGCTGTAGTGACACTCTTCCCCACCGCACCCCAAATCTCAGTAGCTTCACACAGTGGAGGTTTATTTGTCACTTACACAAAGTCTCCATCTTGTGTTTATAGCATCTTAAATATACACCTTCTTTACTAGTTTCCTAAGGCTGCCAAAACAAGATACCACAAACTAGGTGGTTTAAAACAACAGAAATTTATTCCCTCATTGTCTAGAGACTAGAATCCAAAGTCATTAGGGCCATGTTATTGTGAAGGCTGTAGGGGAAGATCCTTCTTTGCCTCTTACTAGCAATCTCTGGCATTTCTGGGATTATAGTTGCATCACTCCATTCTCTGCCTCCACTATCACATGGCCATCCACCAAGTGTCTCTGTGTTCCAATTTCTCTTCTCTTGTAAGGACACCAGTTATTGGATTATGGCCCACCCTAATCCACTATGATCTCATGTTAACTCGATTACATCAGCAAAGACCATTTCTAGATGAAGTCACTAGAGGTACCAGGTGTTAGGACTTCAACTTATCTTTTGGGAAGGATACAGTTCCACCCATAATACTGGCCAAAGCTTTGAGGAGGAAGAGAGACAGGGAAGAGACAAACCCTGACTCTCAACAATCCTAGCTCAGAAGTGATACATGCTAGTTTTGTTCACAGATTATATTATAGCTCCAACATAATTGCAAAGGAGGCTTGTAAACTTAGGGGGGCACATGGATACTCAACGTGAATTTCTTATTTCAGTCACATCCTTTCATGGCTCATCTCCTCTGATCCCAGAATGCTTTGGGGCACACATGAGGCTATATACTTTCTACATAATGTGAAATATCTGTCAAGGGACAGCATATGATCCTGGAAAACACCTGGAAGGAATAGACTTGAAAAACTGCTCAAATAAAAGAAAAAAAAATAGTTCTTATAATCTGTAAAACTATCTCATTTTTCCTTGATTGTTTGGTTCATCTTACTCCAGAGACTATAAAATGGTGATCAACAAGTTAGATCCAGTCCATAGATGTTTAAGTGTGCCCCCACACAACGTTTAATGAATATGAACGACTATCTGTCTTTCTTCTAACAACTGGAAGATCTGACAACATCTGGAAAACCAGTATAAGGAAAACAACTGAATAAGGGCTACTCCGTATCAACAGTCCCATCTCTGCCATTTGCTGTGACCCCCACCACTCTCTTAGTATTGCTAACATTGAAGCTGAGTATCCATTCTCATTTGTCTTTGTGTTTTCATCATTGTTTCCTTATACCAGTGGTTTTCCTTCCTTATATTTGGATCTTTTTACTTACATATTTTACTTGATTGGCCCCTGTAGACATTTGTGTTTGTGACCCCAATTTTAAGTAAAATCTGCATTTTCTTGTATCTTATTATATACTGGTGCTTTTAAGGGATTAAACTCTACCCAAGAGTATCACCTTGGAATAATGGCTCAGGCTGATTTCTGCTAGAGCATCTATAAAGGAAAAGCTCACTCCTGCTGTGTTTCCTTTACTCTCACACGACTGTTACACTTCCGACACTTCTAATACCTGATGAGCAATTCTGTGACACCAGCTAAATGTCCTACAGTTCAGCTCAATTTAATCTGACTCTGTCTACCTGAAGAGAGCATTCGATCCCACAGGTTAAGGGCTTAGTCCCACAACTTCCAGCCCCACACTTTAGATCACAAGTCCAGGTTGTTACCTGTGCTTCTGAGCAGTGGGCTACAAATCAGAGAGTTTTCCACTGCTTCCTCTTTAGGTTTGATTAATTTGCTAGAGTGGCTCACAAAACTCAGAAAGAGAGTTTACTTAGTTTTTTATAAAATAAAACACACAACAGGTTTTTTATTTTAGAAAAAAATAAACATATAATTCAGGAAAAACCAATGAAAGAGGAACATAGGGCAAGGTATGAGAAAGGGCACAGAATTCCCATACCCCTTTCCAGAATACCATTCTTCCTCAGCTTTCCACTGTTTACTGAGCTGGAGGCTCTCCAAACCCAGAAATCCAAGGATTTTTATGGAGGCTTTCTTATATAGGCGTGGCTGATTTAATCATTGGCCTTTGGTGATGGAACTCATCTTCAGTCTCCTCCCCAGAGGTTGGGGAGTGGGACTGAAAAGTTCCAACCCTCTAATCACTTGGTGGATCCTCTGGCAGCCAGTTACCATCCTTAGGTTACTTAAGTGCTTTTCAAACATCACCTTATTAAAATAACTCAGTTACAGTTGAAAAGGGCTGGTTATGAATAACAGGGCACCCATTTCACCTTTATGGCTCTGAAGCATTTCAGGAAGTGAGGACAGAAGACCAAATATTATGGCAAAAGAGGCCCCTATGGCTGTTACATAGGAAATTATAAGTTTTAGGAGCTATGTACCAGAAACAATGGAATATGACCAAGTATAAATTTCTTATTATAAATTGCAATGCTGCACCATCTACAATAGACATGATTTAAGGTGAACAGTTGACAAAAGCTTGGCGGTACCTGTAATGGGGATAGATAGATAAACATTTGCAATGAAAAATTTGTAATTGGGATAGTTGCATAAACTTGAATGTAATGAAAATAATGCAGGCTGACTCAAGTAAATTCATACTAATACAGCTTTTTGTGCCAAAATTTTCTCCCCTTTATAGACCGCTGGAACGATCCAGTGAGGATGTGGATATAATCTTCACACGGCTGAAAGAAGTTAAAGCTTTTGAGAAATTTCACCCCAATCTTCTTCATCAGATTTGTTTGTGTGGTTATTATGAAAACCTGGAAAAAGGAATAACATGTAAGAAATTCAATTTCAATAGTATACTTTTATGTATGGTTTGTGCTTGTTTGTGGTTATCCTGTGGGGATAGATAGCTCATGTGCCAGAGCTTGAGCTTCAACTGAAGTTATTAGATTGACATTTCCCTCTACTTTGTTAAGTTTCATGTAGGCATTTCCTTAACTCCTTTGTTCACAGCATGTAAGTAGTTCTTCCAGGGAAGCCTACTTTCCAGGTGGAGTTGGAAGGATATACTGATTCATATAATTCAGCTGTATCCTTAGAAATTCAAATAATTTTTCTCTCTAACCCCCAAAATATGATAACCAGTAGGATATTAAGTAAAAATAAAAAGGTCACTTAACTAATGCTAATGTTTTGAATTAATCTTAGTGATATTTTCTATTCCAGGTATGAATAAGGGGCAGGGAGAGGAAAACAATAGAGTTAGCTGAATTTTTTAAAAAAGTATTATTTTTCAAAAAAATATAATACTTTTCTATCTGTTGGGACACATTTGCTGCAGTAACAGAAAACTCCCATCCAACTGGTTTGAACAATTGATTACTCATTACAAGAGAAGAAAATCACTTACTTGTATACCAAAAGTCTTAGAGCTTCAGGGTTGGTTAATGGGGTGGTTCAATGACATTATTAAGGTCCCAGGTCCCTTTTATTTTTTTGTTTGTTTTTGCTATGTATCCTCAGGCATTGGTTTTTGTCCTTAGACTTGTTCCAAATGGTTCTGAGACAGCTACAGCAGTTGGAAGCATTACATACTGATATAAAAACATCCTGCTGAAGGGCTAGTTCTTCTTAGGTCTCTTTTTCAGAAGTCCCCCATCAGACTTCCTGTATTGTTTCATTAGCTAGAATTGTATCACATGCCCATGTCTAAACCAATCACTGCAAAGAGAATGGGACTACCATGACTGGATTAGATCAATCATTATTACCCAACTAGAGCTAGGAAAGAAACCCTTGCTCTGAGTGCTTGGCCCTTGAAGGAGGATGAAAACTTGTATATAATTCTTGTATATGTAATGCTCAGTTAGATAAGAGGAAGGGAGGGCATGATTCTGGATGGGAAACCAACAGGGTCTGTTATAACATCACTGTAGAAAATTGAGAAGACAAATAAAATAAAAATCATCTACAATTCCCAACCTAGAGATTACTATTAACACTTTGTATGTATCCTTCAAGATGTTTTCCCATGTGTACACACACAGACATAGTTATACTTCTATTAAAAAAGATCATTCAAACATATTTTTAAGCACATATTATTGACATCTGAAGCTTCATTATCTTAAGGATGAGACTCTATTTTCTGTTTCTTAAAGCCATTTTAAAAATGAATCTTCTCTGAAATATAATGTGAATCTGGCAAATAATAATTTTTTTTGAGGACAGAAAGTTTATGAAAGGCAAAGCCCTAATTCTAAAATAAGTCACTTACAGCCTGACCTGTGGTGGCGCAGTGGATAAAGCATCGACCTGGGAACACTGAGGTCGCCAGTTCAAAACCCTGCACTGGTCTGGTCAAGGCACATATGGGAGTTGATGCTTCCAGCTCCTCCCCACTTTCTCTCTTTCTCTCTCTCTCTCTGTCTCACTCTGTGTCTCCTCTCTAAAATGAATAAATAAAAAAGAAATTAAAATAAGTCACTTACAAAGGCTAGGAAGAGCAGTAACTGGACAGGCTGGCTATAAACTCATCAATTCCCCATCTTGAGCTTATCATTGCACTTGGTAGAATGCCATTGTCATTCTTTGCCTTTCCACAGCATGTCTTAGTGAGTTGCAGCTTGTCGGCATTAATTATGGCTCCTGGAGGCTTGCTCTTATGTAGTAAGCACTAGACTTTCCAGAATTCCGCTGTCCCACTGAGTGGTCATGTGAGTTCTCACTGAGTCATTCATTAGACCTCTGACTTTAACCGTGAAAAGAATTTTAAAATATTAGATCATTTCATCTGGCTATTTAACTAGGATATTTAAGAGGATTATTGGGTTTGTTGAGATTTTTAACTTAGTGTTTCAGAATGACTTCCAAAGTACTAGTTTTAACATGATATAGGAACTAAGGTTCTATGTAAATAGCTAAATGTTTCCTCTCTGAGAATACAAAAGAAAAACAGAGTCAGTTTCAGAAATTCTTGATGAGAGTCATTTCCAAAGAGCAGTTAACTTCTAAAGCTTAAAGCAGTGACTTAAAAATAAAAAAAAAAACCCAAGGAAATGGATAATGATAATACAGTCATTAAAACTTTTAAAGCAGATTTTATGTTTTTATAATTTAGCTTAAAAGGAGACAGTCTATTCTAGAAAACACATTGCTTTTAACATAAAGAGACTTAAGAAATTAGAGTAGTGGTCTGGTTTTACTGAGTCAAATAACCTTGTTAATAGGTACCCAGTGGTAGGATTTAGCTGGTTCACAATGGTTTGGCAGAACCGATACCTAATTTTTTGTTGAGTTTGGCAAACCAGTGGTTAAAATGGCACTTGTAATCAGGGTTTTCTTTAAGGTGGGTGCCCGGGCAGCTGCCCAATGTGTAAATCACAAATTTATATTCCTTACTCTTTTTTAATATTCATCTGTGCAACAGTGTATTCTAAGCTCCCGTAGTAATGTTCATTCTGTCCATACATGAAAAAAAAAAATTGCAAGTGAGGACACCAATCAAGACGCAATATGGAAATATCTTAAATAACAGTTTTATTGTTTTTTGTCAGGTATTATTTAAATTTTTCATTAATATTTTAAAACTCTTTCTTATAATTAGTTTTGTGTACCTCTTTTATTGTTCTTATTTAAGTATTAAATGCATGAAATGATAAACTACCTTTTGGTGTGTTGGGTTTTTTTATACTCAAAATGGTCATTAAGATAGAGAACCAGTTGTTAAATTATTTGAATCCCACCACTGTACGTACCCCATCTAGAGTAATAATTTTCCAAGAATTATAATACAATGATATGTGCTTTAGATAAATTGCATAGAATATCACTCAATTCTTTTTCAATTCAAAGAAAGGATCATGTGCTGTTTAGGATTATCATCCCATATCATGCTCTGTAAATATGAAACAGTTATGTTTATATAGAGTTCCACTTCATAGAATATTGAACAAATAAAATGTAGCTTTGTTGATAGATGAGGAAAAGAAAAATATGTCAGGTTCTTGTGGGAACAAGTTGAAGAAGAGTTGTAGGCTCAGTTAGGTCCAAGTCACACCTCTAATACCAATCAGGTAATATGGTAAAACCGATTTACATTCGGTCTAGTTACATCACTGTTTCTTTTCCAGTATTTCGTCAAGGTGATATTGGAACAAACTGGTATGCTGTCCTGGCAGGGTCTTTGGATGTTAAAGTGTCTGAGACCAGCAGTCACCAGGTAAGATACTTTATCATTTTTTTTCTTTTTTTGTAAAAAAGGATGTATTATTATTTTTAAAAGACACATACCACCAACATTACATTTTCAAACCCATTTTCTCTTTCCCATAGTAAGGAGTTCACGTGTTTGATGAATTCTTTTATTAAGTTGCTCAAGAAACATATACATTGAATGTTCTCTGTGATTTGTGTGTGCTGCCAGGTGTTGGAAAATGAAGTCCAGGAACCTACTGCCTGCCTTCCAGGAGCTTACTGTCTATTGGGAAATGTAAACAATGTATTCTCAATGTCACAAACTGCTGTTGTGTATGGTGAAATGCGACAAAGAGGGAAGGAGAAGCAAGTGTTCCTAGGTTTCTCTTTAGATCTTTCCCCCATCTGGTTTTCTGACTATTCTGTGTTCTAGAAGTGATCCCCTGTGGCTTTTTAGGTGCTCCAGCAATACAGAAGTAATGTGGTTAGTGAAGCCCCTTTAAAACCTCTATTTCTCTACCTTATTTTTCCAAATGTAAAAGGACCAATAACACCATTCCTCACCATCACCTGCCCTGCTAAAGTGCAGCACGGGCTTCCTTTATTTTCATTAGTCACCTCAGAGGAGCTTGGCAACCTAAAAGATGAAACTCGTATTCTTCCCCCTGCCTCACAATATTTGTATTTGAAATTGGACCCAGCGTTTCCTTTCACATCTGCAGTGTCCTTTAACTCCATCATTAACCCACATGGCTGACATGTACAGAACTGTCCTGTTTGAAGTCAAGAACCTTAACTCTCAAGAGAATGGCCCCTAGAGGCCACTGTCAAGTGTCAGTATCAAAATGGTCCAAGTTTTCTATCCACATATTCAGTATTCAGGTTAAAGTGAAACAAAGAGAATTGACTAATTGTAAAATTAGAAAGAATTATCAAGAAATATCAAAGAAACAGTTAAAGGGACAAATAACCTATAGCTTAGTACTATGTTTGAAACAGTGCTTCTGAGCCTTTCTCATAAGTAGCACTCTTCAAATGTGAGAAACAGTTATGATATACTAAATTTGGGATTTAAATTTTGTATGAACTTATGTGCTTATTGGAGTTGTAGGCAGTAGCCATCTGAAAACTGTGGATGTATCACAAAAGATAGTTGGTAAGGTGAACATTTGGAGTTTGGAATATACCCATTGTTATAGATGGTCAGAGTCTCCGGCCAGTGCCAAAGTCCTATTTAACCCATAGTATGCTTTTTCTATGTATCAATGCATTGAAAGTTCCATTAGAAACTGCCTGGCCCCTGTAACCCTGACCCTAATGGTACTGTCCCTCTTTCCTTCTCTCACATGGCCAGGTTTCTTTTCGATTTCAGAGAGGACCAAGGTGAGAAGTAGGTTTTCATTCTTGTAAGCTGCCTCAGTTTTCCAATGGCACTAGAAAGAGCTAGCCAGCATTTCTTGGATATCTGCCATGTGCTAGGAAGTGTTCTGAGCACTTAACAGGTGTTTATTTACTTCTTTAATCCTCACAATTACTCTATAGGATAGATCATATTACTATTCTCATGCAATAAATGAGGACACTAAGGCCCTGGCTAGTTAAATAACTGGCCCCAAGTAATGTATCTAGAAATTAAGAGAACTAAGATTAAAACCCAAGCAGTCTGCTGCCTGAACATTTGCTCTGTACTGTTTGACTCAAAAGAAACATGATAAAGCATGCAATCGCTCCCTGCCTGCCATTTCTCATCTTTGTGGGTTCTTTTTGTGTGTGTGAGAGAGAGAAAGAAAAAGAGAGAGAGAAGGGAGAGAACTAAGAAGCATCAACTCGTAGTTGCAGCACTTTAGTTGTTCATTGATTGCTTCTCATATGTGCCTTAAATGAAGGGCTCCAGCCAAGCCAGTGACCGCTTGTTTACGCCAGTGACATTGGCTCAAGCCAGTGACCATGGGATCATGTCTATGAGCCTGTGCCCAAGCCAGCAGCCTTAGCGTTTTGAACCTGGGACCTCAGTGTTTCAGCTCGATGCTCTATCCACTGTGCCACCACTGGTCACACTTTTTAATTTTTCTTTTTTATTGTGTGTGAATGTGTGTGCATGCCTGCACGTGACAGCATCTCTCATTCTTTCAGATTACCCAACATCCCTATCTCTGCACGTCCCTATCTGCACACTGCTGTCCTGGTGGATGCCCTCTGGGTCCTTTTGTTCGGAGCTGCTCCCGTCTTCCCTTAACCCCATCTTACTGTGTGGTTGTGCAGAAGGGACAGGGCTTGAAAGAGAATGATTCTTCTTGCTTCTCCAGGTGGTCCTGAATGAAGAATGATGGAGAGAGAGAGAAGCTGAAAAGAGAAATCTGAGGAAAGGGAAGAAAGATGAGAATTAGAGAGGAGAAATGTGAGAAGGAAAGGAAAACAGAGGGAAGAGAGATGAGGAAAGAATAAAAATAATTTTAAAGAGGCAAAGCAGATGTCCATAAGGGATGATTAATCCCATCAGCAGTGATGTGCTGACACATCAGATGTTAAAAGCTAGTGTGAGATTTTGATGGTATTAAAATAGTATTTGACCAGGGGCTCTTGGACTATTGCCTGGACCAATTATCTCTCACCATGTGGGCCTAATGAAGAATAGCTGAGTAACACTTTGTTATGAGCAGTGGGTTTTAAAAATAAATTTATTTTAAGAAACTTAATTCTAGATTTTAGCTGTCATTTTGACCTCAAACCCAATGTAGTGAAATTTCCTAAGCTGGGCTTCACTGTCTCTTAAGTTGTTAAAGGTTATTGCTTTATATCAAAGTTGGCTTCCTGCCTCCGCTGAGTACTTCACCCCACAAGGTCTAGTCAGGGTTTTCTGCATTGACTTGTATAGTCACTAGGATATGAAGAGGGTAAAACACATGAAGAGGGTAAAACACCCTCCAGAGAGTGGCCAGAGATGGACAGAGAACCCAGCCTTCTGGCCAGCTCTAATGGGCAGGACATGATTTCAGCCACATGGGAGGAAGAGGCTAACATAAATGAGCAGGATGGCTGAACCTCCTTCCATGGAAAATTGCTTGAAAGGAAGTAACAAAAAAGCTATTTTTATCTGATCTGGCTTTGTAATGGGCTCTGGATCTCTGCCCACTAGTGATATGGCCAAATCAGGGTAATGGGATAAGCCAATCAGAGAAGCCCCTAATATTAGGGTTCTCTAGGGAAGTAGAACCAATACAAGATAGAGAGAGAGAGAGATTTATTTTAAAGAATTAGCTTATGTGATTGTGGGGGCTAGCAGTTTTTAGAGCGAGCTGACAAGCTAGAGATTCCTATGAAAATTGATGCTGCAGCCTTGAGTCTGAGAGCTGGAAACAGGTAGAATCTCTGTGTTGCAGTCTGTAGGCAGAATTGCTTCTTCTTTGGAAAAATCTGTTTGCTTGGATATGGCCCACCCACCTTAGGAAGGGCAGTCTGCTTTACTTAAAATCTGATTATAAAGATTAATCATATCTAAAATATTTTTAAGGCGACATTAAATGGTCTAAATAACTAGATACCGTAGTTGACATACAAAATTAACCATCATATACCCAATGGGAGAAAAATGGTTTGGGTTATGGGCCATGGGAGGAGAAGCAAAGAAAGACCTGGAATTTCTATCCCTGGAGACCAGCAACAAGATTGCTAAGTGCCTCCATTGTGTCCCACTGTGCTAGGGGATCTGGGTCCATTAACAGACTTCATCTTTAGGCATTCATGTCCTGTTTAACAACTGAGCTTAAAAATAGGGCTCAGCAACATTCGGTGTAACTTTCTGAGGCCACACAAATGTATGTGACCACAATAAAGTAGGCAGAGGGAAGGAAAAAAAAAAAAGAACTTAAAAGAGACAAAGAATTAAGGAAAGAAAAAGAGATAGGGTAGATTTTTTTTGTTTTTTGTGGGGTTTTTTTGCTACCCTACCCCTCCGTTTTTGTTCTTCAAATTTCTCCCTGCTCTGCATGCCTGTCTTCTCATCTGAGAGTCAGAAGTCAGAGGAGATGATGAGGATAGATTCTGTAACCTATCTCTGAGATTCAGCCCCTCAGTAGGTTGTTCACTAAGTCAAAATGGTGAGAAAGAACCAGAATAGCTAATGGTAATGGTGCGCCTACTACAGGTAGCTAGGTGCAAAGCACTTTATAAACATTTCACTACGCTATCCCCCCCCCCCCCCCCCCCCCCCCCGATTTAGTGCTATCCTTGGTTTCATTTTATAAGTAATTTGCCCAAGGTCACACAGCCATTAGGTACCAGAGCCAGTTATTTGTGATCCTAGAGCTCAAGTTCTTGGTCACTTTGGCTGTACAGTTGCCATCCGGTAAGAAGTGTGAATGTGGGGAAAAGGCTCTTTTCCCTCACAGCTCCTGCAGCCACCCTTATGCATTCTGATCGCAGCACAGAGCTCCGCATTTCTTACCTGCAAGCCCACCTCACAGGTGCTTGCTCCACCCAGGATGTGCTTTTGGGGAAGGCTCACTTCTCTGTTGGACTGCCCCTGGGACATAGGCCCTCTTTCCACCTTTTAGATCAGAAGACACAGAGTGAAATGAGTGTATTCTATCCTCTCAAAAGGTGTCTAGGTTAGAGGGTGGGGTAGGTAAGTATGGGTGATTAGGGAGTGAGATTGAGGTACTGTATATACAAGGGAAAGGTAGAATTGTTAGAATTGGTGTTGATGGGGCATAAAATCTCCCTATTTCTTTTATATAGTGATAGGGAAATATAACTAATTGTAAGTTACAAGATCACATAGAGCACAAATATTTTATTTGGTTCATAAATTCACATTACCTTCCTGCCTGTTTCAACACAATATTACTTTTTGCCCCTTCCTGTCATTCCCTCACTGGGTTAAGAAAACACAGCTTCTTGCTCTCTGTAGGATTGGTTTGGCAAATTCTTTTTGATTTCTTTGGACTCTAGGTTGAAGGTCATGCATTTCTTACTGACAATATCCTCTGAGCATAGTAACTCATCATTTAGAAAGTTTTTCACTTGTATTCTTTTATTTGAGCTGCTCTTTTAGGTGGACCCAACTATATTGCATTTTGCTCAAGTCACAGGTCAATAAATGGTCGGCTTAGGATGGTGTAATGGTGACCCATAGAGCTGGAAATCACCACAATTCCTGTACCCAGTCAGTTCTCTGCCCCGCCATCCTTAGAGGTGGCCAGCATGTGCTGCCATTTGCTATTGTGATGTCATTGGGGCATCTGTTAGGGGTCTACACAGGCACTTGGTCCCAAGCACTGCCAGTACCATGGCTGCTGCTGCTGGTGTGTTGATCCTTCTTTGCTTAAGATTCTAGCCAAAAAAGCCAGGCATTCCACACTTGGGGGAAGTAGTAAAATACAAACACCCCAGTGAGTGATAATATACATTTTATTACCTTTCCTGGAAGGGGAGAATCGAGAAAAAAAGCTGACGGGATGTTGGGAGCCAGATTCACCTCCCAGTCAGTTGGGGTTCAGCCCACCTGGTCAGTTTGGAAATACAAGTCTGCCAGGTGAGATGGCATAGCCTAGCAGGCTGGCTCTGCCTTACTCTATAGGTCTGCCTCTGGTTCCAGCAAGTCCAGCCATGATAGAGTCCTGCTGAGCACCGGTTAGACCAAACGTCCTGCTTTTGGCAGGACAGTCCCGATTTTTAACAATTTATCCCACGTCCCGCGCGTTTTAAAAAAGTCCCATTTAAAAGACATATATTACAATACTATTTTTGCATTCTATGAAAAATTTTTTTTCTCCATATAGACCAAATTTTTAGTCAAGAACCCCCCCCCCCCCCCCCCCCCCGTCAATGGTATCCCACTTTACCAACTTTAAAATCTGGTCACCTTAGGTTAGAACCATCTTCTCTCTCACACACACAATGTAGCCAACTTTCTGTCTTGTTTCCTTGTCTTCTATTTGCCTGAGTCTCCCCATGATTCCAGGCTTCAAGTATGGACTGGAGGCGGGAGACAAAGCCTCTGGATGAGGAGAGGGACTGTGGGCCCTGCCTCTCAGAGACCCTCCTGAAAACCTGGTGCCACGTTGTTTTTCTTTCTTTTATTATGGTCTGGAAACCATGTTTGTGCTAAGAATTCTGAGAAATTATACAGAGGCTATTCTGTTCCTATCATTTTGATGAAATTTTAGACTACTATCCTTGCAAATATCTTCCTACAAATTATATTGATTCTACTTTTTCATAAAACAAACCTCCTTTAGAAATACTTTTACCTGGTGTCCCTGTGTCATTGACAGAGGTGCCTCTCCCGGCTTCCCAGACACTTCTGCCTTGACCATTCTTATCTTACCCCACGAAATGGAATGCTCAGCAAGGAGACCTGTTCACAGACCACTTCACCATCCCAAAGTGTCCCAACTCAGCTCACACACTCGCACAGATTTGCACTAGGCAGCACACTACTACTGCAGACCCACCTTTCCAGTTCCCCATGACAGCTGTCCCTACGCTCAGTCTCTTGCTGAAGCCTGACCAGGACATAGACACCTTTGGATGCCCACAGTCAAACTCCTGCACACAAACAGCTGCCTGTTCGGTGCCTCTTTAACTTAATGGGCTAAAAGTAGAGATTTTTACATTCCCACTAGAATGGATAATACTATGGGTGTACTTTTTTCTCATTAATGTGTGAATAGATTTAGGATGAGAAGTGAAGATTGGAACAACTTATAAACAAGGAACTTAAAAACAAATAAGTTTATAAACTTTCCTATATTAAGCAATAATACCCAACACTGTGTGTGTGTTTCTTTTTCAGAGAGGGAAAGAGAAAAAAAGATCCTGCTTTTCTTTGCAGATTTTATAGGTGAGGGGCCTTTTGGGCATAGTAAATATTTAAATCTTTAGAAATAACGTTTAAATCTTAGAAATAGATAAGGTTTTAAATTAATCTTTACACCAAAAAAGGTTTAGTATGTTTCCAGTCATATCAAAGAATTTCTGATGGCTGCTGGGTGACTAGAAGTTCATGCTGCAAAACAGAGAATGGGATGGTGTACTAATTCATTAAAACTTCGACATCTTTTATTTATTTATTTATTTATTGCATTTACTTAGATTCTAGTGTCTCCCCGAATGCATCGCCATCCCCCGTATCCCTCTCAACATCTCCCTTAGCCCCCTCCCAACAGTTTCTTCCCCCTTTCCTTCTGGTTTAATTCCATTCCTCAGTTCACATTGTTCCTTGGATTCCTCAAATGAGTGAGGTCATATGATATTTTTCTTTCTCTGCCTGGCTTATTTCACTTAGCATAATAGTTTCCAGGTCCATCCATGTTGTCGCAAAAGGTAATATTTCCTTCTTTTTCATGGCCCCATAGTATTCCATTGTATATGTGTACCACTGCTTTTTAATGCACTCGTCCACTGATGTACCCTTGCACTGTTTCCAGATCTTCGCTATTGTGAACAATGATGCCATAAACATGGGGGTGCATTTTCCTTTTGAAACAGTGATATGGTGTTCTTGGGATATATTCCTATAAGTAGGATGGCTGGGTCAAAAGGCAGATTCATTTTTAATTTTTTGAGGAATCTGCATACTGTTTTCCACAGTGGCTGCACCAGTCTGCATTCCCACCAGCAGTGCAGGAGGGTTCCCTTTTTTCCACATCCTCACCAGCACCTATCATGTGCTGTTTTGTTAATGAGCGCCATTCTGACTGGTGTGAGGTGGAGGTAGTATCTCATAGTGGTTTTAATTTGCATTTCTCTAATGATTAGTGATGTTGAACATATTTTCATTTGTCTATTGGCCATCTGTATTTCCTCTTTGGAGAAGTGTCTATTCATTTCTTGTGCCCATTTTTTGATTGGATTGTTTGTCTTCCTGAGTTTTACAAGTTCTTTTAAAATTTTGGTTATTAACCCCTTATCAGACATATTGTCGAATATGTTCTTCCATTGTGTGGTTTGTCTTTTTATTCTGTTCATATTGTCTTTACCTGTGCAAAAGCTTTTTAGTTTGATATAGTCCTATTTGTTTATCCTGTCTTTTATATCACTTGCCCATGGAAATAAATCAGCAAATATATTGCTGTGAGAGATGTCGGAGAGCTTATTAACTATGTTTTCTTCGAAGATGCTTATGGTTTCATGACTTATATTTAAGTCTTTTATCCATTTTGAGTTTACTTTTGTGAATGGTGTAAGTTGGTAGTCTAGTTTCATTTTTTTTTTGCAGGTAGCTGTCCAATTTTCCCAACACCATTTGTTAAAGAGACTCTTTACTCCATTGTATACTCTTTACTCCTTTGTCAAATATCAGTTGTCCATAAAGGTGTGTGTTTATTTCTGGGTTCTCTGTTCTGTTCCATTGATCTATGTGCCTGTTCTTATGCCAGTACCAAGCAGTTTTGAGTACAATGGACTTGTAGTATAACAATATCAGGAAGTATGATACCTCCCACTTCATTCTTCTTTTTCAAGATTGCTGAGGCTATTTGTGTTCCTTTTTGGTTCCATATAAATTTTTGGAATATGTGTTCTATATCTTTAAAGTACGTCATTGGTACTTTGATTGGTATTGCATTGAATTTATAAGTTGCTTTGGATAATATAGACATTTTAATGATGTTTATTCTTCCTAACCATGAACACAGTATATACTTCCACTTGTTTGTATCTTCCTTGATTTCTTTTATCAATGTTTTATAATTTTCTGAGTACAAGTCTTTAACCTCCTTGGTTAAATTTACTCCTAGGTACTTTATTTTTTTTGTTGCAGTAGTGAAGGCGATTGTTTCCTTAATTTCTCTTTCTGACAGTTCTTTGTTGGTGTATAAAAATGCCTCTGATTTCTGTATATTAATTTTATATTCTGCCACCTTGCTGAATTCATTTATCAGGTCCAGTAGTTTTTTGACTAAGACTTTAGGATTTTCTATATACAGTATCATATCATCTGCAAATAATGATAGTTTTACTTCTTCTTTTCCATTTGGATGCCTTTTATTTCTTCTTGTTGTCTGACTGCTGTTGATAGGACTTCCAGTACTATGTTGAAGAAGAGTGGTGAAAGGAGGCACTCCTGCCTTGTTCCTGATCTTAAGGGGATTGCTTTTAATTTTTGCCCATTAACTATGATGTTGGCTGTGGGTTTGTCATAGATGGACTTTATCATGTTGAAGTATGTTCCCTGTATTACCACTTTGCTGAGAGTTTTTATCATAAATGGGAGCTGGATTTTATCAAATGCTTTTTTGGCATCTATTGAAATTATCATGTGGTTTTCCTCCTTCCTTTTGTTTATGTGATGAATCACATTGATAGATTTACAAATATTGTACCAGCCTTGCCTCCTCAGAATAAATCCCACTTGATCATGATGTATGATTTTTTTCATATATCACTGGATCTGGTTGGCTAATATTTTGTTGAGGATTTTAGCATCTAAATTCATCAGGGATATTGGCCTATAATTTTTTTTCTTTGTCTTTTCTTTGCCTGGTTTTGGAATCAGAATTAGGCTTGCCTCATAAAAGGAGCTTAGAAGTCTTTCTTCCTCTTAAATTTTTTGAAATAGCTTGAGGATAGGAGTTAGTTCTTCTTTGAATATTTGGTAGAATTCACCAGTGAAGCCATCTGGCCCAGGGCTTTTGTTTGTTGGAAGTTTTTTGATAACTATTTCTATCTCATTTATTGTAATCGGTCTGTTTAGGTGTTCTGATTCTTCCAGATTGATTTTTGAAAGATTATATGTTTCAAGGAATTTGTCCATTTCACCTAGGTTGTTTAATTTTTTGGCATACAGTTCTTCATAGTATTTTCTTACAATATTTTGTATTTCTGTTGTGTCAGTTGTTATTTCTCCACTGTCCTTTCTAATTTTATTTATTTGAGTCCTCTCTCTTTTTTTCTTGGTTAGTCTGGTTAAAGGTTCATCAATCTTGTTTACCCTTTCAGAGAACCAGCTCTTGGTTTCATTGATCCTTTGTATGTATTGTTTCTTTAGCCTCTATGTCATTTATTTCATCTCTGATGTTTGTTATTTCCTTCCTTCTACTACCTCCGGACTTCACTTGTCATTCTTTTTTCTAGTTCTTTTAGATGCAGGGTTAGGTTGTTTATTTGAGTTTTTTCTAGCTTCTTAAGGTATGCCTGTAGTGCTATGAACCTCCCTCTCAGTACTGCTTTTGCTGTGTCCCATAAATTTTGAGTTGATATATGCTCATTATCATTTGTTTCTAGGATTTTTAAAATTTTTTCTTTGATTTCATTGTTACCTCATTCATTATTTAATAACAAGCTATTTAGTTTCTATGTGTTTGCGTATTTTTCAGTTTTTCTGTTGTGCTTGATTTCTAGTTTCATGCCATTGTGATCAGAGAAAATGCTTGATATGATTTCAATCTTCTTAAATTTGTTGAGACCACTCTTGTGCCCTAACATATGGTCTATCCTAGAGAATGTACCATGAGCACTTGAAAAGAATATATATTCTGCTGCTTTAGGGTGAAGGTTTCTGAAGATATCTATTAAATCCAGTTGATCTAGTGTGTCTTTTCAGTCTGCTGTTTCTCTGTTAATTTTCTATCTTGAGGATCTATTTAGTGATGTTAGTGGGGTGTTGAAATCTCCTACTATTATAGTATTGCTGTTGATCTTGCCCTTTATATCCATCAAAGTCTGCTCTATATATTTAGGTGCTCCTATATTAGGTGCATAGATATTTATAATGGTTATATCTTCCTGTTGAATTGTTCCCTTTATGTAGTGTCTTTTATCTCTTACTATAGCCTTTGTTTTAAAGTCCATTTTGTCTGGTATAAGTATTGCTACCCCAGCTTTCTTTTCATTTCCAATTGCATGAAATATTTTTTTCCATCCTTTTACCTTCAATCTATGTGCATCTTTTGTTTTAAGGTGTGTCTCTTGTAGACAGCATATGTATGGGTACTGTTTTCTTATCCATGCAGCTACCCTATGTCTTTTGACTGGATCATTTAATCCATTTACATTTAAGGTTATTATTGATATGTACTTGTTTATTGCCATTTTATTCTTTAAAGCTGTATTCCTCTTTTGCTATATTCTTTTTTTCCTTTGGTTTGTTCACAACCGGCCCCTTAGCATTTCTTGCAGCATTGGTTTGGTTGTAGTGAATTCCTTGAGTTTTATTTTTGTTTGGGAAGGTATTTATTTCTCCTTCAATTTTAAATGATAGCCTTGCTGGATAAAGTAGTCTTGGTTGTAGGTTCTTGTTCTGCATTACTTTGAATATTTCTTGCCATTCCTTCTGGCCTCAAGTGTTTCTGTTGAGAAGTCAAATGTCATCCTTATGGGGGCTCCTTTGTAAGTGATAGCCTTTTTTTGTCTAGCCGCTTTAAAATTTTTTCTTTATCTCTTAGCTTTGGTATTTTAATTATGATGTGTCTTGGTGTAGAGATCTTTGGGTTTCTCTTTAATGGAGTTCTCTGTGCTTCTTGAACGTGTGAGACATTTTCCTGCCTTAGGAAAGTTTTCAGCTATGATTTGATTGAACAAAGTTTCTATCCCTTGTTCTTTCTCTTCTTCTTCAGGAACCCCTATGATGTGGATGTTATTAAGCTCTCTTAGAGTTTCCTCAGACTTTTTGAATCTCTTTTCTCTTTTCTGCTCTGCTTCTGTGCCTTTGTTTATTTTGTCCTCTAACTCGCTGATTTGATCCTTAGCTTCATCCATCCTGCTTTTAATTCTTTCCATTGTGGTCTTCAATTCTGATATTGTATTTGTCATTTCTGTCTGATTCTTTTTTATTATTTCAATTTCCTCTTTTATATTTGCTATCTCTTTATTTAGGTGTTCATAATGACCATCTATTGTTGTTCTAAGCTCTCTGAACATCCTAACAATCATTATTTTAAACTCTACATCCGGTAATTTGGTTATTTTTGACTCATTCACTTCTTTCTCTGGGGATTTCTCTTGATTCATTTGGGTTGCATTTCTTTGCCCACCCATTTTGTCTGTGTATAAGAAGGGTTTGGCCACTGGAATCCAGTGGGTGTTGCCTCTGTGTTTTCTAGGTGTGGTCTGTCTGCAGGCCCACCACCCTTCTGTTCCTGCCTAAGGTGTTCGGGTATGGGTGTTGCCGGCGCCAGCCTGCTGCGGCTGTCACTGCGGTTTTCCCCTCTCCTCCACAGGAAGGGTATGTTCTCATGCCCAGCTCTACAAGCCTCAGCTGGTCTTGACCTTTGTCCTGCCCCCACAGGTGGTGTTGTGTGCCGCAAATGGGCACCCGGGCCACAAGCCTCGGCACCAAGGACTGGGGTGAACACCTTTGCTCAGCTGCAGGTCTCCGCCTGTCCCGGGCTTCCACCCCACCCCCCGTGGTCAGAGCCAGCTTGTGTGTCAGGCCCCATGCCTCAGCTTCGCTGGCCAGGCAGGGCTGTGGTGCGCACTCAGCTGCAGACCTCGCCTTTTCCCGGGCTTTCGCCCTGCACCTGCGGGCGGAGCTGGCTCCCAGGTAGGGCCGCAAGCCTAGGAGGCCAGGTGAGGCTGTGCGCCTGCATGCCCTTGCTCAGTGGCAGATCACAACCCGTTCCCGGGCTCCTGCCCTTCCCCCACAGGTGGGGTTGCAGGCAGGCCCACAGCTGGCTGGACCGCTTTCGCCATGAGCTCACACGGGGCCTGTTGGCTTCCACCCCGCTGATGGGACCGTGCTTCAAAATGTTTCTCTCTGTGCCTCCTAGATTACACTCTCTTCCCGCTGCTCCAATTCTCTCCTCTCTCCCCATCCCCCGGAGCCTGGGTGAGTGGTTGTGAGAGAGGTTTTCTGTGCCATCCCTTTAAGAAGAATCCTGGGTCTTAGAAAACTGTCTTTTTCACAAACAGTGTCCTGACTCGTTTCGCAGCTAAATACTGTCCATACACCTCTTCTAGGCTCTGAGGCTGCAGGCTGGGCTTTGTTCCTTGGGCCCAGGTCCCTCCCCTCTCCGCAAAATTCTCTTCCCACCGTGCGAGTCTCTCCAGGTTGCTGTTTGCTCTGGGGAGCTAGATAGCCCTTTCTGTGTTTCCGCTTTTCCTACCAGTCTCAATGTGGCTTTTTCAGTGTTCCTTGGTTGAAGAGTCCTCCTAGCTTAGTTCAAAGTTGGTTTTCTCAGATGATGATTCTTAAAATTAAGTTGTAATCTACTTTGGTTTTGGGAGGTGGAAGTTGGTACATCCGCCTACTCCATCGCCATTTTGCCACTTCAATGTCTTTTTTGATGCTTGTTATCTCTTTATTTAGTTCTTTTTTATGTTGATCCACTGTTGTTATAAGATCTTTCAGCATTCTAATAATCATTGTTTTAAACTCTGCATCTGGTAGTTTGCTTATTTCTGTCTCAGTTAGTTAATTTTCTGGGGGTTTCTCTTGTTGATTTATTTGGATTGCACTTCTCTGTCTTCCCATTTTGTCTGTGTTGCCTTGAACTACCCTGGCCATGGCCTGGCACAGATCAGTGGGGGTCACTGCCTATGACTGGTTCTTATCTACCTTTTGGGAGCTACAGTTTATCCAGATCTTGTTGCTGCCTCTGCTGGGTCCAGGTGCTGTTGTAAATATCAGGTGCACTTTTATGCTTGCTTTTATCTACTCTTGGCCTGGGAGAAGTTCCTTTAAAAGTTTAAGTTCCCCTAAAACTTGCTTTCTGTTGTCTCTTATTGCTGGCTGTCTCTTATTGCTCTTATTGGGCTCAATACTGTATTCAGTGATTAGGTACGGTATTAGATGTGGCCTACTTTTTAGCCTCAGGTGTCATTTGCTCTCATTGTGTGGTCTGTTTACCAGGCCACCTCCGCTGTTGCTGCCCGGGGCTTTTGGACTCAGGTGCTGCTGGCTCCAGTCTGCCACTGTGACTGCCACTGCCCTGGTCGGGCTTGTGCGTGTCGTGCGCCCAATTTGGACCACTTCTGGGCTGCCTTGCTAGGCTCAGATCTCAGCGGCTGCCTTGTGGAGGGGAGGGGTTGTGCGTGCCCTCTCAGATCACTGCCGAGGTTGCTCGTGGTTTTGCTGCCGCTGAGGGCGTTCCTGCACCCCAAGCAGGTTTGTGAGCTGCCCTGATCTCTGCAGCAGTCAGCACGACTTCTGCTGTTGCTGGCGGGCTCACGTGTGCCCACACATTCACCCTCTGCTGACTCTCGGGCCTCTGTGCCCGCTGAGAGAGGGCCACTCAGTGAGCAGGGCTGTGTGTGAGCCCGGGCTTCCCCAGCAGCAACAGCGGTTCTGGCTCTGCAGGCTAGCTTGCTTGTGCTCGCCCTCTGCCCTGCCTGCCCCGGTGAGCACTCAGCTGTGCAGTGGGTGGTGTAGCTTAGACCTCTACACTTCCTATTTGTGTCCCTAACATGGCACCTGGCTCTAAGCGCCTTTGTTCTAGCTAGGATAGGGAGCCTCCGGTGGACAGGGCACTTTCTTTCCTTTGTTGGTGACGCTGGTTCACTTTAAATTTGGGGAGTGACTCAGCCCAGGGGTTAGGGTGTCCTCCTGGAGCTCCAGGAAAGTGGCTGTGAGCGAGGCTTTCTGTGCAGTTCCTTTAATATGAAACCTGGGTCTGAGAGTCCTGCCTCCTTCTCTCAAACCGTGTCTAGGCTGTTTTCTCAGCCAAATATAGTCCGTAAGTCCCTGCCAGGCTCCAGAGCTCTAGGCCGGGATTCTGGTTTTGGGGATAAGGACCTACAACTTGCTGGACAGCCCTCCCAGTTGCAGAAGTTCCTCCCAGACACCGCTCCCTGTGTCTCCGCCTTTCCTACCAGACTCAGTGTGGGTTCTTTGGTGGTCGTTGGCTGTAGAATCCTCTGAGTTTAGTCCAAAGGTTGTCTTTCACGATGAGTGTTCTCAGATTTAAGTTGTAATCCACCTTGGTTCTAGGAAGTAGGAATTGGAGCGTCTGCCTAATCTGTGGCCATGTTGAAACCAGTCCATGAAGAATTCTTCGATATCTCTTTAACAGATGCTCATTTAAAGTGTAAATAAACCTAGTGTGAAACATAGTGGTTAAAATCAGATTTTTGAAGTCCTCTCTATGACAATTACTGTGTGGCCTTAAGCAAGTTAAGTTACCTATAAGTAGGGGATAGCAGTTCCTACCTTAAATGTCTTAATGTATCTAAAGCACTTAGTACAAAACTTGTCATAGAGCAGGGTTTCTGGTGCATTTAAAAAAAGAAAAACTATTTCAGAAAGAAAAGTTGATTGCCTATAGTGGGGATGCTGTCAGTTGCAATGCCTGCAATGCTGTCATGTCATCACAAGAGGGCAGAGCTAGCATAGAAAAAGCAGAAAATATACTTCCTATTGGAAATGGCAAGAAGTTTAACAATATTGTTCAGCCATTTCGTGGGATCAGAGAATCTGGGCTGCACTTGGCCTCCGTCATCATTTTATAAATCCTCGCATCTGTCTCTATGAAATTCTCTGGCAACTTATAACCCAGTTTTGGAAAAGGATCTTTTATTGGTACTTCTCCACAAAGTAAAATGTGCTTTTATTCCCCTCTCTTTGTCTCTATTCAAAGATGTTTTTAAGCCTTACAGTTTTGTTTATAAAATTTTAAGGACCGGCATGTCTCTCCTTTAGGTGGATCTATCATTCTCTGTCTGTCTGCCTATCTGTTTCTTCCATACACTCTCATTTCACCCCATTATTTTCAGACAGCGAACATTATCATCAGGAAATATTTCCTGAACACATTTATTGAGCCCATAAAACTTGAAAGGTGCCTAAAAAAAAACCCCAAAAAACAAAAAAAAATAAACTTGAAGGGTGCCAACCAAGCCCACAGTAGTAGTTTATAATCTCTTACTACTGTTTATGCTCAGGTCATTGTTAGGATGTGACCAAGAGTTTATTTAGCATCCTGCACGATACATCCACATATTATATTTGGGTTTGTTGCCATGTACTTTCTTGTTTGGGTGGAAGCAAGACTGAGCCACAGTGCAGGACAGACTGGCTCTCTGCTGAAATAGGGCTGGCATCCCTGGTTCAATGATCAGAATGCTAATGCTAGTCCATCAGATGGAACATTCCTGTAGATAGCTTACCTGGTCTTATTAAGCTGTACCTAACATTCTGGTGCCAGGGAAATACTCTAAAAGTAACAAATCTTGTTTTTGCTGTTGATTAGAAAAAAAAACAAACTACATTTGATTTAGAACTATTTTGCCTTTGTGCTTGGCAATAAATCCTCTAGACAGCATATGCAATCTAATGTTTCAACAAATTTGGAGATTAGGTTCCAATGAATTTTTATTTTTCTGAAAGAACTTGGAGCATTCAATAAATTTCAGTACTAAATTTAAGCTCATGAAACAAACAAAGGCACTACCCAATGTAACGGCAAGTATTGCCTATAGCCCCAAAGCAACAAAAGTAAAAAATATTTGCTTTGTAAAAATTTGTGTTTTATGGTTTACACACTTGAAAGGCCAATTTGTTTCTTAATGTTAAGCCAAACTGTATCCAAACAATAAATATGCTGTGAGACAATGAACTCTTCTTGAATAATATGTGAGGTAAATATGCATAATTACATAGCAAAAGAAATCATCAACAAAATGAAAAGACAACCTGTGGAATGGGAAAAAATATATGCAAACCACATAGCTGATAAGGGATTAATATAAAAAATATATAAAGAACTCATATGACTCAGTAGCAAAAATCAAATAACCCAATTAAAAAGTAGGCAAAGGATCTGAGTAGATATTTCTCCAAAGAAGGTGTACAAAAGGACAACAGATACACAAAAAGATGCTTGACATCACTAGCCATTAGGGAAATGCAAATTGACACCACAATTAGACCTCACCTCATGCCTGGTAGAAGGCCCATCATCAAAAAGATGAGATAACAAATGTTGGTGTTCATGTGGAGAAAAGGGAACCCTTGTGTGCTCTTGGTGGGATTGTAAATTGGTGCAGCCACTATGGAGGACTATATAGATTCCTCAAAAAATTAAAAATAGAGCCACCATGTGGTCCACCAAATTGACTTCTGGGAATATACCCAAAGGTAATGAAAACACTAACTCAAAATGTGTCTGTATCCCCATGTTAATTGCAGCATTGTTAGCAACCTAAGTGTCTTCTATAGATGAGTGGATAAAGAAGATGTGGACTGCTACTCAGCCATAAAAAACAAGAAACTCCTAACACTTGGAACAACATGGACAGACCTCATAGACATTATACTAAGTGAACTATGTCAGACAGTGAAAGATAAATAATTTATGATCTCACTTACGTGTGGAATCTTTAAAAAAAAAAAACATAAAAAAGATCAGACACTCCTTGAAGTTATAGGACAATTTGAAAAAATCTTGTACGTATTACAGAGAATTCTTACATTTATTTTGTTGATTGATAGTTATTTTAAATTTTTTCAGTCTGTACCTTGGATAAGTCAGATTTCAGTGGATGCTTATAGACATTATTTGCAAGGCACATGTTTATTAGCTTGGATACCAGTGACATATAACCACTAGCTTTCTTAATACTATTCCCATTTTCTTACTATAGCTATATTTATAATGAAACAAACAGATAAAATCCCTCATACGAGAATGCCTGCTTTAAGAAAACCCCGTATACCATAATTCTGACATAAAAAGTAGATAAATGAAGGGGTGATTAGTAGCAGAGGGAAAGGATTCTGTGATTTACAGCAGGACTTGTCAGAAGGGTTTCTTTGAATACAAGCTCCCCCAGAGAGCTGAAGTGTTTTGCAGATCATTCAAACCACTTGTCATCCGAAGTAGGGGTCAGAGAAACTTGGAATTTAAGCATTGAAAAGTCATTGTTAATTGAAGATTAACAGAAATTGAATATAGAGATTCTCTGTTATTTAAATAATGGAAAAATATAATTTGCTTTTTAGAAAATTAGATAACCTATACATGTATATAAATATGGCAAAGTCAGAAATAATATTTTCCATTATTTACAGAGCACCTACAATGTGCCAGGAACCATACAGAACTTTGTGTATATATTATTTTATTTCTGTCAAATCCTGCTAATAATCTCATAAGAAAGATTGCTTCCATTTCACAAATGAAGATATGAGGCTCTGGGAGCATTCTACCCAATGCCACAGAGTTAGAAATAGGCAGAGAGCAGTTTTGAATCCATTCTGTAAGGCCGGTGCTTCTCTATGCTGCCTCTGGGTCTTTTCCCACTAAGCATGGAGTGTGCTAACTCTGGGTGCCTCCGGGTGTGTGTCCTTTGCCTGATGTTTCCTGCCTTCCATCAGGGCAACTTTGGTGGCATCTTTGTTCACTTGCCCAATACTAACTTTTATGAATACAGATAACTAGACCCCATTTATTCCACTGTAACACATACTATGGCAAAATTGTTCATGACTTCAAATTGGTGCCTTGCTGGGCAGAAGAGAACATGGAAACTGGGGGGCATCCATGGTGGAGGTGGGAACCCTCTGGAAGCATGTTTCAGTAGTACTCGGAAGACCCGGGCAGGAAGCCAAACAGAGTGACACAGCCCCCAGGGTATGTATGGTGAAGGGAAGAAAGAGGCAGGTCTAACACGTAACAGGATGGGGCATGGCTTAGTAATAGGTGGAGAGTCAAGAAGCCAGAGCCAGTGATGGAGATGGACAACCAGGTGGGCCGACAAAGAGGCCTAGATATAGAAAAATGCCAGAGAGAACCTGGGGCCCGGGAGGGCTGTCAGAACAAGATGGTCTGCTATTTTGAGAACAATTAGGATACGAGGCAGGTTATTAAGGCAGGAACGCAGAAAGACAGAAACTGAGTTTATCCAACTGAGATAGGAACTCTGGTATTAAAACTGGGGCACAGAATCAGAGTAGGAAAGGCAGAAATGCTGATGCAATCCTTAGTTTCTGACTTACAATTGCTTACTTTTCTCCTAACGAGTAAGAGGATTGGTGTTGCATCTGGAATGAATTTGATCCTATAGGTAAGAGTCAGGTGGACCCCCAAAATTGGAATTTGAGGCCTAGAGAAGCAATGCTTTATATTTTCCTGGCAATTTGATCTTATTAGGTATTCAATAAATCTATAAAATGGCTGATTGGAAAAAATAACCTATAAGGATTCAATTAATACTTCAATAGATTTTTATATTGAGCCTTGCTTGGCAAGAGGTACTGAAACTTCAGTTTGAAAATGACAGTTTAAGAACTATAAGGGAGCTAATTAGAATAATTAGTTTCTAGTTTCAACTCTTCTACTTACTAGTCATGCATTTGGGCAAATCACTAACCATCTCTGAGCCTGATTTTCTTTAACCTGCATAGTAGCAATGATAATACTGGAGTCATTTTAATACTACAATCAATAAGAATATCCACAATTTATTAAGCATTTCTTTTGAGTCAGGTAAATACAAAGCACTTTAAATACACCATCTTATTTAACTGTTGTGAGGAATAAATGAAGCATCATAGTCAAGATACCTGGCTAAGTGCATTGCACATAGTGTGACACTCATGCACTTGAAGATCCACGTGCAAGCTGATGCACAACTATGGGAAGGTGGGTAATTAAGTGTTTTAGAGGGTGGGAGGAGTGATCAAGTGGACTTATAAATGAGAGCTGGGTCAGACTGGGAGAAGAAACCGGATGACGTTTCAGTAGTAATGTACCATAGGTAATATTTTGAGAGCCCATCCCCCCTACTTATAGACTTGGCTCAGAGACACAGTATACTTTATTATCACAAAGAGGTCTTCCCATATGTTACCTTAGGGATAGTGCACTTACAGTGTGTCTGATGCAAAGCAGTAAGTGATGATCTGTTCTCTGACCCTGTTACAGAAGTCTCTTTGGGAATGCTAGTTTGACCCAGTTCCTCCCCAGAGGTCTCAGTGTAACTTGGGATTCACAGCCATGTTTGTCTAACCCACTCTCTTGTTTTAGGTTTCTCCAGAAGCCAATCTAGAGACAAGGATTTGACCACAAATGTTTGTTTTTCTTCACCATGACCCTAGGACATGTTAGAAGGGAGGAGGAAAGTGAGAAAAGAAATGAAGGAAAGTCAATGAAAGTGCGATTTCCACTGTAGACAACTGAGTTGCTTCTCCAGGGGACCCTCTAAGAAAGTGTGCAGGGACACAAAGCCACAGAATGTGATCCTCCTACTCTTGTGCTTCTTTGATGGAGATTGTTCCTTATGGGCATTGACAGCCCAGCACTTTGCCCTTGGGTGGAACAATGCAGAAGCGTGCCTGGCAGCCATCCAGAAAGCTAAAGGACTGTGGGGAGGATCTGGCAGGACTCCAGCAGCATCTGCTAAACCCACCTTCATCTATTGAAGACATTCAAGATTTATTATTTATTTTTTTGCTCTTCTTTTTTTTAATTGATTTTAATTTATTGTGTTTACATAGATTCACGTGTCCCACTGAATACATTCCCCCACCCCCGTGTTCCCCTCAACACCCTTCTTGCCCCCCTCCCCCCAACGCCTTCTCCCCCTTCCCTCCAAGATTTGCTTTTCTGCTCTCTTTAATGCTGTGTTATGTATATATAATTTCACCAATCTCTTTCCCTTCTCTGATCCCATCCTCTCATCCCCTTTCCCTCTATTTGCTCTTTTATTCTCTTTTTTTTAATTTAAAAATTAAATTTAATGAGATGACACTGATCAATAAGAAAACTTAGATTTCAGGTGAACATCTCTATAGCATTTGAACTGTTAATTGTGTTGTGTGCCCATCAACCGAAGTCAAATCATTCAAGTTTTTAAATCTTCAGTGCATATTTGGAAGTCCTTAAAACACCATCTTATCCAAAAATAGGGCATTCCTTCATGGTTGTTAATAATTTCTCTTCCCTGAGTAAGTGCTGATTGCTTTCCTCAGTCTCTGTGTCACTGTAAATATTTTCTTTCGGGTGGGCTTCCTGAACATTAATCTGCAAATGAGCAGAAGATAAAATAGTTTGAACAGTCCCTATTAAATAAGTATTGGGATATAAACAGATCTCTAGAGTATGTGTAAGCTTAAAAGCTATAGTATTATTACATTTGGAAAGGGACACTTGTAGCCACTGGCAAAGGCAGGCATTAAGTATATCTACAGGGTTTCAGGCTTGGAATTCTGACCAATAGGGACCTGGTTAGATGTTAGTGCGGGCCAGCATAAGAGTGCCTCTGCCACCCTTGATGCATATTCATCCTGCTCACATTTCTTCTGCCTTCAGCGTACATGCTGAGCAACATATACTGGGTCTGCTACATGACGGGACGTTTGAATGTAAATGTCCTTATTTGATAATTATTTTCTAAGCACCTTGCAAGGCCCTGCCTGGAATTCAAATGCAAGCAAGACCTGGGGGCCATGGTATATAAAGAGAGTGATTAGTGTTCAGAGTAAAACTGTTCTTAGGGCCTTCTACTTCCCTGGGCCCAATATCTGAGTGCCCAATCCATACCACCCCCAAATCTGTGATTTATCATAATCCATCTTGTGTTTTTACTAGAATTTGACAATTACTCAGAGGTGGTGTACTATCACTGACTATTGATATGTCAGTTCTGGGGATATGTTTCTGAGTGAATTTGTTTGCATCTGACTTTCTGGAAATTTTATTAGCTGGCTGTTCTTAAATTTTTACCTAATATTTTATTATTTTTTGAGATGTTATTGATTTTATTTTTTTGAAAGCAATTTCATATGGTAACATCTGTTCAGGAGCAATTTGTTATGATTCAAGGAACTAGATTTGTATGGGCATTTGTCTTAGTAATGTAATTACAGAGTCACTAACTTGATCTTAATAACATTTGTCTATAATCGTGTATTAGATTCATGAAAGGAAAACTACCTTCTAACTCAGAGGATTACCCTTGTGTAACTATCTCCCTTAGTTGGTAATGCCTTGCAAAATTAATGTCCAGGTGATTTAGAGTGGCTATTTGTATTATTTGAAAATAGTTAGGATTAAATCCAAATATTATTACCAATGTTGCATGCAAACAGAAAATTACTTTTTTAGTGTACCTTAAGAAACTTCTAAATCACTGATTTATAACATGTTATAAGCTAACCAGCCTGCACTTAATCAGATGCCATTTTATTCTGCTGTGGCTGCAGGAGGCAGTATGGTACAGAAAGCTTAGAATCTATAGTCAGAGAGCAGTGGTTAGAATCTGACCGCTTAACTCATTCAATCTGTGTGAACGAGGACTATGTGACTCAACCACTCTGACCCTCAGCTTCCTACTCCTACTCACTAAAACCCTTAGTTTGTTATTAAAAGATTTTTCCCTTCTTAAAGCAGATAGTAGACATAAAAAAAATAACCATGTCCACAAAAAGACTTGCATGAGATTATTACTAGCTTTATTCATGATTTCACCAAACTAGAAACAACTCAAATGTTCACCAATAGGAAAATGAATAAGCAAATTGTAGCATCTCCATGCAATGGAAAACTACTCATCAGTAAAAGGAAAAAACAAACAAACAAACAAACAAAAAAGCCTAGAGATCCATGCAACACTTGGGTGAATTGTACAGACATTACATTGTGCAAAAGAAGCCAGACATTAAAGAGGGCACATTGTCTGATTCCTTTCACCTGAAATTCTAAAACCAGCAACACTCCTTGATGGTGATAGAAATAAGTTGATGGCCTCTGAAAAGAGGGTTTTGATGGAAAAGAACATGAGGGGGCTTTCAGAGGTGCTAGAAATGTTCTTTGTCTTGCTTTGGGTCAAAACTTGAACTGCACAATTAAATCAAGTATTTTATTGAGTACAAATTATACTTCAACCAAAATAAAAGACAACTCACCCGTCCGTCAAATGTTTAATTTTCTAATGACCAGTTTTGGGGATTCTCAGGATGCAGTGACCATCTGTACTCTGGGAATTGGAACAGCCTTTGGAGAGTCCATTCTGGACAACACACCCCGCCATGCGACCATCGTTACCAGGGAGAGCAGTGAACTGCTCCGCATTGAGCAGAAGGACTTCAAGGCTCTATGGGAGGTAAGCCCCGAGGCTTCTTTGTCAATTAATGTGGTTGTGGAAAAGGAAAGGCACTGCCATGTGGATAACAGCATTATAGTCAGGCCTTGCTGTGTTCTGTTCTGAGCTGGTGGATGGAATTTAATTTTGAAACTTGTTTTTGAAATGTGTAAATGAAAAGCCATTTTGACACAAAACATCCTTTTTTTAAAAAAAATTTAGTTCTTGCTCAATTTTCTGTAGTTTGACATACCTTATAATTATTCCTTGAATGACCAGAGTGTTTTATTTATTTCCTCCCTCCTGTTCCACAGATGCATTCTTAACCAGGGAACAAAATACTTTGACATTTTCTTTTGCATTTAAAAAAAATCATCATTGACATGTTCCCTGGTAAAGTGGAATGAATGGGGTTAACATCTGCTTCATTTAAATGCTTTTTAAAATGCTGTGCCCCATAATAAGGTATGGGAAATGGGGGACATAAAGATGTCTGGTTACTTGCCAGCTTCCAAATGCATAGGTGGCACGGCAGTGGATGGTGTCACTCGTCCTTGTGGCTTTTACATTTGCTGCTGCTTACCAGTGCCCCTTAGGGTACTGCACGCATTTACAAGAAGTGCGGGGAATAAGTCGTTTTATGCGCAGTAACAGTAAATGGAGTACTTAGAAAGGTCCAGCTAAGCCTTGCATCTTTCACGCTCATTCCTTTTCAGTTCTTCCAGCTTCTGATTGTAACCTGTGGTTGTTCCTTATCTTTGTCCTGGGCTCAGTATGTCCAAGTGTTAACTCATCAAGCTGGCAGGCTTCCCCACTTGTCCCAGTGTGTCTAAGATTTTAAATTTGATCTAAAAAGAATTTTTGTAATCAAATAGTTTCCTCCAGAGCCAAACAAATGAAGGATGCATTAAGGAAGCGAATGAGTGATGCTTTGCCTTAAAAATGCTGCAAAGCCTTGGAGGGCCTTGGTGGTGAAATCTGTTACTTTTATTCTTGGCAGTAGTGAATAAATTGCGGGGTTACTTGTTTGAAATGTTTCTCTTAGAAAATATTAAAGAGCTCCAACCGCTCTGTAAAGTTCAGAGACAAAAGCTAGTTTTAGTAAAGCAAAGCTGAAGTAGGTTTGCATGAGGTGTGTGTGGAGAGGTTTTCTGTCAATTAAAAGGGACCAAGCTTGAGGCAAATAAGCTATTAATTTTGAGCTTTCATTTTAAAAGGTAAACTGGAAAAGTCAGTTCTAAAAAGGAAATTCAGAAAACTGTTTTAAGAACAAAAAAGATTCCTATCTGTGATGTGTGTCATTATAACTGCTTTTTGTCTGTGATTACTGATTCAAGTTGATGATAATAATTTGTAGAAAAATTAAAAGCATTTTAATTAAGATCCCTCAGTGCTCTGAAGGAAGTTCTTGAGAAGTTGCTGTCTGTGAACATTTAAAAAAATTGTATGCCTGACCAGGTGGTGGCGCAGTGGATAGAGTGATGACCTGGGATGCAGAGGACCCAGGTTTGAAACCCCGAGGTTGCTGGCTTGAGTCCAAAGGTCACTGGCTTGAGCCCAAGGCAACTGGGTTGAGCAAGGGGTCACTCGCTCTGCTGGAGACCCCTGATCAAGACACATATGAGAAAGCAATCAATGAATAACTAAGGTGCCACAACTATGAGTTGGTGATTCTCATTTCTCTCCCTTCCTGTCTGTCTGTCCCCGTCTCTCTCTTGTTTAAATATATATATATATATATATATATATATATATATATATATATATATATATATATATATATATATATATATATATAATTTTCAAACCTAACAGAAAATCAAAAAGAATAATACAATAAATACCTGTATACCTATACTTGCTTCATATTTTGGGGGGGCAAACCACTATAATATAAATTACAGACATCATGACATTTCATCCTAAATATTCAACATGTATATCTGAAAAATTAGAATATTTTGCTATATATACCTATAATACCATTATTTCACCTATAAAACTAACAATATCCTAATATCATCTAATACCCAGTCTAGAGTTCAAATTTTCCCAAATGTTCTATAAACATCTTTTATAGCTGTCTGCCCCTCCCTCCAAATCAGGATCAAATAAGGAAGTATATATTACATTTGATTATTATATCTAATCAGTCTCTCTGTCTCTCTCCCTCTCTTCCCCTCCCTCCTCTCTTTCTTTGTTACTTTTTCTTTCTCTTTCTCTTTCTCTTCCTCTTTCTCTCCATCTTTCTCCTCATGGCATTGACTAGTTAAAATGGCTAAGTCAATTTCTCTCTAATTCAAGATTTGTCTGATTGTTTCCTCCTGGAATCTTTTTGTACCCCTGCCCCAGGTTTTTCTGTAAATGGCAGTTAAGGCTACAGATTTGATTAAACCAAGCCAGGTGATTTTGGTAAGAAAACATCAAAGATTATGGCTAGTACATCAGTACACTCATAATGTCTGGTTGCCTCACTATTTGTGCTAAATTTGATCCCTTTGTCATACTATATCTGAGTACATTTTAGGGTTGTTTTCGTAGAAAAAATGAGTGAATGAGGGTATTTTTTTTGAGGGTGGTCCTTGGTATACCAAACCTTGCCACATGATTTTTTTTCTTCTTTTTTTAAAAAAATTTTATTTATTTATTTATTTTTAACAGAGACAGAGAGAGGGATAGATAGGGACAGACAGACAGGAACGGAGAGAGGTGAGAAGCATCAATCATTAGTTTTTCATTGCCTTTGTGACACCATAGTTGTTCATTGATTGCTTTCTCACATGTGCCTTGACCGCGGGCCTTCAGCAGACCCAGCAACCCTTTGCTGGAGCCAGCGACCTTGGGTCCAAGCTGGCTAGCCTTCGCTCAAGCCAGATGGGCCTGCGCTCAAGCTGGCGAGCTCGGGGTCTCAAACCTGGGTCTTCTGCATCCCAGTCCGACACTCTATCCACTGCGCCACCGCCTGGTCAGGCTCCACATGATTTTGTAGCTCTGGTAGGTCCAAGCCCTTACCTGTAAGCTCAGATCATGATTTCCAATCTCCCAGGCCAGTGATTTAAGTGAGCTGGAAATGATGGATAGAGGTTTTAATATAAACTGTTTGTTTACTAGTAGGGGACATGAATCTCATAATGAGTAAAAGATTAGTCAGATATCTCATTTTATTTGCCTCTTCATGCACCTAAGTGCAGAGTTCACATTAGGTGGTCAGTTTTTTAAATGGCTAAAATGAAAATGCCAGAAACTCTATTATCTAGCAATCTGTGTTAATCAGAACTTTATTAATGGGTACACTTGTGCATATACTGTTCATGATAATCATAAGAATTTGTAAAATTCTAAAATACCTATTAAATAGAAAAGATTGAATTATGTTTATTGTACTTACTGTTCATTTACTCAGCAAATAGTTATTGAGTATTTCTTGTGTGTCAGATAGAGATATAGCAGTGAGCAAGGTTGACAGACTTCCTGCTCCCAGGGCAGGAGCTTATCATCTACATGGAGAAGACAAAAAACTAGCGAGTCCCTAATATTACTTCAGAGTACAATATATCATTATAATTAAATAAATTTTCTCTCTGAATATGACCAATTCATTGATGACATGTATAGCACTAATCTGCTAACAAGATATTTAATTACCATAACACCTATTTCTTGATTATGTTAGATAATAGAGTTTATAATTCAGCTATTCATTACTTTGTTTAACAAATATCTGTTAGTAAAATTAAAACCCAAGCTCATACTGTCAGATGAAATCTAAGTTAGATCTGTCAGCCAGAAGCTAAAAGGAAAAGATAATGAACCGAGGGATTATATAGCTTCAAAATTCAGGTAGAAGCCTCACTGAACCATGAATTTTGACAGAAAGAAGGTAGTAGAAAGGGTAAGCTGGGTAATGCCTCTCTCATCAGTAAGGGGAGGAGCTTAGTGTTAGGTCATTGGTTCTTTTCTTTCTTTTTCTCTTTTTTGACAGAAACAGAGAGAGAGTCAGAGAGAGGGACAGAAAGACTGGAAGTGAGAGAGATGAGAAGCATCAATTCTTTATGCAGCACCTTAGTTGTTCATTGATTGCATTTTCATATGTGCCTTCATGGGGCGAGCGGAGGCAGGAAGAGCTACAGCAGAGAAAGTGACCCCTTGCTCACGTCAGTGACCTTGGGCTTACGCCAGCAACCTTGGGCTCAAGCCAATGACCACGGGGTCAGGTCTATGATCCCACGCTCAAGTCTGCGACACCGTTCTCAAGATGGTGAGCCAGAGCTCAAGCTGGATGAGCTGGCACTCAAGCTGGTGACCTTGGGGTTTTGAACCTGGGTCCTCTACATCCCAGTCCAATGCTTTATCCGCTGCATCACTGCCTGGTCAGGCTGGCCATTGGTTCTGAACAGCAAAAATTAAATAACCTGAATCATGGATCAAAATGTGCATATCCACCTTATTTGGTTACTTTAGGGGAATGCCATGATGGGTCCATTGTACAGCAAGCAACCTTAAATTTAGCTTTGTATCCTTATCTATATTCTTAATTTCACTTAAAGGGGCTGAAGGCTAAAACACAAGACCAGGATTCTGGGTTACTTCTTCCAACTCTGAAAATTATGGTCCCTAATGACTAACAGGTAGCATAGTCTAAAAATAGCTTTTTAATAGGCTAAGTAAATAGTCTATTTTAAATCTTACACTTGGACTTTAATGGCAGCACAAAGCCAGGGAATCCTGCTTCCTTTTCTGACCAAAGGCCAATTTCCTTGGCTCTCCACAGGTAGATACACTCGGGAACTCTACATGAGATTTTGAATCCTATTCAGTTCATCCCAAATACCTCTTGGTTTATATTTTCTACTATTGTGTTATAAATCAAACAGGTAGCACCCAGAGTATTTTTAAATATTATCATTATGAATGTGACCAGAAGAATTGTTCAATAGTCTCTGCAACGACATCAAATAAAATAAATACTCCTCAAAATAAACTGAAATTGCAGCTTGATGCTTTTTTTGTTTTCTTTTTTCCTCCCTTTTCATGTTTCAATTGCTATTTGCAGACAAGTTTGAGGGTGCTGGGTATTTCATCCTTTATTTTCATTATTTCTTTGCATTTTCATTTATTTCCCTTTTTAATTATATTTATTGGGGTGACATTGGTTATTAAAATTATATGTTTTAGGTGTCCAATTCTATAACACATCATCCGTATATTGTATACACTCTCCTCCTTGTACTCTTCTACCTCCTCAACCTCTTCCCCTCTGGGAATTACCATGCTGTTGTCTGTGTTTATGAGCTTTTTTTATTTTTTGCTTAATCCCTTCATCAGGTCTTTCCATCTTAAAGTTAGGTCATTTTTTTTTTAGCTCAAATAAATATAGGAAATTTATTAAAATTTGGTCATTAATATTTCTTTCACTCCTTTTTGATATAAGAACTTAATAAAATATATTAATCAGAGTATAAAAAACACCATTTCTCAATAACATCTAGAGAGAGAGAGAAGGAGGGATAATATATGTTTCTGGATTTCATTCAAAAGAAAATTAATTTTAAAAAATTAAATTTTGGAATATCCATTTTTGTTCTTGAGACTCTTGTAATTTAAACTCTTTGACACTAGTGACATTGTATACCCTCAGTAAGGGGGTTAAATGGCAAAGTAGTTAAGTGTAGGCTGGGGAATTAAGCCAATTTTTAATACATATTTCATTTAAGATTTTGGGTATTTATGGTGATTCGTGGCTCTTGGAATAAAAATGGACTGATTTACTGTCTAATTTCAAGAATTTCTAGTCAGTACACAGTATAAGAAAGTCTCCAATGGTTAGAACAACAAACAAGGGGTATTTTGGTTTTATTCCAGACTTCCTGTCTAATTTGTGTCTGTATATAAAGATGCTTTTGGCTTTGTGGCATGCTTTGAGATTTTTACGTGGACTATTCCAAGTAAATGACATTGAATGAGGAGATGGGTCCATTGCGTTCAGTGAAGTAGATTAGAGAGGCACGCTTGAACAATTGCATAAAAATGGCTACTGAGAGGACCTGGAAGTAGTGCTTTACCACCTGCTTACTTGTGTTTCAATTGCACGAACAATTTTGAACAGAAACTTTCCTTTACTATGAGCTCTGTTTGAGCAGGTTCAAAATAATTATATATGTTCAGGAATAAATTACTTGAAAATTTAAAGACAGCAAAAAACTACAGTCTTCAAAACTAAAAGCAAAATTTTAAATTTGTAGTCTGACCAATGCCACCGAGAAAGCTGTAATTGTTACCAGAAACTTTTTAGCACACTATTGTGATTTTATTTTAACCAGGGCTCAGATAAACCATTGCTCAGATGTAATAATTTTTTTATTTATTATTTTTATCTGTAATTAACTATAACATTATATTAGTTTCAGTTGTGCAACATAAAGATTTAATGCTTGTCTATATTGAGACATGATCACCATAGTGAGTCTAGTTAATATCCATCACACATATTGTGCCCACCACACATAGGCACAATCTTTTTTCTTGTCATGAGAACTTTTAAGATTTTCTCTCTTAGCAGCTTTCAAATATACAATGTAGTATTAGCAACTATTGTCACCATGCTTTACATTATATCTCATGACTTATTTTATACCTGGAAGTATGTACCTTTGGACCCACTTCACCCATTCTGTCCATCCCCACCTTCTGCTCTGGCAGTCACCAGCCTGCTCTCTGTAACAGAAGTCATGCTTAATAAAGTAAGTGTATTTCCCAAATATGTCAGTGGCCTCAGTAAATATTTTTTAACTGACTGAAAATCTGTTTCATGCTTTATGAGATATAAAGCTGAATAGGAAAAATAAAAAATAAGTTCATGTTTCTGTCTTAGGAAAAGATCACAGTTTGTAAGCAGGGATATTTCTAAGATTAATGAATATTCTTGAAGAAATATTTTTACATCTATCTCTATTAATATTCAGAGTGCTTTTTTGTCTCGATTCTACCAGATGTGTTGGCAGTTGTGGGGCTGAAAAGCTTTTGCGTTATTTCTATTTACTGCCTCTTTTGGACTATATAGGGAGAAAAATCCCTTTTCCATTAATAATCTTCCAAGCCACTATGGGAATAGGAATTATTTAAATGACAGCAGCTTAGTTTTTGCCCATGTGCTTTTAAAACCATATTAGAATAATATATCTTTCAGAGGCATCTGCTCTTGCTTGAATAGGCTTGATGTTCCTATCTGTCTTGGGCTGTCAGAAAAATTAAAGCCAAATACTTATAATATCTCAGAATCTAAAAACTTCAGAAGTCCTTTGGGTGGGTTTTATTAACTTATTTGGCATGCACAGAATTTCAGGTGGTTTCCCTTTTACATTACTGGTAGGCTTTTCAGAGGGACTGGCATTACAGATGCTTGCATGTTTAGTGGTCCCGGTACTGAGGCAGGACTGCGGAACCCAATATCAGGCTGGCAGTCCCTGCCTGCCTGTTAATGCGCAAGGACCACCCCTTCTGGGAGGATTCGCTGGAGCCTAAAAGCCAAGGGGCCTGCACTCTCTTCACCCAGAAGCCTGTGCTTACTTTTGGCAACTTCGGATCTTGTACTGTAGGGTTACTTCCCAGGCCAGAAATTTGCATCAAAAGGCTAAGAAAAACACATTCAAAAATAAACATGAAAGCCAAGACTTGATGCCAGGAGCTCCAGCCACACACATCCTGTTGGCTGCTTCTCTTGCCTCTCTCCTCACAGTTGTGATTCTTTTAAACCAAGAGGAAGCCTGCGTCGATGAGTGGGATCTTATGTCTGCACCAGGGTCTCACTCCTCCGTCCTCAAGCTTTTCCATGGAATGAAAAAGTGATTCAAATGCAGAAAGGAAGGGAGTGAAGATATTAGGGGGGAACTAAAATTGAAGATAATATATATTTATGCATATGAAGTCCTTTCCTGCTGCCTGAGCTTTCCTGGAGAGTCACCAGCACGTTTCCTCTCTGGTCTGAGATCCTTGCAGCAGGAGTAGATGCAGACTGGGAATTAGTGGCACTGAAGATGCATTTTGCCGTCCAAATAAAGGACAGATATTCACTGGATGTCTGAGAACTTTTGAGAGACAGAAAGAGAAGGACGTATGCCCTACAAGGTCAGCATGATTTTTTTTTTTTATTAACATTCTTTAGTGGGGAAATACTACATGTCACGGTTTGCATTTTGGTCTCAGGTATTATACCCTAATGTATCTCTGGCTTCTCTAATTATGTTCCACCAGATCTAAATGTGTACCACAGCACTGACATAATCAAATTTTATTTTTATTTGTGGTGTGTGTGTGTATAGGGGGCAGAGTGGCATCTCATCTTTTTCTGGTTGTGAAGGACATGTTTGTTTAGCTTAATGATCATAAATATGTTTCTAGAAGATAAAGATAGTTGGTCATAACTAGGCAGAGCTACATTGATCACATTAAGAATAAATGTATCGTATTTATCTGGTGACATATTTGAATGGTGTACATTAAAAATGAAGTTTGGGCAAGGAAACAGATTGAGAGGGATGGTATTTCACCCCCTGGCCGCCCAGTAGGTATCTTGCCTGCAGCTTTCAGACTATATGAAGTCTTTAGTGTTTATGGGAATTGTTACATTATTGATGACTTGAAGTCCTACCAGCTCTGCTGCTCTGATCTCACTATTTCTCAGAAGACGATCAGGGGGTCTGAAGAGATCAAGGCTCAGTTGGCAGATGCCAGGAATGCCCAGATGCTTCTGGCTAGGCCTGTTGGCGGGGTGCTGTAAGCAGTAGTCATTCCTCCTGAGCTGGCATTCCTTTGGGTGGTCGTTTTAGGAGGATGCAATGGATACTCAGGTGTTCTAGGAATTTCGTTAACAGAGGTTCTGAAATTCCTGCCATGGCTGTGCACATGCCAGCATGCTGTTGACCTGTCACCCCTACTCCTTGCCCTGCTTTTATTTTGCAGTGGCCCTCTGCTCTCTCAGCTAACGTCCTGGGCTGCCTGCCTGCCTGCTGCCTGCCTGCCAAAGAGCTGCTTGACCAATGTTAATTGATGCCACTTTTAAAATTTTGTCTCTAAGAAGCTTCTGTTGTATTCAACAAACACACTTGGTTCCCACCACGTGGAGATACGAAATGTACCATGTCTCTCTTTCTGGTTCAGGCAAGCATCAATACGAACCACCTGATCTAGGATGAACTGAAAAGCATTCCATGCAAGACCAGTGTGCTGAAGGACACACGGGGGCGGGAGGGGAGAGATTCATATCCACCAGGGAGGGCATCGTTTCATCTCAAGACAAAGAGATCTGGTTTTGAATTCTTGTGTGGCCAACAAGGCTGTTTTTCAGCTTCCCTAAAGGATCAGGGCCAGTTAACCAAATTATAGCGTTGGAGGCAGCCTCATCTCAAGGGACTGACCACACAGAAGAGGCATGGCTTTCTCTCTCTGCATTCTGCCTTCTCCTGGGGCCCCTGGTGGGTTTGGTTAGGGACCCTCCACCTGCCCTCTGAGGGTGTCATGCGTTTTATTTTCAAATGCCCGGCTTTGTGTTTTGTTTGTTGTTCAGTCCTCAACCCAAGAAATCCACTCTAAGGTTTATGGGTCCCCCAGGCAAAGGCAGTTCTAGTTGGGAAAACTTTAAGAACTTGAGACTCTCAGAAGGAACTCGTGGTGTGGACGGGGGATATGGTTAAGCTCTTTATGTGTAGGCAGCTCTCTGGTCATGGGACTTTCCTGCTCTCATCGGGCCAAATTCCATTCCTGCGAGGTCTCCGGGCTGCCGAGGAGAGGTTAAGGCACAGTCACTGGGGCAGGGTGTATGACACCGAGGATGGAACAGCAGGAAATCCTGTCACAAAGTTAGCTGTTCCAAATTCCTGCAGTCTTGCTGTGATTGATCTCTCTGACCTCAACGTTTTGAACTGTCTGGCCCAAACCAATAAATACAAGACAGACCTACTAAAAGTTATTGATGTGGTCAGTGGTCGGGCCTGAAATTCTGATCTATTCTTGGTTTAACCCTATCTATTCGGACTGTTTGGAAAGCTTACCAGTTTCCTGGGCATCTACTGGTGAAATAAAAAGGCCTTTATTTAAATCTCGCTTTTCTGACAACAGTGGTCCAAGCTAACATTGATTCCTAATGTATTGAAAAATGTAGTGTCTCCCCACCTTTTGGTTTGCAAATTCAAGAAAGCAGACCCAGAAAGTATGTGAATGGAAAGGAAAGTATCAGGCAACAGGTCATATTGTATCAAAATATATTATTCGAAAGGCAAGAAGAACTTTTTGGTATCTTTCATAATTTTTAGTTATAGTTCTGAAAACTAGTTCCACATTAGAATTACCTGGGAAGCTATTTAAAAATTCACATCTGTAGGCCCTCAATAGACCAATAAAACCAGAATAGTGCCTGGCCATCAGTAGCTTCTTCTTTTTTTCTTTTTCTTTATTTTTCAATTATAGTTGACATGCAATATTATACTAATTTCAGGTGCACATGACAGCGATTAGACATTTACATACCTTCTGAAGTGATCATCCCTAACTTTGCATGGAGCTACAAAAGACCCTGAATAGCCACAGCAATCTTGAGAAAGAAGAAAATTGGAGGAATCATGCTACTGATATCAAACTATAGTACAAGGCTGTATAGTTCTCAAAACAGCATGAAACTGGCATAGAAACAGACGCATAGACACATCAATGGAAAGGAATAGAGAGCCCAGAAATAAACCCACACCTATATGGTCAATTAATCAATGACAGAGGAGGCAAAAATATACAGTGGGATAAAGACAGTCTCTTCAATAAATGGTGTTGGGAAAACTGGATAGATACATGCAAAAAAATACAACATACACAAGAATAAACTCAAAATGGCTTAAAGTATTAAAAGTAACACCTGAAACTATAAAACTCTTAGAAGAATACATAGGCAATAAACTCTTTGACATCAGTCTTAGCAATATTTTTTGGGGGGTGGGGGTATATCTCATTAGTAGCTTCTTAAAACTCCTCCGATGGGTCTGCTGGGCAGCCAGACCTGAGAACTCTTATCTTCTGGAAGTGGGATTTGGTAATCCTCTGTGACCCTTTGCACTTGCTGCTTCTGCATATACCTGGTGGGCATCTTTGCAACCTTGTGAGAAAAAAGTAAAAGTTTTAAAATTTCTAAAAGAATCACAGTCTTCCCACACATTGGCCCAGCAGATCTACCAGGGTTTAGTTCACTTTCTCCTTTTGCTTTACTGTTTCATTAAATATCAACAACTTGAATCTCCTCCTAGCACTTTCTGATGTTTTAAATCTGAGAAATATTATTGCAAAATATGACTGTGGTTCAAAGATAAAATTTTAACTGGGCATGTAATATCTTTGTAGTATCATCAATTTTAATATTTTTTTATTAAGAACTAATAAGTGTTGAGAATTCAAAGTATGTATACATTATCAGTAATATTAAAAGAAGCACATATAAAAATAATACCTTCTTTAGCTTGAATAGAGATGTTTAGTCACTGTAGCTATGGGATATCATGTTGATATCATTCTAATTAAGAAAACATGGGGAATTCCTTCAGCATTAATTTTCCAAGAAGTTATCCTTGTAAATAATCTCTGGATAGCATCTACGCTTCCCGAGGTGATGAATAGAGGTACTAACCAAGGCAAGCATCCCTTGTGGTGCAGATGACCTTGTATCCATGGCCCTTGTGAGTATCAATATTTATGTTTACTGTGCAGCTGTTATGAATTGAGGTCATAAAATTGGGTTTGGGTTTTTTAATCTGACATCTTATTCTTGTTTAATTTTATTGTGCTCAGTATGGCTCTAGAGCTATAAATGGGGAGAATGTTTGCCCACAAAAGCAAAAGAGTTGGAATAATAATAGGAAATATTGCCTTTGTTTGTTAAAAGTGTTTGTCTGTTTTTTTTCATTTGGGTATCTGTATTCTTTTAGCTGTTAGTTTCCTGGATCTTATTATTATTTTTGTTATTTTTTTATACAGGTCTTTGATGATTTAAGGTAAGAGATAGCATAGAGCTCATAAATGTGGAATAAATGAATGCAAGGGGTGTTCATTTATTATAAAAAGAAACTCATTTTCTAACATACAAAAGTAGAACAGATGTATTCAAATTCAAACAGTACAGACAAGGCTGACTGGTGAAAAATAAAAATGTAAGGTCCCTTGTTTCCTTACTCCCGGAGAGAAAAAGTGTTAACAGTACTGAAATATAAAGCTTTTTCCTTTCTTCTGCATTCTCTAGCTCAAGCCATTTTTTTTTTTTTTAATCAAGTGAGAGGCAGAGAGACAGAGAAACAGAATACCACATGTGCCCTGACCGGGATATACCCGGCAACCCCTGTCTGGGGTTGATGTTCTGCCCATCTGGCGCTGCTGCTCCATTGCTTGGCAACTGAGCTATTTCAGCACCTGAGGTGAAGCCATGGAGCCATCCTCAGTGCCCGGAGCTGGCAAACTTGCTCATTTGAGCCATAGCTATGGAAAGGGAAGGGGGGAGATGGGTGGAGAAGCAGCTGGTCGCTTCTCCTGTGTTCTCTGACCAGGAATTGAACCCGAGTGTTCCACCCGTCGGGCCGACGCTCTACCACTGAGCCAACTGGCCAGGGCAACTCATATTTCTTATTTGCTATTTGATGTTGTTCTAAGTAGAAAAATAAAATAAAATATTAGCATAAATTTGATGTTTATCTTTCTATGGTACAATGCCAATTTTAAATGCAAATGAAAAAACCATTAACTCGTATGTGGAATCACCAAAATGACATAATTGTTGTTTTCTAGCTCCGTTCATGTATATGTAGTTCATTCTTACAAGAAGGTAGACACTGTGCACAGAACTAACTGAACTGTATATTTCAGTCCTGATGCACCCTCTACCCACACTTTCTGCCTTCAGCTTCCAGTTGAGTAAGGAGGGACTGAAAGGAAAAGGACTCTGGGTTGCCCTAGCTTTTCTAGCTTTCCCCCCTTTATGTCATTATTTTAGTGTAAGTGGCTGGCTAATCTGGGGAAGTAACATGAGTAAGAAAGGATATGATAGAGTTCCTTTGTCACGGCCATGGCTTTCTTTGTGTATTCAGAACAAGTTCTGGTCACATTCTGTTCAAATGTGGAGCCCCTGGGGCTGCCCACACCTGGATTTACTCATGGGAAAATATCACATGCTTACCTCGTACTTGCTCTGAGTCATGCTGAACTCCCATGCATCATGAGTCCGCCAGAACTCTGTCCCCACAGGGCTGGCAAACACTGTATGTAAATGGGGTGTCAGAGTGCAGCTGATGTGCCTGTTGTGCTGCCTCCTCCGCTCACACACATTTGATGTCCATATGGACTTTACTTAGAAAACACAAGTTCAAAGATAAGATAATTGAGAATTTCAAGATAGTGGCAACAGAGCATTGAACCGAGTACACAGGGCACAGGTCTCATGCCCATGAAGCCAGCCCTGAGTATAGTCATTCATGCAGTCCAGTCCAGTCATTCACCATATCAGCTAAATCCCCAGAAAAGTGGATCCATTTCCCATCCCACCTGCCCGCTGACTGCAGCCACCTGGGTGGGCCCAGGTGCTACCAACAGAACTAACAAAGAAGCCTGCAAAATTGTGAGAAATAGCACTTAGTCATTGTTTTAAGTCACTAAGTTTTGGGGTGGTTTGTAATGAGCAATAACTATATAATTGCATATATTAAAGCATTTCATGTATACTCTAACAAATGGAATCGTGTTATTCATATTGTCTGTATTTTGCTTTTTTTCATTTGGTATGTCTTAGAGATCTGTCTCAGTCCATTAAGATTAACTGCATTATGCTACAATGTTTTCCATCTCCTGGATTACTATAAATTATTTAACCTCTTCCTCTACCTGATGAACAAGAGTTGCTTTTTCTTCTTAACAACAGTGCTACAATGGATATTCTTATACAAATATATATCTTGATGTACTTTTAGAAAGGAAGTTCTTACCTGAGGACATTATGTGAAGTTAAAAATTTGATAAATATTTTCTAATTATGCTCTGGAAAGTCTGCACCAATCGACCCTCCCCCGACAATCTATGAGTGAAATTGTTCTGTGCCGGGGACCTGAGCACAGTGAGGTTGTTCTGACATGTCTCTAACAATGGGTAATTTTACATTTTGAAAACTTTGCCAGGAGGAAAAGACAGCTTATTGTTATTTTGTTTTCCAACCATGAGTGAAGTTAAGCATCTTTTAAAATATTTCTTGCCAGGTTTATTTGTGTGTGTGTGTGTGTGTGTGTGTGTGTGTGTGTGTGTGTGTGTGTGTGTGTGTGTTTATTGTCTGTGAAAGCCTGAATCTTCCTATCCTTAGTCTAGTCACTTATTAGGTTGTAGCTACAGTTTATAAGATGATAAGGAGCATTTTGTAAATTAAAAAAAACATGACCATTTTGCCAAGTATATTAAAATATTTTTTTCAAGTTTATTTTTTGAGATATATTTTGTGCTCAGGCATTTAGGATGGGAGAAATATTTTCTGACTTGCCTTATGGGTTTTTTTCCTCAAGATTTTCATTCATTAACTTTTTTCTTCAAATATCTTTTCCTTAAACTACGTCCCAGTTAAAATCTCTAAGGATGTATTACTCTAAAGCAAAACATTTAATTTATTTAAAATAATTTTTACAATTATATAAAGGAAATAAAGTAAACCTCTGACCAGATATTATGCCACCCATGATCAGAAAAAGTAGTAGACTTACAAAAAGATTAAGTTTAAATGGATTCCAGGAAATATTTAAGTAAGATATATTAATGAAACAGAAGATAAAGCAAAACTTTTTAAAAGGCATTTTATTGCCTGACCAGGTGGTGGCGCAGTGGATAGAACGTTGTACTGGAATACAGAGGACCCAGGTTTGAAACCCTGAAGTCGTCAGTTTGAGCATGGGCTCATCTGGTTTACATGTGAGCTCACCAGCTTTGAGTATGGGGTTGCTGGCTTGAGCGTGGGAGCATAGACATGACCTCATGTTCGCTGGCTTAAGCCCAAAGATCACTGACTTAAAGCCCAAGGTAGCTGGCTTGAGCCCAAGGTCACTGGCTTGAGCCCAAGGTCACTGGCTTGAGGAAGGGGTCAATCACTCTGCTATAACCCAGTGGTCAAGGCACCTATGAGAAAGCAATCACTGAACAACTAAGGGACTGCAACGAAGAATTGATGCTTCTAATCTCTCTCTCTTCCTGTCTGTCTGTTCCTATCTGTCCCTCTCTCTGTCTCTGTCACAAAAAAAAAAAAAGAGAGAGAGAAAGAAAAAGAAAAAAAGAAAGTGTTTTATTGTCTACCGCTTCTCCTAAAAATTCCTTCTGCTACTAGAGAAATGGTACTTCAGGAGGCTAGTCCCAAGTTAGTCAGTGTCTTTATCTGTTTGCTACAAAATACAGTTCCCAGCAATAATTCATCCTTATCTATTGGGGGAAACTAAAGGGAAGAATGCATTTTAAAATTATATCACATGCTGTTTTTCTTGGCTAGATCAGTAGTTAGCTGTTCAGTACTTGGTCCCTCATTCTCTTTATAGATCAGAGACTTTTAGTGAGACTGCCTTGCAGGGTTGAAGCTACAAAACCCTGGCTGCAGAGATGAAGTAATTCCACTTCTGTGCCTGGATCTGATCATTCCCAGGTGCTCGAACCCTTCAGTGGTTCTAGAAAAGCAGGATATAACCATGTGTGAAAGATAGCAGAGGCAGCTTTAAAAATCTCAGGGAAAGGAGACTGAAAGGGGTGTCCAAGGCTGGGTGTAGAGATGGAAGCAGGGGAAGGGAACGACTGCAAATTAAGAACTTGATTTGGAGACATGCTAACGTGGTGGTGAAAGGGGCCAGTACACAGTGAAACAGAGTTAGTGAGATCCTCTTCCTTCTCGTGAAGCTGGAACCTTCTTTGAGCATACAACATCTCCCTTGTAAATAGATGTTTATTTGTAAAAAACAGAAAACCTAACAAAAAGCTTCTAACCTATATGAAATATACAAAGCTCTTCAAAAAATTGGTTTTCAATGAAGGGAAATACTACTCTTTATTAAACATCAAAAATTTCTTATGAAAGAAAAATTTTAAATTGTCATCCTTTTTTTTTATTTTCAGGTAAAATATTCCCTTTGTTTTTCGCTAATATAATGACTATGCTATGCTTACGGGTTTCTGATTTTATTCTGGGCTTCAGTTGGCTGGTGTGTTAAGAGGCATCTGAGCTGTGTGGGAGTTTTTGCCTTCACACTAAATAGCACCAATATGGCACAGAATCTATAGTTTCTCTGTTTTCTAGTCACTCCAAATTGCTGGCTCTGACTTGTCATTGAAGTCAATATTCCTGTCTCTACAAACCCCCCGTTTTTGCCTTCCCCTGGTGCTTCCTCTCTGTTAAAGTTTGGGAAACAATTTAGCCCCCACTTTTTAGCATGGTGTTTAAAGTTAGAATAAATAGGTCCTGAAGAAGTGAGTTTTATGCACAATCACAGTGGTGCCACCAACCAATTGTGATTTGGGAGATTAATCTCAGATCTGTTTTCATGGCTTGATGATTTATTTGCAGCTTGTAATTGTGTTCAGATTGATTAGGAGATTTGCACAAAGAGACCTTTGGATTACTGGTGTATTGCTGAAGTGATTTAAATCTTTATCAAATGTTACTTCTACATTGTTCATCAAGCTGCAAACATATTTCATAATTTGCAAGTTCATTAATAAGTAGAGGGGTCAGTTTCTCAGGTGGAAAACATGTGTCCTGGTTGTCAGGCAGGCTTGAGCCTAAAAGAGATTTTAATACTTCCTGGCTATGTGATGTGGGGCCAGAGGTCTGGACCCCAGTTCTCTCACCAACAAAATGAGATAAAATAGAGCTTGCACAGTTAAACATTGTCTGAGTGTCTATCTAGCATATAGGTTAAACATGAACGGAAATAACTTCATTAAATGATAATTGTATATGTATATATATAACTTGATATTAACTTAAACATGTCTAATAAATGTAAATCATTGGCATACATTCTCAAATATTCATGGTAAATTAATCTCTTACTCTTATTGATTGGTAAATAAATATACAATTATAAATTGCTAAAAAAAAAAAAAAAGAAACCCACATGATTATGTAATTAAATCTCTTCACTATTCCTTACCAACCCAGAAGTCAGGTTCTCAGCAGCAGTGGAAGATTGGGGTCAGTAAAGACTGAGCCAGTTTCTCATTTCTCTCTAGTTTTCATTTTCAGATTGGAATGTGGGTTTAGGGCTGGAGAGGATGAGACTGAGCATCACTTTCCTAAACCCTCCCTTAACATGGTTAATTTGTGCTTCTGAAACAACACATGGTACAAGTAAATGAGGTGGCTTTCTCCAATATGTGTTTCATGTAATTGTTCCTCCCGACCTCCCCCATGACTGTGTGTTCAAGGTATTGTGTATGTACCATACACAATACCTTGAATTAGGGTGATATTTCTGGCCACTTTAGACTTTCTGAATACGAGTGGTAGGGGAGGTGACTCCTGGCCTATTGTTATGGAAGTATACTCTTCATGAAATAAAAGCTGTCACCTCTTGGTGTAGATTAAGGCTTATTTTGAAAAAACTGCAAATTGGTAAACAGCAGACAATCTTGGCAACAAAGATTTTTCATAGTAGCATCCTTTGGGTGCCAAAACTTCTCATGTATGGACGCGTACATCTGCATAAATGTGTGCAAAACACACCCTTTTCTGCCTACCTACATTTAGTTCTATGTCAATGGATGTCACTTTCAAGAGATATGTCACTGTAAACTGAAGGAGGCTTTGTGGGTCTCTGTGCTTTGAGGTTAGAGGTTTGGTTTACTGGGTTTAGGGTGGGTGTAACAGGCTCCTGGTTGTAGCTCTTTTCCCCCATGATGCCCCAGATATGAGATGTTAGCATAAGCGCATAGCCCTGATCTTCCTTTCTGATGGGTGATTAAACATGTTTTGTTTGGGTGTTGCCAGGTAGATGAAAATAATAACACTGCTTGGGTAAGAAGGGTATTGTCCTGAGGTGTGGCGTCCTTTTGACTTCCTCCCCCCAAACGAGCACTTCCTGCTTTCCAGCTGGATGGTGAGTCATGTAAAGAAACTTGAGGATGTGACACAGGACATCAGTCAGACCATAATTATTTGAATGACATGGATGACAAATGTGCATTCTGTGCATATCCCATCCAGGTAAATCCAGGAAATGCAAGAAGGACTGGAAATAGCTCATGGCTATGTGGCAGCATCTTTGGTGCTAGTCATTTAGTGTTTTCAACATCCCAAGCTGTCACATCAAGGTAGTGACATTTATTTGCATTCTCCTTGCAAATCTGAATGTTTTGACACATAGTTTTATTGCTTGTGATTTCTGGCAACTGGGAGGCATTTTTAGAGTTAATTCTGAGTAAAGGATTCACGATATATGCCTGAGATAGACCCATATATGGCACATAGAAACATGTGATAGGGAAACCATCATGCAAGAAATCTCCCTGGGGAATGTAGGGAAGATGGCTCACATTGTATATTAAATTGTGCTCTTATAGAATATGACATTAGCATTCATTATATGTCAAGAACCATGTTAAGTAGTTATATGTATTATTTTGTTTAATCCCAGCCATTACCTCTATGAGGTAATAATAATAAACATAAAATTAGCTATATGCCTAACACTTACTGTAGGCTTGTCATTATGGTAAATAAGCACTATAGATACATTGTCTCATTCAATCTTCCTAACAACCATGGCCAGTAGGGATTATTGTCCTATTTTATAAGGAAAAACACTGAGAGGTGGAGAGATTAAGGAATTTGCCCATGGGTGGATGGCTAGTAAAGTGAAGAAAGTAGGCTGGCAACTAGTCTTGTCTGACTTGAAACCTCATGATATATGTGCATGCTGTTTCTCTCTTTTATCGTCCTGTGAAAAAGCAGTGTCAGCATAAACCAGCCAACCAACCAACCAAATAAATAAACCAAGAGGCAAATTAATCAACCAAAGAACCAAACAAACAAACAAACAAACAGCAACAAAAAGCCCCCCAATATCAACTTTCTTTAATGGAATGGATGTGAGAAAAGTTTTTGTATTCACTTGGAGAGCAATAGCTTAAATATGGGGTAGTGCTCCACTCTCACCAACACTTAAGAAGAAATTGGAATCTATAATGTTGAGTTAGATTCAACAAACAGGAAGTGCCTATGTGTTAGTCATGCTTCTTGTGACACCCTGAGGTGAAAATCAAGAGATACTTTTGAATCTCCTTTTATGCAAGAAAGCTGCTGTTCTTATTTTAGCCCCTCATGTTATTACATATAATTTCTTATATGAAGTGGCCTTTTGTGGAGTATTTCTTCTGGTTTTCTGAGAGGTAAGATAAATTTTTTTTTCTCGTATGAATCATGATGTGAAAGAACATCCCCCTAAAAGATGTATTTCTTCCCCATTTCAACCTAAGCACACTTTCTCCAGAGATCAAAGGCACAGTAATGGCCTCTCATATCAAGATTGTGAAATAATCCAACCTCTAAATACACAGGGAAATCGGGGTGAAAGATAACCTACCATTTTCCACCTTTGTTTCCCCTGTAATTTGTTTTCATTCCAAAGTGATTGACTTAGAGAAAATGAAATAAGATAATATTATGAGTCAGCTCTTGGATTTTTTATCTATGACCAAAAGGAAAAGAGAATCCAGAGGCAGCTTTGTCTAAGGAAATCTCATGTGTGATATAAAGGGACTATCTCAAATAAACATAAGAGCTTTCTAAGCATGCTGGTGATGAGTTTCATGTTTAGCTCTTTTTACCACATAGAATTTTGTTTTATTTTAAGATCTTTCTTGGTCTGGAGTTGATTTCAGAAACTTTGTATATACCTTTTTAATACAATTTGAAGATATTATGCACCTCAATACTTTGCTACTCCAGGCATTTTTTCACACATGTGCAGATTTATGTGAAGTCCAGAATGTTATGGCACGTACACAACGCCTTGAACACAAAGTCATGGGAAGTTCAGGAGGAACAATTACATGAAACACATATTGGAGAAAGCCACCCCATTTACTTGTACCATGTGTTGTTCTTTAGTGCACTTATTTATTTGAGAAGCACAAATTAATTTAGCCACAATTTCCAAAGGTGGGTAATAAAATTGTCTATTAACCCTTCCCCTGGTCTCCATACAGCAAGCGGAGAACAGTCCTTGTATAGATCTTCATGTTCCCACCCCTGAACTATCAGCAACAAATGGAGGCTCTCCATTTATACTTAAAAAAATTCCTTTTGATTTGAGAGAGACAGAGAGACAGATAGAAACATTAACTCATTGTTCCACTTAGTTGTACACTCATTGATTGCTTCTCATATGTGCCCTGACCAGGGATCAAATCCACAACCTTGATGCGCAGGGATGGTGCTTTATCAGCCGAGTGGTTCAGTCAGGGTCTATACTTTTACTTGTAATGAAAGAAATACATTTTGGATGTTAATTATGATGAGTTGGAAGAAATTATTTAGCCTTCTTATAAAGCCAGATTATTGGTTTTACCACTATATTAGGCTCTAAGGAGAAACTTACATTTATTCATTTATAGAATATTTATTGTATATTTAGTTGGAGCACATTGTCATTTAAATGACATCCAAAAATATAACATATGGGCTTTAGGCCTAAGGAGGTGACTGTCTAATTCAAGAGCTAAGTCATATAGCCTAACCAGGTGGTGGCGCAGTGGATAGAGCATTGGACTGGGATGTGGAAGGACCCAGGTTCGAGACCCCGAGGTCGCCAGCTTGAGTGTGGGCTCATCTGGTTTGAGCAAAGTTCACCAGCTTGGACTCAAGGTCGCTGGCTCGAGCAAGGGGTTACTCGGTCTGCTGAAGGCCCACAATCAAGGCATATATGAGAAAGCAATCAATGAACAACTAAGGTGTCACAATGAAAAACTGATGATTGATGCTTCTTATCTCTCTCTGTTCCTGTCTGTCTATCCCTATCTATCCCTCTCTCTGACTCTCTCTTTGTCTCTGTAAAAAAAAAAAAAAGGTAAGTCATATATATATAGGAAAGGTTGAGTATTAATATATGTTAAAAAAACCCTAACATTAATGGTAAAATTAATGGTCCAAGGAATGATGAAATGACAAATATAGTTTTCATTCTCTTAAGTACTGAAAACCTGTTTTCTCTTTAGAAAAGTTTTGTCTTGTGTCTCTTCTCTAATACAAAACTTTCATAAAATCTTACTTCCTTCATTGAAACCTTTGAGCACGAGGAGAATTATGGTAAGATTATACTTGAGTTCAAATTATTCATTGTATGTCTTATTTTACATTAAGTACCTGTTTGTTTGCTTTTATTTGTTTGTGACTCTGTTCCTGTAAGAGCTGGTTCAGAGGTTCTGAGCTGGAGTATGGCTACTCACGGGTCTTTAAAGAAAGTTTTCCTCTGGAGAGGGAAGCTGTTCTCTTAACTGAACATGCAATTCTGGAGGCAAAGGAGCAGTGGACAGCTACCTAACTGGACATATCAGCCAAATCAACCTGGTTTTCAGTGGAGTACTATGTTTCTATTGGATTGCCTTCACAACCCCTATTCCACCCACTTAATTATAAATTACTTCTTTGGTCTTCTGTGCCATTCTCTTAACTTTAGATATTTTTACTTTCTCCTTTACCTCCTAAAAATATGTGCAGTTTTGGGGTGGAATACTCAGTAAAGGACTGAGTGGAAAGTCCACTGTCACACTGTAGCACTCATTATATGTTATATAAATAATTTTAAATACTGAGATATAGATTTTAACCAATATTAATATTATAGTTCTTTTTTAGAATAGAAAATCCAATGGGAAAACACCAAGTGAGGTAGCCTTCTCCTTCCTCTTCAGGGCCCTTCTCAGGAAAGCTGTCTTGAGATGTCCTGCTAGCTCTAGCTCATCCCTGTTTCTACAGTTGGGGGGTCCAGAAGCACATCCAGAAAGCTTAGAAGGATTTCCCCAAAGCCACCATGAGAGACAGTGGCAGAGCCAGACCAGCCTCAGTAAATCCCCATTGCTGGCCCCGGGCTGCCCCTTCAGCAGAATCTCTGAATGGGGGTTAAAAGCACATGTGAGAAGGTAAGACCCTGGATTAACTGTGTTTCCAGAACTATTCTGAGAATCTGATAAAGTCATAGATCTTTTCCTTTAAAAAGAATGCACATATACACAAAAATTTGTATATAATTTTGGGCATGAAGCTCTCACAATGCCAACCCTGTAGGGTTAATGATCCCCATTTGAAGAAGTCCTAATAGAGACGGTGTTTGGCAGAAAGCATTCTGCCTATTCCTAAGCCCTTCCCTGTTCTAATTACAGTTGAGCAATTACCAGACCATAGGATGTGGATAGTTGTTACCACTTCCCAGAATGCCCATTTAGAATTCAGTTAATAATGAGGGAACAATTCCCAAAGCAGGCATCCATATCCACATGTTGACTCAACACACACACACACACACACACACACACACACACACACACACACACACACACACACTCACACACTCCTGAACATAAACTGTTAATTAAAAAAGCATCTACTTTATTTATCTTAAAGACATTTTAGAGACTTGAAAAGTTTAATTTTCCTACAAGTATCTAATCATCTATTAAAAAATTACTTTTATTGTCCTTTTCCTCTCATACTTTCTTTTCTATTAAACATCTGTTATTGTGTATGTCATTTATTTAGTACCTACTGTGTGTACCTTACTCCGGAGGCTAGAAAAGTAGTTATCTGGCAGGTATATGTTGACCATCTGTTATGTGTAAGATATTCTAAGATATGAAAAAAATGGTTACCAAGAAGATACAGGCATGGTTGTTTTCTCTCAAGTGCTAGTCAAACTTCAAGCAAGAGAGAGAGAAAAGGAAACCACTTTTAGGTAAGCAAATGTCCTGAAGGAGGTAAGGTCTATACTGGGCTTTTTAAGGCAGCTGGGGTTTGAGAAAGACCTAAAAGAAGCAGAGGGTATTTTAGTCTAGTCTAGCTATTAATACATAACAAACTATTCTAAAATTAGTCACTTAAAACAACCAACTCTTTTACTTTGCTCACAGATCAGTAATTTGGATAAAGCATGACAGGGCGGGGGTGAGCATAGGGGAAAGAACAGCATGTCTCTTCTCTCCTTGAGATCATTTGGGGGTTGCTCAGAGGCTAGCTAGGGGCTGGAATCAGCTGAAGACGCACTACTATCATGGCTGACAGTTCATGCTGGCTGTCAGTTGGGACCAGCTGGAACTAGTGACCAGAACACCTGCATGTGGCCTTTCCATGTGGCTTCTTGGCTTCCTCCCAGCCTAGAGGCTTGGTAACAAGCGCCAGTGTCCCAAGAGAACCGGACAGAAGCTCCTGCAATTGTATGACCTACCTTGTAAATCATCCATTGCCACTTTGATCTTGTCATGAGTATACCCAGATCTAAAAGGAGGGAACACAGGCTCAACTTTTAACAAATCAAAGTCACATTGTAGGAAGATCATGTGGGATGGGAGATAGTGCTGTGGCCAGTTTAGAACATAGTCTGCTATACAGGGCATGGAATTAGAGGAGAGAGGATGCAGAGATGGTAGAATTAAAGGGAGTAAAGTTTGGGTGAAGCAGAGGATTTAGAGCATGAGAAAGTGGATAGGAATCTAAGTCAAGGAATCCGGACTTGGTCCTGCTGACACTGGTGAGTCTTTGGAGCTTTAGTTAATAATCACACTGGTTATTAGTGAGTATGATCTGGCTGTAGAAGAAAGGATAGTTTGAGGGAGAGGTTGGAGGTGGTACATTACCTGGGAAGCTATTATAGTAGACTAGATATGTCATGGTGAGGCTTTGCATTGGGCAAATGTAGACTGGAGAAAGGTAACAGATAGGAGAGGCATTGCCAGTAAATAAAGAATGTTAAAAAATAATTAGGTAAGAGGAGTAAAGGAAAAGAATGAGAGCTTACCCGGTTGAGCTAAGTAAAAACATAGATTCTGTTCCTAAGAATGTGAGATATTTATAGTCTTTACCCCACCTACTATGAATATTCATATAATTCATTGCAGGCATTTTATGTGTTTGACTGAGATTGTGGAGCTGAATCCCCATTTTATAGGTGAGAACACTGATGCTCAGAAAATTAGCTTACCTAAGACTTCTACACTAGCATCTCTTACCTGTAGAGGCCAATCTATCAAGGCCTTCTCTGTGACATCAACTCAATCTCAAAAGCTGTACACATGAAATGTTTTATTTTTATTTTATTATTTTATTTTATTTTAGAGAGGAGGGAAAAAAGGGAGAGAGAGAGAGAGAAGCATCAACTCATTGTTCCACTTAGTTGTGCCATTGATTGCTTCTCATGTGTTCACTGACTGGGCTTGAATTGGCAACATGTGGGGGTTGAGCTGGTACCCTCAGGATCAAGCCAGTGCCCTCAGAATTGAGCCAGTGACACCAGGATCAAACTGGCAACCTCAGCGCTATAAGACAGCGCTCTATCCACTGCACCACCAGCCAAGGCCTGCACATGAAATGTTTGTAGAAATAGGTCTTATTCCGACAAAAGGTGGTTGGCCAGCTTATCTCTGACAAGTGCTAGTATTTTTGTCATTAAATTTATAAATCCTCTTACAGCAGGGTCAGCATAGCATTTATGTTATTTGCTTTACATGTAGAAATGTAATCCCTGAGGTTGAATGCAATTGATATACATATATGTAATATGTAAGGCAAAAGCTCTTCCTTGCACATTCCCTAAGTCAGACTGCATTTTATGGTTGGTCAGTATGCCTCACTGGGTAACTCTGTGTGTCCTGAGCCCAGCTCCTGGGAGACTCAGAGTGGGCTCAGTCTCCCAAGTGCAGAATGGCTGTGGCCTCACCCTGTTCTCTCTCTCGGAAACCCCATCCCAACTTTCTAGGCCATGCCTATGAGCTTTGGACAGGGTTAGACCTCTAGTGCTTGTTGATGGTTGTAGGCACCACACAGGAGGATGGGCCCTGGGGAGTCAGGCACTCAGGCAGTTAAGGACACACTTCCGTCATGGGCTTTTCTGCTGTGAAGGCGGCTCTGCTCTTCACAGTGAGAGAGCGACTCCTGGGCTTCTCTCCTCTTCTCGTTTGCCTGCTTCCCCTCCTGCACCTCACAGTGAGTCAGCTGTGTGCTCGCAAGCATGAGACCCAATTACTTTTATTGTTAGGCTTGGCTATGATTGTCCTTAATGGTCAGAAAATTATCCAGCATCTAAAAAACACAATTAAAAAATTCAGCGACAGTGTGTCCCTGGGATTTGGGGCTGGCAGAAGAGATTTCCTCTAAGGTGTTCTTTTTAGACATTTGGCATTTGGTACTTGCTCTCCAGATTTTATTTCACAAGTGGAAACCCAAGGGCTTTTATTTTTTAGTGTATTTAATATCAAACATATTTTTTCCTGACCAGGCGGTGGAGCAATGCATAGAGCATAGGACTGAAATGCAGAGGACCCAGGTTCAAAACCCCAAGGTCGCCTGCTTGAGTGCAGGCTCATCCAGCTTGAGTGCAGGCTCACCAGCTTGAGCACAGGGTCAGTGGCTTCAGAGTGGGACATAGACATGACCCCTAGTTGCTGGCTTGAGCCCAAAGGCCGCTGGCTTGAGCAAGGGGTCACTTGCTTTGCTGTAGTCCCCTGGTCAAGGCATAAATTAGAAAGCAATCAATGAATAACTAAGGAGTTGCAATGAAGAAGTGATGCTTCTTATCTCTCTCCCTTCCTGTCTGTCCCTATCTGTCCCTCTCTCTGTCTCTGTCATACACACACAAAAATATATCAAACCTGTATTAAGCAGTCTCAGAAAAAGAAAGTATTAGTTTAATGTTATCTTTGAGGCAGAAAATATTGTGTAGCTGATAATACTATGTAAACAGCAATCAAATACATGAATACTAAGCATGTCTGATGCTGGTTCTAACCCTAAATGAATTGACATCCTTGGGCAACTTACTACATTTTTTAGCAATTTGTCTTCTTATTGGAAGAAGGAAAGACTATTTTAACTAACCTTACAGGTGGCCTGTTAGGAATATCGATGCAAATATATTGGCAAAAAGAAGTACGGGTAGTCCAGGAATCATCATAGATCATAGCAACCCCGGGCATTTGCAGCAGGAATCTTGTGGAGGTGATTCCAGGCCAGGCTGTAGCTACTTTGGGTTATATGGAAGCAGGGAGTCCCTGAGCTTTATCCACCTATGGCATTTCCAACTGAGCAGCAAGTGTTTCCTAATATGCTAGATATATGACAGGAGAAGCCATCACCTCCTACACTGTCAGGGAGCCAGGGAGCCATGCAGCAGCACTTAGTGAGCTAGCCTGACAGCTCAGGGGATGTCCCTGCAGGTGTTGTTTTGAATGATGCCAACCCATTTCAAGTGGGCAGAATTAAGATGCAAACCAAGCCCCAATTTTTTAAAATTAATGTTTGATGTTTGCCAACCAGGGCGATGGTGATAGAGTGCAACAAATGAATTGCTTAGACAAAACAAATTCCTTAGAGCTATGTGTCATTTGACTGACATCCTGACATGGCTGGGGACAACAGCTAGTCCCTCTGTAGCCACCAGGGAATAGATGAAAGAGAAATATGAAACTATTTCTCAAGCATGGCCTTTAAAAAAGCGTAGATTTAAAAACTGTGGTAAAATACATATAACATGAAATTTACCATTTAACCATTTTAAGTGTATAATTCAGTGATATTCAGTACATTCATGTTTATGACCATTACCACTATCTACTGCTCACAAAAATTAGGGACCAGGGAACATGCAGATACTTCAGTACTTTCAGCTTTTTTTATACTGCGTTTTCACCAATGAAATAAAAATTAGTTTTGCATCACATTTGCATAATCAAACAACTTTCTCTGACTTGTCGTTTGCTTTTCTGACATTCTTGTTTAATAAAAAAGAAATCAAATGCTTCCTTTCTTTATCGCTTCATATTCATTTTGAAATATCCCCTAATTTTTGTGAGCAGTATAGAATGTCTTTATCATCCCGCAAGGAAACCACACACCCACGGGCAGTCACTCCCCATCTCCCCTCCCCCAGTGCCGGCCACCACTAATCTGCTTTGTGTCTGCAAGCAGCGTTTCAGGGAGGAGGGTGGAAAGCCTGAGGTTGGGAGTTAGGAGAAAGTGGGAAGGCGGGTATTTTCAATTCTGGGTTCCTGTCTTTGTTTTCTTTCCCAACAGCATAAAAGCCCTCCTTATAGCAGCATGAAGGTAGAACTATAACACGTGACACCCTTTACAAACTTTTAAAACGTCTTTATTGAGGTATATTTTATATATATAATAAAATTTACCCATTTCAAGTAGATGATTCCGTGAATATCTTTATGAGGCAGTGCAACTTTCCTACAGTCCAGTTTGAGAACAGAGTTGTCCTTCCTGTAAGATCCTTCGTGCTTGTGTACAGTTAAACCCATTCCACCCCCAGTCCCGCCCCAGGCAACAACGGATCCACCTTATGTCTATAAATTTGCCTTTTCTAAACATTTCTTATCAATGTAGTCATATGGTATGTGGTCTCTGTGTATGGTTTCTTTCCCTGAGCATTTTTTTAAAGTGAGAATAGGGGAGATAGACCCCCACATGGGCCCTGACTGGGATCTACCTGGCAACCTCCATCTGGGGCCGACGCTCAAACCAATCAAGTCACTGGCTGTGAGAGGGGAGCAAAGAGAGAAGGGGGGGGGAGAGAAAAACAGACAGTTGCTTCTCATGTGTGCCCTGACCTGGGATTGAACCCAGGACATCCATATACTGGGCCAATTCTCTGACCACTGAGCTGACTCGGCCAGGGCCACATTTTTTTTTTTTTTTAATTCATGCAGGTGTAGTATATGTCAGTATTTTTAAAAATTTATTATCAAATAATATTCCATTGATTGGAATACCACATTTTATCTCTCCATTCACCTGCAAATATTTTATGGGCCCAGCACATTTACTCTGCTATTCTGTGCAAACATTTTAGAAGTTTATTGCCTGTAAATTCTAGAGCAGGGGTCCCCAAACTTTTTACACAGGGGGCCAGTTCACTGTCCCTCAGACCGTTGGAGGGCCAGACTATAAAAAAAAACTATGAACAAATCTCTATGCACACTGCACATATCTTATTTTAAAGTAGAAAAACAAAACGGGAACAAATGCAATATTTAAAATAAAGAGCAAGTACATTTAAATCAACAAACTGACCAGTATTTCAATGGGAACTATGGGTGCGGATGCATCCTGTGCTCCTCTGACTGACCACCAATGAAAGAGGTGCCCCTTCGGGAAGTGCAGCGGGGCGAATAAATGGCCTCAGGGGCCACATGCAGCCCGAGGGCTGTAGTTTGGAGACCCCTGTTCTAGAGGATTGGATTTTTAGATGGCCTCTAGATTCTCACTCACTAAGATTCTATCCAAACAAATATCCCAGGGGCAGATCTGACTTCTTAGGTCATTCATTTATTCAATAATAGTTTTTGAGCCCTCATGGTGCACCAAGCCCTGTGCTAGACCCTGAGAACAGGGTCCAGCAATCTTACGGTTTCTGCTCTAACGCGAAAGCAACACTCTTCCCATGCTGCACAGATTCCCTTCGGGCGGGTCAGAGAAGGGGACACATTCTAATGGGGCTGATGCTCAACCATGGGCGACTTTCTCTGCCCTCTCCTCTGACCTCCCGGCTCACATGCTCTGTGCTCCCCTCAGGTGCTTCCACTCCACTCTGAGTTTCCCACACATTTTTTTGTAATTGCTTGTTTGCATGACTCTCCTATCTCTGAAATGTGAGCAACTTGAGGACAGACTTGTGTCTATTTATATGCCCTGAGCATAGTAAGGCTGAGGCATTTTGAAAGTGCCCAAAGCTGACTTAAGGAATGGATGAGCCTGACCAGAAGGTGGCGTAGTGGATAGAGCGTCGGACTGGGATGTGGAAGACCCAGGTTCGAGACCCCGAGCTCGCCAGCTTGAGTGCAGGCTCATCTGGCTTGAGCAAAAGCTCGCCAGCTTGGACCCAAGGTCGCTGGCTCCAGCAAGGGGTTACTCAGTCTGTTGAAGGCCCGCGGTCAAGGCATGTGTGAGAAAGTAATCAATGAACAACTAAGGTGTTGCATTGGCAATGAAAAACTAATGATTGACGCTTCTCACCTTTCTCCGTTCCTGTCTGTCTGTCCCTATCTGTCCCTCTCACTGACTCTCTCTCTGTCCCTGTAAAAAAAAAAAAAAAAAAAAGGAATGGATGACTCTCATCCTGGCAAGTGTCAGGAGCAAATAGAAGAGTTAGGGCTGCCCTGCTTGCTCCAGACCTCTTGAGTCTTAGACACAGTCATTCTTCCCTCTGTAGTTACAGAATTGGCAGTGGCATGGTTGTGTATCCAGGGTGAAGGAAGGAATAAGGACAGATGGAAAAATACAGTCCTCTGAAGTTCTCTCTGCTCTTGGAACACAGGCTTGACATAAACTTCTTACCACTGTCATTAGTATTTTAATTGTATCACTAAGGTCACTCTGAAGGTAGACTATTTAGGGAAACAGTATGACAATGGTCTGTGTGGCAGGGTGACCAGCCCAAATGCCAGAGTTAGTGACTTAGAATGGCTTCTCCAGCCTGTCTCCAGGCCCCACCCTGCTCCATGCTGCCACCACCCAGCTCTGCTCTTAGCTTCCTCCTTGACCTGCCCTGGCTCATTCTGCCAGACCAGAAAGCCACGAGTGGAGGGCACAGGACACATCGTGTGTATTCCTGCGGAACTCTGGACTGGAAGTACAGAGGGAAGACCCAGGCGGCTACGCCAGGCGAGGTGCTCCATGTGGAGAAGAAAGCAGGTTGTTCTTTGAGGGCTTTACTGCTTGCCAGTGCTGGTGGCTGGGTTCTAATTAGAGTCCCATTAAAAGACTGGGACAAAACAGCAGAAAGGGGAGGGATATAAACATTTCTAGTCTCAGAAACTGCTCAAACCTCTCAAAATGGACTGTAATTATTTTGAAGATTATATTATTCTGTAGGACTAAATACTTACATGTGGTTTATTTTAATAGGACCGTATTTTAGCCTTGTTCATCTCAGGACAACTCTAGAGATTTTTATCCTCCCTCGAGCACCTTTATTTCCATGGTTATTCATTGGGACCTTTCGGGTTGGTCCATCATACTGATGTATTTCATGGGTCATTGGCCATCACGCTCCTGTGGAGGTTCTGCTATGGATCACTCTGTCCCACCGCCCCCTACAGAAGGACTCTGAATCCCTGGGTGGGCTACAGCCTGCTGGATTCCGTTTCTTAGTGTTTGTGAAAGAGTGAGATGCTAGTTGGAAAGAATTTACTTTGGGTGGATCGATTCTATTTTTTCCTTAGCATCTTTACCATTTAAAATGTGCTCATAATTGAGGCACCCCAAATACATTCTATCAATTCTGAATTCACATACAGAGGGACTTCTCTCTGAGCCAGTATCCAATGAGAACGCAGTGATACCTGCTCCTAATCTTGTGAATCAAAAGTCAGAGTGACATTTTTTTCTCCTTCTTGACACTTTGCCTTTTAATTCACATTGAATATTTTTGTTGAGTTAATAGTTTCATTTTTAGTATAAAAATCAAGTTTAGTTAAAGTTTACTTGCCACTTAAAATAATAATTTGTCTGATTTAGCATTCTTAATTACCTTGAGTAAGATGTGTATAGAGGCTAACCTAATTCATTGGTTTGTTCAAATTATTACTGTTGTTTGCATATTTTGAATGGCACTTTAGGGAGACATGGGTGGAGTCAGGGCACTTGATACTTTCCGTGGCAGATGCTAAGGGGATGTCTCTCCACTTAGTCTGTTTGTTCAGCTGCAACGTTTTAATCATCCTACTGAGTTTTCACAAATGATCGAAATTTTAAAAAGTTTCAGTGTTGGAAACTCATTAGTAATGAAGTGTCTGGGAGGGAGACATGTGAAAAATGTGAGTAACATTCATGTCCAGCCAGGGTCTGCCACTTATGTGTCCTCCTTTAGCTTCTTAAAATGAATGTAGGTGTGCCTCTGTTTAAGCCCAACATTTATTTCTGCAGACTTGAGGGCATATGTAATGAGATCATATTTCTAATGCACTTGAAAAGTTACAATAATTTGTTGGAAGGCTTGTCTGTTTTAGTGGGAAAATGTGGTGTTGAATAAAGGCAATGACTTTGTTATTCTGAGTGTGTTATTATCATTCACCAGTGTTAATAAGTAACCATCTAGAGGAAAATGTTTTAGAGAACTTATATTGATAAATAGGTAAGAATAATTTATTTGCATATCAGTCATTAATAGATTTTATGTAAGGGTCTTAGCTCATAATCTTTGGGAGTGCATTTTGACTATTCTTTGGGATTTTCTCTGTTTTAGCAGAGAGGAATGAAGGATTTCTTTCTAGTTCTGGACAAGTTTTCAGGAAAACTTGATTGAATCAGTCCCTAATTTATTGATTTTAAATAACTACAGAGCCTAATCATTGCTTTACTTCCTAAACTTTATAAACTGATTCATATTCTCCCTGTAAAAATATAATGGAACATAATGGGACACATTGCATTAATTTAAATATTTCCTATTGCCTATAACCAAAATGTGGAAAACATTCTACCAAGAGCCTTTCATTAGTGTTAGTCATATACTAAAAGCATCTCTGAATGATGTAGCCAGAAGGCATATCTCAAATAAGAAACATTCTCTGTTTTGTACTAATGGATTATTTGTAGAGAAAGTGTATATGCGTCTTATGGAACACTAGTAATGAAAGTAAATGAATAACAGAGTTGGTTTTCATGTTTGTACTCCAATTTGGGGCTCTGTGATAAAGCAGGAAGATTGCTCCCTGCCATGCCTGGTTGAGCCTGCATCCTAATGTACTCTCTTTGTTCATGAAGGCACAGCCCTGGTCCAGCATCAATAGGGCATGCCCTTTTAGACTCTCTCTTTGTTGTGATGGAAAGGATGCTATCCTGAGGCTCAACAGACTCGCTGTGGTCACTTAGTAACCCTGTAACCTTGGACAAGTTACTTCTCCGGACTTCATTTCCCTGCCTGGAAAGTGGTTGTCTGAATTAGACATCTTCAAACATCATTTTGATTAAGATTCTGTGCCTCTAGTAGTAATGAATTATCTCTGGTCCATATTCCTCTCTGTGGTCTCCATGCATCCAGGGATAGGAGGTGAGGAAACCGGGGTGAAGGTGCAGTCAGGCATGAATTAGAGTGAAGCATATAGGCTGGCAGGGGCATCCAGCCCTTTGCCTTGTCAGTGCTCTGGGTTCTGAAGAACCTGCATCTGATGATAAACTGAACCTGACCTGGGCTTTTAATCCTCCTCCTCATTAGGGGTAGGTAGAAGTAGGGATGCTGTGAATGAGCTTCCAAGCAAAAACATCTGGAATATGCTCTTGATGTCTAAAATAAAACTCTACCTTTGTTTAAAGAACACAAAGGAAGAATTCATCATATTTAACTTAGAAAAAGACTCTGAACATTGTGATTTTTAAATGTTGATATATGTTTTGTATTGGTAATAGATTTTTCTTTATTTCATTTTTTAAATTATAATGTAAAAATGTTAATAAATATCAAAAATTCAAACTACATGCAAAAAATATTAAGAAAAAGGAAGTATTTTCCATTACCACTATCTAGAGCTATTCATTGTTGATACTTCTATTCATATATTTCCAGAGATTTTCTAGCACATATCAAAGCTATTATCATATATGTATATCTTTTTGCTTTAAAAATTATATTGTACCATAGATACAGTAATGCCAATGGCTTTTTTAAAAAACTTAAATGTCTTTCAGGGCTATTCTGCCATGAGATCATAGCAAGGTATGTGCTCATTAAAAACAACTAGATATATTTAACTGTATAAACATAGTAGATCTTATATAGAAAGCAGTAACTGTGTACACAGTGGCACACTAACACGCTCTACCCACATACTTCATTGTTCTGTTTAAGGAATATCAGTGAGAACTGGACATTCTCTTGGTATCCTAGTCTTTCTCCCCCCCCCCCCACCACCACCACAGGGACAGAGAGAGAGGGACAGATAGGGACAGACAGACGGGAATGGAGAGAGATGAGAAGCATCAATCATTAGTTTTTCGTTGCCGTTGCGACACCTTAGTTGTTCATTGATTGCTTTCTCACATGTACCTTGACCGCGGGCCTTCAGCAGACCAAGCAACCCCTTGCTGGAGCCAGTGACCTTGGGTCCAAGCTAGCGAGCTTCTGCTCAAGCCAGATGGGCCCGCGCTCAAGCTGGCGAGCTCGGGGTCTCGAACCTGGATCCTCCGCATCCCAGTCCTACACTCTATCCACTGCGCCACTGCCTGGTCAGGCAGTATCCTAGTCTTGTTCCCTGTCCTGAACTCTTTCATAACTTGGGCCCCAGAATGAAGATAATTTTATTCTTAAAGGTAGCTCTTTATTAGCTATTCTGACTAATAAATCTATACTTATTGTCAATAAACTAATATGTAACCTTTTCACGTTTTATTTTTAGATGTATTTTTTTAAATTATGTAATGCTTATGTAGTGCTTACTGTGTGTCAGGCAGAGTTCTAAATACATTTCAAATTTAAAGTCATTTGATTCTTGTAACAACTATATGAGGTAGGTACTATTATTATTTCATTTTAGATTCTTTATGATTTTTCTATATAAACAATCATGTGATCTTCAAATAATGTGAGTCTTCTTTCTTCCTAATCTTTATACCTTGGATCTTTATTTAGCCCAAGGGGAGCAGAAGTGGCGAGAGTGGACATGCTTTCCTTGTTACCCATCTTAGGGAAAAGCATTCCATATGTCACCATTAAGTATGATTTTAATTGAAGACTGATGAAATCTTCTATATTTAATTTGCTGAGAGTTTTTATTTTTTATAATGAATTGACATTGAATGTTGTCAGATGCTTTTTCTGAATGTGTTAAAATTTTACATGGTTTCTTTTAAATTATAATGATTGATTTTTAAATGTGAAAACTATATTACAGTCCTGAGATAAACCCTACTTGGTCATAATATTTAAAGGATGATTCTCCTCTTTATATATTCGATTTTATTTTATAATATTAGTTAAATATTTTTGTGTCTGTATCATAGATATTGAGCTGTAATATTCTTTTCTCATAGTGTCTTTGTCAGATTTTGGTGTCAGGATTATGTTGGCTTCATAAAGTGAGTTGGAGAGTGTTCCATCCTGCTCCATTTTCTGGAAAAGTTTGTATAGGATTAATATTGTTTTGTTCCTAAATGTTTTATAAAATGAACCATGAAACCATTTGTGCTGGGGTTTTCTTTATGGAAAGTATTTTGGTAATATATTCAATGACTTTAACAGATATTGAGCTATTAAGATCTTTAATTTCATCTTTTGTCAGTTTTGGTAAGTTCTATTTTTCAAGAAATTTGTTCAGTATATTTACATTCCAAATGCATTAGGATCTCTAGAGATATCTTGTTTTTCATTCCTGATACTGGTAATGTGTATTCCCTTAGAAATTTTTTTTTTATCAGTCTAGCTAGAAATTTATCAATTTTGTTGATCTTTCGAATAACCAACATTTGGTTTTCTTAATATTGGCTGTTGTTTTCCTGTTTTCTATTTCATTGATTTCTGTTCTTTTTTAAAATTAATATTTCATTTTCTCTACCTACTTTGGACTTAATTTGCTCTTTTTCTAACTTCTTAGGTAAAAACTTTGGTCACTGCTTCTATACCTTTATTCTTTTCTTTTCTAAACATTGAAAGCTATTAATTTCCCTCTAAGCACCACTTTAATTATGTCACACAAACTTTGATATGTTGTATTTATTTTATTTACTTTAAAATATTTTTATGTTTTTCTTGTGATTTATTTTTTAGCCCATGAGTTCTTTAAAAGTGTGTTGTTGATTTCCATATATTTGTGGTTTTTTAGGGCTCTTGTTATTATTTTTAGTTTATTTGAACTCTGATCAGAAAACATTTTGTAGGATTTCAGTCTTTTTGAATTAATTGAGACTTGTTTATAGCACACCAGATAGTCAATCTTGGTAAATGTACCTGTATACTTGAAAAGAGTAAGTATTCTGCAGTTACTGGGGCAGTGTTCTCTACATGTTAACTAATTAGGTCAATGTATTTGATAATGATGTCCAGGTCTTCTATGTCTTTTTTTGTTGTTGTTCGGTTGTTCTTTCAATTATTGAGAGAACAGACTTAAACTCTCCATGATTGTGGATTTGTCTATTTATTCAACAATTCTGTCCATTTTTGCTTCAAAATGTTCTAATATTAGGCACATATGTATTCATTTATTTATAAGATAAATCGCCTCTTTTAGCATTGTAAACGCCACTCTTTATGTCTGGTAATATTCTTTGCCATGAAATCTAGTTCATATGATATTGATCTAACCATTTCAGCTTTGGTCACTTTTTGTTTTTATTTTCTCTCTTAATTCACATTGGATAGTTTACATTGTCCTATCTTGAAGTTCACTAAAACTCCCTCCCCAACTCTGTTAGGTTCATCCAGTGAATTATTTTCATATATTGTATTTTCATTTTTTAGTTTTAAAATTTCAAGTTGGTTCTTTTTAAAAATAATTTCTTCTCTGCTCAGATTTTTTTTTTATATCTTTTAGCAGTTATCATAACTCCTTTAAAATACTTGTCTGCTAATTCCAGTATCTGTATCATCTCAGGGTTGTTCTCTATGGATTACTTCTTTTATTTTTAGAGAGAATGGGTTACAATTTTCTATTTCTTTGTATATCTAGTAATTTTGGAATGAATCTCAGACATTGTCAGTCATATGTTATAGAGATTCTGAATTCTGTCAAATACCTTTGAAGAGTATTGATTTTCTCCTTTAGTAGGCAGTTAACTTGGCAGAACTCAAATTTTGTCTTCCCTGTGACAGACAGCAGCAGAAATTTCTTTAGTTATTTTTGCCTTAGCTGGGCTGCTTGGAGTCTATTCCATACATGTATAATATTGGAATATTGAACTTGATCATATTTTATATACTGAATTTGAGGTTTCCCCTCTGTTGCAATCTTCTCTTTGGAGTTTTCACCCTCATTTTCTAGTTGTTGTTATCTCCCTGAACCCTATCTGCTGATTTCCTCAACCAGTAAGACAAAAGGTTTCTATCTGAGGTCTAGCTACATTGTTGAACTGACTGATGGGCCTGCCCTTAGATGAGAAACTGTAAAAATGGGTAATTTATCAAAAGCCATTCTTCCATGTGTCAGCTCTCCATTAGTTTCTGCCTGTTCTTGGTCACTCTCCTGTTTCTTCAGATAGTTACTTTTTTTCCTTTAATATTTTATTCAGAACCTATAATTGTTTTCTGTGAGAAAGTTGGTCTGATAAGAGTTATTTTTATAATCAGAAGTAGAACTCTCTTAGCACATTTTACAGATGAATTAAACACACACACTACAGTGTTTGAGTACCTTACCCAAGGTCATACTAGGGCATATCTATGATTTGAACATAGGCAGGTTGGTTCGAGATCTTTAAGATTTCTTCAAAGAGGAGGATTTAATGGCAAGAAGTATGAGAAATACTGGGGGACTAATGGGACCATAAGGTGTCAGTTCTTTATGCACTAGACCAGTTTCAAGATCCCGTTACTCAGTTGGATACTTCATATGTCTTTGAGTGTTTTCATTCTGTTATATATAAGTTTATGTATAAGTTGTATGAAAGTACTGTGTCGCTTTGGTTAATTGCAAGCTAGATCTTCAGTTATGAAAATCCCCATATCTTCAGCGTTCTATGATATTGGGTTCTTAGAGCCATCTTACTTAAAAACTGATAAAGTTTTTTATGTGGTTCTTTTAGTGATTAAGATAAAAGAACTTTTGAAGAAAAGTAATGTACAGTATTATAATAAATGCATGAGTTATTTATTAAAGAAACTCAATCATAATTATGAGATAGTTGACTTTAAGAAATATAAGTCTAAGACAAATTAAAGTAATGTGAACAATAGACCTTGAAAGCATAACAATTGGACCAAGTTTGAGCAATACTTGTTTTAGAGTTTCTGCTCTTTCTTGAGTGTTTTTCTTTTTTTCCTCTAGCATAAGTCAGTTTCATTTAACATTCATCAATGATAAATTTCATCTTATTCTTTGATTTTTATCTTCACTTTGCATTTTTGAGTCCGGCTTGCTTCTTATTGATTTTGTCATAGATCATAAGCTGATTTGTAAAGCAGTGCAATCTTGTCATGCATGTTACATTCAAACCAAAGGAAAAGACCTGTGTTTTTGCTTTTGGAATTCTCTTGGCATCCCACACGAGTGCTAGAATATTGTACTTGAGCTGACTGGCCAGTAAGCAGCAGAGGTTCAATACTTGATTGACTGATGGTAGTGAATCCCACCCAGTCAGTTCTGGGAAGGTTAGCTTATCATTTGAGTGAAAGAAAACTGAGCCCTTGAAGGCCATGATAAAGATTTTGGCTTTCATCCTAAGAATAACGGGAAGTTATGCTAGGTTTTAAGCAGCTGAGTAACAAACCCAGACCTAAATTTTAAAATAATTACTCTGGCTGTTTGTGGAGTAGTTTAGTATAATCAAGTTCTATAGTATAGAAAGTAACATACTAAATGTTTACAGTTTAACCCAGGGATACAATATAGAAGAGCTGACATGCTGACAGTCTTCAAACTGCCCTCCTGAGTGTTATTTCTCCTGGATGCAATTTTGAAATAAGTTGAGAAGCTGAAAGTTTGACATTGATTTTTTAAAAATCTGGTCAAGGGCCTGGAATGAGAGTATTTTGTATCCCTGACAAGAAAAAATTTATTTTTATAATGAAACCTTGAAACAATGCAAATATCAAGGAACTAGAAAATTGAATATTGTGAAGCTACTAAAAATGGCAAGCTTATATTTTATGTCTCTATAGAAACGCATGTTATACTAAGTTAATTTTCAAAAACAATTAAAAATGCAGCCTACATATTTGCAGTTATGAAAAAAATCTTGTTTTCTCTTAAGAAAAATACACAAAAATAGAGATAAAACTTGTTATACTTTATTACCCTCCAAATTCTGTTGCTTAACAGCTGTTAAAAATTATGTTGTTTAAAGTGCAAAAAATACCCCTAATATTATTTGAATAATCATTGGAAATCAGAGTTAAAAGCATTGAAATGCTGCTAAGACAGCAACATTTCAAAGGGATTACAAACCTTCATATGAAAATGTACTGATATGTTTCTTCTTCTCAAGTATTTGTGGAGATGGAGGTAATTTTGAACAGATCTTAAAGAAAGGAATCTACAACGCCTGAATTAAATACATCCTTTCTCTTCCCCTTTACCTCCTGTTTGTTGATAAGTTACAAGGTTAATAGTGATTTGTTTGATTGATTCTCCCACATTTTTATAGGAATAGGATTTCTCACTAAAATAAGCATTTAATCTTGCAAAGGTGAAAACAAACATGGGTGAAAAAAAAAAGGATTTCTGAGAAAAAAAAAAAAAAGCCACTGAAAGGTACACTGCACCCTGAGCAGTAAATGGAATATCAGATTCCTCTATTTTTGTAAAGAGCATTAATTCTGTATTCTGGGCTGAAAAACTGGCAAGTGGCAGCTCTCTCTAGTATTTCCTGAGGCCATCTGTACCATCTTAGAGAATAAATCATAAATAGACCTTTGAACTAAGACAGTCTCGCTGGATCTATCCTTTTGCGACTGACTTCCAGTCTCAGTGGGATATTGAAGGGGAGGTTCACTAGAATAAACAGTGGAATCCTTGTCTGGGAGTGACTGCCTGGCAATTGTTTCATGGAAAACAGGGAGGGGTGAGGACAACAACCCTGCTCTGTTCACTGGCTCTTTAATTTAGATTACCAATGATAAAGCCCGGGCTACGGCTAAAGAAAGGTAGGATGCATACGCAGAAACATTAGTGCTAATATGCTGCAGAAAGACCAGATAAATCAGCCCAGCTCTCATACATCACTGAGGGAGAAGCTGATTGCAACTTGACCATGTGCCTGAGTAGTTCCATCAGGAAGAACAGCAGAACATGGATTAAAAACACTAGAATGTACCTTTAGGGCTTCTGCCGTGCTGGACGTGGAAGAAGTGTCTGGTGTAAGTTTCAGTTTGTTTTATCCACGTATTTATTTACCAGGGTGTTCCCATGCAGGGAGCTTGTTTCTCTTTCTGTGTTTTCAATGGAAGCTTCAAGCAAGTTTATTTATAGTCATAGACTTCGTTTCGTATAAATTTAATGGCAACCTAATAAAAGTTCTTAGCAGGGGACAGTTTAGCCCAGTGTTTATCCAGTAGAGAAATGTGGAAAAGTGATGGTAATCATTAATGTCCATAGGACTGCCTGTAGGTGAGTTTTGTTCTGTTTTTTTGTTATGTGGGGAAGGAAGGGACAGAGGGGTAGATTTTAAACTATAAACGCAGTTCTTTTGCCATTTATTTTAAAAAGTGTGTTGGTAACCCAGCATTTTGCTTCTCCTGTGGTCTTTTGTTTTGAAAAACTGTGTTTGAATATGTAAGCCAGACTGCTCAAAACGCATTATATTTTATGACTGGGATGTTTTTATTGTTTCATATCTGTTATTAGACAAAATAATCATAAAGCATGTTTTCTATGGGCCTTTTTATATTCCAAAATTAAGTACAGATGGTAATTTCCAGCAGTTTTAAAAATTTGTCAATTATTTAATTTAGCATCACTTAAGCATCTGCACAGGGAGAAAGCTGAGATGGTACAAAGTCTGAATAAGCATTGATTGCTCGTCTGAATTGCATCTTTAAAGTTTTTGCCTCAAATCTCTGATTTCACAGTTTATTTTTTCCAAATTAGATTATCGTATTTCATTATTGAGACTGAATGGGTGGAACTCGCTCAGATATCCTACATTTCCCGTTAGAACAGCGTGCAAAGCGCCTGCTGATTGTTACTCTGAGGGAAACTCTCATGCCAGCTCACCTAAAAGATCGCTTAAAGAATGCACAGGCAAGAGCGAGGGAAAGCGGAATTTATGGCCCAGACACAGCGTTTGGGCGTTTGTTCAGAGGAGAGACTACATAAGTGTGAGTACCTACATACTCCAAGGCTCCAAGGGGAGGGCGTGACTGAATGACATTAATGGCCACATGGTGCTGTCCACATGGTATTTCAAAACAAGTCTTAAAACAGTCTGTTGAGCCTGTAGTGTGGTTTGAGGGAGGGAGGAAAGGGAAACATGAAGTGTCCAGTGCACGCAGAATCCCTGACTGAGAATTCCATTGGACAGACACGGAAGTGAATGTTATCCAGGGAGCAGGGTGGCCTAGAGATAGTGGATGTTTGACTGATGCAAAGCAGCATGGCAGTCTTTCTGGGAAAGGATAAACCTTGACCAAACGGCAGCATTCTATATACTATGTCTTCCATGTTGTCCTAATTAGAGGACGATGTCTGCTGAATCTTAATCTCTCTAATTGTTGATAGAGCAGGCATGCGATTTGCTATAAATACACATGAGCATTCATTTCTGAAATAATGGCTGTTGCCAAATATGTTAGACCGACAGGAGTGCTGGACTAGGGAAGGCTGTGCTGAATAGTTGAGTTTTGGAGGTAATGGACCAGTTAAGAATCATTGCACAGCTGGGCCAGCAGCTGCACCCAGTGCTCTGTCAAGTTTGGCCTCTAATTTCCTTGAACTTGTCCTTGTTTGCCAAAATGATGAACGTAGCAAGAACTTGTTTCAAATGAGCCCATTGCAAGCAAAAAAGACCCTTTCCAAGGAGTGTCTGTTGATGTATTTAGTCAACAGCAGCAATGGCCAAATGAGGTATTGATTAGGCAATGTGAAGTTTGAATAATCATCAAAAGAAAAACCAAAGACAAAGTTATAAAATGAGGTAAGCTGGCAGGAGACCAGAGTACATTAGAAGGCTGCATTGGGTCATCACTGTCCTAACTAAAGGACATATGGAAAAATCCCATATTAATATCCAGCAGTAATTATCTTGTAGTTAGGAAAAAATAAATAGGCTTGTGGGTTGGAAGGCAGCCCAGTAATCCCAATGTCTTTTTTTCCTAACAGTGTATTACTGGGACTGGGTCAGGAGGAAGTGTCAGAGCATTTTATATTAAGAAGCATCTTAAATAACTAAACAATGCAATTAGTGGCAAGCCAAAATGAGAGAATAGCAAGAACTCTCCTTCCATTCCCCAACCAGGCTTGAGCAAGTATTTATCTAGCATACAATATATCCAGCATGTTCTAGGAACATACTCTAACCAACTAAATTAGAAACTCCTTGAAAGCAGACACTTGGATTTATATGTCTCTTGTATAAATCCACCTCTTAAAAATTACTGGCCTTGATATACTAATGATTGCAAGTCTATCTTGTTCCTTGGTTTTAAAGAGATCAAACATCATATATGTTTTATGCAAGTGCTTTATTTATTTATTTAGTCTCAACACAGATGACTCTTCCCTTTTCAGGTTGAAGAGCAGTGACTTGAACACTTACAAGTTAGGTGACTTTGGTCAAAATATGTAGCATGTGGGAGAGTTAGTTTCCTTGTGTTTAAGATGATTAAAGAGAGGTAGCTAAGTGCCAGGGAGGGCTTTCCAGCTCTCACCAGAGCTAAGCGGACGACTTACCGTATGGCTTGAGTGTGTGGTGGGGCGCTGGGGAGGTGGGACTGAGAGAGAATGAGCATGGTGGCAGGGAAGCTGCTGGGAGGGTAGAACAGAACGTTCGGTGAGAATGTGACCTGAGATAGTATGGTGCCAGTGGGAACATGAAGAAAAGGATGAATCGGAAATCTATTTTAAAGGGAAAACTGAAAGAATGTGGCAGCTGATTATATTGAAGTAAGGTGCAGAAGAAGAAAGATTATAATGGAGAAATAGTCATGGTGTTGAGGGAAAAGATTACAGGTTTGCAATAATAGCAAGACGATTTGTATGTGTGTGTTTGTGTGTGTTTTCTCTAAAACTTAGAAAGCTAACCCAATATAATCCTTCGGGGACTTATAAACCAAGAAAATATAAGAGGAGAGAGGAGAGAATTGGAATGCCTAGTTACATTATATAATGGGAAAGAAAAAATCAATAATAAACCAATAATATAAGACTATGTTTGACAATAGAGTGAGAATTCAAAGGAATTGCTTAAAATGGCAAATCTATATTTGTAGTTATTCCCAGACAAGACCCATAATCATCAAATAATAAGGCTTTTCTGCAACCTAGGAGCTTATTTAATTTTTCCTGAGTTAAAAAAAAAAAGCCACTGAGCGAATACAAATAGTGTCAAGATTGGGAAGGAAAAGACCACAAGGAAGAAAAATTCCCAAAATAGTTTGGTTTTAAAGAAGAGATGGGAGCCAAAAGATGACTACTTCACCTTTCAGAACTTAACCATTTATTGTTATGACTTGTCAGAAAGTTTGGCCGCTGTTATTCCTTAAATTTCTGGGATGTTTCAGGAAATTCAAACAGGAATTAAGACTATATCAAGCCCCTCGCTGGCAAATAGGTTGTGATCCAGAAGCTCATTGCAAATCCTTTACAAGAGCAATGCTGTAAATATTTTGGGGTTACTCTTTTTTTAAAAAAGTCTGCTCAACTCATCCTGTAGTAGAAATCTTGTACATTTGCAAGAAAAAAATTAATAGCTAAAAGGCTTTCTATGTTAATAATTAAAATATAAGCAATAAACATAAGAATGAAAAATGTTTTGAATGCTGGTGTTTGGGAAAACGCAGGTTAATTCCAAGATGGTGTGGGCTATGGCTATTTTGAAATTTGTATCCACTTTCACTGACTTTCTGAGACTTTGAATTTTAAAATTTTGAAATGTTGAAATGTAAGGATTTCCTTGTCCTTATTTCAGGCATACTGGGACTTTTGCCTTTAATGAAAGCTGCCATACCAGGATTGTTTTCACAAATTGGAAAAGAAAGGGAATGAGGGTGAGAGAAAAAGTGGGAGGTAGCTGGGGCAAAAGCCAAAAATAAAAAATAAAAAAGGAAAGGAAAAGAGGTGAAGAGTAGGTTTAAGGAAGGAATGAGAAAGAAATTGCATAAAGGGAAATCAGGGAGTTCTGAACATTGGAATGTAGAAGACGGTGCGTGTTGCTCTTGAGGAATAAGAAATAAGAGGACATTGGGTCTAATGGCTCCCTGAATCAACCAGCAGGAGATGCTTAAGACTCAGAGAAGTTGATTTTTTAAATTTATTTAATTAGTTGTGTTTGACTTTTGAGTAGGTGATGCTGCTCAGGTAACTGGTAGACCTGGGCAATCTCCTAGGAACCTCTGGTCCCCTTTTGTTTCCCTCTATCAGTCCCCTCTTATCTTCATTTCCTTCCCTATACAGGTTAGATACCATGGCCTATCATTTCAACCACGCTCTTACCAATACTTTCAGTTCTCCCATTTATCCATTCAATGAAGATGTATTTCATGGTTTGTCAGGCATTGTCATTTTGTATAATTAGAAATGAACAAAGCAGACCAATGCCTGCCCTTGGCATTTACCAGGCCAGATACCAACCTTTCATCAATCCAGTTCTATGCTTTCTTCTGCCTCCTAGGCACTGAAAATTATACCACTGTCCAGATTGATGGTATGATAAATTTATGACCTTCAGCCTCAGTTGGGTTCCTCAGTATAGCTCAGTGATCTTTATGTGCTTTATTAATACACTTCTGCCACTCTCCCCAAAATGTTTATGGGAGACTTTTCTACTTTTGTCAAATCTTTGGTTAAACTTCTCCTCCTACCTTTTACCATGCAAGATTTCAGTTTCCTGCCAACAAATCTATTAACCTCGTGGCATGATTAAAATTGTTTGCCCTGAGGACAGTTCAACACAATGAAAATCACTTCTGACTCCAGAAAGCCTGTACTGAAAGTTTCTTGAGGAATCAACAAGACTGAGAGGGGAACTAGTCTCAGAACACATAGCCAGATTTCCTAAAAATTATCCTCACACATCTCTCTCCCCAAAGTCTGGCTCCTCGCTGCAGCTATCAATTTATTCTCTTCCTCTATCCTCCTCCCTGACCCTACACAAATTTACTTCATCTTCCTACACCTGTCTTCTTCTGTTCTGTATAGGTAGAGCAAATGAGACCGTCTTGGTGTCTGCCATTTTTTTCTCCTACCCTTTACCTTTGTTAGCAGGAGCCATAGATAGTTCAGCAAACAAATTATCCGTTTTTCTGAGAAGAGAAAGACCTTGCAAATCTAAGTAAAATAAAACAAAAATGTAAAAATTAAATCTTAATTAAGTAACTAATATAATTATATGCTTTAAATATATGTGTTTTAAATTGTCCATTTGTATTTATGCATTCAATCTTTGCTCAGGTTAAAACAGAAGAGGTTTTCTTCTGATTTCTCCACCTGTGTTCTGTACCATATACTCCCATCTGTCGTGCTTGGTTTATGCATAATTTCCTCTGTCTTTCAACTTCATCTCTAGTAGATGGATCTTTTTCATCAATGTATACATGGTCTCCACCACTCCAATTTTTGAAAAAAATAGGACAAAACCAAGCCTTTATTTTCCCTACTGCTATCTACTCAACTTTTCCTCCTCTTTTATAGCCAGACTTCTTAAAGTTTGCTGAATTGCTCTTCTCTCCTGAAGAACCTCCCTCAAACACATCCCCACCCCTCAGTACCAATTCTGTTACATTGATCTCTTTGGGGGCTGAAACTACTCTTAAATCTCCTGACATTTTTCCTTACTCCATTGTTTAGAGTATGAACTAGTTTGTCCTAATAAAACCAAAGTTTTGGAACTCAAAAACCTTTTTTTTCCCCAAAGCTGGTTATTAAAATAAAAAATTCTTTGACTTTCTGTTCTTTGGATTTAAAGACAACAACACAAAACTATTTAGACACTCAGTTGACTGCTTTGTTTCCTTCAGATATGTTCCTGTCCTTGGGGTGAGTGAATAGTCCTGAGGCAATATGGGGGCAGGGGAGTAGCAAATGGTAACTGCTTGTGGTATAAGGCAGAGTTTTTCAATGGCTGATAATCTTCATACAACATCAGGATGGTTAACTCTTTCACGGACCTGCTTGAAACTTCTTGCGGACCAGCACTGGTCCATAGACCTGTGGTTGAAAAGCACCGGTCTAAGGAATTATCTTAGCGAAAAGACTCTTGAATGTAAACATAAAGGTCCTCTTTGCTTATTGAAACAGATTCCTCATCATCAGAACTGTACCTATATCACTTTAAAACTAGAAACGATAGGACATTTCTAATTTTTCAGCACTTCATGAGTAAAATGGATTTATGACTGAGGGTATAGCTATTTGTTGGGTCTTCATTTATAATAAAGTGTGATGAAAGAGAGAACTAAATCTATTGGCCTTGTCTGGTTTCATCCTGATTAAATTGGCACAAACTAATATCCAGCCAAGCCAATCAGTAAAGGTGAAGGGGGTAACATTTCAGAAATTGTGTTGAACTTTTGAACCTTAACTACATTTTGGAGAAGTCTCAGGTGACATAGAAGAAGTCTAGTGATTTAGGTCAGAAAAGTAAATGTTTACATTGCTTACTTAAAATCCTTGAAAACATTTCTGTTGGAACACATAGAATATATATGAACTTTCAAGAGAAAAAGAAAGTAGAATATGTTTCATATTCCTAAGTTAATACAAATTTTAACTATTAATCAATGACAGAGAAATTAGTGGTGTGACGTGCTTCAGTTGTTGAGCTCTTATCATCCAGGCATGCAATTGAATTTTGAACAGATTGACATCATATGAACAGATTATTGGACCACCTAACAAAAAGGCAGCCCAGCAATCAATCACTGGAATAATAAAAGCATGAATTAAATGTTTTTTGGTCAATATTATCCACACAATTTATCTCCTTAATGACTGTGCTTAACTAACAGAAAGACCTTTGCTTCAAGGTTCATTTGCAATCCACAGAAAACTTGAAATTTGTTTTGACATTCGAGTGCTTACGGAAAATACAAATTGTATATTGCACTTGGTGGAATTAGAGTTGACTGCTTAATAGCATGTTCTTCCATGGCACAGACCATCATTACATTTTTATTTCAAGTTTTAATAAGAGAACAAGTAGGGGGATGAGCAGAGGGGAAGGAACCTCTTGAGTGGGGGAAGAGCCTCGTATAAAATTCTCTCCTGTTATTTGTGCTTGTGCCTTCTTTCTAAGTGTCTCTTGCACAGAGATCCAGACAAGGGAGGCAGCTAGTTGTCTGAAGCTGACCCTCCTCATTAACACAGAGGCCTGAGTTATATATAGAGCCTACTTCTAGACTAAGTCAGGTTCTGCAGTTTTTCCTCTCTAAAAGGAGAAGCTAGTAAGTGCTTTAAATTCTTTAAAAATAACAACACCCTAATTTCTAAAACTCAGTGGTAGAACAATGATAAGTTTCTATGAAGTCGCATTTGGAGCTGTACAGAAAGAAAAGATCTATCGATGTGGTCTTCCCAAGATACAAGTGTCAAGCCAGATCCATCAACAGTCTCAGTTCTCTGCAGTAGAGTGACATGTGAAGCTACCAAGATAGGCAGCTTGTCTCTACCACTTACTGTTTCCAGCAAGATTTTTCAAGCTTGCAAAATGAATCCTGTAGTGTTCAGCCCACTGTAGGCTGTTGATAAGGATGGCAGTTCTTCCAGAGACCTGAACAATGCTGTCATCATTTTCGTATCTCATTTTGCCTTTAGAACTAACTGTGTTCCTCCACAGGAGTTTCTGATGGTTGTTCAGAAATTGGAGGGTAGATGGCTAGAGAACTTTATTGCCAAATCCATACAACAGCTGAGAGCTGGTCCTAAGGGTGAATAAGACAGAGGCTACACTATTTTGCCCTAATCAACCACAGTTTGTAGCATAAAACTAAGACCTTCAATTTATTTTGCCATTTTTGAAGCATAACAAACACAGTCCTCCCCAGCTCATAGTATTAGCCAATGAGTTTCTTTCAGTTGAGAGGCAGAGTTAGAGCATTTCTGTTCTTTGAGATGATCCTCTTTCTTGGAGGGATTGGCTTCAGTTACATTGTGTCCCTTTAAGTTTTATTCATTTGCTTGTTTTCATTCATTTATTGGGTCCTGCTGTTTGTCAGGCCTTATGTGAGGCAAAATCTTTAGAGCAGCAAGCAAGATAGATTCCTGATGATGGCGAAGTGTACACCCAAGAAAGCCTCTTCTTTTTTATTTTTTAAAAGTTTTGTTAAGTGAAAAGCAGGTAGACAGAGAGACAGACTCCCGTATGAGCTCTGAATGGGAATCCACCTGGTAAACCCCTTACTGGACGATGCTCTGCCCATCTGGGGCTATTGCTCCATTGCTCAGCAACTGGGCTATTTCAGGACCTGAGGCGAGGCCATGGTGCCATCCTCAGTACCTGGGGCCAACTTGGTCCAATTGAGCCATGGCTGCAGGAGGGGAAGAGAGAGACAGAGAGAGAGAGAAGGGAGATGAGGAAGGGTAGAGAAGCAGATGGCTGCTTCTCCTGTGTGCCCTTACTGGAAATCGACTCAGGACTTCCATATGCTGGGTTGATGCTCTACCACTGGCCAGGGCTATGAAAGCCTCTTCAAAAGGCAGTTTTATAGGCCTGACCTGTGGTGGCACAGTGGATAAAGCGTCGACCTGGGAACACTGAGGTCGCGAGTTCAAAACCCTGCACTGGTCTGGTCAAGGCACATATGGGAGTTGATGCTTCCAGCTCCTCTCTCTCTCTCTCTCTCTCTGTGTGTGTGTGTCTCCTCTCTAAAATGAATAAAATAAAAATTAAACAAAAAACTTTAAAAAAAGGCAGTTTTATTAACACAAGAACTCAATATTGACACTATAATGTCTGTAGCTTTTGTACAAATGGAAATTTTTCTTTGTTTGAGTCATGTACTATAGAAGAAGCGGAGGTTTTCAGGACCTTTGTTTATAAATTCCCCCAAATACTACTTCAATGTGGGGCTACACAGGACATTTAGGTGACACAAGCTAGATCTTATCCTTGTTACTCATTGTTTAACATGTGCAACACTTGGAAGAGCTTAAGTAGAGTAGCCTGCATGAAGAGAAATAGCTCTTCAGATATCTTTTTCTAAAAGCAGAGATGGCTACTTTTGACCTAAGATAATATCATGACTCCTAAGCATTCGCATACTTTAGAAAGGCTTGACTTGCTGCTAAAGTGTTTCCCAAAAGATAAAAGTAACTCAAGGACAAACACCCAAGCAAGGGCCTGGAATCTTGTCGGTGTTTAGCAAGTGCTGTGGCCCAGTATCTGAAGTCAACCAGAATCTTAATTAGAATCCAAAGCTTAAGTTAAAAAACAAAACTGGCTTTTCTCCCTCTTGGTAAATCTCTAGAACAGGGGTCCCCAAACTTTTCACACAGGGGACCAGTTCACTGTCCCTCAGACCATTGGAGGGCCAGACTATAAAAAACTATGAACAAATCCCTATGCACACTGCACATATCTTATTTTAAAGTAAAAAACCAAAACGGGAACAAATACAATATTTAAAATAAAGAACAAGTAAATTTAAATCAACAAACTGACTAGTATTTCAATGGGAACTATGGGTGCAGATGCATCCTGTGCTCTTCTTACTGACCACCAATGAAAGAGGTGCCCCTTCTGGAAGAGCGGAGGGGTCAGATAAATGACCTCAGGGGGCCACATGCAGCCCCTCCCCCAGGCCGTAGTTTGGGGACCCCTGTTCTAAAATGATTCATTTCCTTTTCTGTAAAGTGTGAATACTAATCCTTACCTTGTGGGGTTATTAGGGTCTAAATAAGATACGAGGAGAAAGTTCTTCATAAACAATAAAGTTCTATTCAAATAGAAAGTTTATCATAAAAAAAAAACAATTAAACCAAACCTGAAGTCTTGATAAACTCTTATGTATTGTGTTCTTGATGAATAGTGATCTATTTAAAAAAAATAATAAACCTAATACAGAGGTAGGCAAAAGTAGGTTTACAGTTGTGAGTATACAAAATATAGTTTCTTCTCATATTACACTGGGGAACACAATTTTTGTTGCATCCACAAAAACACTTGTTCTTACCTAATTTGAGTTTGCTGATCTCAAATCTGACATTAGTTTTTGTTTGTATGCTACAGTTTTTTTTGAAATTCAGGATTTTATGTTTTCATTTTATTGTAAAATTTTCAACATTTAGTTTAACATAATGAACTAGAATGTGTTCTTGGGCATCATCTTTGTGAAAATATAATAATTTATATAATGCAGTAAATACACTAAAAGATATTATTGCATCAGATTTTGTCTATAATTTTAAAATAGAACATATTAAAACACTTATATTAATCATAAAATTAGCGCAAAACTTATTTAAATTCTATTCAGGCAAAAATTTGCATTTGTAGCTCTTGCGTTTGTGTACTTGTTGAGGACAATCTCGTTTGATGCTCCAGCAATAGTCTGCCATCATATTTTTGTCCCATCGCCTCTGATAACACTCTTCCATTGTCTTCAGATCTTCATGAAAGCATTCTCCCTGCTCATCACTAACAACTCCAAGATTTTCAGGAAACTTATCAAGGTGACTGTTCAGGAAGTGAATCTTTTTTTAAAATTAATTTTAATGGGGTGACATTAATAAATCAGGGTACATATGTTCAAAGAAAACATCTTCAGGTTATCTTATCATTCAATTATGTTGCTTACTCATCACTCAAAGTTAAATTGTCCTCTGTCACCTTCTATCTGGTTTTCTTTGTGCCCCTCCCCACCCACCAATCCCACCCTCTCTTCCCTCCCCCCACCCCATAACCACCACACTCTTGTCCATGTCTCATATTCTCACTTTCTTATTTTAACAGGGACAGAGAGAGAATCAGAGAGAGGGATAGACAGGGACAGACAGACAGGAATGGAGAGAGGTGAGAAGCATTAATCACTAGTTTCTCGCTGCCATCGCAACACCCCAGTTGCTCATTGATTGCCCTCTCACATGTGCCCTGACCGTGGGCCTTCAGCAGACCGAGCAACCCCCGCTGGAGCCAGCGACCTTGGGTCCAAGCTGGTGAGCCTCTGCTCAAGCCAGATGGCCCCACACTCAAGCCAGCAAGCTCGGGGTATCAAACCTGGATCTTCCGAATCCCAGCCCAACGCTCCATCCACTGTGCCACCACCTGGTCAGGCTCATAGTCTCACTTTTATGTCCCACCTATGTATGAAATAATGCTGTTCTCAGCTTTTTCTGTTTTACTTATTTCACTCCGTATAATGTTATCAAGGTCCATCCATTTTGTTGTAAATGATCCGATATCATCATTTCTTATGGCTGAGTAGTATTCCATAGTATATTTGTACCAAAGCTTTTTAATCCACTCGTCTTCTGACAGACACTTGGGGTGTTTCCAGATCTTCACTATTGTGAACAATGTTGCCACGAACATGGGGGCGCATTTCTTCTTTTTGAACAGTGCTATGGTGTTCTTAGGGTATATTCCTAAAAGTTGGATAGCTGGGTCAAAAGGTAGTTCGATTTTTAATTTTTTAAGGAATCTCCATACTGTTTTCCACAGTGGCTGCACCAGTCTGCATTCCCACCAGCAGTGCAGGAGGGTTCCCTTTTCTCCACATCATCGCCAGCACTTGTTCTGTGTTGTTTTGCTGATGAGTGCCATTCTGACTGGTGTGAGGTGATATCTCATTGTGGTTTTAATTTGCATTTCTCTAATGATTAGTGATGTTGAGCATTTTTTCATATGCCTATTGGCCGTCTGTATGTCCTCTCTGGAGAAATTTCTATTCATTTCGTTTGCCCATTTTTTGATTGGATTGTTTGTCTTCCTGGTGTTGTTTTATAAGTTCTTTATAAATTTTGGTTATTAACCCCTTATCAGACGTGTTGTCGAATATGTTCTCCCATTGTGTGGTTTGTCTTTTTATTCTGTTCTTATTGTCTTTAGCTGTGCAAAAACTTTTTAGTTTGATATAGTCCCATTTGTTTATCTTGACTTTTATTACATTTGCCGGTGGAGATAAATTGGCAAATATATTGCTGCTACACATGTCAGAGAGCTTGCTGCCTATGTTTTCTTCTAAGATGCTTATGGTTTCACAGCTTACATTTAAGTCTTTTATCCATTTTGAGTTTATTTTTGTGAATGGTGTAAGTTGATGGTCTAGTTTCATTTTATGCAGATAGATGTCCAATATTCCCATCACCATTTGTTAAAGAGGCTGTCTTTACTCCATTGTATGTTCATTCCTCCTTTGTCAAATATCAGTTGTTCATTAAGATGTGGGTTTATTTCTGGGTTCTCTGTTCTGTTCCATTGATCTATGTGCCTGTTCTTATGCCAGTACCAAACTGTCTTGAATACAATTGCCTTGTAGTAAACCTTGATATCCAGAAGAGTGATACCTCCTGCTTTACTTTTTCTTTTTAAGATTGCTGAGGCTATTCGTGTTCTTTTTTGGTTCCATATAAATTTTTGGAATATATGTTCTATATCTTTGAAGTATGTCATTGGAATTTTAATTGGCATTGCGTTGAATTTATAAATTGCTTTGGGAAATACAGACATTTTAATGATGTTTATTCTTCCTAGCCATGAGCACGGTATGTGCTTCCACTTGTTTGTATCTTCCTTGATTTCTTTTATCAATGTTTTATAATTTTCCGAGTACAAGTCCTTAACCTCCTTGGTTAAATTTACTCCTAGGTACTTTATTTTTTTGGCTGCAATAGTGAAGGGGATTGTTTCCTTAATTTCTTTTGGTGACAGTTCATTGTTGGTATATAAAAATGCCTCTGATTTCTGAATATTAATTTTATATCCTGCCACCTTGCTGAATTCATTTATCAGGTCCAGTAGTTTTTTGACTGAGACTTTAGGGTTTTCAATATACAATATCATATCATCTGCAAATAATGACAGTTTTATTTCTTCTTTTCCAATTTGGATGCCTTTTATTTCTTCTTCTTGTCTGATTGCTGTAGCTAGGACTTCCAGAACTATGTTGAATAAGAGTGGTTAAAGGGGACACCCCTGCCTTGTTCCTGATCTTAAGGGGATTGCTTTTAATTTTTGCCCATTTAGTATGATGTTTGCTGTGGGTTTGTCGTAGATGGCCTTTATTATGTTAAGGAATGTTCCCTGTATTCCCACTTTACTGAGAGTTTTGAGCATGAATGGGTGCTGGATTTTATCAAATGCCTTTTCTGCATCTATTGAAATTATCATGTGATTTTTGTCCTTCCTTTTGTTTATGTGATGAATCACATTGATTGATTTGTGAATATTGAACCAGCCTTGCCTCTCCAGAATAAATCCCACTTGATCATGGTGTATGATTTTTTTCATATATTGCTGGATCCGGTTGGCTAATATTTTGTTGAGAATTTTAACGTCTAAATTCATCAGGGATATAGGCCTATAATTTTCTTTCTTTGTGTTGTCTTTGCCCAGTTTTGGGATCAGAATTATGCTCGCCTAATAAAAGGAGTTTGGACGTCTTCCTTCCTCTTGAATTTTTTGAAATAGCTTGAGGAGGATAGGAGTTAGTTCTTCTTTGAATTTTTGGTAGAATTTACTTGTGAAGCCATCAGGCCCAGGACTTTTCTTTTTTGGGAGTTTTTTGATAACCGTTTCGATCTCATTTGTTGTTATTGGTCTGTTTAGGTGTTCTGATTCTTCCAGGTTGATTTTTGGAAGATTATATGATTCAAGAAATTTGTCCATTTCACCTAGGTTTCCTAATTTTTTGGCATAGAGTTCTTCATAGTATTTTCTTACAATACTTTGTATTTCTGTTGTGTCAGTTGTTATTTCTCCACTCTCATTTCTAATTTTATTTATTTGAGTCCTGTCTCTTTTGGTGAGTCTAGTTAAAGATTCATCAATCTAGTTTACCTTTCCAAAGAACCAGCTCCTGGTTTCATTGATCCTCTGTATTGGTTCCTTAGCCAGGTGGGGCTTCTGGCCTGCACTCAGCTGTGAGCCTCCGCTCATCCGGGGCTCTAGCCCTGCCCCCGCGTTCAGAGCCAACTCACGCTCACAGGATGGCAAACCGCGGTTTCTCGTGCTGGCCGGGGCTGCTGGTGTGTGCTCAGCCCTGAGCCTCTTCCTGTCCCTGGTCATAGCCCTGCCCCCATGGTCAGGGCCGGCTTGTGCATGGTCCGGGGTCACAGAGCAGATCTCTACCCATTCCTCACCTCCCGCTTTCCCCCCCCCCCCCCGCTGGGCTAGACTGAGCTCACACCGGCTAGGCCTCCGCCCCCACTGACAGAACCACATTTCAGCATCCCGCTGCCACCGTCCCTCCAGCCAGCCCCCAGCAGTGTGGGTGGGTGCACTGCAGCTCAGACCCTAACATTCCATACTGTAGACCTGGGGGCTCCCTCCCTCTAAGCAGCTCTGCTCTAAGTGCCGCAGGAGAGCTTGTTTGGCTGGTGTCCTGTCTCCCTTTACTGGAATTGCTAGTTCCGGGGAAATGTTCGTTTTTTATTAGGGAAGTGACTTAGCCCAGGGGTTAGGGTGGCTGTCCCTCAGAGTGTTTCTCCCTGTGCCTTCAGTCACACTCTCTTCCCGCTGCTCTGGTCCTCTCCTCTGTCCCCGTTCCCGGGAGCCCCGGGTGTGTGGTTGTGAGAGAGGTTTTCTGCACTGTCCCTTTAAGAAGAATCTTGGGTCTGAGAAAACTGTCTCTTTCTCACAAACAGTATTCTCACTTGTTTCACAGCTCAATACTGTCCAAACACCTCTTCTAGGCTCTGGGACTGCAGGCTGGGGCTGTGTCCTGGGACCCAGGTCCCTCCCTCTCCGCCAAACTCTCCTCCTGCCAGTAGGGTCTCACCCGGCTACCATTTGCTCCGGGGAGCTAGGCAGCCCTCTTCACGTTTTTGCTTTTCCTACCAGTCTCAATGTGGCTTCTTCAGTGTTCATTTGGTTTATTCAGATGATGGTTCTTAAAATTAAGTTATAATCCACTTTGGTTCTGGGAGTTGGAAGTTGGTACGTCCGCCTACTCCATCGCCATCTTGTTGTCTCCCAGGAAGTGAATCCTAATGCTCATGTTACATCCAATGTTGCGGAAAGCCAACAGCATTTTTTGAACCAGAATTTCATAGTTTTCTGCTTTTTTGTTGCCAAGGAAGTCCTTTGTAACTGCCACAAAAGACTTCCATGCTGCTTTCTCCTTCTTATTCATCTTCCTGGCAAATTCTTCATCACGTATGACGGTTCAAATTAGAGATACATTGAATATACCTGTTTTTATCTTCTCGAAAGACAAGGCAGGAAAAGCAAAAATAATATGTTAAAATCATTCACTTTCTCTATTCAAAGCCTAAAAAAACTGCTTCATTAACCCAAGTTTGATGTGAAGTGGTGGAAAAATGATCCTGTCTTGATTAACTACAGGTTCATTCACAATATTTTGCATCCCTACTTCCAAAGCTTCACGTTTTGGGTACTTCTTCTGTGTCCAGTGTTTCTTCCGAGCTCAGCTGTTCCACAAACACAGAAAACAAGGATACTTTGTGAAACCTCTCTGTTGTCCTAGGAGGAAATTTACCATTTTAAGCTCCATACAAATGATCCAGTTATGTTCCTCATACTTCAGAAAGTCAAGAATAATTTTTATGTCATTATAATCTTCTCACAGAGGAGTTGAATAACCAATTGGAACCACTGCATAAACATTACCGTTGTGTAGGAGAACACATTTCAGACTCTGTTTAGAGCTGTCAAGAAATAGCCGTGTATTAAAAAGCTGTGGTACATATATACAATGGAATACTATGGAACCATGAAAAAGAAGGAAATCTTACCTTTTGTGACAACATGGAGGAACCTGGAAACTATTTTGTTAAGTGAAATAAGCCAGGCAGAAGAAGAAAAATATCTTATGACCTCACTCATTTGAGGAATCCAATGAACAAGGTGAACTAAGAAACAGAATTGAGACAGAAGAGACATCAAAGGGACCAGAGGAAAAGAGGACAGAGGGAAAGGGGATGATAGGATGGAATAAACCTGAAGGGAAGGGAGGAGGGAGTTATAGGGAGGGGAACAAGGGAGATGTTGAAGGGAATACGGGGAGGGGGATGCATTCGGGGCAACACTAGAATCTATATAAACATAATAAATTAACATCAATAAAAAAAAATAGCCACTATTCTGTTGGACTGTAAGTGGTAACACCTAGCTGGCTAAGAAGACTACTGATATTGTGACAGTAAATAAAGTGTTTGTCTTCAGAAAAAAAGCCCACAAAAATTTGTTCACGCTTCCTGAGATGGGATACTTTAGCTGACCAGCAAAGTATATTTTTTTCTTGAAGCCTGGAGGTTAATAACTCAGCTGCTTTCTTTGATGGGCCCAAATCTTTTACTAAGTCATTCAATTTGGGTTGGCTAAACTGCTGAGGGGTTAATGACTGCTTGGCATCAGAAGAAGACCCTTCAGATTCTACAACCATTTCCTCATGCATCTTATCAAAATACACTTGATCACCATGTTCACTTTCTTCGTCCTTAGAAGAAATAAAACCATTGAAAACTGGAACTGGGAGTGTTTCAGAATGTGGGATAGGTCGTATTGCTGAAGGAATATTAGGATATGTGATCATATGCCAGTTTTTCTTGCCGATGCCCTTTGTATGGATCAGACAGAAATAACAATCACTGCTGTGATCCTTAGGTTCACGTCAAACCACGGGAATACCAAAAGGCATTCCTTTGCGTTTCCTTTTGTCCAGTCATGAAGCATTTCTTCACAATTATGACACCCAATATGAGGAGCCCAATTCTTGTCTTGATCGCCAAGGGGAACTTGGAAATAGGCAACATATGCACGTGTCACTAATGATGAAATATTGAGCCTTTGGTGTTGAAGTGTGTAACAGCCACATATATAACAGGAGGTGTCTGTCAGGACTATTCTTACATTTACGCCTACTCAAAGAAGCCATGATTCAATCTTAAAACAAAATAAGAGGGTGTTTTTATCAGATAATAATTTTTTACATTTAAAAACAACTACAATTATGTAAAAGTGATGTTTGTAAAACATTAATTGCTTTGTGGTTATGTTCAATCCAAGAGTCATTGCCCTTTAACTCCAATTTAAAAACCAATGCATGCCTTTAACTGTAAGAAGAAGAAATTAAAATTGCACAAAAACTAGAGCATGCACCAAAAAGCAGATTCCAGATTTGGAATCAGCACTGCAGACATATATAGAAAATGTTCTAAAACCTCATGCAACAGAAAATGAAAAAAAAATTGTTCCCCAGTGTTATTTATTAATATTGGATTATTTATTTGTCCTACAAATGTAAACCTACTTTCCCCACCCCTATATTTACTGCTTTGAATCTCTCGATTAAAACTATTGAAGATCTTTTTGTTAAAAATTTTCTTCCTGTGGGAAATAATTTATACCTGTATTTTTTTGAGGAAAATAGTGGACGGCAAAGGAGGTCCAACATTTTGAACAGAGTTAATTCTAGATTTTCTGTATTGAAAATCATAGAAAATTTGTCTCTGATGTTTATACAGCTTTGCTCATGCTGCTGTATGTGCAGTGTGGCGCCAGGGAGTGTGTTCAAAACAAGTTGACTCAGTTTTCAGGTGTCAGCCCAATGTTTAAGCCATTTGTCCCCTCACTTCATTTTGGTGTTTATTATTATTATTATTGTTATTATTAAATTGAACCATGCAAAATTGCTGATATCCAATCACTTTTGACCTATAAAGTGGCAATTTCATAGTCAGCTTAGTGTAATTGCATTTTGTTTATTGAATGGGCATTCATTTGTTCACCTGCTTAGCCTGATGTAGACATCTGGAAGGTGGGGATTGTATCTGATAGCTCAACTGAAGTCCAGAAGTCTGCACTTAGCCAGTGTAAAATATGAAGTATACATGTGAAATGTCTTTTATGTGAGCTGTAGCCACTATTACTGATCCTCTCTGTGGAGACAATGCAGTGGAAATTCTGGGTACTGAGTAGGTGGGACCACCCAAGGAGTGGATAGCTGGCAACTATATTGCCCTGGGTGTGGCATTGTGTGAACTACCTCCTCATTCCTTAGTCTCACTTCCCTCCCTCATGACCTCACTTCCTCCCTCATGACCTAACTTCCCTCTGCTATTGTCACTGCTGGAAAGTTACTGCTGCTTTTGCCTGCAGCTTACCCATTTGAGGGATTTAGAGTATCCTACCGCACTGTTTTCCAAGCCCTTTCTATGGCTTTCCATCATCACCCTGTATGCTATACTGTATTATGTATATGACATATACATATACATATTGAAATATGCACATAGATATAAGATATTATAAATATATGTATGTCTTACGTATATATTACCAGGCCAATTCCCAGATGCGAGAAGTTGTCCATCATGTCATTTTTTGGAATGAGAGTCTAATTAAACTTGTAGAAACTTTTATGCTTCATGGGAGAGGTAAAAATGCCAGCTCAACCTTTAAGCTTCTTATCCCTCTTAAGCAGCAGTAGCCTGTATCGGTTTATGTCAGGATTTGTTTTCCTATTCCTGTTTTTCAGAGGCCATAACCTCGCAGAGGAGCCCCAAGATGGGGCTATGGCTTCAGTAACAAAGTTCTGAAACCCATATAATTAATTCTAGGTGGTAGTGGCTGCTTTCAGTTGCTGTGGAATATCTTAGAATGACCATGAATATCACCAGCAATCTGCTGCTATACGCATGGATATAGCCAGGTGAGGTTATTTCTCTTTATGTCTGCTTCTTATCCCTAAAATGACTTTTTTATCTTATTCTGCCTCTAAGTTGAGATTTAAGTTTATAAAAGATCCTATGTAAAGCCACCTAACTGAGTATAAACTAGTAGAATCAGTATCTTAAGAATAGGTTTTGATCAAAAGTTTTGAAATGTTTTGAAAAGAGGCATAGCACCACCTCTAACTCAATTTCAAAATTTCGTATGGAACTTGTATATTTATTTCTATTAGAATTAAGAAAACTAAACCCCATTTACCTGCCTTAAGATTCAGGTAACCTTTTTAACTGTGGCTTTTCTAGTGGCCCATTGCTTTCAATGCACAGACAGTCACAGATGTTTTCTAGGGGGAAGAGGGAGATAGTTGCTGCTCCTTACAGAGCTCCATCCTTATCCAACCAGACCGAGTCATATCTGAAACCCTGCTAATCAGGCAGGAACAAGAGGCATGAATATCAAGACTTCCTTATTCCAGGTAACTTCAGAATGGGTTCAGAGTGTTGCTCCAAAGGAAAACTCTGGGAATTCACCTGCCTTCTGTTTTCCCTGCGTTTTGAGGCACAGAGGGTCTCGAGGGAGGGTTTTGATGGGTTTTGGCCTGCTGTCTGCTGATGGGAGTGCTGACTCAAGTAAAATGCGGCAATCATAGGGAATTTCTCTTCAAGAATGCAGAGACGTGTCTCATGGAGTCCAGGAGTGTAGGAAAAGCAAGGCACAAAGTCTCAGTGATTTATCTCAGCTTCTGACCCATTTTATATCCTTGAGTAAATCACTTAACCCCTCTGTGCCCATGCTTTCGACTGTAAAATGAAAAAAAGGACCCCATTTCCTAGACCTCACTAGAAGGGATATTATATATTTGACAAAGAGAAGGAATTAATAGCTTTGGACACTAAAGGCAGTTCAGAAGGAGAGTTGCAACAATATTGAGATGACATTATTATTGAAATGCACAAATGAACATTCAAGGCAAATATATATTGAAATAGGTTAAATCCTTCAAGTTTAAAAAACATTTTTGAGAGGCTACTATATTCTAGACACTTTCCACTTTACTCTTACATGGCTATTTAATCCTCTCAATAGTGCTGGGTGGCAATTGGTTATTGTCTTGTTTATGATTTTACAAATAAGGAAACTGAGGCTCAGAAAAGTGAATCAATTTGCTTCGAGTCACACAGCAGGTAAGTAGCAGAGCCCATGTTCAAGTCTTCTTCTTCTGCTGGGTCCAGCCTTCTTCTCATGATATATCACCTGCCTTTGATATGCTAGTAAAAGACAATAGAACTTCTCTTTCTTAAATAAATCCAATTTCTGAGAAAATTGGCCAAGTCAAGTACCTATATTTAGTTTCTAAATTGTATCTGTTTCCATATTTGCTTCATTCTTAATTGGATTCAACTATTTCTCTTTAATGTATAGATGGTCATGTTGTTTCAACCTTATTGTTTCCATTACATGCATTTGTTATTTGTTAGTGTTTTCACTGGTACTTTTAGCATCTGTTAACAAAACTCTTCAGAGGCAAATATGTGCAATATTATTATTCTTTTAAAAAATATCTAACTTCTGCCTGACCTGTGATGGTGCAGTGGATAAAGCGTCGACCTGGGAACACTGAGGTCGCCAGTTCAAAACCCTGCACTGTTCTGATCAAGGCACATATGGGAGTTGATGCTCCCAGCTCCTCCCCCCTTTCTCTCTTTCTCTCTCTCTCTCTCTCTCTCTCTCTCTCTCTCTCTCTCTCTCTGTGTGTGTGTGTGTGTGTGTGTGTCTCCTCTCTAAAATGAATAAAATAAAAAGAAGTTTTAAAAAAATATCTAACTTCTGGTGAATAGTCTAGAAGCATTGTTATGCCTGTTTTTGTCATTCATAAGTTTTAGGATAAGGAATTTTTCAAGCTAACGGATAGCCTGCTAATGGCCAACCTCTGGTTGCACACACTGTTAAATCCTCATGGCAGTCTTGTTGCGATCATACTCCTGCACAAACTCGTAAAAGCTGTTGTTTCACCAAACATGCCCTCCCTTTACCATGAGTTAGACGTCATGGTTTTGAAATCTCGTCTGAAAGGATGAAAAGCTGAGCAAACACTTGCTTTGCCTTTCAGCTTCATAAGCAGCTATGGTGTTGCCAACCCCTCCTCCCTCAGGCTCCTGTCTGAACAGTTCAGACTGACTGGAACACATTTACTGAATGCCCGTTACTGGCACGCATTAGTCAAATGCAATTGATTATTAGAATATACCACCGGCTCAGGCGAGAAATATTGGGCTCTTTAATTGATGCTGCTGCTTTAGAGGACAGAGTATAAATCATTGAATACCAAGTCCAATAATTTTTTCACGGTATATTCAATATAGCCAGACAAGAGAAGGATGGTTGATAGTTCAGACTAGGCATAGGGAGAGTCCTAAGATCCCTTTCCAAAATCCATCCTATTTTCATTTTGTCTTGAAATATTGTTTCTTACTGAAACCTTGATTCAGAGGGATGCTACTATGTACATGCATACATGTGCACTTAAGATTACAATGAAATTGTAAGAGAATTTATTAAAGAATATTTTGGAAGCCGAAACATCTCAACTCTCACATTCATTGCAACCTTGGCATAGTCTTGAGGCTGTATTTTGTAGAAAATATCAGAACAGCTCCAAGTTTTTTCTCCTTGGCCCTTCAGATACTATCCTCTCTTTCCTAATCTAACAATAACATATAATCATTTAGCACAAGCTAAAGATATAGATGAACTCAATGATTTCAATAAAGATTTCCTCATTTGGCTCATTGAGTTTTTTAAAAGGAGTTTAAAGTCCAGTTCAATCCCCACATAATGAGCTGCTCCCTGCTCCAGCCGAGCCTTGCTCCTCCAGGCCTCCTTTTTCACCTCACATGTCCTGGTCTGACCTCTCACATGAAAGACCTCTCCCTTCTGCCCTCACTGCTTGCACCCTGGAAAGCACCCAGCCAGGCACTCCTCTGATGTTCTTTCTTCACTACCGCTCTCTAACCCCTGGAGAGTGTTAGATATGAGGGATGTTCTGTCTGGAGAGAGCAGTGAATCTCCTAACAGTTGAAAAGATGGTGCTATGTGATTCCATACGTGCTAAGAGTCCACAATATGAATAGATCCTCATTATTTTTTCTCTCTCTAAGATGATTCCTAAAAATAGAGGCAAATAGACTCGAAGAAACTTTGTCTGTGACCCTTCTGTGACTCAGCCAGCATTACTAATTTGCTGTGGGAGTCAGGCTTTGAATTTGTTAGAACAATTTATTAAAGTCGGCGCTCTTTGCATTAGAAATTTGCACTTCAGTGAATTAATTCTACACCCACCTTGTGTGGAAAACAAAGCCTAAGGTTCGAGAGGCATAACAGTCAGAGCTGGGGAAGCCATGCTGCGGCTGCTTCTCCTCCATCGTTCTTGGCTAGGTCCTTCCACCCAACCTCCTTGTCTATTGGCAAGGTTTTCTCCCCCAGTCATTTTCTTTTCTCTTTGTCCCACTTACCTACAAAGTGATGCCAAGTGGTTGCTGAGGGACTCATTCACATTTCCACCTTTTCTCTTACCTCACACGAGGCTGTATCCAAAAGAATTCTGTGTGCACTTACAGTGGGAGTCCTATTTCTAGTCTGTTCATTTTCAGGAAGGATCAAAACTACAGCCAGGGAACATGGCGACTTTCCAGATTGCAGTATGATTATCCCTTGGTTGACATCCAAGCTTGCATTACCTGGCTGAGAGATCTTACATATTACATTCCCCTCTAAAATAAAAAAGTCAAATATCTTACCAATAAACAAGTAAGGGCCACTCACTAGCTAGAAAAATTGGCAGACTCTGTGTGCAGGTAATTCACAAAAGAAGAACTATAAAAGGGCCAATAAATATGTAAATATTACTAGTGGTCAGAAAACCATGAATGAAAACAACAATTAAATATGCTATCTTTACCCATCAGATTGGCAAAAATGAAAATTGATAAATATCACATGTTGCGGAGGCTGTGGAGAAACACATATTATCATACACTGTTGGTGGGGGTGCAAATATGAATCATTTTGCAGCTGACTTGGCAGTATCTATAAAAATTTTTTAAAAATACACAACATTTGGGGCAAACATTTCCAGGTCTAGATATTTATTCTTCAAAATACTATCATGTGTTCACAAAGATATATGTGTCAGAGTTTTCAGTATTGTTTGAAATGGAAAATCATTGGGAAAACCCTAAATGTCCACCAGTAGAAGACTGGTTAAATACATTATAATTAATCTCTATCTTGAAATACTATGGAGCTGTTTGAAAAGCTAAGGGAGATCCGTACGTAATGATATAGAATAATCACTAAGCCATATTGTTAATTCAAAAATAAGGAGCTGCAAGGCAATATATATTGATATAATTCCATTTATTTATTTTTAAATAAGCCATTTAAAAATAAAGCCATACATCCATATAGATACTTAGATGTTAGTAAATGCACAAAGTCCTGAGATCACACACACACACACACCCACATACACCCACTAACAGCAGAGAGGGGAGGGTCACTGTTGTGAGGAGATGAACTGGAACTATTACTTTTGCCTCTGAATACTTCTGATGTTTTGATTTTTATAAGAGTGTTTTATTTGTGTAGTTCATTAAACATATATAAAAATAGGAAAGTTCCAACTAAGTTTTCTGGAAAAAGCAGACTGAATTGCTTCCCAAAGAGATTGCTCAGGAAACCGAAGGTGGGTGTAACGGAAGTTTTGCCTCTTTTATTTTGGTGGTGGTTGGTCTATTTATACAATGGAGCAGGAGAGATGTTTTTTTCCATATACTTTTTGGTAAACATACCTGCAGAGCGAGCAGATAAAGCAGGTTTTATACATGACTAGCCAAGGCAGCCACTGACCAGTAGATTAAAGAGAACAGGGGACTGTCATAGCCCCTGGATGGTTGGTATCAGAGAGTCCATTGTTAAAGATAGGTAAATAAATTATTACTCAGGTCCTGCTATACACATCCCTCCCTGCTGCCTCCAGAGCTTGGGTAGATTTAGAGGTCAAGGAAGCTTAGGGAGGCCCAGGGGTCAGGGCTATGATTAATTTTATTAGGGCTCACACTCTATAAAGTGCTTCTCTGGGTCCTAACCACTAAACCTGACATTGCATTATCCTTGTATACCAGGTATTGTATAGTAGTTGATCATATGTCATCCTCCTTCTTTACAATACTATCTGCTTCAGAGCAGGAGTCGTGTCTTGTTCATCTCTGTATCCCCAGCACCAGCACAGTGCCTGAGACACCGCTGATGCTCAGGAAATGACTGTTGAATGAATGATATAGTCAAAATCCCAAACAACATATTTATAAAGGAACTTTTGAAATCTGTGCTTCAATATAAGGGTAAGACCCAGAAGCACAGCATTAAAAAACTGGTACAGTTAAATCTTAGCTATATGGCCAACTGGTTCAGAGTTTTGGCTTTGGAGTGAACAGCCTATGTTCAAATTGTGACATCTTCACTTACTAGCTGGTGACTTGAGCAAGTCCCTTAATCTCCCTGTGTCTCAATTTCCTTGTCCATAAAATTGAGATGCCAAAATTATCTGCCTTATAAATTGGTTGTGAGGATTCAGTGAAATAATTAATACAAAGCTTTAATATTCCTTGTTTATCACTAGCAATTATTTTCTAGAACCTCTAAGACATGAGTCATTTTAGTTGTTCAAATTTCCTGAATACCTTCTTTAAACACCATGTTTCTTAACTAATTTTGAAATATGTCTTTTAAAAATAGATTCTCTTTCCTAAGACAATATAATGAGCATCTTAATCTTTAGCTCTGGCATATTATTATGAACAGTCATCATTGTGCTATGCATAACCCAAGCTTGTAGGGTGTGTTCAGTTGTCATGTTCCTCAGCTCCTTGGCTTTTCAAAGTCTTCTGTCTGACTTTCCCCAATGGTCAACGGCCAACTTTTACTGTAGCAGTCTTAGCAGTCTTCTTTTGGTACCTTCTCTTACCTTTATCATTTTCTTTCCTAATATGCTGTCCTTTTGGTAATCAGACAACCACGCAAATTTTAATTGTGTATAAATAAAAGTGAAATGATGAGGCTCTTAATGAGATCTCTAATGAATAATGTGAAAGATATTTGCAGTTTCTGTATTGATTGAATTATCTCCTATTTGACATCCATATTCCATGTATATAAGACATATGAAGTCTTACAGTACACAAAGAAGACTCATTCTATTTTCTGTTCCACGGTTTAAATTGAAATTCAACATATTGCCCTTGGACTGGGCTAGAACTATTAGCACTTCCTCTAAACAGAAGCAGCAGCCTGTGCTAGTGAGTTCAAGTCCTCAGTCAGCTACTTAATTATTTTTTCTCTACCAAGGAAAATAAGACTGACTCTCAATTGTCAGTAGGATTTAAATGAGATAATATAGTTTAATATAAGTGAAAGTGCTTTGTTATAAAGTGCTAAAATTTTATCATTAGCATTAGTATTACTTCAACACATATTTGCAGTTTTTTTAATTTTTAAATTTTATTTAGGAAATTAACTTTAACAGGGTGACATTGATCAATGACAGTACATAGGTTTCAGGTAAACATTTCTATAGCATTTGAACTGTTGATTATATTGTGTACCCCTCACCCAAAGTTATATCATTTTTCATCACCTTATATTTGTGCTTCTTTGCACATCCCCCTCCCCCTGGTAACCACTTCATGTTTTTATCTACGTCCATGAGTCTCAATTTTGTGTCCCACCTATCTATGGAGTCATACAGTTCTTAGTTTTTTTTTATTTACTTATTTCACTCAGTATAATGTTATCCAGGTCCATTTATGCTGTCGTAAATGGCACTATGTCATCATTTCTTAGGGCTGAGTAATATTGCATTGTATATACAGTGTGTCCGTAAAGTCATGTTGCACTTTTTCATGGTGACTGGTCAAAAATGCACCATGACTTTGCGGACACACTGTATGCACCACATCTTCTTTATCCAATCCTCTATCGAGAAACACTTTGGTTGTTTCCATGTCTTGGCCACTGTGAACAATGGTGCAATGAAGATGAGGTGCATGTGTCTTTACATACTAATGTTTTTGAGTTTTGGGGGTAGATACCCAGTAGAGGGATTGCTGGGTCATATGGTAGTTCTATTCTTAATTTTTTGAGGAACTATCATACTTTCTTCCATAATGGTTGTACTAATTTGCATTCCCACCAGCAATGAATAAGGGTTTCTATTTCTCCACAGCCTCTCCAACCCCTGTCTTGTTGATAATAGCCAATCTAACAGGTGTGAGGTGGTATCTCATTGTAGTTTTGATTTGCATTTCTCAAATAGCTAGCGAAGAGGAGCATCTTTTCATATATTGGTTGGCCATTTTTAAATTACTGTACTACCTTGAATTTGGATTGTGAGAGAATACCATGCAGGTATTCTTGGAAAAATGAAGTACCTCCATTTAACATACTTTATAAATATCTTATATTTAAATTTATATTTTAAACATTTTAACTGCTTATTAACTGTCGAGAAGCTGCTATCTGCTGAGTTTCAGAGAAAGATGGGGAAATGGATAATGAACAATGTCACGGAGAAGTCCCTTTTCCTAATAGTATTTTTCCAGTAAGCTCTTGTATCTACAGATGGGAAAGTATGAAATACAAATAAGGTGTGTTCATAGCTATTACTAGGGCTATTAATAATTAAGTAGGTCTAGTATTTTTCTCCCAAATTTACATTAAATTTCTCAAATTAAATATATTAAATTTATTTCTAGACCAACCTTCTGCATTGGTGTGCAAAAATTCCATGAGATTCTAAGAGATTATTTAGCTAATGTTCTTTTTCTCAGTTTTGAATTTGTGTTAGCTAACACTTTTTCTCTCCCTCATGTTCACTTCCTGATCTCTTTAAACCTCTGTGGATATCCACTTGAAATGAATTCCTCTTTGCAGTCATGTGTCCCTTGGCTAGCTAACCTTGTGGATGGACCCAGTTTTGCCTTCATTATAGATAATGGGCCCTACTTGGGACCTGTTTAACTCTGCTGTTTAATGAAGTACAGAAACTTTATAGAAATGTCTAAGACTACAATTTATGTATCTGAAAGAAGGGGAGGCTTAATTTTAGCCGGAAAGAAGTTCAAAATATACTTTGAGAAGCTGACGGAAGAGGAGGACAGAGGAGGCCATATGATATAAGGGAAGCATATGGAATCTAGAATCTCAAGGTCTGCTTTATATCTTGGCCCTGCAATTTATAACTATGTGAGTCACTTAATATTGTGCAAGTCACTCCATCACTGACCCTTAGTTTTCTCATCAGGAAAACAAGACTATCTGTTTTATCTATATTGTAAAGTTGAGTAAATTTTAAAAAATGTAGTAGGTGAAAATGCTTTACAAATTGTAAGGTGCTGGCAAATGTTACCATCATCATCATCATCATTGTCATCATCATCACTGTAACTGTTAGAAAGACACATGCTAGATCCCATAATTCTGTGGCTCCTGCTACTAAGAGCATCAGGTCATTTTCCTGCTTTTAGTTGTTTTGAGTCAAATTGTTGCTCATGTTGTATCATTAAATTTTAAACTTGTTAACTCTCCATGGACTTGAAAGAATGGAGAGGGGGCAAAGTAGCAGATGGCCAGTACATGATAAGCCCAGGTCCAGGCCAGTTTTAAAGTAGCATGTTTGCCCAGGCCAGTTGGTTCAGCAGTAGAGCATTGGTGTGGAAGGCCTAGGTTCGATTGCCAGTCAGGGCACACAGGAGAAGTGCCTATCTGCTTCTCCACTCCTTCTCTCTCTCTTTCTCTCTCTCTCTCTCTCTCTGCCTCTTTCTCTCTCTCTTATGGCTTAAATGATTTGAGCAATTTGGACCCGGGCGCTGAGGATGGCTCCATGGCCTTGCCTCAGGTACTGAAATAGCTCCATTTGGAGCAAAGGAGCAGCAGTACCAGATCCGCAGAGCATCGCCCCCTAGTGAGCTTGCTGGTGAATTCTGGTCAGGGCCCATGTGTGAGTCTATCTCTGCCTCCCTGCCTCTCACTTAATAATAATAATAATAATAATTAGCATGTTTAATATGTGTGAACAGTATGTTTAATATGTATCAAAAAAGAAGCTAACCAACCTTGAGGACCTTGCAGATATACCTGCTCTGCCAACAGGTAAAAAACTCATACCAGAGATGATGGATAAAGACTCTTAAAAGAAAGACCAGCTTATTGGTCAAACTTATGAAGCAGAAGGAAAGTAGGGCCTGGCATTAAGAAAAAGTCTGCTGAGGACATATGTGGTGAATTTTTTACCCAGAAACTGGTTATACGCTTTGAGGTATTTGGGGGAAAGTGGGTTTTATAAGAAGTCTACTGTAGTTAGCAGTGTCTGAAGCGAAGCCTTATGTCACAGAATCCATGCAAGCATAGCCCTCAGGACCACAGTAAGCCCAACCCAAATTGAACTTTGGGCAGTGTGAAAATGAGATACAAACTATGGAGTTGAAGAAGGCCAGAGTATCTAGTCCTTCCTTAACTTGTATGTAGGTTAGTGAAAAGAACTAACTGTATGAGTCACTTTTGAGTAGAGAAGAGAAATGCTCTACCTGGTCAGTGAAATAATTGGGCTTCTGAGGTTGGGATAGCAACTGTGGAACCAGACCAATTTTTTGTCTTATTGATTAGGCTTCTTCTAGTAACCAAACTGTCAACACAGCATTTTTTTTGACAATAGTGACCTGTGATCACAATGTTTAAATTCTACTATACCCATGTAACTCTACCCCATGACCGGGGAACCAGCAGTGAGCCATTAAAATGTATGAAGCCCTTCCTTGCTGGATGCCTCTGTAACAGCAGTGTCTCCAAGTTGGAAGCCATGAAAATGGTTTGAAATATTTTACCTTCAGATACGAGACGTTAATCTCGTGTTGATCTTGGACTGTAATTTGAATAACCAGCACTTTTGTTGCCCATTTGCAGCAGGGAGGTAAATTGATTAGAAAACCTGTGTTTGCAGTCAATAGTGTTCATGTATTGGAACCTATGCGCCTGTCTCAGATTAATGTTCTCAATGTCAGTACTGAGTTTTCCCAGAAGATATGCTCCTCCTTGAAGGAACTCATCCTAGATCACCTCTGACTTTCTCATGCCATGTTGGGCAGCACTTTCTTATTCATGCTTTATCTAGTTGCAGATCCAAAAACATTCCTCACATGGAAATTCTGTGCTTGAATTTGAGCCATGCCTGCTCCATTCTTACCTTACTCCAGAGATTCTTTTAGAAAATCTGAGATGGCTTGTGTTCAGCTGGTCTACGCCTATGCGCTCTGAAAGGCTTTTTAAAGTCAAGGTTCATTCTGAATGGTCAGTACCTTTGCTGTATCAATTAAAATATTTTGAACATGGTCCCTGTGATATGCCATTAATTTTGTCAGATAAAATACATATGAAACATAAACTTCAGTCTGTGATTTTTAAAAAGGAGAAATTTATTCAGGAAGTTTGACAGCATCTGAAAATCATTTGTATTTTCTTGATTCATCTACTTTCTTGTGAAACTTAAAAGTTATTTGTAGCTCTGGCCAGTGGTGCAGAGGTGAGAGCATCAACCTGGAGTGCTGAGGTCGCTGGCTCAAGCATAAGGATTTCTGGCTCAATCTTGAGGGTGCCAGTTTGATCCTGAAGGTGTGGGGCTTGAACCTGAGGGTGCCAGCTTGATCCCGAGGATGCTGGCTTGACCCCTGAAGTAATTGGTTTAAGCCCCAGTCAGGTTACATATGAGAAGCAATCAATGATACATCTAAGTGGAATGAGTTGATGCTTCTCTCTCTCTCGTTCCCTCTCTTTCTTCCTTCCTCCCTTTGTCTCTTTCCCCCATCCTCTCTCTCTCTCTCTCTCTCTCTCTCCCTCTCAGAAAAAAAGTTGTTTGTAGCAAACCTTGTTGATGCCCAATTCTGTAACTCTTAGCCCATTTCTGAATTCATCTGTACCTGTAGTGGTCTTTCTGCACCTGTGTCTCTCTACTTCTATCTGAGGGTTTTCTTTTGTGCTGAGGGATCTTCACAGCCATCAAAAGAGCAAACTCAAAAGTGTCAGGGATCTGATGCTCCTGGCAACATTCAGTAGATGAGAGGCAAGGGTTGGTGGCTAAATACCTCAGCCTCTGTCATCTCTCTGCAAGACAATGTTGAAGTGTGTTGTATTCACTACCTCAGTGCGGCCCCAGTGGGACAGAGCCCCAGCTGCCCACAGCAGTAACCCACTCATTAGTACTCTCACATTTGGCTTTCTCTCTTCCCTGCCTCACTTTCCTCACTTCCTTACATGTGTTTCCTGAGATCACCTCCCAAATGTACTCTCTGAACCCAAGACCTTGTCTGGGAGTCTGTTTCCAGTGGAAGCCAAACTAAGACTGAATTTTTCTCTGACCCACTCCTTTAGGTTCCGGGCTGCTCTCCCTGCATGGTCTCTTCCCACCAACACCTCTAAATCCATTAGAAATGCAATAGATCAAGTCCTGCTGTGCTCCAGACCTTAGATGGTTTCCTCTTGCCTTAGGATAGAATACAAGGTCCTTGCCTCAGCTTAGCGACCCTGCGTGGCCTGGCTGCTTCTGTACTTGAGCTGCATCTGAAATGTACTGTGCAAAGAAAGTGCTTTCCAGATACTTCCACATGGGGTTTCTCTTTGTTCCTCATCCTGCTACCCACCTCCCCACCCTCTCTGATTCCCTGCACTGCTGTTCATCTGTCAGGGGTGTTTCCCCCCCTTATTCACCTGCTGCTCCTCACCCACAGCTTCATAGGAGCCTTCTCACACCATCCCAAGAGTAGTCCAGTCGTCCCTCAAACATGTGGTTCCTAGACTGTGCTTTTCCTTCACAGAGCTTTGATTATTTTCAATGATGTATTTAATGTCTCTCTCTAGACTAGGGATGTACAAACAATTACAGTTTGGATGGAACACAGCCATTGAAATACGCATTATCTGTGGCTGTCTTTGTGCTACAACCAGAGTGGAGTATTTGCCGCACAGACTGTGCAGTTCGCACAGATATTTACTATCTAAACCGGTGGTAGTCAACCTGGTCCCTAGCGCCCACTAGTGGGCGTTCCAGCTTTCATGGTGGGCGGTAGCGGAGCAACCAAAGTATAAATAAAAGGATAGATTTAACTATAGTAAGTTGTTTTATAAAGATTTATTCTGCCAAACTTAGCGAAAATCTGACATAAAGTACTTGGTAAGTAATTATTATTATATGCTTTAACTTGCTGTAACTCTGCTTTATAAATTTTATAAAGTAAAGTTACTTCCCTACTTTATAACTCACCATTACTGTGGAACCGGTGGGTGGTTAGAAAATTTTACTACTAAAAGATACAAAAATGGGCAGTAGGTATAAAAAGGTTAACTACCCCTGATCTAGACCTTTACAAAATGTTTGCCAACCTTTTCTCTAGACCATGAACTTAGAGAGCAAAGTCTCTCGCTCACTCTTGTGGCCTGGCACCCAATACAGTTCCTACAAAAACAGCTATAATATAATAATTTTTTTTTTTTTACTGTCTAACTTGTAACAAAATTTCTGCAAATATTGCTCTTCTTCCTTTCTTCTTATTATTTCTTATAATTCTTTATATTTCTTATAATTTATATATTTTTTCTTATAATTATTTCTGATAAATTGCCCCTTCTCTTGTAAATTTTGCATGTATGTGTGTGGCAGTGTTATTTATAGCAACTAAAACATGTCCAGACCTATAAATAAGTATGTAGTACCACCTTTATAGCTTTTTATTAGACAGAATTCAGATTTCTACCTACACTATAATGCTTACCAGTTGTATAGACAATGTTTTTACTAAAGAGGTAAAGATTTTTCTTTGGCCCAGTGTTTGGACCAACTGGGACATGATGTACTACGTAAAGTATTTTCCAGATGCTTAGAAAGAATACCACTTTTATATTTTCTTGGGAAAAGATGCCTTAACCAGATTTAATTTTAGGATATTAAAAGTATAGTGAAGTAAAAAAAAGATAATAATAGCTCTTATTTTAAAGTTGCAGGATGTGAAAATGTACATACTCCACGCTGCTATCATTTTTAGTATACAGACTTTATAATCTCACTCTTTTACTTGCCAAACATTTTCATGCCTCTGAGCCTTTGCATATACTGTTTCTCAGCCTGGAAGACCAGTCTCCCCTATACTGCTTAGAAAACTTATTCTAAGCTTTCAAGCTTGGTTTTCATCTCCTTTATAAAATTCTGAAATCCACCAATGTATATATGTTTTTTTTCTTCTGAGCTCCCATGGCACTTTCTACAGATGTGAATTAAAGCACTTATCATTGCTATTGTACCATTAGCCCTGGTTTCATGTTTCTCTCTGACTAGAGTATGAGCAGTAGAGGATGGGATTCTGTATCGTTACTTAATTTTGTATCTTTAGTGCGTCCCGCGGTGCTGGCGCCAAGTACGTCCCAGGAAGTGACCGCTGCGTATCGGAGTGCTGCTTGTTGTTAACCAGTGCGCATGGAAGGTGTGGGGTTAATAGGAGACACTTCCAACAGCTGGAGGAATGATAGAATTTTTAACTGTAAAGTGTTTGGGAGTTATTTTTGTTCTGCCTTTTCCCTCTCCTGTCCTTACAGATGGGGGGAAAAAAGCTGAGGCTCAAAGTGGGGACTTGCCATAGCTGACTATCTTTTAATTGTGTGACACCACCTCACAGAAACCCTTCAGTGGGTTTGACTGGAGATGATGTCCTAATCGGAGACTTAGCTGCTTAGTAAAATTGTTAATACTTAATTCCATGGTGAAGGAAGCAGGCTATTTATTGGTGTATTGACCTTCAGTAATAGAAAGCAGATTGGAAAATTTCAGTATTAGCTCTGACTTTCATTTGCAGACAAATAAGTTGACTTTCTATCTCCCTCAATTTTTTCTTTTGGAAAAAAGAGATAATTCTCAGATAAAATAAGATATTGTCCTTATCTTATCTGTAAATTCTGAATGTTTTTAAAGTTGCTTTGAATCCATAATCACCCTTTCAATAGCAGCTTGATGACCTTGCTTATTACAATCAACTTCATATATTTCTCTTTTTCGATGAAAGATCAAATTCAAAATGGAAAGCAGCATTTTTTCAAGAGTTTCCCATATTTAGCTAAGTGACGATGACTTCATGTTGCCAGAGCCAGGTACCTGCTGGATGCTTTATATTCTTCAGCTGTCTAATGGGGGAATTTGATCTGGTGAAGAGCCCAGTTGTCCACCTTCCTGGGGCTGGTAACTACTCATGTGGCAATAGGGATGAGCTTTAATCGACTTCCTAGACACCTCTTCACTGAGGGAGTGAAGAGGAGCAGAAGAAAGGAAAGAGTGAGTGCTGACAAGCCGTTTTTGAGATTGATAGGCAGTTTGGACCTAATTTGAAATACCAGAATATCATATTTGTCATGTCAAAGATCCATTTGAATGAGAACTCACTAACTAGAACCTCTCTTTTCATATTTATAAAGTTATGTTTTAAGAGTTGTGGCACTCATTTTCTTCCTGCTACTTAGCTGGAAGAGATCACATGACATGGTCTACTTTCAAGTTAATGGGCTTTTAACATCTTTTGGGCAATGTTTTATAACAAAAGAAATCCATTTTTGCTGGATTTCCATTGTGCAGGCTTTGCCAATAATATGTATAGCAATAATGTCAGTACAAATGTCTTGTTTGCTTACAAACAGATTTCGTTGTTGAGAGACCAAATTATGTGGTGCTGCTAGAAACATGGGCAGTATTTGGTCTCTGTTCATTGAGCTACCTTGTAATTAGGATTGCATCCAAATAACAAGTGCCTCTTCTCATGTAGAGGTCATTTCAACTTGCAGTTTCCACTGACAGAACAACATTTCACAAGAGGACATGTCTATACACAAGGATGAGCTATAATCAAATAGATATATGTAAACACACACACACACACACACACACACACGTGAGCATTAGGTTAACCAGTGCATCTCTAACCATGTCTGGCTTATTACTATTTAATGTCAGTTAGTAAGGAAAAATTTTTAAATATTGATAAACATTTTTTAAAATCAAGATCAAAGTCAATATTTAAATTTCTAGATGATAAATGGATTCTCCTAACAGATTTTGTAAAGGAAAACTTACTATAGCATGCAAAACTATTAAGGTTGGGGGATGTTCCATGGTGCACTGGGTATTTTTTGTAGCCAGAGGAAAAAGAAGAACGAATGCCTTAATATTTTGCAGCTTTTAAGCTAAAAAGTCATGGGAGCCAACTCTTGCAGAACTGAAAGCAAAATTTGATCAACCATCATAAATGATAAACAGTGAATTGAGAACATAAAAGTCAGGAAGGTTCAACGTAAACTGAAAGTAATTTAGACTAGTTTTGTTTTAGCAACTGAGGTTCTGATGCCAAATCCCTGATTTCTGTCCCAGGAAAGCTGGTGATGACATTTGGAGTGGCTCTATTTAAGGAAAGGAAGTTTGATGACTGATAAGAGCCAAGACGCAGAGTCAGGAATTACATGACTGGCGACAGCCATTTCCACAGTTGTCCTTGGGGACCATTGGGAGACCTTTTGTTGCCTCTTTTGTTCTGTTTTAGGAAAGTAGATTTCTAATCAGGCTGTGCGTACTACAGGAGCCTCTTGAAGCATTTCCTTCCCAGTGAAGTTAGGCTTTATGTAAGTGAATCTGTTCTGAAGAGTGATTGTTGGCTCTTTTTTCTGAGGCATTATTCCCCTGATTCTGCTAATAAGGAAACCAGTGAAGACAGTTTACAATCTCATTCATTTACAAGTTTATCCATTAGACTTCCTGGTCTCAGGACAAGTCACATGAAAGCCTGAAATTATTAGTATGTTTAAACCAACAGAGAACACTTAACATAAGTCAGGTAGGAGAATGGAAGGGATGCTTTGAGAATATCCCTGCAAATACTTTCTTGCTTGCTATGCTTTGGTCTGCAAAGGGAAGATCTTGTCTCAAATTCCTATTCTTTTACTCAGGACTGGATATATAATTTGCAGGGATCCAGCACAAAATAAAAACCTGGGGCCTTTGTTTAAAAATTATTACAAATTTCAAGATGGCAAGCATGGATCATTAAGCCTTTGTTTAAAAATTATTATGAATTTCAAGATGTCAAGCGCAGAGCATTAAAACAAGCACAGGGCGTTTCTGAGCATGGGGCTGGACCCTGTGTGAATGTACAGGTTGTACATTCACAAAATCAACCCTGATCTGATTTATTTTCCTTGTTTACGATCTGACGTGATCTTAACAAATATTACCCCATGACCTCTGACAGGTGTTAAATTTCAGGCATGTGTCCCTGGTGTTTTCTGATTCCTCTCAATCTCTTGCTGCACGTTGTGTCTGCTTTTCCTCCTATTTATTTTCCTTGTCTTTTTCTCCTACTTATTTTTAAAATAGACTATTTTTAGAGCAGTTTTAGGTTCATAGCAGAATTGAGGGGAAGGCACAGAGATTTCCTGTATGCACAGCCTCCTCCATGATGAACACCCTGCACCAGAGTGGTACATTTGTTACAGATAATGAACATTCATTGACACATCATCACCACCCAAAGTCCGTAGTTTACATTAGAGTTCTTTCTTAGTGTCGTACAATCCATGAATTTGGACAAATGTAATAACCTATATCCACCATTATGATATCGCACAGAGCATTTCCATGGCATTGAGCATACTGCTCCTTCTTAAAAGACATTTTCTTTAGAAGCCAGCTTTGATTTCTGCTTTTATGTCCCTTTTCCTAATCTCACTGCCATGACATCTGTTTATCTCAAAATTCTGGGCCAGTATTAAGCTAAAAAGCTCATGTTGGAAAAGTGAGACTAATTGCAAGAAACAAAGGGCCAAATGCATTGACAGTAGTTCTGCGTGGTGGGAGCAGAAGCAGATGGGAGCATCCATGGAGGGTGCACGTGCATCGAGCAGCAGTGGGCTGGGTGCCTGATGTCATCCTTACTAAGTAAAGAAATAGCGTAGTGCAGCAGCTCAGGTAAAAAATAGCAAAATCACTGCAGTTGGTTTGTCTGTTTTCCAGTGGATATAGAAAATTCTAGTGACAATGAAGACACATATTTTTATCAAATATACTTGGAGAAAGCAAAGTAGTATCAGTTTGCTCTCATTTGTAGTAGGTTCCCCCAATGTGTAAAGTAGATGGGAATTCTTTTTTTGTTTGTGTTTTACAGGGACAGAGAGAGAGTTAGATAGTTAGGGACAGACAGACAGGAACGGAGAGAGATGAGAAGCATCAATCATCAGTTTTCTATTGCGACACTATAGTTGTTCATTGATTGCTTTCTTACATGTGCCTTGACTGCGGGCCTTCAGCAGACCCAGCAACCCCTTGCTGGAGCCAACGACCTTGGGTCCAAGCTGACGAGCTTTTGCTCAAGCCAGATGGGCCCGTGCTCAAACTGGCGACCTTGGGGTCTCGAATCTGGGTCTTCTGCATCCCAGTCCCATGCTCTATCCACTGTGCCACCGCCTGGTCAGGCTAGATGGGAATTCTTTCTGATGAGAACTGAAAAGAGGAAAAGAGAAGCTAGCATTAAATGACTGAACTTACTTAGATCAGTAAGTTTCCTGCCCTCTCCTCTTTGCTGCTCCCTTCACTCATGTTTATAAAAATTACCATCAGAGCCAACTTACTTGGTGAGAAGAAGTCACAGTGAGTGAGAAAGGATATACGGCAATTCTCAGCCCTTCGTTTATCCTGTGAATGGCAGGGGGTGGAAGGAAAGGTAGAGGGTGGGAGTCAGGACTGGTTGAGGTCGAGGGAGATGTATGAATCTTGGATAACTGAGCATCGTCTGGCAAAATCACCCTGTCCCTGGGAGCTCTGTCTCCCAGGTCCAGCTAGGACATCCTGCCTTATGGCTCCATTAAGCACTTTCTTTTCATTGATTAATCAATTGTATTTTAGAATCAAGTTTCACGTTTGTCTGCATAATCTAGGATAATATGACGTAAGACCTGACCAGTTTACTTTGGTGGCCCTTTCCTTAGCAGTAGTTCAATGCACGCTGTGGCTTCCTTGCAGCTGCTGCTGTCAGGGACAGTCCGGGCGCACTGCAGTGCCCCCCCCCCCGACTATTCCCACCCTCTCAGCTTCGCTGCTTCCTAAACCACAGATCTTGCACAACTTAAACTCAAGATGGTTGGGATGTTTGTGGGAAATCAGTGCCTCTGGAGGTACCCCTCAAATAATGGAGGATACAGATAAATGGCCCAGATTCCTATGATTTGGAGGCAGAATTCTGAGATACATTCTACAAGGATCCGTGGTGGGAACACCAGCTCAGGAACAAACCTTTTATTATCTTTTCCACTTTCCTTGTCGCAGTTTTTCTGCCCTTCACTCCTGCTTCCTGGGATCACTTCCCAAATGAGCTGTATCCAAGTCCTAGTGTCAAGCTCTGCTCTCGGAGGAATACAGACTAAGAGATGCTCATAGAATGAGTAAGATGCAGTGGTGGCCAGGCTGGTGCGCATATACGCCAGCCTTCCATATGGCTTGGTTCATCTGTGGCATTCCTTGCCAGTGTTCAAGCTTTCAACTGATAGCTGAAAGAGAAAGTTGGAAAATAAAAAATATTCTTATATTGCCAATGTTCCCATATACTGGTGACATCTCATTACATAATTATCTCTTCATTCGCCTTTCTGAGGTCCCACTCTCTGTCAGGCACCATGCTATAGGCTGGTGCTAGGAAGAGAAATTAAGTATGGTTCCTGCCAATGGAGCGTATGGTCTACCAGTGAGAGAGGATGCTAGAAGTCTGCAGGGTATAAGTGCACAGGGGCGACAGTCGGTTGTGCAGGCAGAGTTAGGAGCTGTGAAGGGGGAGTGGTGGGAGCCAGTGGGCAGACAGAACAAGGCTGTGACGGGACAGAAGGAAGCCCAGAGTCCCAAGCGGCTCTGTCCAGGGGTGAACTGCAAGCAACTGGGACACAGTTTGAGATTCACTTAGAATGAAGAGACGAGAGCATCCACCTGATGTCCTGTGTGGAAGACTAGCACCTGCATCTGTGTGGCAGTCTGCATTTTGCAAACCAGGTCCACAGATTGCTGTCCCAAACCATAGGAGTTGAGCACAAGGCTTCCGACTCAGGATTCTAGCCTCTTTTCTCTCTCTCTCTCTCTCTCTCTTTTTAATGTTATAACAACTTTGTTTCTATTTTTCCAAAAATATGTTTTATTAAGTTAGGGTCCCAGGGCACAGGGTATGAGCCACTTCATATTCAATGTGATGCATTTCTTCAGGGAAAATATTAATTTTTTGTGTCTTTTTCAGAAAAAGGGGTTCCAGGAATGCCTGAAAGGCTTGAAGAAATGCAATGCTAAAGTGGCTTTACTGAAACTTCAGTCAGGCTTTGTTGCCAGATCCCCTGTCACCGCCAGTGTGCTTTTCCCTTCCAAATGCACCTATCGTCCTGGCCCAGTCCTTGGAATACTGATGATTACAGTGCTACAGTCTGATCTTTTAGATCCAAACCAGTGGACGCTTCTGCCCAAATCTTTGGTAAAGTCCCTACTTGAAAGTCCCTGTTTCACTTCATTACTACTGCAAAGATGCTTCGTTCTTGCATTTAAAGACATAAAGAATGAGAGAAAGTGTCTCTGTGTGTCCAAAGGACGCATTATGGGCAAGACCTGTCACCCTTGTCTGTTCTACATAATTGCCAGGGTGACCCACAGCCTTGGTCTCATAAACCACTGAGCCAACCTTTTCCTTTGCTTCTAATGTTCCAAGGGACACGCTCACTGCCTGTTTGGTGTGAGTGGCCTGAGACACATTAGAATCTGATGAGTTCCCTGCACAGACCTTTGCATAGGCCTTTTTAAGTTCATTGCAGTGTCATCATGGATGCTTTCATGTACAAACAGTAGCCTCACAGTAGTTCACACCTGGCCGGAGAGTCTAGGCTCTTTGAACCGTGTTTTCCTGTAATGACTCCCAAAATTTAAACTTCCTTTTCCTGCAAGGAGTACAATAGAAAATCAGAACTCAGCTTAATAAAAGTTCTGATTCCAGTTCTCACACTTACCTTTCTTTCTCTTTTTATTCCAGCAGAAAGAAGGATTGAGTGGGAGAAAGTGGAAGAGTTATTTTGTTTTAAAGAAAATTATTTTGGAAGCACACATAAGTGACTCTGTCCAGAGTAGTACGGGAAAAAGTAATACTTTCATTTGAATCTGAATAGGAATTTAGTTTGTCATGAGCTTTTAGACTGACTGTAAGAATGAGGATTTAATGAGAAGAGAAAACTCATCTGATTTTGTGAGAAGTAGATGCTGAAATCTGTCTGTGCTCTGAGGGGGCATTTAAGAGAAGCCCAAAATGATAGTGATGTCTTGCCATCTGTTTTTTTTTAAATACAGTTTTACCAACCTTTTAAAAAAACATTTACACAGGCATCTGTACATATTATTTTGACCTTTGAAATGGGCAGTGAACATTGTAAAATAATTATCACAAAATTGGACTTGAATTTTCTACTTGTTCTCTGGCTGACGGATGCTTTGTACATTGAGTGTTTTCAAAGAATAACAAACAGAAGAACTGTTTTTTTTAATTGTCTTTAGACAGCACCCTCAAGCTTCAGGTACGTGAGGAGAAGGTGGTGGAGAGAGAAGCGATCTGCTGTCTCTTTCTGGGTCTGTTTTCAATGCCGCTGTGGTAGCACCTCTTCAGCCCTTTTGCTTTAATGTTTTCTGTTCTTCTTTGTTTTTAATCTTTTTGAGACAGCAGCTGGATTCTGCTTTTAGTACTACTCTTGATAACTGTCCTGTTGTGAGTCATTCTGGTGATCTTCTTCTTCTTCTTCTGTTTTTTGAAAGGCATATTGCACCCTACCTTTCCATACTATTTAATTAAAAGTTTGGCTTTTAGGAACTTGGCATTGGTAACTGCTAGAAAAAGAAAAAACAAAACAAAACAGAGCCAGTGGATATTTCCAAGGAATCTGAGACCCTCTCTTAACCTGAAGCCTCTCCATCCAAAGAAGAATGCTTTCTACCAACTCCCTGCTGTAAAGTTTGCAATGCATGCTTTACCTAAGGCAAGCTGCAAGTGTTGATTTGTAACTTGCATGAACATGCCCCAAAAGACAATTCCTGAGTTATTGTACACAGTTTTCTGTGATCTTTGTTATTATTAAAATGTTTTAATTTTATAATCAGCAAATGTACCTCTAATTTGTTTCTCTGAGACTGCCAATTCTAAATTTTATGCTGACATAATTTGTCCCCAAAATATATATGCTCAGGTCCACAAAGACATTCAGAGAGGACTACTGTATCTTTTGTTTGGGTATGGCAAGGAGGGACTTGGGGAGGGGAGGAATAAAATAACACTGTTTCAAAAAAGAGAAAAAAAAGAATTTGCCCGAAACCATTCAGAATGGTTGGCTTGTTTAGATTATGAATTTATAGGATGAGTTATATATTTATGATAATTTTTAAAAATTAATCCTCTTTTGATAAGAATCCTCCCATGGTGTCGGGCAGATAAGTTATTTTTTGCTCACTTCATTAAAGATGGCTGCTGCTTTCATCGTGATGCTGTTACGTGATACAGCTAATTGCCTTTCTTGCTTGGGAAGGGGCTTGGTTATGCTAATGTGTGTTGGGGAAGAGGCTTTCATGCCAAAAGGTTTTAAAAGGAGGAGCTAGAAGGCCATTTTGAGGAGAGATTGACCATGTTCTTGTAGAGAGGAAGAGCTCATGTTGTAGCAGGGCAGGGAGGCCACGTGGAGGAGGCAGCCAAAATGGTAGAATGGTGAAGGAGAAGCCAGTTTGTGCAGGAGAAGGAGATGGGGAACAGAAGTGAATAAGACTGGTGAGGTGGAAGCCTTGAATTCTAGGAAAACTTGAATGAGTCAGTAGCTTTGGGAGCCCTGAATGGAAAGGGAACTGTTTCCCACTGTGTGCCGAGTGTGAGTCTAGAATAAAGGAAAATGGGACACCAGTTTTTGGCTCTGCAGTTTCTTTATGATCTGTCCAAATTAAATGTGAACCTACACAGGCCAGGCGGCTTTGATGGTGACCACGGCTACTGGCCTTACACCTGGCATCCTTGTTTTTATCACAGCTTTATTTAGGAAAATTATAGTAAAAATAGAGCCTTTTCTGGGAAGTAATCCAGCAGTGAGAGAGATATCATTAAAACATTTTCTGAGAAATCAAAGTTTTAAACACTTTTCTTTATCCTCCACTTTGATGTCAGATAATGTGGATTGCTGAATTTCACACAGAATGTGATATATAATAAGAAAACAAGTGTTGAATCCATCAAGATTTATTAACATTTCTTTTGAGGTCTTTGATATGAAATGCCCTTTTTGAGATAGCAGAATGAAATTACCCAGTAAATGAAGCATTTTAGAATCTGTGAGAAAAGTTCTTAATCAATTTTTAATCTTTTATTTTTTTTTGGGGGGGGCAGCTAACATAACTCTCAGAATAAGCCACTACAGCACACTGAATTATAATCTACAAATGAGAATATAATTGTGCAATTTATGTTTCATTCTCCTGCTCACATTTTGTATTAGGCATGTTTCTTTGCAAACTTACAGTATTGTGAGTTTTTCATAAATAGCTTTTTAAAGCCATTCACATAAATCAAAATAATTTTTATAGATATTCAGAAAATGATTAATCTTAGGGTTGTGGCAAAGCAGGAAAGCTTACTGTGGGTTTGCTACCTCCCGCAACAAAAATTCAAGTTTTGGTTAGGTAAGTTCCCTGAATGCGCACAGTGAAAATTAGTTTCTTTTGGACCAATCATGCAATTGAAAATCTAATTTAAATTAGAAGGGCACGCTGTGCTTGGCAGAGGGCATTGTGAGAAAGCAAAGTGTAATTTTCCTCCAAACAAAGACATGCTTGTTGGAGAGCATGCTTTATTGCCTGGAAATTCTATATATATGCAAAGTTGCTCATCAATTCACTGTTGGGTTTTATGTGCTTGGTTTCTCTTTTTGTTTAGAAAAATCTAATGCTGAAAAAAAGTCCACATAGCTCTGTATGCTATAGGCACTGAGAAACCTACACTGGCCAATTCTCCCCGTGTGCAGTATTCTTGTGGGGGAGCTGCCCGCTGGAGGGGTACTTAGATTGGGGCTTCATGCAGGTAAAATCAGGGTGTGCACCTCAGCAGAGCCCTCCAGAATTTCTGGAAAATGACTCTTGCATCGTTTTCTGATCACCTCCCTCTGAGAGCCAGGTGAATATAGTATTAGGTAAGTTAGGTTCACAACCTGAATTCCAGTCAGTGTTTTCTCTTTTTAAAAAGCAGCTTTATTGAGACATACCGTACATCCCATACAATTTGCTTGCTTAAAGTGTACAACTCAGTAGCTTTTAGTTTGTTGTACAACTTTTACCATGGTCAATTTTAGAACACTTTTATTTCCCCAAAAGACAAACCACATCCCAGTCAGTGTTTTTTGAAGACCCAGATTTAAATAAATTAATTCAATGAGTGAGAGGTGAACATTTTCTAGGCTACTTTTATTAACTTGTTTAATAACATTTTATAAGTTTTAGGTGTACAGTTTTATCATACATTATCTGTAGATTGTATTGTGTGCTCAGCACTCAAATTCTTGTCTCCCTCCATCCCCATATAGTTAACTCTTTACTCTCTTCCCTCCTTCTTACCCACCTTCCCCTCCAGTAACCATCATACTGTTGTCTGTGTCTATGAGTTTGCTTATTTGTTTTATTTGTTCATTGTTGCTTTTCTGTTTTATATTGCACATATAAGTGAATCATGTGGTTCTAGTCCTTTTCTGTCTGATTTGTTTTACTTAGCATGATACTCTCAAGATCAGTACATATTGTTGCAAATGGAAATACTTCATCATTTTTTATGGCTGAGTAGTATTCCATTGTATATTATGTATCACATCTTCTTTATCCAATCATCCATCATAGGACACCATCATAGTTTATTTGCATATCTTGGTCACCATTTATAATGAACATAGGGGTACATATATATCTTTATGAATAAATGTTTTCAAATTTTTCAGGTAGATACCCAGAAGAGGAATTGCTGGGTTATATGGTAGCTCTTTTTAATTATTTTAGAACATCCATATCCTTTTCCATAGTAGCTGCAACCAATTTACATTCCAACTAGCACTGTATAAGGGTTCTTTTTTTTTCACATCCTCTGTAACACTGTGATTTCTTGTATTAATGAGAGTAGCCATTCAAACAAGTGTGAGGAGGTATCTCATTGTGGTTTTGATTTGCATTTCCCTTATATCTAGTGAAGTTGATCATGTTTCCATATATCTGTTGGCCATCTGTAAATCCTTTTTTAATTTGTTTTTGTATTTTTCTGAAGTGAGAAGTGGGGAGGCAGAGAGACAAACTCCTGCATGCGCTTGACCTGGATCCACCTGGCATGCCCACTAGGGGGCAATGCTCTGGCCATCTGTGGCGTTGCTCCATTGCAAACGGAGCCATTCCAGTGCCTGAGGCAGAGGCCATGAAGCCATCCTCAGTGCCCAGGCCAACTTTGCTCCAATGGAGCCTTGGCTGTAGGAAGGGAAGAGAGAGATAGAGAGAAAGGAGAAGGAAGCAGATGGTGCTTCTCCTGTGTGCCCTGACCGAGAATCAAACCTGGGACATTCACACACTAAGCCGATGCTCTACCACTGAGCAAACCGGCCAGGGTGCCATCTGTATATCTTCTTGGGAAAAGTGTTCAGGTCCTCTGCCCATTTTTATTTTTATTTTTATTATTTTTTTACAGCGGCAGAGAGAGGGATAGATAGGAACAGACAGACATGAACAGAGAGAGATGAGAAGCATCAATTATCAGTTTTTCGTTACGACACCTTAGTTGTTCATTGATTGCTTTCTCACATGTGCCTTGACCGTGGGCCTTTAGCAGACCGAGTAACCCCTTACTGAAGCCAGCGACCTTGGGTCCAAGCTGGTGAGCTTTGCTCAAACCAGATGAGCCGGTGCTGTAGCTGGTGACCTCGGGGTCTCGAACCTGCATCCTCCACACCCCAGTCCGACGCTCTATCCACTGTGCCACCGCGTGGTCAGTCTGCCCATTTTTAAACTGAGTTGTTTGAGGGTTTTTGTTGTTGAATTATATGAGTTCTTCACATACTTTGGATATTAGCTCCTTATTGGAGGTATTGTTTGTAAATATCTTCTTCCATTTGTTTGGTTTCTAGGCTGCTTTTAAATGGGTGTTGTCATCTTTGGAATTGCTTTCTTCACTCAGTTTCTTTGTTTCATGGCATCAACACTTCATTTAATACTCACAGTAGCATGCGGACAGTACTTTACAGTATGCAAAGCTCTTTATGTCATACGCAGCTGGGAGGCTTGGTGGTGGCGAGATGCTCCTAGGAGACTGTCCTGGAGGGAAGGAGTCGTGTTATTTGGCAACCTCAGATGGGTGGGCCTGCAGGCTGGAACCCAGACATGCGAGCAGCCTGAGCACGTGTGGGGGGCGATCTGTTCTGCAGTGGGGAAAGCAGAAGAGCTAGTAGCCAAGAGGGGATTCCGGGTGAAAAAAACAGATGTGGGTTCCAGGAGGATTTCCTTACAGGAGGTTGCAGGGTTGGGGGTCAAACATCAAGATGGAGGGTTTCAGAGATCTGGGCAGGAGGTGGAGATAACAGTAAACATCAAGGTGGGGATGCAATCTACACGTGAGGAAGGAGGGGCTGGAGCAGGGGCAGGAGAGCCAGGAAGATGGCCAGCAATGCCACTGAATCCTGCACTCTGTCAATGAACGCCAGCTGCCCACACTGGCTACCACCTCACACTCAGAATTGCCCAGACCAGCCACTCTTTGCTTCATCTGAGTAATTCTAGTTCTTGCTTTTTTCTCTCCAACTATCCTTCCCCCACCTCATAGCTTTCCTCAGGCCCACCTCACTTTGTAGACGCATTTGGGCAGGCCCCCTAGTTAGCATTCTCCCTCAGACTCCAATCCCTCCTTTGGCCAGCCCCTCACACCCCTAGAGGAGGGGAAGAGAGACTGGGCAGGCGTCTTAGCTCCCTTGGAGGCAGACGGTTTCGACCAGCCCACTTCTGCTGGAGAAGAAGCCAGAGTGTCATTGTTTACAGGGGTTGGGGGTGGGCAGAGAATGTTCAGACAAGATTTCCCCTTAATCCTGGGGTCTGGATTCAGAGTACTTCACCTGGCTGCCCTCCTCCTGGGCTGTCCCCTGTCTGTCCTTAAAGGTGTCATTTCCAGCTTGGCACTTTCATGGCAAGAAGGAGCATTGTTTTTTCATCCAGATTAGCTGTGTACCATGTGGAGAGTGTTTGACAGTACTTTTCCTTCCAGAGACTTCTAGGGAATTTTTAATCAGGCACACCTCTGCCCACCAGTTTTCTCCTCTCCAGATGGTTCTACCTCTCTAATGCAATGTGCTTTCATTTTCTCCAAAATTTAAATTTAATATGCCTTACTGTATTCAGGTATGTTATTTTAAAACTGTAGACACACACACACACACACACACACACACACAATGACTCGGGCAAATATTTTGAAAACATCAGGAATTTTAATTAAATCTGCAGTAAAATCAAGACTAGCTATATGTTACAAATATTGGAAAGCATACATTCATGTTTTATATTTTGGATTTGCATAAGCATAGCACACCTGTCCTGTATTGTTTAAATTGTTTGTTGATTGGTAGGAAGCTTGTTTTTCTCCTAGCACTGTAGACATAATTTATAGGAAAGCCCCAAGCAGCTATTTTCTGACTAGAGAATTGACATTTGAAGTTGAGTTTTTAGATTGCTGCAGAAATCGTTTTGTGTGTGAGATGAAAGGTCAGTCCGTGCAGAACAGTTAGATTCTTCAGCTCTGTTAAGACTGGAGATGGGACATCTGGTGTCCTTGGGCCTCAAGGCAGTGAAGTGTGGGGAATACAAGGAAGCCAGAATGCACTTCCCAGAAAACCTAGTTACAAAAGCTGTAAAGCTGACCCCTGAAGTCATTGGCTAACTATCACAATGACAGTGCTAGAAGAGCCCAGAAAACTCCTCCTTGGTCCAGGGTGGCACTGAGACCAAGGCAATTCTCCAGTCTGGTTGGGTGGGGCCTGGAGAAGAGATTTGCTGACAGTGACAGAGTAGGAAAATCAGCAGGTGATTGCATCGCAGTTTTGGGTCATCTGTAAAGGGTGGGTGGTATTCCAGGCTAGAACGAGAGGTATAAATGACAAGAAGGAAGAGAGGCAGGTAAGGGCAAGATAGGCTGCAGACTGTGTTGAAGGCTGAACTGTAATCCCAGCAAGGAAGTAGATATACAAGGGGTAAAGGCTGAGCCCAGATATGGGGGCCAAGCACATGCGGGATTGGGGGAGAGCTATTGGCTTTTTAGCTTTTTTCACCCATGCACCTCACCTCTCCACATGCCAGATACCTGAATATAGGGTGCCCACAGGCAACTTTGGGCCTTCCCTGGTGGGGACAGAGCTCCCACTTTGGTAAGGATGTGCTGGAGAGGCAGAGGCCACTGAACCTACAAAATGGGGACAGAACTTGTAATTGAGCCCAGTTTGGAAAAGCAGATATTGACAGAATAAATGCATTAAGAGTAGTCATTTAATCTTTCCTCTCTAACTTCCTTTTCATTTCTTGGTAGTTTTTAATTTTGATATAATGTTAAATATACTCAGAAAGTTACAAGAATAGTATAAATAACTTCTCTAGATTCTTTATTCTGATTCTACAACCTGTTTACATTTCGCCCCATTTGCTTTATCCTTCTTTCTCTTTAATTTTTTTGCTGAATCATTTGTAAGTTGCGACACTGTGCTGTTTTACCCCTAAATATTAGTATTTCAGTGCATGTCCTTAGAACAAGGACGTTTTCTCATATAATAACCACCATGCAGTTATCAAAATTAATAAATCTGTTTTCTTTTAATACTAATAATATTCAAATGCCATTCATAATGCTTTACAGTTTCTATTTTATTATTTTTGAACTATCAGAGATTAAAGTTTAATTACATTTCTTTTATCTTCTGAAAGAGGGAGAGAGCACAAATAATATTTTTTCTTTGACTGTATTACATGGGAAGTCTTTGCCAAGTTTACAAAAAATGCAGTTGGCAGTCAATAGAGTTACAACATAATGACACCAATTAGATAAAGTCATCAGAGAGATCAAAGAACCTTTCTGGATAATGTGTTTGATATTTGTTTGACTTGGAATTAAATTTTTACAGTGCTATCTCATTTTAAGAATAACACTGAAATCACCACTTGATATGATCTTCATCTTTTTTTGCCTTAAACTCAGGGAAGATACTTTGATGATGCAAATTCAATATATAGCAAAAAAAAAAAAAGTTTAACAAGAAAGAAATGGTGAAATATGTTATAATATTAATATATATCCAAGATATTTTCTTAGAGAGAGAAAAAAGAGGATAAAATATCATGTGCCATATGATCCCATTTGTTTAAAACCAGTTGAGATTATATATTAATGTGTGACTAGAAACATTCTAGAAGTTACAAAAGAAATGAGTTGGCTCTGGTTAACTTGGCAGTGAAACTGGGTAGGTCAGTAGGTAGAGAGAGGGTAGTGAGGGGAGAGAATTATTTTTCATTTTATATGCCTTGTATTTCAAATTTATTTTCATGTGCTTTTATTTATTTTATAGTAATAAAACTTGTTAAAATAGGGTGAGATAAAAGAGAGAGAGAGAGAGAAAATAACAGTTATAATAAAACCAAAAGGCAAACTTACTAAAAATGGCCTATAGAAGAACATCAATAGGTAGAATTATGAATGAGTTGGATATCTAAAATGAATCATTTTCTACTTTCAGCTATTTAGATATGGCTGCTAATTTTTCCAGCAAGATTCATACATGAGTCTCTTAAAACTAAATTTTCACTAACGAGTGTATTTTGGTGCTAATTCTGGTAGAGGAGACTGGCTGCTCTATCCATCTGTACTTCCTTTTAAATTACAAAACTGATTAGTCTTCATAGACTCTGATGTGTTAAATTTAGGTTTTGTTTTTATCAGCATCAACTGATCCTCACATTTCTTCTCTGAAAGCAAGAACTTATTCATAAAGAGCAAGTAAACATCAGAGAGATTTGACCATGTGCCTCATGTGATTTCAAATAGCTTCTTTCATCATGTCTCCAAATCATTAGAATTATTTTTGTAGTTCCTTATGCATTAGGCCTGTTTTTCCTTTAAGCATTTGTTTTTTAAATGGAAGTGTGCCCCCTGAGAGACTTGGTATGAGAAGAAATCACAGTGTAGAGGGAATGGGAACCGATATTCATCATGTGCCTGGGTTGTGAGGAGCTTCACACGGCTTATCCATTCAGTGCTTGCATCAACTGTGACAGGTACTTGGTCACATTTCTGGTTTATTATGGAGGAACTTAAACCTCACAGTGGTTAAGAAATTCTTTTCCGTAATTAATTCACTTAGTCATTCACTCAACAAATATACATTGAAAGTTCACTATGTCCCAGGCACTGTGCTAGGTTTAGGTATGCGGTAGGAGAATATAGCTGTGGTCCCTGCCCTCTATGAGCCTGTAGTGGAACAGAGGAGACAGGCATTGAGCCGGCACACACTCACACACAGTACATAACCACACAATGCCTGGGCACACTGATGGCAAACACGTGATGCAGGGGGAGAGAAGAACAAGAGACTCATGAACTGAGGCCTCAGGGAAGGCCCCTTTGAGGAAGCCATGTATAGGTGCAGATGAGTAGAAATTGGTGAGGCTAAGCACATTCCAGGCAACAGGAGGCCTGTAGGCGAAAGCTCAGTGTGTTGGAGGATCTGAAATGGGCCAGTGTGGTTGGAGATGAGTGACCAAAGGAAGAGTGTGGGACTGGGAGCTGCAGGAGCAGGCACTGGCAGCTTCTGGGAAGACTCAAGAGTCTTGTTAGCACCAGCGGAAGTTTGCAGAACTGGATAGAGGTCACATTGACCTGGATCCCTCAACTCCTTCAGCCTTGCCCTCTGTTGTGCCCCGTCCCCTCTGACACATGGCAGTATAACGTTCTCCTCCACACTGTTTTCTAGGAAGAACAAAACATTACTTTCATCATTACTACCTCCTAGTTCATGCTGGGAGAAACAGGGCCTAACCAGTTATTTGATGACATAGAGGGGAATGAGAAAGTATGAGGCCTGCGTGAGGCTCCTAAGAACATGGAAAACAGAGTTCATATTATCTAGAGTGGATAGATAATAGAAACGAAGACCCACTCAAAGGACTCAAAGGGTATAGTGTCCCACAATAAACAGAAGCTTCCAAAACCACACAGAGCTGCATCATTGTGATTTCCCAGGTATACACAGTAGGTATATATCTTGGAGCAGAAATTTTAGAAGTGCTAATAAAGGGAGATGAAGAAAGTAGGCACAACAGAGTGTGCACTGACTTAAGTTGTAATCATTCTGGTGAACCCCCTGAAATCTCTGAACCTTTTAGTGATATTAAAGTACAGTACTGAGTGTGCTTCAACAAGAAATCGGAGTCTTTAATATTGTTAACTATAGAAAGTTAGCGGTGCTTTGGCCCCTAGGAAAAGCGTCACCCCACCCCCGATGCTAGTCTTTTTTTCTCTTCTTCTTCCCTAGGTCCACGTCCAGGCCTGCCCTCCACCTCAGGGCTTATGCCTTCCTTGTTTCCCCATCAAAACCATTCTCCAGGCAGCAGACAGAATGATCTTTTAAAACACTTATTTGTTCTTGTCACTTCTCCACTTAAATTGCTTCTCATTGTACTTAGAAAATATCCAAAGGCCTCATTGTGGCCTGCGAAGACTTACCTGTCAGGCCTCTGAGCTGCTCAGGCCTCTGCCTCCTTGTCCTGACCCTCCTGCTAGCCTGGCCTTTGTCTCAACACCTCTTGTGTTCTCTCTCTACTGGGATGGCTGGTTCTCCTCCCCCCCCCCACCTGTCCCTCATTTCTGAGCGTCCTCAGCCTCAGATTCCATGTCATTATCCTGACCCCCAAATCTGAATTTTCCCCCACCACTACCTAGATACATTTTCTTTTTTAAGTTTCCCATTAATTTGAGAGAGAGAGAAGAAGGGGGAGGAAGAGAGGAGAAAAGGAAAGAGAGAAAGTAAGAGAGAGAAACATCAACTCATTCCACTTACCTGTGTGTTCATTGGTTGCCTCTGGTATGTGCTCTGACTGGGGGGTTGAACCCATGACCTCCATGTGCCAAAACAATGCTCTGTTCACTAAGCCATCTGGCCAGGGCCCACCCAGTCGCATTTTCAATGCATCCTGTACTGTTTTCCTTTCAAGAACCTGACACCACTGCTCTGAGGTGATTATGTGGTCATGTGGAGATGCCTGTGTGACCCCACCTGCCTCCCTTATCACCTTGACAAAGTGCATATATGTGTATCTATTCTCCCATTCCCTCAGGGTCAATCCGACTAACTTCTGTTATAACTCTGAATGAGAACTAGCTAAAAACTATTCATAGTTTTACTATTCATACTCTTCATAGTAAATAATTCTGCTCGCACTTGAGAGTATTTTAGGGCTCCTACACCTATTAATGGGGATCTTGGCACCTTCACAGGTCAGTAAAAGAGAGAATTCTAGACAGGTAGCTTTTCAGAGAGACTTTATTTAAAACTTATTTGTAGCATCATTTCCTTGGACATTTGACTAGGATTCATAGATGAGTTGGGTTAGGAAACTTACTCCATTAGCTCTAATTATTATTATCACACTCCCAACTACAGCTCTTGTAGGTCGGTCATGGATTAAAAGTGGCCAGGAGTTGGCAAGCAGGATTTTGCCTCCATTTAGAAATATCTATAGTAGGACCAAAGGATGTAATTAGACATCATTGAAGAAGTAGTTATGGAAGTTCTTTGTGCCCCGTTATGTTGATGCTGTAGAAACCATGAAACGTGGGAACAGAGTAACTTGGGCTGAGGGGCAAACCTGGTCTAGCCAGCAATCTGCAGTGGGAAAAGGGTAATCAGAGAACTGCTGCTTGAACATTTTCATTAATGACTGCTTTACTTTCCCCTTCTTTTCTGCTCTTTACATAGTAAACAAGTGTCTAGCTTTCTGAGATTTTAGAGAAATGTGTCACATCCATTTTTACATCATACATTATAGACCATACAGAAGTTATAAAAGAACTCTTGCCAAGAAACAGGAAAAAAGGGACCTAAACTTAATTCCCCTATTCTAAGCTATTCTACCACAGAATTATGATGCTTTCAGAGACAAACTATTTGCCATTACATATTATGAACTCAGTTTTACTATGTTGGGAGAACCCAGTAAAGATGTAACATTTTGACAAAACATAGCCTTACATTAGTGGAACAGTCTTCTCTACTCTTCCCCAATCCTGGACACTGCCCTGATGGGTCAGAATCCGGGTTCAGACATAATACCACAGGATGCTCACATTGCATCTGTACGGCCAACCAGAACTCCTCCTCTCTTCTCTCTGCTGGGGAATGAGATGGGGAGGACAAACATGGGCCAGGTACCATAAGCCCAGCCAGACCCCACAGAGTGTAACCCTTCAATGCAGGATCGCACAACAGTGTGCATCCGGCCAGAGGCAAAGATCTTCCACTTATTGTTTTATCTCATTTGTCTTATCACCCTTAGTCTAGGTGCCCGCAACTCCTTTCTGCCGTGGGCAGACCATTTTGTGGACGTCCAGAATAGAAGCACTTGCTGGGTGTCCTCTGAATTCTCATGTGCCCCGCTGGTTTACCCTGGAAACTACACTGCGTGGTCCTGGCATAATCAATGGAAAGCCACTGTCCCAACATTCAGCCAGATGCAGAGGTGTCCCTAGGGGCCAATCTTAGAATGCTTTAACTGGTTTAGAAGGTTTCCTTCTCCCTTTGCTAGTCTGTGCTTGTAGCTTATACTATATTTGCAGTACCTGGAGGCAATGTGCTGCCTATGCTCTACCTACTGGGTACTTGAGGAAGAATTGCACACAGATTGTGAGGTGGAAGGACAATGTTGAGGTGGAGTGTAGGGTCAATGCTATACATGGCTCCAGTCCCTGGAGCCCTAGACCCAGATCCTGGTCACGAGCCATCAAAGGGGGGGTATTAAAACTGCAGCTGAGCCTGACCTGTGGTGGCGCAGTGGATAAAGCATCAACCTGGGAACACTGAGGTCGCCAGTTCAAAACCCTGCACTGGTCTGGTCAAGGCACATATGGGAGTTGATGCTTCCAGCTCCTCCCCCCTTTCTTTCTCTCTCTCTCTCACTCTCTCACTCTGTGTCTTCTCTCTAAAATGAATAAAAAAAAAAAAGTCCAGACTCCTAAAAAAAAAACAAAAACTGCAGCTGAGATTTTACTAAGGACAAAGGAACTGAGTCACTAGATATTATCAAGGAGAAACAGCACTGACCTGTGTGTATGCTTCTCCCCTACCCCCTGCTTTTCTGCCTACCTGCTTGCTTGCCTGTAGACAAGTTTTGCTTGGGCAATTGCCCAGGGTTTAGCTATAAAAACCATGGCCCACCTCAACAGTGTATGGAGCTTTCAATGACCTGCCACCATTGGTGTTGCCCCTGCATGTAAGTAATGAAGGCTATGTCAGCTCCATCTTATCCTCTTTGTGGTTTCTTTGGGATCCCACAACAACACCAGGTTGATATTTTGGGTCTGGATCTCTTACGTTGCATCTGGTAAGGGGTGACAGGGGGACAATTACTGGGATGTGCCCAAAGCTCAGACCTCTGACTGCTGTTAGCTGGGCAGGAATGTATGGGCTGAAAGGATTTACTTATTTTTGTTAAAATGTTTCTGGTCTTGCTCTCTTGTTGTCTTCCTTAGACAGTTTTACCATGTGGAGATAAAACTAGGCAGTATACTATAACACTATTTAAGAAAGTCTATTGAATAAATTCTTATTCTCCATAGCCCCATTTAACAGACAGGTCAGTAGAGATATTATGGGTCTTATTGTGTGTACAGTATATTCACAGCCTCAATGAGGTGAAGTTGTCATGGAGAGAATGTTCTTTCCTGAGGATGAAGGCTCTCTGCTTGGGAAATATCATCAAAATACTGTGATTAGCTTGATTAATTCTTGGTTTATTAATCTATTATGATTATCAGCAACCATTATTAAGTGCCTAATCTGTGCTAAGCACTTCTATAAATTTTATTTCTCATCCTCCCAGTGGTCCCTAAAGATAGGTGTTATCCAAGGCCTCCCAGCCAGGAAACTGATGTAAAAACTTACTGAAATTCATGCAGGTAACGTGGTAGAATTAGAATTATGACCCTATTCTCATTTGAGCCCAATGTTTGCATGCTTTCCATAACATCAGAGGTTCTTGTTTTATTTTTCCATTGAAGTTCTCCAGATGCAGACAAAATCAATACTTATGCCCAGATCTAGACCCTTTGTAGCTAGACATAGCCAGCAGCAAGCTCAAAATATCTTTGAAGTCTCATGCTTTAATCTTTAAAATTTATGCAAATTTAGCTTTCTAATTCATAATATAAAAGTATAAAAATAATCTTCTAAACTATTTGACATAGAATAAAATTTAAGCTCCAGACAGAGCCCCTGTTAGCCCCCCTTACCTCCCTTCCTTTCCTGCTGGAAGCCACACGGGGCTCTGCTCACTTCTGTCTGAGAAGGTCCGCATTGACTGTGGTGCATCCCAGTTAAATCTTTAGTACCTTTTTTTTTTGCTCTTTGCTTTTGATAAACCTGTCAGGTATTGAGCAATCTTCACCTGGCTAATCCACAACCATAGAAGTCTTCCTAAGAGAAAATAGAGTCCCTAGACAAATACTAAATAGGTAAATTGGTCTTTGTTGATTCTTCATAGAGATTTTTATTTTTAGTGAGAGAGACAGAGGGACAGATAGGTATAGACAGACAAGAAGGGAGAGAGATGAGAAGCATCAACTCATAGTTGCGGCACCTTAGTTGTTCATTGATTGCTTTCTCATATATGCCTTTACCTGGGGGCTCCAGCTGAGCCAATGACCCTTTGTTCAAGCCAGCAACCCTGTGCTCAAGCTGGTGAGCCCATGCTCAAGCCAGCGACCGTGGGTTTGCGAGCCTGGGTCATCTGTGTCCCAGGCATACTCTCTATCCACTGCACCACCGCCTGGTCTGACTTTTCATAGAGATTTCTGATTGACCTCTGTTTGGCTGGAAGTATAGAGATTATTTAATCTTGTGGTTTGTAAATCTTTACTTTTTTAAAAAGCAAAAGTCATCTTTCAAATGAAATTGCTCTTGGAACTCTAATTTATAAAAGAGATAAAAGTGAAAACACTCCAGTTGCCATAGAGGCTAAAGGCTCTGCTTGCACGGTGCCCTTGCCTGTGGGAGTCAGGCTTTTGATAAAAAACAGTTTAAAACCCTGGATCAAATTCAGAGCACTCATTTTATGGAGTAAAAGAATGCTCAGAGGATATGTTTGAGGTGACAGTTGATTTGTAACAAAGCCAGGAGCAAATCCGAAGAGTGAAGCCTACCAAACTCTTTTAAGACTCTTCAAGGCCCTTATGGTTTCCTTGTCCTATGAATAATTGATTTCCAAACTGCCCTCTAAGGTCCTGGAGGGATAAGGAATGAGAATATCGAGGAGTCCTTCACCCTTGGACCCTCTGTGGTGTGGGTCCATTAAAGACCTAGCTCTTTCCCAGTGCATACGGCAATTTTAGTTAGGCCACTGAAGCTTTTGAGGTGTTGAAAAGTGTTGGGATCTGGAAAGGCTTTACAAAGGAATGTCAACCAGGACCCCAAAGAGCACATTTCCAAGGAACTCGGCCAGGCCACTGCACATCCCAGCAGCTGTGGTGGTACAGGTGTGCAGGGGTGACATTGAGTAACCACCATAAAAATGTGGTGGGTCACCTCTGAAAAACTGCTGATGTCAGGCTTAAGCTGGCCTTGTGCCGACTTTCATATGGGGCTTTATTAATCCTGGCCTTGTTTAATTTCCTTTAGTTTTATTCTGTTTCTCAGAAAGCCTGAAGTGCCTTTTAAACTTCTGTGAATATATGAATTGCACCACAATCTAGATTTACTAATACAGTCATCTCTCAGTTCATCATTTAGGTGCCAATAAGCCTTATTACAAGGAAGTCCAGTATTAAACTCTCCAATTTCCCCAACTTTGGAAGATTTTGATAGATAAATTACTCCTACCTCCACATGTTAAACTAAGAGAGAAGAGCTGTCTTTTCATTCCCCTGCTGCCACAATCCCTTCCTGCTAGAAACCATGTACATTCAGGTGACTGACACTAAATGCCACTTGCAGGCAACTCCACCAGTCCAGTCTCCGGGAAGACAGACACAGTAGGTGATCCCACGACCCCAGTGTTGGCTCAGCCAAAGATGAACACTGAACACTAAGTCTCCCACTTGACTCTCAGCCAACTAGATCTCTTTCCCAGAGGCAGTCATGGTTACTACATACTTTCTTATATGCCCATCCAGGAAGACTATGTATTTATAAATCTTTATGGATATTTATATACACACATGTATTCTTTTAGCTCCACAAAATGGTAGCATACTCTACACATAGTGCTATAGTTTGCTTTTTAAAAATTTAATATATTGGCCCTGCTCAGTTGGCTCAGCGGTAGAGCATTGGCCCGGCATGTGGAAGTCCTAGGTTTGATTCCTAGTCAGGGCACACAGGAGAAGCAACTGTCTGCTTCTCTACCCCTACCCCCTTCTCTCTCTCTTCCCTTCCCACAGCCATCGCTCGAATGAAATGGTTTAAGCAAGTTGGCCCTGGGCACTGAGGATGACTCCATGGCCTTGCCTCAGGCACTAAAATAGCTCAGTTATGGAGCAATGGAGCAGCAGCTTCAGATGAGCAGAACATCACCTGGTAGGGAGCTTGCTGGGTAGATCCTGGTCAGGGCACATGTGGGAGTCTGTCTCTCTGCTTTCCCGCCTCTCACTTAATAAAAAAGAAATTTAATATATTGTGGAGATTATTCCATATCAGCACAGGTAGCAATGCTTTATCCTTTTTCATGGCTATGTAATATTCCAACAGCATCTCATTAGCAGGAAATAACTCATCTTTATCTATTTCTCAGAATGTAACCAGATATCATCTACTTTGTGGACTTTGGGTTATTTCCTGTTTGTTGTTGTTTTGCTAGCTATTACAAACAAAGAGGCATGTCTGCATAGGTATTCAGGTATTTCAGGAGGCTCCACTTCTGCCCTTTAAGGGAGGTTTCTTGCTCAGTCAAAGGAAATGTACATTTTTAAAATGTGATGGATACTTCCAAATTGCCTTCCACTGAGGTTGTATCATTGTATACTCCAATAAGCAAAGTATGAGAGAACTTGTTTTCCCCAGTCTCACTAATAATGTGTTAGCAAACTTTTGGAAAATTCTCCAAATCTGACAGGTAAAACATGATATTGCACTATAGTGTTTTTTTTGTTTGTTTTTAGTTAGCATGTGTGAGAGAGACACACACAGACAGGAAGGAAGAGATATAAGATGCATCAATTTTTTATTTTTTTTCCGAAGTGAGAAGCGGGGGTGGGGGGGGGGAGTGGCGCCAGTCAGACTCCCACATGCACCCGACCAGGATCCACCCAGCATGCCCACCAGGGGGCGATGCTTGGCCCATCTCAGGCATTGCTCTGTTGCAACCGGAGCCATTCCAGCCCCTCAGGTGGAGGCCATGGAGCCATCCTCAGCACGCAGGCCAACTTTGCTCCAATGGAGCCTTGGCTGCAGAAGGGGAAGAGAGAGATAGAAGGAGGGGGAGAGGAGAGAAGCAGATGGACACTTTTCCTGTGTGCTCTGCTGGGAATTGAACTCGGGACTTCCAGATGCTGGGCCGATGCTCTATCACTGAGCCAACTGGCCAGGGACGAGATGTATCAATTCTTCGTGTGACAACTTAGTTGTTCATTGATTGCTTTCTCATATGTGCCTTGACTTGAGGGGCGGGGAGGGCTCCAGAAGAGCCAGTGGTCCCTTGGTCAAGCCAGACCTTGGGCCCAAGCCAGTGACCTTGGGCTCAAGCCAGCAACCTTGGGCTACAAGCCACCGACTTTTGGGCTCAAACCAGAGACTACGGGGTCCTATCTATGATCCTATGCTCAAGCTGGTGAGCCGATGTTTAAACCAGTGACCTCTGGCTTTCAAACCTGGGTCCTCTGTGTCCCTGGCTGACTCTATCCACTGCCCCACCACCTGTTCAAGTGCATTATCATTTTAATGTACCTTTCTGTGATGAGTGAGGTTTAGCATCTCTTCATATTCTTTTATGAACTGCTTCTTAACTGATGCTTGGAAGATGAACTGCTGCCTAAAGAGCAAGCAATATACAAATAGTTTAGAAATTCCAATTTTCTTACATAAATTTTATTCCAGTTAGCTGCTTTTATCCTAATTAATATAGGGTGTGCTATAGGGTGCTCCATAAAAAATCAGCTTTAGTGAATGTTTATTAAAAAAGTGCTCCATCAATTTTAAAAGGTGGACTTTTTAATATGTAGGCATAAACATTTCAATCCTTGTTTTACAATCTTTACCATTCTAAAAGTTGTTCTATTGAAACTAATGTGGTCATATTAAATATAGTACTTTTAAATTAATTAGCTGTGACATTTATGAAAAATATTTGAATATCAACTGGGTATTATGGAGATTTTACAATTCTCATGTTGTGATAGTGGTGTTGCGCTTTTGTTTAAGAAACAAAAAGAGTTCCTTTAGAGCAGGAGTCGGGTACCTTTTTGGCTGAGAGAGCCATGAATGACACATATTTTAAAATGTAATTCCATGAGAGCCATACAATATATTTAACACTAAATACAAGTAAATGTGTGCATTTTATGTAAGACCAACACTTTTAACGTACAATAGTCTCTGAATTCTTTTTAATAACATTGTTATGCTGTTGCTAACCAATGATGAATAAAGTACTTCTTACCATTAATGCGACTTCCGGTGCTGCATGGTTTTGCTGATGGCTTTGTAGTCTGGTTGATACGTGGTGAGGTTAAGCTTCATGCAGGCGTTGAGACTTCTATCTGTTAAACGTGATTGCAGGTTGGTCTTAACATTCTTTAGATGTGAGAAAGACTGCTCACATGCATACGTACAACCAAACATTGTCAGTACAGCAATACTCACACACTGTAGTGTGTGGTATGTGACAAGAAGCAAAGCACATTCCAAGTTTTAACAATCAGCTGGTCTGCGGGTTGAAGTTTTTTCATTTCGCCCCACTGTATTTGCTTGCCAAATCTGCTTGCTGTCGTGCAAGTCTTTCCAAATCTTCATTCAGTGACTTGAACTTATTCACCCACATGTCTGAGGCCTTCAGGTGAGCAGCTTGTAGCTCAAAATCTCTGACAGAGACACCGGGGATGTAACTCAGGTTGGCACTTTCCACTGCACATTCGTGTGGATGGGTGATGAACTTAAAAAGACGAGTGCGCTCACGAAATTCTCCAAAGCGTGCTTTGAATGACTACAGGAGATTAGATGTGAAGCCCACTAACTGCTGGAGATCAGGATGTTGAGCAGGGTCACTTGCTGTGCATGCATCTTTAAACTCTCCCAGTTTTTCAAAGTGTAGTAAATGACCTGTTTCAATGTCGGCAATGAAGAGTTTCAGCTTGTTTTCAAATGCAAACACTGCTTGTTGAAGGGATAAGACTATTTCCAACACCTTGCATTTTCACATTGAGCTGGTTTAGATGTTTAGTCATGTCCATGAGATAGTAGAACTTCAGGAGCCACTCAGTGTTAGCTAACTCAAGATGCTCGACGTTTTTCATTTCAAGAAAAGTCCGGATTTCGCTCACACAAGCCACGAAATGGCTGAGCACCTTCCCTCTTGACAACCAATGCACATTGCTGTGCAGAAGCAGACCAGGATAATTATTCCCTACTTCATTCAGCAGTGTTTTAAACTGGTAATCATTTAAAGCTGGGCAACAATAAAGTTACCCGAATGACCAGCGACATCACCTCACCAAGCTGCTCGCCACACATCTGAGCACAAAGCTCCTCCTGATGTAGGATGCAGTGAAAACATAGGATGGGTCTCTTTTCATGTTCATGAAGAAGCGCTACCAATCCTCTGTTTTTTCCCACCATGCACGGAGCACCATCAGTACACACCAAAATAAGTTTATCCATCGGTAGATTCTTTTCTTTAGCTAACTCAGTGAAAGACTGGAATAAATCCTCCCCTCTTCTTGTCTCTTTCATAGGCAAAACAGCAAGACTTTCCTCATGTAGTGTGTCACCGACAGCATACCTTGCAATCATGCTGAACTGGGATAAATGGCTTATATCTGTTGACTCATCCAAAGTGAGAGAAAAGAATGGCGCTGCATTTATGTTCTTTACTTGTGTTGCCTCAATTTGATTTGCCATTATGATGGTATGATCGTGAACAGTTCTTGCTAACAGGCATGTCTTTTATTCATTTGATTATCTTGTCTTTACCTGAAAAGTCATCAAAAAGTTCATTGGCAACATCAAGCATGAATGTTTTGGCATACTCCCCATCTGTGAATGGCTTTCTGTTTCTCACAATTGCTAAAGCACCAGCAAAGCTAGCCAAATTCCAGTCACCTTGTTGGGTCCAAACACGGAGTTGCTGCTGACTAGCTTGCACTCTGCACAGTAGCTCCTGACATGCTTTCTTCCTGCTATCCCCCGCTGGATATTTCAATGCAAATATAGTATGGCATGTGGCGAAGTGGCGATTTATATTTGACCGTTTCATCAATGCAATTTTATCATTGCATATTAGACACACTGCTCTCTCCACAAAAACGAATTCCTCTGTCCATTCCTGCTGAAAAGTATGATACTCCTCATCTTTTTTTCTTTTAGCCATCTTCTTCGTCAAAAGGGTTTCTGCAATTAACTAGCTGACTACTTGATTAAAAGGAGGGAAGTTTACTTCCTGACCTCACAATGACCCATGTACGTTACTCATTATCCAATAAAAATTTGGTGTTGTCCCGGAGGACAGCTGTGATTGGCTCCAGCTACCCGCAACCATGAACATGAGCAGTTGGAAATGAATGGATTGTAATACATGAGAATGTTTTATATTTTTAATGTTATTATTATTTTTTATTAAAGATTTGTCTGCGAGCCAGATGCAGCCATCAAAAGAGCCACATCTGGCTCTCGAGCCATAGGTTCCCGACCCCTGCTTTAGAGATTCTTACTGAAATATTTATGGATTTAATGATATATCTGGAATTTGCTTCAAAATAATTCTGGAAGGGGCAAGTGATATGAGTGTAGATGAAATGGCGTGCATGGGTCAGGAGTTAATAATTATTGAGCCCGGATATTAGGTATGTGGTGTTCTGTCTGTTGAGTGTGAAAATTTCCATAAAAGCTCTAAAATTCAACAAATAAGTATTAAGTTTGTATTAAGTGCAAGCCATTTGCCCTATGTCAGGAGACAGACACTTCACAAGTGCTAGGGTCCTTGTCAGTTTGTTTTATGCAGTGAGCTCAGTGCTTAGGACACTGTATGCGCATAGTAGGCGCTCAGTATGTCCTGAGCTCCAGCCCACACTCTGGTTCCCAAAGGGCCATTCTATGTTCTGTTCCCAGGAGCTGCACCCCAATGATATGTTCCATGAGCAAGCAACAGACCACATGCTATGGAGCTGAAGGAAGGTGAAGTTCCATTCATTCAGGGGTCAGTTCCGTGCTTCTGTGGAGTTGATGAGCATTAACATTGAGGTGCCTGAGACAAGGGACGTCCTCTGCATCCAAAGCATTTCTAAGCAAAGCAAAATTGCTCCTTTAATTTCACATTAGCTATTTCTTTTGGGATCCTGGTAGGGAGTTGCTAACAGTAAGACGAATAACTCAAAAGGCTGTGGGAGTTGAGGGGGCAGTGACTAAACCTTCTTAGAACATATCCCCATCCCTGTCTCTGCTCTTTGAGCCTGTTTTGCTCTGAGTCCAGCATGATATCATACTGAGGAATGTGTTTAAGCAATGCTCTCTGGCAAGGAAGAAGAGTAGATGGTTTCATAAGAAAGAAGAGAATCAGACTTGGGATATTACCAATGGAAATGTCAAGAATTTAGCGTGATAGATTGGTCCTGTGGGTATGTTTGAAACATTAGTTAACTCAGAGGCAGAGAAATTCATGATTTTTAATGTTTGCATGCAGGTGTTAGTATAGTGCCTCAGAATGAGATAAAAAATGGATAAAAAAAATAAAAGCTAGTCACATCTTTACTGGAAGAAGGCTCTTTTGAGAAATCATCAATGTTACACTACAAACACCATTCAGATATACCAAATGGGCCAGATGGTTGCTTGAATATTGCACGTTGCCAGCTGCCCATTGCTACAGATGAAGTATTTTCTGCTGATGTTTGTGTAACCCACAAGCTCATTCTAGAGTATTGATTGTTTTGATGCTGTTTAACATTTGTATGTCATTATAATTATAAAACATAAATATACACGACACCATGCAATAAGTAAAATTGCCCAGCTTTCATTTTGAAAGGGGAGGAGGCTTTATTATTACCTGACAAGAGAGGATGTCTAATATTCATTTTCTGTTCTTCATAAATGCCACTCCTCTCCTGTCGGGTGCTCTAAATTGCTTTATGCTCACCGAGCCTTAGCTCTTCAAAACAGCACAGACTTCAGGGTCTGATATGAATCACTGAGCCCCAGGTTTTAAAGCATGCCTGGACCGAAAGTCGGGGGCACAGTTCAGGGGACTCCAAGCAGATCTAGATGAACCTAAACTCTTCTATTTGACAACATACCAACAATTCCTTGGAGGTCACAAAACGGCCAGGTGTACGATGTAAAAGGAAGAGGATAAATGAAAGCAAATCTGCTTCTTTGAAAACAGACCTTTGCTCGGTATGCATTTCATTTTGCTTTGAAAGAAAGCTGATTCGGTGTCATTCACCTATTTATTTGTATCTGCATCTATAAAAAACCACGTGTCTTTCCCCTCTACCAAAACCTGAGCATGTTTGCTGGAGTGAGAAGCAGGACAAGAGATGGAGGGAGGGTAAAAGCCCACACTATGTGGTTAATCAGTCACAAATGCATAAATGAACTGCCTGAAACAGAACCCCCTTCCTGGGAGGCACACAGTCAGCCTTTCCCAGGAAGACCTCCTTAGAACATATCATCTTTATTTTAGGCAACGGGTTCCAGAGAGCACTTTTCATGGCTCTATAAATACAAGGCTCAGATGCTTCCTGACACCCAGTGTTTCTGCTTTTCAACGTGTAAATCAATGAATGTTCCAAGTGAGTAAGTATCTGTGCTTTGAGTTTATAATCTTGTCTTTCAGAAATACCGACAGTACATGGCAGGACTTCTGGCTCCTCCTTATGGTGTTATGGAAACAGGCTCTAACAATGACAGTAAGTGAAAAATGTGAACATGCTGTATCTAAAAATGTGTTGTGTAGTGTGTTTTCAAAATATATGTCCTATACCAGCTTGACAGATGAAGTTTCCAGACTCTTTTGTGGATAAACAGACCTGCCAGCCCACATGGGTTATTTTTTTTTAAATGTTAATATAGTATTATTTTGTGGCCTTAGCTGACATTCTGGAGCTAATTGGAACTTCAGCATACTGGGACGGTTTTCTTAGAATCTCTTCATTTTATAGCAAAACCCAGCGTTGTTTCTGTGCTCTTTTAAAAATGGGATTCATGAACTGTGTTTGTCCCCATCACTCCTACTTACCTGGGAACCTGTCTGTTGCTCATTTTGATGTTACTGAGCAATGAGAGAAGCAGCGTGAGTCATTATTTTTCTTAAGTCAGTCTCTCCAAACTCCAGGCTTTTTATAATAGGCCAGTCTCTGATCATAAAAGAAAGTTTTTCTCTGCGATATGCTTTTCGAGTGGGTGCCCACTATACTCAAAGAAATCCTGTCCCGAATCTGTTTACCTGTTTGTGCATGTTGGAGCATCTGTTTAGCACTCCTTACCATCCCTGGGAAATGCTTGCTGCATCTCTAAGCCTCTTCATCTGGCTCTTGCACATTTACATGTGACAAGGTATCAGGTGCTGGGGTTTTGGAAGTTGTAGCTCTTCAACTAGACACAGTGATGGAGCAGGCAGTACTTCTACTCCCAGCACCTTGAGAGCCGAGAATCACCCTTCAAATCCTCTTTCTTGCTGCTGGAATCCTCAGTCTTAATCCCAGACTTCTCTCTTTCTACAGGTGCTCCCCTCCTGCCTGCTCGAGATCTAAGTGAGCTCTTCCACTTTCCTTCTGCTCTAGTTCACAATTTCTGCACAGACTCTGCCCTCTCCATCTGTTTCTTTTCTGTCCTGGAGGAGAAGGCAGGTCTTTCTTTCCTTCAGTCCCCTGTTTTGATTTTTCTCTCCTGCCTGCTCTCGGAATGACTGCTCCTAAAATACCTGAGTTGAAACCCCAGCTGTGCTGTCTCCTAGCTGTGTGACCTTGGGCAAGGCACTTAGTCTCTCTGTGCTTCAGTTTCCTCACAGGATTATTGTGAGGAGTAAATGAAGCAAAGCATGTCAAGTGTTTACAGAGGTTCCAAGCATATGATTAGCACCCAAATGATGTTAGCTATTATCTCCACACCACCAATCACTGTAAACCCCTCCAAGTCTAGCTTCTGCCCAATATTTCTTGAGTCAAACCACTCTGCACCTTTCAATGACCAACCACTAACCAGGCTCAGTCATTACCATTCCCCACTCTCTCCGACTTTGAGTAGGACTTTTCACGCCAAGACTCCATTCTCTCTTGGGGTCAGGCTCCACTGCATTGTCCTGACTTTCTCATATCTCTCTGGTCACTTGCATGTTTGTCGCTTCTACCTTTCATTCAAAAGTTTAGGTATTACCCAAGAGTCTAGGCTTAGCTGTTTTTCTCTATACTTTCCCCTGCTCATTGCAACTTTTCTTGCAATTGATACAGATATTTCCCCAAATTTATACCTCTGATTCCTGCCTTTAAAAGGTAGTCCAGCTTTTCAAGAGATTGCCGGTTCTCTTCCCACTTAGATGTCCTGCTGGCTTCTTAAACTCAGAATGTCAGAAACAGAACATATCCCGATTCCCACAAAACCGATCCTTCCTCTGAAAGTGTATTTTCATTCATAACCCCATTGTTCTCCTCCGTATACCAGGCTCTAAACAACAACCATTTTTGGAGCTCTCCTTTCTCTTACCTCCACCCACTGAGGTTGATCAACTGTCCATCCCTTGCTCCTCCCTTTGCGTGTTCACACTCTTTCATTTTGGCTCCCTCCAGTTCCCTTGGCAGCCACCTGGCTGAGAGCCTCACCACTCCCGCCCTATGGGCAGAAATGACGTAGCTTGCCCTGAACTTCCAATCTCTTGTCCTCAACCTACCCGACACCTGACTTATGCAGAACTTTTTGAAATTTACTTTTTAATGTGAAAAATTTCAAGCATACAGAATGATACAGTTACCACTCATGTTTTTATCATTTTGATTTAATTAATATTTCACTATTTTAATAGGATTTATTTATTAGCTTAATATTACTTTAAAATTAATATTTTGCCATAATTTTTAAATTATATTCATACATTTCACACCAAATACTTCAACAGGTTATTTTTGAAAACAAAACTTTTCCATGTATAACCATAACACTATTATCACACCTAGTAACTCAGATGATTTTCCTTAATAACATCTACTATATAGCACATATTCATATTACCACAACTGAATATCTTTATAACTCATTACTCAAACTGGACCTCAGTCAAGGACCATGCCATTGAATCTTGTTTTAATGTCTTAATCATCTGTTAATTATGAACAGTCCCTTCCCTTCTTTTTCCTGATCATACTTACTCTGTTGCTCAAAACTATTTACTATTTGTCCATTACTTGCCATGGAAGGTGAATTCCAAGATTGGTAACCCCTTAACCCAGCTTTCAAGTTTCTGAATGGCCCAAATCACCTTTTCTTTTACCTTTAACGTATTTTTTTTAATTTAGAAATTAAGTTTAATTGGGGAATGTAAACTGGTACAGCCATTATGTAAGAAAATATGGTGGTTCCTCAAAAGAAAAAAAAAAAGAATAGAATGGCTCAGAAGTCTGAGATATCCCATAAGACCCAGCAATCCCTCTACTGGACATCTACCCAAAAAACTCAAAAACATTGGTACATAAAGGCACATGCACCCCATGTTCATTGCAGCATTATTCACAGTGGCCAAGACATGGAAACAACTGAAGCACTTTTCAATATTATTTCTCTACAGAGACCCTACTTACCAGCCACTCAGTTATGGTGTTTTGTGCAACTGTGTATTTATCTTATTAAACCTCCTAGAAAGTAAGCTGCCCTTATACCCTTGTAGCCCCTCAATCAATCAACTCCAGTCCTTTCAGAAGGTTGTTGAATAAATGGCTGGATGGATAGATTCAAGACAAGTTTCAGAATATTGGCATTAGGCTACTCTTACTTCTTCTGATAAATCTGGGAAGCGATGGCAAACATGCCTATTAGTGTTCTTTTATTTATTTATTTAAGTTTCGTGCAGGGGGACAAACTGTAGTCAAGTTTCATTCTTTTGCATGTAGTTTTCCAATTTTCCCAGAACCATTTATTAAAGAGGCTTTTCCCCCCTCCATTGTGTGTTTTTGGCTCCTTTGTCAAAGATATTTGTCCATATATATGTGGTTTTATTTCTGGGCTCTCAATTCTGTTCCATTGGTTTGTTTATCTGTTTTTCTGCCAATACCGTGCTGTTTTGATTATTGTGGCTCTGTAGTATAATTTGAAGTCAGATAGTTTGATACCTCTGGCTTCATTCTTTTCCCTCAGGATTGCCTTGGGTATTTGGGGTGTCTTATGGTTCCATATAAACTTGGTGAGTTTTTGTTCTATTCTTTTAAAAATTGACATTGTGATTTTGATGGGGATTGCATTACATTGTATATTGCTTTGGGTAATATGGCCATTTTTTTAAATTTATTGATTTTAATGAGAAAGAAAGGGAGTGAGAGAGACAGAGACAGACAGAACCATTCATCTGTTTCTGTATGGGCCCTGATCAGGGATCAAACCAGCAACCTCTGCATTTCAGGATTATGCTCCAACCAACCGAGCTATCCGGCCAGGGCAATATGGCCATTTTAACTATTGTATGTTGATTCTTCCACTCCATGAATGTGCAATATTTTTCTATTTCATTGTGCCTTTTTCAATTCCTTTTAATAATGTTTTGTAGTTTTTGGTATGTCAGTCCTTCACATCCTTTGTTAAGTTTATTCCTAGGTATCTTATTTTGTTGTTGTTGCAATTGTAAAAGTAATTGGGTTTTTTTAGTTCATGTTGTTTTTTTTCGATGTTTCATCATTGGCATTTAGAAAAGCAATAGACTTTTGTATATTGATTTTGTATCCTGTGACTTTATTAGTTTATTGTTTCTAATAGGTTTTGGTAGAGTCTTTGGGGTTTTCTATATACAGGATCATGTCATCTGCAAAAAGTGATACCTTTACTTCTTCTTCCCAATAGGGATGGCTTTTATTTCTTTCTCTTGCCTGATAGCTCTGGCTAAAACTTCCATCACTGTGTTGAATAGGAGTGGGCAGCCTTGTCTTGTTCCTGATTTTAGAGAAAAGTCCTTCATTTTTCCCATTTAGTATGATATTAGCTGATGGTTTGTTATATATGACCTTTATTATGTTGAGGAACTTTCCTTCTATGCCTATTTTATTGAGAGTTTTAAACATAAAGAGATGTTGTATCTTATTGAATTCCTTTTCTGCATCTAATGATAGGATCATACGATTTTTGTTCTTTGTTTTGTTGATGTGGTGTATTACGTTGATCGATTTCTATATGTTAAATCATCTTTGTGCTCCTGGAATGAATCCCACTTGATCATGATGTATTATTTTTTAGTGTGTTGTTGTATTCAATTATGCTAGTATTTTGTTTATGAATTTTGCATCTAGAGATATTGGTCTGTAGTTTTTGTGTGTGAGTGTGTGTGTTGTCCTTGCCAGGTTTTGGTATGAGGTTTATGTTGGCCCCATAAAATGTGTTGGGGAGTACTGCTTCTACTTCTGTTTTTTGGAAGACTTTGAGAAGGATAGGTACCAAATCGTTCAATGTTTGGTAGAATTCACTAGAGTAGGCATCTGGTCCTGGACTTTTGTTTTTGGGGGAGGTTTTCTATTTCCTCCCTGCTTATGGGTCTTAGGTTTTCCACTTCGTGACTCAGTCTAGGAAAACTGTGTAGTTCTAGGAATTTATCCATTTCCTTTAGGTTGTTGAACAAAGAAGTGAATGAATAAATAAATGCTTAACTTTTTTTTTTTGCTCATAAGTCTGAGTTATCCCTGGAAGCAGCCACTGCCCTACTCAGACCTGATTTGGAGGCAGCAGGAGTTTCCTTTGTCCCCTACGGAAGATGTGTTCTGGTGGGTTTATGTTCAACATGCAGCTAAGTTTAAATTCCTAGAGCAGTGCAAAGTGGTTAGAAGTGTAAGAATACTAACTGTGCAACTTATACTTGATGTGCCAGTCTAATTTTTTATTGTTCTGGCGCCCAAGACAGAGGAATTTCCATTGCTCACATGGTATAAATGTGTCGGTATCAGTTTTTACCTCTGAGAAAGTAATGCATAAAGTAGGAAAGCAAACTCAGCATTAGATGCTGCTGTCTGGCACACGACCCCACTCCTGATTCATTGATTTATGTTACAGGTTCTGATAGGCACTGCTATTTTTGTAAGCGGCATTAGGTAGGATTTTTTTTTTCATTTTTGGGTTTTTTTTTAACAACAAATTTTTACTTGGTTTGATTCAGCAAAGAATTTCAGTTCCATTTTACAGGTTGATCTTATAATTCATTGTCTCTCTCTCTCTCTCTCTTTTTCCTCTTCTAGGGATTCCTGACAAGGAGAATGTGAGTAGCTACTTTCTCTGCTTAGCTTCTAAAAACTACCAAAAGGTAAAAAAAATAATTGTGGTAACCTTACCAGCAAAGAGAGCTCTTTACCCACATTTATTTCAACAGAGCAATAAATATTTTTCTAATCTTATTCTGGCATCTTTGGTGGGTCACTTTGAAGTATAAAGGGGAGAAGGTCGATTGCTATGACACAGTCATCACATGTCCCTGACATTAAGTAGGCTGAAGAAAGGTTATTCTAGGGGCAACTGGTACAAGTGCTAAATGTTTTCTTTTTCCCATGATGCATACATACCACTCTAACAAATTATTAGTTTAGCAGCCTATAGAAATATATATTGTTTTTCCTTAGTAGGGTTACAAAATATAAAATTCAGGGTCAGGTGATGAATTTGCCTAATTATATCCATGTATGTTAAAGTCATTACAGTATTTCTCTTTGGAAGCTGAAAATAATTGCTACACAGTGGTACCTTGAGATACGAGTTTAATTTGTTCTGTAACCTAGCTCGTAAGTCAGTCAACTCGTATATCAGAAAAATTTCTCCCATTTAAAATAACTGAAATACATTTAATCTGTTCACAGATTGAAACCCTGTGAAACATCCCCAAACCATCCTAAATTATGAAAAAAGACATGTTTTTAATTAAAAAACACACATGTATACTTTACCAGTGCATAACAGAATATATGAAATAAAAGAAAAAAGTGTTATTTAGTACTGTATTCTTACCTTGGAGACAGACGAGTGTGGCTAATGGAGGTGAATGGCGGAGGAGGAGGGAGGGAGGAAGGGATGCAGGCACTGTAGACATGTAAACTAAAACTGCACTTTCTTAACACTAAATGTAAACTAAAACTGCACTTTCTTGACTTTAAACAAAACTCAAACTGCACTTTCTTTACTTAAAATAAAACCACAAAAATTTAATTGTAAAAAAATGCACTTTCTTAACTTTAAACTTAACCTAAGCTTAACATTCCATATTTTTCACTTAATCATCACCTGTTTTTGCCTTTTGGCTGCACTTTCAGCACTTTCACTTGCAGGACTTGAATAAAAATCTATTCAAAGAGGTTGCTTTTGGCTGCCTTTTAAAATGTTATGGAAATGTGACAAACAAGTGTCATTAAAAAGTGCTGAAGCACAACCAGTTGAAACTTTTTCTGGGTGTTTCTTTTCAATGAAACTTGAAAGCTTCTCCCACATTGCCAGCATGTCTTTAATTTCACTTATAGAAATCACTTCCTCCGACTCTACCTCCTCCTCACTACTAATCTCTTGCAGAAGCTCCATATGTTGCATCATCTGTAGCTCCTTCAGCTCCTCATTTGAGAGTTCTTCCTCATGTCCCTCGACGAGCTCATTTACGTCACCCTCATCTACCTCCAGACCCATTGACTTTCCAAGGGTCACAATCTCCTCCAACGCTTCTACCTCAGTCTCAGTCTCTGGCTCGAATCCTTCGAAGTCTCTGTCTGCAACCACATCATGCCATAACTCTTTCCATGCCGAGTTCAAGGCTCTTCTTGTAACTTCTTGCCAAGCCAAGTCAATAATGCGTAAACATATCACGATGTTGTAGTGATCTTTCCAAAACTCTCGAAGGATTAGAATTGTATTCTCAGTCACCTCAAAGCAGTGGCGGAGCAAGTGCTTTGTGTAAAGCTTTTTAAAGTTGGAAATGACCTTCTGATCCATAGGTTGCAAGATTGAAGCCATGTTGTGTGGGAGGTAGAGAACTTTCACAAATTTGAACTCATTGAGAATGTCATCTTCAAGACCAGATGGGTGGACTGGAGCCTTATCAAGAATTAGTAATGCCTTCATCGGGAGTTTATTTTTTGAAGATATTTCTTCACTGCAGGACCAAAGACGAGATTTTCCCATTCAATAAAAAACTGCTGCATAACCCATGCCCTAGCATTGGCGCGCCACATAACCTGCAGTTTTTCTTTAAGAATCTTATGAATCTTAAAGGCTCGATGATTTTCGGAATGATACACTAGCAGTGGCTTTACTTTACAGTCACCACTAGAATTTTCACACAATGCAAGGGTCAGACAGTCCTTCATGGGTTTATGGCCTGGAAGCCTCTTCTCCTCTGCGGAGATGAAAGTCCTCCAGGGCATTTTTTTCCAAAACAATCCTGTTTCATCACAGTTGAACACTTGTTGGGGGATGTTGCCTTCCTTGGCAATAAGCGCAGCAAAACATGCGATGTACTCCTCAGCTGCCTTAACGTCAGCACTCGCAGCTTCATCATGCCTCACCACCGAGTGGATGCCAGATCTCTTCTTGAAATTTTCAAACCAGCCGTGACTTGCCTTATACATATCTTCTGCTGCCTCTTTGAAGTTGATGGTTCTTTCTTCTTCAAGTCGCTGTAAATATGTGCGTTTTTACATATTCCAGTCTCCGTCACTGTATCTCCTGCCAGCTCTTTCTCTTTCACCCACACCAGCAGAAGCTTCTCCATTTCTTCATAAATATATGTCCTTAATTGGGACAGAATTGTAGTTCCTTTCACTGGATTGCACTTTTGATGTCATCCTTTTGTTTGAGGATGGTACAAATTGTAGATGTATTGCAGTTGTACAGCCTTGCCAGTTCAATCACTCATACAACACGCTCATGTTTTTCTATTATTTCTTGCTTTACTTCTATCAACATCATTCTATTTTTCTTCTCACCACTGTCCTTTACACTCACTTTCTTCAGCCTCATGATAGCACACAAAAAATTTTAATAAAAAATACAAAAATGATGCAAGAACGAGTACAGCACACGAGATTTGACTTGATTCTGCGGGTAACACATGAGAAAGAACAAGATGCTGGTGTTGTGCTGCCAATACTGGACCTGTGCGCCAATGCACCAACTAGCGGCAGCTTCCTGAATCACAACTCATATCCTGGAATTTCACTCGGATCTCAAACAAAAATATGGACCGAGTTGCAGCTCGTATCTTAAAAATATTGCATGTTGGTCTGCTCGTATCTCAGGTACCACTGTAGTTGTTTAGGGAAAACAGGTGAGAGGATAGGAGGTTTAGGGACAAACCTTTCCTGAGAAACAGTACCAAGCATGCATTCTAAGGATGACAGTGGTGTAGTGGCATTGTCTTTGCATGTAAATAATAATAATGATATTAATTATATTAGCTGGGATCTAAATTAGACAATGACATGGAAGGGTTACTGATGGAAGCATGCAGTGGTTCATCTGAAGTGACGCTCGGTGGCTCTCAGATGGCTCGTTTTGGCACCACGTTCCTTGATTGCTATTCCCAACAGCCAGTGTTACAGAACTGTCACTCCTTTCTTTCCCTGCTTTTGGTCCTATGTCTGAGGGCTCAGATATTGTCTTAATTAAATTCAGAGTGTCTCTTTATTTCTTTTCAGAGATCTGACTCTAGCTTTCTGTAGGTTTCCCTCTTTTCGTAATCTTGTTTTTAAAAGGTGGTTGGGAATTCTGGCCCACTGCTGTACCACTACAAATTTGAGTTCAAGAACCAGAAATGTTACTTCAAATGTCACACCAAAATTTTACTTGTCTTCGTTCAGCAAAGGATTTTAGTTCCTCCCTGTGGGGCTTTGTGCAAGCTACCTGACTTCTCTAAATATCCTTGCCTCATCTTCAAAACGTGGATGTTAGTCCTGACCCCCGTAAGAGGCCATTATGAATGTTGAATGAGACAGTCTGTGGGAAACATAGAGCTATTACAATAGACTCAGTAAATGTTAGGACTATTATTATAATTACTATTTCCTCAAGCTTTCTGTCATTTTCTATCTTTCCTTCTCTGAAAATGTCCTCCCCTTCATAAAGTAACTAGCTTTTATTTTTCTTTTATGGCTTTCCTTAAAATACCTTTCTTGAATGAAACTTTCCATTGATCATTTGCTATTTTTTTTAAAAAAAAATCTTTGTATGTTGAGTGAAGCTCTAGATAACCAGGTTCATGAGAGTCTAAAGCCATAGCTTTTAGAGTCTAAAAATTAACAAACTGATCCTGCCATCATTTTAGAAACGGATGTCCCAGAGCACACTATAACAAAAAATATACAGGTCATTAGCCAAATAAAGATAAAAGGACCTGCTGCTTCCTCATCAAGGGCTATCAGTGATGTGGAGAGCAAACAGAATGGCTAAACACCAGGGGGTCTAAAACGTTCTAAGCTTCAAAAGGCAGCTCTGTCTCTCTAAGGCTCCTGGTGACCTTTAGGTTGGACCTCCCTGCAGTGGGACAACAGGCTCAACGTTTTAAGCAGGAAGTCTACCAGCTGTCATCATGTAGCTCACTTTGTGACAAAATGGGAATTTGAAGTTTGCAGGTTAGATACAGGGACTTAGGGGCTGGCCATGCTGTCTTCCCTCTATCAGTCAGTAGTGTATGCTTATTTGCATTTGTTTGGGTTATTCTGCGTCAGATCCTTGGGCAAACGGAAAAAAGCATGTGTTTTTTCTATCAGCAAATAGAGTGGATGTAATATTACCCCGTGCTCTTAGGATACCTTTCCAATGCCCTCAGTCAAAGTAAAGCAAATGAGATGAAAGACATTCATGAGCAAAGCTGAAGCACTGGAAAGATAAAAAGAAGCCTAAGAGCCTTAGAGTAGTTTAATTGAACTTTTTCCTTTATAAGAGACAAGTTGTGTTGTGACGGTTTCTTTAATCCTTTACTTTCTTTAACTCCATGCTGGGCAATATCATGTCCCTTTTATGTTTCTAAATAGCAATAATATGCCTGTGACTGAAATAAAAGCACTTGGGCTATTGTTTCAGTGTCCAGACACAGTCTTTATGGAAAGATTCCACAAAGAATATTCTTTCCAGCTCCCATTTTTTATTTTGTTAATCACCATGTTTAACTTTATATCAAATATGCAGACATCAGTAAGTGGTGTTTTTACCTGCCTCACCAGCTCTGTTTTATTTTCAAACCTAGGTTTACCTTGCATAATAAGAACTTTCTTTTCATACTGGGCTGGCAGTTAACTTGCTAGAGTATTTTGTTTACTACTTGCTATAATTAATAGGGACAATATTTTAACTTTAGGTACAAAAGGATCCTGGAACCAATAAAATAATTGATGAAAATACTATCAAAACAACTATTTTGGTAGGGTTGTGATTATTTGGACTGTTGGATTTATTAAAAAATTCTTCTCTTTGATCTGTTTAAATTGTATTTTTTCTCTCTTCTATATATGCCATACCTGACTGAGTACGTTTAATGCAGAAGCTAAAAAAAGACACAGTTAAAAAAGAGCTTTATAGTTGCATATTACAGTTGCCCTTTGAAGGAATGAGCTTGTCTATAATTTTTTGCTACTTATGTAGATTTTGTTGCTCACTGTGCTGTATGTATCCTTTTGAGAGGCAACTGCTATGGAGTTTTATAGTCTTAGAAGTTTATACTTTTCTTCCTAAGTGTGCAAGAAGCCAGAAAATAGACTCGGGAAGGGATTACAAAGTAATGCCGTTTCCTGACTTACAAACATCTTGTTCCCAAAAAAGATCATTTGAGGTCTTCAGTTATAGTATTGATAGTGTCACTAGCAAGTTTCTTGCTAACTATGAAAGAGTACTATCCCATTATAAAGCACTATCAGTGCAGAGGTCAACGTTTTCCCAAGCACTAGAAGAACTGATGCTAGTTGTTGATAATGAGAAAGCTTGGGGGGTCTTATGAAACTATTTGTAGATCTCATTTTTAGAAGATGACTTAGTTTCTCAAACTTTTAAAAATTATACGTAGTTTATATAAAGAGCACTTTTCAGAAATTATTATCAAGATATAATGTTTTAAATGGCAATGTTGAAATAATCTACACAATCTGTGAAAATTCTCATAAGGAGAAGATAATAGAGTAATAATAAGCAAGTAACTATTAGGGTTAAAAGGTTAATAATTTTAAGAAAGAATTTTTAGGGACTTTAATAACACTCATTGATATTGTTGCTATTTTTCAAGGTTAAAGAAAACAAATTAGAATATTTCCCAGCAGTTAAATGACAACATCTTATTTTATCATTATAGACTGGCTATGATTCTGATGAAGGAAAAGGAAGGTCTATATCCTGATATAAACAAAATGTAAAAGTTTAGATAATCCCGTAAAATCCTATAGAACTTTTCCACTTCACATTTAGAACACCTACTGGATTCAAACCAACAGTATTCTGCAGAATACAAAAGTTTTTAAAATCCTGCTTTAGAACATGACTGATGCACGTGCAGAGTTTATCAGAGTCTCTAGGCTAGAGTTCATGGGCTTACCCAGGCAGCCTTTCCCTCTGTTCCCGGGTGAGAATGGTTTTGCTAGTGCTGACATGACCCTGAAACAACACACATGTCATGAGCTGAGGGTGCAAAGCTCTACACAGGACAGCAAAGCAACCAAATGCTGAAGAATTAGAAAACACTGAGCCTGCTTGTTTATTCTTTTTGAACGACAAATTGCTTAACACCCAAGCAACACCCAAGAGAAGCTCAGATTTTGGGTGTTGCTGGCCCCGTTCTGCACATTGTCTAGTGTGAAAATACTCATTTCTCCAGTTGGCCTGTTGGGACGCATAGCTCTGTGAGACAACACTTACTTTGCCCCACCTCCTGGAGTACACCAGAGACTTAATGTCGAAGGTGCCAAGGACAAATTCAGCTCTCTGAAGACATGTTTGTGTTTGGGAGTTTTGCATTTTGTGGGGCAGAATGCCATGCTGAATTTCTTTCTGCTTTTTATTACATCTGTTTTTCTACTCTGTTGTAAAAGCTGGCCATGCCATCCCTCTCTCTTTCTAGCTTCTGCAGTGGTATATTGGTTGAATTTTTAAGGTAATGTATTGTTGTCCTTCAGCTAAATAGTGAATAGTAAATGCAGGTAATGCTTTAAAATGCTGACCTTGTGTTGTCAATTAGACTGTATGTTTGCTGCCTCTAAATGTTCTCGGCACATTCATAGGACCTGCTTGCTGTGAGTTCGCTTGGCAAAGGAGCACAAAGTAGAGTGTATTTGGGTGGTGGCTTGTTAACATATTTTAGAATTATGTTTAGAATATTATTAATTACATTTCAATATTCCAATGTTGGTTCCTCTGTATTAAAATTTTTTTTTCTGACATAAACCTTTATCATGTCGCTCCCAGGCTGCTCGTTTGCTCAGGTTGTCACTGATGGTTTTCTAGGGTTGCTTTGAATATATTCTCTCAGTCTTTTCTGTAATCAGAACTGGATTTGGCCAGATAGCACAAAGAGAACCCGGATGGCATTTATTAGTTAAAACTCATACTAATAACAAAAATGAGATTCCCCCAATATCTCTAGCCAATAGCTTCCCCCACCTCTCTCTTGAACATAATAGCATGGCCTGCTCAGTATCTGCTCACTGCTGAGGATTAGTCCCACTGTCAGCAGGGATGGGGGACATAATGTCACGTTGATAATAGTATGCTCACTGCTGATTCCAAAGTTATGGGACATTGCATTGTTGTCCCCAGGAATACCTTATCTGCTGCACGCAATTACGTTCATCAGCAGTAACTTTGGGCTCCTAGCACATTATCACAACTGATTGTGAAGATAAAATGTATATTATCATTTATGTCTGATGAGTTTGAATTTTTACTGTTTTTGTTTTGAGAAATTGAAACCAATTTATTTGCAAAAATATATTTTATGTTTAGGAGGGAAAATTGTAGTGTTTCCAGATTGGATAAGTTGATCTAGTGATTACATTCATATTTAGGATTCTTTTCTAATAACAATTCTGTGTCAGAGAGTCTTCCCTGAGTCCACAGATATTAAAATATTCTGTAGTCATTCTCTTTAGCCTTAGGAAAATTACATTGAAGAGAGATAGATGATAGATACATAGATATAGGTACATACACATACATATGTATGATTATATAAATATATACATATCTATTTTTTAAAGATTTTATTTATTGATTTTTAGAGAGAGAAGAGAGGAGAGAAGCAGAAAGCACCAACTCATAGTAGTTGTTTCTCATATGGTCCTTGACTGGGCAAGCCTAGAGTTTCAAACCAGTGACCTCAGTGTTCCAGGTCACCACTCATAAATATATGTTTAGCTATTTTCATTCTTTACATTTACATTTGCAGGAAGGGAAATTGTAAAGTCACCATTAGTAGTATGACCTGGCATTCTCATTGTCAATATTTATAAATGTTTAAGTTCTCTTCACTTTGACTTAGTTTTATTTTCTGTTTTCTTTCAGTCAAAAAATGATTCAGAAATACCCATAGACTATGCCATTTATTGGCTCAAAAACCTTTCCTTTATCACATGTGTACTGATCAATCCCAGGCTCCATGTGAGGCTGTGAAAATAAAATACGGTACCTTCAGTGAGTTACAGTCAGCAGCAGGGAGGCAGACATGTGAACACAAAAGTACAATGAAGTGTCATGGGCACATGTGGGCAGAGAGTGTGCCATGAAGATGTGGCCTTAGGAACTTTTCAGGTTTGAGTTAAAGTCTATTTCTGTCACTTGCTACCCATGTGAAGGTGGGCAAGTTAGTTAACCTCCTTTGTCCTCTGTTTCCTCATCTATAGAGTAGGAGTAATAGCAGTAGTGTCTTAGCCCCAGGGGCTTCTGGGAGGATTAATGAGAGGATGCATGCCAGTGCTTAGCCAGCACTACAACCCAAAGAGGACTCCCAGGGAATACACAGGGATCTGTGCAGTTCTCTGGGAAAAGGGTAGGGGCTCAGAGCAGGAAAGTAGATCTACTCCAGGTGCAAAGGAAAGGAGAACATTGCATGAACAAAGGAATGGAGTTTCAGAACGTTCTCTCTTGAGGCTAATTTTATCAGATCTAAATCCAAAAACTGTTCATTATTTTGGACATCAACTTTCTAAGATCCCTTTCAAAGTCATCAAAATTTGGCTTACAAGCTTCCATCATTACTGGGTCCCAACAAAACACCATATTTTTCTCCTCTAAAGCTTGCTCTGTTTTGAATGCAGATAGGGAAATAGCTCTAATTTCCCCCTATTTATTTGCACCTCCCAATAGCATGCCTTCTTTTAAAAATGACAGATCTAGATGGCTGATGCCTTTGCAGCCTGCTGTTTACTCTGACCACTAGCTCCTTTTCTGCTGTAATCAGTGTCCCTCATCTCTCTTATTCTCCTTTGTGTCTTTCCCCCTTCTCTTAAATGAACCACTCAGCAAAGATTTCTGTTGAATCTTGCCCTCCTCTACCTTTTCCATTTGTCAAGGTCGTTCTGAATTTTGTTCCAGTTCTTCTAAGTGCCAGCCCCTCACCCCCAATTGTATATCATTGTCAAATTTAATAAGAATGCTTTTGATTCCATATTCAAAGCACTAATCAGTATGTTAAATCTAGCAACATTCAGCAGAGGATCTAACCTTGTGGAATTTAATTTGTTTGTACTATTATATATGTATACATCCTAAAATTATCCCATTTGGACATAAAAAATAAAACCTAGGGAAACATGCCAGGCGAATACTGGATAAAAAAAACAAAGACTAAGTCACTAAATTCACTTCAGTCATGCTTTTCACTCAGTTGTAATTTGGAATAAAAGGAAGACAATAATTGTCTTTCTATCTCAGAAAACATTAGTATGACTGAAGTTAGTACTCATTCATTTTTATAGTCCATGTCCCCAGAAATGCATCAGTTCCTGTCCCTGCTACTTAATAGCCAGTAACACTTTACAAGTCACTGACCTCCAAGAGCCTCAGTTTCCTCATTGATAAAATGGTGATCCCTGAACTAGCACAATAAAAGGATTGTTGGGGCATCAATTAAAGTAAAGTATGGGGAAATTTCCAACACTTGACACCACTCTCAAGAAAAAAACAACACACACACACACACACACACACACACACACACACACACTATATTAAGTTCCCTGATGCTTAATTCTGAATAAGATCACATTCTTGTCTGTATTCTCAGTCTAAGGACATTTTTCTGGCGTGAGGGATCACTGAGTTTGGCCAGTGGGTTCTGGTTTATATCGAGATTGGGTCCGGGAAGCTTTACAAAGGTGCTTGTGCATCCTGTTAGGATTTGGTCCAGTTCTAAGTTCTGGGAAGAACTTAGATGCCTAATGGAAAGTCATCCATCATAATGTCTATATAATTTGGCTTAGCCAGGAGAATGAAAAATTCCCAAGTCACACCAAGTGCTCATTCAGGGCTGTAACTTGATAACGCAATCCCAAACAAAGTGAGGAAACCACACCCAAAGTTGACTCCAAGGATGGACCTGGATAGAGAATCAGAGCAGGAATGTGAAGATAAACTGGAGAAGGTGCCAGGCTTGTTTGGGGTCCCAGAGGAGAATCATGGATGTTATTACAGCAGTCCGCTCTGGATCTTCTAGTTTAAGGATGTGTCAGGTGTGTTTTTATTTTTAATTTTAAGTGAGAAGAGGGGTGATAGAGACAGACTCCTGCATGTACCCCAACCAGGATCCACCTGGAGACCCCCATCTGGGGCCAATGCTTGGCCCATCTGGGCTCATAACTCATGCTCGCAAATGAGCTATTTTTAGCACCTGAGGTGGGAGTTCCAGGGAGACATCCTCAGTACTAGGGATCAATGAGCTCAAATCAATCAAACCATGGCTGTAGGAGGGAAAGGGGTGAGGGGAGGAGAAGCAAATTGTCTCTTCTCCTGTGTGCCCTGACTGGGAATTGAACCCAGGATATCCACGTGCCAGTTTGAACACTCTACCAGTGAGCCAACTGGCCAAGACCATGTGAGGTGTTTTAGTATTATGTTTAACCAGTCCTCTTAAAAGTATTAAAGCATTTTGCAATGTACAACTGTCTAGTAAAGGAATTTGAAACATAAATGCAAAAGCGGCTCTGTCATTCAACAAGATATTCTATTAAATGACTGAAGCAGGTAATGGCCCCTCCCCTACCTACCTCCAAAGCTCCTACTTGCCCAGCTTTATATTTTGTATAGGTCTCCTTCCTCTCTTTCTTGTCACTGGTATATTCAGAAAAACACTTGGGCTCCCTCTGGTGACCATTCCAATGTTTCTGCATGTCTAACCTTAAAGCTGAAGTTTTATTTACAGGACACAAAATTTTTGGATGGAAGTGAAAATATTAATCGTAAATGTTATTTTCCTTTGAAAGATGCCTGCTACTTGGGCACCTCCAAATTGGATAAAGTATCCAATTCATTTATTCACATGTCTTTCAATTTAATATGTTGTGGATATTTGACTTTCTGGGGTAAAGGAGTATGTGGTCTGCAAGTCCATAGAAAAATATTTAATGACAATCCTGTAAGACAAATTTTTTCAAGTAGTGATTCTATTAATAAGCAAATTTTTATAGAATGCTTCCTGTGTATTAAACGAGAAGTAGACATGTAGGAAACAATTTGTTACCATTTTTAAAGTATATGAATATGCTCTTCTTTAACAGTTGGCAATGTAATATTATTTCTTTTTTCTTCTTTAAATCATAACCCCATTCTATTTTCCCTAGAGAATTTCATCCTATTAAATGAATACATTTATAGGCCAGATTACTTTTTAATTGTGTTGATGTATTAGTCAGTATACAAATTCAACTACAATAACACAGACCCAAACATAACAGTCTTTTAAATAAAATAGAAGATGCTTTTCTTTCCTGTAAACTTCCAAATGTGAGTGGTTCAGGGTTAATATGGCACTCTGTGTTGTAGTGTATTTTTATTATTGCAAGTCTCTTCTTGATTATCTTATTCTTATACTTTCATGTATCAAAAATCAGTATATAAATTTAAATCTTGGCATTTTAATATTTCTTGTGACCCTAAGCCTCTATTAAGTTTTTTCTTTTGTATTAAGTTGTAACAGTTAGTAGTAGTACAGTTGTCAAAACAAAATGTTTTATAGTTTTTTAGAAATAATTATTAAATATTAAAGTGAATTAGTATTAAAAATGCATCATTGAGTGACTTGGATGCTTTTTAAAAATGAATTTCTTATCTATATGAAAGAATGGTTTACCATTAATTCTATTCCTTTTTTTTTTCTGCAAGAGAGATAGAAAGAGAGAGAGAGACAGGAAGGGAGAGAGATGAGAAGCATCAACTCATAATTGCAGCACTTTTAGTTGTTCATTGATTGCTTTTCATTTGTGCCTTGACCAGGGGTCTACAGCTGAACCAGTGACCCCTTGCCCAAGCCAGCAACCTTGGGCTCGAGCCAGCAACCCTTGGGCTCAAGTCAGAGGACATGGGGTCATGTCTATAATCCCACGCTCAAGCCAGAGACCCCACACTCAAGCTGGATGAGTCCTCACTCATGCTGGATGAGCCTGTGCTCAAACAAGCGACCTCAGGGTTTTGAACCTGGGACCTCAGTGTCCCAGGCTGACACTTTATCCACTGCGCCACCACTGGTTAAACTCTATTTTTCTTCTTGTTTTTTTTTAGATAAGTAAGTACTGGGAAAGCCTGTTCACATCAGTAAGCAAATGAGGATGGAAATAGTTTTAAATAGAAATGTCACTAGATTTGTTGACTCTTAGGCAGCTAGTGTGGTACCTCACGGAGAGATAGAGAAGATGGTATTGTCACAGTGAGATGATGGCAGATGTTGCACTCTGGATGGATTTTTAAAATGGAGTTCATAGGATTTTCTGATGGATTAAATTTGAGGAGAAAGATAAAGAGAAGTCAAGGAAGACTTCAGGGGTTTGAGACTGACCAAATGGAAGTATGTAGCTGCCAACAGCTGTGCAAGGGAAAGCTGAGGATAAAGTGAGTTTGGAGACCTAGTCTGAAAGTCATTGTGCTAGACAGTATCCAGGAAATGAGATGTGATTAGAATTTTGTTGTGTTCCGCCTCAGTACAGTCAATAGTTAATGATAATAAACATTAGTGAGAGTAATTAATGAGGTTTGATGTTGGATATTTATACTGAGTAGCATGTGCCCAGGGCATAAATTAAATTAGAATGTGTCTGAAAGAAATAAAAACAATGAGACAAAAATCAGCAAGAATTTTATTGTTTGTCACTTCCGTCTGTAATATTTTGTAGATTTTAAGAAAATTTATGTTTGTAAGTAAACTCTATGTATAACTGCCAATGTCACTTTTTCAATTAATAAAAGGTTGATGGATGAAATATTTCAAGTACAAATAGTAAATAAATCATGCTAACAAAGTGTTGCTTAATAGAAATCCTTAGGGACCTAATTTAATGAATAGGTAGAAGAATGTTATTTGTAACTTAGCCCACAAATTATTTCTTTATGAATTGGTGATTTTAAGGGTGATGGCCTGCTTGAACAATTTGTTTTCTTAATTAATTTAATCATTCTCTTTATAGTTTCTTATACTACTAAATGAGGTAATAACCCCTTTTTCTTAAATAAATTAGTTTTTCTAGCCTAGCCACAAATTTCCAATTAATAAAATTTGAAGAAATGAAGTAATTCTGTAATAGGAGGCAAAAGTATCATGCTTTATTTAATTCTTTTTTAATCAGCTAACATTTATTGTCTATTATGTGCCATGCAGGCACATACTTTGGCTCTAGAGATACAAAGCCCCATAAAACTAATTCTAGACTTCAAAAATCAAACAACCTAAAAGCCTAATCAGTCTAAGAGAGAGATTAGACATTCAGATAATTATATCAGAATGTGGTACTGAGAGAAATTAGAACCAAGTGCCGAAATACCTCATACATTGTTAGAGTCACATCACTTGGACCCAAAAGATTTTATGAAAAAATAATGCTTTATTATTCACACACACCCTAGAATTCTCCCCCTTCACGAGGATGCAGAGTTACTGTGTAACTTCAGATTGTGTAGGTTATAGGTGGCAGAAACCCATGTCAAGCCACTTCAAAAACAAATAAGAGAATAAGTTGGGGACTCAAATTCCAGTCCACAGGAAGAACAGGTGTGGAGCTGGCCTTAAGCTAGGAAAAGCCAAGGATTCTATTTATTTCTGCTTCTCCCAAGCCTGTTAACATGGCCACCGACAGTTTCTGGTTCTTTCATGGCAGCTACAGTTAGAAAGTCTTGAGGAAGAACGCTGACTCCAAGAAATGACCACATATGTGTGGGTTACATGCTCCCTTCTCCCTAACTCTGAGCCAGTGTGGGCTCAACTCGGAAGATGGAGATTTCTGTCCCCAGAAGAATGGGGAACATTTCTGGGAAAGAGTGACTTTTTACTACTTTTCCCCAGTGAGGCACATTCAGATGACTGCAAAAAAATCAGTCCCCTTACTTTGCTGTACTCAGGTCATATCATAATGCAATCAATATCTCATTTGGGGTTAATCGTAAACCCTTGTTTATGAAGAAGTAGGACTGAAGCACTTATGAGAATAATGTTGACATCACATTTTGTAATACCTTTGATGGCAATAAGCATTATGCTTTAGAAATTCCATGCATTCTATTCAATCAGAATCATATTTTTTTTCACTGTCTTCTTAACATGTATGATGTGTATACAGCAAGAGTTGATCTTGTTAAGTCTTATGAGTTACTTAGATGTGGGTTCTAAACCAGTAGATGACATAAACAATATTATTTGTCCTAGATATAAATATTCTTTTTCGTCTATTTGATTTTAAGTCTATGAGCCAAATTTACATTCAGATGAGTCACTGAAGCTTACATTGTATGCCTAAAAGGAAATGTTTAAGACAAGAGTCTAAAATGAAGTCTAGTAAGACAGTAGATTTTTAAAACAGTGGTTATCTTTTCCTGGTTATAAATATGGTAGAGCTTATATTGAATATTTGGAAACATAAAACTATTTTAAACATATCCCATAAATGCCACCATCTAGAGCTCTGTATAGTTAAGTTTAATATATAGAAAAAAAATTAGTTCAAGTATATATATATATAGCTTCACAGCCTACATTTTTCAATTAAGGTTTTAAAGGACTATTTTATTGTTTAATATCATCTCAACCATTTTGGAGTTCCTCTACAACATTTTTTCTTTAAACAGCAATATCTTATCTTGTAAAAGTTATTTTTACCATCCCCTTCCCACTTTTAAGTTTATTTTACATTACTGATCTTCCTTCATTTCTGACATTCTGTGTTTTCTTCTGCTATTATTCCTTTTCTGTGTGAAGCACTTCTTTTAGAAATTCTTTTAAAACAGGTCTTCTGGCTACCAATTCTCTTAAATTTTCCTTCATTTGGGAATGTCTTTTTTTTAAAACCTTCATTCCAAATGGATATTTTTGTTGGGTAGAGTATGATGGGTTGACAGTTTTAATCTTTCAGCATATTTATGTACCAACATTGATACGTTATCACTAAAGTCCATTGTTTATTCAGACTTCCTTTCTTTTTATGTGGTGTCCTTTTTCTGTTCCAGGATCCAATCCAAGATATTTGAGGGATACTGATCAGGTATTTAGGAGATTGTCCCTCAATTGTGATGTGATTGACTTTTTTTCTATGTTAGAATCGAATTATGGGTTTTAAGGGTGAAACCACAGAGGTAGTGAATCATTTTCATCACATCATATCAAGAACGCATACTATCAGTAGAATTTATCATTGTTGACATTGACCTTGATTACCTGGTTAAGGTAGCATTTCCTAGGCTTTTCCCACTGGGAAAGTACTCACCCCCACTGCTTTTTCCACACTGAACTCTGGAAGGAAGTCATTATGTACTGCCCGCACTTATGTGGGCAGTTATGCTATACCTATTTGAAAGTGAACATTTACATTAGTTATTTGGAACTCTTCTACTCGAGTGATTTGTCTCTTCCCCCACATTTATTTATGTATTCAGTCATTTATATCAGTATGGACTTGTGGGTCTTTAATTTATAATTTCGGTTATAATCCAATACTACTGATTGTTCAAATTATTCCAGCTTTGGCCAGTGGATGCTTTTTCAGTTGGCTCCTGTGTTTCTTTGACATACTCTCATTATTGTATTTTGGACATGTTCTTACTTTCTGACACAACCAGATGCTTATATATTCCCTGTCCCCATCCTAGCCACAGTCATTTTGCCAAGGATCTTTGAAGAATGGTATTAGAAACTAAAATCAAGTGGTAGGTGTGCTTGTTTCTACTGGGATATTATTGCTACTAAGCTCTTTCAGCTAAGAGAGCAAGGAAATACATATAGGTATGCTTACTTGAGTAATATATATAAACATTTATTTATATATACCTGTCTGTATCTATCATTAGCTAAATATGTATTCCTACTGATTTTTCTAACTCTACTCCATTATCACGTAGGTTATTCTAGCCTGTTCTCCATGTTTGTGTGTAACTTCCCACTCTAACAGTGAAAAATTTGACTCATACCATCTGCTTTCTATTTATTTATCTAATTACAGTACATATGGTGGTTTTAGATTGATTACTTGAACCCCCATGAAAAACAAACATTATTAACTAGAATAGAATGTACAGTGTTTTTTGCCGTTAGTCTTAAACAAACTTATTTCTAAAATAATCTATGGAAAGTTCTTTTTGCCATGGCTAACAAAAAAGTAAGCACTTGATAAAATGCTTTTTTGGTTATAATTATTATTAAGGCTTGTGAAAAATAAATAATTATAGAAATAAGGGCAAAGCCTGTATTTATGAGCAGAGCTATCTCTTTATTCAGTAGTCTCCCCATCTGCCGTTTCCGTTTCCCTGGTTTCAGTTACCTGCGGTCAACAGTAGTCCAAAAATAGTAAATGGAAATTTCTAGAAATAAACCATTCCTAAATTTTAAATTGTAGTGTGATAAAATCTTGCTCCATCCTACTCTGTCCCTCCCAGGATGTGAATCATCTATTTGTCTAGCATATTCACGCTGTATATGCTCCCCGCCCGCCCATTAGTCTCTTAGTAGCCAGGTCAGTTGTCTGGTTGACTGTCACTATATCATAATGCTTTTATTCAAGTAGCCCTTATTTTACTTAACAATGCCACATTCACATATTTTATTACCGTGTATTGTTAAAATTGTTCTATTATTAGTTATTGTTGTTCATCTCTTATAGTGCCTAATTTATAACTTAAACTTTGTTATAGGCATGTGTATATAAGGAAAAACATAGTACATGAAGGGTTTAGTACTATCCACAGTTTCAGGCATCCATTGAGGGTCTTGGAAAGTCTCCCGCCTGCAGTTAAAGGGGACTACTGTACCTCTGTGGGAACTGCATTATATGGCAATAAATCACAGAAGTAAATAGCAGGGAGGCTGGAGCCAGACTCCTTGAGTTTAGATCAGTGGTTCTTAACCTGGGTTCTTTCCAACTCAGGGGTTCGGAGAAGCCTCTGCCGCGGAGGCCAGAATAAAGTAATACTGTAATTTGTTGTGAATTCATGTACTTTGTTGGTTTTGTTCTTTGAGCAAGGTGATGTTCATACACGGCTCATTTTGTGCACCAGTAAAATACATACCTATGTCTTAAATTTGGAAAAAAAATCATAGTTTATTTATCACTAAAGAAGGGTTCAGTGAATGCGCATGTGAAACTGGTGGGTTCAATACCTCAAAAAAGATCAAGAACCACTGGTTTAGATGTTGACTCTGACACTCCTTGTTTACGTGACATTGAGCAAGTCTCTTAAGCTGTCTAAGACTCACATTCATCATCTAAAACATGAGTGTATAATAATAGTACCTACCTCCTAAGTTTGTTGTGAGGATTAAATAAGAACGTGTGGATAAAGTTCACAGAGCATGGTACCTGGTACATAGAGTGTATATGACAAATATTACAATATTCTTTTGATTATAAACAAGTTAAAGTTGATTTGCCTCACTTATATCTCTAGTAATACAGTTTTAAATTCGCCTAGTCCAAACTCACAATCACCATCGTCCTTTCTAACATCAAGATTTAAGAACCACATTCACATTTTGTGCTAAAGGAGGTAATATTTTTGCTGTTCTCCTTTCCTACCTTTTATTATCCTTCATTATTTCAACAATTCAATTTAAGCATGTCATGCCAGCCTCAACACGGGCACCAGGAGGAATGAAACGGACATCGCCCTCCCTCTTAGATTTTACAGTATGGGAAAAAAGACAGATAGCAGTGTGTGTTATCCAAAGGAAGTGCAGGATGCCCTGACACGGGACTGTCCAGCAGAAACGTAACATGAGCCACATGTGTCATCTAAAATTTTCTAGCAGCTACATTTTAAAAAGTAAAAAGAAACAGGTAAAATTAATTTTAATAATACATTTTATTTAACCCCATATATCCCATTTCAACATATAACCAATATAAAACATTATTACCACTATACTTGACTTTTTTTTTCTTGTACTTAGTTTCAAATTCTAGCATGTATTTCACGCTTACATCTCAGATCAGAGTTGTCACATTTCAAGTGTACAGTGGTCATGTCTAGCTGGTGGCTGAGATATTGGACATTGCAACTCTAGAAGTGTATAAATAAAGGGCCTGGTGCACTTGGTTGAGACTGGAAGGATGAAGAAGTCCGAGAAAGGACGGGGAATACCTGTGATATACAGAGAGAACACATTGGACAAAACCTCTAAAACAAAAATGTTTGGCATATTTGAGGGACCAGAAAAACTTTCTGAGCAATTTCACAAGAAGTAGAATGGTAGAAAATCAGGCTGGAGACATAGGTAGAGGTGATATTATGAAGAACTTTTTAAATAGTGTTAAGAAGTTTAAATTTGTTCCCAAAAGAATGGAAAACCATTGAAAAGTTTTAAATAGAAAAGTGATATGATTAGATTGGTTCTTTTAAAAAAAAATCACCATTCTGGGAATATATCCAAAGAAACCCAAAACACGATTTCAAAAGAATCTATGCACGTTTGTGTTCATTACAGCGTTATTTACAATAGCCAAGATATGGAAGCTGCTCAAGTGCCCATCAGTAGTTGAGCGGATAAAAATGCTGTGATACATTTGCACAGTGAAATACTACTCAGCTGTAAAAAAGAAGGAAATCAACTTTTGTGACAGCATGGATGGACCTGGAGATTATTATGCTAAGTGAAATAAGCCAGACAGAGAAAGACAGTACTGTATGATTCTACTTATATGTGGAATCTAATGAATAAAATAAACCAACAAACAAAATGGAAACAGACAAATTGATACAGAGAACAGACTAACCGCTGTCAGAGGGGAAGGGGGATGGGTGCTGGGTGAAAAGGGTGAACAGATTGAGCAAAGAAACAAAATGCATAGACACAGATAACAATATAGTGATTACAAGAGTAAAAGGGAATGAGGGAGGCAGGAGAGGGTAAAGGGGGGGGGGGTAGATGGTGTTGGATGGAGACCTGACAATTATAAAATTGTACACCTGAAACCTATATAGTTTTATTAACCAATGTTACCCCAATAAATTCAATTTAAAAAAAATTTAATGCAATGTGCAGATGTTTTGTTGAGTTGTACACTTGAATCTTGTATGGTTTTGCAAACCAATGGCATCCCAGTAATTTAAAGAAAAATAAATAAAATTTTAAAAAATTACCCTTACTTCAGAGAGAAGATGAAGTACAGGGTTCATGTGCCAGTGCTGCCACATGAACTATATGTCAACTCTATGACCCTGGACAAGGGAGTTAACCTCCCTTAGCCTCAGTTTCCTCATCTGTAAAATGGGAATAAGAGTACCTTCATCAAAGGGTTGTTGTGAGTATTCAATAAGATAATTCATGTGAAGCACTTAACTTACAGCACTTAATATATATTCTTATCCTTTTCTGAGCATGGAATATTTTTTGTAGGATGAATCTCTCCTCCCTTCTTCCCCTCCTTTTCTGGACCTATTGTGAAGCACTCAAACAGACGAGATGAGAAAGGAATGGAACAGCTTCCCCAAATCAGACAAGAAAACCAAAACTTCTTTCACTGTCTTGCCCATCAGCCCAGTTTTTGTCTTTGTATGTATTTGCTTTTATATCCTGAGAAAGTTTTTTTTTTTTAAGATGGCGCTGCCCACATGCAAGTCTTTTTTTTTTTTTAATTTTATTCATTTTAGAGAGGAGACACAGAGTGAGAGAGAGAGAAAGGGGGGAGGAGCTGGAAGCATGAACTCCCATATGTGCCTTGACCAGACCAGAGTAGGGTTTGGAACCGGCGACTTCAGAGTTCCAAGGTTGACGCCTTATCCACTGCGCCACCACAGGTCAGGCTATCCTGAGAAAGTTTTTATGAGAACTATATAGTCTCAGAGTTTTCTCTGGTTTATATATTTATAGATTCCCATTTGCTCCTCCTTTTAAAAATGTGATAAGATCACTGAGGTTTAAACTCCTAATGATAATTGGAGGGAAATAGCTCTTAATATACCTACTTAAAGTAAGAAAAAGCAATGATTGTGCCAACTTATAACAGACCAATTATTTATGGGGTTTCTAAGCATAGTGACCGACCCAAGGCACTTTACTAGCGAGATTTTGCGATAAAATAATTTAAAACTGAGGTGAAACCACAGGGAGGGTGTTTCCCTCACTTGTAGCCAAAATACCTTGAACATGTGAGGCTGTCCACTTCCTTCCTTCCTGTTACTAGTAACACACCCTCATCTGCATTCTGGAGGGAACCATTGTTTAAAAGAATAAAACTGAGTTCTCAGAAGTTCTTTTAGGTTTAAGGGGTAATACAGTAACATATTTAAAGTTCAGTCTTTATTTTGAAAAGAGGTTTTAAAATGAGCCCTGCATTTCTTTCATTTTACGCTGCACAGAGTAGAGATTTGCAGTGTTTCCAATGCCAGATAGAGGTAGAGACAGAAAACGGGAAAGCAGTGGAGTCCCCTCTTATTGTCTCAGGTAGGTGCCCAGAGTGAACCCCTGTCAACCCTGCATCAAGTCATGGCTGCCCTCCCACAAGTGGGGCGTTTACCTCGTGGTTTGATGGCCCAACTCTTCTTCCACAAACTGCAGCCTCTTGTAACTGAAGCAGATGGGAATATGATACTTGGTGCTTTCTCTGATCACAGCCTTTAATCACCAAATTTTATCATGATTAACCCCAGACTGGCTGACATCTTTTCTTTTTTTTAAGTTTTTTTTTTAATGTTTATTATATTGATTTTAGAGAGAGAGAAAACGAGAGGAAGGGAGAAAGAGACAGAAACATCGATCCACTCCTATATGTGCCCTGACTGAGGATTGAACCGGCAACCCCTATGCTTCCAGACAATGCTTTAACCAACTGAGCTATCTGGTACTTGGCTGGCTGACATCTTTAATCAAAGGACGGTTGTCATTTTGTTATATGCAGCTGGACCTTTCTCTCTTCTCTGAGAGATACTGTGAAAATCCATCCTGAGGGTGAGCTGTAATCCTCATCTTCCCCTCAAAATTATTTCCACAGTGAAGATTCCTCATCAACAGAAGCATACAATAACATCTGATTCCTTCTCATTGTGCTTGCAGATCACTCACGTAGTTCTAAAACCTTTCAAATTACTTTGTATAAAGAACACTGAGATCCTGAGGTAGAAATGTCAAGTTTCTGAAGTATGCTTAAGCTTCCATCAGCTTGTTATCCCTCCAGTAATAGTAAGGCTTCTAAAAACTGGGGGATTTTTCCTTCCTATGCACTCTCTAACACTAGAAAAATACAGAAAGGGGAAGAAAGGAAAACATGAGTGTTATCAAATTTTCAAAGTGTAATATCTCACACTACTTACTTCTTTGGCTTTTTAGGCTAGGCTGTTTGTACATCTAACTGAAACCATCATCTGCACCAGTACAACTTGATGATTTAAAAAGAAAGAAAGAAAGAAAAGTGTTTAGGAAACCTGGTTTATGAGACAGATGTAAAATGAACTTGGTATCTTATGTAGTGTGCTACTTTTCTACCTTATATTTTATATGATATGCCTTTTAGGACTTTGACCTTTTCTATTTTGATGAGTTTTGCAAAGGCTTAAAAGATTTCTTGAAAACATGAATAGGATTTTACTATTCCAGGAATTTTGTATAGTATAGATCAAATATACAACTGCTCTCAGGTTCCCAAATCCTTAAAGATTATCAAAGTTGGCATAAATTTAGAAGATTTACTGTTAAAGACTCTTGTGTCCTGAGGAAGATGCACAGAAAAGGAGGAAGAGAAAGAGGATTCAGCAATGCCTTTTTCTCAGATTCCTTCTCACCATGATCCAGTGATATGGATACTTTTATCAACCAGGATAAATGAACAAGCACACTGAAGTCATGTAATAATACATATATACAAATACCTGGGATAGTTGACATTCAAGGATATGGCCCTAGAATTCTCTCAGGAGGTTGGAAATGCTTGGACCCAGCTCAGAGGGCCTTGTACAGGCAGGCGATGTTGCAGAACTACAGGAAGCTCTCCCTGGCTGTCTGTTTTCCGCATGTGATCAGGACATTAAAACCAACAAAACCCAGAAATACAGGAGAAATCTTCCAAACAATAATATTTGGAAGACGTGAATGAAAGCCATGTAATCAAAGATTTTTACTTTACGAAAATCCAAGAAAACAGGCATGACTTTGCATGTCAGCACAGAGTTGATAAAAGAAATTGCAAAGAAATGTAATTCATAAAAACCATCTTATGATAGAAGAGAACAGCATGGTCGAAGGCATGAAGGACACAAGCCTATCTGAAACAGCCTTGGGCTAAGCTGCCTATCACATCTGGGTGATGTGGAGATCTTTTAAACAAAAGGGGAATTTTATGAATGTAGCCTAGCTGAGAAGTCTATCAACAATATTTCCTCAGTTTTACTACTTCAAAGAGTTTTTGCTAGTGCCCATGCCAACATTTTTAATATGTATGGGAATCATTTTAGGCGTCCTGCAGTACTGACAAACGACCAGACAGCATGCGGGAAAAATTATTACAAATGTCCTGAGTTTGACGTTGCCTTTAGTGTGTATTCGAAACTAACTGGACATCAGGTAACCCATCATGAAGAGACACCTTTTAGATGGAATGAGCACGATCTTTAGAATGAAATCATGCCTTACAGGTCGTCAGAGAATTCACACTGGAGCACCTTACAAATGCAATGAGTGTGGCATTAATGAATATAATTTAATTATGTTTTCATATAAAAAGATTATCTATCATATGTTTGAATATTCTTGTCCTGTATTGGTACTAAAGTTATATGTATTGCAGCTTTTGCCTACTAGTTTGTTTGAGGCAGGAAATAAAAATATTTTTTAAAGTGTCAATCAGTATAGACAAATACACCTCCATGCAGAAGACTGTGCAAAAGTCAATTGAGTGCATGATTTTCAATACAAAGTGGAGAGCAAAGAACTCTTTTTTTTAATAGTAATTATTTTACCTTTCCCAACTGGGAGTTATTATGCTATTAAAATAATAGCTTGGGGCATTTTGCAAGGCATGCAGTTATTAAGTTAGAAAATATTTTTGTGTTTTCTTATTGAAAATTTTTGTCTTAATTGATTAATTTGATCTACATTAATATTTATTAGTCTTAATACAAAAACCAATGGCTACATCCAAGAAACCAAAGATAGACCATTTTCCTAAGAGTTTATCTAGAAGGAATGTCCCATCCAAATTGCCTTCAGTGTAATCTTCATAATTTGTTAATATGTATCAAGAACCTGAACCCATGGCTTAAGCATTCTACTTCTGGGAATTGATTCTCCCAAGATAACTATAAATATGGGTGGGTGACAGGAAGTTTTTGCCTAAATTTGTAGCATATCTATACTAGCAAATTATTAAAGACAACTTAAAGGTACAACCACAGAATAATTAAGTTATGCTATATACATTTAATGAAATTTACTTTTTATTTATTTATTTTCTGACAGAGAGCGACAGACAGGAAGGGAGAGATATGAGAAGCATCAATTCTTCATTGCGGCACCTTAGTTGTCTTTGATTGCTTTCTCATATGTGCCTTGACTAGGGGGCTACAGCAGACCGAGTGACCCCTTGCTCAAGCCAGCAATCTTGGGCTCATGCTGGTGAGCCTTGCTCAAACCAGATGAGCCCATGCTCAAGCCAGCGACCTCGGAGTTTTGAACCGGGGTCCTCTCTGTGTCCCAGTCTGACACTCTATCCATCGTGCCACCACCTGGTCAGGCATTAGTAGAATTTTTACATGATGGTTACAAAGAATTTGTGAAATTGTTTATAATATAGTGTTATGTAAAAAGAGAAGATACAAAATTTTACCTAGAGTATTATCACACTTCAGCTAAAAAGAAAAAAGAAAACCCACACTTAGATGAAAGGGATTAATATTAAGTTATCTTTGAGTGGTGGTTTATATGATTAAATATTTTTATACTTTTTAATGAGCATGCATTATTGTTGTCATTTAAAATAAAACAGTAACTAAGTATATGCCTTTACTACAATTGATAATCTGACTTTCCAATGTCTTCTGAACAAAGCTGAATCTATAATGTCTTCCTGTGTAGCATCTTCCTGCACTTTCTCCCCTTTTCCAGATGGTTTTATACTACAGCTAGAATAGGAGACTCAGAATACTTTCAGTTCCTACCTCCGTGATTTGGGCTGTGTTTGCCTACACTGCACTCTATCCTGTAGGTCTCTCATCCTAAAGAGCCTGTTCGAAGCCCACTTCCTCTGGAAAGGTTTCCTTGAGCCGCCACGAGTCACTGTTGCTATCCGTTTCTCCTTGCGCACCTATAAAATACTTATGACATGTATGTAGGATTAGGTTAGATGTGACTTTCATCTGTTCATGCCAGGTGACAGCAGCACAGGCATCCCTCTGACCATGAGAAGCCCCTCCCACCCACCCCTGCTAACTAATCAGTGCTGACTGCTAGAGAAGTGGGGTCATTTTCTGACTGTTCCTTACCTTAAAAATAAGTTGTGGAGTTTCCACAACATGTAACATTAAGTGTGAATCACTTATTTTGAATTTAATATAGTACCTGAAAGTATCTGTGAGAATTTCTGAGTCTTTTTATGGATTCAACTTACATCTTCAGAAACCTATAGAGTGAGCTGCTTTGCATTGTCTCAAGAGTCAGATCATTGGGCTTCTTAAGTGTAATATCTGAAAAGAAAATGACTTTATTGTATTTACAATAGAATGTCTGAATAAATAAAATACATTGACATTTTACTAATATTTACTATGAGCTGCTAGAAAAAGACATGCTTTCCCGAGTATAGCAAAATTTAAGTGAAATGGCTGTAAAACACTTAATTATATACCGAATTTAATACTCTTTTTGTTTTAATTTTTCATGTGTTTACGTACTTTTGAGGGCGTTATAAGTATTTAAGCAGTAGACAGTTGACATTTGCAACCAGTATTCTAAATTTCTTCCACAATTATAAAACACATAGATATGTGTAAAAGCACTAGGCATTTATCTAGGCTCAGTCTCGTACCCCACCCCACCCTGTTCCTGAATGCCACCCTCTGCGGAGATTGGGGATGGTAACGGTTTTGCTGTGTACTTTCCATGCAGACAAATGAACGCATCCTCTTTTATCCTTTGAGCTACCCTCAAAGAAAAACTGAAGATTACAAGTTGCTGCCATTAGGGCTGTGTGTCAGGATCACACCTGACCAAGTACCATTCAAATGTTAAGTTTCAGAAACCCAAGGTCTCCTTTACCTTTTTTCTATGAATAATGGAGGGTTAGTAAATATTTTCTTAATTTTTTTAAAAGGAGATTAAGTTAAGTTCTTGTTCTAAAATAGTTTTTTTTCCTTCTAACTTTTTATTAAAGCTTAGCATATACATGTAAAAATGTATACATATAATTTAGGTCAATACGTTTTCACAAACACACTCATGTATCCAGCACCCAAATTGAGACAGAACATCACCATCACCCCAGAAGGAAACTCATTTTTCTTCTAGCCACTCCTCCAACTAAGAGAAATCTGTTTTTGTAGTTGAGATAAATGAAATCACTAAGTACATACCTTCTGTACCCAGCTTATTTTATTCAACATATGTTTGTAAAGTTTATCCAATGTGGACAAGGCCCGCTCGTGGGTGAAGACGACAGAGATTCATGAGACCCGACTCCAGGGACAAGGTTCAATGACGCAAATCCACCTTATTACGAAAGTAAGCTAGCTTATATACATGGGTTCAACCAACAGAATGTCACAGCAGGGAAAATGGCTATAAAAGGTCAGGGGGCTGCCTGGTTGGTGCTGAGTCACTTCTGTATAGCAGGCGAGCTCCCTTCCTGGGTGTTCCCAGGAGGGATTCGAGAGGTGGAATATTCTCACAGCATTGCATCAGCCATAGCTACTAGGTAAATGCTCTGCGCTCTACCTACAATCCAAATTGTTTTTCTCATTCCATTGTGGGAATATGCCATAATCTATTGTCCACTCTGTTGATGAGCTATTAGAAATAACTGTGCTCTGAACATTCTAATACATGTGTTTTGGTGAATATATGCACATATTTCTGTTTGGCTTGTATGTAGTGAATTTATGGAGTGTTAGGAATACACATGTTCATATTTATGATCTGTGGATGGACTTCTAGAAGTCTGTAATTTTAGTTAACCCCTGAAACTATAAGCAAAGTTTTTGGATATATTTATATATGTGTACCTTGAGGGTTTCATCACTTGTATGAATACTCAAAACTGTCCAAAAAACATTCAGAAGTACTTATCAAAACAGTGAAAACTCAACACTTATCTTGTGTCTATCACAAGAAAATAAGAGAAAGTCAGGACAATGGAGAGAGAAGGCTTCATGTTTCTGGGACCATCTGTTTTAGAGAACTTCCTTGATTTAAAGGAAATGCAAAAATATCAACTTTAAATTTATGTTCCTCCCTTCCAACCTTAAAACACCTTATTACAGATATGAACTGAAGAGAAATGTTATCTCTAGAAAGGAAGAAGTGACAGTATTATTATATGTTAACAACCAATAAACTGAGTCTTTCCATATCTAACCATGACATTTCAGAAATAAAGAGGAAAAATTCTTTCCATTCCTTTTATCCCACTGCCAGGTAAAAGCTCCTCAGAGATTTTTCCACATGTTAGTCAAGTAAATATTTAATGAATAATTCCTAGGAACAAAGCACTGCAGTGATTCTGAGATAACAAGAAGACAATTTTTTTTTCAGTAGCTCGTGTTGTACTTGGAGAAACAGGTAAATAGCTGTGGCACAGCAGTGAAACATTTGCAGTAATGGGGGTTCAGGAAAAGCAGGGAGGCCCGAAGGCCAACTCGGGACACGGCTGATGTCTATAGGAAACATTCTATAGATCCCTCAAATTAAGAAATTTAGGGTGACCCTTACCTGATCACTAATCTCCCCAAATGGTTCTTTATATTGTTTCATCTAATGCATTAGTTATGAATCTTCAAAGTACCAAGGATGAGAAGTATCATTGATAGTGGGCTGATTTTAGACATTTCATAGCCCAAAACCAGCATTGTAACCCAAACTTAGCATTTACCAGAATAATCCCCTTTGAATTCTAATAAGTCTACTTTAGCACAGCAGAGAGAACATTCTCAAATATCCATGGAATAAGTTGATTATTTATACATGTTTTTATTCAAACTAAAACTACATAGTATGATAACTCATTAAATAACATGTTGTTATATACAATATGTTATTATATATGTGTTGTTATATTACATTATTTTACATTCAGGTCGGTCATCCATTTTTTTTTCTTAAGTGAGAAGCAGGGAGGCAGAAAGACAGACGCCTGCACGTGCCAGGACCAGGATCCACCCATCAAGTCCCCTATGGGGTGATGCTCTGTCCATCTGGGACCATTGCCCCATTGCTCAACAACCAAGCTATTTCAGTGCCTGAGGCAAGGCCATGGAGCCATCCTTAGCACTTGGGGTCAACTTGCTCCAACCAAGCCATGGTTGAGAGAGAGGGAGAAAAAGAGAGAAGGGAGAGGGAGGGGGCAGAAAAGCAGATAGTCACTTTTGTGTGCCCTAACTGGGAATCAAACCCGGGACATCCACACACACTGGGCTGACACTCTAGCACTGAGCCAATTGGCCAGGGCCTCATCCATTTTGATTTATTGTTTTTTGAATGATGTAAGGTCTGTGTCCAGATTCATTTTTTTTTGCCTGTTGATATCCAGTTGTTCTAGCATCATTTGTTGAAAAGATTGCCTTTTCTCCATGCTATTGCCTTTGCTCTTTTGTCAAAGATCAATTTGTGTGGGTCATTTATGTGGGTTTATTTCTGGACTCTCTTTTCTGTTTCCATTTGTCTGTTCTTCTGCCAATGCACACTCTCTTGAGTACTGCAGCTTTATAGTAAGTCTTGAGGTGGAGTTGCATCATCCCCCAACTTCATTCTTCTCCTTTTATACTGTGTTGACTATTCTGGGTCTTTTGCCTTGTTATATAAACTTTAGAACAATTTGTTAATATATATGAAATAACTTGCTAGATCCAGTTTTTAATTTCTAGCTTTTGTTGGATTGGAATCTCTGAAGAGACTGAGCTGGCAGTTCCTGCACTTGGTAGAGGGGTGTGGTTTGCTTCTTCCACTCCCATTTCTTCCTGCTCTTCCTTCTGTGTTTCTGGTCCATAAAGAAAGGAGAGAGAAGGAAGATATTTCTTTCTTAGATTTTCTATCTCTGCTTACATTGCCCAATATATCCTTGTATATTGTCTACTTTTTTTATTGGCATCATTAATGGAATATGATTTCACGGTTAACATTAATCATAGTTCATTTAAATTTCCTGTCTGACAATTTCAAAATCTGTGTCACACTTGAGTCTGGCTCTGATGTTTCCTCTGTCTTCTTGGACTATGTTTCTCCTGCTTTTAGCATGCCTTGTAATGTTTGGCAGAAAGCCAGATCTGATGTATTTGATAAGAGGAACTGAGATAAGTAGGCCTTTAGTGTGAGATTTTATGCTAATCTGGCTAGGGTTTGAGCTGTGTTTAATGTTTGTTGTAGCTATTAGTGTCAGAGGCTTCAAATTCCTCTAGGGTCCTTGTCTTTGTCTCGTTGGTTGTGTTTTGGCGTCCCTAAGAACTTCTCCTGAGATAGAGTCTGCCCCTCCCTTTTTTTTCCTTTCAATTTTTATTTTTTGTTGGTTTCAGGTGTACAGCTTAGTGGTTAGACAATCGTATACTTTACACAGTGTTCCCTCAAGATTTCCAGTACCCAACTGGTGCCATATAGTTATTACGATATTATTGACTATATTCCCTATGCTTTATTTATAAATAATCTGCCTGATTATTTGTAATTTAGAGTCTGCATCTTGCAGCTCTTTCATCTGTAATCTGTGATTTTTATACTGGCATGGTTGGGGCATGTAGGGGAAGGGAAGTGTCTTATAATCTTATGATTAAATCTCAGTCATTTAGTGGGTATGTGCTCCTGTGCTGTAACCCTCATAATTATTTCTTAGCTTCTTTTTTCCTCTCATAGGTGAGACAGAAAGGCTAGAGGGGATTGGAGTCAGAGAAATGCCCTTCCACCAGGTGGAATAAGGTTCTAGTAAAGATTCTTCCCTGGAGAGTCATTCCTCTTAGTTATAGAGAACTGTTGGGCAGATAAAATATATTATGCTCACTTTGTTAAAGATGCCACTGCCCACATGCAAGTCTGTTGATATTAATGTGCTTTGGGGGACAGGCTGTGGGCAGGCCGGGTCCTTATAGCCTACGCCTTAGTTTTAAGAGTAAGCTTTTCCCCACACCCTTGACTGATTGGATGATATGGGTAGTGCATTCTCATGAGGAATCCTCCCATTATGCCTCAGATAAGTGCCCTTGTATCAGAGACTTTCTTGTTTGTATAATTGGATTAAAGATTTTGATTCTACACTATAAAGTGGGGCAGACTGGGAGCTTGCTCTCTCTCTCGGTTTCTGGGATTGGCATTGGAGAGGAGAGCAGAGAAAGGCCACGTGGAGGAGGCCAGGAGAAGAAGCCAAGATGGTGGAGTGCTGAGGGAGAAGCCAGTTTGAGCAGAGTTTGTGCTGGAGAAGGAGATGGGGAACAGAGGTGAATAAGTCTGGTGAGCTAGAAACCTTTGATTCTAGGAAACTCGGATAAGTCAGTAGCCTTGTGAGCACTGAATGAGTGGGTTTTGGAGCCCAGTGTGTGTTTTTACTTGCCCACCGGGTGCAAGCTAGAATTAAAGCTGATGGCTCACCAGTTCCTGGCTCCGCTGTTTCATTACCATCTGTCCAAATCTAATGCGAACTTGCATGGGCCAGGCTGCTGTGATAATGGCCACGACTACTAGCTTTACAAGAACACTGTGTATTTCACAATGCTTTCTCTTTCCCTTTCCCTGCCAGAACCACAAGATCTTTTCTGGCTCTTCTAAGGCCAAAAGCCATGGCCACCATCACAGCCACCTGGCCCATGCAGGTTCACATTTGATTTGGACAGACGGTAATGAAACAACGGAGCCAAGAACTGGTGGGCCATTAGCTTTAATCCTAGCTTGCACCCAGTGGGCAAGAAATACACACAGTGGGAAAGCATTTCCCTTTCCATTCAGGTCTCCCAAAGTCGCTGACTTATCTGAGTTTCCTAGGATCAAAGGTTTGTACCTCACCAGCCTTATTCACCTCTGTTCCCCATCTATTTCTTGCTGCACAAACTGCACAAACTGGCTTCTCTTTCAGCACTCTGCCATCTTGGCTGCTTCTCCTCTCCTCCACGTGACCTTTCTCTGCTCTCCTTTCTAATGCTAATCTCAGGAATCAAGAGTGAGCAAGCTCCCAGTCTGCCCCATTTTATAGTGTAGAAACCACAACCTTTAATCCAATATACAAATAAGGAAGTCTCTGATACAAAGTCACTTATCTGAGGCATAAATGGGATTCCTCATAAGAGTATACCACCCCCTATCATGCAACAGTCAAGGGTGTGGGGGAAAGTTTGGTTTTAAAACTAAGCCTTAGGCCAGTGATGGGCAATCTTTTGAGCTTGGTGTGTCAAAATTTGCCAAAAAACCAAGCATAACTCGGGTGGTGTGTCAGTTCGAGACAAACAGCCTAACCGGAAGTCCCAGAACTAGACGCTCTGTGCCGGAGTTCTGTTGTTTTGGCCTGCAGACTTCCAGCACAGAGTGTCTATACTACAGCGAATGTTTTATCCTCGGCTACTGCACCTGGTCATGCAGGAGCCAAGGATGAAACGTCCTTCTTGGCATGCAGCCCCATACTTCTCTGGTATGCAGCCACATGCAGCCACGTGTCATCAAAAATGGTTACGCGTGTCAGTGCTGACACTCATGTCATAGGTTCGCCATCATAGCCTTAGGCTATAACAACCCTGCCTGCTTACAGCCTGTCTCTCACACCCAAAGCAAACTATAAGTGAGCAAACATATATATCATATTTACAAACTTATTTGACCAACATCTACCCACGGGAGCTTGGGGAGAGACACTTTTATAGAGAAAAGGGGAAGCAAAGCAAGAAAATTAACTGGTTGTAGCTTTAAGCCTAGTTGTCTTTTTGTGATTGGTTGTCCTTAGGTTTTAATTTCATAACCTTAAGGCATTTACAGGCATAGATACTGACTTGCTTATACAAGCCACATCAGAGCCACATCAATTCATCCTTATTTAATTAATTTAACACTATCTAGGCCCTGGCTGTTTGGCTTAGTGGTAGAGTGTCGGCCCAGCCTGTGGATGTCCTGGGTTCGATTCCCAGTCAGGGCACACAGGAGAAGAACCCATTTGCTTCTCCACCCCTACCCTTCTTGCTTCTCTCTCTCTCGCCCCTCCTCCAGCCATGGCTCAATTCGAAAAAGTTGGCCAGGCGCTGATAATGTCTCCATGGTGTCTGCCTTAGGCACTAAGAAAAGCTGGGTTGGAGCAACAGAGCAATGCCCCAGATGAGCAGAGCATCAAACCCTGGTGCTTGATGGGTGGATCCCAGTCACAGTGCAGGTGGGAGTCTGTCTCTACCTCCCCTCCTCTCACTAAATTAAAAAGAAAATTAACTCTATTTAAGTGTTCATACCAGTGTTGCTTCTATTTCAGGAAGCTAGATTTCAGCTGTTAACTGTCAGGATTCCCTTGTCTGTCCACATTTCCAGGTGACAGTTTCCTCTGCAACCTCATTTCTCTGATGGGCCCAAGAGAAGTCAGTATTTTCACTTTGTTCAGCTTTTTCTTTTTTTAAGGATGGGAGTAACAACTTCTAATCTCTATACATGTGGAAGCTGAAACTGGAGCTTTGTAAACCAATTTTGAACTAGGAAAGACTTTAAAAACAAAAAGCCTGCAGAATGAAGCCAGAGAGGTCTATAGAAAATATTTCCATTATTTAATAAATGGGAAAACTTACATAGTTATTTCAGAGTGCTGAAATCTGCCTATGAGTCTGATTTAGTTGTTACTTTCATTTCATCTGGTCAACCAAAGAGTGATGACAGATGATAATTATTATAAGAATCAGGCATACATTTTTAAGACCTTAGTTGTATTATTTCAAAATGACAAAACAAAGGATTGTAACTCCTGAAAGTGTATCTTTTTCACTAACTAAAACTGAATGTCATTTTCCCTTCTTCCTAAAGATTTTCTCACCTAAAATAAAAAAGATAATATTTTTTTTTTGGAAGGGGAAGGAGAGAAATAGACAGGAACATCGAGCTGCTCCTGGGTGAGCCCTGACCAGGAAATCGAACAGTAACCTCTGCACTTCAGAGTGATGCTCCAACTAGCTGAGCTATCTGGCCAGGGCTTAATTTTTAGAAAGAAAGGCAGAGAGAAGAAAGGAGAGAGAGGGGATGGGGAAGGGAAGCATTTGTTGTTCCACTCAGTCATGCATTTTTTTTGTTGATTCCCGGTGTGCCCTAATGGGGGATCAAACCCACGACCTTGTTGTTTCAGGATGACACTCTTAACTGACTGAGCTAACCTGCCAGGGTCGAAAAAAAGAAAATTTGAAATCCAGAATATTGTTGCTCTTCTTGGACTCGGACTGTCTCACTAATTCTTTAGCCTATACAAGTTCTGCTTGCCCAACAAGATCAAGGGCTCATTTAGACTGGACTCCTTATCAGCATATTCCACTTTAGCCTAACAACATTGCTCGGCACACAATAGTCCTTAATTAAATACTTGTATTAAATTGGTTGCTGACTTATATGACTTTTTATTGCACTGGGTTGCAGAGTTCTGCCATGAGCTTTGTGTCCCAATCTAGCTTGTTATTTTTATCACTTGGCTTAAAATGTTGTGCCTTGCAAAAGGCTTCTGTGAGCAAGCACTTAAATAAAAAGAATTACACGCTTTCAAAAGGACCTGAATATGATTTTTCATGAAGTCTATTACAGTGCCTTATACCTCATTATAATCTGCTGGGGAGTTATTGTGTATCTTGTAATGGAGGCTAAATTCATATTTTTTTCATCACCAGATTAGTATTTCTGCATTGGCTCTGGTGCCAAAAGGAATATTTTCCCTTACTGTTTCCCCTTTTTCAGTAGTAATAGAAGCATTATAAAAAGCAGTAGAATGCATCTGCTCTCCAGAAACAAACAAAAATCAATTATGGTCAATCCTGAGGGAAGTCGTCAGTGGAGAACGCCAAGAAAGCAGAGAGAAAGCTGAATACCTCTGCCTTTATCTGTTCCTTCTGTCTAGCTTCGGAGGATCTTATTTCCATAGCCTAGTTCGGATTCATTCATACCTAGGTAAGAAGGAAGAATTTTTATTCTCAACACATGACTGATGTGTTAAAATGTATGAAATTTCATCGGAGAAGGGACCATTCCTTTTCAGGGCACATTTGTAATATATGTGTTTGGTTATACGTTAAACCATAGGGAGGGCCATCCTAGGAGACACACCAAGGAAGCATTACCGAGGGCTCACTCTGCTCACCCACTGCCCACCTTCTTTGTCTGTAGCCCAGCCCTGAGAGCCCCTGGGGATGTGGAATTGTGAGAGGGTGAAGGGGCTGGGAGACGGATGCCGCAGCGCTGCCCCCAGGCTGTAGTCCTGGCCCTCTCCTCACAGCCAGTCTTTGTCCTTTCTGTGCTCTGCTGTGCGTTTCCAGGGAGGTCAACCTCTGCAGAGTGTTTCCCAGACTCCCCTATACTTGGTGTTACTTTTAAGGCTAGTTTTCTTGCTTTGATCATCCCTCAACTGTTACCAGACTGCTTCTAATCATCTATAAAATAAAATTTTTCCCCCTATTTCTCTGGCTTCTGGCTGGAGGGAAATTGGATGTAGGCAGGTGTCACCTGCTCAGCAGCGGGAGTGTAAGTGGCATGTCTAGTGGTGGCCACAGACTTAGACCTGGAGACTCTCCAGGGTTCCACCTTGCACCCAGACAGCTGGCTCAGGCTCTGGTAATGCCACCTCTCCTTCTGTTCCTTTACCTGAGGCTTCCTGCTTTGCTACCATCTGTGTTACCTTCCTGTAAAGCCAGTAGTCACAGCCACCATCACAGCCGCCTGGCCAATGCAGGTTCCCATTAGATGCGGACAGTCAGTAATGAAACAATGGAGCCAAGAACTGGTGAGCCATCAGCTTTAATTTTAGCTTGCACCTGGCGGGCAAGTAAAAACACATAGTGGGCTCCAAAACCCACTCACTCAGTGCTCACAAAGCTACTGACATATCCGAGTTTCCTAGAATCAAAGGTTTCTAGCTCACCAGACTTATTCACCTCTGTTCCCCATCTCCCTCTCCAGCATAAACTCTGCTCAAACTGGCTTCTCCCTCATCACTCTTTCATCTTGGCTGCTTCTCCTCTTGTCCACGTGGCCTTATTCCGTTCTCCTCTCTAATGCTAACCTCAGGAACCGAGAGAGCAAGCTCTCGGCCCACCCCACTTTATAGTGTAGAAATTCAAACCTTTAATCCAATCTACAAACAAAGAAAGTCTCTGATACAAAGTCAACCATGTGAGGCATAATGGGATTCCTCATGAGAGTGCACCACCCCACATCATCCAATCAGTCAAGGGTGTGGGGAAAAGCTTACTCTTAAAACTAAGCCTTAGGCTATAATGACCCAGCCTGCTTACAGCCTGTACCCCACACCCATCCCAAGCATAAGGGCAAATATAACCTGGGTGACGGGCTTCCATGTGGGCAGCATCATCTTTAACAAAGTGAGCATAATATATTTTGTCTGCCCAACACTCCCTGTCGCCTGTTTGCTTAGCTCTTCCACTACCCACAAAGGTAGTTCGGGCATCAAGTTCCCTCTGTGGGAAATACTGAGTGGTATTCACTTTCTTGCTCAGATTTTACTGCTAGCCATGTCCCTGGTATATTTGTCTTAGCCCCATAGGGCAGTTCCTCAATGTCAAATGTTTTATTGCCACAAGTTGTTTTTTAAAAAGTTAAATCATTTATTCATCGATTGATGGGTATTTGGGTTGTTTTTATATCTTAATTATTATAAACAATGCTAAGATAAACATGGAAGTGGAAAAGATATAGTACATAGTACACAATGAAATATTATTCAGACATGAGAAAGAAGACTGTTCTGCCATTTTCCACAACATGGATGAACTGTTAGCATACTATGCTAAGCCAGATACAATCAGAGAAAGACAAATACTGTATGATATCACTTATATGTGGAATCTTAAAAAGTTAAACCTATAGAAAACAGAGAGTAAAATGGAGATAACCAGGGGGTGGGGGTGGGAGGAATAAGAAGGATGGTGTTTCAGGATACAAACGTGTATGAGTAGTAAATAAGCCATAGCAATCTAATGCACAGTACAATGAATATAAACAATAATATTGTCCTGTAATTAGGTAAGATTATAAATATCACTATATCAACAATCTTATTCAAATATATGAATGTGTCAGAGAAACACTGCTATGCACCTTAAACCCACACAATGTTACATGTCAGTTTTATATAACTAAAAAGTTAGTTAATTCAGACCAAGCATGATTCATGGTGCTATCATCTCAGTAGGTCATTGTATTTATTGCTGGAAACTTTTAAGGTCAAATCTACCATCTGATAACCTAGAAGGGATTAAATGCTTTTTGCTCAATGAATTTGAGTGAGACAGTACACAGATTCTTCCGAATGGTGAGCAAAGTTGTCCCTAGAAGAGCAGGTGGGAGGGGGTCGTTGTACCTGCAGCACAGACACGGGACTGGATTCTGCTCCCAGCTCCTCCAGTTATTAGCGGGAAGCTCAGTCTCTGTGCATCTCTGCCCTTAGTTTTCTAAAAAAAAAAAAAATGCGAGTTATGATAAAATAAGATGACACGTTGTTAAGGGCACACGTGCCGACAACATGTATAAAGGGCCTGTCCTAGGCAATGCCTCTAGGGCTGCTTTGTCTTTGTTCTTGCTAAGTATCACCAGGCTGCTTCTTACCCTGTCCTGTTGAACCTAATCCTATGTAAAACAAAATGCTTTTCCTCATTCTCCAACACAGCTAAGGTGAGATTCTCAAAAGAACTTTACTTGAAAGCTAGAGGAAACCAAAAAGAAAACAAATTAGTCAACCCAAAAGCAATAAAGTCACACTCATAATGGAGTTCCTGAACAGGCATTAGCAAGTGACTGTCTTCCAGGTCGCGGGCCTGCCTATCACAAGTGCCCTCTATCTCACAACGTGTGGCTGCTAGACAACAACATGGTTCTTAGAACAGAGGAGCTTGCCTAACAGAATATAGTGTCCCTTTCAAAGACAAGTTTTTATTCCCCCAAAATAAAACTTCCCCTGCTTTCACCCTGTATGTATTCCTTGGAGGTTTTTATTCAAATAAAAGGGCTGAAACTTCTCAAATCATTCATTCACCACGTTACCCTCATGCCTAAAATCTTGGAGCCTGGAAAGGTTCTAGGAATGCTTCCTTTCAACAGATTGAGTGGCCTCCGGGTTCTGAACCTGGTACCAGGATTATCCAGCTGAAAGACTACGTGTGTGTATTTCACCCTTTAAGAGCTGTAAATCAAAGGAATAATTCTGGTGGAAGCCTGAGTCTTCCTCCTGCTTTATATTTCCTTTTCAGAGTTCTAAGGAACCAAAAAGGGAACTATACAACAAAATAAACTAACCCAAGGATCACTTGTTAGCATTTTGTTAAAATATAGTCATTTCTATAGAAACAAACAAAAATGCAATTTTCAAATAGCGTTTCATTGCACCTACTGAAGAATAAACATTCATCAGTAATCCCCAAGCGAGGCAGCTTCTTGATCTCTGTCTCAGCCAGCCTCTCGAAGACTAAGGCAAAGGAAGGTAGCTTTTTTAGATAGGAAAGTAAAGATGAACTCAGAGGTTAATCCCACTTCCATCTACTCTAGACCACGTATAACTGCATCTCTTTCTTCCAAGGAAGGAAGATGAGATGGGTTTGCACTACTATTTCCAAGAATAACCAGAGGCTTCTACAATTTGGATACATAACCAGGCACAGTCCTAGAATATACCACCTGTGTAATGTGAAGAGGCAGGAGAGATGAGTACTGGGAACTCACAACTCAGAAACAATTAGCATGTTTTCGCTGCACACATTTCCAGAGCCCTGGTGCATGTGGGTCTGGCATGTTTGAATATTTTTTTCAGAAGATGGCACCACAGAATTCTCTCTGTCTTCTTTGAGGAAGTGGTACAGGCACAAGGACTCCTTAGGCTCATGATTCCTCTCCCATTTAAAGTTCTATCATAAGGGATCAGGGGTTATATCTGGGCAAAGTTGATCTCTGAAGCTACTGTTGAACGGGGCCAGGTTGATATTCCTTGGCCTATGCTGGTTGTAAACAGTATGCTGCTGGAATGCTATGTAATATTACTTGACGCCTGCACTCTAGTGATTATAAGAGAACAAAAATGTCTACTAGATACCAGCAAGGCGATGAAAATATTTAAGCACATGCAATGAGATTTCAGTTGTGCTAAATAAATCTGTGTCTCATCCTATTCTTTTCCTAATGTTTAGTAATCTTTACACTTTTTACTTAGTGCTATTTATAATACTAAAAGCAGCAACGCATCTGAAATGTATCACTGATGATAGGTATATGTTTGTACACGTCCTTTTGGATTAGGTGCATAAAGTATTTTAAATTAATATTGATTTTTATTTCCCCATTGATTATATTCACATAACCCTATAAAATTAGGACTAGAGTGAAAACCTACCAATTAATTTTCAATGTAATGGCTTCTATTTGCACACTGTAGCATTTTCAGTATGAAGTGTAATAATCTCTGTATTAGTTTTCTGTGATTGCTGTAACGGATTGCTGCAAGCTTATTGGCTTAACAACAGATTGATAACCCTACAGAGCTGTAGTTTAGAAGTCTGAATGGGCCTCACTGAGCTAACATCAACTTGTCAGCAGGTCAATTCCTTCTGGAGGCTCTGGGGGAAAATGCTTATTTTGTTTTGCCTTTTTTTGTCTTGCCTTTTTTTTGTCTTCTAGAGGTTTCCATTACTCCTTGGCTCTTGGATTCTTCCATCATCAAAGGCAGTTAAATGGGGTTGAGTCCTGCTCACTCTTCTGTCTCTCTGGTTCTAACTCTTCTGCTTCCCTCCACCTTTTAAGGAACCATATGATTACATTGGGACGCCCCTGGAAACACCAAGATAATCTCCCACTTTGATCCTTAATTAAATCACATCTATAGAATCCCTTTTGTCATGTAGCCTAAATATTCACAGGTCTTGGGGATGAGGACATGACATCCTTTGGGGGAGCACTATTCTGCCTACTGCAATGTCAAATAAGCCTACCATCTTTTCTTACCTTCTGGAAGTAGCTTAAATAGTGTAGTGTTGATGGTTCTACCACTGCCTTGGACTGACTCTTTCTTCCTCCTCCTTTTGGAAACATCATTACTAGATACTTCAGAGAAATAGAAGGGATTTCAGTAGGACTGAGGAACTCAATGTGTAGCAAGCTTTTTCCCTGGAATTTCAATTCAGCACATTCATCTGAAGAGTGTGGATAAGGATAGAAGCTTTATCCAGATCCTGGAGCAGTTCTGAAAGTCCCAGAATCCTGGAAACTGTACACTACCTTGCAAATGAAAGAGAAGGTACACAAGCTGCCCCACTGGGTTCTAGGAACTTTAATGCACACAACCACCAAGAAGCATTATTTAAAAGTTAAGACTTTCTTTCTAAAAATGCAAGTTGCAGAAACAGAATCTTGACTACATAATGGAGGATGCAATGGCTCATTTTCATCCTAAATCAATAATTTATCCCCAGCCCCTAAATTAGGTCATTTAAATCTCTGTTCATGTTTATGCTGTTTTGCTTTTTTCCTCTGCTCTGATGTTTTTATGCTTTGAGTAGATATCAGTTCACTTCTCATTAAGACTAAAACATCTAATCATTCCTATCTGTTTGTTTATGTCATTTTTCATAATTTATATTTAAATTTTGGCAAATTAAATGGTCTAATTTTGCCCTTTGAATGCCTATGCATTCAAGTTCAGTAGGCAGATTTTTATCTCTCGGGTTTTTATTTTTATAATTTATAATTCTATTTTGAGTTTTATAAAAATGGATGTTTCTTACTATTCCCCAACCCATAATTTTCTTTAGTGAACTTTTTGTTTAATTTTATTTTGCTTTAACGTTTTATTTTTCAGACACCTCTCATTGAACCTCACGTTCCTCTTGGTCCTGCTAACACCATTACCAAGGTAATGGGATGTAGGTGGGTTGATGAGCCATCAGTAACCCCTGGACGTGGTCCATATGTCAGAGCTTCATGTCAGGCAACCTCAGACACATCCTCCAGAGACGATAAAGATTTAGTGTGTCTCAGTTCTCAACATAAATCAGTCACATATGTGAACAATGTAAATGTATGAATGAGCTGTAATTTTCAAGCCAGAGTCAGATTGGAAAGTGATTTAAGGATTCATCTGGTTTATTTTGCTTCAATAAACTCTCCTTCTTTCTCTTCCCCTCCATCTACCCGATTAAATCCAGGTCCCTTCAGAGAAGATCCTCAGGGCTGGAAAAATTTTACGAAATGCCATTCTCTTTCGAGCACCTCACATGATAAGAGATAGAAAATATCACCTAAAGACATACAGGTATGTGCAGTAATTGTAAAGGCTGTGAACCCCACAGGTTCATGTCTAGTGAAATTGAAACAGACTTGCATTCACCCATTTTTCATGCATGGGCAGCATGCTTTGTAAGACCTGGAAGATCTCAGCCTGTCTTGAATCCTGCATAACTTCAGTTACCTTTAATATCCCCAGCAGATACTTCCAAACAAATTCGCTTAAACATTGGGCTAATTGTGATAAACAGAAAGAAGAAAACAATTGTATTTCTGTTTACTAGTGTTTGATTTTTTTTAAAGAAAAACAACTATATTTAGATAAGATTCAACTAATATTTACTGAGCATTTATTTATACCTAAAGCCCTATACCAGGTCATTTTCTATACATTATCTCATTTTATCCTCACCATAACCTACTAGATATGTGTATGACCATTTTTCACATGATAAAACTGAGGCTCAGAGAGATCGAAAAGTTTTTCTTATCCAAGTCATAAGTCCATTGAGTGGCAGAGCCAAGATTTAAACCAAGGTTGGTTCAATGATCTGTTTATTCAGTCTATCATTTGCACATTCCACAAATTTATTAAGTACCTACTGGCCACCAGGCAGTATTGTGTTCAAAGCCCTAAGGATATAGGAATGAAAAAATATGTATGCAATGTCCTTTACAGATTTTACTTAGAAAGTAAATATAGCTTTTATTCTCTTGTGCATATAGTAAGATATACAACACTGTCACAGCTATAACCATATAGAATTAAGAACTCATAGCTATCACTGGAGTTAAAAAAATAATAAAGAATGGGGCTGCATAATTTTTAAAACTTCTGGGATGACTGAGCCATGGTGAGTCAAATACGAAGTTATGTCTAATCTTTAATTTTTTATTTGATCAATTCAGAAAGGATTTAGAAACCTGCATGACCTGTGTATGGCACACAGCCTTCCTGTTCTCTCCTAACACCATCATTCAGACTCACAACCCTTCTGGCTGTCAGTCAGCCTAGACATGACCTCAGGACACTGCACACTTTGCATGAGTCAAAACCCATTTGATTCATATGAACAACATTTGTAAGACCCAGTGAAAAGCTATAATACACATTTTAAAGTCACAACAAATGGTATATATCTTTCTAGTGACTATCAACTCTGACTGAACCTGTTAAATTTTACCTGGTTCACCCTGTAGCAAACCTTTGAATGTATGTGCTTCGAGATCCAGTCTCCTTCCCAAGGACAGAGTTGGAAAAACATTGCAAATTTTTCTTCTTCAGTCACTTCTTCAGCACTCTATACAAACTACCACTCTTCTGCTTGTGTTTGTCATGAATATGTTTTATTTATTTTTTATTTCCAAATACAGTTTACATTCAATATTATTTTATATTAGTTTCAGGTGTACAGCATAGTGGTTAGACAGTCATATAATTTGCGGTATTTCCCTGGTATTTCCAGTATCCACCTGGCACCAAACAGAGTTATTAAAGTATTATTGACTATTTCCTATGCTGTACTTTATATCCCCATTACTAATTTGCAACTACCAATCTGTACTTCTCAAATTCTTTGCCTTTTTCACCCAGTCCCCCAACTCCCCACTCCTTTGGCAACTATAAGCCTGTTCTCTGCATCGATGAGTCTGTGTTTTGTTTGTTCATTTATATTGTCCTTTAGATCCCAATATGTATACAAGACCAAGACAGGCAATGTATTTCATTTATGTTGGCCTCTTCATTTAAAAAAAACTGTTTTGAAATTAAATTTAATGGGTGACATTGATCAGTAAGAGTACATAGGTTTCCGGTGAATGTCTTTATAGCATTTGAACTGTTGATTGTGTTGTGTGCCCATCACCCAAAGTCAAATCATTTTTTGTCATCGTATATTTTGTCCCTCTTTTCTCTCCTCACCCTTACTGCCTTTCCCAGGTAACCATTTCACTTTTATCTATGTCCTTGAGTCTCAGTTTAATATCCCACCTATGCGGGATATATATTTGACCCTCTTTACTCCCCTTCCCCCTTTCTCTCTCTCCCTGGTAACCACTTAACTTTTATCTATGTTCACAAGGCTCAGTTGTATGTCCCACCTGTGTGTGAAATCATATAGTTCTTAGCTTTTTCTGATTTATTTATTTCACTTAGTATAATGTTCTCAAGGTCCATGATATATTGCCATTTATGACAACATGTTGGCCTCTTCTTGATAGAATTTTTGAAATGAAATGGGATTTGAGGACCACTTTAGTCTTATCAGGACACATTTCTCTTAGTACGCAATCCATCTCTTTAGACCGATTGTTAATCTAACCCTTCTAATTTGATATTTACTGTTTCAGATGATTGATTACATTTGAAAGTCCTCTCTTCCATCCCTGGAAGCTCATTCTTTTGGGAGTCTGTGGTCTCTATACACTGCTATAGTTTTAAGGGAAGTAAAGGTTAAAAAGAAACTGGTCATATGACCCAGAGAGAGTTTAACCTCTTTAACTTATTAATGGATTTCAAGATCTCATATGGCTGAAGGACCTATTTCTTTTAAAAAGTTCTTATTTTTTCCCTTAATTTAAGATGTGATTATGCTTTCCAAAGTGTTGACTTGCATTAGGGAAATTCCATTAAAATATGTCATAATTGGTAAAAAAAATAATAATAATAATGGAAACTAAAAGGCAGAAACCATAATTGCTTTCTTGCTCCATAGTACTAAGATTTAAACCCCTAAAATATAGGTGTTAGGTCTATTCCACACCCTATGACACAAATTAATGATCTGTTGGTAATGACCAATGGATATGACTGGAAGTCAAAGGCATAATTTTTTTCTTCTGCAGCACAGTGTGACTTGTCCTAGATCTTGTTCCCAATTCCCTCCCCCCGCTCCTGCTCCTCACCCCATTACATCATTGCTGCAGTATTAGAGGGTTAAAGTCTCCCCAGATGCAGTATCATCCCTAATGATTACTATACCAGTGATCTGCTGTCAATTCTAAAGTAGCTAGGGATCATTAACAGAGAGGAAACCCAGTGACTCCATCAGCTACCAGCGGCACAGCTCAGTGTCTTTGTTCTGCATTCTGACTGCAGGATTCTTATGCCCTGTACCAGGGCCCGGATGAACTGGGATCATCTCAATTCCATGTATTCTTTTTAGTAGAGGTAACCATTGAAATAAAAACCACATGAGATTGATTTTTTTATACTTTTACAAGACTTTGCCCGTTAATACATTCTCAGATTAGAAAAGGGATATTTTGACAGATTGCGTGTTTGGCTCAGAATGAATAGTAACTAGGTGCCTCTTTGTCCATTGCAGCTCCATTTTGTGGGTATAGACCATAATCATAGCTGTCCTGGAAATCTAATAGCCTTCTCAGTACATTCTCCTTATGAAATATTTTAGGGTCAGACCTGAATCAGGACATGCCAGGAACGTTGATAAATTTCAGAGTTCCTAGAATATTAGAACTGGGAATGGCCTCAGAGGCCATCTTTTCTTCCTCCTTTCTTTTACAGATGAGAAAACTGAGAATCAGAGAGTTGAAGCAATATAGCCAAAGTCACATAGCTAATAAGTCACAGACCTGGTCCTCCCAGGCTAAGCCTCTTTCTACAGTGCCACAGCACCAGGAATCTCCTGCAGTTGAAACTAAAGGGGAGTTCTCTGTTCTTGACCAAGGCTCAGCCATGCCCCAGAGCTGGTGGCATCCTCAGCATGAGAGGGAGGCCACCAGTGACTCAGACCCAGCTGCAGGCAGCTGGCTGCTCCGTTTCTCCCTGTCTGTTCCGTTGTCCCTTGGGATTCATCCCTAGGACTTAAAAATTCCATTTCCTTCCTTGATTCATCACGCCATGAACACCTACCTTCCCTCTCACCCCACTGAAGGTTTTGGCTTTTCCTAATATGTATATGATTATGTTTCCTACCTAATGCATGGAGCTTGCTCATTCTGACCACCCTACTGCAGAGGGGCATCATAGGGATGAGTATGTGACTATACAGAGAGCGTTCAGAGCTTTTCAGATGGCAGGCTCTATAGAAGTGCTGATACTCATTACATGGAACTTATTTCCGAGAGATTTGCATCGCTAATTGCTTGTTTCTCCCAACACCCCTCTGAGGAAGATCAGTAGTATTACTTGAAAATATAAAGTGCTATATAATTTTGCACTTACAGAGCGCCTTTTCATGGAGCACCTCTGAGTGCCTCACAAACATTAACTCATTCCTCACAAGGTGAGGGAAGTCAGTATTTTACTTTGCCTTTATTTACCCTGAGATTGTCTGGGACAGGTGCCAGATAAGAGTGTTTCTGGCCCTGTTATCTTTAGCTTGCCAGGTGACTCCCTGTCTAGCAACCCTTCTCTCTCTGGTGCTGCAACATATAATGCTCTCTTGTTTAGCCAGCCTTGCTTGGAAGGTCCTCTCATGAGCGGAGTGGTTTTATTGGTTTGTACAAGAGTTTGAGAGCCTAGGGACACAGTGTGTGGTGCTTTGTTTGCAGTGAGACCTCTTATGGTGGTAGAGCATTAAGCTCTTTAGAAGAGTTCCTCTCAAAAGAGACACCCTCATCTACAAGGGGGTGATTGCCCTCCTTTGGGTCCCACCTCCCCTTAGACAATGCTGCGTGGGGACCGAGCTGGTGGACTGGATGCTGCAGCAGACTCCGTGTGTTCACTCCCGAACTCAAGCTGTTGGCATGTGGCAAGTCCTGGTGGAAGATGGTGTTCTCAACCACGGTAAGATGAGCCACAGTTCCTGGAAAACACTCGAGAAATGCTAAGTGCATTTTCCTGGGTAAGTTGTTGCTGAACTCCCAAATGGGCAAGAAAGAATTATGATCCCTTTAGGGACCTGCCGAGCTAGCATCTTCATTTAGCAATACAAATGCAGCGAGTGGGTGCTATTGATTGCTGTGTTCCACCATTGTACCTTCCTAACTTGGGAGACTGTATGAAGGAAAATGAAATCACAACCCGAGCTCATCAGTTCCAATTATGTTTATTAGTTTGCATTCATGGTTCATTGATAGTGTGATTATACTCTGAGCACTGCACAGTAATCCTGGTGCAGGGGCAGAATGAAGAGCAGTGAAGTGTGTGGCTGGGCTGATGACATGAAAGAAAGTAATGAATTCAGAAACTGCCTTTTAACCACGGCGTTATCTGGAGGAGCCAATTTGTATACCTCCAGGAGGACCGTATTTGAATCAGGAGCGTGCTCTGCAGCGGCAGCCCATGAAAGCCACAGGGGCTGAGCTGGGACAGAGCGCCCCTTCAGGACTAGGGTGTGATTGTGGTTGAACTGTTCATGCCACTTGTGTGAATACCACTTTGCCAAACTGACAGAATACTAAAATCATTCATGCAATTTACCAGCACCTGGGAATCTACTGGTGGTCTTGCCAGTGTTTCCCAGACTTCAGTATGTGTACGAGCCACCTGGGACTCTTGTTAAAATGCAGATTCTGAGGTGGCAGGTCTGGGCTGGGTCCCAAGAGCCCTCATTTCCAACATGCCCCCCAATGCTGCTGTTCCAGGACCACAGTTTAAGCAACAATGATCCACCACTTCTCTTTCTCCTTTGACAATATTGATGCTTCAACCCAAAAAGGGGCTTAGAAGCTTTAAGATACATAGAAGAGGGATTCTGAGCCAAGTTCCCTGACTTGGTCCTTCCTAGATCTAAATCTTTTTATTTAGAAGAAACAAGAGAAAAAAAACTTCAAAAAATCAGAACTGAAAGGAAATTACCATAAGATCCTTCGAGGGGTGTGTGACCTAGACGTGTGGTCTAGTCAGCTTTGTTCAAACAATTTTACTTTAATTTTTTTGAGTGCAGACAGATATGTTTATAAACGGTACATACAGAAAAACATGAATTCTGATCCTGACAAAGTAAGTTTTTTCTTTTCTTTTTTAAGTCTGTACATTCAAAAACTAATTTAGAGCATCGTCTGGCAGCTGATTATTTTTCTGTTTGGGATGTATGATCCACATACTCGAAAATGTCACTAGGGCAATTTCTGCTGATCTAGGACAAGTTGGCAGGTTGTCAGAGTCCTCAGGCAGCCAAGGAGTGGGCGGGTCTGAGGGAGTTGAGGGGCCTGACTTCAGCCTGGAGGTCATGCCTCCCAGCTGCACAGCCCTGGGCAATGCAGAGCGGGAAGGTTGAGGAGTCCCACTGTTCTGCTACCACTTGGGTCTCCTTGTTGACTTCATCTATTTGTTTCAGGTAACGAGCTGGGAGTCAGAGGTGCAAGGGCTGACACTTACCTTCATGTTTCCCACAGTGGACCAGGAGCATCATTTCCAAGACAAATATTTATTTTATCGATTTCTGGATGATGAGCACGAGGATGCTCCTTTGCCTACTGAGGAGGAGAAGAAGGAGTGTGATGAGGAGTTCCAGGACACCATGCTGCTGCTGTCACAGATGGGCCCTGACGCCCACATGAGGATGATCCTCCGCAAATCGTGAGTAAGAGCCTGGTGCCCACCTGCTGCATGTCGCCAGGGCTGTGCACCGGGCAGGGACGCACGCCTGGGCCATGGGCAGGCAGGGGGAAGAGAGGCTGGTTTCAGAAGTCCTCACCTCACCTGGGGCCAAAGGCGAAACTCTGTAAGGTTGTTTTCTATTTTGTTTTTGAGCCAGGTAACTTCTTTTCCCTTTTGCATGAGTTAAAAATATGGAGACTTTTAGTGGTTGGCTCAGGATATCAAGACTGAGTCCACATGTTAACTGACCTTTGGTCAAGGATGAACAAACTATGTTTTTATGCCAGACCACCACAGCCCCTTGCTTCCTAATGCAACAAGGCAGAGGCTGTAGAGCCATAGACCTTGTGCCTGTGCTGTGTGCATTCATTCAGTCAGTCAGTCAATCAGTCAGTATTGACTCAGCACATTTTTTCACCCAGTTCTGAACTTTCTGCTTTTTAGCTTCAAGACACATTAAAGAGAACCACACTGCTCTGGTAAGACTTCGAGGTCTCCATTCAGCCAGTGAGGTGCTCTCTCCCTTCCATCTCAGCCAAAACCCACCTACCTCCAGTAGCAGCCCAGCAGCTGAAGTTGAGGACTTGAGCTGTTTAATTAGATCAACTAAAAAAGAAGGGCTTAAGCCCCTCTTCTGTTCAGGGAGCTCTCCTAATCGGCCTGGGGCATATGGAGAAGCATAGGCCTCAGTCCCAAGCTTAGAGAAACCTTCTCAGTAAGAGATCGCTTGGCACTTGGTTCTAAAACCACCACACACAGGTTTATGTTTCCTGTAGGAAATGAAATTGTTCTCCATCCTGCAGCTGCTGCCAGCCGGCTGTGGATGTCAACTCCGAGTCACTGGTTTGGCTGAACTCCATTGATTAGTGGGTTTCAACAAGAGGGCTGAACTTTACATGTCTTGTGTGTCCACTGGGCACTTTCCAAAAGTGAGGTATCCCTCACACCAGCTTCCTCACTGTCTACCCTCCCACTAACTCTCAGTGCCTCTCAGCTAACCTTCATTGTCTTTCCCTGGGAGGCTCCCCTTCCACATGCCTCTATCAGAGCAGCACAAGGCTTTTCAACGTACTTCATTCTTTTGTCATTCCATGTCCTCTTTATCAAAACTTTCTCTTGGGTTTTAATGTCCCCTTCCATTGGTTAAAGACCTTCCCTTATCCCCACTGGCACCACCATCCTTAACTCTAGAACCATGGTTTTCAGCTCTTTTAGCTCAAGCCAACAAAATTTTGGGGGTTGGTTTTTTTTTTTTTTTTTTTGCCTCAAAATTTTGTTTCTTCAAAAATCTCGCTAGAAAAATCTCAAATATCAAACAGGATGCCAGAGTTTCACAGACCTAATCATCCAAGAAAACTTCCCAGGCAGTGTATGCTTCATCTGCCCTGAACGGTCATAGCGTAGGTGGCAGAGGAGACACAAGAGAATCCCCAGGGCTTGGAGTCTCAAATGAACGCCACTGTCCTAAACCACGCTTTCTTTCCTGTCAGACAGCTCCCCTCTCTCTTATCCACACCGCCTTTCCCATTGTCTGTTGCTTTTACTTCTTCATCAATCTGTTCCTGGATCCATCTGCTTTTTGCAATTTTTGATGTCACTTTCATTCAAGCCAATACATGCAGTGGTTCTGAATCAGAGATGGGACAGCCCCCTCAGGGGCACTTGGAAATTTGGGAAGATGTTTGGTTGTCTCAGAGTATGACAGGGCATGCTGCTGGCATTCATTAGCCAGTGGCTGGGACCAAGGGATGCTAAACACACCTTAATACCTAAAACTCTACATTCCATTCCATAAGGAACTGTCCTGGAAAAAATGCCCTGGTGGAGAGACATTGCTGTAAGCTGTGAGTTTCTTTCTTTCTTTTTGAGTTTTTATATTATTTATTTTCTTTTTTTAATGATTTTTTTACTTTTAATTTCAGTTGGCACACATTATTACCGTGCTTCCACATGTATAAGATGCACCCTTTTCTGAAAAATTTGGGGTCTAAAAACTAGGTGCATCTTATACAGTGGTTGTAGATTTTTTAACTTGCATTTCCCACTTTTTCATGCTTATTTTTGCACTCATTGTTGTAGGGTTTTTTTTTTACTTACATTTCCTGCTTTTCCGCACTTGTTGTCTTTTTTTCAAATTTTGGGTCCGCAAATTAAGGTGCATCTTATAAATGGGAGCATCTTATACATGGGGAATACAGTATATTAGTTTCAGGTGTACTCCCCAGTGATTTAAACATTATATATCTTACTAAGTGATCATCTGGATAAATCTCCCACCCATCTGACACCATCCATAGTTATTAGGATATTATTGACTATATTCCCTATGCTCTACTTTCATACCCACGACTGTTCTTTCATTACCAATTTGTACTTAATAGCTTCACCTTTTCACCCATCCCCCCCCCAATCTACTTCCCATCTGGCAAGCATTAAAACATTGTCTGTATCTAAAAATCTATTTCTTTTCTGCTTTAAACTATGTTTCTTTGTGTGTGTGTGTGTGTGTGTGTGTGAGAGAGAGAGAGAGAGACAAAGACAGAGAGACAGAGAAAGGGACAAATAGGGACAGACAGACAGGAAGGGAGAGAGATGAGAAGCCTCAGTTCTTTGTTGTGGCTCTTTAGTCTCTTTAGTTGTTCATTGATTGCTTTCTCATATGTGCCCTGACTGGGGGTGCTACAGCAGAGTGAGTGACCCCTTGCTCAAGCCAGTGACCTTGGGATCATGTCTATGATCCCATGCTTAAGCCAGTGACCCCACACTCAAGCTGGTGAGCCCATACTCAAACGGGTGACCTCGGGGTTTCAAATCTGAGTCCTGTGTGTCCCAGTTCAATGCTCTATCCACTGCACCACCACCTGGTCAGGCTAAACTGTGAGTTTCTTAAAGGCAAAAACATATCTCATTTTACTTCATTTGCTCATTTATTCAACTTAACAAATCTATTGCTCACAAAAATTAGGGGATATTTCAAACTGAATATGAAGCAATAAAATATTCCCTAATTTTTTGTGAGCAGTATATTTATTGAACACCTATTTTGTTCTAGATACTGTCAGTTGTGGAGGCTATAGCATTGAACAAGAGGATTGTAGCTCCTTTCTGGAACTTTTTCTAGTTCAGGAGACAGACCTTACACACTAGTTATCCAAGTAATCATATTATCACAGCTGCATTGTGTACTGTACAGGAAAATGTAGTGAGTGTTAACAAAATAGAATATGGAGAGGGAGATTTAATTCAGTGTGGAAGTCAGAAAAGGCAATACCCCCATGAATATATAACCCCAGCTAATGTTCCCTCAGCTCTTAGTTGCTTCAAGGGAGGCAGAAATATCATTCTATTTACAAAGATTTTTGAGTATGTATCAAAGAGATATTTTAAAAAGTAATAAAGTGATTTCTGGCCTTGGGGAGTTTATAATCCAATGAGAGAGGAAATCCCAAATTTGATTCAGATGCCACAAACATTTATTGAGTGCTTGCTCTGTGCCAGGCACCTGTTAGGAGCAATCATGCTAAGTGTTTGACTCTGCCTCACAAGAGCCTGCAAGCTGGTTTTGTGAGTCACCCTTAGAAATGGGATTCTGTTCTTGGGCTTCTTTTTTTCTCCCCTACAGTGTTGAATTGCATGGTCCTTGGCAGCCCAAAGGTTCTTCAGAGAAAATGACGTTCCAAAGATTGAAAATTTTCAGCCTATCACTGGCTGTTAAAGTGCAGGTTTCCAAGACATATTATTTTTGGTGCCCTTGGGATTTTGCTACCTTCCTAGATTTTATGAAACGGCGAACATTGGAATTTGGCTAGTGGTTCTTCTTTTGAGTCTGAATTCTTGGGTTTTCTTTCTTTTGCAAAGATAGAATGTATCAAAGAGATGGGAAACTGAAAAAGAAGGAATCTCATTTAGTGAAACAGACTTTCAAACTCTACACACACGGTTATCTGATAGTAACCTTTGGAGCTTTTACCTTATTTTATTGAAGTGGAAAGAAAATAAGCTTAGTTGATGAAAAGTTGCCAGTATCTGTGCTGTCCTTGAAGAGACCAGCTGAGCACTTTGTTAATGGAAACTTCAGCGTGTGTTTATAGGTCCTAGAGATGTTGACTTTTTACTGCCCAAAGTGTCAAGTCATCCAGATATGTGGAGGCGTGAGATACATTGGCTCCGTATTGACCGGAGCAGGACCCCCCAATTTTTTAACTCAGTACAGGCTGCACTTTATAACAGTCCCCACTGCCAGAGAGGTTGCAGAACTCTGATAATTACTGGGAAAGAAATAACACAATATTCTTTGATGAGAAGATTACTTTGTGAATTTGATTGTATAATGAAGATGTTGCTTTGAAAGGTACTTTCTATTGTTCTGAATCTATTGAGACTCGCTAGCAAAAAAAAAAAGTGTCACTTGTTTTGACAGGCTACTTAGAAAAATTCTCTGTTTATTAAATTAACTGCAGCATTTTAACTGTCAAACTATGAAAGAATGTTCTGTAGTTTAAAAAACAGAATAGAGCTTCAGGGGAAATTTTTTGGCACACTCTTGTTGCTATTGGTATTGAAAAAAATATATACAGACTGAATGTGAAATTAGCTTTTTATGTGGTGGCAGGCAGAGTGACTCACAATGCCCATGCTGGTTTCACAGGTGCAGACCTTGATGGCATTTGGGGGCAAGTGCCATAAAACAATGACAGTTTGATGGTGCTGTTGTTGTAGCTCACAGACAGGGCCATCAAACCTAAAACGAGCTCTTGGAGCTTATTGTTTTGATTTTACTTTGTTTACAAGCCTAAAAACAAGTGGTTACCCTACAGCAGTGGTTCTTAACCTGGGTTCTATTGAACCCTAGGGGTTCGATGAGTCGGTCTCAGGGGTTCAGAGAAGCCTCTGCCACGGAGGCCAGAATAAAGTAATACCGTAATTTGTTGTGAGTTCATGCACTTTGTTGGTTTTGTTCTTTGAGCAAGGTGATGTTCATGCACGGCTCATTTTGTGCACCAGTAAAAAAATATATACCTATGTCTTGAATTTGGAAAAAAAAATCATATTTTATTTATCACTAAAGAAAGGTTTGGTGAATGCGCATATGAAACTGGTGGGTTCAGTACCTCAAAAAAGGTTAAGAACCACTGCCCTACAGCAATAAAGACCATCACCAGTAACTATGTAGAGCCTCGCTACCTTTGAGTAGCAGATAACTCTGGATAAGGGCCATGATGTGGAGGGACTAGGTCAGCAGCACGTTATGAACTTGAGGCCAGCTGTATAAAAAGAAGCTTCAAGAGGACAAAGGAGCATCTTGCTGTACAAGCCCCCCAAACCTCCTCTTAAGAATGGTCTATGAGGAAACAGACTGATCGTGGGAGAGAGATGAAACAGGTGCCATTTCCCAAGTCTCATTCTGGGTAGGTCCACAATTCTGATAGTCCCTAAAAGCCTAGAAGCTTAAGTACAGTGTGTCCGTAAAGTCATGGTGCACCATGACTTTACGGACACACTGTAGTTCAGAAAGAAATTAAACCAGTTAGACCTGAGCATGGGAAATGTATTTGATATATTTATTATTCTATATGAAATATATTATAGCAGATGTTTATTTTTTTCATATCTATCACAAGAGAATTATTGGCAGGTTCTGGAGTCTTTCGAGAGTGTCAGGAATTCAGAAACTTAAGTTCATTTATTTCATGTGATAACTTAATATTTTCTAGCACTTTTATGGGGTCTCAGGTGGAAAGGAAACAAGATGATAAGAAAAAATATGGGGTGGGGGTTGTGTGAGTGGGATGGAGTGTTGGCTGTCCCACACACTTGCGCTAGAGGGCACTTGAGAGGCTATTTTCTCCTAATTCGCAGTGTTTTAATAGAGCCTTAATTTGTCCAAGCTGTTTCTAAGGGTGTGAAATTTGAAATCTTGATAATTACCTGAAAATTGGCTTCCTCAGTGGAACCCAGATTAGTAAACCTGAACTCAGTGGTCCTGAGGGTTTTGATTTCTGTTGGGATATGCCACGAGTGTGTTCAGAGTTATGAAGTCCGTTCTCAAATGCTAATCAGAGGAAAAGAGAAGCGTGCCTCAAAGAGCCTAATCTTAATGAAATAAACTGTGAGTCTTTCCCTTCACAGCATGATAAACTTTGCTATTGTTTTTTCCTGGAAAGATTGCTGTGCTCTAGTGAAAGCTTATAGAATTTAACAGAAGAAGTGATTGCATTAAGTGGGCCATTTCTTGGGGTTGGCTTTGCCTCTCCCCTCATCCCTCATGTTTACATGCCCGAGAAACCATCATTTGTATTGCTGGCCAGGAAGGTTCAGATTTGGGAAAGGGGAAGATTGGTATAGCTGCTCATTTATATTTTAGGGTTCATTATAAGATTGCCTCCGGATTTTATTTACTTTTTATGGTTAAAGTTCATCTGTTCATTGTAGAAATTTTTGAAACTGGAAAAAGCTAAAGAAGGTATGATACCTGCAATACCACCTTCATGAAATAATTATTAACGCTTTGGTGTTTATTTTCTCTGGTTATATATCAATTGCTAACTTTTTCCACTTAATAATATATTATGGCATTCTTACTTTACCTTAAATATTCTTTAGAGATGGGATTTTGAATAATAATAATCTATCCTCTGAATGTTCCTTAATGCATTCAGTTTGTCATTGTTGGATGTTTAGGTTCATTCTCAAGCCCTTTCTTCTTTTATTTTACTTTAGTTACTTTCTTTATTTTATTTTTGAATTACAGTTTGCATTCAACATTTTTTGTGTTAGTTTTAGGTGTATAGCAAAGGAGTTAGACGATCGTATACTTTACAAGCACCCTCCCCCCAATATTTCCAGCCCCCACCCGGCACCACGTACAGTTATTATGACATTGCTGACTGTATTCCCTAGACTTGACTTTATCAATGAAGCCCTTTCTTCTTAACAGCAGCAAAAATAGTATTTTATGTTCTTCGTCCTGGAACAAATAACGAATTCCTAACCTGGCGGGGGAACAGGGGTGTTGGGGTGGGGTGAAATGGTGCCAGGAAAGTCCCAGCAGGATCTGATTTTATAGCCACTTGGGGCACTATGGAAGAGTTTGAAAGGGCAGTGTGATATGGCCAGCTTTGCAGCAGGCAGGGTTCTCTGCTGTCTGTGGAAAATGGGTAGAGGGGTTGAAACTGAAAATGGAATGCCTGATAATGAGTTTCATGAGGTAAAAATTAATTATATTTTGAGAATTTAATGACAACATACAAAATGTATGGATTTGACCCAAGAGTCTGCTAAGTAAAGTAAAAGAAATGCTGAACACAAAAGCCCTAGGTTCCAGTCTTACCAATTTACCAATAAATCACCCAACAACTCCAGACTATAAATCACTTACACTGCAAAATGAGCATAATAATACCTATTTACCCTCTCCCAGTTTCTCAGGGGGGTTGTAATGATCACAGCCAACATTTACTGAGCTCACGTGTGCTAGGCACTGTGTTGAACAATTGTCTAATTCAGTTCTTTCAACAGAAAGAACTATTTGGTAGTTATTAATATTATCCCCGTTTTATGGATCAGGAAACAGTATGAGGTTCAGTCCCTTGCCTGTGTTATGCCACAAGTGCTGACTCAGGATTTGGTCCAGGTCTGTCTGACTCCAGAGTCTGTGTTCTTTACTGTGTTCTGTCACCTGTCCTGGGCCAAAAATGATTCCAAATGGCCTCCTGGCTTTATTCTTTGAACACTGGGAAAGAAATATGTCATGGAAATCTGATTTCAAAATAACTGTTACAGACAAATATTATCTCATACAATTATCATCATATAGACCTGACTGGAGTATGAGTATAGCATCTACTTTGGGAAAATATTCACATCAACCGGCTAGCCAGAATTACAAAAGTAAAAATTAATAATTAATAAATAAATCTAGTGACCTCACCTCTTTGAATCTCAGTATAACTGTAAACTGAGTAGTGCTTGTTATCTGCAATTTACAAATGAAGAAATTGAGCTTAGTAGATGTCAAGTACCTCCCTTAAAAATATAAATGGCTGAACCAGGAACTGAGCCCAGGTCCGCTTATTCTGAACTTGATTTTATTTTTATTTTTCTATCTAATATTCCTTCCTCTTTACTAGTTTGCCTCCACTTTATCCTCTCTGGTGGATATGCTCAACAGTGAAATTCAAAGAGATATGACTGATACATCTGTCTCTGAGTAATTAAGAATTAATTTTTATAAGAAAAGAGTAATAATGTATCCTCATGAGCACCTACCTCCTCAAAAGAGTTTGCATTTCCACCTGATACATTTTTACATATATGTGCCTCATACATAAAGGCAGGGAGCTATACTATCTGATTCCATTAAAAAAATTTTTTTTTCAATTTGCTGCTTAGGTGTTTTAAAGGAAAATATTTATGGTTGCACCTTTGAAATGGCTTAATGTTAAAAGTCCAGCGTAGCCTCGTAGTAAGTACTTTTTGCTGGAAGGATGTTGGAAATAGTCAGTTTCTAAATATGAGAAATGTTGAACCACCTGGTCCTAAAAACACTTAGTGCTGAGAAAACCCTAAATTATAGACTCTTCCCTGATGTCCTGATGGAGGTGACTTTAATTCTCACAAAAATTCATAGACCATCTACCCTTTACTGCAACTATAAACTGTATTTATTTCTAACTTCACAAAGATGGAAAGAAGCCCTGTGTACACAGGCATTGCTATCAGAACTAAAAAATGCCTAATTGCATCTGATAAACTGAAAGTGTTCTTTTCTGGGTGAAAACAAGGTAAAGGGGTGGTGACAGGGCTGGGAGGTGAGCAGACAGAGCTGAGCAGGGCACTTTACATGTCATGTCACCAAGCTTCCTCTAACACGGAAGATCTAACTCTTAAGAAGCAAGGTTCCTGGGAGGTGAAGGACAGAAACACAATTTGCTGGTTTGTTAAACAAGTGGGTGGGAAACAACACCAAACTTCCGGGCTAGGGGAATGGAAGAGGGTGAGTGCTCAGTGGAAGAGGGTGAGTGCTCAGTGGAAGAGGGTGAGTGCTCAGTGGAAGACAGTGAGTGCTCAGTGGAAGAGGGTGAGTGCTCAGTGGAAGAGGGTGAGTGCTCAGTGGAAGAAGGTTGAGTGCTCAGTGGAAGACAGTGAGTGCTCAGTGGAAGACGGTGAGTTCTCAGTGGAAGAAGGTGAGTGCTCAGTGGAAGAGGGTGAGTGCTCAGTGGAAGAAGGTGAGTTCTCAGTGGAAGAGGGTGAGTGCTCAGTGGAAGATGGTGAGTGCTCAGTGGAAGAGGGTAAGTGCTCAGTGGAAGAAGGTAAGTGCTCAAGAAGATCTTAGGAGTGTTGGAAAATGCTCCACGTTTGCAAAATGACTTGTAAGCAGGAGAATCAGGTTGGTTGAAGTGGAATGCTGCAATACAATAAAGCATTCTCAATCCAGAAAAATATAATGAGGTATTTCCTTTATTTTTAAGCTTGACTGTGGCATACATAGATACTTACAATGCTGAATTTTCTGGTATTTTCCCCACACACCAGGGAATAGGTCTGCTAGGCAACAGGGTTAGCAGAACTGGGTTACCTGCCTTCTCACCTGCATGTTTTACTACTGGCCATGTCCGTGGGCTGCTTGGTGGCTGGATCAATCCCTCATTTTATCCACGTTCCAGTAACTGAGGATCTCTCTCTTTCTGACCTTGATAAATTCCTTGATAAAACTATATTTACCAGCAGCCTCCAATATCACCTGAGCCCTCCCCTCCTTTAATGTATAAACTGCCTCTCCATCTGTCCCCGTTTATTATCTTGTCTGTAACTAGACATTGCTGCCGGAACACATCCCCTGCAGAAAGTAGGCCTTTCCCCAGCAGGATCCGACAAAGCCACATCAATGTGGCACCACGCAGATTTGTAAAGAAGCAGGGATGCCTGATATCTCTCCCTGTGACATCTGGAGAAGGACAAGTAAAGACCGGGTACATTCACCGGCTGGTGCTCAGCAGTCAGAGAGTCAATTCAGTTCCCCAGCCTCGTAGGTTACTCTGTGAAGGTGCCTGGGAGATCCCTCCTCCTGCTTGGTGGGGCACAGTGTTCTTGATTCTTGAAAGCCAAATTGCCTTCGGTACTTGGGACCCTTTCATTACTGTTTGAATAGGTTGGGGGCTGATTTGCAGAATCTCTTCTTCATTTTCTTCCCCTGTCACCCTCGTAAAGACCAAAGCATGAGAGATGCTTAATGCCACTGTTTGCCAGGAGAAACCTGCTTTTAAAATGAGACTTTGTTCAGTGATTTTTGGTGGGGAAGTCTCCGTTTTAGATTTATTGGGTGATCTTTGAAGGCATAGGTGAGATCAAGAGGAGAACCTTTGTCTGCAGTCAGGAGTAGGGAGGTGAGTCTTCTCTGAGACGCTAGATGGCACAGTGGCTCTGAGCTGGTGCCCTCGGGAGAGGGGGCCCTGCTCTGTTACTGCAGCCCTGAATGTGAAGTTCCACCTGGGCTGGGAGAGGGCCTCTCATTTTGATTCATTTCGGTGGCTCAGGTTGGGCCCACTGGCTTTTGCTCCATCTGTCCTCTTCCCTGGGACCTCGGTCAACTTTCAATTCTAATGACATGTGAGGCCTCGGTGACAGTGACTTTGCTAGTAGCGGACCCTCTCATGAATGCTTTTGTTGCTTTGCTAACCGTGAATACACTCACTTTTTTTAAAGTCAGTCTCTTCTCACCTTGCAGTGCTGACTTCTCTCACCTCATTAAAAATTTGCTGTAAACAGGACTAGAAAGTTCATGGCTACCTGGGTGGATTGCCAAATGACAGTGGCCTGCCCTGTGATTACCTGACTGCTTTAGACTTCAGGGTTGTTTATTTTTTTCTTTCTCTCTTTATTCCCCCTTCATTTTGAATGTTATTTAGGACTCTAAGACTAAACTGTTTTTAAGCTTTGTTCCACTCTGTTTCAAATGGCTACCATAGCGTTCTCCACAGCATCCAGGCAGCCCCATGGAAGTCTATTTCTCCGGAGTGGTTATTATTGATGCACAAGCTCCAGGGTGTAGCATAAGATGCCGTGAGGGTCTCTGGACAGGTGTGGTGGTCACGCCACCCTGAAGGTGATGGGGGCCGCATTTCCTGGCAGGCTTTGCTCTGTGAGAGTCCCAGGGAGAGCAGGCGTGCTGACACACACACACACACACACACACACACACACACACACACACACCACACACACCACCACCAGTTCTCCAACCAGTTGTCAAATGAAGGAGGATTTCCCAGGAATGGAGCCCTTCTGGGTAGTTCCTTCCTGGGAAGGCTGCCCCTCCTTGTACCCCTGGAGTCTGGCAGGAGGGCCTGGGATTTCACAAGCTCTGTGCTGCCTCTCTCCCCGGCTCCTTGCTGGTCATTCGTCTCAGAGAGCAAGACTCAAGTGTTAGCCTGGCCATAAACCCCTGACACTGCCCACTGCTCCGTGTGGGGCAGAGGAGGGGAGCCTGGCCACCCACTGACCCAAATGAACGGTCAGGGATAAACCACTCTGACCTTCTTCTGTCCTCTTAGCAGCAACGACATCTTCTTCCTGTGGTGCTTTTCTTCTCTGAGTGTTGCACTGTGGCTGCTTCCAGTTATTTCTCAGATATTTTATTCCAATCTGCTTTCTGTCATCCAGGAATTGCTAAAATTCTCTGATCAGCTGATAGTCATGTTTTGCAGTATGTGGTGGCAGTGGTGCTTGTGTGTTTCCAGTGCTGTTTTGGATTTTCAGATGTCTTTCCCATCAGACCTTGGTCATGGCAGACAAAAGCCTGGCCAAAAAAGGGCCCGGCACAGCAGGTGACTTTGGTGATCGACTCCATCCACACTCCCACTGATATTGACTGAGTCTGAGTAACTTCAGCTGGTCGAAGATGGTAATTTCTTCCCCACAGCTGGATGAATAAATTTAGAATCTTTTAGAAAATATATCTTTTCCATCATTTAACAGGAATTGGAGTAAGAGGTGAGGGCCAACATTTTCATCCTATCTCTCGAGACCCCCCTTAATTATTTGCCATGACAAAAGTGAGCTGTGTCATGGGCCACTTTGTCTTACTTGACCTTGACTAGGAAGGATAACAGAGCATAAGTTCCTGTTTTTCTCAGGGCACAAAGCCCTGGTTAAGAACTGGTTTGTGGTATTGTCACTTTGCTACTATATATCCTTCGGGCAGACCCTGAATTCAGCATGACTTGTGAAAACTAGTGTGTTCATTCATCTGATAAACTACAATATATTGAAATCCACCCTGATATTATTCATCCTGTATTTGTGCTATATTTCCAATGTATCAATGCTTCGTGTATATTAACTCATTTGATCTTTACAACAATCCTATTTATTATTTCCTTTTTACAGATGCAGAAACAAGGCAATCAGGCACCTAGGAAGTTCATGAGTTAGATCTCAAATCCAGTTTCTGCTCCCAGGGCAGCCCCCTTTGCAAGGTGCTGCTTCCCTGAGAGGTGCAGTGTAGGGTTATGAATATTTAAGCAAGTCACATTCTTCACAATGTATTGTAATTACCACAGTAGTAGGGCCATGAGCCATGGAAGAATAAAGGTTGCAGACCCAGTCATACCTGGGAAAGATGACGTGTGAGCTGGGTTCAATGCAGAAAAAGCATCCTAGGCACAAGAGGAGGAGCATGTGAAAAGTGTTGGAGACAAGAAAGGGCACAGCAGGGTTAAGGGATGGAGAGATGTCTGGTGTGGGCAAAGCAGGAATCAGAGACATGAGGGAAGGTACGAAGAGAGGGAAGATAGAAAGGTCTGCGAAAGTACATTGAGATCTGCTTTGAAAGAGCCTTGTGGTGACTAGCAGGCACCCCGGACAGATTGGGCTTGTGGCACTTGTGGGTTATTGGGAAGAGATGGCCGGAAGCTCTTGGACTTGGGAAAGAGATCTGTTTGGAGATAAGGCTTTCGGTCTCAGCATTACATAGATGAAAGTTGGGGAGCTTTTTCCGGAAGGAAAGCTGAACAAAATGAGAAAAGAGCTAAAGGCAGAATGTTGAGGCACAGCACAATTTAGGAGGTGAACAAAAGAACAATAGACCAAGAAAGACATTTGGAAGAAATATTTAGAAAAGCAGGAAGAGACAGATAGGGGGGTGGGAGCGTGGGGAGAAGAGAGCTGTCATCCGTGCTCAGTGGTGCTCAGCCATGGGAAGTTGGTTGGGTTTCACAAAGGGCTCGAATGTTGCCATCCCTGCCTCTCTTCTCCCACAGCTGTGGTGCAGGCCCCCAGCCTGCCTCAGTGACTCAAAAGGCAGCCTTGATCCAGCTATATTAACATTTTAATATGCTGCTTGGGGATCTTACGGAGTTCTTTCTCATATGTTTTAACTCTTGGACAATATACAATCATTTTTAATATAATATGATGTGTAGATTCTAAAAACAGTATTTTTTTTAATCTGCAAGAATTGATCAATATGGAAGAAAAAGCTTTATAAAAAGGAATCAATTAAATCTGAAAAAAAAGAGAATTGATCAATATGGATTTTCTATTGGTATTATGTAAAAACACTCTTCCTAAACTTCACAGAGATTTGCTCCAAAAATTCCAAATTTGAATGTTAAGATTTTATAGTTAAATTCTACCCTTTTCTTTTCCCACCTGAGTTTTTCTACCCTCTCTGTAACAGTCCATCCCATAGAGGAGAGAATGAGACTGGGCGAGTCTTATCTCTAGTCAAGTTTCTAGGAGGGTCCACGCTATTTGCAGCTGATGTCAAGCAGCAAGAACAGCAGGGTGGCTTCTTGTGCTGAAGAGCCATAATCCTATTATGCTGACCTTGAGGCTTTCTTTCACCTTAGCTGCCTCTATTGTGGTAGATGGACTGAGGTGACTCAATCGACATTTAAATCCCCAAAGATCCACATTTCAAAATCCCATGTCTAAGTCAAGTAGCAGATTAGACCCCTTGCTAAGAAGACCAGGCTCCTTCAGAGCCCTGTGGCCCTAGCTTTTCCTCTGGTGCATTTTGGGTCCCTTACTTAAGTTCCACCATTAAGCACTGGATTGATGCACAGTGGTGATCCTTGTCAGGAGTTGAGCCTGGCTGGCATTTCCCTGGCTCATGGATTTAGTGCCTGCCTTTGTATAGTCACATTTAGGAAATATATCCTCCATTGATACTATAAGAGAGGGACATCATGTTCTTTTGTCCACATTAAAGCTGCCATTGAGAAAGTGCTGGACAAGGTATGCGAAGAGTTTGCTTTCTCCTATCAGCCCCACTTGACCTGTCATCTGCCCGTATCATAAATGGCTGTGAAAGTATTTAATCCAATTAACTGTTTTAGAATACTTTAGAATACTTAAAATTGCTCAGAGTACTTATCTATAATTGACTACATTTCAGATGTAATTTGCTGGCCCAAATGTTGTACTTTATCCCTTTAACTTCTTATACAGAGGTTTGCATTTTGAATATCATTCTGCTGGGCATTTTTTTCCACTTACATAAATACACAGGTCTTCACATTCATTGCTTTCTTTAGTTCTCACATCTCTCCCAGGAAGGCTTGTCCCCAGTTTACAGATGAGATGAAGCTCTGATGTCACATGGCTGGTGAGGAGTTGCACTCAGGTTAAAACTATATCTTCAGATTTGAAATCCAGCACTCCGTTCAATCCACCAATTTATTTGGCCCAAAATTTATTTGACCAAAAACCACTTTTTAAAAATATAATGTACTTAAAGGCGGAACACATCAGTAACTCACTAAGGTTTAAATAATATATGGTAACATTGAATAATATCATAATTATTGAAATTTTAGGACAAAATGCATAAAATAGACTGATGATTATGTAATAGATAACATATATAATTAGCAGTTAGCTGAGAGGAAATGCTGCCTGTCCATCAATGTGGAGATTGACTTCCTAGCACTTTTAGAATTAATAATTAATTTGCTTTAAAATTTCAATAACATATTAGTCAGGGTTTCTTATATTGCAGAGATCAATAGAAAATCTAAATTACTGACCAATCATATGTTCTCATTGATCTATCATTAAACACTATCAGTGATTCCAGAATAATTATAGACATGAAAGATGGTGTCTATCTCCTCCCATGCCAAAATGCTCATAACACCCACATACTCTATCCTTAAAAACAGACTATGGGATAGTAGATTTATAATAAACTATAGGGAGAGAAGATAACTAATACACCAATTAACACCTCATAGAGCAGCTGCCATCCATGAAGCAGAGTTTGGGAAATGTGACATACATACCTCCCTTCTTTTCCTTCCTTCCTAATACCAGACACTAACTACTTACTATGTTCCTTCTTCTCATCTCATGCCTTCACTTCCTCAGGGATAGGCAAGAAACTATGGAGTCTCTATACTTCCTCTATTCAAGTCCTATGGTGAAGCTTATTACATAACCTGAAACACATGACAGAAGCATTATTATTCTGTTAAGCTAAGATACCACACAGGATCCCAAGGAATTTGGATCAGTCATGCAGCTGATGAAATCAACTGTTTCTAGTTGTGTTAAAAGACATGTTCTGTTGTTATTGATTAAGATGGTAATGTAAAGCAATTTTTTTAGAACAATCATCTATAAAGTGAAAGATGGATTAGTCAACCATGTTTTGAGCAGAGCTGCTCTTCCCTCAGAGATGGAAAGGGGCTCTGTGCACTTTATTCCCTTAGAAACACATTCATTTCAAACAGTCCTTTAGGAATTATAATGGCATGATCTCGTCCTCTGCCCATATCCTTTTTTATTTTCCCATTGATGAGAGAGAGAGAGAGTGAGAGAGAGAGAGAGAGAAAGAGAGGAGGGGGAAATGGGAGAAGGAGAAGCATTAACTTGTTCCACTTAGTTGTACACTCACTGATTGCTTCTCGCATGTGCCCTGACTGGGGATTGAACCCACGACTTTAGTGCACCAGGATAATGCTCTATCCAGAAAACAATCTGCCCAAGGACTGCCAATATCTTTTTATAGAAACTACTCATAAGGAATCTGTGATTATGTTAATGACCCTTGAATATATTTCCATGTTTTAAGCTTTGGTGATGACATTATTTCATTATTTCCTTGTTACTTTTTTCTCTGTAGACCTGGCCAGAGGACTATGGATGACTTGGAAATTATCTATGATGAGCTCCTTCACATTAAAGCCTTATCCCATCTTTCTACCACTGTAAGTTGTCTCTTATTGAGCATGGCCAGGGGGACTTTAAGTTAAATGCACTGTTAAGACTAGAGGAATGTGTTATGGAATTGGGGGCAAGAATGTCTGAATTCTACCTCATAAATTGTCCCTAGTCTTTCTGAGGAAGTGCTAAGTAAGTTATACCCAGGAACAATCACTGTAATGGGGCCAAGTATTGTCATGTCATTAGTAGTTGCCCACATACCCTAAACCCCAAAGCAGTGTGGTGAAAGTAGGATTGGAGCCTATGCTTCATCCTTCCAAATCTGAACTTTGGAATCTGCACACCGAGACAAGAGAGACAGGCCTTAAGAGAGGCTCTGAGAGTCCTCCATGAATTATAGAGCCAGAGGGAGGAAGAAGAGGAATCAAGGTGACCTGTCCTGGCCAAGTGGCCAGTTTTGCCTAGGTGTGCCACCCTACTGAGAAAGGAAGCTGAAGGTTCAAGAGAGCATGACTTCAGATACAGTAGGGCCCAATAACAGCACCCAGTAGCAAAAAAAATGGCCAATGACTGACTCTGACTCTAAACTTTCATTGAGTGAGTATTTAGGAAAGCAGTGTACAGAAATTTGGCCTCTGAATAAGGACAGTAACACCTCCTCCAGTAGAAAGAACAGGATTTCCAGGTAGAACACATCTCCTATATGCTCATATTGTGACAATAATAAAAAGATGTTTCAGTGTTCACAGATTATATACCACAGCCCCTCAGCAACATCTATGTTCCTAATTTGCCTTTCATTCCCAGCTTGCTAAGTGATATTATGCTATCACATGGTAGCAGTGTTTGTGGTCCCTGCTCCGGGGGTGGGGTTCGGGTCTCTGAAGAAAGCAGTGAAGCCTTTGTCACAGACCCAAGCAGAAGAGCTCCAACCCTTCCCCCTGCAACCCAGCAGAGCTGCCTTCACTTTCCTCCCCCGCACTGCTGGGGGTCCAGAAGCTTGCCTGCCTCCATGGAGTAACCAGGGGTATGGTTGAGCTCAGCCTCCCTTCCCACCACCACTGCCCTGTCATCCTCACTTCATCCATGGGGGAAGGGAAGAGGTCTGGTGCCTGGGAGCTGTACCTGGGAAGCCACTGCAAATGTAAGCACCATGGGCTCCCGCTGCAGAGAAAGGTGAGGGAAGAGCCTCCGCCCTACCTGTGCTCCAAGCCCCCAGCATGCCCCGCTTCTGGCTTCCCCAGTCCTGATGGAATTGATAGGACTGTGGATAGTCTCCTCTTCTTCCACGAATCACTGTGGGAAATTCTCAGGTGCCTTGGTTCTTAGCAAGATAGAGCCATAACTTGGAATTCAAATTTTTTCTTAGCTAGCTTGAAATGGAATTCTGCTTACATATTTAGGCTGAATTATTCAACTCCAAGACATTGAATTTTCCAACATGTTTGCAGAAATATGTCATGTGGAATGCAGGAAGAGCCTCTAATAGTGAGAGAGTTGTAGGATAGATATTATAGATACTCTCACCTCCTCACCGGAGACAAAAGTGGGCAGTGAAATCAGCTCGCACATACACGTGAAAGTGCATTTTAAACAGTCTGTAAGGCAGTTGTCTGGTATGAGTCAGCTTACAAAATAGCTTTCGTAAAAGCTCTAAGAATCTAGTGGCAAATCTAGTGAAAGTGGTTGTAGACGAAAGTAGTAGCAAGCGGAGTGGAAGACAGCTGTGTGAGGAAAGGGTACATGCAGTTAGTAGTGTTCAGAAAGGGAACATGGCCCTTGACCCCCAAATCTGGCCCATCCACATTCTTTCTCTTTTTTTCTAGGTGAAACGGGAGTTAGCAGGTGTTCTCATTTTTGAGTCTCATGCCAAAGGAGGCACTGTGTGTAAGTAAAAGCTGCAGTTGGACCTGGTGCCTGGCGAGCCCCCTTGCGGGCATATGGCATGGGAGTCTGCCCGCAAATGCTTCCCTTTCTCGGGCCAGGGGCAGACTTGGCAGGACGTCCTGGGGTACTTCTGTTTATCGGGTCCAGTGGTCACTCCCAGCACATGTCTGTTGCTCTGCAGTGCAGTGGTTTTCTGGGGCCAGCGTGGGAGCAGTTGCCAGCCTGAGTCTCTGCTCACTCCCTACCTTCTTGTTCAAAGCAGTGTTTAAAGAGGGTGGGATGAAGTTGCTGCTGTTCAGGCAGGACCTTTTCACAGTGACCTCACTTTAGTTGGTGGTTTTAGAGAAACTGATCCTCTCCTTGATATTGCTAATTAGAATGATTTTCTTTTTCTTCTCTTATTTCACTATCAGCTCCAAACCTGAAAGAATTTCTTTGACCCAAATACTTATACAGTACTAATATTTAGGATCTATCCAGAATCCAGATTGCAATTTAATTCTGTGATTATACTTTGAAGCAAGAAATAGACATTTGCTATCAATAAATGTGAACAAAAGTATTCAGGCTAGCTTTCCCCACTAATCTGCAAAGTCCTTGAAAAGCAGGGTTAGTGGTCTACTCAGGTCAGGAAATGTCACCTTCTTGTATCTAGTGTTTAACCTCTCTTGGGGAATTATACACATTAGTGTGCTAGGGTTATCTGAAGTTCACAACAAAAAAAAATGTTCACTCCATTTATACTCATACCTCTTAAACCTAGTGAAACACAGAACACTTGTTTAATGGACACCTGTTAATGTTCCAAAAGACATTTTTTTTGAAAAGTCTTGCTCTTTTTTTCAGACTGAGTTGTGTTAGTCAAATAAGCAGGGAACAGGAATTGTAAAAGCAAAAATAGTTATAAAAATTGTATTTCAAAATGTTTTTCGGTCATCAAACGTGGTATCTCTAGCATTGATATTTATTTTAGTAAGAATGTCCTTCCTTGACATTTCAAAGGTTTGTTTTAGTATTTTTATTTTTATGATCACTAGTGATTTACAACTTCTCTTTTATTTTTTTCATTCAAACTTACTGGTTGCTTTCATTTTATTATGAAATATTTAAATATTTCAAACAAAACAGAGATTATTACAAGCACCTTCTTTATCTTTATTCAACACTAACATGTGATGTTTTTCCATGTTTTCTAAAGAATGAAATTATACATATAGTTACAGGCCCCTTGTTTTCTTCTTTTATCTTATTCTTCTCTCTCTCCCCCCAAGGTGACACCTATTCTATATGTAGTGCTTATCATTCCAACCCATTTAAAAAATATATGTGTAGTTTTATATCCATAAACAATAAGTAGTATTCAAACTTCACATTACTAGTCAGATGACTCTTATAAATGATTTTCTATAGCATAATAAGTTTTAATGAATTGTGGGTGAGAGTGTATTGCCTGATGAAATGGATTGCTGGTGAATTGATATCTAGTCAGAATGGCTCTTCCAGGGCAGAGCAGGTAGAGTGGGATTTCTTTTCCTTATATGTTCCAGAGAAATGGAAATAATACTCCACCTGAATAAGTTAGTATTTGCCAGTAAATTTTTTTCCTTCTGGAATAAATATGTAATTCTGGGAACTTATAAATAATAATTTGATAAGCTGTCGTTTATACTGATGTGCTTCTATCCTTGTCATAAATCTTTTCATCTCTTTGTATCTAGTGTTTAACCAGGGGGAAGAAGGTACCTCCTGGTACATTATTCTAAAAGGATCAGTGAATGTAGTCATTTATGGCAAGGTATGTATATCTTTTCCTTTTTGAATATTTATTACACTCTGTTTACTTGTGTAGCTCTAACTATTAACAATGTAGTGCTACAATTAAACTTGCAAAACCTTTTTACTTGATGTAGGAAACTCATTATAGCACTTCTAATCATAAATTATCTAACTTATTATATTCAGACTAGTATCGACTTTCTTGGGCTCCTCTCCTTATAGATTATAATGTGTACATTTAAGTTGTCCTACAGCCTATATTACTCAATGAAAGAAAAATAAAACATCATAATTTAATTATATAACTCCATTTTGGCATCCCCGGGGACAGCCCATTTTATATACAACGTGTTAGGGGCAAGGGGAGTCTTGTGGCGTGAGGTGGGCGGGTGTTGGCTGTTTCAGGGATCATCTGCATCTTAATGTTTGCTCTTTTCAGGGTGTGGTCTGTACCCTGCATGAAGGAGATGATTTTGGCAAGCTGGCACTAGTGAATGATGCCCCGAGAGCTGCCTCTATCGTCCTGCGAGAAGATAATTGCCATTTCTTAAGAGTAGACAAGGAGGATTTCAATCGGATTCTGAGGGTAAGGCCAAGACGAAATGTGGCAGAGGAGCATCCCGGTTTTCCTTTTGCCAGAAAAGAAAACATTCGAGTGTTGTGTTAATTGAACAGCACTGTGATTAATGAATATGCTAGGAACAAAGAGCCTTGGTCACAAGCCTGGGATGTTCAGTGTGCTGGTGTGCATTCTGGGGTCCAGAGGGGACAGTCCAGGAAAGCTGCAAATGTGGCATGTGATGCTAGAGCAAACAACTCTGCACACACCCAAACTGGTCCAATGGAACTGAAGACATAGAGGGACTCCTTGGCAAATGTTCGAGTGAGACATTTTTCTTTGAAATCCTAGGCTCCCACTTTTGTGTTCTTCCTCAGTCATGTTTTTCTCTATCCTAAACCTTTCTGGTCTCCACCTCCAATCTCTTCCCAAATCTGAACCTTCCTGTAACATCACACACTCTCTTGATTTATTGAGTGATTAAATTTTAGTGAGAATCAATGTGAATCATGATTACTCTGACCATTTTTATTTTAAGTGCTTTATGTCAAATTGATTCACACTAAAGGAATTTCAGACTTTAGCAAGTAAGTGAAGAATAATTGGGATGGTAGAGGGAGCCGGGAAATTGCATTTAAAGTTGGCTCTGTGAATGGGTCTAATCTAATCTTGTTAAGGTATTTGGGAGAGTAGGTAATTTTTAGCAGAGATGGTCCCTGTCCTTCTCCACCATGCAGTCCCTGGTACTTCAGGAGGAACAATCCATCCTGATTATGGACTGCTAGGAATGATGGCAGTGTCCCACCACCCCTGGCCTCTCAGGTGGGCCATACTCTACCCGTTCCTAGCTTGATTTCACCCAGAGACACTATTCCCTCTAGGATCACTTTGCTCTGTTCCCTTCCCTGCTGGTTCACAAAGCAGATTCTCTTTCTGCCTCTCCCACCCTTACCATCTTTGTTCATCCTACCTGAAAGTCCAAAATGCAGTTGCTGTGCTTTCTGGTACACTTGACATTATTTCACGATGATTACAACACATTCTCCAGTCCTTATGCACGGACACCTATCACACACAACACAGCCTTAAATATTTGTCTTTGGTGGCAAAATTTCTGACACCAAAGTTTGTCTTAGGAATGTATTCTCTTAATGCAAATAATTCAATAAAAAACTATAGCATTGAATAATATAGAAAAAATACTATATGGAATTTGACTTGGTTCTTACCTAATCTCTTTTAAAGGTTTTATATATATATATATATATATATATATTTTATTATTATTAATTCTAATGGGGTGACACCAATAAATCAGGGTACATATGTACAATGAAAACATCTCCAGGTTATCTTATCATTCAATTGTGTTGCATACCCGTCACCAAAAGTCTAATTGTCCTCTGTCACCTTCAATCTGGTTTTCCCTGTGTCCCTCCCCTCCTCCCTATCCCACTCTTCCCTCCCTCCCCCCATCCCATAACCACCACTCTCTTGTCCATGTCTCATATTCTCACTTTTATGTCCCACCTATGTATGAAATCATGCTGTTCTTTCTCAGTTTTTCTTTTTTTCTGATTTACTTATTTCACTCCGTATAATATTATCAAGGTACATCCATTTTGTTATAAATGATCCGATGTCATCGTTTCTTATGGCTGAGTAGTTTTCCATAGTATATATGAACCATAGCTTTTTAATCCACTCGTCTTCTGACGGACACTTGGGCTGTTTCCAGATCTTCGCTATTGTGAACAATGCTGCCACGAACATGGGGGCGCATTTCTTCTTTTCGAACAGTGCTATGGTGTTCTTAGGGTATATTCCTAAAAGTGGGATAGCTGGGTCAAAAGGCAGTTCGATTTTTAACTTTCTGAGGAATCTCCAAACTGTTTTCCACAGTGGCTGCACCAGTCTGCATTCCCACCAGCAGTGCAGAAGGGTTCCCTTTTCTCCACATCCTCTCCAGCACTTATTTCTTTTAAAGGTTTTTAAAATTTTTTTTTTTATTTATTCATTTTAGAGAGGAGACACAGAGTGAGAGAGAGAGAGAGAGGAAGAAAGAGAGAAAGGGGTGAGGAGCTGGAAGCATCAACTCCCATATGTGCCTTGACCAGACCAGTGCAGGGTTTTGAACTGGCGACCTCAGTGTTCCCAGGTCGATGCTTTATCCACTGCACCACACAGGTCAGGCCTAATCTCTTTTAAAATGGGGACCAAAGGATGAGAAAAGGCACATTAAAATTTTTAATTAATTATTTAAAATGACATTGAAATTTAGAGGTAAACTTTAACTCTATTTACATTTGCCAAAAAAATTATTTGAAAGAATCACATTAGGACCATCATCACTGATATGATTTACATAATTATTTAAAATAACTAAAAGATGTTTTAACACATTTCAAACCGATTCTGTAAAATAAAATAAAGTCTTTTGATTAGAGAGAAAAAGTACCACTCATAAGAAAACTAAAAACCATTAGAGGAAAATCATAGAAAGACCTTTGTTGACGCTGAGTGCTATGTTTATAAAGAATAAATGCTTTGCTCCCTTATCTTCCCCCTATGCTGCCCTCTCCCAAAGGTTTCTCAGAGCACAACCATACTCCTCTCTACTACTGTGCTGATTTTCTGAATCTGGGGTAAAAGCAGAGCTTTAAAACCACATGTCTAAGCCTCCTCTGATCCTCTCTCTGACCATTCCAGCCCTTGACTTTGAAAATGACTTAATTTGTAGACACAACAATTAGCATCACAAGCACCAAATGAGTTTCTGAAGCATTTGAAATTTTTTTCATTGTCTGAGAAAATGGCAGCATCTGTATGTGGTGTAATTTGTATTTGCAGGATGTTGAGGCGAATACAGTCAGACTTAAGGAACATGACCAAGACGTCTTGGTGCTGGAGAAGGTCCCAGCAGGGAACAGGGCCTCTAATCAAGGAAATTCACAGCCTCAGCAAAAGTAGGTTTGCATCCAACACTGAAATTGCGAGACTATGATTAACCTTTCACATGGTATCATCATTTCTACAATAGCATGTTCTCCTTTTTTGTGGAAGATGGCTGTGTGTGTGACTTTTTTCTCTCCATTGACTAATCATACATTTTGTATTCATTTCTGGCACTATGTTTAGCTTGATGTTGCCTAAGGTAATTCGGGGGAGAATATTTCCCCCTACTCTGAAAATGCTCTTTGGATACAGTGTTCAACTGTAATAGCTTTGGAAAAGGTAGAATGCAGGCATCTTAAGGGACACAGAGGCCCCTAGGTCAGCGATTTTCAACCGGTGTGCCGCACGAATTTTTAAAACATGCACTAGATTGTTTTCCCTTAGATTGTCAAATAAAAAATGACAACAGACCTTAGATTGTCATGTATAAAATAAGTATAGCCAACACAAAAATAGCCATCTGGTATGAGTAAATCAGAATTAAACTCTTTTGGGGTCTGATTGGCAAAAAGTATATTTTTTTGGTGGGCCACAGAATCTTAGTAATTAGTTTATGTGCCATGAGATGAAAAAGATTGAAAATCCCTGCCCTGGGTGATGAGAGCCTTTGGTATTTGAATTTCATATGGAGGACTTCTCAAGAAGTGTTTGCATCTTGATATCAGAATGAGCATCTTTTACAGAGTTCAAATATAAGACAGTCTGTAGACTGCAGCCTGAAAGCATCCATTTGGCTTCATCCATGCATATTCCTGCCGATTCCAAAGGGGCACTTGCTTCTCAGTTCTCTGTTAACTTGGGCCTTTACAGCAAATGTGTGTTCCATTCTATCTTTTACAGAAGCTTCCTACTTGAGACTTTTTCATCAAATGTACTAACATTTGAGTGGTCATACATAAGAATTAGGAAATGTAGCTCCAAGAAATTGTAGCAAATCACGGGATCTTGTTTTTTTTAAACTTTTTATTTTTATTTTATTCATTTTAGAGAGGAGACACAGAGAGAGAGAGAGAGAGAGAGAGAGAGAGAGAGAGAGAGAGAGAGAGAGAAAGGGGGGAGGAGCTGTAAGCATCAACTCCCATATGTGCCTTGACCAGACCAGTGCAGGGTTTTGAACTGGCGACCTCAGTGTTCCCAGGTCGACACTTTATCCACTGCGCCACTACAGGCCAGGCGGGATCTTGTTTTTAAAATAAATATTTATTTTCAATATTAGAATAATAAGAACACCAATTCTGTAGCCAAAGAAATGTCACCAAATAAATGTTGAAAAGACTGCATCCCAGGAGTTTTTCTGTTTGCCATGTAAAGAGGGTGTTTCCTTTGATCAAAACACTCTCCATACCTGATGAATTTTTATCGTTTCATGCCCACTGTTGAAAAGTGGGCGGTTTTATAAAAAGGTTGACTACCCCTGGTTTAGACTAAAAGCCTAAGGCTCAGACATTTTTATCTGGATGAACTGACATACTTACAAGAAGGGGGGAAGAAATGTAATATTATTGAATAGCCATAGTATATTTTGCGTATTTTATATAATCCCTTATTACAACCCCTTTCAACAGATGGGAAGATTTAGGCCTAGAGAAGCCCTTTACTTGCCCAAGATTACGAAGCTTATAATTGCAAAGCAGGGATTCAAGTCCAGCTGGATCAGCTTCCGTGCATTTTCTCCTGTGGACTCACAGATTGCTATAGCTAAACACATATAAATACTGTGGCCTCAACACTAATAAGCATGGCAAACCAATGCATTTCGAAAGGACTGCATAAAATGGACTATATAAAAAGTATCCTTTCACTTACAAACCTATAAAATGACCATCCAGAATTCTTAGTTTAAAAAAACTTATTTTTTCACTACTCTCCATTCTTTAGAAATGTTCTTGCTCAAATGTTTTTTTAACAGGTGTTCTTTCAGCCCACAGAGGATGATCAGAATTAAGATATTTTTTATGTAAAGGTTGGGTCCTATCCCCAGTGATTTTCCTTAGTGCTCTTATATATAACTGGGCCATTTTAGGGTGAAAATCTGCATTCTTTAATAATATTTTGACTTGGGGTGGTGAACACACAGTGCAATATAGAGATGATCTATCATAGAATTGTACACCTGAAACCTATATAATTTTATTAATCAGTGTCATCCCCCCAAAAAAAGTCAATAAAAAAGAAAAACAAACAACTAAATAACAATAATGCTTCAGATATCTCAGGGAAATTTTTCAACCTGAAAAGGGAAGCCTTGAAAATTCTCCTTAACCTTGAAACATTCGACCAAGATGTCCCCTGAAGGTCCCCTTTCTTCAGAACCTCTTCATTTTGATGTTCATGGCAGAAGGATCAAAAGCATTTGCTTGTTACAACATCTCCCATTCAGAGTGCCTTCCAAATATAGATTTTTTTAAAAATGAAATCAAGCTAAAGGGAACAGTAAAGGAGAGGCTCTGTGTATTAATCTCATTTTAGGAATGGATCTGATTTCTGTTATCTCTCCTTATTTGTGATCTCTAGACCAATCCAAATGTCTTACATCATTCAAAAACCTGTGCATGTTCTCAGCACACCATTTAAAAATATCAATGATTGCCAACTAATGCACCATGCAAAGTCAGTTTCCTGAAGAATAAAAAGCCTCTCTCTCAAGGGGCTGTTTTCCATTTGAGCGCTCCCCAGCCAGGCCAGAGTTTCAAATGGCAGGCTGTGCAATTAGGGTCCAGTATTCTAAATAATGTCGATAACATGGCAACAATCATGTCTATGGGTGGACTTAAAATTTAGGAACCTTTTGAGCTTTTAGCTCCTCAGAAATTGCCCTTTTTTAGCTAAAAGAAGATCACTGTTTGGTGCTGATAATAATGCTTTTTTTTTTTTTTCTGATTCACTTTTCCTCTAAGAAATTCAGAATAGTTTCAAACCTGCCTGACTCTGCTCAAGCCACTCAGCTATGAATGTGATAGTAAAATGTCAATTGCTAGACAGTATTTCTCATGATGGATGCACTTTATGAAACCCTCAAATTTTTACCATTTTGGTTATCTTCTGCTCTGTGGCTGTGTGGTTTTAGTAAGAAAGAAAGCCCTTCAAATGACTCTTCCTGTTGCTTTTCCTGAGACTATCAACCACCTTCTTGTTCAACTCCACCCTGTCCCCAGAAAGTTAGTCTCTTTCAGGCTTCTCCACCACAACCACCACCACAACTTTTTGTTCTATGTACAGATGGAAGTGTCTCTTTTCCCAACATCATTTTCAGACTTGATATTAGGAAAAGATTTTCTGCCCCAAGCTTAAAAACTTCACAACTTGGATAATTTAACCAGTTGGGGTTCTCTTTTACTTGGACTGAAGTAGGTCCTCTGTGCAGTAAACTGAGAAGAGCCATGCTGTCTGGCCTCCAAGTTCCTCATTTAAACAGAAGTCAAGCAGTAGGTGCCTAGTAGTGTCCAGCCTGAAATAAAGCAATAGCGTGATGTGTCAGTCAAGCCCAGAGCTGCAAGGTCACAGACAGCTCTGTCTGGCCAGAGGCTTCCTGGCCCTCCCTGTTCTGAATTCCCTGCCTGAAATGAATGTCAACACCTGAACAGCCTTCTGTGGAGCTGAGAAGAGGGAGAGGGTGGTTTAAGGCAGCCACAGCAGCTTCACTACAGGAGGGAGCCTTTGGTAGCAAAAGAAAGATCCCCTGGTGTCACATAGAGCCCGTAGGCCAATGTGGAAAGACCACTTCTCTTCAGTGAAGTGGTAGGATGCTTGGCTTGCCACCCGGATCTTTCTTCTTTTTGAGCAGACATGATGCCCTAGCTAGGGAATGTTCACACAGAGCACACCAGGATGTGAAGCCAGCCTTCTATCAGTGTTAGACTGCTGTCACGGGAGGGAGCACATTTCAATCTGATGTATCAGTCATGATAGCCAGCGCTGCAGCTTACCCAAGGCTGCGATAAATAATAAGTGGCTGGTTTTTAATGTGTTTACAGTATAATTAAATAAAACTTGTTTTCAGAAAAAAAGGAAACAAGTTCTCTTGAGAAGGGGTTTTGCACTGCATGCAGACTTCCTGGTCAGAAAGGGCTCCGCGTACATGGACGTAGCCTCTGCCCAGAATGTCTTTTGCTGCGCAGGCCCAACAGTGATGTGAGCCTCACGTCAGTGCTCTGAAGCCAGACCTGGGCTCACAGTGGAGATCTCGCATTTACTAACTGTGTGGCGGTGGGTCCTTACAGAGCAGTTTCTCTACCTGCAGAGTAAAGATAATATTTAACTAGCAAGTAAACATGAGGACATTGTTCAGGGCCCACCCAGTTGTCTGGGGCACAGTAAACAGTTGACAGATATTGAGTGCCCCCTCCAACTCCCATTCCTTATGATGTGGCCGGATGCTGCTCCCTTTCCAGCTCATCTGCTGAGACCATCAAGGAATCCTGAATCTCAGGAATTATTGAATGACCTCAGCAATTTTCTCCATTTAAGTGTTGAAAGTCATTTATAGATATGTCCTCTCTTTCCCTCAAATATTCATTGCCTACAAGACAGAAAAAAATGTCTTCTACCTTATTTACTTTGAGAAAGAGGTCATACTTTTAAGATTAAAGTATTTTCTTTGCTATTCGCCCTCTTATCCTCTAGTTTCCAAAGCTAGCTTTCCTCAAACATTTACCACTTTAGCACACACATGTGGATGTGTACACACACATACACACACACACTCAGATTAGTTGTAGCTAATGGTTGCCTACCACGTACACTGCATTTGTCACCTCGTTCAAGAGCAGTCGCCTCACCCACGCTCCCTCTCTGCTTTCACATGCACGCAGATGGCCCTCTGTTGAACTGCTTTTCCTCACTCCCTCAGGCATGAGGTTAAGACCTGAGATTTAATATGTTAGGGTTATTCTTGGGATCTCCACGCCCATCCTCCAAGATCTCAAACAGGCAAAGAAAGGATATTGGTGAGCAGCAAAGAAAGCTGGGTTCTCCTAGAGCCAGATCTACCACTGCTTTGTGAACACGAGAGAATTGTATTTTCATTGTTATTTCTCTTCCCTGTCATTTTGCTTTAGGTGAAAAGCCAAGCAGAACAGCAAAGTCTGAGTTCTGGAACAGGAGCCCCCATATTATCTTCATGTATTTTGCCTCTAGTTTTCATTCACTGTCCTTGTTACCATTTTAATATGACTTTGAAATAACCCACATTCAATTTAAGAAATAAATCCTTTTATGTTGATTGAAGAGCTACACGGATGAACCATCAGAAATAATAACTAAAAAAAAAAAAGAAAGAAATAATAACGAACCTCCCCCTCCTATCACATAATAATACATATTTGACAATGAAATAAATTATATGAATTTTCTGTTGCTAATTTATTTGTTATTCAAATACTATTGGGGTTTTGCTTATTTGCTCGTTGATGTTTGGGTTTGGGTTTTTTCCCCCCTCCTGTTTTATTCTTAGCTGTATTTCCAAAGCACATGCCAGCGTACAGTTGGGGAAGACAGAGCATTCCAGAAATAGGCAGGGGAATCCAGTGTGGGACTGAAATTTTGCTACAAGTAACCCATGTATGGACAACGCAGTTACTGCCACTTCCCCTCTCCCGCTCCTGTGCCTGACCCGAGCTGCCCTAGCACTCACGTGGTTGGAACAAGGCTGGAGTGCTCAGTTCCCAGCCTGCCAGAGCCACTCTCCAAGAAATTTACTTTAGTTCCATATAGGGAAAAAAAGAGTCACGTTTTAGTTACTAGTTCAATTTGTGGTTTTCTCATTGTCTTTCTATGTGACTTTGGCAAAGTGTGTGGTCTCACTATAAGGAGAACATGGGTCATGAGTCCAAATGGTTTTCTTCCTAGGATCTAATATTTGTGTGTGTATATATATATATTAGCTATGTGAAGAGTGATTTATTACAGATTTTCCCACTTTGGAAAAGCTAATGATGTTTTTATTTTTTATTCAGGTATTCTGTGATGTCAGGAACACCTGAAAAAATTTTAGAGCATTTTCTAGAAACAATTCGCCTTGAATCAGCTTTAAATGAAGCAACAGGTAAACACCTGAAACAGCTTGTGCTCATTAAATCCATGCAGAACACTCTAAAAAAAATCCTGAACTCATTCTCAGCCTGTGTAGCCACAACAGTTTGAGAAGGGGGTTGTGTGGATGAACATTCTAAGAGCATCCCTGTGTGCTCAACTCAGGGAGCAATCCTTGTGGTCCCACCCGCCTCTGCCCACTCCATTCCTGGCTCTCCTTCGTAAACGGCTCAGTCTCATTCATGCACGTTGGGGTTAGACTTCCATAGGCATCTCTTAAGTTGTCATTGAAATTCACCTTTACAGGCATCTGTTACGTTATCATTTAAATTCTACCTATCCCCATAAAGGATTTGCTGCTGCCCACATGGGAGGCACAGCCTTGTGCAACGGGAGGAAAACGGTTCTGTCTGTGGTTGTGGATTCCCGGGCTGCCCCAGAGTGTAACTAAACACCACCTGTATTTGCTAGTTTGCCAGGGTTGATGTCACAAAGTACCTAAACTGAGAAGCTTAAACAGCAGAACTGTCTCATCCTATAGTTTTGGAGATTGGAAATGTGAGATCAGGGGGACGGCAGGGCTGTGGGGAAAAACCCTGTTCCGCCCGGCTCTCCTGGCTTCTGGCATTTTGCCAGCAATCTTTGGCATTCCTTGGCTTACAGGTGCATCACCCTGATCTCTGCTTCATGTTCTTGTGTTCTCCCTCTGTCTCCTCACATAGTCTTTCTTCTGTGCATCTGTCCCTGTTTCCAGATTTTCCCCTTTTACAAGGACAGCAGTCGTATTGGGTTAGGGCCCACACTAATGACCATATCTTAACTTGACAGCACCTGCAAAGACCCTATTTCCAAATAAGGTTACATTCTGAGGTACTCGGGACTGGACTTCAGCATGTCTTTTTCGGAGGACAAAATTTAACCCATAATACTGCCTTACAGTAAACCAGTCTTATTAAGACAGAGACTTGAGGGTAAATGAGATGGATTTTGCCAATGCACTGAAATGTTCAGGGTTATGAAATCATTCTCCACTTTGGGAACCACCTTATATGTAACTGTGGAACAGACCATATTCATTTAAAAAACAAACAAACAAACCTCTGCTATCGACTGTCTCTTCTTCCATGGAAGAAGATTTCTCACTAAAAGAAGTTAAAAGATTTGTCTAAAAAACCTAGTGGTAGTTTCAAGTCCATTTCCATCATCTCTGCAGTGCGTTTGAGGTGACATTATTATTTTTATATGCCTCCTAAAAGATTTGAGCACCAGTTTACTTCTTATTTTAGCTCTTTATTCCAGTTTCTCATTTTACAAATAGATTATCTGAGATATTTCTTTATATAGCATATTAATTGGGGATTAGTTGTTATGAAAACCAGGATCTCTGGCTCCAGGGTAGTTATCTTGGGTTCAGTATTTATTGAGTATCTTCTCAGGCAGGCACTAAGTTGGATGCTTTGGACTAGTCACTGTGAACAACAGGTTGTTCTCTTGTCCTCAGAAAGTTTATAACCTACCAGGGAACATAAAGAAACATGCAAGTAGCTTGGCCACAAGGCAAAATGTGGTCAGCGAGTCAGGAGCCCTGACTAGTTGAGGTGACCAGACAAACTGTAATGGAGGCTATAACCATAGAAGCGGCCCTGAAAAAAGGCTGGTGTCTAGTAACTGGAGATTGGAGACAAAGCTTTCCATACTGAGTCACATTAGTACCGACATAGGAATGGTCAGGGAAGATTACGCAGCTTGGTTTTGCTGGACAGTCATATACATAAGTGGGAGAAGAAAGGTAAGGTCTAAGAATTTGGCTATGCATCTTGGACACTTAAACGCAAGGCTAAGCATTGGGGAGTGACTGAAGATACCTGAGCAAGGAGAATGTGACGTGTCCCATGGTGAGAAACTAAAGGGTGCAGCGAAGTAGGAAACCAGTGACATTTCTAAATTTATTATACAGTGAGAAACATCAGAGTTGACAGTTATACTGGTTTACATCACAGAAATGAACACCTCTGGGTTTGACAGTACATTTTCTTAATTTACCAAAACATCTATTGTCTGTCTTAGATCAATTAGTTTCCTAGATTTTAGCTTCTATGACCAGCATTAGTCACTCAGTGACTTGGGAAATCATTTTCTAGTAGGAAATGATTTCCAAAAATCAGTTCTCAAGAATATTCAGGAAGAGTCAGTTACTTCATTTAAGTAGAGAACAAGGAAGCTATGGGGAAATGTGGGTGTAGGGTAGTTGCCACGCTAAGTGACCAGTTCCCCAGACTTGGAGAACTTTACTGAAAGCCGTGCTTTAGCAAAATTTAAACTACTGGAGAGCACAGGACTTCTGAGAGCCTTATAAGCAAGCATCATCTCCTTGATCTTCAGAGAATATCTAAAATATATAAAGGAGACCCTGGAAGGTTAACTCAGACAAGCCAATGTCCTTCTGTACTTAAAAAAAGTTCTATACAATTTCTGTCTGGCACCTTCTCTGCTTCTTCTTTGGCTCAATATAATGGGACTGAAATAACTGGTAACACTGAGCAATGACAGGATGATAGCTTTGGATTACAATTATTACTTACATTTAAAGGAGTATAATTGTATTATATGACATGTCAGAGGTATTTGTTAACACCACAGTGGTAATCACATTGCAATATATAAATGTATTAAAACAATACATTGTACACCTTAAACTTACATAATGTTGTATGTCAATTTTACTTGTGTTTTTAAAAATGACTATAATGGTTAAACTTTTAATCACTGATTCCAACTTTGCCAATAGGTTAATTTAAAACATAGACATTAATATTTATTTAATTTATATGGTTAAATTTATATATTTCTCACCATTTTCTCCCTGAAAAGTTATGAGTTTCACAAATCTCAGCCAGTGTAGTTGATTTTTGTAATTGACAATCCCCATAGTATCTTGGATTTAAAGTTTCAACAGGTGAATTTCATAGGCTCTTATGTCTGTATTCACATGCTTTCCCACCAACGCTGGCCACCTAGTATTGGCTTTGCAGTGAAGAACCAGCATGAATTCAGAGTGAAGCAAATGAAGCTTGTCTTTGGGACTTGCCTTATTTTCCTTATCATCTCCCTGTTTACCTACCTACAAAACAGCTTTGAATGTGCAGGACAGTCACCATTTTTAATCTACTGGAGAGCTTTGTTTTGCTTTAGTTGCTGCTCATGGCCTTTATCTTTTCATTTTTTCCCTGCTTTTGTTTCCCTCACCAATTCTCTGTCCATACCACCTTCTTTTTCTGTAATTCCACCATCCTCTCATCCTTCACTGCTCCCTCTGGAAGTAGAAGGTGGAAAAGAGATTTTTAAAAAAAGCGATATTGACAAAAGACTTATAGTGTAAAGTTAACAAAGAAATGACCATGTTTTTCTGCATACATGGTGTGTGGCTCTTTAAATACACACACGCGTGTGCACGCACACACACATATGTATGGAGTTATTTTTATATGCAATGCTTCTTTGTACAGTAAAACCATAATACTCCAAGCCAATGTATAAGAACCTTGCTTTCTTAAAGATTTCTATAGGAACCTAATTTTCTTTTCTGCTTTGCATTTTCTTTCCCTTGCAGATTCTGTTTTAAATGACTTTGTTATGATGCATTGTGTTTTTATGCCAAATACCCAGCTTTGCCCAGCACTGGTGGCCCAATATCCTTTTGTTGTGAAAAGTCTCTATTCCCTGGAAGACACCCCACATGTACTTGGCCATTATCTCATCCCATCCTCTGAAGGTAAGTCATGGCCCAGGCAGAGCTGTGCTCTCCCCTGTCTAACTGAGACGCCAGGAGCTTTCCACAGCATAGACCCCCACACTCCGTGGCATGGTTTCACTGTGCCGTGTTGGAGGATTACCAACACGTCTCATTACCTGTGTAGAGAAATGTGAGCCACGTCACCTCAGGAATGTGATGCTGGTTAGAAATATACATACCTGAGCCTGACCAGGTGGTGGCACAGTGTACAGAACATCAAACTGGGATGTGGGGGGCCCATGTTCGAAAGCCCGAGGTCGCTGGCTTGAGCATAGGCTTACCAGCTTGAGCACGGGGTCACTTGCTTGAGCATGGGATCATATACATGACCCCATGGTTGCTGGCTTGAGCCCAAAGGTCACTAACTTGAAGCCCAAGGTCACTGGCTTGAGCCCAAGGTGACTGGCTTGAGCAAGGGGTCACTCACTCTTCTGTAACCCTCCAGTCAAGGCACATATGAGAACACAATTAATGAACAATAAGGCGCTGCACCAAGGAATTGATGTTTCTCATCTCTCCCTTCCTGTCTGTTCCTATCTGTCCCTCTCTCTGACTCTGTCTCTGTGAAAGAAAGAAAGAAAGAAAGAAAGAAAGAAAGAAAGAAAGAAAGAAAGAAAGAAAGAAGAAAAGGAAAGGAAGGAAGGAAGGAAGGAAGGAAGGAAGGAAGGAAGGAAGGAAGGAAGGAAGGAAGGAAGGAAGGAAGGAAAAGAAAAGAAAAGAAAAGAGAGAGAGAAAGAAGATACTTGAGAGGTAGGCTAGAGAAAGTATGGGGAATAATCTGGGAGTGTTATTCGGGTTAGTTCCCTACCTGGACTTTGTACCTCCCTCCATTAGGTTACCTGCAGGGTGGGTTGTAGCCTGCTGTGTTCTTCCTCTAAGCTATGGTGTTAATCAGACCACTGACCCACTGGGATAAAAACTTGTCCTTGTGGGGTAGCTTTTCTTTTACATTTGCCCTAGTCCATCCTCTCCTCTAGATACCAAAATTTATTCCTTTGTTGCAATGTTTATAAAAGAAATAAAACTTGAAATTCTTAAAAGCTGAGTTTGTTTGGGGCAGCTTTTCACTAATCCACAGAGTTGACCACTTGGCATACCATGTCTGGCACAGAGGGAGCATTTAGAAAATGTAGGTTGAGTACAAGTAAATATTATTAATGAGTGACACCCTTAAATTTGGGGGGCATGTGAATGTGTATTTTCCACCTCCGCCTTATTTTTAAAGCAGCAAAAATTCAGAATCTTAAAATGCTTTGGCCTTTTGTGAGCAGTTAAATATGTTGAAGGAGAATAGGTTTCTTTCTTCTAGGCAATCTAATCAATGCTGGGCATGCTTTCCCTTTTCAGAATTATAATTTTCCTACCTGGTTCTCATTTTCTTGTTCACCCATCATTTTCTTTGAAGTCAATAGAATGTGTAAGGATAGGAGATTTGAATTGAATATGTTAGTCAGAGGAAGCTGAGAGAATAAGATTTGGGTGTTTATTTGTCTGGGAACTATCTTTCTAAGTAAGGACAGCTTAATGAGACTTACATATATTATATATTCCTTCTGGCTCATATTCAGTTTTTCTCAAGTAAAATTAACACATTCAGGATCTCTGTGTGCTCTTTTAACTCCATACATGGTAGTTTGTTGGAAGGAAAAATAAAAACTACCATTTAGTTTACACTAATTTTTTCAACTGCATGTTGACAAGCTTAAGGCAAACAAGGGCAAGAGAGTACAGTGGACCAGCCTATCATCTTTACAACTCATACCCCAAACATTAAGCTTATTTCTTTTCCCCTCCCTCCCTCCTTCTCTCCCTCTTCCTTCCTTCCTTCATTCCTTCCTTCCTCCCTCCCTCCCTCCCTCCCCCCTCCCTCCTTCCCTCCCTCCCTCCCTCCCTCCTTCCTTCCTTCCTTCCTTCCTTCCTTCCTTCCTTCCTTCCTTCCTTCCTTCCTTCCTTCCTTCTTTCCTTCCTTTTTTTTTTTTACACATTCTAATTTCTTCATTTATCAGTTTGTTCTCCTTCAGTTTGACTGAGAACATTCGTTATCACTGACCTCTGGTTTTAAAATACAAGCTCCTAAGTCAAGTCCTTGCCATCCCAGGTAGAGAGGTGTGGTTGTAATGACACTGAGGGGCGGAGGAGGGGACCAGGAAGTGGACAATAAAACCAAGAGAAACCTGTGTATCCAATCCTAATTCTTTTCTCAGTAGATGGAGGGACTCCAGGGTAGCTGGGCATCATCTACACTACCTAGTGCCCTCAGACCACCTTCTTCACTCCTAGCCTTGTGGGAACCTAGATTCTCTTCATTGTTCTAATTGGAATCAATTCTCTCTGTGTCACGTACCATGCTCAGAGCATTGACCTGTATTATACTACTTATCCTTACAGGAGACTGTTGGGTTAATATTAGCTTTATTCTATAAATGAAGATTATGAAGTTCAAAAAAATGAAGTTACATGCCCGTAGCAAAAGACAGAGCCACGATTCATCTAGGTGTCAGGATTCCAATCCTGAGATATGGCAGTTCTTTCTCTTTGCAACTTATCTCTTTAAAAGCTTATCCTTTAATTACTATTTAAGGGCATTCCTTGACAATGTATTGCACGATTGAGGTGGCTAAAACCAAAGAAGGCCTAATTTGTTGAAAACAAATACATGAAGTATCCAACAGAACATTTTGCAATGATGGAAACATTCTGATCTGTGCAAGCCCAGTAGCCACTAGCCTTGAAATTGGCTACTATGATGGATGAACTGGATTTTAAATTTTATTTAATTTTCATTAATTTAAATAGCCACATGTGGCTACCATATTGGCCAGTACCTAAGTCTGGTCCTTAGATAATGGGAATAAGAGCCTCAAACGAGAGTTACTGTTCTGTAATGCTTGGGGAGCATGTGCCAAGGAGGCTGGGAACTTACCTTGCCACATGCAAACAATGGAAAGGCTATATTCCTGAAGGTCTTATATGTATAAGTGCTTCTAGTTATGCGAGGGACTCAATTTTTAGGTCCTTTCCCTGCTGGGAGATGTTACAGAGGCTCCTCATTATATAAGCCACCTTTTTTATTTTTTTATTATAGTAACATAAAGCAACTGTGGCTGACTTAATAAATAAAGGAATTTATGAAGGATGTGGTATAACTTAGAGAATTGAAGAAATCTTTGAAGACCCATGGCCTTAGAAAGGGGCCTTGGGGCAGCAACTAAAGGCAGTGCATTTGGGGTGAATCTGCTCCAAGCATCCTGGCCCTCACCTTATTCCACACCATTGGGAAAGGAGGGGCTAGTTGTCTTAGCTTGGGTCGCTGCTCATGTCTTGGTCAAGAGAAGACAAAACACTTTACTGGACAAAGACTGCCTATAAAGAAAAACAGAAATAGATGGTGGGCAGGCAAAAACAACATACATATAAACCGTGTAACGCCACATGCACACGCAGCAGGGAGATACAATGTAAAACGGAACGAGTAGGTTAACCCCTATGTTTTTAACACAGGATGTAGAGATAGTAAAATACTTAACCACGTTACATTAGAGCACCCATATTAAAATGAGTTACTTTGGCTGAATGTTTTCAAGGTACTTAATATGTGACTTTTCACAGCAGCCCTATGAAGAAGTCAGTATTTTCACTCCTCTTTTTCCAAATCAATAAACTAGGATAATGAAAAATTATGATTTGCTCAGAGAAAGGTAATTACTAGCAGAGAAAAGATTGAAGCCCTGAGCCACTGACACCTATTTCTGTCCTTAATCCACATTGTATGTCTTCTCCAGTTTTGCTTTTAGCACAGAGGAGGGTGGTAAAACTCTGTTTAACATTAATAATTCAGGCCTTTTATGTGCTAATGAGAGAGACTCTCTATTCATTAGATACGCTTAGGACATGATTTGACCTGATGAATACAAGAGCTTTATAATGAGTTTTAAAATTATATTTGTTCAATTTCTGTACTTTTCATCTCCAGATTTTAAAATCTTTTTTAAATATGTACTTAAAATTCAGTTTAATTTTCCATTAGTCTTTAAAAGGAAAATTAAAACCACCTATAACTTTACTAGATATTACTACTGTTAACATGTTAGTATGTATCCTTCCAGTCTTTTTTATAAATATATAGATTTACACTTTTAAATATCAGAATGCAACCAGACTCTAAATAATTGTGTATGCTTTGTCACTAAACAATATTATATGAATGAATATCTTTCTCTGCCATTTAATACTTTTCCATACCATTTTTCTAAATATAGATATCTTTGTCATCCTTAAAAGTTATACATTCTCACTGTAAAAAAAAAATTCAATATACATAAAAAGAGACAAAATTCATCTGGTATCTCACCACTGTTTTATAAAAAACCTTTCAAAAATTTTATATAATTTCATATAAATGAGGTCGTGTTATATGTGGATTTTTCTATAATATGTTTCTTCTTAATGGTATGTTGTGGCTATCTTTTCAAACCAATATATACACATAAAACTACATTTTTTTTTCAGATGATTACACAAACAGTTATTGAGCACTTACAATGTGTCATACAGTGCTGGGTACCAAGGTGACAAAGATGGATGAGAAAAATATGTTATTGTTTTTAATGACTCGGAATATATATAGCAGATATGTCATAATTTATTTTCTTAGCCTATTCCAATTGTATATTTAGATTATTCCACTTTTTTTTTCTTGTAACAAGTATAATGACATGAAGCAATGTTTTTTTCAGCCAAATCTTTGCCCACATAGATAATCATTTTCTTGCTTTAAATTTCTAAAAGTAGGCAAAGAATATGTAATATTTTAACACACTTGGTGTTCATTACCAAATTGCTTTCTGATCATCTTAATTTTTGTGTTTTATGACTGTATTTTTGCTTGTACAAATATAGGCAGTCTGTCAATTCAGTAAGTGAGCACAACTAAGTTAATATTATTTTGAATTTTAATAACTGTACCCTTGATTCAGAGTATTTTCATATCATTTACTTTATCATCTAACACCCAGTACCCACATGTGAAGCAAAAAAGGACTGATATGATATTTATTTGATTTTACATGTAGGAGAAACCAAGGCCCATGGGAGCCAAATAATCACCTGAGGTTCTGCATATACTGGCAGAAACTCCAGTAGCGCTAATAAGATTCTTGTTGCAGTGAGCATTGTAGTGGACTCCCTTACGCCAGTGTGATTTCAATTGGTCATTCTAGCTACTTATAGTAGTTGGCTGCCCTTGACCATGATTGGTTCTCAAATTTCAGGCCCATGGTAGATTGGAACAATAAGATTCAAAGACGAGCTTCCTGAGACTTCTGGGTTAAAAGCTTTCTCAACATTTAAGAGAGAAAAGGAAGCCTGTAGCCCCAATGCCAGTGACAGTTATTTTACAGCTGTTAGGAGAATGAGCCCTATGACAAAGCTGAAATGAGTTAAGTCAGGGAGAAAAATGGAGTCTATGATGACATTGTGAACACTTAGACCAATCCTGTTAATAAATTCTCTGTTATATAAACAAATGCAGGTCTCTGTTTAGGACTGATTGTTTTTATCGTTGAAAGAACCTTAAGTGATAAATGGCTCACATTTAAATTTATAAAAATTTGAATACAGCAATAATTTTGGTCAAACATTTTTTCCTAGTATACTAATTTCTTTCGGCTTAGTATTCAATACAAATGTTATGCCTTTGGCATGAAAAGAATTGTTAGGTTCTTGAACTAAAAAGAAAAAGAGAATACAGATTTGTCACTAAGTTTTAGCTGAAACTGTGTTTATATGTGTTATACCCCTTATACAAAAACAAAATAAACACAAAAGCTTTTCTGACTGAAAAAGCAAGGTCTCCGTCATGTATTTCTCTGTGAAATTGACCTTAAGAAGTTGTCTTGGGTTCTCTAAATGGAATATTTTTCAAAATTTGCTTTTCTTGTTGATAAAATATTTACCAAAAGCATCAGATTCTTATTCTCTAGATGAAGCCAGGTTTTTAGAAATATTTCTTAGACTTCTAAAGAAAATTATCTTAAATTTCGTTGAAGCCAAATTTTGCCATTGTAGTCCCCATTCAGTTCTTTTTTATTTTCTTTATTTAGAAAATTAAATTTAACAAGGGTGACATTGATCAATAATAGTACATAGGTTTCAGGTAAGCATCTCTATAGCATTCGAACAGTTGATTATGTTGTATACCTATCACCCAAAGTCAAATAATTTTTTATCAACTTATATTTGTCCCTTTTTATATTCTTCCTTCCACCCCCTTCCCTATGTCACCACAACCCCCTCCCCCTGTTAACTACTTCACTTTTATCTATGTCCATGAATCTCAGTTTTATATCCCACCTATGTATGAAATCATATAGTTCTTTGTCTGATTTACTTATTTCACTCAGTATAATGTTCTCAAGGTCCATCCATGTTGTTGTAAATGGCACTATGTCATTATTTCTTATGGCTGAGTAGTATTCCATGGTATATATGTACCACATCTTTTTTATCCAATTCTCTATCGAGGGATGCTTTGGTTGTTTCCATGTCTTGGTCACTGTGAATAATGCTATGATGAGCATGAGGGTATATGTGTCGTTATGTACCAATGTTTTCGAGTTTTGGGGGTAGATACCCAGTAGAGGGGGATTGCTGGGTAATATGGTAGTTCTATTCTTAGTTTTTTGAGGAGCAACCATACTTTCTTCCATAATGGTTGTACTCATTTGCATTCCCACCAGCCATGAATGAGTGTTCCTTTTTACCCACAGCCTTCCCAACACTTGTTATTACCTGGTATCTCATTGTAATTTTTATTTATTGTTTTGTTGTTGTTTTTTGTATTTTTCGAAGTTAGAAGTTGGGAGGCAGTCAGACAGACTCCTGCATTCACCTGACCCAGATCCACCCAGCAAGCCCACCAGGGGGCAATGCTCTGCCCATCTGAGGCATTGCTCCGTTGTGGCTGGATCCATTCTAGCACCTGATGTAGAAGCCAAGGAACCATCCTCAGCACCCAGGCCAACTTTGCTCCAATAAAGCATTGGCTGCTGGAGAGAAAGAAAGAGATAGAGATGAAGGAGAGAGGGAAGGGTGGAGAAGCAGATTGGTGCTTCTCCTGTGTGTCCTGACTGGGAATTGAACCTGGGACTTCCACATGCCAGGCCGATGCTCTACTGCTGAGCCAACCAGCCAGGGCCTCATTGTAGTTTTAATTTGCATTTCTTGAATAACTAGTAAGAATGAGCATCTTATCACATATCTGTTGGCCATAGGTATGTCCTCTTGGGAAAAGTGTCTGTTCAGGTCCTCTCCCCGTGTTTTAATTGGATTGTTTGCTTGTTTGTTGCTGAGATTTGTGAGTTCTTTGTATATTTTGGATATTAACCCCTTATCAGAGCTGTTGTTTGCAAATATCAGCTACCACTTAGTTGGCTGCCTATTTGTTTTGTTGTCAGTTTCTTTTGCTGTACAGAAGCTTTGTAGTTTGATACAGTCCCATTCATTTATTTTTGCCTTTACTTCTCTTGCCTTTGGAGTCAAATTCATAAATTGTTCTTTATGGCCAAGGTTCATGTTTCTTCAATGTTTTCTCCTATGTAATTTATTGTTTCAGATCTTATATTTAGGACTTTGATCTATTGGAATGAATATTTGTGCAGGGGAACAAACTGTAGTCAAGTTTCATTCTTTTGCATGTGGTTTTTCAATTTTCCCAGCAGCATTTATTGAAGAGGGTTTCTTTTCTCCATTGTGTGTTTTTGGCTCCTTTGTCAAAGATTATTTGTCCATATATTCATAGTTTTATTTCTGGGCTCTTGATTCTATTCCATTAGTTGGTATGTCTGTTTTTCTGCCAATGCCATGCTGTTTTGATTATTGTGGCTCTATAGTATAATATGAAGTCAGGTAGTGTGATACTTCCGGCTTCATTCTCTTCCCTCAGGATTGCTTTGGCTATTCGGGCCCTTTTATGGTTCCATACAAACCTGGTGATTTTTTGTTCTATTTCTTTAAAAAATGACATTGTGATTTTAATGGGGATTGCATTAAATGTGTATATTGCTTTGGGTAATATGGCCATTTCAATTATGTTAATTCTTTCAATCCATGAACATGGAGTATTTTTCCATTTCATTGTGTCTTTTTCAATTACTTTCAATAATATTTTATAGTTTTCAGTATATAGGTCCTTCACATCCTTTGTTAAGTGTATTCCTAGGTATCTTATTTTTTGTTGTTGCAATTGTAAAAGGAATAGTTTTTTGAGATCATTCTTCAAAGTTTTGTTATTGGCGTATAGGAAAGCAATAGACTTTTGTATATTGATTTTGTATCCTACTACTTTACTGTATTGGTTTATTGTTTCTAATAGGTTTTTGATGGAGTCTTTGGGGTTTTCTTTATAAAGGATCATGTCATCTTCAAAAAGGATACCTTTACTTCCTCTTGATATGGATATCTTTTATTTCTTTCTCTTGCCTTATCACTCTGGCTAAAACTTCTAGAACTATGTTGAATAAGAGTGAAGAGGGTGGGCAACCTTGTCTTGTTTCTGATTTTAGTGGAAAAGTCTTCATTTTTTCCCCATTTAGTATGATATTAGCTGATGGTTTTCATATATGGCCTTTATTATGTTGAAGAACTTTCTTTCTACTCCTATTTTATTGAGAGTTTTAAACATAAAGGGATGTTGTATCTTATTGAATGCCTTTTCTGCATCTATTGATAGGATCATACAATTTTTGTTCTTTGTTTTTATTTTGTTGATCTGCTATATTACATTGATCAATTTCCATATGTTGAACCATTCTTGTGCTCCAGGAATAAATCTCACTTGATCATGTTTTCTTTTTTAATGTGTTGTTGTATTTGATTTGCTATTATTTTGTTTAGGATTTTTTCATCTGTATTCATTAGAGATATTGCTCTGTACTTTTCTTTTTTTGTGTTATCCTCCTATTCAGTTCTGAAAGGTGTTTGGCCAAATGTCACTATCAAAGCAATTCACTTCTGCAGATATGCAGTTTGAGAGTTTATTTCCAATAAGGAAGGAAGTTGGTTTGATGATGATATGAACATGATGTGCTCTTTGAAGAAAAAAGAAATAACTGTATTACCAGATAGTATATGAAGTATTTTATATACATTTTCTCAGCCTCATATAAACACTATGAGGTATATACTCTTTTTATAATAATAAGCGAGCCTGAGCAGCTAAGTAATTTGCCCAAGTTACATAGCTGGTAGGTGTCAGAACAATATTTGAACCCAGTAGGAATATACATTTTCTGAGCAAGAAGATGGGAGGTACCTGAAGAAAATGACAGCACAGAAGTTGCTTCTTTGAGCTCAAAATTGGTAGGAGCACACAAATATAGGAGCAGCCATGTTGGTAGGAATAGCCTCACAGAGTTATACCCAGGAATGCCAGTTATAATGAAAAATTCCAAAACCAACCATTTAGAGGATTTCAAAAGATTTCCAGAGGTGGATCTATAATAACCATGATAGCCAATTTTTACTGAACACTAAACATGTCTCAGATACTGTTCTACGTGGTTCGCTGATATTGCCTCATCTCATCCTTAACAGCAGTCCTGTGCAGTTTACAGAAGAAGAGCCTGAAGTTCTCAGTGGTTAATTAACTAACCAAGGGCTTCAGAGTTTATAAGTGGGGAAGCCAGAATATGAGCCCAGGTGGTTTAATTTCAGAATTTGCATTCCCAAGGACTTGCTACATCAAGGACAGAGCAGGCTCCATGCTCAGCATATTGGATGCTCTACAAAAGCAAGTAGGGTAGAGAAGAGGCCCAGACTATAGTGGGAAAAGCCGGAGCTCTCATGTCAGGGGACCTGTGCTGAAGATCTTTGTCTTACAAACTTGATTACTCAGCAATTATCCTTCAACTCTCAGAACCCTGTTTATGTAACAGGGATAATTATACCTGTCCTATCCACCTCCACAGGTTGTCATGAAGATCAAATGAGGCCATGTGCATGAAAGCATATTATAAACCTTAAAGCCCTTTATAAATATAAGTATATTGCTCCATATAAATAAATGATTGTACCATCATGAGAAGTATATGGAATTATGTAAAGAATACACAGAGGCTTTGTCTAGTTGGGGGGCAGACAACCCCCAAGTTTGTTTTCAGCTGCAAGGAGAGAGCTTGTATGCAAAGCAGGGCTTTAAAAACAACAACACTAAAGAATATGAGTTTTAATGTTGATAAGTGTTTTATAAATAGCTCCATAATTAGCATATAGTTACTGCAAAAAGTATACATAATATTTTATTCCCTGTTGTAGGCTGTAATGAATCTGCTGCTTCTACATCCTATGAGGTTTTCACTTACTTTCCCCATGATAATTTTAATACATGGAACCATTATTAGCTGAATTAAGAATAAGTAAATGAGCAGTAAAAAAAAAAGTACAGAAAAATTACAGGTGCCTGTGGTGAGTAAGATAATAACTAGGTAAAAATATATGAAATAATTACAGTGTTTGAACGGCAGAGCCAGCACGAGGAAAATGACTCAATGGAGTATTCAGCCTGCTATTGGCAAGGTCGAAAGACCAGATCCTACACTGTGGCCTTCACCTCTGTTGACTTTCAGCCCTCATACCTCACTGAAAGCAGATCCCGTTTGTCCTCAGCCACGTCTATGTGATGCTGAAGGAGCTGGTCCAATTCAATGAAGATTTAGTTGCTCAAAGTCTGTGGTCTTGTAGAGTAAATACTTGATAACTAAATTATTCTGTTTAAAAGCTGTACCATTATAGTGATTGTATAGACTGAGTCAACATGGTGACATTGAGTATGATCTGTTTTTCACATCTCAACAAAATGGAACTTCAGATAATTTAGATAAAAGGTTTTAAAAAGCTGTGGTGAATAAGATAAAAACATTCTCTTATGTTTTAGAAAATTGCATTATATATCGCACTCCAAACAGTGTGAGTGAATTGTTTAAGGTAAGCAGTCACTCAACAAACACTTGAGGCTTTTTATGTTTTCCTTTGTCGAGTCCTTGACTAGGAATTGTAGAAACTCACAATGAGTTTAACACAGGGTTCCTGCTGTTAGAGATTTGGATTTAGTGGAATCCTATTATCATAACAAGAGAAACATCAAGTTAGAATTTGAATAGTCAGTAGATTTAAGAATGTTTGGTTAGAAGTGGTGAGTCACTGCTTTCTAAATCCACAGATATTAGACAGAGGACTGGCTAAAACTATAGCAGAGGGGATCTAGTTCAGTTTCTGTGCTTCTCTGACAACAGATTATCAAGGTTGCGACAATTAACTCTTGATTTTTTGCATGCATTTTGCTGTCTTTGAGAATTTTTTTTTTTTTTACAGGGACAGAGAGAGAGTCAGTGAGAAGGATAGATAGGGACAGACAGACAAGAACAGAGAGAGGTGAGAAGCATCAATCATTAGTTTTTCGTTGCCATTGCAACACCATAGTTGTTCATTGATTGCTTTCTCACATATGCCTTGACCGTGGGCCTTTAGCAGACCAAGCAACCCCTTGCTGGAGCCAGCGACCTTGGGTCCAAGCTGGCGAGTTTTTGCTCAAGCCAGATGAGCCCGTGCTCAAGCTGGCAACCTCGAGGTCTTGAACTGGGGTCTTCCGCATCCCAGTCCGATGCTCTATCCACTGTGCCACCGCCTGGTCAGGATGGCTTTGAGAATTTTGAGGGATCAATTTTTACATCTCAGATAGACTTCCCTGTTATCTAATCTAATTCTGTTGTCTAATATATGTTAGCATAAAAATATTAATGTCAGAGAAAACACAACAGCATAAACTGGTAAACAGTCCTAGTGAGGGAGATAAGAACTGAGTTCAAGTCCCAAGAATTCCATTGATGAATTTGGAAAAAATCACCTCATTCTACCTAGTTTCTTTACCTCTAAAATGCTGGTTTTGAAGGAAATACAAACAAAGGGCTTCTGCCACTCATAAATTCTATGATTCTGTGAATCATCTGAAATAAACTCAGTGTCAGCAATGAGTCTGTCCACTTCAACTCTGTTAAGCCAGTAGCTGCAGCCACCATCACAGCTGCCTGGCCTGTGCAGGTTTGCATTTGATTTGGACAAATGGTAATGAAACAATGAAGCCAAGAACTGGTGGGCCATTACCTTTAATCCTAGCTCACACAAAGCAGGTGAGAAATACAAACAGTAGGAAAACACTTCCCTTTCCATTCAGGGCTCCCAAAGCTACTGACTCATCCGATTTTCCTAGAATCAAAAACCCCACCAGCTTTATTCACCTCTGTTCCCCATCTCTTTCTCTCTGCACAAACTCTGCACAAACTGACTACTCCTTCAGCACTCTACCATCTTGGCTTCCTCTCCTCTGCAATGCTGATGGCAGGATCTGAGTGAGAGAGCCCCAGGTCTGCCTCATTTTATAGTGTAGAAATTAAAGCCTTTAAGCCAATATACAAATAAGGAAGTCTCTAATACAAAGCCATTCATCTGAGGCATAAATGGAATTTCTCATAAGAGTGCACCACCCCACATCATGCAACAGTCAAGGGTGTGGGGAAAAGCTCAGTTTTGAGAAGATCTGGGTAGGAAAGACTTAGTCTTAAAACCAAGCCTTAGGTTATAAGGACCATGTCAGTCTACAGCCTGTCTCCCACATCCAATCCAAACTATAAGCGAGCAAACATATATATCATATTTACAAACTTATTTGACTAATGAACTCTTATAACTTTTTAAAACTGTGTTTAAAATAACAATTCTATGAATAATTCTAGATTCTTTCACAGACTTTTACTTAGCACTTTATGAGATGCCAGAAGCATGTCTTTGCCTCTTTTTCCTATGAATTAAAGCAGGCATATTACTTCTTACCTGAACCCAACTGTCCTCATGTCAGAAATCATGGTCTTATTCAATACAAATATTTCAAGATCATTTGACAAAATCATTACATTATTGTATTTTTTATTTTTTCTACTAATCTACTTTTAACGTAGATATTAACCAATTATATATTTCATTAAAATTTTTTTTACTTATTTATTTTAGAGAAGAGAGAGAGAGAGAGAGGAAAGAAAGGGGGCAGGAGCAGGAAGCATCAACTCCCATATGTGACTTGACCAGACAAGTGCAGGGTTTTGAACTGGCAACCTCAGCATTCCAGGTTGACACTTTATCCACTGCACCACCACAGGACAGGCCAATTATATATTTCAGATAGTGTTCTTCAAATGTTAAAAATTTCTTGTGTGTGTGGTATGCATTGATAATCCTTTCTAAATTGTTATTCTTCCTGTGAAAGGGTTAGATTTTTATTCCTCGTGGGACTTTCTCCATCAAATGGGTAATGCATTATTCTAGTTTTAGCCTGATGTGTTTAAATTTATGAACATACTGCATTTGAACTATTGCTTTTTTTAGTTTGCATTTTGACATCATATTGAGACAGGGAACCTGGTGGGATATTCCTTATTCTTTGGCTGGTATCTAAAGGAAATACAGTTGTTTTTCCCTCTCCCTACTTTTTTGTAGAAGTTTAATAAAATCTAAAAATCACAAACATCTTCTAAAATCCTGAGAAGATTGTTTTGGGAATAAATAGAAGCCCCAGCACCTTACCTGTAACTATTTCAGGTATAATCAATTACATATAAAGCCTCCTCTGTGTCCCTTAAGATTCCGAGCAAGCAGACTGTTCAGGAATGGAACAATATGTTGCCTAGGGAAGGACAGCATCCTTGAGCATATGCCTGGATTGAACTATAGAAGTGGTATTACCCCCACTCTAATTTAGAAAATAAACATCTGTAAGAAAAAAGGCAAGGCTTTGTGAAACAAATCAGTGCTTTCTTTTGTTTTTCCAATAACAAAAGTATTTAACTTTTATGAGAAAATAGAGAAAGCCTGTTCCCCCAGATTTGGTCAATTCTAGTTCTCATGAGGTTGGTAACTAGCTACTCCTGACCAGCAGAGGCACTCAGCTCTGGGTTAGGTACTCAACATACTGTGTCAGCTCCTGGAAACTTGGAACTTCAGTGGGGGGAAAAAAGGAACGAAAATCTTTTCCATTAGGATTTTTGCTTCCCAGATACAATTATTTAATAATTTCATAAACTGAAGCACTGAGTCATCATGGCCACAGTTTGGGACTGTGGGAGTGGTGATAATGGAAAGAGCTTTGTCTGGATTTGTAAACCCTGCCATTTACTCATTGGACAATGTTGGGCAGATCTCTTCTCCCTGGCCCTCAGTTTCCTCTTCTGTGAAGGTTTCCCCTTCATGTTTGTAGAGAGCATTATATGATCATGGAAGTACATTAAATGTATTTGTTATAAACTATCAAGCCCTTTACATATTTGAAGTATAATAATGCTAATCTTTTCAATCAGGTATTCTTTTTGTTGACAAAAAGACAGATTTCCCCAGCAGGAAAGAGGACAAGAACAAAATCTTTGTCTTGACCCGCAATGTTGATTTAGTTATCCTATCTGAGGGCCCAAGAGGTTAGCCACAGGTATGCTGCTGATATTTCTGTATCCAACACACAAGCATGTGTATTGTTTCCTGGAGTCCAAATCAAAATAACCAGGATAAATTTGGAATCATGGCCACTTCATATCAACTTGAAATTTAAAACCATTTCAGCCCCATACAAGTAGAAAAGACTCTCTTTTCCTCACTGACTCTTGGGAAACCAGTGCAGAGTTTTATAATCTGTTAGGAATTATTCATTTGGTAACCATTATGTACCTGACTATGCTACTAGTTACCATAAAAAATAGTCATAATATGTAGTGTCCAGTGTTGTAATTCTTTGGGAAAAAAGGACCCAAGTTATGTTTGCATACAAGCAAGAGACCAAAGGGTTAATCAGGAAAGAAATAATTTTTACATAAAGTGATCTTTCTTTCCCCCTTTTTTATTGTAAGTTCAGAGAGAATTGTAGCAATATAGGTTGAGCAATTTTCTTTTTTATGAATCCCGTGCTTGATTTATGAATGCCATTTTGCAACCCATTTGCATGCAGTACACCTTTGCTTTAAGGTTCTGTCATTTACCTTGATCATGATTATTTATAGTCACTTTAGCAAAGGCCTTTTACTGGTGTGGCTCTCTAACAGCACAAGTATGAGGCAGTTTTCTGCAGTGCCCTTTAGGTCGTGGTGGGAAGCTAAGGCACGGCCAGCCTTGCAGGCTGCTCTGAGGCCTGGGGGTGCTGTGTAATGCAGAAGAAAATGAGGTGGAATAAGGAGTCTTAGATTCAAAACTAACTCTACATCCTCACTATGTAGTCCTGGCCAGTGATGCTCCTTTACTGCCATTGTGCTCATTTACAGATGACGACAACTGTCGTACTCTTTGTGCAAGTCACAGTGTAAGTTATAATGAGGAAATTGTCCTGTGAACAACTTGTCTGTGATAGGAAGTACTATAAATCACTTAAAAGGAAATAGTGTGTCTAGTCTAAAATCTTTCTTGATAACCTACTATATTGCCCTCACTGTAATCCACATGAGAATGAACACTGAGAGCAGGGAACTTTGCCTGACACATACATGTAGTAGGCACTCAGTTAAGCATTTCTTGTATTCATAAATACATAAAATATCTAGCTAAAAGTCACTATGCTAGGCATGGTGTAGATACAAGACAAATAATATATCATCTGAAGCCTCAAAGAGCTTTAGTTTATTTAAGATGGCTAGCCATAAATACATGGAAAAGCAATATGAGTTAAGTTGTGGTTTTAGAGAAGAGAAGAAGAAATGGGATAGAAACTGTGTATGAGTCTCTCACTAGAGATCAACACAGCAGGAACCTTTCCTCTCCCTCATGCTGGGTGGGTTTATCTCCCTCCAGCCTCACTTCCCACCCCTGAAATCGCCACGTCCCTTTGTATTCATCATGGTTCCACATTATTGAAGACCATTTGGAAAGGTTTGACTGAAATGCATATAATGAAGGAGATTTAAGAGATGTGTGCAGAATTATGGGGACCAAGAAGAGATGGCAAGGCACCCAGAGACAAGCAACAGTGGGAAGCGTACTCCCTTAGAGATGAAGCACAGGGTGGAGGGCAGGCAGGGAAGTGATGCAGCCGGTGAAAGCTGGTGTGAGGCACAGGGGTCCTTGTCACCACACAAATCCAGATGGAGCCGAGCAAGTCTGATTCCTTGGGCAACTATCAGGTCATAGTCAGCAGTCATTAATAAGGTTTGTATTCATTTGGTCCAGAACTTTTACATGGGAGAATTTTTCTTAAGAGCCTAAGGGAAGAAATGAATCAATTCAAAAGGCTGGCTTCCTGAAGCTAGGATCTGTCCCTCTCTGCCTTTGCAAGTAGCATAGTCAAATGAATGTGAAATGGCTAATGTCTTCCTTGACTCCTCGGAACTTACCACGCACAGCCTTCGCAAGGTACAGAGCAGGAGAAGATGGATTATTCCTTCAACAATAAGAGGCGAGTCATCCGCCTGGTTTTGCAGTGGGCTGCCATGCATGGAGACATCCTACAAGAGGATGATGTGGCTATGGCTTTCCTGGAGGTATGTGGGGTCCTCCCTTCCAAAAATACATCTTTGTCCTGTGACATATGTACTACTCATAGGCAAGGAAGCTTCCCTGGAGAAACTGTAATTGCAAATTCTAAACTCTGTTACCATGTTCATTTATCGGAAAGGTACTATAAGAAAAATGAAGGAAAGCATCATCCATTCTCCTACCACTCTAATCCAATAACTGGTAACATTTTAATATATTTTCATTTGGCCTCTTTTTCTTTGTATATTTTCCATAGTGGTAATCACGTAGTACCCATCATTTTGCTGGCTGCTTTTTCCGCTTAACTTCATGTAAGAATTTTTCCAGGGCAGCGTAGCTTTTCAAATGACATTTGGGTAGCTATGCCACAGATGTATTTATTTGTTCCCATATTGTTGAATAGTTATATTATTTCCATTTTCACCTTCCTAGAATAATAATGTAATAAACATTTTTGTGCATGTATATCTGTCCTTGGTTACATTCCTAGACACAAGATTACTAGATCAAATGGTAGATTTTTGAATGGAGTGTAGCAGATAGTTTTATTGAGGAATTACTTGGACCAGGAGGTGGTTCTGAAGAGATATGATTTATTTACTTATTTAATTTAAGGATTTTATTTATTGATTTTTTTTTTTTTAGAGAGAAAGTAGGGGGGGAGCTGAAAGCAACAGTTCATACTAGTTACTTCTCATATGTACCTTGACCAGGCAAGCCCAGGGTTTTGAACCAGTGACCTCTGTATTCCTGGTCAATGCTTTATCTACTGTGCCACCATGGGTCAGGCACATAATTTTTTTTTTATTTTTGTATTTTTCTTAAGTGAGAAGCAAGGAGGCAAAGAGACAGACTCCCGCATGCGCCAGATTGGGAATCCACCCAACAAGCCCACTAGGGGGCAATGCTCTGCCCAACTGGGGCCTTGCTCCATTGTGGACGGAGCCATTCTAGCACCTGAGGCAGAGGCCATGGAGCCGTCCTCGGCACCCAGGCCAACTTTGCTCCAGTGAAGCCCTGGCTGTGGGAGGAAGAGAGAGACAGAGAGAAAGAAGAGGAGGAAGGGTGGAGAAGCAGATGGCTGCTTCTCCTGTGTGCCCTGGTCGGGAATCAAATCTAGGACATCCACATGCTGGGCCGACGCTCTACCACTGAGCCAATCAGCCAGGGCTACATGATTTATTTTGTAAAGACTGCCTTTTAAGCTGAACTTCTCTTTTTCTTTCTATGTCTCCAGCCCCACACACAGCCTTGACCCTGGCATTTAATCCTTGATGACTCACTGTCCTCCAAAACTTTGATAAGGACTTACAGTGTGGCTTCTATTTCAAACTTGATAAGTCTGTATGTTCAAGAATGAATTATCCAAAAAAAACATATCCCTTATCTTCTTTTGAATCATACCATTTGTCAGGCAGAGATAGGCGAGGAAGCTGGGAAATGAAGTATTTTGAAAATATAAGGGAATGAGAGTAGCTTAGAATGATGACTTGATCATGGCCTCTACCCATGGAGTCCAGGCCCAAGTGGTGGTCAAGCTGGCATAGCCACAGCTCTCATCTGCTGCAAACAAAGCAGGACACGGACACAGCTGCTGCTACTCTGAACCAGGGGTCCCCAAACTTTTTACACAGGGGGCCAGTTCACTGTCCCTCAGACCGTTGGAGGGCCGCCACATACAATACTCCATACACTGACCACCAATGAAAGAGATGCCCCTTCTGGAAGTGTGGCGGAAGCAGGATAAATGGCCTCAGGTGGCTGCAATTTGGTCTGTGGGCCGTAGTTTGGGGACCTCTGCTCTGGACCATGCCCAGAACCTCAGCAAATAGACCTGAGTTAGGGACACAAATTCAACATAAATTTAGTACTGTGCTGAAGACTTCCCCTGCATTGTTTTTAAACCACCGACAATTAACAAAGAGTGGTAAATATTAAATAAATAACAAATACCAAAGTAATACCAAATAAATATTAAAATTCCCTTGAAAAAATATTGAGATGAAATAAAGTGCTCTAAGGTAGACTATAAAATTATCCATCCCAAAACATTGCATTGCATTGCCTTGCATATAAATATCATATAAACAATTCATTTGCAATTAAACTTGAAAAAATTCTGCAGTAAAATATACCCAACATAAAATTTGCCATTTTAACCACTTTTAAGTGTACAATTTGGTGGTATTAATTACATGCACAATGTTATACACCTCTATTTCCAAAGTCTTTCTCACCTGCAATTTTGACCATAGGCATATTTTAACATTTTCTTTCTTGCCTCCAGTTCACAAAACTGGTCTGGAGATGCTAAGGAAGCAAATGACACAGGGACATGTCATTATTGCTCTTTACAGAATTGTGTGCCTTTTGCGGTTCTTGTTAAAAGCCTGTGACCTTTGCCAATTACAGGAATTTTATGTGTCTGTGTCAGATGATGCCCGAATGATCACTACCCTCAAGGAGCAACTGCCCGAGTTGGAGAAGATAGTCAAGCAAATGTAAGAAAGGGCTTGGCCTTGGGGTGTGCTTCCCTCGCGGAAGTGCCTGCTCTCAAAACATCTTCCACAGAGTCCTCTGCACCCCAAAAGGTGAAAGCGGGTTTTTCAGCCACCATACAATGTCCCAATTTGAGCAGACTGGGCCTCGGGTGTAGGTGGTATGAGAAGGCCTGAGGAACAAAAGGACTGAGGTCCTGCTTGGCAGCCTCCTAGGCTGGGCAGCCGGCCCCGAGAAAGCCTGGAAGGAAAAGGTCCTGCTTTGGGGCATCTAGCACCATCACCTGTGTCCCTCTGGTTCAAAGCAGTGACTCCAGTCATAAAATGGTCAGTGGCATTTAAAAACAGTTTGAAGGAAATTACTTACATGAAAAATTCGCTTTCTGCTGCCAAAGATGTTGATGGTAAGTATTTGTGTCCTCTCAGTGAAAACATAGGTTTTCACATGCTGTTCCTGAGCCACAGATTATATACAGTGTGTCCGTAAAGTCATGGGGCACTTTTGGAGAGAGTGTGTGCTGCTAGATAGACTTTGAAAGCTAGAAGTCTGGGCTTTTAACATCCATTTGCTAGGGATCTGCCTGCCACAGGGCTGATCTCTGCTGTCCTCCATGCTTTGGTCTCTTGGTATTAAAATTAGGAGCCTCATATTGCCACTTGAACAGATGTTGTGATTTTGTTTTCTGGCATAAGATTAAAGTTATATACAAATGAAGCTATTTCAGATAATAGTGCTAACAGTGTTAAATAATGTGCTCTCTGTTTCTCATAGTTCAGAAGATGCAAAGAATCCACAAAAGAAGGTAAGTGGCAAGAGGGTAGGATTCTCTAATTATGCCCTGTAAAATGCTCCACAAATGTTATATTGCAACATACAGAAGTGATATTTTCATCAATACAAAATATGTTTTCTTCATTTCTTGACTCTGACTGCTTCTCAGGTGTGTTTTCTTTGAGTTGCAAATGTGCACCTGTCATTCTCCCTGTAAAGCAGTTCCTATTATTACTCTTTACAGCACAAAGTTCTTTTGCAACAGTTCAACACAGGCGACGAGAAAGCCCAGAGGCGCCAGCCTATTCGTGGCTCTGATGAAGGTGAGAATTCTCTTCCAACTCGGGGTTGTTTAGATATTTGGATAAAATCTTCCCCTGGGAATCCATCACCTTGGACCTACAGAACAGCTTTTCTTGGGGTGCTCCTTTGCACTCCAAATGGCTTGCTTGGAGGTTACCTTTTGCATTCCAATTATTTATATTCTTGAACTCTGTGCTGGGAGCTGAGGTGCTGACGTGCTCATCCATACCTCCCTGACTGCCTCTCTCCCACCTGTCCTTGAAGGAAAGAAAGGTGAACTCAGAGACCAGTTTTCAGGGTCACCCGCCTCTGGCAAGAGCTGGCAGGAATGTAGCTGGCACTTTGCAGATGCCCAGTAGAGGTGGAGAGCTGGGTCCCCTGTAGAGCAAGGCTCCTGCCTGGGGAGAGTGCTCTGGCCCTGAGCAAGCCTCGTTAGCAGCCATCAGGGACATGCAGATGCTGGCCATTATTATTTGGTTGTTTGAGATTTTTCCAAAAACCAAAACCAATTAACTAATAACAATGATATTAAATATGTATATATATATTTTTTCAAGCCACAGATTAATTTTGTAACTTAAGAGAGCCTCTAAACCCAAGAATTATAGTAGCGAGAATTGCTTCCAGGATTTGTGTGTTCACAGGAGAGCCTGTAGATGCCACCTACGTATCTGATGACTTAAATGCCACCCCAACTCTGTGGCCCAGCCCCAAAGGACACAGACCCGTGAACAAGAGAACAGGAATGTCAGCATATGTTTCCTGCCCTAAGCAGAAGCACTCCTGCTTGCAGAGGTGTTATTGTTGGCTCCCCACTGTCACTCCAAACGGCAGTAATCTAGTCATCAGCCTCTAACACAGCACTCCCTGTGTTGTTAAAATGAAAGGCTCGCAAAAAATTGACCAAACCGTACTTCTCATTTTTTTCCCATGATCTATTTGTGGGTTTTTTACAAATATCTGTTGTTGTTTTTTAAATTGGGGGTGATAGTCATGTGTGCATCTATTCTTAGACCAATGCTAAGGGTAAAGAGTTTTAGAAGGGGGCAGGCATAGGCATAGACAAGTCCAAATAAATACAATAGAAAGAATGGCAAGATGATGAAAATTCTGGAGGATGTCTAAACATTTTGCATAGCTAATAGTTTTCTTAAGAACTCCCTGCCCTGGACAGTTGGCTCAGTAATAGAGCGTCGGCCTGGTGTATAGATGTCCCAGGTTCAATTCCCAGTCAGGGCACATAGGAGAGGCACCCATCTCCTTCTCTACCCATCCTCCTCTTGCCTCTCTCTCTCTCTCTCTCTCTCTCTCTCTCTCAACCTTGCCCTCCTGCAGCTGTGGCCCAATTAGAGTTGGCCCTGGGCACTTAGAGTGGCTCACTCCATGACCTCCACCTCAGGCACTAAGCAGAGCTTGGTTGATGAGCAATGTAGCAACGGCCCAGATGGGCAGAGCATCACCCCCTAGTGGGCTTGCTGGGTGGATGCTGGTTGAGGTTGCATGTGGAAGTCTGTCTCTGCCTCCCCTCCTCTCACTGAATAATAATAATAAAAGGAACTCTCAAGACTAATTGACCCCATTGCTGTTGCCTTCCCAATAGTCCTGTTCAAAGTCTATTGCCTGGACCACACCTACACAACCATTCGAGTGCCGGTGGCCGCCACAGTGAAGGAAGTCATCAACGCAGTTGCGGACAAGCTGGGCTCTGGGGAGGGCCTGATAATCGTCAAGATGAGTTCCGGAGGAGGTAACAGTCTTACTTAGTACTTTGAGCTTCTGAGAAATGGGATATCCCATCCAAACCAAAACCCTGCTGTGGGTTAGTGTAGCCCTTCCAAGTTGATCGAAAGAGACGAGTTGGTGCTGTGTATTCTTCTATGAATAACAGGAATCATATGGTTGGAAGTGAATTGGGCAAGTGTCTAATATCCCTGATTTTGTTAGGTTCCCACATTAAAGCTGAAGGAGGCACCCTGATCTATCTGAGGCAGCTGGAAATGAGGACTGGCGTGGATGTCTTTCCATATAAACCCTAAAAAAAAAAAAAAAAACCTCCTAAAAAATCCTTAAGACCTTGGAGACTGAGAAAGATAGATACTAAGAGAGTATCTAGCATAACAAGTTAAAGTCTGAAGTTGGAAGTGGACATAGTCTAATTCTTTTCAGCTGATGATGGTCCCCCTCCTTACACAGTAGAGAGCACTAGAACCCAAGCTATCAAATGAAATGAGGAGTATTTTTCCTGTAAGACTACTTTATTGCACTATGCTTTCCCAAAACATTATTTATTCATTCATCATGTATTTGCTGGCCACTTAGTGTGGCTGTGACAGGGGAGGATGCGTTGGACACATCTATGCCCCCAAGTTGCTCCCAAGCCAGTGCGCCAATAAAGAGGTAAATAATAAACCACTTGAATCCATGCTGTCAGGAGTTTAGGAATGGTCAGCACACATGGCAGTGAGAGCCAGGAGGAAGGAGCAATAAGGTTACTTTTTCCAGCAATGATTTGAAAGCCATTTGAGGAATCTTTCAAGATCAGATGAGCTGTTTCTGTCATGTTTGAAGACAAATGATTCCACTGGTGTAGGATTTCAAGGTGCATGCTGGACTCCCCCAAGATCTGTCCTTCTATTGCTGTCCCAGTTGCACAGGGCCCAGGATGAGTGCCCTGGCTGACCCTCCGGTGCTTTCTTCCCGTAGCTACCCTGGGTCCCTCCCTCACTTCCTTGGGTTTTTCACCCAAATGGCAGTGTCTCCCTAAGGACCCCCTTCCTCTCCTTGATTCCCTTTCTAGAATTGTAACTGCCCCCTTCCACATGCATCTGGCCTCCCTCCCTGCTCCGGTACTTTCTCCTCATCTCTTCTCACTCGGATGGATGGATGCCTCTTGGTCACTGCCTCCCTCGCTTTGATGGAAGCTCTTTCTGAACTGGGATTTTTTTCCTGTATTGTTCCTTTCTGGATCCTCATTGCCTGGAGTGGTGTCCAGCATGTCATAAAGTCTAAATAAATATTCACTGAATGAATTAATTTTTAAAATATTGAAAGCTTCGTGTAAGTAATGTAATTGCCCTCTAAATTAGGAAATAAATGAAAAAAAGAAAACAATAATAAAATTTATATCTAAAGTCAGATGGGACCTCAGAACCCCCTGCCTAAGTTTTCTAAAAGTGATCTTTCCATCTCCAAAGTGCTGGGCGTGATTACCATTTGGAAAGATAACTTGTTATATAAATGGCAAGTGTGGTGTTTGTATATAATTACAGTTGCCACACAGCACTGGGTGAATTGACCCTTGGATGTTTGCAGTCCTGTTCTGTGGTCACTTCTGATGGCATCCTGAGTGCCGCATGCCTGTGTGACTGCTGTGTCCTTTTTATGCAGCAGCCCCTTCAGTGCCGTATTTTATGCAGTTGCTCTGTGTGTTCTGGTAATTCACCGAGCCAGCAATTTGTTGGTGTGATTAAGGCAGTGCAGCGAATCTCAGATGCATTTAATAGGCAATCTCATGCTTTTTATGTTCACAGAAAAGGTGGTGCTCAAACCTAATGATGTTTCAGTATTTACGACGCTCACCATTAATGGACGCCTGTTTGCTTGCCCGCGAGAGCAATTCGATTCACTGGTAAGTTGAGTGGCCTCCTCAGAGCAGCGTCTGCAATCGGAAGACCTGTCTGGCGCTTACCTCTGCAGTCTTGTTGAGCCTAGTAGCTAAAGAAAATCTCAAATGCTACTTGGTTTTTGTTGTTTTTTTTTTAGTTTGCTTGTGGTCTGTCAGGTTAAGTATCAGGTATGCATTTGAGATGCTCTGAGCTTTTGGGTATTCTTTTGTGGAATAAGCTGGGTAGCATCACTATTGGGGTGTGATTCAGCTTTCAGAACTCTTTGTAGTAATTCAGTTCCTTGATATGTCCCCAGTTTAAATATTAATATTAAAAGTATGAATAGTTATACCAGGATAAAAATAATTTAAAGACAAGCTATTCCAATTTATCATACTTTATAGGGAGGTATAAAAATACACTATGGCCTGGCCCTGGCTGGTTGGCTCAGTGGTAGAGTGTTGGCCTGGTGTGTAGATGTCCTGCATTTGATTCCTGGTCAGGGCACACAGGAGAAGCAACCGTCTGCTTCTCCACCCCTCCTTCCCTCTCTCTGTCTCTCTCTCTCTCCTCCTCCTCTGTTTCCACAGCCATGGTTTGAGCAAGTTGACCCTGGGTACTGAGGATGGCTCCATGCCCTCTGCCTCAAGTGCTAAAATAGCTCTGTTGCCAAGCAATGGAGCAGCAGCCCCAGTTGAGCAGAGCATCATCCGGTAGGGGGCTTGCCGGGTGAATCCCAATCCAGGCACATGCAGGAGTCTGTCTCTCTGCCTGCCCGCCTCTCACTTAATTAAAAAAAAATAAAAAATAAAAATTCTGCAAGACAAAAGAGAAAAGAAATACACTATGGCAAAGCCCCTCTCCAGTCTTGGAAAACATTTTGTCTTGTGCAGGAAATACCCAGGGCCAACAGGCTTCCCTAAGTCTTCAGAACATTGGCTCCCGGCCACATGGCCACATGGAGCTCTCTGTGAATACAGGGTTAACTGATCCATGCTAATGACTGAGTAGCCTGCTCTCTTTTATGCAGGTGGTAGGGTTCATTCAGTTTATCCTATAAAAATTGGGCACAGAGTCGAGTAGCTATGAAAGTACCTTAGAAAACTTGCACAGCCAGTTAGTTCAGAGGATAGAGGGCTAGTTTTGTCCATCTTTGAATACACTGGGCTCCTGTACTAAGAAAAGTGCAGCAAGAGCTTAGAGCTGAACTGCACTGCATTTGGGGGGAGAGTTTAACTGCATAATTGTTGCATGACTATGTTCAAGTTTAATCCAATTAGACATTATAGGGAAATTAAGATTTCCCTCCTTGGACCTTTAGAGCTTGTTTTCACCTCATTATAATTCTGATTTTGGGGGTTGGGAAGAGCTATCTTGTGTACTCTAGTACAAGTTGGCGGATTTTTGCAATACCTTGGATCCACCTGGAGAGGAACTTAGCCATGGAGTCTTACTTCTCTTCCTACTTCCTCATCCATCGTGGCCCGTGAGCACCCATGCCTTTTCTCAACCACCAGCACCATAAGATCTGAGTCTACACATTGTCCTTTTCATATATTTTAGTCATCTATGTTCATAGTCTTCTAAAAACTAAATGTTTCCCATTGAGGGACAGGGGTGGGTGGGGGAGAATAACGTGAACGAGTCATGCTGCCCTCTCCTGGACATGAAAGCCACAAAAAGCCCATTCAGTGCAGCCCGACGGAAGGTGCTGCGTGATGCATTTGCCACATGGCACTCAGCCTGTCTTGCCAGCTGGTTCTCGTCCACTCTGCGCAGAGCCATGGTGTGTAGGTGGAACATGTGGACTCTCTCCAGCTCTCTGTGGGGCCGATACCAACTTTTAAGCCTCTGTTTATTCGTACATCATCCCACAGCCTTACAAGTTTTTAGTCATTGCTAGTGTTCCATTTTAAGGCCTGAGTGACAAGTACCTGGGGCATGAACTTGTTTAACTTCTTCCCCTATCAGCATTCGACCTTTTTCACTGGGCTGCAATGATGCTGTTATACTAAGGAATGGTCAGACTTTACCTGCCTCACAAAACTGTAGACATGCAGCTCCTTTTCTGGCTTTCTAAAGATTTCTTTAAAGACAGTCCTAGAAAGAGTCATACACAAGATGACTCTACAGTCCAGAACGTTGGCCAAAGCCTTTGATCCATCAGCACATACTTGTGAAGTGTCTGTTTGTGCCCAGTGTTCTGCTAGCTTCTGTGTGGCACTAAACTGTCACCCTTATGACAAGGATGGTCAAATTAAGGAGAACAGACGAACACACACAGCCTGAAACAGAACAAATTGTGGTGCTAAATTGTGTGGTCTGGGCTTAGTAGAGTGCCAGTGATTTATCCTAGCAGTTTAAGGACTTAGATTCTGGAGCTTTAAATGCTCTCGACATTTTGTTGAAGCATAAATAGTGCAGTGCAAATTATAATAAAATCCCATTGTTCTGTGACTTGGTTCTACTCTTATCCACTCACTGGTCCCTCCGGCTTTTATTTAGTGCATACTATATCACCCCAGGTATTGTAAATGCTTCTGGCTCTGGGGAGGTCTTGAAGACAAATGGTGTTTGTGACTCAAGGAACTCTCAGTGTAGTGAGGGACACCAGAGTGTAATGAGAACCCAGTGTGGCAAATGCCATTGCAGAGCTAGGCACCTAGTGTGTGGGAGCTCGAGGAAAGAGGGAGGCTGGGGTGGCAGCTTACTTTAACTGTGCCTTTGTCACTGACCATCACCACATCTTTTTGTGTCTTAGTTTCCCCATCTGGAAAATGGAAAGGAAACAGTGCTGTCCTCTCAATCACTATTATTCAGGAATAACAAAGAAAGCAGCTCTCAAAATAAGAGCAGAGAGAGAGTCTGGGAGTTCTGGGCCTCTGGGTGGGGAGTTTTCAGATCTGTCGGGGCAGTGTGGACCCTGCTTAAGCTATGCTGTGCCTCATCTCTAGGAACTTTCTGCAGGGACATCTGTGTGAAAATGGCCCAAGGAGATGTTTCTATGGGGCCCAGGGTCAGCGAGTACATCCCCCAACTTAGACAGAGGAGTAGCCGTGGCAGCCCACACCGCCGCTTCAGGGCTCCATGGAGGGAAGGGGTCAGCCTCCCTTTAGCCAAAAAGGGAGGAAGCTCAGTGAGCCCTGCCCACTGAAGAAAAGGTAAAGATTCAACAGGGCTTTCTGTTATTCTCTCAAAAGGGATGCAGGAATAATACAGTATCCACGGGTAAAAGAATGTTGTATATTTCTTCATATTGGCATCTTCCCAGAAGTTGTTGGGTTAATTTGTCCCCTCTATGAAAAGCCCTAAGGCCTTAAGGAAAAGAGACAGAGAGCTAGGCAGACCAAGGAGAGGGCAGGCGAGGAGAGGGCAGGCCGAGGAGAGGGCAGGCGAGGAGAGGGCAGGCCGAGGAGAAGGCAGGCGAGGAGAAGGCAGGCCGAGGAGAAGGCAGGCGAGGAGAGGGCAGGCGAGGAGAGGGCAGGCCGAGGAGAAGGCAGGCGAGGAGAGGGCAGGAGAGGAGAGGGCAGGAGAGGAGAGGGCAGGCGAGGAGAGGGCAGGCCGAGGAGAAGGCAGGCGAGGAGAGGGCAGGCGAGGAGAGGGCAGGCCGAGGGAGTGGAATGGGAGGGCAGTTCCACAGAGGAACAGAGGGACTCTGGTCACAGTAGCCCCTGTGAGGGAAGGGAGAATGTGGAGGGCCAGCCTGAGCCCAAGAAGGGCCCTCAGACCTACTACTTAAAATCTTCTCTAGCTCTTCTACTTGAGACCTTCCCTACTGGAAAGCATTCTCCTCATTTTACTTCCATAAGCTTCAGGTTGGCTCCCTAAGTTTAAAAACTTTGACATCATTGTTTTTCTTCCCTGCATAAAGTGAATCAGGAACAACAGTATTTAGCTCTATACCCAGGGGTTGTACTGATCACACATTCCTGTACCTTTGCAATGCTCCACACATCTTGGAAGGGAGCTAATGGGGTCGGGGGGGATCGGGACTTCTACTATGCCAGACACTGTGCTTATTTGCCGATGCCTAAATTATCCCATCCAGTCCTCTCAACAAGCCTAGCTGCTATGTACTGTGATCTCAACTTACCAGAGCTGGTGAGCTGGCAACAATCAGGAGATCAGGGAATCAATCCAAGTCTATCGTTAGAATGGGGTTTAGATTTAAAATCTGTTTTTCTAAAGCTGGCACTAACCTGGCCTATTACAAAATCCCAGTTCCTCACCTGGTATAAAGGCTTTCTAAAAGCCGGCCAAGCTGGCCACTTGGTCCCCTTGAGCTCTATGTTCCTGGCAAGCAAGGGTAATGATAGCTTCCCCACCTTCATGCCTCTTTGCCATCTTTTAACCTGGATGCTCAGGGGAATCCTTGCTGTTCTAACCCACCCAGAGTTTGTCTGCTTTATCTTTCAAAGCCCAGCTTATTTTTCTGAGAACCTCTTCAGGTTATACTTTATTCCAAATGCCCATTAACTCTCCAAAAGCCCACTTAAGTCCTCCACCTGTTTATCTGCATATCCAACAGTCAGGTGTGTGTTGATGCCTCTGTCTGCCCCTTTATATGTGCAAATGAATGAATGCCAGCAGTTGACTCTTGATTGATGTGCAGTGCAGTACTTGCTGTCCAAGGCTGATGCCTCTCTTAGATTGCCATCTTTCAAATGCAGGGACCACCTACATCCTGAACGTGTAATTTCTTTAGTGCCCAGAATGTAGTGAGCATTTATAGAATGCAATGTTTATGGGTGATGATAATAATGGTGATGGTACAACTTACATAATATGAGTGCTTTCAATCTAAATATTGAATCTCCAGATGTGGTATAAAGGATATTAGGAAAACTCTTATTCAGTTCATGTGACTTTTATAACTTTGTAGATATATAATAATAATACCTATAGATAAATAAGTATTAATATTTCATACAAAAGTTTTCAATGTATAAGAATCATTTATCTCACTATGAAAAGCACTATAAATTATTTCTCATAAAATGAAATGAAATAAGTAAGTTAGATGCAAAACTGTGACTGGAGGTCTCCCAGAGAGTACCAGAGCTTGGTTTCCTGATGCCTTGCCCAAAGCATTCTGACCACTTGAAAATCATCCTTAGCACAACACTCCCAGAGAGTGGATGAATCACACAGTGCACGGAGCCCTTCACCCAATAACCCCAGGCAATGTGGTATAAGAGATGGGAATGTGGCAACTTGACCACAGTCATCAGTCCCAGCAGAATAAGTAGTAATTATCCCTGTGGCTAAATGTCCAAAAATGCCAGGCCTGCTTTGCAACAACCTCACTGGGAAACAGGAGGAATAAAAAGTCTCCTAGGACTTCTTACCTGTATACCAGAGAAAATAAATTATTTCCAGGGAGCTCCCTGGCCCGAGCAGAAGAGAACCCCTCCAGGTCACTATTCTCTGAATCTTATTTGTCACGGTCTACATTTTCCAGTTAGCGGAATTGATTATAGTGACGATGACGTTAAAGATGGCACCGACATCAGTGTGCGTTAAGAGTAAAGGCATCTTTCTCCTCTGGGTAAAAAAAAAAAAAAAAAAAATCAAAGTCTCAAGATATTCCTAAAAGCATTTCCAGAATCCTTCCCCCTCGGCTACTCCTTAAAGCAGTCTGCATTAAGTACCTACCTGTTTTGAGATTCTGATATGTTTTTGCATGATTATTCATAGACTCCCTTGCCAGAACAGGAAGGCCCAACTGTTGGAACAGTGGGAACTTTTGAACTGATGAGCTCGAAAGATTTAGCATACCAGATGACAATTTATGATTGGGAACTCTTCAACTGTGTGCATGAGGTAAGTAAGCTGCTTGATTGAGAGCATTAGTAGGTGCCATGGCAATTTCGGAGGGAGCCTGCTGGCACCGCTCAGCTGCAAGTGGTAATACGCGCTGCAATGTGGAAACCACATGATCGTGTTTTTAATATTGAGTTTATTAATAAAGCCTGTCATAAAGTCTTTGAGTGTTAGAGAAAAATCTTTATGATTTACAGCAAGCTATGTCTTCCCGAGGATATTGAGCCAACAGCACATAGTTTACTGCTGATACATTCAACAAGCCTCGTTGCAGCCTTTCAGACCTAGAGTATAAGTCGTATCCGGGGCAGTGATTATATTCCCATTTGCTGACCAATGTCGATTCGTCTTCACAAATAGAAGAGCCTCACTGGTGTGGCTTTGGTTGAAACACAGAGAAGTGAAATTGTTTTCCTTTCTTTTCTAGCTGGAGCTAATCTATCACACATTTGGAAGGCATAATTTTAAAAAGACCACGGCGAACTTGGATTTGTTCCTGAGGAGATTTAATGAAATTCAGTTTTGGGTTGTCACTGAGATTTGCCTTTGTTCCCAGCCCAGCAAGCGTGTTCAGCTCTTAAAAAAATTTATTAAGATAGCAGCCCAGTAAGTATCATTAGCTTGGGAAGAGTAAAAGCATTGGAGCTGTATTTTCATTGTTTTCTCTCAGACTACACCTTAAAAAAAGAAAAGCATGATGTATGATCTCCTAGGGTGCAAAGACCATCCACAGGAGCTTAAGAATAACCACACTCATATAAAAGATTAATTCTGTCTAGTGTTTGTAATATTTTACATCAGTGTATAAATTAACATCTTACAGCATTGATGCTCGAGCCAAAATCATAACTGCTTTGTTGCTCTAAACTAGTCAGACTCTGCCCCTCCTTCAGTGTAAAGAGTCCTTTAGCAAAGTTCTGTTGTAGAAAGTTCAGTTCTAGAAGGCTCTTGAAGTCGATGACACATTCTCACCAGTAGAGGGCAGTGGGCACACAATGTACAATAGCACATCCGACTGGGCCAGAAGAAAATCAGTAAAATGCACAATGGCGAGCTAACCTGCCACAGAAAAATTGTCTCTATACACATCAAAAAAAGCAAGCATCTTAAAAATATTCTATTTAACAACACTTCATGGGAAACAATTTATTTACTGTGAGGGCCAGTTAGAGTTCTCCCTGACATGATTTTAATCTTCTGCTCTTCAGATATGCCTGACAACCTCCTGTTTGCGTCCATGTTTATGGTATCACCACAATGCTAAAAATAGAATGCTAAATGCGGCCTGTGGCTGGGAGATGTCTTTCCTTTCTAAATGCAGGCAGTGCAAGTGCAGGAAGGTGGAGTGCACAGTGATCCCAGCTGGCAAGTCTCTTACTGAACAGTTAGATCCTATACTGAGTCTGATTTCGAGAGCTGAACAAAGAAGTAACTGCTGCTTGACATATTATACACATCAGCTTGCCAAATGCTTTGGATATTTTTGCCAAAAACTTGAGGGTTCCATCAGATATCCAGACCCCTTGGATTCAAATACTGATGTCTCTTAATTTGGAAAAGCTGCGCTTTTGAAGAGAGATTTGGTAAAATGTTGCTTATGAATTTCTGGTTCAGAGTATGGCCACTCTCCCTAGGAGCTGGAAATAGCCTTGTTGCAAGGGACAAACACCTTTATATATTGGAAGAAGGTGATTATGGAAGCTGTGACAATATGTGCCTTCCCGTGGCAAGGGGCACGTTCTCTCCTGCCACCACCTGGCAGGGCTCAGTGCCACAGGGGGCCAAGAGGCAGCCTGCACACAAACACAGGCTGGCAGAAACCACGTGGCCCACTCCTGCTGTTTTGCAAAGGCAGCACAGGAGGGCCTTTCAAGAACTTGGGAATTTTAAGAAATATTTTTGTCTTTCTTATCTTTCGCCCTTCTGGTTATGTAAATGAGTAGGTGGATTTGGCTTTCAGTAGTACTTGGTTCATATTATTAAACCTTTATTAATCTGTGCTGTCCTACAGTGGCACTGTTTATCCAGCCCACCTAGGAGAGATTGGAGACTTTCATAAACCAAGATCTACAAGACTGGGGTCTAACACTGTGGCTTAGCGTGTGTTGTCTGGTATTTTTAAAGAACTTCAATATATTCTGCTTAGCATCTTTGACCTACCCAGATATTTGTGAAGTTGGGGGTCCAGATGTTATTATCCTTTTCTATAGATGAAGAGTCTGAGGTGATAAAGTTAGTTGGGGCCCTGGCCGGTAGGTTTGGTGATAGATAGTCTACCTGGCATGTGAATGTCCTGGGGTTTGATTCTCGGTTAGGGCACACAGGAGATGTGACCATCTGCTTCTTCACCCCTCCTGCTCCCCCCCCCCGCTCTCTTTCCCTCCCACAGCCATGGCTCGATTGGTTTGAGCTCATTGGCCCTGGGTGCTGAGGATGGCTCCATGGAGCCTCCACCTTAGGCACTAAAAATAGCTCAGTTGCGAACATGGCCCTAGATGCAGAGCATTGACCTAGACCAGTGATGGGCAATCATTTGAGCTTGGTGTGTCAAAATTCACCAAGCATAACTCGGGTGGTGTGTCAATTCGAGAAAAATGACCTAACTGGAAGTCCCAGAACTAGACTCTCTGTGCCGAGTTCTGTTGTTTTGACCTACAGACCTCCAGCACAGAGTGTCTACACTACAGCAAATGTTTTATCCTTGGCTACTGCACCTGGCCGTGCAGGAGCCGAGGATGAAACATCCTTCTCTGGTATGCGGCCACATGTGGCCGCGTGTCATTGAAAATGGCTAGGTGTGTCAGTGCTGACATGCGTGTCATAGGTTTGCCATCACGGACCTAGACGGGGGTTGCTGGGTTAATCCCAATCAGGGCGCATGCTGGAGTCTGTCTATCTCCCCTCCTCGCTTGGAAAAGAAGAAAAAAGAAAACAAATTAGTTGGTTACAATGACCAGAAAGACCGGTCTGTAGTCCTGCATGCTTTCTTTTAAGACCCCATAGACAGGACAAAGACAAACGTGTGTGCACGACTATACTTAGTGCCTTCAGGCTGGCAGGAGAGGTCTCTGAAGTTGCATTCAGCCCCTGTCCTGAGAGCCACTGTCCTCACACAGCAAAGGCCTTGCCAGCTTTTTCACTGGGGAGATCAGATACACAGAGCCTCTCTGAAATCTATTTTCCCATATACACAGACCATTTAAGAATCACTCATTGCTACCTCTGCAAGAACAAGAGCAGCAAATGCAACAAGTCAATTAGCCTTTTACAAAAACATTAATCCAAACAGGATTTAATTATGATATAGTCAACTTAGATAACCACATTGATTTGGGGTAAAGGATTTGTGCTTATTGCTAAATGAATTATTTAATCCCTTTCTAAGGAGCTGGCTTGAAGTTGGGGAGTCCCTTTTTTAAAAATTAATTCAGTTATCTGGGCTAAATATTGCCATTCTAAGAAGAATTTTTGGTTTTGTTTCACCATAGCCTTATTTCAAAATATTTATAAAAGCTAATGGCGGCAGAGTACAAATTCAAAATTATCAACTTCACTAACATCAGTAAAACACAGAGGAAATGAGGTTGTTTTGGTTTTGTTATTTTGCCAATTTCTTAGTTGTTTTTTTTTTTCAGCTTTAAAACTCCTTGTGTCCATAGAGATCGTGACTTGTATATTGGTATTTTTTACTAGATTTGGAGTATTTGCATGGTAGGTGGAGGGCACGGGGACTACAGCAGTGTGGTTTCCTTGTTCCCTCTCAAGCTGCCTGAGGGAGGCACCCAGCTTCCAGCTCACAGTCTGGGCATCATCGAGGGCATGCGCGTTCTCTCTTCCCACCCCAGGAGATGTTTCCCTGCAGTTCCACAAGGCTTTTAGCAAGCTCTGGGGTCATCATTACAATCCCCAGGGTAGGCATCTTTAAATTCCTTCTCAAGACCTGGACGGAGCTGGCCCAAACCATCACCCCTTCTAAAATTACAGGGAGAACTCAAACAGTATAGAATGTGGCCACCCAAGTGGAACTTACACAGTGCATTAAATCTATCATTGCCTGTTCTCATAAAGGGATCCTGACGAATATTAATGACTATCAGAAAATAGAACTTTAAATCTTTTTTTATTTATCTCACTCAGTGGCATTTCACTTATAAACACGTGCCTCTTGTGTTTCAGCTGTAAGGAGTACAAAAATCTGAATTCCTTTTTTGCCATCGTCATGGGACTAAGTAACGTTGCTGTGAGCCGCTTGGCACTAACGTGGGAGGTAAGCTTCAGCAGAGATCCAGCTGTGACTTTCGCCTTGAGAATAAAAACACAGGCTCACTGGTGAGCGTTTTGTATAGAAATATCACTCACACTTGTGTAACAATGGAAAAGGTGGGACACTTTGAGGGAGGTGACCTGTCTCCTTTATCTAGTTGCCTCAGAGTATGAATTTAAAAAGGTATTGCTCGTCCTTTTGTGTATGGGGGGGCAGGGGGTAGGGACTCAGCTTCTTGGCTGGTACAATGTAAATAATAATAATTCCAGTTCCTAGGTGTCATGGGACCAGCAACATTACGTGGATGACTTCAAAGATTTTGCTCATGAATTCCATTGTTCTCTGAAAGTCTGCTTATTGCTTTTGCAATAAACTTTATCAATGATTAAGGAAGAACAGAAGATTCATCCCCACCCCCAAGTTGTCATTTTGCTTCTGGGAGAATTAGCCAGAAGGCCAACTGTTTGGCCTGGCTGAGTCTTAAGTATCCCTTAACTGCTTGGCCTACCTCTCTGTGTGTGGAGATGGAGGAATAGCAGTTGGCCAGTAGTCAGTTTGGGGCGAAAGTTATGCAGGTGTGTTATGAATTTCTGTAGCAAATGGGATGACTGGTGTGGTGATAGTCGATCATTTGTGCTAGAGAACAAATTCATTTTTCATTAGCTAAGTACTCAGAATGTGACTGGCCCCTTACATGCAAGGTGTAGTCAAAGAAATATGAACCTCTAATAGAACATATGCACAAAAATAGACTCTCACTAAAAATAGAAAAGTATGTGTAAGTGGGACACAAAAAGAGGGCAAGAAGTAGATAACAGAGACTTAATTTGCAGTGGTGCTTAAAGGCAGCTGTTTGCATCTCTAAATGTTTTCCATGAAACAATTTCTTCCCTATGTCCCTCTTGCAACTATTTTCTTCAAGGAAACTTTGTTTATTGGGCAGGTCTTCACAGGTCTTTCTGTCTTGGTTTTCTCTTAAAATTCCAGGCAGATGCAGCACACAGCAGCTCATCCCCTGAATATAGGGATGAGGAAACGGTGTGGCCGACGTGACGGCAGCCGTATCGTCTTCCACCTCCTGGAAGGACAGAGCTAGTTTGCCAGAAAAGCTAAGCCGGGAAGCCGCAGTGCTGGCTCCCCCGTCCTGAGCCCACAGCTCTTGGAATCTATGGAGATCCAAGGTTTCCTTTCTGATAATCTGCTTTCCCCAACCTGTTTCCAACTTCTGATTCCCCCCACACACACACAGCATCCAAATGAGTTGGTTGAGATAATCAAAAAGGTAGAAAGCCACCCAGGCTGGATAGGTTGGTTGGTTAGAGCGTCGTCCCAAAGTACAGAGGTTGCTAGTTTGATTCTGGTCAGGGCACATACAGATGTTCCTGCCCTCTCATGCTTTATCTTTTTCTTTCTCTAAAATCAATAAAATAAACATTAATAAACAAATGATAGATAGATAGATAGATGATAGATAGATAGATAGATAGATAGATAGATAGATAGATAGATAGATAGATAGATAGATAGATAATAAAAGCAGAAAGCCTCATAATGGTCTGGGAAGGCCTGGTGTAAGTACTACCTGACAGCAGCCAGCCACTAAGGCTATATAGCATATGAGGAGCATTATAAGAGGCCCCTTTCCTGGTCTAATGAGGAAAATGGAGGCTGCTTGGGGGAAGGAGGGTGCAGTCGGCAAAGGCAGAGAGTTAACTGGCGAGTCCTTCAGTCTCACAGGGAATGAAAAAGCATCCATCAGTCTGTGAGCTTCTGTTTTCATCCCTGCATGTTGCTGAAGAGAGCACATTAACCTTTCATCATTTATAAGCCTTTATTTTTCTAAGGTGAATATACTTAGATCGTTTGGTAGAAAGATCTTTTATTTGGGTTTATCTACCTGTACTTGCCAAGAGCCTCCCAAGGGCTTCCCGTGCAACTGCAGTGAGAACCGTGAAGGCTGCATGAGCAGCGTGGGAAATGGTGCCTGACCTCCAGGAACCACAGAACCGTATGAAACTGTCCATGAACCAAACAGAAAGTCAGCTTAAACCACATGGCAAAGGAAATGGATCAAAATAGAAGGGAAGGACCAATCTGAGACCAAGCAAATGGGAACGGTAGCCTGGAGCAGGTTCCTGAGTCCAGTGTATGACATTTGGGGCAGGAGAATTCTTTGTGTGGAGGCTGTCCTGTGCACTGTAGGATACTTAGCAGTTTCGCTAGCCTCCACCTACTGTATACCAGCAGCACCTGTCACCTCGCTCCGCCCCAGTGACAACAGAGAGTGTCTGCAGACATCATCAGATATTCCCAGGGGTGAGGTGCAAAACGGCCCCCAGTTGAGAACCACTGCTCTGGAAGCATGGGATGTGAATAGATAATAGTATTAAGACTCACAACAATTTTTTATTACCATATCACCTCCTGCCTTTGACCCAAAAGCCAGCTAAATCAAGAGAGAGAACTAGTGTGACAGATCTAACACAAAATGCAATTCCCTCCTAATTTTTAAAGTGGTCTGTGTTCATGGAAAGTTACGGCCTAACAGGATGATTTGGGTGCTCCATGTGGGATGTGCTCCTGCGACTCTTGAAGCCCATCCAGCTTTCATCCCTTTGAACTTTCCCTCTCAGCAAGGGAGTCAGGTTTCCTAGGAACTCAGCTGGAAAACAGGTGATGGGAAATGCCTTCTGCTTCCTGGAAACAAAATAATATATTTTACCAGGTTCAAGTGGGAGTATTTAAACTGATTCAGATATGAAGAGAAGAGAGGAGTTTTTCTGTGGGTGGCAGAGACCTAATTGGTGAATCTGTTGTTGACATCACCATGCAAAGCAGAGCAGAGCTGGGGATCTCTGAGACTGGGGCTTGGTCAATGCTCCACAGTCTCAGGACAGGAAACGTTACACTGCTCTCTCCTGCTGTGGCCCGGGTTGGAAGACAAAAGGACAGCTTTACTAAAAGCTTTGAACCTAAGCAGAGTGAGAGCCAAAGATTGAAAGATGTTTCTGTATTGAGCTACTGGTATAGATACATGGGCACAATCAGTGGTGTTGCATCGTGTGCCAAAATATAAACATAAGTAATTACTAAGTTGATGGACTGTCAGTTTTTGCATCATAGCAGTGCAGAGAAATTGTGTGGGAGAAGTGCTTGTGTAGAAAAGCAAAAAGCAGACAAGATAGGCAATAAAAAAAGTAGCGGGTGATGTGAATTACAGAGGCTGTGATCAGCTGTGTGACTGGGAATTTCATTTAAACTGTGAGACTTCCTCCATCTATAAAACACAGGTTTAATCTACCCAAATGAATATTAATTGAACACCTACTGTGTTCCTGACACTCTGAAAGCACGGGGTGGGAATAGATAATAGTATTAAGACTACTGGCACTGAGGACATAGCAATAAATGAAACTGGTAAAAATCCCTTATCTCGTGTAGCTTGCATCGTAAGGGAAAAGGGTCAAACAAAATAAGAAATTTCTAAAACTTTTAATCCTAATATTCCCTGGTCTAAATTCATAATTGTGGGAATAAGAGAGTTTAATTCCAAAACATTTGTCATCTGGGAATGCAGTCCTCTTTATGGATGATCCATTTCAGGAAATATTACACAAGCAGTAAAACCAAAGCATCCATAGTTACTTTTGATTCAACTACGTTAAGACTTTTAAAAGGTGAGTTCTCTATATTCTAGAAGATTATCCTCAAATGCAAAGATAGATTACAGTCTGGCCTGTCCTACAGGTATTTGATTCGGAGCCAAAAGAAATCCATTTTCCCTAGAAATGGTAACACATGATACTTATATGGGTATTGAATCTGACATACGAGTGTGGCATTTTCATTTCATTAACAGAAACTGCCAAGCAAGTTCAAGAAGTTCTATGCAGAGTTTGAAAGTTTAATGGTAAGTGACAGTGGCTCCTTTATTCTATTCACTGTCTGCATTAATTCAATTTCTGATGAGCTGAATTGAAGTTCTCATTTCAGAAATTTTATCTGTCCTTGTATGACTTTAAGAAGTTTATGATCCCGTTTTAGTGCTGCTAAAACAAGCATGTCTGACTAATGAATGGCACTCTCAGGAACTAACTTAAAGAGGACTTATCTCCCACATAAGGTCAATTTGTGTAACTAAGAAAAGCAGTGTAATAGGAGCCTTGCCATCTAGCACAGGTTGGCTATGGGTTGGAAGCTGCATTTTTCTTGGCTTGCCAAAATTATTTTTCCCCACTGGCTGGGAGGTGTTAACAGACAGGAAAGGAGAGAGTGGGACTTGGCAGGAGTGACAGGATGGCTTCAGAGAGGGCATGTCGGGGCGGGCCATGCAGGCAGAGAGGAGGGTGATCTGAGCTCCTAGGAAGGAGCAGTGCTTGGGGAGAAGGAAGTCCTGTGGTTGGGGTCTCTTTCACATGCTTTATATTTGCTATCAGAGGAATCGCTCCCCTTGGCCTCTATAGGCAGATCTCCCTTTCAAACAAGAAAGGAAACAAAAAGCAAATGATCTTCAGGTCAAAGTGGTTTTTAACACACAAATCAATTTGTTTAACTGAGTCTAGCTTTTGTAGCTACCCTTGCTTCCAAACAACCTGACTGTGGGATGACAAGGCTGGGTGTGTTAGGAGGTCAAGGGGGCGGTGCATGTGTCATTAATTGTTAATCAGCCTCTCTGTGTCTCTCAAGGATCCTTCAAGAAACCACAGGGCCTACAGGCTGACAGTAGCTAAGCTGGAGCCTCCTCTCATCCCCTTCATGCCTTTGCTCATCAAAGGTAATTCTAAGAAATGCACAGGCCTAGCCCGCCATGAGTATGTGGGGAAGGAAATGAGCAAGAGCCTAATCAGAGGGATCTTTTCGGGAAGAAAGATGCCATCCTCCCACCTTCTTCATTATCTCCTCTCAGCCCTGACTTTTCTGAAAGGGCTGAGAAGATTATTGGAGGAGCAGGAATACACAGTTTGGAAGACTTGATAGTGAAACAGAGGGTTAGTTGAGAAATTTTACTAACCTCAGGCAAAGTGCTTTAGAAAGTTAAACACCTAACATAAAAGGAACTATTGTCAGCTTTTTTCAACTGCAGTGTTATGCAAATCCTCCAGCATAATCTAATGGTGCTATTGTGCTTTCTTAGTATGACATATTTCAGTTAGTGATTAGAATGTGACTTTTATTTCTTTGCAGATATGACATTTACTCATGAGGGGAACAAGACGTTCATTGACAACCTAGTAAACTTTGAAAAAATGGTACGTGCAGTATTATAACCTTAACCACAGTGTGTTTTTTTTAAGTAAAATTTGCATTTGTACTAATAAAGGAAATAATTTTATATATGCTGCCATGTTAAAAAGGTGGTTACACATAAAAGAGTTTTGAAATATTTGGTTCAAATTGGCTGCCTCGTTTAGCCTGTCAGTTCTTTTTCCTGAGGTTGAATTGTGTGTGTGCCTCGCTCACCACGGCAGCTCACTTTCATGCCGTGTGTTTTGCGTTCTTGGCTGCCTGTTGCTAAAATGCACGAACGCTCCAGAATGACTTCCATGTTGTTGTTTTGTTGTAAGGTCTGTGGAGCTAGACTGCCCCAGGATGCCTTTGAAATGTTTATCTGCTGAGCCTGACTTGAGTGCATATATGTAAAAGGCAACTGCATAGCCTATCTTTATTATGGACTGTTAATCTAAATGCATATTGTTTATTCCAAGGAAGTTCACCAAAGTTCAGAGTAGTACTTCAAAATCTTTATATCCAAGACCAAAATTTTTATATAACAGATGTGGAACATATTCAATATTTTTAATCCCCCCCACACAAAAAAAAGCTGTGTTTTTTGGCATTAGTTACTTTGCAGTTTATTTTCTTATCTTCTGCCGAAGCAATAAAGCAGGTCATGCCAAAACCTTTACCTAGCTACATAGTGCAATTTAATGGAATGCTCCATTGTCTTCTAAACCCTTTGGCTGCAACCTGGATGGATGAGGTGTTGCCTGTTGTATCTGCTGGTGAGCGTCTGCCTGGGGCTGTGGTTTGCAGCCTTGAATGTGGTTCTTGCAGAAGAAGCTCAGGACTGGAGTTCAGGACACAGGAGCTTCAATTCTCAGCTTCATCACTTTGCAGCTGTCCCTTCTCTGTGGGTCAGTTTCCCCAATAGAATATGGGGGTTATGCCTGTTCCATGTGTCCCTGGAGGTTGTTGATGTGTCCAGAGTATATACGTATTCATGTAAGTCATAGAGTGCTACAGAAGTCTTATCAGAAAACTGTTCCATTTGTTTCTTGAGATCCAACTAGCCAGCCTGGCTCCAGGAGAATTTGAAACATCCTGTCGCAATCCTATAAGATTCACACCACTCAGCTTTGAGAATGAGCTTATTTATTGCAAAGACCCATCTGATAAAGAAGTACAGCCATTGCTGGGTACTAGGTTCCCATGTCTTAGGCTTCTTAAGAAATAGCACATGAGGTTCTGGCTGGGTAGCTCAGTTGGTTAGAGCATTGTCCCAATACACCAAGGTTATGGATTTGATCCCTGGTCAAGGCACATACAAGAACCAACCAATGAATGCATAAATAAGTGGAACAACAAATCAGTGTTTCTCTCTGTCTCTTTCAACCCCTTCCTCTCTCTTTAAAGAAACCTTTATAGTTTTGCAATAAATTCATTTAAAATAATGTGGCCTGGGAAACAAAAAATAAAATAAGGTAAAATAATTTTTTTAAGAAAAAGCACAAGAGTATTGATATACTTCAAAGACACTCTACACTGGAGGGCAAGTATTTTCTCAGCAGCCTTCCCCTCCAACTGCCCCCAACACCATGGGCAGGGTATGAACAGCTTTGTTAGTGTCAGTTTACTAATTATTTGATCAAAGTTTAAAAAAATTTCTTTTCTCATTTATTAGTATGGGGAATTAATATACTTCCTTGATTTTTCAAAAGAAAACGCATGTTCCAGAAATGAAAGATTTAGCAAATAGAGAACCTTCCAGATCACTTATGCAGAAATGCAGACTAACAGGTGGATAAGCTAGCCATCTGACTATAAAATATACATGTGCACAGAGACATAGAAGTTAGAGTTTCCTAAAGAGTTGACTGAGCTTTTTAGAACTTTTGAACATTAAAGTTAACTGAACAGAACAAACAAGAACAATAAAAATAATCCATCGAAAAGGATGAAAGCTGTGTCATTTGGGTTTTTAGACCCATGACCCACAAAGGCAAAGTCAAGATTGTATTCACTGGAGAGTTCCCCTTCTCCATTATGCACTTTGTGCCCGTTGCAGTGAGTCTTACATGCTGAGCAGTGAGGAGAGAGTTCCTTTGCACCCTGATCTCAAAAAGAGTCTACTTTTGCTTAAAAGCTACTGAATGGCTAAGACAGCAGTTCAGCTGCAATAAGGGAAACCTGAATTAACAATGGTTTAAGCCAGATAAGTGTGTATCTATCTCACTTAAAGGTCCAACCCAACATGGTAGCTCTACTCCAAGAGGCAGTCAAGGTTCCAGGCTTCTCTCTTGCCATTTCACCCTCCACATAGTCCAATGTGGTGGACCACCAGGACCTCATTCCAGCCGGAAGGGAGGGGAAAGGGAAAAGGCAAAGATGTGCCCTATAAGGTTATGACCTGGAGTTGCATTCACCACTTGGCTCACATTTTACTGGCCAAGAATTTAGTTCCATAAAAGGGAATGTAAACTATGTAGCCCTACTTTTGGGTATCCATGTGCCCACTAAAAATTAGGGAGTTCTATTACTATTGAAAAGAGGAGAAAAAAAGATACAAAAAAGTACTGTTAGTTTTCTGCTCCTACAACTATAATTTTTATTTCATTTGATAAATCATACCATGATGAAGTTTAATTTTACAGTTGCTCTTCCGTGAGTTAGATGTTGCTGGAAGATGAAATAGAATTTCAAAAAGATTTTATTATGTTTTTTTAAACCTGGCTTTAGACATCCTGGCACTTGCTGTCAACTCTCCAACTTCTCTTCATAAACTAGCCCACCCACTGCCCCCACAGCACTACCACTAACACTTACAACTCCCCCTGCTGGCTGCTGTTATTAGTGTGTATCTTAGGGAAGGACGCATCTCCCTTTTCAGATTGATGTCCATGCTGCATCGCAGTCCATCCTCAGCAAGGCCAAGGTGATGAGCAGAGCTGGAAGCCTTTGTGGGGCTGGTAGGCTTTATCCCCAGAAGAAGCCCTTTGCCAGGAGCAAAAGTCACCAAGGTAGCAGGAACACAGATGCCTCTCCTCTGTGGCAGCATTGCAGACCCAGCAAACCACTGCGCCAACCCTAAGTATTTCTATTTTGAACCTCTTTACCCTTGAGGTATGAAATGAGGATTAGAGAATTTGTTGCATATTGGTTTTCAGGATTTATGAGTATGAACAAAAGAGAATTCACACTCTGATCCTTATGCCAAAAAGAAAAAAAAAGGCAGACATTTTTTCATTTGGGGGGAACATAAAGGAGTGTGTTTGAATAAAGCCCTTTGTAGCTTTCTATGGCATACATACATGAATATTTATAACATTTAGGAAGTAGACTAGCAATGGATTAGAGGGTAATGTGTTGGCCGGCTGCCACTATCCCAGGCTGTATAAAGCGTGCTGATAGCCACAGTTGCTACTGTATTAGTAGTTGGTTCTATTTCAGACATATCCATAATTAGTTGTACTTATTTATGAGTATTATTTTAAGGTAGTCAATTGTGTTTGGAATGAGAAGCATGGGCAAACTTCTATACTTCTGGAAACATTAACGGAAGCTAATTCATGAAGGAAAAGCCATGTTTTGAATTCTTTTATTTTTGTATTGTTTCCCTTTCCCCTTTTGATGCTTATGGCTTGTGGAAAACTGAAAATGACATAAGGCAGCTTAACAGGAGAAAATCAAATTTAATATATACATATGGGGAATTTACATAAGCATGAAGAATTCTGAAGACAGTAAAGCAAAAAAGAGGTATATATATCATCCTGGACTAAGGAGAGGGAGGCAAGGATCTGGGACTTTAAAGGGAAATCCCAAAAGTAGTCCTTGGTCCCTATGAGATTATATGCAATTAAGTTGATAAAATAAAAAGATTCACAGGGAGATAAAAGAGTTCACATTTAGTAAACAAATGTTTGTTGGGACTTCTAGAGACAGTGGGACACAGGGAGGACCTTGATCAAACAGACTTTGCAAGGCTCCTCCCTGTATATTATACCTACTTCAGATTAAACTGTAAAGTTGATCCTTGAACAACATGGGTTTCAACAGTGTGGGTCCACTTATATATGATTTTTTTAAAATAAACACACAGTCTTCCCTTTGTATCCCAGGTTTCCATCAGCAGATTTAACCAACCATGAGTTAAAAAAGTATTTCTGATCCTTGGTTGGGAATCCATGGATGTGGAGGGCCAACTATATGCATTGTACTACATCATTTTATATAAGGGACTTGGGTGTCCTCAAAATTGGTATCAGTGAGGACCCTGGAACCAATCCCTTGAGGATACTGCTGAATGACTGTAGTTAAGTTTTGAGGGAGTCAAAAGCTATCTGCCAATTTTCAACTGCACGAGGGTCAGCATCCCTAAACCCCATGTGTTCAAGTCTCAACTATTGTTTTCTCTGATGATAGCTCCTTCCTGGAGCAGGTTTTCTAGCTGAAACTCTTCTAGGCAGTTAAAGGAAAGGTCAGAGTTTCTTCCTTAGCCACTGAGTCTCAAAAATAACCAGCTTAAAATAAGTAATATCCCAAAGATTCATATTTTGGGGTGGTAAACCCTGTTCCCTTTTATGCGATTATGTAATTAGCAACAATGTTTTCTACCACCCATAATATTTACAAGTTCATGGAGAGAGCACTGGACTAATATCAAAAACAATCGCCAAATAAAAATCTAGATGTTCAAGTCTACTTAATTCCAAGACCTTTCCAACACAATAAAAATCTATAAGAAAACTTTGAAAGTTTACTTCTTCACATAGAATTCACAAGCTTATATGCAGATTTTCCAAAAGGTATGTTTCAAAGCAATACAATATGTATAAAGTGTCCAGGCAAAGAACTCTGCTAGGAAGCATAAAGACATCCCAAAAGTAATCCTCGGTTCCTAGGATATTATATGCAGATATGAACATAAAGATATGGAATATTAAAAATCAAACAAAAAATATTAAAAACTAGTTCACAGTAATAATAAAATAGATGTCCAAAAAGGAAAGTGCAAAGAAAGGTAACTTCATGCAGTTGTATCAGAAAATAAAACCATATTAAATATAACAACATGATGTAATCAATCTTCTGAGCACCCATTCAGCCTCATCTCACACTTTATCCTCACTGTACTCAGTCCAAGTTGGCAAAACCAACCTTCTTTCTTTTCCTTCCCATCTCACGGCTTTTGCACTGTTACCTTTTTCTAAAATTGTTTGCCCATAGTCTTCGCCTGTCTGGTTCCTTCTTATCATTTAGGTCTTACTTAGTTCATGTGTCCCCTCTTCCCAGTGGTCTTCTCTGACCACCCTCCAAACATTCTTCTACCCTCAATACTCCACACTTTCAGGCAGATAACTGTCTTCATAGCTGGTTTGCTTACACAGTCTGAGATGATCTTCCCTACTTGCCTCTTCATTGTTTGTCTTCCCCAATTGAATGTAAATGTCCTAGACCAGGTATCTGATCTGTTTGTTCACTAATGTTTCTCCAGCACTCGAAAAGGTGTTTGGCACATTATAAGTATACAAAAAATACTTGTTGAGTAAAAGAATTAACCCAGTCAGCCTGACCAGGCGGTGGTGCAGTGGATAGAACATCAGCTTGGGACCCAGAGGGCATTGGTTTGAAACCCCGAGGTCACTGGCTTGAGCCCAGAGGTTGCTGGCTTGAAGCCCAAAGTCACTGGCTTGAGCCCAAGGTCACTGGCTTGAGGAAAGGGTCACTCACTCTACTGTAGCTCCCCAGTCAAGGCACATATGAGAAAGCGATCAATGAACAACTAATGAACCACAACAAAGAATTGATGCTTTTCATCTCTATCCTTCCTATCTGTCTGTCCCTATCTATCCCTCTGTCTCTGTCACACACACCAAAAAAGAATAACCCAGTCATCTTCCAGTGTTGGGCTTAGTGAGATAGGACAGTACACTAAAATATTTTATATTTTTAAAGGATTTATGTAACAAAAACTTAATCCAAATGCATTTTCTGTTTTATTAGAACATTTGAGTAAGCAGCTTGTCCCAAGCATTTTGCGTTACTGTTACTTTATGCAAGATGACTCTCTTAGCCATTTGTTCCTAACTGGACGTTTTCTGTCTCCCCTCCTCCCTGTGGTGGTAACATGTGTCCTTCAGTATCCTTCCTTGACTGCAGGCATGCACAACACTCTGCATGTACCTGGATCACCATGATCCATGGCCATTGTATGTGCAATATACCATAATGCATGTTACACATGTGTGTCTGTATGTCACACAGCTCTTGGATATCAATGATCCATAGCCAGGGGAGAGAGCACAGGGTTTTTTCTCAATGATGCATGTGGTGAAGGCTGGCTCAGCTCCTGGATCTTTTTTACCTTTTATCTCTGGTCCTTACAGTGCACTTAATTTTAGTTAGTGGCTATATTGGGCACAGCCTTTGTAGCTGAGAGACTATTTATTTCTAGATCTTCTTGTGGCAAAAAAAATTCTTGTCTCAAATATATGGGAGTCTGAGTGAAATAATCAGATGGTATAAAATGCAGAATCATTGACTGAGATTCTATATTTGATAAGCATACAGACAGGGGCAGGTCAGACCAGGAAGCACAGAAATAAGGGAAGAAGGAGAATCTGGCAAACATTGAAACAAGGGTGGCAAAGGCCACCAGGGGCAAAAGAAGGAAAGACGGAACTGTGGAGGGCAGGCCTGAGAAGAGGTCTGACGTCTGGGGCAGCATCCTGCAGGACTCACAGCCGAGAGAGAGGGAGTCTGTGCTGGCAGCTGGGAATAGGGTCTGGGAAGTTTAACAGTGCAGTTCGCATTGCCTGGAGGGCCTGCCAGTCTGAATTTGAAAAGACTGTGGACTGTTTCCTGGGTGAGAATCCTCAGGGCAGTCTGATGAGCGGACTCTAAGGTGGTGACCCTAACAGTGAGTCAGAGGGGTATCAGCATCAGTTCTGGGTGGAGATGGGGGTACACGCTGTCCACCTACACTGATGTAGAGGGCCTACTAAAGGAGCATGTTTTCTCTGAATTATAAATCACAATTTTAATAAGCCAGTTGCTAATGGCAGTGTGTCATAACCTTCAGGTTTGCTGAGATGACCCCCCCAAAAAATAAATAAATAAAAAATAAAGAGAGACGGTATTTCCGCACGGCATTGCAGGAAAGCTGCCCGGCCTGCTCCGGCAGGACCGTGGGGCCTAGGGTATAATTTTTGGCTTCATCCCTGCTGTAACAGTTGGATAATAAAGCCTAGCTCTCTTCAACCTTAGGTCCTGCGAACCTTAACTAAGAACACCAATGAACTACGTGGGAGGCTTAAGTCCACAGAGGAGTAAACAGACAGACTCTAATTAGATGGCTTGTAGTGGAGACAAATGCAAGATCCTCTACTTTGGCCCAAGAAATTAACTGGACATCTACAGAGAAGGAAGCTGAGCCTATACAGCAGCTCAATGAGTAGGAGGAGAGATTTAATTCACTGTTAGTTCAACAAATGTCAGTAATGGCACTTTTTAAAAAAATGTGGCCTTAGGTGTGTAGATTCATCCAGATCAAGGAAGAAAGATAATTCTTCTGTGCTCTGTGATTTGCTCAGTCCGAGACGCTGCACTAGAGACTGTCCAGAAGGGACCTGAAACTTTCTCACGAGAATTGTGGAAGAAATTACCAATATGTAGACTGACCAGAGAAGACATGGGGGGTAGGGTTGGCCACAATAGTTATCTAAGTATGTGAATAACTATCCTGTTAAAAAGGAACTGAACGTGTTTGTTGTGGCTCCAGAGCTGAGAACTAGGATCAATGGTGAAAAGCAAAGGGAGAAAAACTTTGACTCAGTAAAATAATTTCTAATAGAAAAGTGTAAAAAATGAAAGAGACTTTCCATAGAGGGCAATGAGTTCCTCGTTGCTGGTTGCATTTAAACGGTGGGAAGTCCTTAGTTGTAGGAAGTTATAAATGTCATTATGAACTCTGGAGAAAATTGAGGAAGGAAACTTCTGAAGTCTCCTTCAGCAACCTGGGAGAGTGCCTTATAGTTGGGCGTAGTTATTGGCAGCATATTAAATAGTACTGCATGGGCCAATGGGCGCAAAAGAGGACAGAATTAAAATATCAGCTTACCTTTCTTTGCCTGGTGAAAGCGTTCTGTAACTACGAATTGACCAGCTATGCCAGTGGGGCTCACCCACTGTTTCTGATGGTTACAGTGTTACAACATATAGTGCAGACTTCACAAAGAAAAAGAATAGACCTCATTGCAAAGCCAGATTTAGATTTCAAAGTTAAACTGAAGATATCTTTGAGTACAATTAAAAAGGATACATCAAAATTAAAACCATTGTTAAAATTAATCTAAGATTTAGAAAGGTAGAATGAACTCCAGAGCTGAAAATTACTGATTTAAACAATTGTTCTCACATTTTAAACACATAATGAGCTAAAAATTACGAAGCCTCAGAGTACAGCTATAAAGAGTCGTCTAAAACTAAAGTCAGAATAAAATGTTTTAGCTTTCAAAACTAAAAAGCAGAACAATTACTCCCTACAAAATGGTATAGAAAGAGGTTTCTGACCCCTGCTAATTGTTTTATTATTCTTCAGAGGGGCATACTGGCAGCATTTCCCAGGGTTTTCAGTAATTACACTCCATTCAATATCTGAAGAATTACAATAATTCTACATGGAATATACTTGTGCCCTTCAGATGCAAAGCCTTTAGAGAAGTGAAAAAACAACTTAAAGTAAATTAGCAGGAAAATTATCATAGTTGCTGTTTATTTTAGGGCTCCATATATCAGAGGCTAATTATACATTGTATGTTACAGTTTCTTGGAGGTATTTGTAATATATTTCTCATGCTGATCCACAGACGTGCTGGTTTTTAGGATTCTTTCTGAAAGTGGAGTTCGAATTTTTCCTATTGCCTCTTTGTGTATGAGAAATTAACCAGTGTAGACACTTACATGTCACTCAAGGCTTGCTATTCCTTGAAGCTGGATAACTCAGTGAAGTATTGTGAATGTTCACGTGTATCTATTTCTAAAGCTTTGATTCTTCTAGGAATTTTTGTCCTGCCAAATAAGTTGATTTTTTAAAAAACATTACATACTGTATTTCCTCATGTATAAGATACTCCCATGTATAAGACGCACCTTAATTTTGGGGCCCAAAATTTGAAAAGAAAACGTATTTCATAAAGTTATTGAACTCAAGTCTTATTCATCATAAAATTCATACAACTCCTCATCACTGTCAAACCTCCCATCCACTGGCTTGTCCTCATCTGTGTCTTCTGACGAATCACCGTCTTCAACAATGAGCGCAAAACAAGCGCGAATAAACGGGAAATGCAAGTAAATAATCTACAACCACTGTATAAGATGCACCCAGTTTTTTGACTCCAAATTTTTCCAAAATATGTGCGTCTTGTACTTGGGGAAATACGATAATCTTTCTCAAAGTCGTTTTTCATACTTTGGCAAGCCAAGGGTACATAAGAGGAAGTAGCAAGGAATAGAATTATACAGCCACTCAGAGATTAGAAGGTCTCATTTCTGGGTTGGAGCATTATCAGATTTCTGCTGGTATTAGAACTAATTCACCATCTCTGTAGAACCCCCTTCAGAGTCTGAGCAGGAAAGGTGTCCTGAGACAGTACGCATAGACTGGGAGCCCCAGCTGCTATTAAAATACCATGAGCAAGTAATGTATATCCTATCTGAGAAATGGTGCTTAGGTCTCACTGATGTTTTTCCTCATGCTCCTGTCTCTTCAGTTTTTTCTCCTTTCTTATTTTGTTTTTAACTAAGTTGAGTAACATACAAAAGATTGTCCAATAAGTCTTTATGACAACAAAATTTTACAAAGAAATTAGGACTACTTAATGACAAAAGTAACAAAGGTTAAATAAATTATAATCCATCCATATAATTAAATACCTACTCATTTAAAAATGGTTTGCCCTAGCTGGATAGCTCAGTTGGTTAAACTGAGCATTGCCTTAGAACATGAAGGTTATAGGTTCAATCCCCAGTTAGGGCACATATAGAAACAGATCAATGTATATCTCTCTCTTTCTCAAATCAATCAATAAAGAAATATCATTATTGTTTTAAAATGCAAACAGCATCAAAAATAGTCACAATGCCATGTAAAAAAACTCAAAACAAAAATATGACTTTAATTTTTTGGAAAACATGCTGTTATATATTTAGTTTTAAAGTATTAAAAACAAATGTACCAAATACTAATGAAGTTCCCCTGTAAAGTGATATTCTGAGTGTTTTTTACTTTGTTCTTAATATAGTCTATATTTTTAAATTTTTTAAAATGTGCATGTGTTAGTGTTATAACCAGAAAAGAAGAGAAAAGGGAAGTTAGGGTGGGAGGGATGGAGAGACAGAGATTAACATTAAAATACATAGTTCTGCTGGAAATTAGAAAGGTCTGTAATACCTAGCATATAGAAAAATATATAGGTAGAGCAGTTTGACTATGACTATTCAATCAATACGATCTAATACCTCATACTGAGACATCATTACTTTAAGAAACTTGACAAGCTAAATTCTCCAAATCTAGGGTAGTTACAAATTCTCTAACAAGTTCACAGTGACCTCCAAAAGGTGAGAGTTCATCCTCAGGAGTAAGGTAGTCTTTGGATCGCAGACTGCTTTTTTGTGTCCTGAGGAACAAGCAAACAATAGAGTGGAATTACACCATTGGTATTCCTCACTTGAAAAATACCTTGTTAGTGGGTGCCTCTTCCAAGTAATTAAATGAGTTATAGATCAGGCGGTAGCCTCCAGATAGTCAACATCTCAGAACAGGCTGTGTTTCATGGTTGCAGGTATTGCTGAAATAAATAATGGTTTGTTTCCCTTTTTGGATTTTACACTAAGCTTACTTGCATTTGTCTTTTTTCTTTATTCTTTTAGCGCATGATTGCAAATACTGCCAGAACAGTGAGATACTGCAGAAGCCAGCCTTTCAGTAAGTTCAGTGCTGCAATGGAGGTCTGTGGTGACTGAGTCTTTTTTTTTTAATGAGACTACTGAGACATTCTAGAAGTCAGAACAATATTTGATTGTATCCGAGACAATTTGGACCATGAAATCAATGGGATAGGAGCCTCATTTTAAAGATTTTTCTAGCTGTTAAGCTAGAAAATAACCATAGGAATATTATTTTATGAATGAATTAAACAGAATGAATTTACTTTTCCAGCATGGCTAGAGATAACTAAGGCACGATTGCCAACAAATGCTGCTTCAAAACCAACTCTCTTTATAACTGTCTTTATGCTTGATGTTGAGAAACACATGTCCATTCTTGATGACTCAGTTCTACTGTTTATAAGCCAGGAAAGATAATATTTATTGTTTCTTGTGGTAATGTAAGAATGCATTCATGTGTATAGCAGATTTGTAAAAGGTTCCATAGCAGGAGTTCATATTATATTTTTAGTATTTCCAGGTGAATTTAAGGTGCTCTCTGAAATCTGAAGATATAGCACAATAACTGGTAAAACACAATGCTTTAATATAAGACTATCACTGATAATAAATAGCAATTTTATACTGTTTGGAATAAAGTTGCATCATAGTGTTACCAGATAGGGGACCTGGCCCTTTGGGTCTGCCTTGGGTCAGCCAGTAATGTCTGGGTTCTTAACTTTGTGCAGGAAAGATTTCTCAACAGGAGTCTAGGTGATCTTGAGAGTAGTCTATTAAAGCTGGGGACAGTGAAACAAGGAAGGGCCTAGACTAGAAGAAGCAACAGGAGAGAGCCTAGGCAGGGATGCCTTGACTCTCTAGAAACCTTAAAGGAAAGAAGTGAGCAGAGAAAAGGGTGGCTTTAGAGACAGGTTCAGGGGTTGGCTCAGGACTAACTGCCTCTGGCCACCGCTTCCCTTGTTGTAAGTCTTGTGTGAACTCTTAAAGGCATGTGGGAGGTGGGAGGAGTGTCAAAGGGGGAAGAAGAGGGGAAGGGAAAGGAAGGGAAAGAAGAGGGAAAGGGGAAAGGGAAAGTCACTAGCTTCCCCAGAGGGAGAGCACGCCTGCCCTTTGTTTTCAGGATTTTTAAAGCCTGGGGGTTTAGGGGAGGATTTCAATAGAATATTCACCAGCTTTTCCATGTGTGCCCCTCAGGGGTGTGGTCTCCACTGGGGGTGGGCAGTTGTCCACCTGGACCTGAAGCTGAAATACAACTGGGGCCTAGATGTTACCTCTAAGGAGGTGACACTGTATCTAGCTGTAAATTGCTTGGCCAGTTTATTCAGCTATTTGTCTGTTTTCCTATTGTACTTGCCAAGGAATTTTCCTAATTTCTTACTGCCCTGTCTCATTAACACTGGGTCAGCATGCCAGTGAAGGTGAGGTGGGCCTTTAGCTCCTTCAAATTGGGCTGGGAGTGAAATAGTAGCTGCTGAGAGTGAGAAGTTTTTTGCTACCTTTATTGCATGAAGTACTTGAAGTCACTTGGATCATTAAGTCAACACGATAATTTGACATAAACATGACTGTTTATGTACCAGTACCATCCCCTCCAAAAAACCTATTGCTAAAATCTAAAAAGTTCTCATTTTATTAATCAGCGCTATCTTTGCTCTTCTTAGCACAGACTGGCTGAAGTGAGGGTTTGCTAACATGGGATAACAGAATTGCTAAGTGTTCATTTTTTTAATGTACAGCAGACATAATCTAGGAAAAATAATCTTGACTTGGGGAGCAAGTACATCTTTAAAAGAATTGATTCAAGTGATTGTTCCTTGCAAAGTGAGAATAGTCTTACCCATCAACCACTCCTATGTGGATCCTGTGAGAGGTGAAGTGGTTCATGTCTCTTCATCTATAATTTCCTATATGTATAATGACATGGTCATAAGGCAGTTATACAAGTGACTATGCAGATATATAAGTGACACCAGTCTACAACAGCACTTACATATAATCTAGAATCTGTGGCCCTTCAGGGTGCTCCAGGAAATTTCTGAAATCGAATGCAAAATTTGTGTGCCTGACAGGGTTCATAGCCTTAAAGAAGGTTCTCAGGTCCAAGAACCAAAGAACCACAATAAAATATGTTTTGTTTCATAAAGATCTTTGGGAGTAAATTCATTAATATATATATATATATATATTTCCCACTGCATTTGTTGCAGTTATCAGTAACTGCTGGTAAACAACAGCTGCTCAGCTCCAAAGTCAACAATCTATAGATAAAGCTATAGGAATAGATTCATAAACATTGTGGGAATATGTACAATGTAATTACAGTATATTATACATGTAGAGTACGCTGCCAGTGAAAAGTGAGGAAATTAAACACTGTGGTATTATTTATATGTGATAATTATACTGATGAGTTTCTTCTCAGAGCAAGCAAGGGCCTTTGTATCTTCTCTCTGCTCTTTTGTGTTCAGACCTGCAATGCTCCCCTTTACCCCTTAGGTAGATAGCATTCTAATTGTCTTTGGGAGTAGTGCGAGCGTCTCAGAAGGGCATAAGAACTGCAGAGGGCATGCGCCTTGGCGGGGAGTTACACTGGTCTAGAGTCCAGACTCTGGCTTGGCTACTTTTGGTGTCCACTACGAGAAAAGAGCCCCATACCAGTGACCCATGGAGCAGAGGAGGCCCAAGGACCACAGCAGAAGTACTGGGTCTAAATTGAGCATTTTAAAAATATTTTATTTTAAAATAATGTCACCATTTAATAATTGGTAGAATTGCCTCATTTCTCTAGAAGAGGAAGATTTGGCAACTCAGTGCAGATGCAAAAGAGAGTGGTCACTTCTAGAGAGACCTGTGCTGCTAAGTTTACCACTGTCAAATCTGGCGTCCTCACTCACGTGTATTCCCGGTGTGGGGCTGGGAGCGTGGGATTCTCCTTTCAGCCTGGGCTGAGGGAACCCAGTCCATCAGATCGCTCTGTTGCTCACACGTTTGTGGGAGTGAATTGGAATAGAATGGCAACTGGGATTTCAGAACAAGTTGCACCAGAGAATCAAAGGTCTAGCAAAGGTTATGACTTCTACCATGAGTTGTTTTTTTTTCTGAAAATGGATATCGCAAAGTACACACAACCTGTACAGTAATGTTGTATATTGTATGCGAGTGACAAGGGGGGTTGGACTTACTAATCTTACTGGCTTGAGTTCAGACCAGATTTTAAGTGTTGCAGTTAAGAACGAATGAAAACTGTCTTTTGTCTTTAGTCCACATCTGGATCAGAAGGGACAGAGACCAGAGTACGAGGCATAGGTGGGATGGGATAGAAACAATTCTAATGCATAACCTGGATCTATCAGGGGATACTTTCACTTATTTTTTAGTGTCTTTTTTTTTTTACAGCATGAATTGCAAAGGAAAATTATCAAAATAGGTGATTCCCAGGGAATAAAAGAAGGTTGAGAGGGAGGAGATGGACCATCCAAGTGGAAACATTTCAGTGCAGGTGGTATTCTTGAAAGGTCTTGAAGGAACTCAGCAATCTAAGATTAAATAATATGTAGTTGAAGAAAGTAAAGCTATATATTATATGCATATATTACACAATGCCAATTCTTCCATTTTTCCAACAGATCTTGATGCAGCACAAGCTAATAAGAACCATCAGGATGTCCGGAGTTATGTAAGGCAATTAAATGTAATTGACAACCAGAGAACTTTATCACAGATGTCACACCGGTTAGAGCCTCGTCGACCATAGACATTTAAAGTGCCCAGAACAATGGTTTGCCTCCAGTCCACAATCTTTCAAAAATAGCATTTATGCTACTACTGACTCTATTGTCATTAGAGAATTCTACAAAACAAGCAAAAACACATCCTGAGACATCTCAGGGTTGAATTCAGCTTACCCAGTGTCATGACAAGAGAAGAAATGATCTGATTTGCATAAAGCTTGCACTCTCTAACTTAGGAATCACCAGTGTGTAGTCACCAATTTCATTTCCAGTTGTGCCATCTTCTTTGCTGAAACATAAAATAAGACTCACATGAACAGTTTGGTAGAAATACTATTGTCAAGAGAAATAGCAAGCCTTTGACATTTTTTTCTAAGAACGTTCACAGGGTGAGATGTGCTACAAATGGGATTTATTTGGATACATCAGTGGTCATATAGTTTCATAATTTTTAACTCAACATCTTGATTTGGAGCATGAGGTTTTTGGAAGGTGTTGAGGAATTAATATAAATCCAAATTATAGGTTGTATTCTTCCATCTGCATAGTCTTACCTCTGAAGGAATTGAACCTGACCATATTACTATAAAACATTATGGCTATTTATATAATTTAAGGTGGATCAGTCTGTAATTTCTGAATGATACATAGAATAATATTTATGTTTACAATGTAACTTTTTTAAACTTACAAATCAGGAATACATACATAAGAATTCCACTAAGAAACTTCAAGGTTCTTAAAATTGCCAGCGTTAAGATTAAAAAAAACTTCAGAAGAGCACAATATACACAAAACATTTTTCAAAATTAAAATATTTTCCTGGACATTAAAAACCTTTACTATTGGCTAATTATTGTTACTGATTTAAAAACAACAATGTATTTTCTGGACTTAAATGTTATTACAAATACCTTAATTTTCAGCAATTGTTTTGCACTTTCAAATAGATTGTAAATAGTTCATTCGATCAATGGTAGAGTTATTTATTTGCTACATAATGGATATTGTGCCAAATAATTACTTTTTATTTATTTTATTTAGTATGTAATTTGGGGTACATTTTTTTCTGTTTTCACAATTAGGCAACATTTAATGTGTAGAAATTGTATGTATGTATATCTCCTGTAAATAACAGCTAGTATCTTCATTAAATACAATTGTTGACAAAAGATGGTTGTTTTCTTAATTCCTATAACATAGGAGGGATAACCATTTAGTAGAGTGAGGTCCTGGGTTTTTAAAATTCACATACTATAAAAGTCACCCATTTAAAAGGTACAATTTGGTTTTTGGCATATTCATAAAGTTATACAATCATTATCACATTATAATTCCAGAACATTTTCCTCATTCCTAAAAGACACCCCATACCCATTAGTGGTCACTACTTATTCTCCTCTCTTCCCAGTCCCTGAAAACCACTAATCTGCTTTCTGTCTCTATGGATTTACCTATCTTGGACATTTTTCTATAAATGGACTCATATGTGTAGCCTTTTGTTCCTGATTTCTTTTACTCAGCATAGTGTTTCCAAGTTCACACATGTTATTGCATGTGTGAGTACTTTGTTACTTTTTATGGCTGAATAATATTTCGTCATATGGATATACCAATGCTGTATGTCCACTCATTAGTTAATGGACACTTGGGCTGTTTTCACTTTGGGGTTATTAGGAATATTGCTAGTATGAAGGGGCATGGGTTTTAGAACTGCCTGGTAAGGGGCCTCATACCATTTCTCAGTGATTTAAGCACTTAGTAAGTATCTGATGAAGACATTTCCAGAATTCTTTAAATTCCAGTCATCTCTATTTATTTTATTAATGTTAGCATTTTCAGGAGTATGTTTTAAGCTATACGAATTTCACAAGTTCACATACTCTTTATCCAAAAGCAGATACACAATTACAAAGCAAAAAATATCATTGAAATGATATCTTCAAAGCCTGACCAGGCAGTGGCGCAGTGGATAGAACATCGGACTGAAACATGGAGGACTCAGGTTTGAAACCCCGAGGTCACTGACTTGAGCACGGGCTCATCTGGTTAGAGCAAGGCTTGAGCCCAAGGTCACTGGCTTGAGCAAGGGGTCACTTGGCCCGCTGTAGCTCCCTGGTTAAGGCACATATGAGAAAGCAGTCAATGAACAACTAAGGTACCGCAACAAAGAATTGATGCTCTTATCTCTCTCCCTTCCTGTCTGTCTCTCCCTGTCTCTGTCACAAAAAAAAAAATAAATTAATTAAATAAAATAAAAAGAAATTATATCTTCAAATAAATCTAGGAACCAATGCATAATATACCTCCTTTTTAGACGAGATTCTTATTTTTCATTAACATATTAAAGGTTCTGAGAAGTCCTCCTATAATTCTTTTTACCATCCCACAGTCAAGCCCACTTTGAGAAATGCCAAAACAGACATGCCTTTATGTGTCAATCACATAAAAGTTCAAGGGAGGCCCTCAGGAGCAGGTATTTTGTTTCATGCAGTGTTACACCTCCTATCCAGAGCACAACACAATGCTTGGAATTTACTAGAGAAAAAAAAGTCACTGAATAAATTTTCTTGAAATCATTATTGGTCAGCATTTCACTGTCTCACAGACCTCAATACCAGCTGAAAGGTTTTTACTTATATATTTTTCCTTTTCTAGGTTATTTTTGAAGATGACAAATAATGCCAGAAGCCTATCCCTTGGCATCCTTATTCTTGTTTTGCTCTTTACTTCTTCTTACTTAAAGTTGGTGTCCTATGTCTGATAGCTCCTTTGTCCCAAGCCCCTGGTGACTGATATCTCATAACCTTATTTTAAGTTAGTTTCCACATTATTCAAAATTAATACATATCCTCCCGTGTATAATCCCCCTGGTCTTGCAAATGAGAATAACTATTCCTGTACGTAATAAAGATAGTATTAATTATGTTTGACTTCTTTGAAAATGCATTAAATTCCTTATTCTAAGTAAAAGAATTCACGCTCTGAAAATGGAGAGTAGTAGCCAAGCAACCTTTCCTGAAGCAGAAGCTGCAGTTAACAGTTTCAAACTTGCAAACAAGCCAAAAGAAAATGAGATGCCTACAGGGTCACGAGAAGGATAATGAGGTTTGCAGAAGATGTAGAAAAGAAGAAAGAATGTTTTTACCAAAAGCACCCGTAGAAAATTATACACTTAAGTGTTTAACACAACTACTTAGCAAGGTCACTTGTACAGTGTACAGGAGCTAAGCTTTTCCAGTGATTTTTGAATACCGTGCAGGTTAAATAGATTTCTTCTGAATTCAATGGCATTGCCTCTGAAATATGAATGCAGATCAACGACTGCCAGTGTGAGAAAATTAAAAGAAGTGTCATTCTGGTTTCAAATTGTGCTTATAATTTTTTACAAATCACACAGAATATGCAGTCTGGTAAAAATGAACAAATACCTACCTTGAATAGCTTTTTTGTTTTCTTTACTGTCAATCTAAAACGTACTGCATCTTTTGTTTCAGAATAATCTTAATTTCTCTATTTGTCCTACATGGAGAAGAGTGTGCTGTTAAATGAGCTGGTCACAGCATCTGTGCCTTATAAAGTGGAGAAAAACCCTTGACTTAATTATTGTTTGTTATTTTTCTATTCGTTCATTCATTCACTAGCAAATAATGGTTGAGAAGCTTATGAATGTCAGGCCCTCTATGAGTTCACATTGAATGGTGAGAAAAACTAAAGGGTCTTTGTTCTCCTAGAGCTTATCATCCAATGGGAGAGACAGAAGATTAATCAAATAATCAAACAAATATAAAAACATTTCTAAGAAAACATGGTGTTGCAAGACTATGTAACAAGGAGATTTAACCTGATCTGATGTGAGGAAGTGTTTCCCGTGTGACAATTGACCTAACTCTGAAGAATGAAAATGCTAACTCAGCAGAGGAAGAAGAGTATGTTCTAAGAAATCACCTTGACAGTGTGAAAGGTGGGAAGCTCGCTATGGCAGAGCTGAGAGAACTGGGTGAGCACGCTCCTAGATGTGACAGAGACTTAAGACTGGCTCAGAGCATTCAAGGTCTGGCAGGCCTATTTAAGGGGCTTCATCTTTTACCCAAGAGCAATATGAAGCCATTGAGGTTCTTGATGCAGGGAGTTGCATTTCTAATTATAGCCCTTTGAAGGTAAGGTCATTGCTTTATTTTTGTTTTGTTTTTCAGGGGTTTTTTTAATGGTGCATTTTTTAAGTTTTATTTTAATTATAGTTAATATACAATATTATATTAGTTTCAGGTATACACCATAGCAATTCAACATTTTTATATACCTTACAAAGTGATCACCACAATAAGTCTAGTAATCATCTGTCACAGTACATAGCATAATACAATATTACTGACTCTGTTCCCTGTGTTGTACAATGGCTACGAAGGCCATTGCTTTATGATATCACAGAGTAGATGACACATGGTGTCATCTCTAATTCCTTAATTATTTTATTATGCAGGCTTAAAGGTCAGACAGAGAAAATTGTAGATAAGAGCCTGACCTAGTCCATGCTGAGCCCCCTTCTTAATTTTTTGTTGTAGTAAAATATACTTAACATAAAATTTACCATTTTTGAGTGTACAATTCAGTGGCATAAAGTACAATCACATTATTCTGCAACCATCACCACTGTCCCTCTCCACAACTTTTCATCTTCCCAAACGGAAACTAGCCATTGTACAATGACCCCCACTTCCGCCTCCCCCCAGCCCCTGGCAACCACCATTCCACTTTCTATCTCTAGAATTTAGAGGTTCCCTCATATAAGTAGAATCATACAATATTTGTCCATTCGTTTCACTTTACATAATGTTTTCCAGGTCTATCCATGTTGTAGCATATGTCAGAATTTTCTTTCTTTTCAAGGCTGAAAATATGTTGCTTTTCATGTATATACCACATTTTGTTTATCTATTCATCCATTATTTAATTTGTTTCCCCTTGTGGTATTGTGAATAATGGTGCTATGCATGTGAGTGTACAAATACCTTGTTCAAGTCCCAGCTTTCAATTCTTTGGATATGTACCTAGAAGGGAATTGCTGACCTTTATGGTAATTCTATGTCAGATTTTTTTTTTGAGTAACTGTCATACTATCTTCCATAGTTCCTGCACCATTTTATGGGCTACATATGACATAGCCCATACTTACCGTGGGAACTAAGGGTGCCAATATGGCATGGCTGCTGGGAACAGTAGTGGCTAGGGGACCCAGGCTCCGTATGTGGATATCCAGGCACGGAGCAGAAAGTTTCCATTTGCCACTGTGCCATCCTTTAAGCCATGACAGCTCACAGGCAGCCACAGTCCCAGAAACTTGATCTGTCCTTGCTGCTCTGTGGGTTAATGTATCCAACTACTGCTGCCTGTTGCCTGACCCTTAAGGATGGGAAAACTAGAGGAAATGTTATTAATCCCAAGAGAACAGTGGCGTGGGAATGGGAAGTGCCTGACTTGCCTTGCTTCTGCTCCTTTGCCTGTGCTTGTCTGGCAGCAAGGGAAGGTCAGTGATGATGCAACAGGAAGCCAGGATCTTTGTTCTTGGGCAATTTCAATTTGAAAAGATTGGGGCTGAAGCCGTGCTATACAGGGAAGTGCGCACAAGGCCGTGTGAGTTCATGGGTGCTAACGGAGTACCTCCAACCCGAGGAATAGAGAGAGGATGGCGTCAGGATGGTGAGAGCTGCCCAGTCCCAAGGAATAGAGAGAGGATGGCGTCAGGACAGTGAGAGCTGCCCAGCTCTGCAATAGTCCCTTTCTCTCGGCTCCTGCAGGGCAGGTTCAGACTGCTCCCAGGCAGGGAGACTCAAGAATTAGTGGAGTTCTGTAATAGGAGGGCCTACACAAGAGAATAATTGGAGCAAAAGTTGGCATTAAAGTGTTCAAAACTGGTTTTGCAGCACCTGGGAATAAAAGCGGCCTGGAAGATCCTCGAGATCTCCATCCACTTACCTGGAGGCAGGGGGCAAGAATCTCTAGTGTGGTAACAACAGGAACCTTGCAGGAATGGAAGAGAATGAATGGTTCCAGCAGGAGTCCTAAAATGTGAGGGCAGAGAGAGAGATTCCAATGATTGACTTTCCTAGTAAGGAGAAGGGCTCCAGGTGAGGAGACACAGCAGTGCTGTGGGTAGACAGGCTCGGACCCAGCTGAGATGCAGCAGCTTGAGAAGGATAAGGAAAAAATATGGTTGGAGAAATCATACCAGTAAGTGTATCAGTGGCTGTGTGTATCAGACAGAGTTCTCCAGACAAACAGTACGGTAGGATATATATATTTATATTACTTATAGAGGCTGAAAGTTCAAAATCTGCAGTGTAGGCCAGCAGGTGAGAGAAGCAGGAAAGCTAATGGTGCAGATAAAATCCAAATCAGTCTGCATGATAATCCCCTCCTGCCTGCCTGAGGAGGTTTGTCTTTTTGTTCTACTCAGGTCTTCCACTGATTTGATCAGGCCCACCCAATTATGGAGGGCAATCTGCTCACTCAAAGTTCACCAATTTAAATGTTAACCCATTCAAAATCATCCTCTGAACACAGGAAATTAACCATCATCAAAGCACCCCAAAACTAGTGCCTTAAAACAAAAAAAAAGATGATTCTATGAGTCAGCTGGGCAGGGCTGTCAATCTGGGCCAGGCGTGGTGCATCAGGGCTGGGCTCAGTCAGCTGGCAGAAGGTGGAATGGTTCATCTCTGCTCCACATCGTCTTCATTCTCCAGCAGGCTGGCGTGGGCCTATTCCCTTGTGAGACGCGAAGGTTTCCCAGGGAGCACGTGGATAAGCAGGAGTTCTGGGGGCCCAGGGTTCTCTTGTGTTGGCTCTCCTATTACAGGCACACTCAGAACAGGCACTCTGCGGCCACAGTGGGTCAAGAGGCCAGCCGAGATTCAAAGGGTGGAGAAATAATTCTCTTTTTTAATGTGCAGAGCTTCAGAGTCACACAAGGCCGAGACTGGAGGTACAGGGAAAGGAAAATGGCTGCCGCTTCCACAAACAGTCTTCTAGAGGGATGGTAGCCCAAACTGTGAGCGGCTGGAAGGTACACTGCTAAGGTTCAAGGAGAGTTTGGGGGACCCTGGTGTTGCCAGATGTTTAAAGTGGGCTTCTCCAGGGTGAATCTATTAGCTTTTGAGGAAGTAACATGGAATAGCAGAAAGATAATGCCTTTTATAATCAGACAGATGTGTGACTCGATCAGTCACCTCCAGTCTATTTGGCAACTTCATACATGTTAGGAAAAGGGCAACCCTTCGCTCTAGCTGTCACAGCCCCACTGGAAAGTGCCCCCTCAACTAGGCTTCCTTGTGTGTGTATAAAGTGGCACACAGCCTGTACTACTACTGTATGCGGTAGCCCTCAGCTGTGAACACTGGCCAATATATTTTGACTCTGACCTTCTATTTCCATATCTGCTGATGGTAATTACAATACCTCCCTCCCAAAGGTTATGTGAGAATTCAATAAGTTAAGGTATATAAAATACCTAGCATACTGAATGCTTGGCGATCAAGAAATATTCATATCTACTATGGGATGCCACAGTAAAGACTGCTTTACAACATTCAGGGATCTCTGAGAGTCTCCAGCCAAACCAATTATAAAAGGATAGAGAAGAAAAGAAACTTATCTGGTGGCTTTAAGTCACTGAAATTGATATGGGGTAGAAGAAGAGATTCAAGAGGCCTGTCCTTTACCCTCTTCCTTCCCACCCCAAACGTACACCAATTTTGCAAAGTTTTTGCTGCAGTAATTGAACCAAGATACCATTATTTTATTAAACCTAACTTAAAAGTTATTTACAGTGAAATAGAAAACATTTCAAATTACTGAAGGAAAGAGGGGAGAGGAGAAAATAGAATAAAAGGCTCATGCTTCTTACCAACAAATAAAAAGCTCATATATGAAAGAGTAGATCAGAAATTAAACCAAAGTGTAACACAAGTCAAACATCCATAGATCACATTAGCACTTAGATTTTCACCTAACCTGGGTGTTCATTTACATGTTCAGTCCATTAGGCCTATGCACTGTTATGAGATTGCTCCTAAGAAAGTAGCTCTTCATTACCTACTTCTCATCTGCTCTCACCTGATGCTCACAGGCTATTATAAAATCCATTTATATTTCTGGCTTCAAAAATTAAATTGAAGGTATGAACCAAAGTGTACATTAAATGAGGGATTATTGCCTGTGGCACTCTATGTGAGCCAGGTGATGTTGGGCCATTTTAATTAAGAATTTGTTTTCAATAAAAACACAAGCAAATGAATAACGTTAAGTCAACATCAAAAGAGTTGCAGGTGGGGGGCTACAGGAATAAGTCAGATAAGCAGTTGTACTGTAGGCTTAATGTGCAGAGTTCATTTATACATTAGAAAAAACATCTTTGGAGCAACTAAATGAAGTTGTAACACAGGCCATGGAAATCATTTAAGCACAAAGGGAAGATGATTGCTTGGGCGGGGAGGGGGGGAATTTTGTACTTCTCTGTAAAATTAAAAGAAAAGCAAGGTCACTCAGAAATACAGTGTTTTAAATACAAAGTTTTCTGAATGTTGACTTTGGAAGATAATTTTCTGGGATATATTGGTTCAGTCATCAATGCATTTTGCCTGTCAGTTTACCTGCCATTTATTGAACACCTACTATATACCAGATACATATATACACAGTATTTATTCTATAAACCTCAAAGATGAATAGTCTCACTTTTTACTGATGAAGAAACAACTAGAGTAATTATGTTGCTCAAGCTCACATGCTTAGATTAGGGTAGAGTTAGGATTCCAAACCAAATCTACTTGATGCCAAAGCGTATGTTGTTAACTACAAAGCTACACTTGTCTGCCTCTCTTTTTGTCCCCAAGAACACTGATTATTCATGCTTTTGATGTCACAAACTCAAAATAACAGAAAATGTTCAGGAACCAAAGCATTAGATTAATTTTGCCAAAATATTGCAAGTGAAGTTTAGAAAAGAAATTTGAGGACATTTCCTATAAAGTTTTGTTTTAAAATACAAGTGTGTGTGTGTCCCTCCATAAGTATCCCATATACCCATATATATGCCGTGGGAAGTCTTCATTAATACAAGAGATAGCATTTTTCTGCATTCATCATAAAGAACCCACTCATTCAGGAAGAAGTTTCTCTTATATTTGAAATGCTTTTATCTTTTAAGCTGAGTGATTGTTTTCATATTATTCTCTATGCCCTATTTCATTTAAAATTGGCTTTACTAAAATCAAAGTATTATTATACTATATAGATTTACTAAATATTTTGTAGGGAAAAAATGAAGAAAGGTGTTTTATTACAAAACCTCACACTACCTTTTAAAAAAATCCTCATTGGACATACCTTGTCTTCCAAATCTTTCTCCTTTGCTGCCAATCATATGGTCTCCTCTTTTCACTCCCAATTCTCCCTGCTTCCTCCAGTGTATAGGTCATCCTTGGGGATTTCTTATTTTCTTATTTATGCAGATCAAGCTTAATTTTCTCATAGCTCTAGCTCCAAACTTGAAAATCTGTACTCCGCCTGAGGTTGAGGATGTTGTTTTCCCTGAACAAATGGAAGACCATCCTCTTCCTAGAGCCATTCTCTTTAGAAGGGTAGTATAAATGACCAAAGAAAAAGCAAAAATTATTATCACAGAAAATAAAAAAAACAGTCTTACTTAAAACCAACACTGGCTACAGCTTCTTCTGCCTCCTAAGGGTGGTACATAATTCACATCGAGGAGCCTGACCAGGCGGTGGCGCAGGGGATAGAGCGTCAGACTGGGATGCAGAAGACCCAGGTTCAAGACCCCGAGGTCGCCAGCTTGAGTACGGGCCCATCTGGCTTGAACAAAAGCTTGTCAGCTTGGACCCAAGGTCGCTGGCTCCAGCAGGGGGTGGCTCGGTCTGCTGAAGGCCCGCAGTCAAGGCACATGTGAGAGAGCAATCAATGAACAACTATGGTGTTGCAACAACAACGAGAAACTAATGATTGATGCTTCTCGCCTCTCTCTCTGTTCCTGTCTGTCTGTCCCTATCTATCCCTCTCTCTCTTTCTCTGTCCCTGTAAAAAAAAAAAAAATTATTCACATCGAGGAAAATAAATTTCTCTCCTCTTACTTTTTATTTCAGACACTAGTGAAAGAAAGAAAAGAAGGAAAGACTGACACGTCAGAGCTTCCACCGTTCTGCTGTGCCTCAGCACTCTATCTGCATGGGGTACATTCCTGGAAATAAGACCTTAACTTAGCCATCACCTTTTCACGGAGATAAATTCCCAGAATATACTCTGACTTCACTCTTTCTTTCTCTTAAAATACCCTAAGTCACATTAAGCTTGGGGGATAGTTTTTTTCCCGGCTATTTTTGACAAATCCTCAGAGGCTCTAGAAATATTTTTAATGCCCTGGATAATATCAAAGGACTTTTACCAATTCCTAATTTGTTACTGATCCAGTGGGATACTCTTTCTGGGTCCTTTTTTTTTTGTCACCTCCAGCATTATCTCTCACACTTTTCTCATTATCCATCATAGGTTATTACTTCCCAAAAGGAAAAGAAAAAATCCCAACACATGACAGCACTAATCCTACTGTACTAGCTGAGTCAACTATGAAAATATGAATTGAAGCTAACTGCATCCTAAAGCAAGCCTGCTGGTCAGCTTGTCTCTCTCTATACTCAGGATTCCCAGTGAGTTTTTCTATACAGGGATGTATCCTACAGGAGAAAAATCTACTTCACATAGCAGAGAAAATTCATACCAGTCACTCAAAACAATCAGTATTATTCTTCATTCGTAAATATAAACAAAAACTAACAATCACCAGAAATGAGAAAACTAGTACCATAAAAGAGGAAAATAGAGAGAAAAATTGACTGTAGAAGAAATAGAACTAATTCAGGTAACTGAATAATAATTATAATAGCAAATATTTAGCATGTGAAACATGACCAATAAGATGCAACATTATGAACACTAACTCTAAGCCAGATCCTGTTTTAAAAACTACATATATATATATATATATATATATATATATATATATATATATATATATATACTTCTTTAATCCAAATAAAAATTCTATTATGATCCCCATTTGACAGGCAAAGAAACCAAGGCTTAGAGAAGCTGTGTAAAATACCCAATGTCACACAGCTCATAAGCACAAACCTCTGCCCAGGTCTCTCTAAGTCCAAAGCCCTCGTTCTTAGTCCTTATGTTATATTGTGTTGAGATATAATCTTTAATTTTTAGACACTTTAAAGCAGAGGTCCCCAAACTGCGATCCGCGGGCCAAATTGCAGCCACCTGAGGCCATTTATCCGGCCCCTGCTGCACTTCCAGAAGGGGCACCTCTTTCATTGGTGGTCAGTGTATGGAGTACTGTATGTGGCGCCCCTCCAAAGGTCTGAGGGACAGTGAACTGGCCCCCTGTGTAAAAAGTTTGGGGACCTCTGCTTTAAAGTCTTCATTAACATTTGATTCAAGGGACCCATCAACTTATCAAGTTCTCACGTATAACACCATTCAAGATCCAAAACGACTTGCCTAAAAGTCTGGGAAACTGTGAGAGCTTGAATTTAGTTGCTATCTATATACACATCAGGAGATAAGACTAGTAAATCAGGCCTAGGACTTCAAGAATGCCTACATTCTGTAACAGGATGTCAGCACTAAAACTTGTTGCATCCAGATCCATCAGGACCAGAAAAATTTAAAGGACATCTATCTAGAGATATATCTAATGCAACTTCCTCAAAGTCTGAGGGTGTTGGTCACAGAGATCATGTTGTGTAATTTAATACACTGAAACTTGTTAGAGAGGTTTATGACAAAATGATCCAGATAAACTGGTTGTCTAAACGGGACAAGATGGATTAAGTGAGGTTGAATTTTGATTACTCAACTAACTCAGTAGGATTTTCCAAATCGGACTTATAATTATCTAAAACTATCTACCACAAAAATTTGGTAAGGTTTGTTTTATATTAATAAATTTAAACACTAAGACAATTATCTAGTTATTTCAAATCTTAATTTTTCCTGATATCTGGTGGTAAGGAGAATATTGATAAAGATATTTAAATAATTGAGCAGAATGTGTTTGTGAGCATATATGCGTGTGGGAGGAGGGGATTACACTTACATGAACATGCATGTCTGCTCTCTACTTCACTCTGATAGAATATTTCTTCCTTTGGAGTAGTTTTGTCTCGCTTCAGGCTGCCATAACAAAATGACATACACCAGGTGGCTTAAACAACAGAAACTTACTTTCTCACAGTTCTAGAGGCTGGAAGGCTGAGATCCATGTGCCAACATGAGTGGGCTCTACTAAAGCCTCGCCCACTGGCTTGCAGACGGCTGCCTGCTTGCTATGTTCTCACGTGGCCTTTTCTTAGTACACACGAGTGGAGAGAGAGCAATTTCCCTCGACCTCTTCTTATAAAGGCCACCAATGTGATAAGTGAAGGACCCTGCCCTTAGGACCTAATTTAATCTTAATTACATCTTAAAAGCCCTACCTCCAAAAACTGTCACACTGGGCTCAACGAGTCAGTGAATTTTAGGGAGACACAAATTCATTCCATAACAATTTTATACCATGTACTGAGTGTGTATCCTTCTATGATAGTCCATTCCTTCTATTGAAATACTTCCTCTCATGCAACTACAAGTGTTTGATTTTTCACTCCCAGGGAAAGAATAAAACCCCACTATACCATTACTGAAGATTAAGGCCATTTCTAAAGAAAGAGTTGAAAGTGGTAGAATAATATAGATTTATCATTAAACGCAATTGGTAATGAAAAAAAAAAAAGAAATGTATTTGACTTTTCACTCCCCAAGGGGAGAATAAACCCCACTATATCATTATTGAAAATTGAGACCATTTATAGGCCCTGGCCAGTTGGCTCATTGGTAGAGCATCGGCCTGGCATGTGGAAGTCCTGGGTTCAATTCCCAGTCAGAGCGCACAGGAGAAGCGACTATCTGCTTCTCCACCCTTCCCCTCCCACTTTCCCTCCTGTAGCCATAGCTGGAATGGTTTGAGCAGAGTTGGCCCTGAGCACAGTGTATAGCTCCATGACCTCACCTCAGGTGCTAAAATAGGTCTGTTGCTGAGCAAGGGAGCAGTGGTCCAGACAAGCAGAGCATCGCCTGCTAGTGGGCTTGCCGGGTGGATCCCAGTTGGGGTGCATGCAGGAGTCTGTCTCTGTCTCCCCACATTTCACTTAATAATAATAATAAATAATAATTTTATAATGAGAGCTTTGTCTCTTTTATTTTATTTTATTATTTTTTTTATTTTATTCATTTTAGAGAGGAGACACAGAGTGAGAGAGAGAGAGAGAAAGAGAGAAAGGGGGGAGGAGCTGGAAGCATCAACTCCCATATGTGCCTTGACCAGACCAGTGCAGGGTTTTGAACTGGCGACCTCAGTGTTCCCAGGTCGACGCTTTATCCACTGCGCCACCACAGGTCAGGCAATAAATAATAATTTTAAACGACCATTTATAAAGAGAGTTGAAAGTGGGAGAATAATAAAGAGATTTATAATTAAACATGGTTAGTAATGAAAAGAATAGAATATGTTAGGAAAATGTATTGGTGAGAGAAGGAACTAGTAAAGTGTTCTCAAGAACCAATTTTTGGGCCCTGGCCAGTTTGCTCAGTGATGGAGCATTGGCTTGGTGTGTGGATATCCCAGGTTTGATTTCCTTTCAGGGCACAAAAGAGAAAAGACCATCTGCTTCTCTACCCCTGCCCCTCCTCCTTCTCTCTCATTTTCTCTCTTCCCCTCCTGCAGCCATGGCTTAATCGGTTCCAGAAAGTTGTGCCCCCCGCACAACCAGGCTGAGCATGAGAGCTTCAGCTTCAGGCACTAAAAATAGCTCAGTTGCCAAGCAATAGCTTTAGACGGCACAGCCTCTGGTAAGGGGCTTGCTGGGTGGATCCTGGTGGGATAGGGGTGCATGTGGGAGTCTGTCTCTTTGACTCCCCTTCTCTCACTTAAAAAGAAAAAAAAAACAACTCTCATAGACTGTCCAGAACTTACATAAGACCAGTTTCCCTGAATTAAAAATTAAATTAATAAATAACCCAATCAATGTTTTTAACCAAGTTTTAGCTAAGACTTCAAAAGCAAGAAAATGAAAAAGTTTCCCATAGAGGAACAAACTGTACTAATTTTTTTCTCTTGCTTTTTAAATGCAGATATTTTCCCTTCAAATTTTAGATTTAGTACTCAATTGCACTGAAAGCCAGTTATGAAAAGATAGCATGTCTTTTGCCATAAAAATGGACATTTACTGAAAAGTTCAATCAGAAATAAAAACCTTCCAGAAATACAGGCTTTATTTCTCAATGAAAACAATATCTTCTATTTTCCTTTACTATATTTCAATAAAAATAATACCTATTTTTTTAAAGCGAAAGATACAGTCAAATGGAGAGAGATGAGAAGCATCAACTTGTAGTTGCAGCACTTTAGTTGTTCATTGATAGCTTTTCGTACATGCCTTGACCAGTGGGCTCCAGCTAAGCTAGTGACCCCTTGTTCAAGCAACTGACCTTGGGGTCATGTCTATGATCCCACTCTTAAGCTGGCAACCTCGGGGTTTCAAACCTGGGACCTCAGCTTCCCAAGTCAACGTTCTACCCACTGCACCACCACCTGGTCAGGCAAAAACTATACCTTTTATTTGATTTTATATCATTTATAAAATACTTTTACCTAAATTATCTCATTTGAACTTGACAACAATCCTCTGAGATGAATAGGTAAATTAGGGATAACTCACAGATTAGGAAACTGACATTTAGAGGTTAAATAAATTTTCCAATGTGACAAAGAAAAGTCTACCATGGGCTTATTATACTTAGTTAACACTTCAGGGGGTAGAAGAAAGAGAAATAGTTCCTGGCAATATTATGTAGAGACATGAAGACCAACCTCATGCATAAAGATTTAAAATTGCAATATATGAACGTAAGTACTGAAATAAGTGGCGTGTAGGAGCCTCATCTCACTGAAAATGAAAACTGGCACTAATAAGTAGGATAATACGTGAGATAAAGCAAAGCAAAAGCTTAATCACTTTCATTCTCTGAATTGAAAGTGGCATGTATAAGTCCATTATAAAAATCAAAGTCACCCAGAATCTCTAGGATTCGGGGAGTGAGGGAGCAGGTTTTTAGAAAAGAAAATACATACATACCACTAATATACATGTATTATATATTTATAATATATTTATTTAATATTTAAATCTAATGTATATTATATTTGTTTGCTTTAAAACATATCTAAAATCTATTTCTGCTTAAAACATTGAGACCATGCATAGGAAAATAAAATATTATGATTACAAGATAATTTTTAAATGTAGACTATTTCTTATATCAGTGGAAGAATATCTACTAAGAAAAAAGATTTAATTTCCTTATATAAATAGCTATGGATTACAATACAACAATAGTTCTAACTCTGCTATTGTTGTGCATTTGAAGCCAACATGATGATTATATTGAAAGAGGGAAGAGAAAATCAATAGATTATTGCTTCAATGAAGCTCACAACAGAGCTGATTAGAGAATACAAATAGATTGCATAATAGTAAAATAACTATAAACTGCGTATGGATTTAAGCCTATGTTAAGACCATTCTTAACTGCATTGTATCTTTAGAAAACATGCATTGAAATTACAACAACAAATTAAATCTATTCGACCGCAAAATTTAATACATAAGAAATAGCATTTATTAATGATCTGGAAGAGGGAGTAAATAGCATGTTAATGAAATTTGCAGATGATACTAAATTTGAAGGTGTTACAAATAACAAGGCAGATAGGGGCTTACTACAAACAAACCTTTAAAGGTTAGGGAAAAACCAATGGTGGTCAAAAGGAAAAATAAAAAAGCAAATAGAACTTATAAAAAAAACTCGTTGGAAAAAATTCAAGTTGAAAAAAATAACACAAAAGAAGTGTGACTGAAAAAGTGACTCTGAAATTTGATCAGGATTTTCTGCCTATAATAAACTTGTTATTCCACTCTTGAGAGGGCCCGGACCAGCTTCTGGGAAGTAGTCATTCCCTTACTCCACTATCCCCTGCATAGGCAGACCAGAACTATATTGCTTAGTTGTAGATGTTTTGGAGGAAAGCAAAATGAAAACATAGAGACCAGACAAAACAGTGAACAGAACAAAACAAAACAAAAAACCATATTGGAGAGAAAGGAATGACTAGTGAAGACACACAACTAGGTATGGGTATTACCTAATGGAATTTTTATAATGAAGAGGGGCCATGAGTGTAAAACTCAGTTCAGCACATGGCACATGAACACTCAGTAAATATTAGTGATCTCAATTATTATGATGATGATCATTATTATTATTGCTACTACTACTACTACTACCACCACGAGGACTATTATTCACTCCTGGCAATATCTTTACTCAGATAGTAAAGAGATTTATTCTTTGAACTTGTTAAATGCTCTTGGGCTTTTGTACTCGTTCTTGCTGTAATACCTTCCCCTCCTTTTTGTCCAGCTAATTCTCTTCATTCTTCATGTAGGGACTTAGTGGTTCTCTGTCTTGGAAGCCTTCAAAGACCTCCCAAAACTGTCTGGTACCCTGGTGTGGGTCCCCATCTTTTCCTTTTTAAGAGCACATCACAGTTTAATTGCTTGTGTCTCTTCTGGCTTTTCCACTGCACTCTTAAAACTCTGTGACAATAGGGGCCACGCCTGAGTCACTGTTATAATCACAAAGTTCAGCACAGTGCCTGCCATTCAGTAAATGTTTGTTGAATAAATTTTACAAAAGTCCCCAGTTTTTCTTTTTGTCTGACTGCTCCTTTCATGCCCTAGAACACCTAAACAAATTTGGTACCCAAAATACTCTTGTAAATTCTTCAGTCCTCAGGTTAGATGTGAAAACTAAGCTCAAACAATGACCTGGTCTTCATTTGTGATTTTAACGTAATGGCTACATATCTTTGATTGTGTGTCTTAATTTTCCAGGGATTCAGAGTGTTGCAGGAGATAAAGCACCAAACTTTGTATAAAAGGTGGTTAATTCTTAGCTACGATCCAGACACAGATTACACATAATCTAAGATGAAGAACTGAGATGGCTAGTGAAAATACTATTGGGTACCAGCTCTCATCAGAGCTCTTATCACTATCAAGGGAAGGAAGATACACAGAATGCTTTCTTCCTTTTAAGTTGCCTTTCCTTCTATCCTTAATAGAATTTATGTCTGTGCTTCTTATTTTTAATTTTAATTTTTATTTACTTATTTTTTAAATTAATTTAAATGGGGTGACATTGATAAATCAGGGTACATATGTTCAGAGAAAACATCTCCAGGTTATCTTGACATTTGACTATGTTGTATACCTATCACTCAAAGTCAAATTGTTTTCCGTCGCCTTCTATCTGGTTTTCTTTGTGCCCTTCCCCTTCCCCTCTCCCACCTCCTCCCCCTCCTTCCTCTCCCCCCTTCAGTAACCACCACACTCTTGTCCATGTCTCTGAGTCTCATTTTGTGTCCCACCTATGCATGGAATCATATAGTTCTTAGTTTTTTCTGATTTACTTATTTCACTCAGTATAATGTTATCAAGGTCCATCCATGTTGTTGTAAATGATCCAATATTATCATTTCTTATGGCTGAGTAGTATTCCATAGTATATATGTACCACATCTTCTTTATCCAGTCACTTCTCTGATCCATTGATAGCTGATGGCAGTTCCAGAATTTCTATTTAAGAGGAGTTTAGGGACAACAATCTAATTGAATGAGAGGTTAAGAAACTTTTTCTTTAAGCTAAATTTGCATAGCAAATACACTGTCTTTAGTGTCATTGCATGTTTATTTTGGATAGTGTTCTCAGGTATAAGTGGGTGCTAAGGACTCCCAATCCACCCCACTCCTGAGAGTACATCTATTTTTAGTATAGAGGCATTTGAAATAAAGAAATAGGAAGGCTTGATGAGAGAGGTTTGACTAGGTCCCTTTTGCTATTGCTATTTATTATGTTTTTAAACCTATCTGGGTAAAAATCAATTAATATGCTCCCCAAAAGATTTAAAAGTTTATAAAAGCAGAGTCAGCCATGGGAATAAGCACTAGACGTATTAGGTCTGGGGCCTAAAGAGAGAAGTAGCCATAAGGAAATAGGCAACTTACCAAAGAAGAGTCATATTTGAGGCAATCAGTTTATCACACAATTATGTATATATTTCAGCTATGGACACATACGACAGACTATAAGATATGACCTCAAGGAGCTTGCAACATAATTGGGAATACAAGAGAATGTCTACCAGACTATCACATAAGCATGTTTGTGAGACTGTTCTCTTAGCCAATTATAAGAGGAACACAGAATGAAAAAAATAGATGGGAAGGAAGGGGAATGTGGCTAAAAATATTGTCTGTTAAGGCCATGAAATACATTCATAGTTTTAAGGCTAAAACCTACAGTTAGAAGCTAATTGGGCCTTCTTATACTGTAGAGGAGAAAACTGAGGCTGCCTACTTAAGTACCCAGCTGGTAATTTCCAGGATTTAGACCAGAAGCCAGGTTCTCTGCTTCCTGGTCTAGTGTCCACTCCACCACAGTGTAGTTAGTGCCTTTCAAGGTGAGGTAAAATGACTGGTGTTGCCTTACTCCTGGGTCTACGCTAAAGAGCATTAGTTTTCCCTTTAATGTTTACATGGTTTTTAGAATTATTTGCTTAGCTGTGGAAGCAATTTTTTAGAATGACATTTTTCATCAATCCCAATTTCTCAGTTACAGAAGTAGATTCCACCAATGCTAAAATTTCTCTTATCAAAGGGAATTCAATAATGGATCTGAGAAACAGATTAGAAAGCTGTTCCTTAACTGGTATTTGCCCATCCCCTCTACTTTCATATCTAACTATATGAATGATTCACAATTTCCTTCCTGACCCTTTTTTTCTGAATTTCAGCTTCATATTTCAACTGCTGCATCTCTACCTGTTTTTCCTCCCATGACCTCAGCTCAACAGGAAGCCAGCTTCTTCTCCGCATACCCTATTTCTGTCAATGACACCATCGTTTTTCCAGTCACCCAGGTCTGAAATCTTGGCATTATCTCTGACCCTTTCCTTTTTCTCTTCTACATCTCGTAGGTCACCAAATTCTGTGGCCTCTTCCTGAAACGTATCTCTCAATTCCATTTCTTCCTAATTTACCATTTTGTATACTCTTACTCAAGTCCCCACAATCCCATTTCCAGGTAGTGACAATATTTACCACTAACGCTGCTTCCCAGTTTTGCCCTGGCAACCCAGCCTACAACCACGTGGACTTCACTCTCTCTCTCTCTCTCTAGATCACCTTTAAGTTAAAAAGACAAAGACCTGTTTGACCCATTTGAGTCCAGCTTTCCACATTTCCTCAATGTCCATAGATGATAAACTCAGAACTCAACCCCTTGGATTATATGTTGCCATACCTTTGCAACATCGTCTCACTTTTCCTCCACAGAATCATCCTTCCCAATCAACAATTACTTTTCCTTCCCAATATCTATTTCCACCGTTGGATCACACCTGGCATGGATTCTAGCGTCCTTATCTGAACTCAGCTTTGTTGAAGTCACTAACCAGGGCAGCAGACTATGACCCCTACTCAAAATCCAGAAGGAACTAGTACTGGTTCCACTGAGGCAGCCTTCAGTCCTGACTCCTCGGAAATATCTCTATAGGTCTGCTCTCTCTCCCCCCCCCCCCCCTCCGTCCTAAACTATGCAGATAATGAAGTCCTGCAGCGCATTCAGCAGCCCCCTGTCTTTGTATTGTTAGGACTAAGTTGGCGGGACAGGTGGTGGTCACTTGTGTAAAAAGATATGAAGATACAAAGGGGTGTTGAGGTACAGGCCCTCTCTCCCTGGGCCCCACGACAGGGCAGGCATCCCCCGCGGAGCGCCCCCCGCGCGGCCACCAGTGGGTTACAGAACGCTGGGACGGATGGCGCCCCTCGGGGTGCAGGCCCAGGTCGGAGCGCCGCCCTGCGCCCTGCTCGCCGGCGCGTCTGAGCTGCCGCGGGGCCACTGGCTCGTGGGGCACAAGCAGGGAGGCCCGGCCGTTCCGCTCTGGGAGGTAGGTGGTGCTGTTGCCGTGACTGTCTTCCTCATTGGCGCGGGGCGGAGAGGCGGAATGTTCAACTCCTGACTCCGACGGAAGCGTGGGAGCCGCTGCGGCAGCAGTTCTCTCGACCCCCGGCCGCAGTCCCTGCCCTCGCCGCGCGCGGGGCCTCGGCTCCCCCGGCTGCTGCTCGCGTCCGGCCCGGGCGCCAGGTAAGGGCCAGGCCGGAGGCCGGAGAGGCCGGGGAGGGCGAGGGTGCGAGGGAGGCGTCCCCACGTCTCCGGGCTGCGGCCCAGCCGGGGTCGGGCCCGGGAGCCCGTCCGGCCTGCGGGGTTCCCACCGGACCCCCTCCAGACCCAGTGTCCGCCCGCCCCGGCGGCGGCGGCGGGAGCGAGCGTTCCGGGCTCCCACGGATTGGGCGCCAGACCTCAGCCGCAGCGTGGCAACGAGCGGCACGGGAAGTTTGAGCCGGTCCCACGCAGAAGTTGGCGCCGGGAAGAGCCGGGCGCAGACGGGAGCGGCTCCGGCTTTCTTGGCGCTGAGCGCGCGGCGCGGGTGTGGGGAGCCTCCCGGGCCGCCGCTTCCCCCACCCATCGGGCAGCGCGGGGGCGCCGGCCTCGCAGTGGGTGACCCGGGCACCTCTCGGGAAGCGAAACCCGAGTTCCCCAAAGAAGGGCAGTGTGCAGGCCACTTCCCAGCTGAGGTCGGTGCGTGCGAGGGGGACAGCGAACTTCTGCTTCTCAGCCGGCGGGGCGCGATGTCTCCCAAACAGCGCGGCCACTTCCTGCCCTACCCTGGGCAGAGTGGAGCTTTCGCCCACCCGCATGCTACAGCGTGCCCCTTTCCTTTCACGGGAGCTGAGGTGTACCCCTGTGGCGTCCCGGGGTTCATGAGCTCTGAGACCAGCACCAGGCCGGGAAGGGAATGCTGAGGCTGCCCGCCACGCCTCATGGTCTCCTGACAGCTTGCAAAAAAACTTTAATACAACACTGGCGAGAAGACATCGAATCGAAAAAAAAAATTTTTTTTTAATGGGCAATCATTGTTACAGTGCTGAAAATGTGTGTTTCTGATGCGCCCCTAGATCTTGCATAAGCACTGTTTACGGAGAAGTTTATTACTATTTTTGTTAGTTTCTTTAATAATGAAAGCAATACTATTTAGTGGCACATTCCAAATGATAGTACAATAAGCAGCTCTCTCATCAATAATGGTGTTATTAGAATCAACTTAAAAAATTAATTTGAGGTTATTCGAGCTAAAGTGATTGTTAAAGTACTGTATATTCATATTTTAGCCCTATTGCTGTTTTAGGAGAGCCTTCTTGCTTTTCTGAATTCAACTGAACAGCCAGGATTCAGTGGATCCAAACCTACCAACACATTTCAAGACAAAAATAAACAAGTTATTCAAGACAGTTAACGCCTTCTTTGTAGTAGGCCCATCTCCACAGTGAAATTTCATGGTTTTGATTTTCACAAAAATGTGACGGCTGCATTTTGATTATGGTTTTGGTCATTTGTAGAGCCATTGTTTTAAATTCCTGCTACAATAGCGAGAGATTTGGGAGATTGCAAATGAATATGAATTTAGTTTGTTTGGAAAGAGAGAATTAGGATAAAGAAAAATAGTCTTTTAGAGCAATGTGTACTGTTTATTTTAATTTTTAAATAATTTAATTTCTATGGTAACTTTTTTGGGGAGTTTTTCTTTTTTTTTAAGAAAAACTAGAAAATATTGTTTAAATCAAGCATTTTTAGTGTAATAATTCCAGAGTAAATGACCATAATGTGACTTCTTTTTTTTTTTTTTTTTTTTTTTGTCCAGGGAAATAAATAGGTGATTGACCTCTATTCTTTTATTCTTCTGGGAAAAGTATAAGGATACATTGAAGAGGGGGAGAGAAAGGGAGAGAGGGAGGGAAGGAGTGAGGGAGAGGGGGAAAGAGAAAGAAATAACCAAATATTAAGCACAAGGATTTGGATCTAAAAATGGATGGTCAAAGATCTTGGGAACTCAGGGACCTTCTTACCAAATAAGGAAACTTGGCAAGCTGCACTGTGTATTTTAAGTTAGCACAAGAGTGAGCATTATTGGCAATATATTGGCTGAGTGCCTATCTGGAATGAGCAGTGAAACTGACTTTGATAGGGCTACAAAATTATAAACAGAATTATGAGGTGCATGGAATGAATAATCTAGCCCTCAGAGAAAACATTGGCAAAATTATAACGATGTTACGTGAAAAGAGATAAGACATAGAGTGAAGCTATTAGTGTGACACTGAGTGAAAGAGAAAATGGACAGTTGATTTTAGAAATGGATAGATTTGGAGAAAAGAGAGGAGAGAATAAATGATTTTTATTTAAACCGGAAAAAAGGTATTTGTAGTGATATATAATACTTCTTGGAATAAGATAGCCTTATGTCTATATCCAGAGATGTTGGAAATAAAAATCAATTTGTGTAGTTTGTTTTCCACTTTATTTTACCTAGGACAGATTGATAGGGATCATATCATATACTACTGCGGGGAAGATTTACACTGTATCTTCTATGGCTATTAACCTTGTTCTGCTACACACAAATAAGCAGAATTCCAGCTGTGAACAGAAAACTGCACCTGTTAAGGAAAGAGAGCTATAAATGCTAGAGCTTAGATTGTTTTGACTGATACATGGGTGCTTTTGCGTCAGACCCTCCTACGGACAGCTGAAACATCGATTATGCCCAAATAGCAGTTAAATAATCCCAGTACAGTAGAAAATTCTGTGAGAACAAAGCTGCCAGCCACACAATTGACATCCTAACCCCAGCATCACAATTGTCAATGGGAAATGAAAGCCTCAGATTGAATTTTAGGTGGTTGATGGTAAGCAATCCAGTAATTACTGTAATAAGAAAAGGGTCTGTTTAAAGGAAACAAAAAAAGGCAAATGAGAAGGAGAAAAAAGAATGATGGAGTGGGGAAAAGATATATGGTATGTTGGGGGAAATGGTGTGACTTTGGAGTTAGACGTGAGTTTGAATCCCAGTTGTGCTACTTCTAAGTTAAGTGGTCGGCTTGGACAACTTTCATACCCTTGCTACTCAGTTTCCTCACCTGTAAATTGGGCACAATAATACCTACTTTATAAGCATATGAGATAGCAAATGGAAATGTTTGAACCAGTGCCTGAAACTTCAGCTGCCATAACTTAATAATACAGTGTGTCCGTAAAGTCATGGTGCACTTTTGACTGGTCACAGGCAAAAGTGCATCATGACTTTATGGACACACTGTAGAGAGGGATGTTTTCCCACATTCTCAAATTATACACAGAGGAAGAAGCCTGTCTCACCTGTCCCCAGCTAAGGCTTGCCTTGGTAGCCTGCCCTGTTCCCAAGTCATGCTTAATGCTTACATGTGTATGTGGGGTAGGAGTTTTCATAGCTACTCTTGCTTTTAGTATAAGGACTTCTAAAGCTGCTTTGTGTACCTCTGTCTTTATATAGAGCTTTGTAAATTCTCAGGAAAGAATCTGAAAATATCTATATGAGAAGTTTGAAGAACTTGGGGGTTGTATGAATAAGGGAAGGTTATAACCCAGAGGCCAAAACCAAAACCATTCTTAGAGCTGATTTTGAGCACAGCTTATCTCCAGAAACCAACATCCTTCTTTCTGGACTTATCTCTGAACCTCCATATAGGAAAACCAAAGAGAGAAGAAGGCAAGAAAAGTCATGGAGTAAATCTTTGCTTATTAAACTTTTCTACCAAAGTGTCCTGTTGTAGGGAAGAATGTATTTCTTCAGAGATTTGTAAATATGTTCACAAATACCCCCTATGTAAGCAAGTGATTTCTTTAAAATCTTGTACATATTTGATCATGAACATCCCTATGAATTTTACATTCTCTTTGTACTCTTTGACTTTATTGAACAAACTGACACACACAGGTGCTAAGCGTGCTTATTCCCGCAGATCTTAAAGTAAAAGTAAAACCGACGGTGTAGGACCTGTGTTGGTTCGTGCACCTTCTGCTCAGCACTGAATCCACCTATGGGAATGCCCCCATTTGAGGAGTGTGGGCCCGGTTCTGGTCAGTGGTGCTGCACCGTCAAGCTTCACAGCCGGGCACAGCACATCGGGTAATGCAGTTCCATGTTGCTGAGGAAAGAATAGGGGTAGATCATCATCCAAAGAGTTTTTATTTTCTGTGGTTTTCTTGTGGCTTTCAAGGTGACAAGAGCTTTCTGTCTTGGAATTGGAGGGGAGAGGAGGAGAAAACAGTTGTAGAATAGAAATCTGGCATGTGGCTTTTGCCTTCCCAGCCCATTTGGGAAGAGATATTTAGGAGAATAACCCAGTCATCTCCATTATTTCTATCACTGATGTTAATCGCCATGCTTTTCTGTCATGTCGGGGCTCTTAGTGTCAGGTTCATGACTATTCCTGAGAAGAGAAGGGAGACCGTGCATATATAGTAGGTTAATGAGCCATTGCTTACAAAGGGTTGTAGTGAGTCTTACAAAACCGTTCATTCTGCTCTCTAGGTGATGTGGGAGTCTTCAGCTGTACATGTGCACCTCCCATAAACACCTTTAGTGGTGGGGAACTCACTACTAAACAAGGTAGCATGTGTTCTTGATAGGCAACTCTAATAACCAGAAATTCTTCCTGTAACTTTTGTCTATAGATAGCTTTCCCTCTGGACCAGTGATGCATAATTTAGAGTCTTTTTTTTTTTTTTGTCTTCTCTAGTTTTAACACCCCCATTTTCTTTCATTTTACATCAAGATCACTAGGTTTTAACCCTTATATATTGACCCTTCTCAGGGAATATTCATTCTAGTCAGTCCAAAAATTGTGCCTGTTTGTTAGTAGTAGCCAGGATGGTCAGATGCTTTATGTTTGATGAAAAACTGGACTCAAGGGTAGAAACAGAGCTGACTGGCAGCAGGATCTAGAGAATTGTGAGCCTTCTGATGAAGGAGCAACTGCTTTCTCCCCACCCCCAACCCAAACACCTGTGAATTCCTCCTCTTACCAACCCATAGAAATGTGCCCTGTTAGTACTCCTGTGCTTTATTCAAATTCTGTTCCTCCTGCCTTTAGTCATTCAACATAAGAAGGCCTGGCAATAACCCACGTTGTGAATTGAGCCTGTTTCTCGTTTCCTAGTTAGACTTCTGTTTGAGCATTGACACATTTCCACATGACATTTCTGTGACTGAAGTGCATCGACCCCTTACGTCCCTGTTACTCCTATATTCTACCTTTGGGAACAACATTCTTGGCAAAGAAATGTGTCACAGAAGTCGGTTTTCATTCATTGAAATAATACAGTACAAATAAGACTGTTTCATTTAACTAGTTCATTTTTAGTTTAAGCTTTGCTCTAATTAGTTATGTTACTTATATAGGTAAAATAAAAACAAAAAGAAACAATAGCTCTCCTATTTTTAAGATTCTTTTTTTAATTCATTTTAGAGAGAAGACACACACACACAGAGAGAGAGAGAGAGAGGAGGGAGGAGCTGGAAGCATCAACTCCCATATGTGCCTTGACCAGACCAGTGCAGGGTTTTGAACTGGTGACCTCAGTGTTCCCAGGTTGACGCTTTATCCACTGCGCCACCACAGGTCAGGCCTATTTTTAAGATTCTTAAAGTCAAATTCTCTCAGATATCTGAGATTGAAGACCCTGTTCACTGGACCTGACCTGTTGTTCTATACAAGATACGCTGCTTTTCTCCCATAGCAGCCTGGGTAGAAAGAAGGGATAGCTACGGTAGACACCATACTGGTTAGTACTAGCCACATACCTAGACTCCACTGACTAGTGTAGATTCATTGTTTTTGAGTGATTGAAAAACAGAGACATAGTAGAACGGAGTAGAATATTTACATCTTTGACCTTGGTGTTATGAACTCTAAATCATACCTTTCCTCATTCTTTGAAGGTAAGACCTGGAGGGGAAAAAGCAACAACTGCAGAACCTTAATCCAAGTGGTGATGTTTTATTTTGTTTTTTAATGTTTATTTTATTGATTTTAGAGACAAAAGAGAGACAGAGACATCAATCTGTTTCTGTATGTGCCCTGAACCGGAATCAAACTCGCAACCTCTGCACTTTGGGATGATGCTACCCTGTCAGGGCCAAGTGGTGTTGTTTTAATACACATGATGACAAAGCACGCTTTCATTAGTTTACTCACTAATCTATGTTAAGAAGGCTGAAATACTACTAAGTAGTAGGGTGGAGTCTCAAAAAAAGTATTAGGGCAGCAAGCTTGGCAAAAGAATTTGTTGAGGACTATTTTCTAAAGCCCCTTTTTTTGGTCATATTCAGGTCATGATAAAGTTAGTTTTTCTATATTGCATTAAAAATAAGATTGTAACTTTTGTGAAGAAGGGGGAAAAAGTGTAAATTAGGGATAGAACAAGATGAAGGATCTAAATAGAGAACTATATAACCCTAAAGGATAGAAAAACCCAGAAAATGTTCATAGTAAAGTTAATCCTTTTATAAAGTAGATCTAATTTAAAGAATTATGATTTGTGAGTGCTTGCATTTTATGTGCACTAGGTAAGATCTGAAGGAAGACAGTGGCCACCACTGAAAGGAGGTATAGCTTAGGTCCCTACCAAAACCAGCGCTATCATTGAATAAATAAATAGGTTTTGGGAACTTTAGTTAATCTAAAAGAAAAGTATTATCTTTTAATAACTCAAATATTCTTACAAAAAATGCTTAAAAGAAAATAATTACTTACTAAGAAGGTAGATCAGGCAACAATGACCAAAAGTTAAAAAGAGCAAACAGAGGAGAGAGAAAAATACACACACACCAGATAAAAAGGATTTAGGGGTCAATAGTACATTTATCTATCAATAATTGCTCAGGAAAACTAATGGAGATATAACACACAGCAGTTCTGAAAACAAGAGAGGATAACTATTGAGGAAAGCATACATGACTATAGGCTAAAGAAGCAGATGGCTACATGTGGCAGCAAGACTTACTAAAATAATGTCACAATTTCCATGTATTGAGTATGTGGCGGACACTGTGCAAGGCTTTTTCACAGCATCTCCCACTTCCCAGCAACTCTGCAGAATGGCTGGTATCACTGCCAGTGAGAAAACTGAGGTCAGAAAGGTGCAGTGCCCTGTCCCAGGTCTAACAGCTCGTAAGTTCAGATTTGCTAGTAGATCTGTCCATCTGGAAGATTTAGCAAAGAAGTCACATCAGATTGTGCAAACTTGATACCTTTCAGACTGTTTTGAGACATTTGATAACGAAATGGAAAAGATTTATAATTTTTTATTTATTGGTTCTGGCAATACCATGATCTGAGAAAAAGTGATTGGTTCAAGGTTACTAAGTGATAGAAGTAGAGTTGAAACTCACATCTAATTCTAAACCTTCTGTTATTTTTGTTGTTATATTTTGTTTGTTTTTTTATTTAATTCAGGGCAAAAGTCCTTTTTTTTTTTGTTTCTGGACTAGGAGCCTGAAAACTTTAAAAAGTAAAATAATACTTCCTTTAAGATATTATTCATATGGTTCTACATTCATATGGTTTCACTTTTGATAATTAGCCAGTGATGTGGTGTGTGTGTGTGTGTGTGTGTGTGTGTGTGCGTGTGTGCACGCGCTTTTCATAATTTAGTTAATAATTCTTTTTTAATTTTAATTTAATTAAATAAAAAAACTTAATTGTCTTACTATGGTACTCAAATGAGTGGATTCAGCCACCAATTAAGTGACTTTCAACATTTTCAGAGTTGTGACACCCTTTTAAGCTTTAATTTTTGGTGATATACCTGCTCTAACTTACTCTTCAGTGCTGTGTGGTTGGTACTTATTAATATTTAAAACAGCTTTGAGAGTTTATGAAACAAAAGTGAGAATGCTACAGAATTAGGGCTGGGAATTGTTGCATGGAGAAAAACTGCTTTTCTTGTGTAAAAGCAATTATTGTAACATGGTGGGATGAAAACATCATATATGGTAGTGGTTCTTAACCTTTTTTGAGGTACTGAACCCACCAGTTTCATATGTGCATTCACCGAACCCTTCTTTAGTGATAAATAAAATATGATTTTTTTCCCCCAAATTCAAGGCATAGGTATATGTTTTTTTACTGGTGCACAAAATGAGCCGTGCATGAACATCACCTTGCTCAAAGAACAAAACCAACAAAGTGCATGAACTCACAACAAATTACAGTATTACTTTATTCTGGCCTCCGCGGCAGAGGCTTCTCCGAACCGACTCATCAATCCCCTAGGGTTTGATAAAACCCAGGTTAAGAACCACTGATATATGGATATACTATGTAAATACAATGATATAAATGACATTTAAATTCTGGTATATAATACATTGGAAAAAGAAGAACCTAATTTGATTAGGTAGCAGCCTTTTCCAAGATGCTGTAAATATGATTAATAAGCAACTCAGATTTTTCATTCTTTTGGACATAAGTTGATCCTCTTAGAATAATGACTTTAAAATCAAAGGAGAGACAGCTCAAGGGGAAAAATAAAAATATGTGATCTGACACTCATAGGAATGGCAGTGGGAATCTCAACGAGGCTTTACAGCTGAATCCATGATGCTCACTGTAGATAAAACCTGTACTCAGCCCTGGCCAGTGGCTCAGTGTATAGAGCATCAACCTGGTATATGGACATCCAGCTTCAATTCGCTGGTCAGGACACACAGGATAAGTAACCATCTGCTTCTCCACCACCCTCCCTCCCCCCATCAGCCCCCCTTCTCTCCCACTTTCCCTCCCGGAGTCAGTGACTGGATTGGTTTGAGCCTTGCCCTGGGTGCTTAGGATAGCTTGGTTGGTCCAAGTACATCAGCCTCAGGTGCTAAAAATACTTCAGTACTCAAGCACTGGTCCCAAATAGGGTTGCCGGGTGAATCCCAGCTGGGGTGCGTGTGGGAGTCTGCCTCACTATCTCTCCTCCTCTCACTTAAAAAGAATAACCTACACCCTAGAATTATTAGTCTGTTTGGTAATCAGATGAGACTTAATTTTGTATGGTCTTAATAAAACATTCCCATAATTACATAGTTTCATTAATACTTAGCCAGTTTCCAAATGACAGGATGTATCACAAAGTGAGTAATAGTGATTCTGGGAAGAACATGACTAGTTGCCTCATCTGAAGAGGTAATGACCATGGAGATCTATGCTTCTCAAAGGCCAGCCTTCCTCTGGCACCCTTAGGCCAGTTTCAAATGTGACTGATCCTGCCTCAGAGCATTCATAGTCCCTGGACCTGCTCTGCAGCAGAGGGTTTAGATTTAGTCATAGTGGCCTAATCGTGGTTCAGATCTCTATGTTTATTTTTAAAATGGACTTCCCTTCTTCTCCCCTTCTTTTTATTCCTCCTTTGGACTCAAAGACACCCAATTCTGGAGGTCGCAAACATAGGCTTTTCAGTTTCCCAAGAATCCAAGGCAGCACTTTCTATATCAGGATTTTTTTCAGAATCCTCTGGGGAGGTTGGGGATGGGGGGAGCTTGTAAAAACTATCAGATTGTATTTAATCTGGCTGAAATCCTTCCAGTTGCAAAAGGTATAATGGAAGAATAGCTAGAAACCATTTATTCATTCAACAAATATTTTTGAATGGAAAAGGTATAGTGTGCCTGGCTGTGTGTGTACTGGGTACCGAGTATCTAGACATAAATAGAAATGATTTTTGCCTTTAGGGAACTTACAGTCTGGTGGGGACTTAGTGGGAAAGATGAATGGGTAAAGAAAGGTGTTAGAGTACTGAAGAAGGAAAATTTAAATCTGTTCCCGAGGCTCAAAGGAGCTGGTTGTGGACAGGAGTTTGTTTTAGAAAAACAGGAGTTTTTCTAAGCAAAGATGCAAGCCTGTGCAAAGGTATAGAGTATGAGAGAGATCAGTGTATACTGGGAACTACAAGTGGTTCTTTGTGTTTATGGGGACTGAGAAGACAAGAGATAAGAGTGGCTATCAGTCGTAAAGGAGGAGCACAAGGAAATGTCCCAGAGTTAAAGGATGTGAGTTATAAACAGGCCATTGAATGCCCTACCAATGAATGCAGAAGACTTATCCCTAAGCATGTGCTATTAATTTTAGGATTCCAAGGGGGAATACAGATCCCAAAAGCTTTTAGAAGGAAAGGAAAAGTTGTCAGAAAGGAAAAGATATAGAAAAAGGATTAGTAACCAGAATAACATCAGATGACTCAACGGCCGCATTAGAAACTAAACTATGGAGTTATACTTCCGAAATTATAAGGAAAATTATTTCCCACCTAGAATTATTTCCTACCCAGCCTGTCTACCAATCAAGACATTTTAAGACACACATATTCTAAAAAAAAAACCCCAAAAAACAAAAAACTATATTCGGTGCACTTTATTTAGGTAGCTAATGGGAGATGTGCACTGTCAAAACAAGGAAGTAAACAGAAAGAGAAGCCTGGACATCCAAGGACAGGGGTTTTCACAGAGGAAAATGTGAAGGAAAGTTTTAGGATTACCATGAAGGGAAGTCCCAGTCCAAGTCAGATTTCCAGAGCAACCATGTCAGCCAAACTGAATCAAGATGAAGGATATAGGAGGAGTCTCTAAGAAAAAACTAAAATAAAAATATTACCCGATGTTCTTACTTTATTGGGAGTAGTTTAACAGTTCTTGGGAGTTGGATGAAGTTAATAAATGGTTAGTGTATAAAAAGCTAAGCAGACAACAAAAACAAAAATAGAGCAACTAATAACCTTAGGAGAAACAGAAAGTTATCCAAGAAAGGAAAAGTTATTGAATCCTACATAGCACTCCTGGGAATAATATTTACTTTGTCAGACTAGTGTAAACCCTGAATGTTGATTTATCTAAAGATTACAATGTAGTTGGTAGCTGGGAGGATTAGACAAGTCTGACATATTGTATGCAGAGAGGTAAAGGGTGGTATATGAGAACTATCTCCTTATCCTCCACAGGGAGAAGTAACTAAATATCTAAAATGGAACAACCAAGAATAGTAATATAAAGAATTTTTTTTTTAGAAATATGAAGGTAAATACCAGAAGAAAATGCTAAAAGAGTTGAATTTGTTCCCTCTGAAGAGAAAATTGATTGGGGAGAAGGGTGAGGCAGGGGAGTTCTAATTTTATTATAAGCTTTGTAGTTCTATTTTATTTTTTGTACTTATTTTTTATATGGAGGCAATCTTACAAATGGCATTTTACATTTTGCTGAACAGACTTTTTTTTTTAATGTGGACAAAGTTTCTTTTTTTTTTTTAATTTATTTTTATTCATTTTAGAGAGGAGACAGAGAGTGAGAGAGAGAGAGAGAGAAAGGGGGGAGGAGCTGGAAGCATCAACTCCCATATGTGCCTTGACCAGACCAGTGCAGGGTTTTGAACTGGCGACCTCAGTGTTCCCAGGTCGACGCTTTATCCACTGCGCCACCACAGGTCGGGCTCAACAGACTTTTTAGCTTGCATATTCCGTGTATCTACCTTTGGCACATTCCTAAATTTTATCCACATTTTCTTTTCTATGATTAACTAAATATAAGTTGAAGCAAAGTTAGTAAATTTTTGACACAAATATTTGTGTGGACTGTATGTACCTGGATACTACGGTTTTTTTCTGCCTGTATTTTTTATTTAGACTCTAACCTATCTTTTCAACTTTCAAAGATAAACAGTCTTCTCTCTTGCCTTCTTCCCAAAGTAGAGCAGAGCTTGACTTCACATAAAAATCGGTGACCTGATGTTCCTAAAATGGGATTGCTGGTCAGCTGCACGTTTAGATTTCCAAGCCGACTGTTTACATCACTCAGCAAAGCTGCGAGTTGTTTACAAAGGAATTTTGTCAATTTGTATGGATACAACCCCCACCTCTTTTTTTAAACAATCAAATTCTCAGAGAAAAATGATAAGAGTAGTAAATGCCAATGAATTTTCACCTAGGTTTGCCAGTTCTTTACATTTTGCTACATTTGCTTCCTCTCTCTATACCCAGACATTCCTTCTGAGGGTTGGGGAGATTTGAGTCATTTAAATTAAGTTGTGGATATTATACTTAAATAAATACATCTCCCAGTATGTATTCCAACAACAAGCATATCCTCATACAAAACCAAAATACTGCTATTTGTCATAGATAATTTAACATTATCTAATATATAGTTGATACTCAGATTACCCTAAAATCCCAAAAATTCTTTCTGTAGATTTTTAAAAAATCCGATCCAGTGATCATGCAGTGGATTTAGTCATTATATTTCTTTAAGTCCTCCTTATGTTAGAAATTTCCCTGCTTAAAAACAACAACAAAAACACCTTTCATGACACTGATAATTATGAGGAGCCCAGACAGCTGTATTGTAGAATGTCTTATGCATGTGAATTTGTCTTTTTGCTTCCCCATTGTAGGATTCTGGTGTATGATTTTTGGCAAGCATATGTATACAAACTTTTTTATCCACCTGCTTTTACGCAGGTTCAAAATTTTAGTGTTTCGTTTTCTTATTTGTATGTTTGTTGTTTTGTGTTTCCTGCTAATGTATGGTTTGGCATGGGGTGTGAAGGATGAACACTCGCCTGGTGAACAGTAAAACACCTTAGACTGCAGATAATGTCATGAATAATCTCTGAAAGGGGAGATCTGTTCCTCTGGAAACAGGCATAATATTTTTTTAAAACATTCTTGGCTGAGGCCTTTGGATGACTTAATATACTGTAATCAAAGGCAAGTTTTCTACTCTTTAATTAAGCTTCTGCTCCAGTATACAGTCCGGTGAGCCTCTTTGGACAACACTTGGCCAGCTTTTCTATCCTCCCCAAGCTGAATGTCTTTGTTTTGGGAATCTAAGCACTGGATGTGTGTTCAGTTTGCAGCATTTTGGCTCTCCCCATGCCAGGATGCTCAGTTGCTTAGGTTATGTGTATTTTGTGTGAAGTGAGCACGATGTGGAGAGATGGCATGCCTCGCATGCCAGAAGAGCTGTGCAAGCTTGCTGCTGAAGGCATGCTTCCCATGTGTCAGGGCTTCGTGATAGGAGACCTGGTGACACAGTAGCCTTTAGGCAGAGCTCTGAGGGATGTGCAGGAAGTGCGGCTGCAGGTTTTGTCAGAGGGGAAATCTGAGCCATTGCTCTATGGACAGCTGTGTTTCAGAGTCTGGGCAAGTTGCTGTTGGATTTTGTACGGGCTGCCAGGGTAAGTGTTTTCATTTTGATTTGTTTATAGTCCTGGTTTTCCTTCTCCTGAGTCATCAAGGTTCTCTCTGGAAGTTTCACAGGATTTATACATAATCTAAAGTGGGATTCAGAGGATTCATCCTAATATATTTGTAATCCAACTTTCCTTTTTTCCTTCTCTCTACAGAGTTTGTGGAAGTATAATACTTTGTCATTATGCGATGTCGTCTCTCGGTGCCTCCTTTGTGCAGATTAAATTTGATGACTTGCAGTTTTTTGAAAACTGCGGCGGAGGAAGTTTTGGGAGTGTTTATCGAGCCAAATGGGTATCACAGGACAAGGAGGTGGCTGTGAAGAAGCTACTCAAAATAGAGAAAGAGGTAAGGTCTTCCTGCTATCAGAAGGGGTCACAGTGGCACTTATGTAAGTTTTTCAAGCTAGAGTCAGAGGTCACAGGCTGCCAGGGACCTAGCAAGGGCTTTGAGGCTGATCCACAAGGCCTTTTCCCAATTACTATCCTAGGAGCCCATAAATAGAAATTATTGCTGCATGTGCATTAGGGCTAAGTTGAACCAAGAAGATTTCTTTCTACTGCACAAAAGACTGAATGTTCTCTGAAGGGGAGGTAAGATTTCAGACATTTTCTCTTCCCTCGCTCAGCCAAGAGGAGTCAGTAAAGAGTCAGATGTCCAGTTTTCATCTCCTTTCCATTTTCTGTTTGTGAATTTGTGGTCATCAGGGGTTGTCTCTTTAAAAATAAAAAGCATTTTCTACTGAAATATAAGCCATACCAGTTTTGGGGATTTCATCTTTGCTTGAAGCCAAAAGTGACTGACTTTGTTTAAGAAGAATTAACAGGTACAAAAGAGCTGCCCAACTTACCAAACCAGAGTCCGGCATAGATGCTGGTCCTGGTCAAACCCTTCGTCTTTCTCCGGAACGTGCTGCAGCATCACCCCGAATGTCGTTTGGTAACTTGGGAGGAAAGCTGGCTATTGATCTGATCTGCTTGGGCTCAGTGGCGTGGCATTGATAACTTTTAATAGCTACCCGCTGGAGCTTATTATTCTGGTGATTTCTATTCTATTTCTGTTAGTCCTGTTTTGAGTAATTATTATTCTTTCAGTATTTTTTTAAAGTGAACTTTTCCATAAATATTTTTCCATCTCCTTAACTGATTTTATTTTTTACTGCCTGCTGCCAGAGCAGTGCTGCGTGGTTGTGTGGTCGCCAGGAGTGTTTTCGGCTGCTGCAGCCAGGCCAGAGGACTCGGGTGGGTCAGCTGCCGGAGGGCATCTGGGTTGTGGAACGCTGAGGAAGTGCCAGCTTTTAAGGCCCATGTGTGCACACCATGGTAGGGTACTGTGGAGAGCTAGTTTCCTTTTTTGCATTTCTTGATCAACACATTTTTAAATAGAAGCCAAATAATAAAACAGTTTCTTACTCTGGACTGAACCCAGTTCTTTTATCTAGTGAAGTCTGAGAGCCTTTATAGGAAGCTGCCTTATACCCTTTTTATAGAGTGGGAAATGGAGCTTTGAGAAATGTCTTGCACCTCCGCCAGGAGGAACAAGTGAAATCCGGGACGTTAGATCCCCTGCTCATTGGTTTAACTCTGAAACCTCTAGTGGGCCAGGTTAAGAATAGAAAGTAAACCAATCCCATCAAAGTTTGGTCAAGGAAGTATATAAGCGTTTTAATATTTTTATGCTTTAGGTTATGCAACTTCAGTACAATAAGCCTGTCTCTGTATGACTGTTGGGTATGAGACTTTATGAAACATGAGACACGTTGTGGTAGAAGAACAATAATTGCAACCCATTCCCTCCACCACTCACTCATACTTAATACCACTTTTACTATCTTTGAGAGAGCCAGGAAAATGACATAGGATAGCTCAGTGGGGGAGGCAGGAGTTGGGAACTGCGGGTCCTGCTCCGATATAGGCTTTTAACCCCGGGGTAGGGGGTGGGAGGCAGTGGGGGGTATCGTTCTGAAACTGAGTTGATTACAATAAAATGCAGGAGTGTAACTTATAAACTTGTAAGTAAGGAAAACAAACTCCTTCAACTCTGGGGCTTGGTTTAGTCAGTGATAAGGAGACCTGAACATTATTGCAGAGCAATACTGCATCCCGACACTTACTGAACAATCTGAGTCCAAGATGTAGAAAATTTTTGCTAGGGATTGGCAGTTATTGGAAAGGAAATATACATTTCTTATGTAAATTTTTGTTATACTTAATGAACTAGGCTTATGGCTTTCTGGTTAGGTGTTTTCTAAGTAGTAAGATAATTAGCTCTGAATTTTTTTCCCACACTCTCTAACTTTGCTTATGTGAGAGGATAGAGGAAGATTTTATTTTCACTTCATTTGTGGACTTCTAGTTTAGTGAGTGTGTACTACTTTCTGCTTTTTTAGTGAGTAAATATTACTTTTCTAATTGAGAAAAAAATAAAGAATGACATTGAGTTTAAATCTCTGTAGTTCTTTAAAACTATTTATAAAAAGCTTTTGGCCCTGGCCAGGGGTGTACTGAAAGAGTTAGGGTGGTTAACCCAGTGAAAAACACTGGGTTGATGTGCTGTCCCAATATGCAAAGGTTGGTGGTTTGATACCCGGGCAGGGCACATACAAAAACAGGTGGATGTTTCTGTCTCTCTCTTCTTTCCTCTCTCTAAAATCAATGAATAATTTAATAATTGTATGAAATATTTTTTTAAAGAAAGAGCTTTTACACCTAGGGAAAAACAATAAGAATAATACCATGAATTCTAACATATCCTTCCTCAAAAATCACCAGTTATTAACATTATGCAACATTTGTTCTCTCTATATATATATTTTTGATTTATAAGTATTCATACATATTTTATTTTTTTACTGAATCATGAGAATAAATTGGCAGGTCTTGTGTTCATTTTTACTAAACATTTTAGCATCTTCCAAGAACACTATCATAATCAAATTTAGAAAATTTGACTTTGGTTCAATAATAATACCTATTATACAGTCTGTATTTACATTTTTCCAGTAGTCCCAATAACAGCTTCTTTTTTTTAAAATTTAAACAATCAATTAAATTTAACGGGGTGACATTGATCAATAAGAGTACACAGGTTTCAGGTGGACATTTCTACAGCATCTGAAATAACAGCTTCTTATGGCAGTTCTGTCCCAACCCACTTGTTGCATTTAGTTAATGTATCTGTTTACTTTGCTTTAATCTGTAACAGTTCTTCTGCCTTTCTTTACCTTTTAAACTTTGACATTTTAAAGAGTGCAGGACGGTTTTATAGAATGTTCTTCCTTTTAGACTCAGAGACATGGACAAAAAGTGTGGTGGTTACAGGGATGGTGGGGTGGGGGAGAGAGGGAGGGCGTGGGGGCAGGGGAAGGGCACAAAGAAAACCAGATAGAAGGTGACGGAAGACAGTTTGACTTTGGGTGATGGGTATGCAACATAATCACATGTCAAAATAACCTGGAGATGTTTTCTCTGAACATATGTACCCTGGTTTATCAATGTCACTCCATTTAAATTAATTAAAAAAAAGAATGTTCCTCATTTTAAATTTATCTGATTTTTCCTCCCTCTTGCCTGACTTAAGGTTATATAGTTTCAGTAGGAATGCTACAGAGCTCACATGTCCTTGGTGTATATTAATGAGAGACCACTGATGTCAGTTTGTACTGTTATTAGTGGTATTAATTTTGAACCCTTGATTCAGGGGAGCTCATCCTATTTGTCCAAAGTAAAAATACCTCTTTTTCCTGAGTGGTTAATAGTAAGCTGTTGGTAAATACTTGGGGGTGATGTAAATATCACCTCTCAACAAACATTACCCTGTTATTAGCATCCATTTGGGATTCTTGTTTGAATCAAGTATTATTATGACAGTTACTGTGTAGAAAGCAAACAGTTCTAGCATAAATGAGTCTTTCTTCTTTCCATCCTGCCTTCACTTATTTGTTCATTCATTTATTTATTGTTCCTTTTCAAACTTAAAATATTACAGTTCATTTTTTTTTCACTTTAATGATTAAATTGTCCTCGATTTAGCAAGTAAGAATCAGGTCAGCTTGGCTCCTGTGTTTTTTTTGTGTCTTCATCATTACCATCTTTTTATTTTTATTTTCTTTTAGCATTTTCTAACTTTTTGGCACAGAAAGATGTTCCAGGGTCATCTATATAGTTCCTACCCCTTTCCTGAAGTCAGCCATTTCTTTAAGAAGCCCTGATTCAGGGTACATGATTTGGGAGGATGATATTGAGAAGCCAAGATTTGGATATTAGGTTTACTTTAAAAAATTGTTAATAGGAAGAACAGTATGATCTGGAAAATATATAGCAAAGGTGAGAGAAAAAAGCCATCATTGTATCTTTTTGGTAAATTTCAGCTGAGATGAGATCAAACTAGACTGCTGAGGCAGAAACTGAAGCAGAGAATGGAGAGGGCAAAGAAGGTCGTGGTGGGTCACGTGTGCTTTTCCCAGCGGCTGCTGACTGAGAGACCAGGCCCCACAACACACAGCCCGTGGGCCTCACGCTGCAGGCTTTAGAGAGGCTCATCAGGACAGCTTCATTTAGTCTTACAGGATATTTGATGATATGTAGAACCAGACATGTCTGTACCTGGTATTTTTTTTCTGCCTTAAGAGATGGAAACCTGCAAGCATTTGGGTTAACTTGAGATTTCTTGATATTCAACTGATAGGAGGGAACCATACTTACGTATATGATGTGAAAGAAATATGATTGCTTTTTATTTCCCCAAAAGAATGGAAAGGAAGCAGAATCCCAAGAGGTAAAATAGGAGGCTTTTTCATTTGCCTTGCTTTTTGCAAAGCACCACTCCCTTTATTTAGAAAGGTTTTCCCTTCCATATTGGACTGTTGTGGGAATGTTGAAAGCCATATAATTTAAGTTTCCAAACTATCCCACATTGTAAATATTTATAGATAATAAGAGAAGACCAAATTGTCAAAACTGATCATAAGAACAGGAGCTATCAATAACTTTTTATATAAAAGGGAAAATATCCATGGGAAAGAGTAAAACAGCCTTAATGTTGACACAAAACTAGAAAAGAACTAAAAATAAAAGCTTTTTCGCCTGACCTGTGGTAGCGCAGTGGATAAAGCGTCGACCTGGGAACACTGAGGTCGCCAGTTCAAAACCCTGCACTGGTCTGGTCAAGGCACATATGGGAATTGATGCTTCCAGCTCCTCTCCCCCCCCCCCCCCCGTCTCTCTCTCTCTCTCTCTCTCACTCTGTGTCTCCTCTCTAAAATAAATAAAATAAAATAAATTTAAAAAAATAAAATAAAAGCTTTTATGATACAAACATATCGACATGGCAGCATGTAGTGTCTCATAGAAGCCTAGTTAGTGTTGTTACTACTTTATTAGGTTATAGGAGACCCTCTTTTCTCTTCTTTGTAGCTCTGTAGCTGACTTCTTATTCATAAATTACTTGCACTTACTTTAATTGTATGGATGCTGTTTTAATGTTTTCTCCTGTCCCCGAACACAATATAGAAGATTGATAGTACATTTATTTTCTTTGTAAATCTCCTCAGTATTTAACTGTGTTGATGGGACATGTACAAACAATAATGACATATCTTAAATTCTGGCATAGTTACTATGATAACTTGCACAGAATGGTACCAAGAATGACCACCTAGTGTGTTTGCACATCAAGAGAGTGGGCTTAACCCTCCTAGCCTTGACATTTGAAATTGCTATTTGTAAGTGCCTGTGCTCTCAGTGGCCGCTTGTCTGTTTTAGCATCTCTACATACCCAGTCTCATCCTCTTCACTCAAAAGTCCCTTCATGAGTTATTTAGGACAACCCCATGTAAAATTTTTCTCTCCCCAGTTAGATTTGACTCATTCTGGATTCTGTTCACTTAGGTTAGTGGTTCTCAAAGTACGGTTTCTAGACCAATATCAAGTGTCACCTAGGAACTTGTTAGGAATGCAGATTCTTAGGCCAGACCCCACACCTGCTAAGTCAGAAACTCTGGTGTGTGGGGCTGGGTGGTCTGTGCTGTAACAAGCTTTCTAGATGTTTCTGATACCCCGTAGAGTTTGAGAACCACTGCTTGAAGTTGTACGTAGCTAATGATATGTTCAATACAGGTGGTCAGTATGTTAACTTCAGTTTGGAATTTCAGGTACCTTGTCAAACTGGTGGTAGAGAGACTTTTGCTGTTAGAAGTTTTATTTATTTATTTACTTATTTATTTACTTACCTACTTATTTTTTATTCAGTGAGAGGAGGGAAGGCAGAGAGACAGACTCATGTATGTGCCCCAACTGGTATCCACCCAGTAAACCCACTAGGGGGCAATGCTCTGCCCATCTGGGGTGTTGCTCAGTTGCTCAGCAACTGAGCTCTTCTTAGCACCTGAGGCAGAGGCCATAAAGCCATCCTCAGTACCCGGGGCCAACTTGCTCCAATTGAGTCATGGCTGCAGGAAGGGGAGAGAGAGCGAGAGCGAGAGAGGGAGGGGTAAAGCAGATGGGTGCATCTCCTGTGTGCCCTGACCGGGAATAATCAAACCCAGGGCATCTACACGCCAGGTCGATGCTCTACCACTGAGCCAACTGGCAAGGCTAGAAGTTTTTTAGACCTTGAAATTCACTATGTTCCAGTTACCACTTGTGTACAGGCCCTGCTTGGCAATGTCATTGAGCATGATGAACTAAAGGCTGACTTAAGAATGGCAAACATCTTGAAATCTCAGGCAGATGGCTTCAGATTCCAAACCTTCCCCACACTGGTCCTCACCTAACTTTCCAGCTCTGTCTGTCATTTTCTAACCTGACTTCCTCACTCCTGTTCAGCCACTCTCTGTCCTGCTTTCCCGTTTTTGTAACCTCATTCACATTCTTTCCTTCACCTGTAACACCTTTATCTCCTCTGCCTGGGCACACCCTGCTCGTACTTCAGCTTTGACTTCTTCTTGTTGAAACATTCCCAGGTCCCACAAGCATAATTTTTCTTCTTTCATTTTGAAGTCATATGAGTTACCACGCAGACCACTAATCTGACGTGATTAAATTGTCTTGTGATTCTAATATTACTCTAAGCTAGTGCCACTTAACTGTCATGTGAATGTGGCATGTCTTCTCATCTGAAAAGTGGGGTTCATCACAGCATCTATGTGACAGGGTTGTTGAGGGGATTAAGTGAGATAACACATGTAAAGTATCTAGAAAAGTGCTCAACACATTGGAAAACTTGAATAACTATTAACTAACTGTTGTCTTCGCAAAAGTTTTATCTCTGAAATCAGCATAGCAGGTTGGTATCATGTTTGTGAAAACTTCAATTTGTTGGTTCCTAGAACCTTATGTTGAGAAGGGGTCAGAAGCCATATTTAGAATCTGCAGAAAAGAGGCATGATGAAGTTCAGCATGAACATGGAAGGATAAGTGGTGAGTTCTTTGAGAGTGAGGACTGCTGTTGCCTTTGTCACTGATGCCATCACTTCCCTAGTCCCCTCACTGTACCAAATACAGCTGCTCCTGTGTGCTGAGCACTTCATTAGAGACTTTCCGTACTGCCCTCCTTTTCCTCACAGTCATGTCACAGATTATTATCTTTATTGGACACATCAGAAACTAAGGCTCAGAGAAGTTAAGCAACCTGGCTAGCAAAAACAGCACTTCCTTCCCTTCCTCGCAGCACCCAGTGCTGTGCCTTGCTTCCAATAAATTATCTGTTCCTTGATGCTTGATACCACGTCACAGTAGACTTTTCTCTCATTCTCATCCAGGAAAGATATCCTGTATTTAAGCACCTACATTTTCTTCAGTTGCTCTGTTGTTGAGCTGTAAAAAGGATAAAACACATCTGTCCTTACCATATCACTGATTGTGACTTGCATTCAGCTGCTTAGTAACAGAACTCTTGGTTATTACCTTTGTTTTACCTGATGTTTGATTTCTATAAATGCCCTGGCTTTTATACTTCTTAGACTGATGCATTTCTGTTTATGGAATTTTAAACATTTCCCTGTGCCATGTGTTGACTCTGTGCTACATATATAAATCACCACTTGAACCAGAGAATAAGCAATTTAAAATAATGAATTATTTTATTTGATAATTAATGTCATCCTCCAATAGTCTGTATTGAACAGCTGTCTATCATTCAGCCTTTTTTTATGGGATATTTTTGTTACTGGGAGTTTATAATCTAAGATACCCTAATGTGAATTGCTATAAAGAGATATAGCAAATTGGTAGTTATAGAATAGCACTAAGTTGTAAAGTACAGCATAGGGAATATAGTCAATAATATTGTAATAACTGTGTGTGGTGCCAGGTGGGTACTAGAATTACCAGGGGAATCACTTTGTAAATTATATAATTGTCGAACCGTTATGCTGTACACCTGAAACTAATATAAAATAATATTGAGCCTGACCAGGCAGTGGCACAGTGGATAGAGCGTTGGACTGGGATGCAGAGGACCCATGTTCGAGACCCCGAGGTTGCCAGCTTGAGCGTGGGCCCATCTGGCTTGAACAAAAGCTCGTCAGCTTGGACCCAAGGTCACTGGCTCCAGCAAGGGGTTGCTTGGTCTGCTGAAGGCCCGTGGTCAAGGCACATATGAGAAAGCAATCAATGAACAACTAAGGTGTCGCAATGAAAAACATGATTGATGCTTCTCATCTCTCCATTCCTGTCTGTCTATCCCTCTCTCTGACTCTCTTTCTGTCCCTGTAAATATATATATATATATATATATATTGAATGTCAGTCAACTGTAATTGAAAAACAAAATGTGAAAACAATAATAAAATTTAAAAAAGTAAAGAGGCAATACTGGACACGTGTTGAACAAATATGTAAATTAAGTAAGTAAGCAAGTATGTGTTACTGATAGTTCTGAAAGTAACACAAACCTCATGGGGAGGTAACTTTACAATGAGGCAAAGCTACAGGAATGGTTTCTTCTGGGACCAAGGAGAGTTTAGAAAATTACCAGAATTGTAAATAAAGTTCTTCTCACGTTATGTGAAGTGCAGTTACATTAAGACAGAAATCACACTATGATATTTTTTAGATCATTGATATGACCATTAAAATGTTTTTTATTTTCTGCAAGAGAAAGCTTTTATCCTTCTTATTTTTGCTACTTAGTCATTTAATTTTTTTAAAATCCTTTCAAAACTTTGTTAGATTACTTGTTTGCTTGTGTGTGAAAGTTATTTTTGGTTTGTCATATGAGGAGCTTTATTGCAACTGTTATTTCAGTTTTTCATTAAAGTAGTATTGATCTCGGTTTATTAAAAAATAAACATTTCAGTTAGTTAATATTTGTTTTCCAACCATGATCTACATACTGTGCTGAAATCAAACCAATGAATGTATTTCAATAAAAATATTATATCCTGACTCACTGGTGTTATACAAAGCCAGGCTCTTGCTGCTAGAAGAAAAATAGTTTGAAGCAGGAATTGAATTTCTGAGAAACTCAAAGCCTAATAGACAGTTCATAAATTGGAGGAGAGAAAGAACCACCCATGAATACTTCTGATAGTTTCAAAATAGGTAAGATTTTCTCTCAGTCTTCAGAAAAGAATGACCTCACTTGTATATTAAAAAGGTTGCAAAGCATTTTCTTCTCTACTCTCTAGTGTACAGGAAGTCACTAACATGAAATTACCCAAGATAGAGACCATCTTACCAATTTTTTTTTCATTCATGCTTGATTCCTACTCCTCCTAAGGACCCCAAGTTTCTGTTTGAACAGGGCCGTTGATTACATGTGGGATGCAGGCTGCTCAATTTTGTAACAGTTTCATTCTTAGAAACTTCTTTACAATGTAACTTTTAGCCAGTAATACTGGTCTCCTTCAGGGCCACACAGAACAAATCTTACCCTCTTCCATAGGTCAGCTTTTTGAGCACAGATCTGTATCCTAATGATCTTTGTCTATTCTGAACTCTACATAGGACCTGATCCGCCATAAGCAATCAATAAATGCATAGGGCATAAATAAACAAAATAATTTCACTGATCACCTTAACTTTCTCTTCCTTTGTAAGATTTGCCTAAGTTTTTGCTCTTCGGTGTCTACAGAAAAGAAAACATCTCGCCATTCCTAGTCTACCTCAGAGCCTTTTCTTCTCTATGTTTGGCTGATTTTTTAAAATTTTATTTTATTTTTTTTAGCTCTTAATAAATTAGTTTGTCTTTGAATGAAAGGTTCTGTTCCCTAGCAGCTGGGAAGGATTTTCCTGGACATGTTTCTTAATCTGGTTTGTTTTTTAAACGTGTTTCCAAAAAAGGCATCTAAGATGCTTTTTCCCTTAGCTCTGTTAATATCAGATGTTCACTGATTCATGACCTGAGAAAAATTAAGGTGTCCTAAATGAAAGAGACTGCCGGAATTTTAATGACTTGAAAATATGACACTTCTCCCTGATACTGTTCTTCAGGAAAACAGTGCTGCTTGGTAAAATTAGCTACATTAGAGCAGCTATGCTGATAAGGATGGAAATGTCTGGGCAGTGTTTATGCAGGCTCTGTAAGGGGGAGGGAACTGTGCGGCTGCTCTGCTTTTGGAGAGAGATTGTATTAAGCAATTAATGTACAGAATCAGTTTAACTCACTAAATTTTAAAAGCTTACAGAGCAGTGCTTCCTTTAGGAGGAAACTGAATTTCTGCTGTTGGAATGATGGATATCACAGAGTCTACCTTTAAGAAATATGTATACACTTTTATTTTAATCAGTGGATGGGTATTTTCATAATTGGATGGGTATTTTAGAAGTTAGCATCTAAACTAACTTCTCCAAAACTACATATTTAGCTGCTGAGCAAATTTTTAAGAGCTATGAAAGTGGAGAACATTTTCCCCTTAAAATTTTAGGATAGTTTCTTAACCACAAAATAAGGCCCCTAAGTGTAACCTACATTTTTTTCCTTGGCACAAACTTTATATTCAAAGAAATTAAGAGATTTTTGTAAGAGATCAAGAAATTAATATTTAACTAGATTTGGGGGTATGGAGTGTTGAAATTTTATATTCTGCCTTGCTTTGAAAACAATTTAAGATTTTTAGTAAGTAGAATAAGTATATTTTTGAGGTTCCAAGTAAAACCCTCTGTACCTCCCCAAATCTCCTCTCACCTGAATGTAGATAAGGAAGTAAAATTAATATTTCTTGAGTTCCTGTTATTAATAGCCACCATTCTAAGCAGTTTACATATATTCTCTATTTACTCATATTGCCAATGCCTAGATTTTAGCATTGTAATTTTATTCATTAAGGTAGCTTTCCCTAAGAAAACTACAGATATAAGAAAGGTAACTACATGTTATGCATATCCCAGAGTAAATGACATATATGATTTTTTCTTGAGCACATCCTTTTCTAGGTGGGCCAAAGCATGACTGGCACTGTAGGACACATGACCTGAACAGATTACAAGGAAATTTCCTTCTCTGTATTCTGTCATCCAACAGATACTGAGTATTACATGCTAGGCACTATTCTGGATACTGGAACCACATCGGTAAATAAAATAGACAAAATCCGTGTCCTTGTAGAGCTTACCTACAAATGTGGGAAATAAAAAAAATGGTATGTTAAAACATTATAAAGACCTTTACTCTTCTTAAATATGGGCTGAACTCAGTAACTAACTTCCAAAGATTAGAGTATAGAAAAGGAAGGATTAGTAACTTTATAATAGATAAACCCAGCAGACACTTGCCTTAACCAAATGAGCAGGGTTCATATCACTAGTGATACGTCATGCTGATGGCACATATCCCCAATACAACGTGAGGAGAAAAGCACTTCCTTTGTAGTCTCTTTCCCCACACCTATAACCCCAGTCTAGTCATGATGTCAGAAATCCCAAATTGATGGACAGTCTTCAAGTCCTGGCCAGCCCTTCTCATGGCTGTTAAGGTCTTGAGAAACGCAGAAAGACTGAGAAAGTGGCATAGATCAGAATTGATTAAGGAGGCATGACGACAAAACATAATGTGGTATCCTGAATTAAATTCTAGAACAGAAAATGGACATTGGTGGAAAAAACGGTGAATCCAAATTAAGTCTGAAATTTAGTTAATAGTAAAGTACGAACGATGTTTTCTTAGTTTGTGACAAACCTACCCTAGTGATGCAACATGTTAACATCAGGGGAAACAGGGTAAGAGGAACCATCTGCATGATCTTTTCAACTTTTCTTTAAATCTAAAATTATTGCAAAATAAAAAGTTTATATAAAAAGCAAGGAAAATCATAGAGCAGAGTAAGGGAGACCAGGTGTGCCAGAATGGGGATAGGGTTACAGATTTAAATAGGTTAGTCAGTTATTGAGAAGACAATATTTGGGTAAAAATGTGAAGTAAGAGAGGGAGTCACATGCATATATGAGGGCAAAACATTCTGGGCAGAGAGGACAGGCAGATGCCAGGGGGTAGTGAGCATGTCTGGTGTGTTAGAGAAATTGCAAGAAAGCCATTGTGCCTCGAGTGGAGTGCATGATGGGAAGAGAAACAGAAAATGGGACCAGAGATGTAACAAGACCAAATGGTGTGGGTTTTGTACGCAATTAATTGTAAGAGCATCTGATTTAAATTGGGAGGAAGTGGCGAGCAATCGGATGCTTTGGAGGAGAGAAGTGAAATTATTTGACTTACATTTTAATATGACCATTTTGGATACTCTGTTGAGAAAAGACTCTATGGGGCAGACACGGGCAGAAAGGCCAGTTAGGAATATAATCTAGGTGAGAGATATTTGTAACTTAGGGCAGGAAGATTTCAGGAGAGGCAGAAGGAGTTGGTTGACTTTGGGGTGTATTTTGAAGGTAGAGCTAACGAGATTTGCTCACCGATTGGACTTGCTCTGTGAAAGTAGCCAAGGAAGATTCACAAGTGTTGCACCGAGGAGATGGAAGGGCATATTTGCCATCACGGTGATGGGGAAGAACATGGGTGAAACAGGTTGGTGAGAACAATCAAGGATTCATTTTTTATATAAACAATAAACAATTGGAATTAACCATCTGAAGACAATACCATTTACATTGCAACAAAATATGAACTGGTTGGAAAAAACTCAAATGTTTATCAACAGATGAATGGATAGGCAAAATATGGTATATGCTTATAATGGAATAACATTGATTTCTCCAAAAGGAATGAACTTCTGGAACATGCTAAAACATGGACAGATCTTGAAAACAGTCTGCTAAGTGACAGAAGCCAAATACAAAGGATAAATAGGGTATGATATTACCTAATGAGGTACCTAGATAGACAAATTCAGATACAAAGAGTGGAATAGTGGTTACCAGGGACTGAGGGGAATAGGGAGTTATTGTGTAATAGGGCCAGAGTTTCTGTTTGCACTGAACAAATTCTGGTAATAGTGGTGATAGTTGCACAACTGTCTGAATGTATTAATGTGTTGTACACTTAAAATGGTTAAAATGATAAGTTTTAGCCTGACTGGTTTTAGCACAGTGGATAGAGTGTCGACCTGGGACACTGAGATTCCAGGTTTGAAACCTTGAAGTCACCAGCTTGAGCACAGGATCACCAGGGCCTGGGATCATCAACATGATCCCATGGTCAGTTGCTTTAAGACCAAGGTCGCTGGCTTGAGCCCAAGGTTGCTGGCTCATCTGGAGCCCCCCAGTCAAGGCACGTATGAGAAGGCAATCAATGAACAACTAAAGTGCTGCAACTACAAGTTGATGCTTCTCCTCTCTCTTTCACTGAAAAGAAAAAAGTTTTATATGTACTGTAAGTAAAAATATAAAGTTTTTCTTGTTTAAAAAAGAAATACTAAGGGTTAAATTTAACAGCTGAACTGTGCAAACCCCTTACACTGACGTTGCTGAGAGAAACTAGAGAGAGCATTAATACTGGAGAGATATACTATGTTCATGGGTCAGAATATATGCTGTTAAAATGTCAGTTCTCCTGAAATTGGTTTGTAGATTTAATACAATCCCAATTATTACACCAGCCAGTTTTTTGGTAGAAGTTGATAAGCAGATTGTAAAACAGTTATAGAGATACAAATAAAAGCAGAATAGCTAAAATAATTTTGAAAAAGAAGAGGAATGTTGGAGGACTTATACTACTGTATTTCATTACTTATTATAAAGCTACAGTTTTCAAGAGCATGTGGTGTTCCTGAGGACAGTGAAGTAAAAGCAGAACCAACAAGTTGAGGATGGATGCAATGGAAGGATTCTGTGATTTGCCATGGAATTTAAGCTAGGTGAAGACGGAAGACCTCAGGGAAGGGAGTAGCACTGAGAAGGTACAAGAACCGGTGATTATAGGATGAGGAGTGCCCGTACCAGAAGGGAGCTGTAAACACAGGAAATGGTGGTCAGCAAGGGGGCTGGATGGATTTTGCATTATGGAAGGGTGCAGATGTTGGTCATGTAGGGATTAGGGCACTGGTTCTCAAAGTGTGCGCACTAGAAGATTTCCAGGTGTGCACTATGGTATTCCAGAGAAATATATGCCTGTTGGGGACCAAAAAACCAACAGGGGTTTTGGAATTTAGATTTTTGGGGGACAGAGGTGTGGGAAATTGGCTGTAAGCTGACAGTCTGCCCAACCCTCAACCTCACTTGCCTGATTAGGTTGCTAAAGGCTGTTAAGCTGTGGTGCTGGATTGTTTACACTACCCCCATGTTCCCCAGAAAGACTGGAAGCAAGTTTCTTCTATCCTTTGTTTGGTGTAAAGTTAAGATGATATGTATGGTGGGAGTTTTCTACACTCAACACAATTAAGAGTAAAAAGAGAGGAATTCTTCAATGCATTGACAAGGAAATGAGAGTTAGCCTTTCAAATATATGCCCAAACATTGAAGAAATCGGTAGGACACATCAGGTTCATGTTTCTCATAAACACAAGAATGAAAAAACTTAACACATTCGTACGGGGACCTGCCAAATTTACTAAATCTTACTAAGAATGTATCTATATATATAAAAAGATAACTTTTTTGTCATATTTTTATTTGTCAATCCCTTTTTTACAAATTCTAAAAAGCATAACTCAAAAAATGTAACGTAAAAAATGTTTTTTAATGTCAGAATAAATTTAATTTTGTCGTATTTATTTTGTTTAATTACCATAAAAGCATGCTTGGACTTTATATTTTTTCCTTTAATATTTGACTTAATTATTATAACATATTTCTCAGAAATTTGTATATAGTGTGCCTACAATTATTTGTAGGATTTTAAATGAACCCCGACTTCAAAAAGTTTGAGAACCACTGGTCTAGGGTGACCAAAGGAATGTGGGACTGAAGTGTGGTGAAGGATTAGATCCTGCAGGAGAGTTCAAGGACTTGAGAGGACAAGTGTCAGAGGCTCACTGATGAGCATGTAAGCATTTCCACACTCTGATACAGGAGTAGTTGCTGAAGAAAATGACGGCTAGGTGCTAAGATAGCCAAGGAATGCAGGGGGATGGTGTGGAATCTGTGTATGTTGGCAGTAATGAAGGTTAATGGGTGAGGCAATCTAATGATGTGATGTACAATTCAGCTTTTCAGGAGGAGGTGGGCAGGGAGGCCACCTCGCTCTCCTCGCCCCCTGCCCAAAGGGGCAGGTACTGAGAGAGAGGCTGGCCGCTGTGGGGAGGCCTGCAGAGGAGAGCGCGGCTTCCCTTAGAGAAGATGAGGGGAGATTTCTAGGAGAGGCTCAGGATGATGGGGGTCCAACTGACGGTGGAGTGAGAGGGCACTAGGAGGGTTTCAGGAGTCGGGAAAGTGGGGAATCGAGTCTAGCTGGAGATGTGCAGTCGTACAAGGTCAGCATGTGGGGGATGAGGGAAGGACAGCCTGGGCCTGGGCTCTCTTGGGGTGATGACGTAAATGGGGCTGATGGGCACAGTGAGACCGGTTCTGGAGTTCTCAAGGCAGAGAGTTGCAGCCGTGCTGTGGGGGTAGGAAGGGGTAGGTGCTGGGACCCCCTTAGCCTCAGAAGCTAGACAGGAGACACGAGAGGAGCATACTGACTGAAGATCTGTTTATCAATGGAAAAGATTTTCCTTCTGTGATCTGGAATTTGTCAGTGACTCTTAGAGCAGATAACTGGCTGAGAACAAGGCCACTCTAGAGAAACTAGGAAACCTAAAACGAGGAAAAGCCATCTTGCCAGCATGTCCTTAAAGGGGAATCAATCTACTGGCAAAGATAGTAGTCAAAACATTCATGATGAATGTTCATTAGCAGGTTTTAAAGTCTTCTGTTGGAAATGGAGGCATTAATTCCTAGGAAGCGGTATAGCCTAGTGTTTAAGAGCTGGCTCTGTGGAGTCAGAGAGTATAGATTAAAATCCTGGCTCCACAGTGCGGTAGCTGTATGGGCAAGTTACTTAACCAGGTCTCAATTTTCCCTTCTATAAAATGTAGGTAATTATAGGGCCTGCTGTATTAGGATGTTGTGAGGTCCAAATGAGGTAATCCAGGGAAGTGCACTTAACCCAATTCTTGGCACCCAGTCAGCTTTCAATATTCGTTATTGTTGTTATTACTGTTATTTCAGCTATGGTCAGAACACACCCAATATTTATGCTCTTCTCTGAGGCTGGTTAGCACAGATGTCAGCATAGCTTTCTCTTTGTAAGACTTGTAGAGTTTGCTTGGGGCAGTGGGCTCACGATGCATTGTGCAGATGTTGTTGAGCTGCACTCTTGAAACGTGTGTGGTCTACACAGGCGGTACACAAAGTTGAGACTCATGGACATAGATGAGGGTGCAGTGGTTACCAGGGGGACGGGGGGTGGGGTGGGGCATAAAGAAGACCAAATGAAGGAGGACGGGAACGATTTGACTTTGGGTGAGAGGTATACTGCGTAACTGAATGTCAAAAAGACCTGGAGATGTTTTCTCTGAATCTGTGTGCTCTAGTTGACCAATGTCACCCCATTAAAATTAATTGTCTAAATAAAACTATTAAAAAAAAAGAAAGAAATGTGTAAGGTTTTGTGAACCAATGTCACCCCAATGAATTCAATGAAAAAGAAAAAATTTTATTTTTAAAAAAGGCATGTAGGTAACTAGTTACTTAAACTATTCATAAAGGATATTGTTTCCCAATCTCTTAAAATCCATGTTTTCTGTGATGTCTTCTCATCTTATTTTTAATCTTTTTCTCACCAGGCAACAATATTTGGTCACGAATTCACTGTACTTTGTGTTGCTAAGTAGGGTACTATAAGCTTTTCTAACTCTACAGGGACCTTCCCCTTTCCCTGTCCTTTGGAGATTGGTTTCTTCTCCCTACTTAAAACCAGAGGCCTATGGGATCCTTGTGCTTGCACAGCAGGACAGTGTGGAAACCCTTTCCCACAGATGAGGTTGGTGGGGTGAAAGGGAATGATAGTCTGAGTGCTGGGAGCGGATGGAATAATGGGCACGCAGTCTTCCGGTATATGGTAGTGACAATGAAGGATAATGAATAGTGCGATCTAATGATACGTCACTCAGTACTTACGGAGGGACGGAAAGCTGTGTGCAGGTGGTAACGAGAAACAGGGAGGATGGCAGGTTCACCTCCAAGCCCCGTGGGACTAGAGTTAAAAAAGACACACCTGCTGCCTCTGAGACACCTGCCGAGGAGAGCCTGGTTTCTGTCAGAGAAGGTGAGGGAAAGTTTAGTGGCAGGGAGATTTTCATTGGAAGTCTACAATGGCCTAGCCTGCTGGAAGGCAGTTTAGGAGACTGACAAAATTCAAAAGATATGCCATTTGACCTATCACCCTCACTTTTCTAGAATATTTTCTAAGAAAATAAGTGGAAAAATGAACATTCATGTGTATTAAGAGTTGTGTATGGCCATGAAAAATTGGAAACAGTCAGCACATGCTACCTGTATAATCAGAAAAAAACTAGTAAAACTAACCACATGCATGGACTGCTACTTGGAGCATCTAGATGGGAAAAACCATCTTTATAATTTTTCTGTTTTGTATACAAAAGCAGTTCACCCTCTGTTTAGTTTTGAATCATGCAGAGTAATTTAAAAGTATATTTATATGCTTTTGATATTTTCTGCTTCAACTCTCCTAGAATATCATTGATGGCCTAGAATTTTAATCTTCATATTTATCTTATTTTTCCCCTTAATTTCTTTGCAATCATGAAGCTCTGCATCATATATGTGGTGTGGAGTAAACATGAATTCTACTTAACAGTTTCTCCAGGTCTTAGTTGTTAGCTGAAGAAACATTACCGATGTTTTAAGTTAAATGTAATTTGCATTTATCTGGGCACTGGGCACCTCCTTTTAGTTTTCTTTAGGAATACAAATAGAACATTTGGTTACTAGCCAGTAAGGCTTTAGCGTTTACCTTTATTGCTAGCTTGCTCTCGATTTGGTCATTTAAGGGGAGAAATCTGTATTTGCTCTGTAGGTGAAAACCAATAAAGAATACCTAACCCAGTACTTGCATGGTAATTGAAATAATGTTTTTTCTTTTATTTTTGTTGGATTATTTGTTTCTTTTTGTTTTCTCAAACTCATAAAGGTTTTGGAATGTTTACCCACAGCCATTTGTCAGAATGAGTTAGGTAGAAATTTTCCCATTTAAGGTTTGTATATAAACAGGGAAAAACATTTCACACCTGCTTATCTTAGCAGGGTCTGCAGAGAGGGGGAGGTAGAGTGTCCATCAACTCCCCCATTTAGAGAGGAGTTTAGATCTGCTATCCTGTAGCCTTGTCAGCTGTGGATAAGAGCACTCAGAGCCAGACGGAGGGACCCACCATTTGTGTCTACAGACAGAAGCCTTTCCTAAATTTCTCGATTCTCTTTTTGAGCCCTTCTGTGCAGTTCTTTCAGTGCACCTAGCTGAATCGTCTGTGTTGACACGATACTTCTAGGCTGCATTTTCAGAAACACACTTAAGGGTTTAGAATTTTTTGTTTTTTTTTAAAGAAAAGTACCTTTCCGTTTTGGTCCCCATTTGATAACAGTAAATGCCTTTTTCATCCTAGTATGTTAGGACATCTGGTTGGAAGGTGGGGTGTTATGCATTTGTCTCCTTCAAAGGAAAGTTTGATGACCTTCCTTTTACGATATTATTAATTCAAAGCACTTAGATGACTTGAATAAAATTAATATATTTTTTACTTTAAAAAGAAAGTCCTTTTTAAAACAACTTCTAAATCGAAATAAATGATGTCCTCTGACTGAATCAGTTCATAAGCCATATAAGAAAATTAGTCGGTGTTCTCGTTTTCTACACCTCCCCCCCATCACTGACTTTCTTCCCACACAGCTACTAGATCACGGGTGCCCACACTTTTTCAGCTTGCCAGCTACTTATAAGATGACCAAGTCAAAATGATCTACCTACAATAAAAATGCAAAACATAAATTTATTTCTTCTATATTATCATTATTTAAGTTACTATTATTACTATTTAATATTGTGTATTCTTCTTTCACCTTTCTCCTTCTCAGCTCTCTTTTCAGAGGAAAGTCAATGTCATAGTTTTTAGGAACAATCCGAAAAAGCCGCTCCACATTTCCCTTCTTTGGAATAGCAATGGCACACAGACAGATGAGGCAAATGCACTTAGAATATGACATAGTGAAAAAAATCCCCTCCCGTTCTGTATGAAAGTGGTAGGTTTTAGGCTTCTTACTCGGACCAGCTACGGCACTCATTTTTATATCCTTTGTTGTATTTAGTTTAAATAAATTGAACGCTAACTACTCAGCAATGTAACTGAACAAGTTAGCGCGGTTTAACGCGCATGCGTAGGGTGTCAAAAGTTCAGACGTCAGATTGGCTACCCTGTATGCCAATCAAAAGACAAATGTCTTTTTAATGTCATGCAATCTACCCACACTTCCTTCGCGATCGACGTATTGAGCACCCCTGTACTTAGACCTTTGGCTGCAGCCTCATTTCTTCCTCTTGCAGACATTCCCACCGTCCTTGATTTCAGTGCATGCCTCAGTGGTGGCTCCATCCTCTCTCTGCCCGTAATCCTGAGGGAATGCAGTGTCTACTTTAAGGACCTCAGAGCTGACTGCAGACTGGTGTCACTGTCCCTTCTTTGACTTTCAGCTCTACTTTCCATCAGCCATGTCCGGGTAAAACCTTCAACGTCTCATAGCTTAGAACTGTTCTCCCTTTACAATAGCAAGCCTGAGTATCCCTCCTCTGCCCATAATTTATCTCACCCAGTCCTCCAGTGGCTCTGTCTTTTTTCATCCTTAACCTGGTGGCTAGCTTTTATTCTCCAAACTCAGCGCTTGCTTTTGCATTTACTTGTCTCCAAGCCTAGGGCTTTTCCAGCATACACTCATTTCAGTGCTTGCTTCTTAGTCCTGTTAAGTCCCTTTGTTGTCTCTATGATCTCCTGCTAGTCCTTGAAGATAAACACGGTGGCTTTGTGCATCTGTGCACCACTCGGCATAGTGTTCATTATTTTCTTAATGGGCAAGTGAATGTTAGCATATCTATTCATAGGTTTAGTTTTAATAATTTTGGGCTGTGTCAAAAATTAAACTTACCCTCAGAGGACAAGTGTTTATAACACTGAGGAACCCAACTAATGGGATTACAGAACCTGAGGAGAGAAGTCAGCCAGGTATCGCACAAGGGGGTGTGGTGAGAGCTGTGGGGAGGTGGAGCAGGCAACCTCCACTGGAGGTATCCAGGGGCTAGACCAGCACGGTTGTCATTGTTCAAAACATGGGCCAAACTGGTGGCCTGTGTATGTATCTATCTTGCAGATATGTTCTCGTTCGTCTACACAGTATTTTAATTTTAAAAAGCTTATTTTCAACATTTAAAACTGAAATAATTTTGCATAAAAATTCAGATTTCTAGCTTCATTGAAACAGAAGCACATTGGATCCCTGTCGTTGAGTGGTAACATTGGCAACTTCATTGATGAGGGCAAGACTCGTCTGGAAGTAAGAGTTGTAAAAGATTTAGTAAAGATCATTATTACAATTTTATAATTAGGTCTCCTAATAACATGCAGTTTTTCACTAGTATTTAACAGTGCAATCAATAAAACCAATTTAAAAATGGGTCTTTTAAAAAAGGATCTGTGCCATAAATCTGAAAGACGAAGGAATATTGAACTGAATCTCTTAAGAATGCCAAAAGGGTTTCTTTTTATGAAGTAAGGTTATGTTCCTATAAACTTTTTAAATTCTTCATTCATTTTATAATTTTTCCCCTTTTTATTTAATTTATTGGGGTGACACTGGTTAATAGAATTGTACAGGTTTCAGGTGCACAGTTCTACAACACATCACCTGTACACTGTATTGTGTGTTCACCACCCCGAGTCAAGTCCCCATTCCTCACCATTTATCTCCACTGTACCTCCTCCGCCTTTCCCTCCATTGCCCTCCTCCCAGCAGTCACCGCATTGTTGTCTGTGTTCATGGGCTTTTTCTCATTCTTCTCAACCTTTCCAATCCCCGCTCCCCCAGACAGCTATCAGCCTGTTCTCTATGAGTCTGTCTCTGTTGTTCATTGGATTCTACTTGTGAGTGAAATCATAGGGTACTTGTGTTTCTCTGACTGGCTTATTTCACTTAGCATTATGCTCTCCAGGTTTATACACACTGTCACAAAGGGTAAGATTTCCTTCTTTTTTACAGCCAAGCAGTATTCCATTCTGTAAATGTACACATTTTCTTTATTCACTCATATACTGATGGGCATTTGGGTGGCTTCCAAATTTTAGCTATTGCAAATAGCTCCGCAGTGAACATAGGGGTGCATATTTTCTTTCAAATTAGTGTTTCAAGTTTCTTTGGATAAATTCCCAGAAGTGGAATTACTGGGTCATAAGACAGTTCTATTTTTAACTTTTTGAAGTAAATCCATACTGTTTTCCACAGTGGCTGTACCAATCTGCATTCCCACCAGCAGTGCAGGAGGGTTCCCTTTTCTCCACATCCTTGCCAGCACTTGTTTGTTGATTTATAGATGATAGCCATTCTGACAGGTGTAATGTGATATCCCATTGTGGTTTTAAATTGCATTTCTCTGATGATTAGTGACATTGAGCATCTTTTCATATGTCTATTGGCCATCTGTATGTCCTCTTTGGAGACACATCGTCTTATCAGGTTTTTTGCCGATTTTTTAATTGGATTGTTTGTTTTTATGGTGTTGAGTTTTATAAGTTTTCTTTATAAATTTAGAAAACCATAAACAAAATGAAAGGACAGTCCACTGAATGGGAGAACATATACCGTATTTCCTCATGTATAAGACGTACCCTTTTCCCCTGAAAAATTTGAGGTCTAAAAACTGGGTGTGTCTTATACAGTGATTGTGGCATTTCAAATGCCATAGATGGAACCGAGGACGAGGCAATATATGAAGACAGTGATTCGTCATCAGACACAGATGAGGACAAGCTAATAGATGGGAGTTTAGATAGTGATAAGGAGTTGTATGAATTTTATGATGAATAAAACTTGAGTTTATTAAATTTTATGTAATACATTTAGTTTCAAATTTCAGGCCCCAAAATTAAAGTGCATCTTATACATGGGCACATCTTACACATGGGGAAATACGGTAATATTGTTTAATGAAACATATTGCAATTTATTCTTGGAATAGACTTTTGGCACAAAAATTTTAATTAGCGATATGAAAACACAAAACATAAGAATCATGAGCTGTAATATATGTTTAAACTGAGCAAGAAGCAAATTTCCAAACTATAAATATCATGTCCATATTTCCTGAATTCTTTCTGACTTAATAGCAGAAATAATTCAGGAAATTATTCTGTACCTCTCTTCATTTTTCCAAATGCATATCTGGAGGATTTTTTTATGTGTTCAAGTGGTAATGCCATGATGTTTTTGTTTCAGTCTTATGGGGGCACTAAAGGAATGAGACAGAAACCAAGAACAGTGATAGTGGAAAGATTATTATCTCTTTTTCATTTTCTTTTTCCACACTCTCTCTTACGTTCTAAGTTTTCTCTGTGAGGAGAGGTACTCTAAAAAAATCTTGTTCTGAAAATTCTGGAATGATCAGGCTGTGCATATTCCTCTTGCTTTTACTTTTTAAAATTCTCTGATAGCAGAAGAAATAAAATGTAGCATTTAATATAGTAGAGTATTTTATTAGCAGACATTTTCATTCCATTTAAAGGTTTCTCCCACCTCTTTTGGGGTTTTCCCAAGAAATATAAGGAATGTTAAGTAGATGGGTATATTTAATGTTTATTGCAAATGGAGGTATGGTTTTATTTATTTTGTTTGTTTGTTTGTTTTAGTTTTTTTTTTAAGCTAGGAGGCAGAGAGACAGACTCCTGCATGTGCCCAACTAGGATCCACCTGGAAAGCCCATTAGGGGGCGATGCTCTGCCTATCTGGGGCAGCTGTTCTATTGCAACCAGAGCCGTTTTAGTGTCTGAGGCGAGGCCATGGTACCATCCTCAGCGCCTGGGCTAACTTGCTCCAGTGGAATCTTGGCTGCAGGAGGGGAAGAGGGAGATAGAAAGAAGGAAGAGGGGAAAGGGTGGAGAAGCAGATGGGCACTTCTCCTGTGTGCCCTGACGGGGAATCAAAGCCAGGACATCCAGACAGAGGTCTTTATGTTTTTTTAAATAATAAAGTGTGTAACAAGAAGAAGATAACATTTTATGTGAATTGATTCCTTGATGATTTACCTATAAATGAAAATAATACTAAGGTTTTTACATACCTCCTCTAGTTTGCTATTTATTTTCTTAACAAAATTTTACTTTTTAGATTTTAACCTAAATATCCTTAATTGCACAAGAATTGGTTAGTAATTTCCAAGATTTCAAAACACAGAATTGAGCAGATGTTCGGGTACTGTAGAGGAGTGCTCATCTAGGAAATGCATCTGAATGAGTCAAAGACACATAAATAAGTTTTGGCTATGGGAATCTTTGTTAATCTCTTCTAATACCTAATACCAGAGACACTCTCCTCTTTCCTCCTAAGGTATATGAGAACACTACTTATATCAAGGCCTTCTCTGCTAGGTTAGAGTGATGTTCCTACCATTTGTCAAGTTAGGAAGGGTGGGAAGAGGGTGGTGGGTTCTTGGGGGAGTGGTAAGTAGAGAGATGTGATGAGAGTACAGTATCTAAATCTCTGGGGTAGCAAGAGACTTAGTCCATGGGGTTTTCTGTTGTTGTTGTTTTTTACAGTTATAACCAGGACAATTTGGACCTGAAAACATTTTATCTGAGGCCAGCTATTTTTGCTCCCATTGTTTTGCAAATGGAGAAATCTAGCCCTTTAGAAGACATTAAAATTATGTTTCATCTCTTTTCTATCTGTAATTTAATTTTCCTCCAATCAGAATAGTTTGTAGTTCATCGTGGTATTTACATTTAAGAAAATAAATTAATTCTTTAAATAGATGTGCCTGAAAGAATAAGACCTGAAGTCGGTAACATGAATGAGTCTAGTTGGGGGAACAAGAGCTAACACAGGGTTATGGACCTATTAATTTTAAAAAATTGTCTCCAGATTATTTTCTCTGTGTTATGGGTTTATAATGAACGAACAATATAGAAAAGCAACAGGTGAAAAAAATGTAGCATTTGATATGTCGGTTACTTGGATTGACTGTCTAATTTCGGTCCCTGTGGACATGAATTCTCAGAAACCAGAAGCATCTGCATGTGTACACCACACACTCACATACTTTCCCCCTAAGGTTTTGACAAGACTTTATTCTGGATGCAGGACTTTTATAGTGTAAAGCGTGGAATGGAGAATGTATTGGACAAAGAGACTTACTGGGATCCTGGAAGGTGAGAGTACTTAATGGCAAGTTTGACTTAGAAGTTAGTAGTAATTATGTCAGTTCACCATCATTTTTTACATCTATATCATCATGGTATATATTACTTGATGTAAAACTCTCTTCTTTCATTCAAGAAATTGCAACTTTTTCCTGTAAATTAAAACATTACTGAAATAATGATTTTAGAAGTATTACTCATTAAGTTTGAAAGGTATATAGTTTGTACAGTTAGTCCTGTATAGTGGGTAATACCATGGTACATACTAGTGGTTTTCAATCATTTTACATGTGGGGACTTGTGAAAATAGGAGAATTATTTCAGGGACTGCTGAGGCAGAAATCACCCTGAACATAAGCGAATTTGACTAAGGTCATTGGGTCTGTAATCTTCATATAACATCAGGGTGGTTAACTCTTCTGTGGACCAGCATAAAATTTCTGGCAGACCGGTGCTTGAAAAACACTCATAGAAAAGATACTTCAGTACGAAACAGGTTATATCAGTAAGGGTTCATTCAGGAGACAGAAACCATACCAGTAATTTAAACAATGAAAAAAATTTGATATAAAAATTACTAACTAGTTAAAGATCAAATACCATTAACTAGTAAGAGCCTCTGAAGAGTACAGGAACAGCAAATGTAGGGGGTATCTCCTATCTCAGGAGCTTAGGGAGAATACCAAAGGAAGAAACAGACTTGGGAGAGCTCCCCACTCTAGCCCCCCATGCTGAAATTTAGATCTCCCTGGAGAGTGTGTGGCTACAGCCTGGTAGACGATGGGTTTGCTGTGGGGTCACAGACGGGAACTGGTCCACAAGAAGTCGTCTCCTGGGATTCCAGTGAAGTTCTCAGGGGTGCCATGGGCTGGTGCTAGTCTGAAGGAAGCCACATGCTGAGGTGCTGACAGACTGAAGCTGTGCCACAGGAATCTTCCCATTGAGGTGCCATTAAAACCCTTGAGGGTGAGGGACACCAGATCTCAAACATGCCTCTGGCAACCACAGCCATTCGGGGGAAAACCGTCCAGGAAACCAAGAGAGAAGTCTTCCTTTGGTTCTGCTTTGCGGTGTCCCTCTGGTGCCCTTTGTCGTGCCGGCTGACAAAGGAAAAATATTAATGTCTCGCTCTAGTTCATAAGGGAGGGCAAAACAATGGACGTGGTGCTAAAAGGCAACAGCTTGTTAATTGGCACAGTGCACCCATCCCTTTGGCGACTCAGCGTCTGCATACACCTTCTACATGCATTTGAACTGCCATATAATAATGAAACATCTCTGTGCTTTGACCAGTACACACAATCTCAACAGTCATTGTGTCTATTGCTGGCTTTATTAATTTCTCTTCAAATTTTTTCACAGCCTCACTATATTCTGTTACCTAAAGACTAAATTATAAAGTTAACCTCTAACAACTTGTGTATAAAACATGGGGGAAATAGCCCATTTTTTCTAAAAATAGCCTCATGTATTTTGGGGACGATGTGTGTTGTGTGCTCAATCCACCTTTAAATATTTCCCTTGTCGAATCTCATGTATATTCCCTCCAAAAAGAAAGTACTTTCTCAGTGCAATAAATTCTTGCCCATGTATTTCAGTCTTCAGATCATAAACATATCCATGCATCCTGGGACAGTAGCTTTTGGGCATGGTGAGAGCAAAACAGGGACCTCAGATTACCTTTTCAGCAACCTCACTTACTGGTGTTTCTCTGCTTAGAGCCTCTGCCTTAGAGACTCGCAAAATGAGTAGAAAATAAAATTACATTTCAGATTTGGGTGTTAAGACCAGAAACTTCCATTATTAAATATAGTACTGCTAGTATTTCTGGTCTAACACTAAAAATGTCAGTCAGCTGGGGAGTGGAAGAGAAGAGGCATTTTATTGCCAGAGAGTTCTCAAAGGCTCCTTTTTCTTTGTTCCCTTTTAATTTTCTAAATTGAGGGTTGTTTACTTTGCATACTTTCCAGTTCTGTTTTCCAGTAATCTTTACATTGTAAATGAACAGAAAATGATCCCACTAGAATGATTAAAAACAAATGCTTTGCAGCAATATAATTAAATTTTTTTATGGAACTATAATAAGTTTAATTCAAAGAATGAGACATTCTCTCTCTCTCTCTCTCTCTCTCTCTCTCTCTCTCTATGTATAGATACAGATAGAGTAGAATGGGTATAGAATTTTGGCTTCTACTATATAGTTGAGGCAGAGAAAAGAATGACTTGCATAGGGCAAGACAGAGATAATGCTATAGTGTTCCAGTGCTCAGATGCGGCGAGGGGGGTGTCTAAAGTAGAAGGGGAGTGAGAACTGCTCAAAATACAGAAAGCATTTACTGACCATTCTGGGCAGTGAGGTTTGCTTAGAGAAGCAGGCTCAGAATTCAGCTAGGCAGCACCTGCACATTTAACTCTGATGTTGGCCACAGCAGCAAGTAAGAGGTTTGTGTTCGCTGGATTTTAGAAAATGAAAGAGAGCCTGCAAGAGTTGTTAACTTGTATGACAGCCATGTGGTTTTAGAGTGGGCATTTATTTTCTTGCCAAATCATATCCTGTTTGGGTTGGTTTTCTTTGAACATGCAACAAAGTAGCATTATGACTATTCAATACACATCAGGATTTTGATAGCAAAATGAGTAGAACAAGGAGTGAACAAAGAAGTTTCCATTGCAGAGGATAACCCAGTGGTCGGTTCCCTCTCCTTACCTCAGTGAGTTTGAGAAAGAACGAAAGGATGAATGGATAGCTATACACTGATTATAAAAATCTCTTAAGGTTAGGTTCCCATTCCCACATTCTGCTTCCTGCCTCATTTAAACATTGGTTCATAGTCAAATAATTTAAATAATCGTTTGCTACTTTCTCGCCACTTTTCTTAAGGCTTGTTCTGCTATTCAAAATGAGGAAAGAGATGAAAAATATTTTAATAAATAATTTATTTAGAAACAGGAATTTGGCTTTTCTGAAGATTCTGATTAAGAAGTTGACTGTTAGAAATAGGAGTGTCCTTCAAATTTAGGATCCCAGCTAAACACAAACATGTTTACATTTTGAAGAGTTTTTTGATGGAGAAGAAAGACAATAGGAACTGGCATGAGATATTGAGAAAAGGTCAAAATGTACCACACTTTTAGTAAATGAAGCAGATTTTATTTCTAGGAAAAGTGTCTTTAAAAATTGCCTTTAGTTAAATGAGATGGGCATGGGAATGGGAAGGAAGGTGCTGACCTCTGACATGTATGTGTTGGTTTGGAAAATGATGTTAGTAAAAGTTATCTTAAATCAGGGCAAAAGGAGATAAAGTCAAAATCCCTATAATTTACACACATCGACTAATAAAAATACCTGCAATCCCCTGTGGAATTTCTCCCACATGCTAGTGTTTTATGTGCATAGGTAACACCAGCGAGTTAGGTATTATTACCAACACACAGGTGAAAAATATGGAGAGAGGTTAACTTACGACTTATGCCTGAGGACACATAGTAAGTGGCAGGTCTAGAATTTGAGCCCAGACCTTCCTGGCTCCCAGGTACACATTATTTCTACTGCACCCTTGTTAACTGAAGCATACCTAGTTGAAGCCTTCCCAGTGCCTAGTTATACATTTCTTTTTGACTCTAACAAGGGAAATAAAATGAATTAACTCGGAGACCAAACCTTTATGAAAATTATTCAAATAAGAAGAGGAAGTTTTTTTTTCCTCCAGTACTGGCTTTGTCTCTCACTCCTTGATGCCTCTCCAGCATTTCTCAGTGTTGTTTTCTAATTACAGTTCCCAGGAAGCTGCATTGGTTTGGATTTATGCGTCTGCCAAAGGTCCTGTGACATAGCAACTGATGGAAACGTTATGGTTACACTGACTTTAATTAAAAGTTTCCATGCTGCTCTTTGCATTGTGTCTCCCATAGCTTCACGGAGACTTTGCTTCAGATCATGATTTTAGGATGTTTTTGAACGGATTCTTTCCTGAAAGTACAAAATAAGAAATCACTTCCTGTTCAAATAGAATTTGCTTTAAATTCCATTAAATTAGAACCTGTTGTTTTCCCATTGTCAAAATATTTTTATTCCCTTTATTATAGTTACTGTATCATTACTTGCAGTGTGTGTCCAAAATTTATACAATAAAACAAAACAAAAGGGAAATTGCCATTTAGTTTTTTAGCTAGTCAGGATTTGACACAGTTCACCTAAAAATTTCCAGTTTTTGTTTATGTGTGGGGAAGGGGCTCTTTCTTCTTTTCCATACATCTGTCTATGTATCTGTGTATCTATCTGGCATCTATCTATCTATCTATCTATCTATCTATCTTCTATCTATCTATCTACCTATCTATCATCTATCTATTTTTCTGTTGGTTCTTAGAACTGTTTCAGAAGACAGCAAAGCATTTTCACTTAACACTGTGCATGGGATTTTCTAGAACTTTGCTGGAGAGAGTCCATTATCTCTTTCTTACCTGTTTCATTTCTCTTACCTGTTTTACCTGGATCCCATGGGCTTTGCATTTCTGTTCCTGGCAGACCATCTGGTAAGTAAAATGAGGTTGTTAGTGAGAGAGAGGGAAAGTCAGGCTGAAGGTTGTCACTGCTGCTGGAGTGTCATCATGTCAGTGTAAAACAACAATTCTAACTGCATCAGGATTTGGAATTTGACAGGATTTAGAACCTACCAAAATTCTACTGAAACATATGGCTAAGGACTAAAACAAGATGCTTTCAGAAACAGCTTTTGACTTGTCTCTCAGAACCTTTGAAAATAATGTCCATGTGGATTCTTAGGTGTTATAGTTACTTCACACAATAGTGGCATTTGAGCAGAGTTTTTGTCTGCTTGGGTAAAACTTGCAGCTGTGTCTTCTAATTTGGTGATAATAGCAGAACCCGTGGCAGCCTGAAGATCTATATCATCCTTGGCATGCCCTCGTTTTGTTTTACTATCCTGGATTTTACTCACTAGAGGGGATAATTATCTTCAGGGGTTTCAGAGACTATCCTATGGGCCTTATCAAGTAGATTAGTAATACACACACGTCTAAAGTTACACGTATAGTAAGTGACATTAGGTGCTCCATTAAACAATGCAATGCCACAGTGTACAAGTTCTTCAAGACATGTTGCCATGGATACCCAGTGTGATGGAGACAGGGAAAGAGTTGCTTAGGAATTCAGCAATTTCATTTTGAGATGCAGTAGAAAATAAATTGTCCAGAAATAGAAACCATTAAACAAGTCACATATACAAATAGTTGTTTCCAAAATTGTCAATTAAAAGGAAAACATGTTTCAAAATGAATATAATTAGTGGAAGTTATTTTATATCACCTGTTGTTTTGTAAGCCAAAAGGTGGGGCAGAATTCTCCTTTTTAGCTAGGAAATTATGTGGCATACAGATATTCTTAAGAGAAAAATATTTTAATCACAGGTGAGTAAAACTGAGAACATCAAGTGTAGAAATGCAGAAGGATGGCAGTAGGATAGAAGGCAAGCTCTCCGAGGGTTTGCTCACGTGCCCTGAGAATTGTGAACTGTAAGGTAGCCTTTGGATTGATTACAAAGCAAAGGTTTGGGAAAGGAACAAGCTTTAAGAACTAGTAAGGTGCAGTAGAAGAAGCAGTAAGGACAGAGCTAGTTTGATTCGATTCCTCCCCTGTGTCTAGGAGTAGTTTGCAAGCAGGACTAATTCTACTTCTTTGATTTCCTGGAGATATTCCTGACCTCACCTCCAACCCTCCTCTGTGAAATTCTCACCTCTAATGAAGTGGATTCCAAAACAGGGTCCCTGGCATGGAAGAGTAGGACTCCTAAGGAAGTGGGTGTTTGTCTAGCTGGATTCTCAATCGTATAAATTTGGTTGGCAATAGATGTTTTAGAATTGGTACTCCTTTATCTCTATTTCTGCTTCCCCATAATTCAAGTCATTATTATCTCTCCTTCCAGCCCTTGGCTCTTTCCCTTTTGTGATCCATCTGCCATATGAACACCAACTTGAATAAGAAAAAGGGAAACAGATCAGATCATGTCACTTCTACCCCAGAAACTTTTGGTGGTTTTCCATAACCTATAAAGTAACTCCTTACCTCAATCAATATATTATAGTAGACACTTTATACAAGTTTACCCCCAGCAAAGCTTTCAACCTCTTCTCCAGCTACCTTTCCCTCATAAGAGGACAGAACATTCTCCAAATGGGCAAAACGCTTCTCTGCCTCCAGCCAGAATGCATTTCTGCCAGCTCCCACCAGGTTAGAAGGCTGTTGTCCTTAAAATTCTTCTCCTTAAAAGCTCTTCTAAGCCCTCTCTGTCCTCTCCTGCCTGTCAGAGTTAAATTTTCCCTCTTGTGTTTTCATAGAACTCTGTTTACACCTCTACCCAGCATGTGCCCTAAGTAGTTATTGTGTAGCGTGGTGGCTAGCAGTATACATCTCCGCATAGTGTAGGGAGCAATTAACACAGTGCCCAGCACATCATAAGCCTTAAACAAATGTTAGAAATACATACTGAGTGTACCCTTTTACCTCTTCCACTTTCTAGTTCTTAGTAGTGCTTTCCACATAGTAGGTGCTGAAAAATATTTACTGATTAAAAACTGGCTCATTTCTATAGAGTCCTCAATAAGTGTTTCTCAACTAAAGTAGCTAATGCAGATATATAAAATTTAGGGAGCGATATTTTTAAATGCTTTACCTAAATTTTTGTGTATTTTAAGAGGGGAAGTATGGTGAAGATATTTTATATGGAACTCTTGAATTTTAGAAGACAATATAGTAGCAAAGCAACATAAACATCTAAGAGTTCTTTACCCATAGAGCTGATGCCATTGTCTTTTTTATCTGTGGTAATAAAAATGGAGATGATCTGAAAACAGATTGGGTAACACAGAGGGAGATGACGCACAGTTTGGACACTAACTTCCTGGAAGAAGCTCTTTCACAATAACCAGGAGAGGACACAGTGAGAGGGGAGGTGAGGGCAGAGTTTGATGTGCAGAGTGAGAACCACTTTAGGCTACAGCAGCTATAATGTGGGAGAACTTTAAATGTGGTCATGAAATGAAGAAAAAACTCAGAGCATACCTTCATAAAACTATAGAAATTTAAGGTTGAAAAGGACCGACCTAACAAGTCCAGTTCTTCCAATTTTGGCTGCACATCAGAGTAACCTGGTTTGTTAAAATATACCTAGTCGGCCCTACTTCCAGGGATTTTGATTTAGTAGTTCCAGGATAGGGTCTGGCATGTGTGTGTGCATGCACATATGCACGTATTTTTAAAAAAATTAAATGAGAGGTGGGGAGGCAGGGAAGCAGAAAGACAGACTCCCGCATGCATCCCAACCAAGATCCACCCTTGGAAAACCCACTAGGGAGCGATGTTCTGTCCATGGAACGGAGTTATTTCAGCGCCTAAGGAGAGGCCATGGAGCCATCCTCAGCTCCTCGGGCCAAATTGCTCGTACTACTCAAGCCATGGCTGCGGGAGTGGGGAGGGGGGAGAGGCAGAAAGACAGACAGACAAGGAGGAGAAGTAGTTGAGGAGAAGCAGATGGTCATTTCTCCTGTGTGCCCTGACTGAGAATCAAACCCAGGACTTCCACGTGCCGAGAGGACGCTTTAGCACGAAGCCAATCAGGGCCTCATGTATTTTTTTTTTAACAGTTACCCCTGATGTAGCAGGTCAGTGTAGCATTGAGGAACCACTAACTACCCTAGAGATTCTCATGGGGATTCTTTTTTACATCATTGGGTTATCTGGATACTTTAAATAAATACCTCTGGTAATAGAAACCTCATACTAACGACACTTTTTTTTTTTTTTGCATTGCCCTCTTTTAAAGGCTTTACTTGGTTTTAGTTAGATTTTGCTCTGCTTTAACTCTGCCCATTGATTCTAGTACTGTCCGCTGGAGCCACGTACATTAGGCCTGAGACCTCCTCCATCTGGCAGACTTCAGATATTTGGAGATAGCTGTGGTGCCCTTTAAACTTTCCATTATTTAGGCTGTAGAGGCTTTTCTACCTTATTGTGCTGTGGTTTCAACTTAATTCAGAAATTATTTATTGAGTAATGTACGCCAGAACTGTACTGGAACTTGGAGGACCCACAAGGACTGTCCAGTTCAACTGGGAGAAACAAACTTGTTAACAAATACCGTGGGTACAGAGGCAGTGATTTAAAGTGTGGCTTCTGGAGTTAGACCTGTGATGGAATCCCTGGCTCTGCCACTTGACAGGCTTAGTCCTTAGGCAAGCCCTTTGTGCCATAATGTAATCATTTCTAAGATGACGAGACTAACAGGACCTACCTCAGAGTACCTTTGGGGGAATTAAAAGGGTTTGCAGTATAATGCTTGGCATATAGTCAGTGCTCAATACATTTTGGCGAAAAAATATGCCAAGGGTTATAACAGTATTAGGAACAAAGAGGATGAATTACTGTTTGAAGTTTATCTGGTACTGATATAAAAATACTAAAATAAAGTTTCCATGTATATTAGGTGAATTTGTGCACACTTTTACAAGTACCTAAAGAGCACATAATCTTTGTGGAATTAAATAATTTTATTCATGTTCTGTTCAATGTTCCCATTAATAATTTAGGTAGCATCTGATTCAGTTGGTATGATAGTGGAAAAAGTAGTTGACATATTAAAAGATGCAGTAAGAATAAGAACCTGAGAAGACTTCAGCAGATTAGAGCAGTGAGCCAATAGGTAGACATGAAAACTCTTAAACTCTGGAAAGCTAAAAGTAAACAGAAGATGAGGAAGACATGGCTTAACAAAAGGACAGTTTATGTTTGGTTTATTATGAGTTAATACATGATATACTTGCCTAGAAAAGCTAATGTGAATTTCAGGCTGTGATAAGAGAAATTTAGGATTCTGAACAAGGGGGATCATGTCCTGTTCTCTGTTTCAAGTCCTCCATCTGCTCCTGCTTTGCTCTTTGTTAACTGAGATGTTGGACTAGTCAGCTAATCTCACTGGAACTTGGTTTCTTCTCCTATAATATGGGGGCAATTCCTGCCTAGTTATATTTCTCTTTTGAAATGTAATGAGCAAATATAATGAATACAGTGGTATTATTATCACTTAAGAGAATTTTGTCATAGCCCCGGCTGTATAACTGGGTTGGTTAGAGCATTGTCCAGAAGCACAGAGGTTGTTGGTTCAATTCCCGGTCAGGACATTCCTTCCTCTCTCTCTCTCTGTCCCTCTCTCTTTCTCTCTCTCTGTCGCTCTCTCTCTTCTTCTCACTGAAGTCAATAAATAAAAATTAAAAAAGAGATTTTTGTCAAATATTATTCATGTGGTTCAAAACCCTTTTTCCTTGATATGACTGACATCACTAGTTTTTAACCATGCAGAATTTTAATTAACTGAAATTTAAATTAACTAAAATCTGAGAGATTGTAGCATATATATTATTTTTTCATCTTGCCTTATATTCAGTAAAATATGGCCATTAAAGTGGTTGATAAATGGTGAATTACTTTGGTTGTATATTCATTTTTAGTTTGTATATTCACTGACAAATCTGTGTGCTAAACTGAGCAAGGTGTTTTAGAATAAGTTATAGTGAATACCTGAACAGCATCAGTGCTAGATTAGCTATAGCAAAAGCAGTGTGAACCACCTCATCGAATAAGCCTGTATTCCTCTTTTAGGGAAAAAGCATACTCCAGGAATATAGCAAAAGACCAGAGTGGTAGCCTCTTTGACTCTGTTACCAGTGGTTTGTGCTTTTTTGGGAGGGGGGAGAAGTCTCCTTTTCCCAATCCTGTCTGTCTCAGGCTGTCTGTCTGTTTGTCTGTCTGTGTGTCCATCTGTCTCTTGCTTATTCAACTGCTATAACAACAAAAATGCATAATGTAGAGATCAAGAGCCTGCAGATTACAGTTCTTTCTAAATATGTTTTAAGCCCAAACATGAAAATTAGAATCTTTTTACACACAATGTAACAGTTTTCCATCATCCTTAAATTGGCATTTGGATTGTGTTCTCTGTGACTACCGAGGAGCCTCAGTCGAGAAGGAAAGAGACAGGGTGAGAAAGAAAGGAAGATTCTAAATGACAGTCTTTTATGCAGTGTAAGTTCAATCCCTAAAACAAAAAGCGAAATCCTTTTTCCCCTAAATAATGTGCTCTCCAGCTTCACCTCTCATCCTGAGAAACATGAAAGGGAAAGTAAAAGAGGTGACCCAAATCACAGAGTGCCTTTGATAGGAGAAATTCAGCTGTTTTGAACACTTACAATCAAAGGAAGTGGTTTCCCTAATTACGTGAACTATGTGAAATCTCTCAGAATAGCTCTTCCGCCCCAGGATTCCTTGCACTTTAGAAGTTTGCATAAAAGCTCACATGGAGAATCAGATGCAGAGTGTTTGATTCAGATTTTATTAGGCAGAAGAGTGCCCACATCCATCCTGCAGTTTGCCAGTTGCTCAGGTTAGGACCACTATACCTGGTTTTGATGTGGATGTCTTTCAGACCTGCAACATTAAGATCTTTGTTCTGTCCCTTTCTTGCAAGAAGCACCACTTTTCAGGAGCAGTAGCTGTGAAAATATTCAAATTGGTCTTCCCAGGTTCTCTCTCAACCTTTAAAAAGGAGCTGTGGCTGTGTTTGTGAACTTTGCATGGGAAAATGTAATTTCCTGTGTTTGGCCATGAGGGTGTTAAAGTGTGTTAGTTTTTATTAACTTTTTATTATATATTATTTTATTTCAAATAAGCTCTTCATTATATTTTTTTATATTTTAGATACGAATATAAGAATGATTTGCCATAAAATTTATAAGCAGATTTCTCCGTTTCCTATCAGAATCTAGATTAGGAATCAGCTGAAACAGTTGGTCTGAAGAATAATAGGGACTATAGCCGTATTAAATCATTTGTACTTTGATAGTCATCCTGTTATTGAGGCATCTAGTGTAGTGCAGGTGTGTGTGAAGAAGAGAATTATAAATATCCTAAGTTCTCTGGGAAGGAAGGCATCAGGGTGGAGGCAAAAGAGAAGACAGAAGCATCCATTTTAATTAAAATGTCATCTTGAGAAGATTTTTTTTCAGGACAGGTAATTTCATGTATAAGGCTGGTTGTATAGTAATCATATATAACTGTAAAAAAGAAGTGTGTGTGTGTTTTCTTTTCTCTCTTTTTTTTCCCCTTTCAGTGAATACGTATCTTGTTATTCCTGTATTTTATATTCCATGGAAAATTTGAGGTTCTAAGAAAGAAATGGGAGTCTATGAGCAGAAACAGAAGATTTTATTTTGTCTACTGTTTAAAGTACTGACTTAAATTGTAACCCATATAAAATTTCCTAATACCAGGACTGATGGCTCTTGGGCAGCAAGACTTAAGTAAAAGAAAATAAAAGTGCTCTTCAACCAACCAACCTACAAAAATCTATTTAAACAATTGCTTAGCAGTTTTTTTCTACTTTAACAACCCTCATTTACTCCTGATAGATTATTTGAAAAGATACATAGATTAATAAATACACTGCTCGCAAAAATTAGGGGACCAGGGAACGTGCAGACACTCCAGTACTTTCAGCCTTTTGTACAGTGCATTTGCACCAATGAAATAAAAGTTGGTTTTGCATCTCATTTGCATAATTGAACAACTTTGTTTGATTTGTTTGCTTTTCTGATGTTCTTGTTTAATAAAAGAATAATCAAATGCTTCTTTTTTTATTGCTTCATATTCATTTTGAAATATTCCCTAATTTTTGTGAGCAGTATCATTTGTTTTTTAGAGAAAATATTTAAAATATGGAAGTGTTCATGATTATGAACTATTCAACATTTTCTTTTTCATGTGCTGTGAACTCCTAATTATGGATGGGTCCCAATTTGGCTATTTTGTACATAGTCATATCATAAGAATAATACCCTGGCTGGGTGTTTCAGTTGGTTGGAGTGTCGTTCCAATGCGCCAGGGTTGCGGGTGTAGGTTTGGTTCCTGGTCGGGGCACATGCAGAAAGCAATCAATAAGTGCATGAATAAGTGGGGAACAGCAGATTGATGTTTCTCTCTCTCTCTGTCTTTCAAAATCAATCAATAAATTTTAAAATCTCAGTTAATTTTTAAAAATATACAACTAGAAAAAGGAGATTTGAAAGATGATAAAGAATTGATACTGTGGTAGGTGATTTGTTTAATGGATAGCTTTGCACATAATTATAAGAAGGTCTGTTATCTTAGAAATCTCATATAATACTCAAACTAAAATTTTAATAACTATTTTAGTCCAACAATTCCAAACCCCCATTTAAAAACTTAGCAATTTGAAGTTCAGAACAGTTACATCGAGTAGCAATGAGTTCAGCTGTAGGACCCAGGTCTTTGGTTTTGTCAATCTGGAGCTCTTATCAGCAGCACACTGTCAAGTTCCTATTGCATCTGTTATTTTTAAAATGACATTCACTGCCTACCCTATGCTTATTAGAAAAGAGAAGGTTAAATATGTTTGAATGATAGGCATTTGATAACATTTTAACATTAATAAAAGATCATTTTGCTCTTCTTCATAGTATTTCTAGCAACTAGGGATAAAGTGTCACATAAACCACAATTCAGTTTCTTGATCTTGATCCAGATTATATCTGAATTATCCCCAGGTACTGAGAATTATATATCTGTTGTTAAAATTTCACAAGCTGTCTAGGAAAATGGTCTCTGTAATCGTTACCATCCAGTTGTCTGCTTAATGGCTGGCTTAAATAAATTCTGTTTATTTAAGGAACCCAGTATCCTTTGCATTACTGTCAAATTATGATAAACAATATTCAGATAGTGTTTCCACCATTTAAGAGGTACTGTTACTTATATTATTTTCTTTATAAGGGATGAAACAGGTTCAGTGTGATTCCTAAAATTATATGAGAGCACCAGAACTTAGTCTGAGGTTCTCAGGCTCTGAACTCACTGCTCTTTACCCTTGATAGAATCTCAGTCTGGAAGAGACCTTAAACCGTATTTCTGTTGCCTGAATTTCCTCTGCAACATTCCTGCCACCCATGGACCATGAGATTCTATTTGAATTCTGATTACTAATGATGGAGAACTCACTAACTTCCTGCAATAGTCCATTTTATCTTTGAAAGACTGATCATATGAAAGGTTTTTAATTACTCTCAAGTTTATACCAAATGCCAAGAGCTTATCTTTGGCCAAGCATAAAAGAAATAATGTGATACTATAATGCGACTTTTTGTCTGTGGTGTGACAGAGTGGGGGGGTGGAGAGAGACAGACAGACAGGGACAGACAGACAGATGGGAAGGGAGAGAGATGAGAAGCATCAGCTGGCAACCTTAGCTGAAGCCAGAGATCTTGAGCTTCAAGCCAGCGACCATGGGGTCATGTCTATGATCCCATGCTCAAGCTGTCAACCTGGTGCTCAAGCCGGATGAGCCTGCACTCAATCTGGCAACCTTGGGCTGCTTAGTCAGGCTATAATGCAATTTTTAAAAATAACATTAAAATTACACTCCTCAGAAAACTTTTATCAAATGACATTTATTAAGTGTCTAATTATCCCCTTTTATTTATAAGTAATATGAATCCATTACTGTAGCTTTTTGGTTTCTGTGAATTTTTAAGGTTATTTTTTTTGCATTTGGAATCTCTTCCTAGTATTAAAAGTAACCCATTCTTGCTGAAGTAAAGGAACCCATCTTACATATACTATACTAGTAATAGGAAATTAGATGCATAAATGTTTTACTTTATTTTATATACTTAAGTATCATGCTTCTTTTCAAGTTTCTGCTTTTATCCACTTGTTCTTTGTGACCCTGCTATACCTAAAACCAGGTATTTTCATGTTATATTTATTTTCTATGTTCTATTTTTTATATTATAAAAGTGACACATGTTTATTGTAAAAAGAAACATTATAGCAGTACATAAAGTAAAAAAAGCAGAAATGTATTCCTCCCTACAATCCTCTACTCTAAAACTTAACAGTTTCTGAGTAACTTTTAAGACTGATTTTTTCTCTGCACTTATAACTTCCCTTGCCCATGAAAATGGACCATATAAAAAAGATAGCATGAGGGAAATTTATGATAGAATTGTCTGTACCTTGACTGTGGTGGTGATCACGAATACACATGTGATAAAATTGTGTTGAACTAAATACATGCACAGTGTGTGTGAAACTGGTGAAATCTGAATAAGGTCTGTGGATTGTATCATTGTCAATTTCCTGATTATGATATTATACTATAGTTATGCAAGGTGGTAACATTAGTTATTCCTTTTAATGACTTTTACATCTTGTGTTTAAATAGTATTTATTTGTTTACCCATACTTTATTATACTAAATTATATTCTTGCCTAGTGTATGATAAAAAATTACTAGACATACGAAGAAACATTAATATGTTTCAATTGAAACAGTAAGGTGACTAAGATATAATTAGCAGACAAAGACTTTAGAGCAGCCTTTTATAAACATGTTAAACAACTTAAATGAAAACATGGCCACAATGAGAGAACAGAATGGGAAATTCAGTCGAGACACAGAAACTAAAACTTCTGAACTTGCAAAATTGCTGTTTCTGAAATGTAAGTTATTTTAGATATAGCTTAACAGAAGATTGGGGAAAGCAAAGAGGAAGAGTCAGTACATGTGAAAACAGATTAATAAAATATATCAAATTTGCCTGAGCAGGTGGTGGCGCAGTGCATAGAGCGTCGGACTGAGATGTGGAAGACCCCGTTTGAGACCTCAAGGTCGTCAGCTTGAGCGCGGGCCCATCTGGCTTGAGCGAAAGCTCACCAGCTTAGACCCAAGGTTGCTGGCTCCAGCAAGGGGTTGCTCGGTCTGCTGAAGGCCTGTGGTCAAGGCACATGTGAGAAAGCAAATAATGAACAACTAAGGTGTCGCAATGGCAACGAAAAACTAATGATTGATGCTTCTCACCTCTCTCCATTCCTGTCTGTCTGTCCCTATCTATCCTTCTCTCTGACTCTCTCTCTGTCCCTGTAAAAAAAAAAAAAAAAAAATATATATATATATATATGTATATATATATATATTAAATTTGAAGAACACAAGAAAAAAAGACTGAAAAAAGTTGAACACTGAGTGATATGAGGTAAAATAAGTCAATCTAATATACAATTATATGTATAATTGGAGTTCTAGAAAGAAAGAGAGAGGGTGTGATGTACAAAATAATCAAAACAAAATTCAAGGTAATGACTTAAAATTCCCCAACTTTGGTGGGAAACATATATTTATAGCTCCAAAAAGCTCAACAAACCCCAAGCAGGATAATTTAAAAACAAAAACACCCAGTCACATCACAACTACACTGATCAAATTCAGAAGTAAAGAGAAAAATATCAAAAACAGCAACAAAAAAATGACACATTATATAAAGGGGAACAATACAATTTTCTAATAACTTCTCATCAGAAAAAAGGGAGGCCAGAGGCATCTTTAAAGTGCTTGAAGAGAAAAGAATTCTTAATTTAGAATTCTATATTCAATAAAAATATTCATTAAAACTAAAAGTGTCTAAATAAAATTTAAAAATTAAAAAATATTCAAACACTGTAACCAGGAATAAAAATAAAAGACAAGTACTTAAAAAAACTAAAAGTAGAGACATTTTTACATAAATGAAATTTAAGGTGATTGCCAGTAGATCTGAAAAGTGATGAACTAATGGTTAATATGAGGGCAAATACAAAAGACTATCTTTTTATTCTGTGATTTGCTTCAAAAGACAATATTTTTTAAAAAATTGTAAGTTATAATGTTATATTATGGATTTTATAACGTATGTACATTAAAATATATAAAATAATGGTACAAAGGATGCTTATAAGCGGACATCTTACATTTTATGTATGGCACCAAATTAAACCTAAGTAGATTGTAATAAAGGTACATATTGAATTCCTAGAGCAACACTGGGAAAGAAAAAAGTGGTATAGCTAAAAAAAAAAACGGAGTAGTGAAACACACACATGCGCGCATGTGCGCGCACGCACACACACACACACACACACACACACACACACACACACACACACAAAACGAGACAGGGAAAGAAAATAGAGAACCAAAGCACAAATGGTCCAAATGGGAAAAATGTTAGTAAATGCAAACCCAACAATATACATAATAAGATTAAGTATGAAAGAATTAAGCACCTAATTCAATAAGACTGTCAGACTAGATAAAAAAGCAAAACCTAAATATTTTCTTTCTGCAAGAAAGATATTTTTTTATTTTATTTATTTTTTTAAGATTTTATATATTGATTTTAGAGAGAAGGGAGAGAAATGGGGGAGGAACAGGAAGCATCAACTCATAGTAGTTGCTCCTATGTGCCTTGATCAGGCAAGCCCAGGGTTTCAAACCGGCAACCTCAGCATTCCAGGTCGATGTTTTATCCACTGGGCCACCACAGGTCAGGCAAGAGAGGTATTTTTAAATAGACACTGATCTCTTGAAAGGAAAAAAAAGAAAAAAATTTATGGAATTTGAAAGCATAATAGGTGGTGTGATTATGTTAACATTAAAGTATAGACTTTAAAAACCAAGAATATTACCGGTCCAGGTGGTGGCGCAGTAGATAGAGCATCAGACTGGTATGCAGAGGACCCAGGTTTGAGACCCTGAGGTCGCCAGCTTGAGCGCGGGATCATCTGGCTTGAGCAAAAAGCTCACCAGCTTGGACCCAAGGTCACTGGCCCAAGCAAGGGGTTACTTCATCTGCTGAAGGCTCGCAGTCAAAGCACATAAGAGAAAGCAATCAATGAACAACTAAGGCATTACAACAAAAAACTGGTGATTGATGCTTCTCATCTCTCTCTGTTCCTGTCTGTCTGTCCCTATCTATCCCTCTCTCTGACTCTCTCTCTGTTCCTGTAAAATAAATAAGTAAAAATAAAAACCAAGAGTATTACTAGAGATAAGTGTATTCCTTTAATAATGATAAAAGGATCAAGTCCTTAGATGGCTATACCAATCATAAATTAGTCTATAACAAATAACGGAGCTACAGATTGTGGGCAAGGATGTCTGACTTTACCCATTCTTTTCAGTGTTGTACTAGAGGTTCTAGTCAAAGCAGTAAGGCAAGAAAAAGAAACAAAAGGCAAGACCCAACTATTTGTGATCTACACAAGTGGTATTTTAAATATAGACAGGAAACAAGTTGATTATATTTTTATATACTAGTAGTAAACATTTAAAACACAGAATTTAGAAAATAATTTTATTTACAGTTGCACCAAGTACAAAAAAAATATTCAGATATGAGTTTAACAAAAATGAAAACACCCATATGCTGAAAACTACAAAACATTGCTGAAAGAAATTAAAGATCTAAATAATGGAAAGATGTATCATGTTCATGGATTGGAAGACACACTATTGCTGAGGTGTCATACAACCTGAAGAATTAATTTATAAGAGAACACAGTTGGAAGATTCACACTATTTGGTGTCAAGATTTATTAAATGGTCCAGTAATTTGGACAGTATGGTTTTGGCATAAATATAGAAATACTGATCAACGCAACAGAATTTGAGATTTAGATCCACATATATTACATTCAGCTGAATTTTACAAATGTACCAAGGCAATTAAATGCAGAAAGAAGAATGTTTTTAATAAATAGTTTGTAATGGTAGGATATGTGTATAAAAATTAACTTTGAGCCTGACCTGTGGTGACACAGTAGATGGAATGCTGAGGTCACGAGGTTTGATACCCCAGGTTTGCCCAGTCAAGGCACATAAGAGAAGCAATCAATGAACAACTAAAATGAAGCAACTATGAGTTGATACTTTTTGCTCCTTCTTCCTCTCTCTCTCTCTCTCTCAAATCCATAAATAAAACCTTTAAAAAAGTTAACCTTGACACATCCTTTTTACATTATACGCAAAAGTTTCTTCAAGATTCATTATAAACTTAAATATAGAAGTTAAAACTATATATAAAGCTTCTATAATAAAACAAAGCGAGTATTCTATAACCTTTTGGTTGCCAAGTATTTCTTAGGCACACCACAAAAAGTGCTAATAATAAAAGTTAAAATTATAACTAGAGCTTCATCAAATTTAAATTTTCTGCTCATGAAAAGAAATAGTTTAAAAGATAAAAGCAGCAGTCCATAGACTGTGAAAAAATATTTATAATATATAGATCTGCCAAGCAGTTGTATCCAGAATATTTAAAGGAACTCTTATAAATCACTATTAAAAAGATAAAATTTTTAAATACAAAATTTGAACAGTCATAGCACAAAAGAAGACATATGCCGATCAATAAGCATGTGTGAAAGTGCCCAACAGCATTAGTCACTAGGGAAATGCAAATTAAAACCACAGTGAGCAATTAAAAAATGAAATTTTATTAGCAAAATTAAAAGAAACACAGTGAAGTCTATTTTGCACTTACTAGAATGGCTAAAATTTAAAACTCTAACAACAAATGTTAGTGAGAATGTGGATGAGCACATTCTTACATGTTATTTAGGGAAGTGTGAAATGGCCACTTTGGGATGTTTTTGACTGTTTCTTCAAAAATTAAATACCTACCATGTGATCTAGCAATTCAACTTGTAGGTATTTACCCAAGTGGAATGAAAACATGTTAAAAATAAAGACTGGTATAAGAATATCTCTAGTAGTTTTATTCATAATAGCCCCAAACTGGGAACAACCCAATGTTTATTAAAAGAAAAATGAGTAAACAAACAATATTATAGTGATAAAATAGAATTCTAACTAGCAATAAAAAGAATAAACTACTGATAAGTGCAACAAAATCTATGAATCTCAAAAGAACATAATGTTGATTACAACAATCACACATATATCCCATCTTTGTGAAGTTCAGGAAAGGGCAGGAACTCGGGAATAGCCAGATGGAAGAGAAGCATAGGCGCGACCTGTGGGAGGCGCCTCAGAGCTTCCCTGCCCTGTCAGGATGTGTGCCCTCCCAGCACCTCCACGTGTTCTCCACCTAGAAACTTTCTGGACCCTGTCTCTTTGAGTTTTTATGGAATCGCCATTACATAGGCACAGTTGATTAAATCATTGGTAATTGATTCAACCATCAGCTCCTCTCCCCTCCCTGAAGAAAGAGGGTGGAGACTGCCAGTTCCAATCTTGTGTAACCAGTCAGGGTTCTAAAAGTGCTTTGCAAGAGCCATCTTATTAACATAACAAAAACGTCTTTATTGTTCCCATCACTTAGGAAATTCCAAGGGTTTTAGGAGCCCTGTGACAAAAATGACAAAGACCAACTATGTATTTCTTAGAAATCACTGTATTTCATACTTGAATCCTTTTGATTACCAAATAATGTTCCATTGTTTGTATATACCGCATATTATTTACCCATTCTTCAGTTGATAAACATTTGAATTGTTTCTAGTTTTTTTGCTCTTATGAATAATGCTGTTATGAACATTTGTGTACAGACTTACTATTTTTTTTACTGATTTTAGAGAGAGAGAAACATCCATTTGTTGTTCCACTTATTTATACATTCATTGGTTGATTCTTGTATGTGCCCTGACTGGGGATTGGACCCTCAATCTTAGCTTATCAGGATGATACTCTAACTGAGCTACCTGGGCTACAGACCTATGTTTTTAATTTTCTTGGGTATATAACTAAAAGTGGAATTGCTGAATCACATAATAACTATGTTTATTGTTTGAGTAACTGTCAGATTATTTTCCAGCTGACTGTACCATCTTGTATTCTCGCCAGAGGGTATGGTATGAGAGTCCTAATTTCTCTACATTCTCACCAGTATTTGTTAATCTCTGTCCTTTTTTTTTCAGTATTATTATTATAGTCATCCTAGCAGGTGTAGACTGGCATCTTATTATGGTTTATTTATTTATTTATTTATTTATTATTTTTACAGGGACAGAGAGAGAGTCAGAGAGAGGGATAGACAGGGATAGACAGACAGGAACAGAGAGAGGTGAGAAGCATCAGTCATTAGTTTTTCATTGCCATTGCAACACCTTAGTTGTTCATTGATTGCTTTCTCACATGTGCCTTGACCGCGGGCCTTCAGCAGACCGAGCCACCCCTTGCTGGAGCCAGCAACCTTGGTTCCAAGCTGGAGAGCTTTTGCTCAAGCCAGATGGGCCTGTACTCAAGCTGGCGACCTGGGGTCTCGAGCCCGGGTCTTCTGCATCCCAGTCCCACGCTCTATCCACTGCGCCACTGCCTGGTCAGGCTTATTATGGTTTTGATTTGCATTTTTCTAATGAATAATGATTTGAGCATCTATTCTTGTTCTTATTGGCCACTTGTATATCTTCTCTGCAGAATTATTCAGCGATTTTGCTTATTTTTAACAGATTTATTTGTCATTTATTATTGATTTGTAAGAGTTTTAATGTATTCTAGAGGCAAGTGCCTTATCAGATATATGATTTAGAAATATATTTCCCCATTCTGTGATTTGTCTTTTCATTTTCCTTATGGTGTCTGTTGAAGCACAAACATTTTTAATTTTGATAAAGTCTAATTTACCTATTTTCTTTTGTTGATTATACTTTTGGTGTTATAGCTAAGAAGGTTTGCCTATCCCATGGTCAGTAAGGTTTGTTTCTATATTTTCTCCTAAGTGTTTTATAGTTTCAGCTCATTTATGTTAATGACCCATAAGCTGGCAACTTTGGGGTTTTGAACCTGGGACCTCAGCATTTCAGGTCAACGCTCTATCCATTTCGCCACCACCAGTCAGGCTGGATTTTATTTGTTAATATGATTTTCCTGAAGATAATGCTGAAAGCTAAATGGGCTTGCTGTTTATTACAATTAAATAATTTATTTCACTTTTTCTGATGCCTCCACTAAGCTATTGCTTACCATCACTCACCACACACACACACACACACACACACACACTCACTCTCTCTCTCTGTACTTTTTATCAGCTAATGTTACATTATATTTAATGGGTTAGAAAAACATACCCTTAAGTGGACATGTTGGCCTCTCTATGAAAAAAAACAGTCCTTATTATTCTCCCTGGTTCTTGGGTCATAAAAACTCTGAACACTTCTTAGTAAAATGTCATGCTTTGAGAAGCAGGATGTTTAAAGACTTTCCAGCACAGGTTCAGAACCTGAGCTTTTCTTCATTTTATTCTCACCAATCACTGTCTTGATTATACAGCCTTACAGAAAGTCTCCGAAACAAGGAGGGTAAATAGTCCAACTTTCTTCTTCTTTTTTTTAGAAGTGTTTGGCTATTCTAAGTTCTTTGACTTCCCATATGAACTGAGCTAAATGCTATGAGACAATTCAGTGCTTTCACTTAGAGCAGGGGTCCCCAAACTTTGTACACAGAAGGCCAGTTCACTGTCCCTCAGACCGTTGGAGGGCCGCCAAATACAGTACTCCATACACTGACCACCAATGAAAGAAGTGCCCCTTCCGGAAGTACGGCGGGGGCCGGATAAATGGCCTCAGGTGGCTGCAGTTTGGCCCATGGGCCGTAGTTTGGGGACCTCTGACTTAGAGAATCTAACCAGAACACTGATCGACTATATGAGAACACATTTTATTGAGAAAGTGAGCAGATGAATAACAGAGGAAAACTGCTCTCAGAAAAAGAAGCATTCCCGTACAGTGTAACAGGAAGAGGAGTGAAGCATTTGAGCCTAGAGAAAGTGTGAGGCATGATGGGGCCAGGGAGGTGGCCAGGGTCTAATCATGCCGCTTGAAGACCTAAGGAAATTGTTTCAATCTTTATTCAGAGAGCAATCAGAAACCACTAAATGGCATTTTTAAAAAAAAACTCTAAATGATTTTTAGCAGAAAACAACACAATCAGGTTTGTGTTTTGAAAAGACTAGTTTTTATTTGTTTGTTTGTTTTTTGGTTTTGTTTATTTGGTTGGTTGGTTTTGTTTCCTTCCAGAAAATCTAAAGGAAAGGGAAAAAGCAGCATGGAAAACCTAGTTGTGCTTGACCTTATTAGTATGTTGAAAGTTGTCACAAACAAATATGGAAAGGTAGAAGAAAATGCGTCACCCATTAGTCCACAGAACACATTGGGTTGGGATACCCTTCATGAACGGGTGTGGGAAGAAACCAACGGTAGGCAATGTCATAAGTGATTGAAAGTGTCTTAGCTTGCGAAGTACAACAGACCTGGATTTAATTCCTGCATTGGCAACGTAGGAGTTGTGAAATTTTAGACAATTATCCCTATTTTACACATGAAAACACTGAAGCTCAAAGAGATTAATCACACCTATCTCACACAGTTTTGTAATGTGATATGTAAACCTCCCAGTATAATGCTAGGCTCATCATAAGTACACAAAAAAGCCTGATAAGGTGGTGTCACAGTGGATAGAGCATTGACCTTGGATGCTGAGGACCCAGGTTCAAAACCCCAAGGTTGCCAGCTTGAGCATGGGCTCATCCAACTTGAGCATGGTCTCACCGGATGGAGCGTGGTATCATAGACATGACCCATGGTCGCTGGCTTGAGCCCAAAGGTTGCTGGCTTGAGCCCAAGGTCGCTGGCTTGAGCCCAAGGTTGCTGGCTTGAGCAAGGGGTATGTACTATTTCCTGATCTTGTTAGGATGAGTTGCATGAGTATCATCGATCCTGGTTGAGCTTTCTTCCAAGCAAGTTAACAAGCTCAGTGAACTCAGGAATAAAGAAAAGTATCACTTTCCTGCCTCCCCGTCACCAAAGATCATAATTTTTAACCTCCTAATGATGCTTGGAAGCTGTGTGCAGATTGTTTAATAGGAAATATGTAGATATTTGTTACTTTGCTGATTTCTATAGAATTTCATGGCATCGATGGCTATGTAGCTCTGAGACACAAGATTGATATTTGATGACGACATGAAACCTGGGTGCCTTCTGAGGCTTCATTAATGCCTCTGCCTAAGCTCTCTCTCTTGTCTTTCTTGCTCTGCTATACTGAGCTGCTTTTGCTAACTCAGTTGTTTTTCAAGATTTGGTCAAGGGCTAACTCTATAAAGCTGACTACAGAGAAAATATAGTCTAGAGTTATAGGGGAGTTCTGAAGCCAATCAACTGTTGAAGAAGTAGAATTGGTCATAATGTATGATAAGTATAAATATTTATAATGACCAATATTTTGAGCTTAATGCATTCCAGATAGTTTTCTTGGTGCTTTACATGCATGGACTCATTTTGTACATAACAGTACTAAATTATATTCTAATGTTCTTTTCTATTTTGCAACTGTAGTCATATTACTTGATTCTTATAAAATTCCTTGTGATATGAAGCCAGAGGAGACTTGGGAGACATGACAACTAAATGTGAAGTGGTACCCTGGGGTGGATCCTAGAACACAAAGAGGACATTATGGAGAAATGAATGAAATCCAAACAAGACTGCAATTTAGTTAATAGTAATGTACTATAGTAACATAAGATGTTACTAATTGGGTGAGCGCTATACAGGGACTCTATTATCTTTTTCTTTGAATCTAACTGTAATCTAAAACACACCGTTTTTCTGAATCTAAAAATTATTCCAAAATGAACAGTTTATTCTTTTAAGTTTATTTAATAGTTTTTATTATCTCCCATTCCACCAGTTTCTAATATTTGAAGGGCTAAGTACCTTGCGGCATAGCATGGAGAAGAGGTACTGAGAAACCACAGCTAAAACCCTAGTCTGTGAGTTCCCACTTCAGCACTGCCTCAGTGCGAGTACATTGCTTTCCACATCATCCTCTAATAGCCTTTTGAGATTTTGGGGAAAATATCCTCATTTTACAGATCATTGTAGTCCATGTTCACTACCGGAAAAATAACTCAGAAATATTTTCCTCATTGTCTTCGGGTGTGTAATCCTTCCATATTTGAATGGGCTCATTTGATGGAACCAATACAACAGAAGCCTCATGATGATGAATGATCCCCAGGGCCAAAGAGAGTTATTTTGAAAATGAACGATTGTATAGTTTGGTCTCCTGTGACCTTTGACACAGAACTCTAAGAATGGGTAGGAAATAGAAACACAGGAACTGCCTCCATGAAATTCAGATTCCCCATCAAATGTAATCTTTGTGAGGCTGATGATGGTCAGCCGATTCCTTGCCTTGTACGCGGGAAGGAGAAGATTCACTTTCTTGCAGCTTGTCACTTGATTTTAAAAATACAAATATAGGGTACTTGAAAATATTTATTTAGAAATTTGAAGAACCAGGCTTAACAACTTGTGGTCATCTTGGTATATTTTGGTCTTTGAATTTAGAAGTATTTCTGAGCAGTGGTACTCCCTGAGTGTGCATGGTGACATGTGCCTCAACTCTTCTCCAGTGCTGCATTCATGAGCCTTTCTCTGGTCTGTGTTCAGTGTCCTGTCCAGACCTGGGTTTCTGGCCTCTCTTATCTTGATGAGTTTTACTGTACACTCACTGTCAAACTCTGGATCTGTTTTCCAGCAATTCATATTTCTAGCCAATGTTCTTTATATCTGAGTTCAATTCTATGCATGCATCTTTTTAGAAATGTTTTCATTGCTCACTGTAGGTATGACTGCCAGCAGCCAACATGAGAAAAACCATGTTTATAGCATGTACTTTTCATGTAAATGTAGTCCTTACAGCTTTTTAAAGTAGATATTGGTTCTCTTATTTATTTGAGATGAAGAGTGAGTGAGTTCAGTGATGTTGAGACTTGCAAGGACCACACAGTTCATGCGTAATAGAGCTGAAACAGCCCCAGGGTATTCTGCTTCCAGAAAAACTAAGCTGCAGGTTAGCTTGCTGCAGAACCACTCTGGGCCAGCAGGTCTGAGTCCCAGTTGCACATTTTGTTCACCTGGGAAGCTTCTAAGAAACACTCATGTCTGGGCCCCACCCCAGACCAATTAAATCAGATTTAAGTCAGATGTTAGAGTTGAAGAGACTTTTTTTTAGATCATTCTTTCCTTTTTAGCTCCACATTTTCACATTTTATCAGGTGAGTTGAGGCCCCAAATCACATAGCCATCAAGTGTCAGAACGAAGATAGACGGTAAGTTTCTTGATTAGAGTTATTTCCATGCTGAGATCATATTAGACAATTTACAGTGTGCAAAGTCCTAGGCAAAAGGATAGTCACAGGTGAGTTTATCTTGTATGCGATATATAGAAATATGTGTGCATGTACATCTGTGTACATGTATAGACATGTATGCCTGCGATTTTTAAAATTGATACTCATTTGTGAGAGAGGCAATATTGTGTCATGGTTGAAATCAGGCTTTTTACCCGGAGTGCAGAATTTGAATCTTGGCTTCCCTGCTTCTTAGCTATCTGATCGTGGGCAAATTACCTTACCCTTCTGTTCTTTGGTTTCTTAGAGATAAATTGGGAATGCTAATAATAGTACCTCATAGATTAAATGAGTTAATATGTGTAAAGTGATGAGACAGTGTTGATACACAGGAAGATCTCATTAAGTATTAGGTAATATATGAGACAGGGTATAGTCAGTTTACAACTCATGAAACTCAATAGTTATTACATTCATTGACTGCAGAAGTGATAATGATAATATTTATGTGATCTGGTTCATCTTTCTCAAATCCCTTTGTCCCTACCTTAAAGAAATTTATATGCCTTTCTGGAGGCCCTTAACAGGGTCTGTAGGCTCATGCTTCATAGCCCATAATTTGTCTCCTAGAAAACATGCTGATGTTCTCTTGTCTTTTCTTCTTAATCTCTGAGCTCACTCTTGGACTTCATTATTTAGTGAAACCCTTCATCTCTGGACCCACTGTTACCTCTCAGCTATACTCAGCAATGACTTTCTGTGTGTTTTGTTAGTAAATTTGTGGGCTGCTAGAACTGTTGCTGCGATGCAGTTGCTATATGGCACCAGACGTTTCCAGCTTTATATGTTTTTCCATGCAAAATGATTCTTGTCTTCTCAGGGTCATAGGCAGCTGTTAAGCTGTATTATAGACAAAATCTTGAATATTATTTCCTCTGGGAATTTTAGTAATGATGGTAGTCTGTTGTGTGAGAGAAGTTTCATCTAGAGAACTCAAAATATAAACTGAGCCTGCGTCTGATCTCTCCAGGGTTATAAGTGTTGTCCCAAGAAATAAAAGGAATCTGTTACACAAACACTGATCTAGTTAACAGGCATGGACGGATGGATCCAGTTACAGTATCATTTAGGTACCATCTATCAAATGCCTTTATAGGGACTTTTTTCTTTCTGCTTACAAGCATTAAGGTATTAAGTAGAGTCACAGTCAGATTAAGGACACCCACTAACTCTTTAAGCAAAGAGAAAAATCAGAATTAGTGTGAGGCAGTATTTGGAAATGAGATAAAACTTTGAGGTGGAATGGATATAGTAAACAAGATCGAGTCAGGAATACAGGAAGTTGCATAGGTCAACTCTAGAACTTGAGACAATTGAAGAGGCTGTCTTGAAAAGTTGTTTCTACTATGGGAGATCTATGGCTCCCAAGCACCTCCTTGAGAAAGCTGCTAGCGGCCCAAATAGGTCCCTAGTATGGGAGGTTCTGCTTTCTGTGTTCAGAAATTTTATCTATGGAGTTCAGAGTGGAGTGAACCCAGGATGCTAAGTCATACTAACATATTTGACTTGAGGCTGAAGAATAAATTTGACTTGGTAGTTTTTAAATTTTCTATTTGTAAGAGAGTTACGTGAAAAACAAACTTATAAAGAAATTGCTTCATGAGTGTGAATTCAGGACAAAAGGAGTTAGTGATGAGATTTGAATATATTCTAATAATACATTCTGCTAATAATCCAATTCACCTACCTTCCCCAGGGGGACCTCGCCAGGAGGTTACAACACCCCATCGCACCTCTTCTCCCTCCCAGCCATCCTCATTATGTCTGTCTTCAACTTCTACTCTAAGCCATTATGGCTGACCATCCCTAACCACCACTAAACCACCACTAAGCATGTAAGTGTGCGTGTGCACACACACACACAGACTTTATTAAATATGGTAATGCTTTTGATCAAGTTATTTCTCATCCTCCAGATTATTTTTACTATATATTTGTTAGGGTTTGCTACTTATTTTTTAATTAACAATCTGGCAGATGTCACACACACATGCCTTTGCCATTTAGTTATTGTTTGAGTATGCTAACTGAACTCAGTAATAGTAAAATCATTCATTTAGCTAAAGAATCCAATAACTGTCTAATTGTAGTCTACAAGATATTAAAGGGCTTTTCAGACTATTTTAAAATTAAATTTGCCTGAATTCTTCTAAATCAATGGTTCTTAACCTGGGTTCTATCGAACCCTAGGGGTTTGACGAGTTGGTCTCAGGGGTTCGGAGAAGCCTCTGCCGCGGAGGCCAGAATAAAGTAATATTGTAATTTGTTGTGAGTTCATGCACTTTGTTGGTTTTGTTCTTTAACCAAGGTGATGTTCATGCACGGCTCATTTTGTGCACCAGTAAAAAAACACATACCCATGTCTTGAATTTGAAAAAAAAATCATATTTTATTTATCATTAAAGAAGGGTTCGGTGAATGAGCATATGAAACTGATGAGTTCGGTACCTCAAAAAAGGTTAAGAACCACTGTTCTAAATGATTTTGCAGATTTCCATAATAAATGTGGCAAACATTTCTCTTATGGGATGTAAATAATTAAACTCTGTATCACTGTAGAGTAGTATTATAAAGCACTTAGCTAATCAGATTGTGAGAGTCGCTAAGATTATTAACCATGTAATTTTGCATAGAGAGAAGGTGCCTCATGCTGTGCAATTATCTGGTTTTATTAGCTATAAATTTGGTTGTTGCTAGCTGGCCTGATGGCCTAGTGCCTATAGGGAATTAGATCTTGGTTCTTGACTTGATCCTGCACAGTTGAGTGTGAGAAAGGCATGGCAATCTTATAGTGGTAGCAGCACTGAGGCCCTAGGAGGATTGTTTCTGATGCTTTTATAACTAAAGAGGGCTTTGGAATTTTCTGGATGTGTTGAGATTTGAGAATGTTCTATAAACTGACATTTCATTCTGTATTCAAATTAGGTTTGTAAAGGAAAGTGGGGTAATTTAGTGATTATAAGCGGGGTTTAGACATCACTACCTGTGTTAAAAAGCTGACTTTGCTCTTTGCTGTTGGGCAAGTTTTTAAATTTCTGTATGCCTAGGTTTTTTTCCTTTGTGAAAAGGAGATAATAGTAGGCTCAAGCTCATGGTTTGCAGTGAGGATTTAAAGGTTTAATATCCATGATGTTCTTAGCCTACCTCAGAGTAGGTACTCAATAAATGTTAGCTTGTTATCATAGAGGAGTCTGTAAATTGGGATCTCTTTGAGCAAGGGCAGCTTTTAATAAAAAAATGTGTAGATGAAAGGACTCATATTTTTATTGGACTTCTTTTAAAGAGAAGGGTAAATATATAAAAAGAGGCAGAGGTAGGAGACCTAGATTCAAATTTTATTACTGATGTTTACAAAACCCCTGGAAAGTGAGCCTGAACAAATCAAATCAAAGACCTAGTTTTTGAAAATCTTAAATATGATTTTAAAGAAAACTAACTTATTTGTGAGAGTCAACTAAGATAAGTGCTTTAGAATATTAAAGTGCTATATTTCAGTAGAAACATAGATAAATGTGGAAGGAAGGCTGAATATAATAAACACACGAAGCTAATTGAAAGAAGCGTAATATTACATAACTAAATGGAACAACTAAGTATAACGGCAAGTTGATGCTTCTCTCCCTTCCCTTTTTTCCCTTTCCCTTTCTCTCTCCCTCCCTCTCCCTCTCCCTCCCTTCCTCTGTCTCTGTCTCTCTCTCTTTCTCTCTCTCTCAAATCAATGGGAAAAAAGTGAATAAACAAGCATAATAGGAAGTTGGAATCCACTGCTAGAAGATATCTGAATTTGCCCAATAAGCCTGACTTGACTCTGAATGATAAATTGATTTTGAAGGAAGGGGTAAGCTGTAAGAGAAAGGAGTGAGCATTGGTTGAGCACCTGGCATTTGCTGGACACTAGGGTAGGATTACTGTCCTCATTTTCCAAATGAGGAGACTGAGGCCCAGGGAGGTTAAAAACTTCTTCAAAGTGACCTAGCTTATATAAATGGCAGAGCTAAGACTCATGCTCAAGCCTGTTTGACTCCAGGGGATATCTTAATACACCACAGCTTATCAAATATTTATTGAGTATCCACTCTGTGCAAAGTTCTGTTACTAATACATTAATTTTTTGTTGTTGTTCCAGAGATGAATAGAAATGTAAAGCATGAAGGAATCTAGGAGATAATTTTGTCCAACCAAGTCATTTTCTAGGAAAACAAGGTCCAGGATGACCAGACAACTTTAAGACCATCCATTTTGGAACTAGAATTTTTAGTTCAGTGTTTGATTAAATTATATTACTATTCAGGTTTTTGAAAGCTTGATTCTTTATTAGTTCATATTTTAGAACTAATTTTGAGACTTACAAGCTCTCTTTGGAGATGTTTTCCATGTAATTTTAGCACCAAATTAATCTCTTTGCCCAAATCACCTTAGTTGTTTAGTGGAGAGCTGGGTTTTTGTTTATGCTTTTGCCAACCAAACTGAATACAGCTTGTTTACAATGTGTATTTGACTGTTTCATATCATCATAGTGACATTCTGTTGTGAGCAATGAAGAATATAAAATCTCTTAGCCTTTTTTATGATTTGAAAATATCTCTCAAATCCCTGTTCATAAACCTATGCTATTAGTTTCATTCAGTTTTAGCCACCCTTTCCACCTACCAGGTTCATTTGCTTTGGTTGGGTATTTACTTAACTGGAGAGCAGCCTGACTCCTGGAGGGGAACCCAGGCTGTGTGCTGAGCGACCACATGTGGTGTGTCTACTGCACCCCACCAGGAAAACCATTGAGCAATAGAGACTTCCCAGCAGGGGGGTGTTTGTAATAAATCCCACATGGCTCCATCTCAGTTGTTCATCAGGAGTGAATAGAAGGACTGGGTTATTTGTTTCTTAGTGTTTCTAGCCACTTTCCTTCCAAAGAAAAGTTTGTGTGACATGAAACATCATTAGGAATATAAGCTGTTTTATATCATGGGACCTGAATTCACTTCATTTGTTCTTTATTTCCCTGAATACCTAATGGGCAGCATTTGAAAGAGAACCTACAGAACTGTGAGGTTTGCCCCTAGTCATCTGACGGTGTTATTGAATGGGTCTCATCAATCCTAAAGTGACTCAGAAAGCACGACTTGTGTAACTACTCTGGTAATTAAATACAGGATTGAAAAATCAAACCTACCTTTCAAGTTGTTCTTATAGCACTGCATTTTTAGGAGAGGGGCTGGTTTTCCATCATGTCATACATGTAAGAATCAAATTTTTATTTTAGGAAAATGCCCCTATCATGATACTCTTGGGGTAAAAATGCAGTGAATTAAATAGCTTTTTCTTGCTTTTTATTCTGGTTTTTGTGATCTGGTGTATATAAATCTTTTGATTACTGAGATTGATTCTCAGTTACCTTTATAATCAGAGTGTGAAACAGAAAGCAAGTTTTACCGACATCCTGCCTGAAAGAGCTGGGTGTTTTGACCTTACAGACTTGTGAGCACTGTTTTAGGAGTTCTTAAATCCAGAAATTTTCCTTTTCCCTTACATCCCACTGCTAAGTACAATAGTTCTGGGCTCTGTGGTGACAAAGAGCTATTCTGACGCAGGTCCCCACCAGCAGCATTTTACTGTTCTCATTGTACGTAAGCGTTTGCTAACATGGATGCTCAAGCAATTATCTAAACACACTAAGTATCATTATCATCAAATACTACTTGTTCATTCATCCTTCAAATAGTATTGAGTGCTTTCTGTGTATAGAGCCTCAGACTTCTCTCCCTCGGGTGGTGTTATACTAGACATTCTGCAAGATGAGCAAAGTGGGAAAGGCTTTCTTAAAGGACAGCTGGCCATAGCAGCAGATGTAAGAAGGGGAGTGAATATCGCTTAATAAAACACTGATCCAGACGCTGAGTAGGCTGAAAGCAACCCAGAGGGCACTTAGCTTATAGCACCCGCATCTTGAGTCTCATGGCCCCTGTGAACCTATGGCCTGAGAATAACCCATGTGAGCACTGGTTTGTTCCAGAGCCATGCCGGGAGAAACTTATAGCGCAGAGATGAACTAAACTCAGTTTCCTTATTCCTAGGGTAGTCCTGGGAAGGTAGGAAAAGAGTTTGGCTTCTTCCTGATTTAGTCCTAGGAAAAATCAGGATTTCCGTGCAAATAAATATTTTTAATTTTATATTTATATGCCCTAGTCATATATATTACATATAACTATCATGTGTTACTTCTTCTGATATTAAAATTACATCATCTTATATAAAGAATTTGGGAATATATAAGCATTTAAATTCTCTTATGTTCCTTATGCTACCTAGAGATAATCACCATTAATATTCTGTTTTATTTCTTCCCAGTCTTTCCTCTATATGTATAATTTTTATTTTTAACAAATGTGGGATTATTTCAATCTTCTTGGGCTTTTGGAGAATAGACTGACCCTGGATCATATTGATATTTTAGAGACAGAGCTGCTTTTGCAGAGAGCCTTAACTTGAATGCACAGTGCAGTGAGGAGGCTACTTCTTCTAAATGATGGAATGAACTACTGTACTTTTCTTTCTTTTGCTATCATATTCTCATGGAATCATAGAATCTTGGAATTGATGAGGACCTCAGAGATCAGGGTCCATGGAGTAGTGTTTTAATTACCACACACAACACAGGGAAAGGAGGAACATTTGATATTTGTGGATAGTACAAGCATACCATGGGTTTTTATACCTACTGTCTTGGTTGTCAGTACCACATCACAGACAGAAGGACAAACCCTGTGAGACACAGTCCTGCTGCTGTGTGGAGGCTGATGCCTGTTGGTGACCAGTGAGAAAAATGTGCTCCTAATACAGATAAAAAAAGAGCCTGCCAGCCTAGTGATACAGCTCTTCATAAACTATCACTTTCACTCTGTAGTGATCAATAGGATGCTCTTGTTATCTTTCACAAAAGGAAAGGAACTCAATTTCATTTTTAATATATTTATCACAGAAATAATGTAGGCTCTTTAAATGGAAATTTTAAAAAATGTAAAAAGTTTTAGAAACACAGAATCTTTAAAGATTCTTAGGCAGCTCTCCAAAATTAAAGAGACAAATTTAAACAGGGGATTAGGTTGAAAAGAGTTTTGAATTGCGGGAAAGTTGTTGATCTGAGGATGATGCCAATTAAATTAAAATTTTATTATAAAACTGGTGAAAATACTTTAAAGAAAGAGAATTAAAACTTTATTTCCCTTAAAGTTAAATTTAGTTGCAAATATCATTTATTTAGTCTATCTCTGTTTCTTACTAGCCCACATAAAACTATACAAGACTACTCTAAAACAGTATGTTGTTTTATGATATTAAATCAAATTCTTAGTTTATTCAACTAGAACATGAAGTCTTATTCTATAAAAATGTCTTTTTCTTACAAATTATACTGTTACAGGATAGTATTTCATAACTGTAAAAATTAAAATGTGGATACATGATTATGATCGTTATTTTGATATTAGCGTATTCCTACTCAAGAACTGTTAGACTTGCTTACCAATATTTGAAAAGATAAATTCTGTGTCTTTAAGGTATCATTTGGTAATCTTAACTATATACATAAAAACTAGCTGGAACACTGAAATCCTATGTCATGGTGAATTTTCAGATTGTCATCCAGGTTGACTATGTGGTGACACAGTGGATGATGCGTTGGCCTGTGAAAGTGAGGACCCAGGTTCAAAACCCTGAGGTCGCTGGCTTGAGCACGGCACATCTGGCTTGAGCACGGAACATCTGGTTTGAGCACAGACTCACTAGCTTGAGCATGGGATTGCCAGCTGAGTGTGGCATCATAGACATAACCCCAAGGTCGTTGGCTTAAGCCCAAAGTCACTGGCTTGAGGAAGGGGTCACTAACTATGCTGGAGCCCACCTGTCAAGGAACGTATGAGAAGGCAATCAATGAACAACTAAGGTGCCCCAACTATGAGTTGATGCTTCTTATCTTTCTCCCTTCCAGTCTGTCTCTCACTCGCTCTCACTTAAAAAAAAATCATCATCCAGGATTCAGAATATTCTTTTATTTACTCTTTATTGATAAAAATGTTTTTAATGGTTCCAGACTTTAGATACCCCAAAGAATATACCAAAACATACCAAAGAATAAACTTCCCCCTATTTTGACAAATATGGGTCCAAAATTCTAATGCTTTACTCACAAAGAGTTGATCCTCCAGTTAAAAATGGAGGCTGGGTAGATTATGATTTCCAAACTTTACATGAACTCTGTTTTACAATAAACTTCATTTACTATTTCTTAATGAGAAATATAATTGCCACAAGGATATATAATTATATTGTCCAGTTAATGCATTTTCTTCCTACTTGGAAAACTAGACTATGAGAAGATGGTTGCTTAATGAGCTCAGAGCTTCTACACACAGTAGGCACTCAGTAAGGGTTAAGGGATCATTTTTATAGCCCCCTTCAACATCTATATTACTAAAAGAAAAACATTGTCAAATCACCCTTGATAAATGTTTCATCCAATCAATGATAATTTTCCTTTCTCTCAGTTCTATATTGAGCCTATGTCAACTCTTATACTTCTGTTTTGTACCTAGTTATATTACCTTCAAAACAAGTTTCCAGTGTTTTTAAATGAAATCTCAACTCTTAAGCTATGGAGAAAAGTATAACAAATAACACTAGTTCAATGTGCAGATTTCTGATCAAGTCTTTTCTGTTTTTGTTAATTGCTGACATTCTTCATGATCCCGTTTCTGGGGTGGGGACATATAAATTTCTATTTACTTACTGCCAATATCATGCCTTTAATTTAAATATATTAGACATTTACTGTATTTAACTTACATGACTTTGTTCCTAATTGCTTATAGTTCTTGATTAGTCATATTTTATCTCCAAAAAGAAATAAAATGTTAATAACTAAATGTGATTTAGTTAATTGAGGATGACCTTCTATAGTCATTAGTCTGTTTTTCACTTCAAAAATTAAGTTTACTAAATATGATTTATTTTTTTGCCATGTCATTTTGCAGTACAGTGTTCTATCTAGCATTTAATACATAAGTCATAATTCACCTTTATATCCTTAACAAGATCTTTTGCATATAGTAGGAGAGAAATAACATTTTTAATGAATGCTTAGATAAATAATATGTGGATATTATCTGAATCTATTTCATTAATAGTTAAAAACCTCTCCCTTAATTTTATCATGATTATTTAGCCAATTGATAGAAGTTTAGTTTGTTGCAGCCTCCCAGAAGAGACATTATGCAGAAAAAACATATTAGACTATTAGGAAGAGTACTTTTACTATAAATAGATATGGTATCTCCCCTTTTAAGGCATCCTTCTCTGCTAGCAGTTATGTTGGCTTGTTAGAAGGTGCCTCTTTTGCTGCCATTTCAACTGCATTTCAGTTTTAAATTTTCAGAAAGCTTCAGTAAAAATTCTTAAACTCTCAATAATGCTGCTAAAGACAATGTACATTAGCATTGCGTACTTGTTGAGCACATACATGTTTATAAATGTATATAAAAGAAAACCAAATAGGAAACCTATTTTATTAGACTTTTATCAATGTGAAATTTTAGTCACATTATATTTTATGTTTATACAGGCAGAAATCCTCAGTGTCCTCAGTCACAGAAACATCATCCAGTTCTATGGAGTAATTCTTGAACCTCCCAACTATGGTATCGTTACAGGTAGGAACTCATTATTTGACGCCCCCCCCCCCAATTACCTAGCTTTAGATTTCTTAATATGCTAAAATGTTTAATACTAGGTTCAGTCATGAATTGTATGCTACTGTCAGATGTCACTTTTGTTGCTGTAAAGCATTAATAAAACATCATATCAATATAATTAAGAATGGTGTTTCCACTTCTACCCATGTTTAATTGTGCTAATTATATCTGTGTAAATGCTATTTAAATGCACTTGCAGCTGCAATACCAATATTTAAAGGTACCGTTTAACTAAAATTTCATTTAATTAGTTGAAATGAACGATGTTTTTTTGTAACTCCATGACCTTTTACAAATTAAGATTTCTTGAACTATTCATGTTGTAATTCTTTGCAAAGCGTTTTAATCCCATTAGAGCATTCTTTCTTCAAGATCTCTGACATGAGAACAGTATTTTTCACGTTTGGTCATCTGGGTTGGTAATGACCTTGATCTAAATTATCACGTAATTTGGAACAGCAGTTCTTAACTGATGAAAACGTCCTTTTCAAAAAGGAGCACACAGAAGGTTTTCCCATTTAAAAACATAGACATATTATTTTAATACTTTACACTTACGTTTGTACAATCCAAGCAGCAGTTTTAGGTCTATAATTAGAATGATGTTCAGTTTTACAGTAGATAACTTTGATCAGGTTCTTTATCATAGCAGTTCTTTGATTAAAACAAAACAAACATGAAAAACCTTAAAAGATTAGCCCTATCTTCTTCTACTGTAGATGTAAGAACTTGAGTTATCTTTATAGAAAATAATAACTAAACACCCTTAAAAAGGATTGTATTAGGTCCTTTCTTATAAATGATCTCATCTAATATTTACAATAACCCTAAGAAATAGGTAAAATAATTTCTATTTTACATATAAGAACCTAAAACTCTAACTAAGTTACTTTCCTGGGTCGCCCAGCTAGTGGGAGAACCGGAGTGGCAAAAATTTTTCTGATTTTGTACAGAAGTGCCTCTTCTTGCCTGCAAGCTATGATTACACTGGTTCTTCAGGTCAGAGACATGTTTGCTATTATTTCCATCTTCTGGTAACAGACATTTTAACATGCTTTTACTCTGATAAATAGTATTTTCACCTAAGTTCTTAAGTAGTGGGTATTTTATTCCCAATTAGCTTTCTTTAGATCTGTGCCTAAAATGAGGTATGTGGCAGTTTTTATCTTGGGCTTATATATTGTCTATTAACTTGAATACCCAAGAATAGGTTATATTGTTAAGGTCTAAGCTATGCTTACCCTTTTAGGTCAGGTTTCTGATATAAGTTAAACCTGTCTCTGACCCAGTTACCATATTGCTCCTTGTTTCCTAGTTCACTGTATTTACTTTTTACTGGTTGTGTTTACCTTATAAATCTGAGTGCAGTTTTCTGATCCTCATCTGTAGCTTAATTTATTCTTATCTAGCAGATGAAAGTATGATGCTCCAAAGAGATTAGAAACTCTGCTTCTTGTCTTACACTCTTTATATTTAATGCTTTTGAGGATAAGATATGAACTTTAACTCACTAAGTGAAGTATTCATGAAATTTTATAGTTTCTTTTGAGGTGATAATGAAGAGTAGAAAAAGAGACTTGAGTCATGGTGTGAATCCTTTTTCCGACAGTTTACTCTCAGTCCCTAGGAGAATGTGAAACACAGTCATTTCTAGCTAGCATGTTCAAACTGGATCTCCGCATCCAAAAGAGGAAGGAAGAATACAAGCAGTTGAAGGAGGATGTTTGACTTTATTTAGTTTTTCAAAAATATACATATACATTAACTAGTCATTTATTTCATGCACCCTTCTAATATTCTCTCCTCATACCTATACCTACCCAAAATCTTTGGTTGTTAGTGACTAGTTCTGTTTAGATCTCTATTTATTTCTCTGTAAGGCCATTAAGTAACATTAAATGTTAACATGAAACATATCTTTAAAACAACACGTTTCAAAATTGTGAAGTAATGTATATTGTATATTTATAGCTCTTTCATTGATCTGTGAAATTGATTATTAAAGATACCTCTGACTTAGCCAAGTTTTGATGTATTAAAATGTATTAATTTGATAAGATTGTCTTTGTTCCTGAAGATGATAGTTTTCATTGTTTGTTTACAAGTATCTACAAAAGGAATATATGAACTTTTCAACCAATCTTTTGCAGCATTAGGATTAAGCCATACTCTGTGCAAGGGTAATAGTACATAACTGAGCCAAGTTTGGGAAATTAGACGAGGTGGAGAAGATAGCACTTACGCTGCCTCTTTAAATGAACACATTGGATTGAACATACAAAAATACCAAAGCATCAATATGCACAGAAAACTAAAAGAGGCTCTTTGAAGAATTAAAGTTAGACTTCTGGGCAAGATGGCATGTAAATAAACTCAGTGCTCACCTCCTCCCACAACCACATCAAAATTACAATTAAACACCAGAACAATCATCCTTCAGAACCACCTGAAATATGGCTGAATTAAAATCCTACAACTAGGGAATTAAAGAAAAACCAACACTGGAACTGGTAGGTAAAGCAGAGATGTGGAACAGGGTGGTCCCACACCTATATGTGATGGATAAAAGTTGGGAGGAATACCTTGGCTATGGAGGTCCCCCCTGAGGAGTAAGGGGTCCCAGCCCCACACCAGGCCCAGGATTCTAGTGCCAGGAAGAGAAATCCCTGTAACTTCTGGCTGTAAAAACCAGCAGGGGATTGAGGCTGAGGGAACTGGAGGGCTGCAAAAGTCCCAGATAGTTCCTCTTAAAGGGACCATGCAAGGACTTACTTGGATTCACTCCCTCTGAACTCTACTGCTGGGGCATCAGCTTGAAAGGCACCAGAGACATATGGGCAGGAACTGAATTATCCAGCATTAGAGCAAAAGCTAGGGAAACCGCTTCCTCCCAGACAGAAGTGCTGGCAGAGGCCATTGTTCCTCTGATGAGTCCTTTCCCCACAGAGCATGCAGGCAGGTGCCATATCTGAGACTCCCTCAACCTAGCTAACACATTTCGCCCTGCCCTGGTGAAGGAATAGAACAAAACTCCAGAAAAATAACTAAACAAATGGAAACAAGCAATCTAGTAAATGCGGAGTTCAAAACACTGGATATAAGGGTGCTCAGTGAACTTAGGGGAAGAGTATATGAAGTTAATGACAACTTCAACAGCATAAAAAATGACATGGAAACCATAAAAAATAGCCAGTCAAAAATGAAAAATATAGTAACTAAAATGAAGAGTAATTTACAGGGAATCAATAGTAGAGTAGATGAAGCAGAGAATCAAATCAGTGAGTTGGAATTTAAGGAAGCAAAAACACCCAATCAAAACAGCAAAAAGAAAAATCCAAAGAAATGAGGATAGTGTAAGGAGCCTCTGGGACCATTTCAGGCATACCAACATTTGCCATGATGGGGGTACTGTAGAAGAACCCACAGAACAAGAAATTGAAGACCTATTTGAAAATATAATGACAGAAAAATTCTGTAACTCAGTGAAGGAAATAGACATACAAGTCCAGGAAGCACAGAGAGTCCCTAAGAGGCCTACACCAAGACACATCATAATTAAAATGCAAAAGGTTGAAGACATAGAGAGAGCAAAGAAAGAATCTTAAAAGTAGCAAGAGATAACCAGTCTGTTACCCACAAGAAAGCTCCTATCAGACTGTTAGCTGACTTCTTAGCAGAAACTTTGCAGGCCAGAGGGATTGGCAAGAAATATTCAAAGTGATAAAAAGCAAGGACCTATAACCAGGATTACTATACCCTGAAAAATTACTATTTAGAATTGAAGGACATATGAAGAACTTCCCAGACAAGAAAAAGCTAAAGGAATTTATCACCACCAAATCAGTTGTATCATATGAAATGTTAAAGGATCTTTTTGATGAAGAAGGAGAAGGAGGAAGAAGAATAAAAAATATGAACAATAAAATGGTGACAAATACCTATCGATCAACAATTCAATCTAAAAACAAAACAAATGAACAAACCAAAGAGAAACTGACTTATGGATACAGAGAACATTTTGATGTTTGCCAGATGGGAGGAGAGCCTGGAAGATGGGTGAAAAAGGCGAAGGGATTAAGAAGTACAAATTGGACTATGCCATACCACCCTGAACGTGCGCAATCTCATCTGATCTCAAGAAGTACAAACTGGTTGTTACAGAATAGTCATGGGGATGTAAAGTACAGCATAGGCAATATAGTCAATAATATTCTAATAACTACAGTATATATGGTATATGAGGGGTGCTTGATTTATTGGGATAATAATTTACTGAGTTATGTAATGTCTAATTGCTGTGTTATATAACTGGAATTATATAATAATATATGACAGCTACTTACTGTACAGTAAGTCCCCTAGTTACAAATATCTGACTTATATACAACTCATACTTAAGAACGGAGCACCATAAGGGCTATTGGTAATCAATTGCAGTTGGACATCCGTGAAAATGGTATCATAGAGTTACTTGACTCCCATGGCAAAGAACTAACCAAAGAAAACCTTATGGAACTAGAGCAGCAGATAATAGCATTTAGGGAAGAAAACAGGTGCCTAGCAATTCCAGAACTGAAGAAGTTTTTTACAAAAGAGTTAGCTGATGTTTTTTATTTCATTGATGCCGGAATGACAAAGTTAGAGGAGCAAGGTCCTGATACAGAGAGTTTTACTATACAGTTACCAAAGACCTGAGATTGCTACAACGCTGTTTATGATGTGAAAAAGAAAAAAGCTCTATACAAATCTCCCTTGATCTATTTTAAGAAACTAACTCCAGCAGCAGAATCAAACCCCCTGACTCTCTAACACCAGTCCCAACAAGTTCATTATATTCTGCATCATCCAAGATTGTTTAAGGTTATATTTTAAAATATTTAAGTATTTATATACACAGGAAGGTAAAAATAAATACTGTGTTAAGCATATAAAAATAAATACAGATGTAAATAAACATCTGTCTAAGTTGCATTTAATAGGTAAATGTACCTGTTCCAACTTACATAGAAATTCAACTTAAGGACAAACCTATAGAACCTATTTTGTTTGTAACCTGGCGACTGCCTGTAAACGAAAAGTACAGATGATTTTTAAGTGGGGAAAAAAGAATTAAAGGAAAGTATGAAAAAAATGAATCCCCTGATAGGGAAATTCATCAAATAGAAATTATTACTATGTTTTAAAAAGTGCCCAGTGGAAGTTTTGGAATTGAAAAAGACAGTAATTGAAATTTAAAATTCTCTAGAATTTACTTAACAGCATATTTTAAATAGTAGAAGAAAAAAATCAGTGAACTTAAAACTAGGTCAATAGAAATTATTTAATCTGAAAAACACTTTGAAGAAAAATAAACAGAACTTGAGACCTCTGGGACAACATCATGTATACCAGTTAATGTATAATAGGAAAGAAAGAAGATAAGAAGGGTATAAAAATAGAAAATAGAAAAAAATAAGGCTCTGGCTGGTTGGTTCAGTGGTAGATTGTCAGCCCGGCATGTGGAAGTCCCAGGTTCAATTCCTGGTCTGCCTCTCAGCCTCTCTGCCTCTCAAAAAGAAAAGAAAAAACAGAAAACTATTTAAAGAAACAATGGCCAAAATATCTTTCTGAATTTGATAAAATGCATTTATCTGCATACTTGAGGAGCTTAATGAGCTCCAAGTAGGATAAAAGCAAAAGAACACACCCCTAGACACATCATAGTCAAACTGTTGATCAAGTCAAAGTGAAAAATTTTGAAGGTAGCAAGAAGAAAATTTCTCATGTACAAGAATGACAATATAATTAATGACTGACTTCTCGTCTACAACAATAGAGGCCAAAAGACAGTAGATATTTAAAGTGCTAAAAACAAACAAGAACCAAATAAAAACAGTATCCAGCAAAACTATCTTTTAATGAAGTGGTTAGGTGGGGGAGCTGGAGATTAAACAGGGACAAATATATGGTGATAGAAAATTGTTTGACTTTGATTGATGGGTACACAACACAATCAACAGTTCAAATGCTATAGAAATGTTTACCTGAAACCTACATACTTTTATATTTAATTTTAAATACATGAACTCAAAATAAAGACATTCTCAGATAAAGGATGAAAGAATCTGTTGCTAGCAATCTAGTCTTACAAGAAATAGTAAAGCAAGTCCTTGAGGGTGCAAAACATGACAACAGATAATCAAGTCCATGGGAAGAAATAAAGGGTACTGGAAATGACTAATATATTGGTTAATATAAAAAGCTCCATAATATATTTGTTCTCATTTCTTCTCTCAACATCATTAAAATCATAAGCTTGTATAAAGCAATAATTATAACACTATTTGTTGACTTTGAAACATATATAGATATATACTACAGTAATAGTATGAGGCATGAGGGAAGGAATGGAGCTAATTTGGAGAGAAGTTTCTCTATTTTACTATAATTAAGAGTATTATTAAAAAAGAGTACTAATTTGAAGCAGATTAATTTGAGATGCATTTTATATTTTCTTCAGCTACTACTGAGAAAATCTACTCAAGAAATATAGTGAAAATCAACTGAGGAATTGAAATGACAAATTAAAAATATTAACACAAAAGAAGGAATAGAGGACTGAGAACAGGAGACATGTAGAGAACAGGAGACATGGCAAATGTTAATTCAACAATATCAATAGTCACATTAAATGTGAATGGTCTAAACACCCCAATCAAGAGAGAGAGATTAAAAAAGCAAGATTCAATTATATGCTATCTACAAGAGATGCATCTTAGATTCAAAGACACCAATAATTCAAAAGTAATAGGATGGAAAAATATATATCATACAAACAATAGCCATGAGAAAAGTGGAATAATTATATTAATTTCAGACATAATAGACTTATTTTTAGAGATAAGAGTCATTTCATAATGATAAAAAGGTCAGTATAGCCATTGTAAATGTATGCACTTAACAAGTCCTCAAAGTACAGGAAGCAAAAACTGACAGAATTCAATGGAGAAATAGCAATTTAACTGATTTCAGTACCCCACTGTCAATAATTGGTAGAACAACAAGATAAAAAAAAAAAATCAGCAAGGATATAGAAGATTTAACACTCAACTAACTTTACCTAACTTACATATATAGAACATACCACCCAACAAAGAATACCTAATCTTTTTAAGTGCACATGGAACAATCTCCAGGATACATCATTAGTTAGGCCACAGAAAAAATCTTATTATATCTAAAAGGATTGAAAGAATGTAATGCATGTTCTCCAACTGCAATGGAGTTAAGTTAGAAATGAATACCAAAAAGAAATCTGGAAAACCCCAAATATTTGGGAATTAACTAACACATTTCTAAATACCTAGTGAGTCAAAGAAGAATTCAAAGTGGATTTAAAGATATTTGGACAGAAAGAAAATGAAAATGCAACATGTTAAAATTATACAGTGCAGATGGAGGGAAATTTATATCTTTAAATATCTATGTCAAAAAAGGTCTGAAATTGATCACCTTAAGAAACTACCAGAAGAACAAAATAAACTCAAAGCAAGCCAATGAAAGGAACTAAAGATTAGAGCAAAATAGTAAAATGGAAAAGAGAAAAATAACAGAGAAAATCAATCAAAACTAAAAATTTGGCCTTTGAAAAGATCAGTAAAGGCCTGACCTGTCGTGGCGCAGTTGAATAAAGCATCAACCTGGAATGCTCAGTCACTGGTTTGAAACCCTGGGCTTGCCTGGTCAAGGCACATATGGGAGTTGATGCTTCTTGCTCCTTCCACCCTTCTCTTTCTTTCTCTTTCTCTTTCCCTCTCCCTCCTCTCTATAAATGAATAAATAAAGTCTTTAAAAACAAAAGATGAGCAATGTAGAGCAAGAATATAATTTTTTTAAAAAAGATCAGTAAAACTGACAAATCTGTAGTTATATTGACCAAGAAAAAAGAGAGAAGATATAAATTACCAATTCAGGAATGAAAGAGAGGACAGCAGTATGGTCCCTGCAGAAATTTAAAAGGCTTGTAAAGAAATGTTATGACCAACTTTATGCAATTTAGATGCAATGAATAAATTTTTAAATGATTCAAATTACCAAAACTAATTCAAACAAAACAAAATCTGAATAAACCTATAACAATAAAGAAATTTGAATTAGTAATTTAAAACTGCTTCCAAAAGAAAAGCCCAGACCCAGATGATTTCACTGGTGTGTTCTATCAAATGATTATCATAGTGAATAGAAGAAATAATAGCAGTATTTCTCATATTCTTTCAGAAAATAGAGGAGAAAGGAACACTTACTAACTCATTCTAAAAGGCCAGTATTATCCTGATTCCAAGGCACACTAAAACATAATAGGAAAACTATAGTCCAAATTACTGCATGAATTGATGCAAAATTCTTAACTACAGTATTTATTATCATCAGTAAACTGAATCCAGCCACCCATGAAAAGAATTATACACCATGACTAAATGGAATTTATCCCAGAAATACAAGGTTGGTTTAACATCTGAAGTCAATTAGGGTCAGGTACCATAATAGATAATAGAATAAAAGAAAAAACCTTTTGGCATTTTACAATGCCTATTTATAATAAGAAATCTGAATAGACTAGGGATAGAAGGAAATTTTCTCAACCTGATTAATAGCACCTACAAAAACCCACAACTAATATCATACTTACTGGTGAAAATGTGAATGTTTTCCCCCTAAGATTAGGAACAAGGCAATAAAGTTCTGCTCTTGTCATATCTGTTCAACACTTCAACCAGGCAAGAAGAAGAAGAAAAAAGCATTAAGATTGGTAAAGAAGAAATAAAACTTTCTTAGATGACATGATTCTGTATAGAAAAAATCCTAAAGAATCCACCAAAAAAACTACTAAAACTTGTAAACATATTTAGCAAGATCAATATATGAAAATCTGTTGTCTTTCTTCATACTGGAATGACAATCTAAAAATTAAATTAAGAAACAATTCCCTTCACAGTAGTTATCAAGAGAATAAATACAGTTGGGCATGAATTTAACAAAAGAAGTGTAAGATTTGTATAATGAAATGTACAAAGCATTGCTGATAGAAAATAAATATCTAAATAAATGAAGAGAGATATCTTATGTTCATGATTTGAAAGACTCAATTTTGTCAAGATGATACTTCTGCCCAAAGTGGTCTATAAATTTAAAACAATTCCTATAGAAATCCCAGCAGACTTTTTGTCACAAATTGACAAGTTGAACCTAAAATTCATATGGAAATGAGAAAAATCTAGAATAACCAAATCAGTTTAAAAACAAAAAAACTAAGTTTGAGTACTTAAACTGCCTTTTTAAAAAACTTTTTATAAATCTGCAGTAACCAAGTAGTGCATTATTGGTACAAGGATTGATTTATAGATCAATCGAACAAAATTAAGAATTTAGGGAGAAAACCTTACAGTGATGATCAGTTGATTTTCAACAAAGTTATCAAGGCATGTAAGGGATAGTCATTTCAACAAATTGTGCTGGAACAATTAGAAACCTACATGCAAAAATTATCTTAGACCCTCCCCTTAAACTATATACAAAAATACACTCAAAATGAGTCATAGACTTCAAGTGCAAGAGCTAAAACTAAAAATCTCTTAGAATAAAAGAATGAAATCTCTATACAAGCAGAGTTCTTGGATATGGCACCAAAAGCACAATCCGGAAAAGTTGATACTATTTTTTAGGTGAGAGAAGGGAAGATAGGCAGACTCCTGCATGCACCCCAACTGGGATCCACCTGGCAACCCCATCTGGGGCCAATACTCAAGTACCAAACTATTTTTAGTGTGAGACTGATGAGCTCCTATGGAGCTATCCTTAGTGCCCAGGGCCACACTTGAATCAATTGAGCCACTGGCTGTGGGAGGAAAAGATGGAGAGAAGGGAATGGTCACTTCGTCTGTGTGCCCTGACCAGGAATCAAACCTGGGACATCCACATACTGGGAGGATGCACTACCACTGAGCCAACCAGCCAGGGCTTAATTATTTTATTTATTTGTTTATTTATTTATTTATTTATTTTAGAGACAGAGAGGGGAGGGGGATAAAGACATTTATCTCTACAAATGTTCGTAACAGCATTATTCATAACAGTCAAAAACTGGGAAGAGTCCAAATGTCTATCAAGTAGTAATGAATAAACCAAATATAGTAAATCAATACAATGGAATATTATTCAGCAATAAAGAGGAATGAAGTGCTGATGCATGCTACAATATGAATGAAACTTATAAATATTATACAAAGACACTAAAGCCACATATTGTATGATTTCATTTATATGAAGTATCCAGAAAAGGCACAGTGAAAGCTGATAGTGAGAGTAGTGACTAACCATAAATGGGCATAGGGTACATCCATTCAGGATGATGGAAAGGTTCTAAAATTGGATTGTAGTTTATGATGGCTCAACTTTATACAGTAGGTGCATTTTATTGTAGGTAATTTATACCTCAAAACATTTTCTTACTTTCTGGGCCATTATGCTAAATTTGAAAGCCTGTTCTAAATTCTGATGCAACAAGGTTGATTTGTTTACATTGTCATGAACTCTCTGAGTTGTGTTTAATCTTATCATAAGAATAACAATTTTTAAAGAAATACCTATTTACATGTCTGCCTTTGTTTCAAATACATTCTTCCAACATGTCTTTGTGTTTCAGAATTCCAACTAAATGGCCTTTGATTTTATCCTTGGCTGAAGTTTTACTATTCGTTCTGTTAATGCTTGTTGTTGACAATTTTCTTTCCAGGATAATATTAACTCTTAGAAACCTCAGCATGGAGCAGCTTTGTTAAGTTCTTTAATTCATCTCCCCAATGAAAATATAAAGCCTTGTTTATGTAGTGTATATTAATTTTAATTGTATGCTTATCTTTCCATTAAAAATAGAATATGCTTCTCTGGGATCACTATATGATTACATTAACAGTAACAGAAGTGAAGAGATGGACATGGATCATATTATGACCTGGGCCACTGATGTAGCCAAAGGTACTAATACTTCATATATTCTTGCAGAATTGGTGGGGAACATTTTCCCATCCTGACAGGGTGACTTAAGCAGAAGTTTTGTTATTCTGTGTCTTTTAGATGTTCTTTTTCCAGATCAAAAGTAGCAAGGCCTGACCACATGAGGCCACCATGGATAGAGCATCGGACTGGGACACAGAGAACCCAGGTTTGAAACCTCAAGGTTGCTGCTTGAGTGTGGGCTCATCCAGCTTGAGCTCAGGGTCACTAGTTTGAGAGTGGTTATAGACATGTCCCCATGTCTCAGACCTAAGCCCAAAGTTCACTGGCTTGAGCCCAAGGTCATATGCTCTCCCCCATCAAGGCACATATGAGAAAGCAATTAGTAAACAACTAAGTTGCTGCAACAAATGCTTCTCATCTCTCTCTACCTTCCTGCCTGTCCCTATCTGTCTCTCTCTCTCTGTCTTTCTGTCCCTGTCACACACACGCTCACAAGTAGCAAGAATTCTGCAACTAACTGTCCAGATAGTATTTTAGGTCATTGCCTTTCCACTTTCCTCTTTACTTTACCTTATTTCTTTCCCTAAAACCAAGGTACAGCAAAATCAATGGCTCCACGACAGCCATTTTTACCACATTTTGTGCCATGGTAATTGACTAGCTTGCTTGACACATTAAATGGAAAGATTGTAATTATGTTATTATTCTGCAAGTCTCTACTTAGACTCAGTATCCAGAAAATGTGATTTATTGTAGGATTAGTTCTACTCTTTGTATACATAACAATATACCAAAAATAGTAATCACTTGCAAAAAAAATTTTATTTGTCCTGTCGTATATAAGCAATTCAGATTTTATTTTATATTTAGTGTAAACTTGGAAATCACCCTTGGAAATGAAATATTTTTAATATACAAAATCCCTAAACAAGGTGCCCAGTTCTTTTTTCCTCATAAATTCCCGCATAGACTAATGCTTTCTAAAGCAATTTAAATTCCATTTATTTTTATCTTCTATTTCCATTTTCCTAACTGAACATTTCTGAGTTTTATTTATAACTGTCAAAGTTGCTTTAGAAACAACGTAATCTAAATAACAAACACTGATAGTTATATTTGTATTCTAGCAACCTCTAGAAAGTATGTCCAAATTGTACTGGGGCAATTAACTCCTTTGCTTTTTGCTACTCTAAACTCTAAACATCTCTTTAAAAAGCAATAAAAGGATATTTAACACTCAATAAAGGGGGTAACTCCCATTTTGCACTGGGAAGTCATACAGTTACTTCCAAAAATAATTGTCTTTTCTTTGGGAAATTACCTTGTTTGTTTTAAGTTTCATCAACACCTGCAAAATTCTTCAAATACAGAAAGTGAAAAAAAGAATTTAAGTTTTATGCTAAATGATGCTACTGAATGATACTTCATTACCTTATAAGAATAATAAGCTCTCAGTTTAGGATGGTGTACTTAAGGCTTTGGCTGTGTTAATTAACTTAATTGTGTATTCATGCATCAGGCATCTAAAATCAATCTTAAAATTTCACATTCTTCAAGACATTTTCATGTAACATCATAGTCACTCCTCTGACTGTCAATAGTACACAGGGACCACCTGTTTGTAAGCAGAGTGATGCTATTATTGAGGGCTGCCTGAAGGTTGTAGAAATACACTGACATCATTATAAATACATATACAAGCAGTGCTTGACTTAAAGCACTCCACCTTACAGACATTTGCATTTAGGGTGCTCAGCTAGTAACAACTCTGCTATTACTACTTAATGACTCTTAGGATGGATAGATAGTAAATAAATCAGCTGACATCAGTCACTCTGGTTCCTGCTGTGCACACTCTACTTAAGGTGGCCTCCCCCCATTCCCCCTCCTCCCCCCACCCCGCCTGCAAACCTCAACCTTCTTGGCCCCTTCCCTCGTGTAGTCCCTCTCAATGGGCTAGTTCCTTGACTCCATATCAACTCAGTCATTCGTGGTGTTCCTCAAGACCACTGACACTCTGTATCAGGAGGACAAAGAAGAGAAGAAACAGAACTAAGTAGCCAACTGGCAACAGAGGTAAAGAATAGGGATGGGCCTGACCAGGTGGTGGCGCAGTGCGTAGAGCATCAGCCTGGGACACTGAGGACCCAGGTTTGAAACCCCAAGGTCGCTGGCTTGAGCACGGGCTCACCAGCTTGAGCACTGGGTCACTGGCTTGAGAGTGGGATCATAGACATGACCCCATGGTCACTGGCTTGAGACCAAGGTTGCTGGCTTGAGCAAGGGGTCACTGGCTCAGCTGGAGTCCCCCAGTCAAGGCATGTATGAGAAAGCAATCAATGAACAACTAAGATGCTTCATGAAGAACTGATGCCTCTCATCTCTCTCCCCTTGTCTGTCTCTCTCTCTCACTTAAAAAACAAAACAAAACAAACAAAAAACAGTAGGGACGAAGAGAACCCAGGACAGTGTCCAAACTACAGTGTAATAAGATTACATTTTTGTGGCTGGTGAATTGATCTGAAAGGCAAGTTCTAATGTGTTTGGCCAAGGGTGAGTAGAATGAGGCAGAAAAGAGACTTGTTTATTTATAGTTACAAGTAATACTTCATATTTAGAATGGCCTAGAGAAGGAAGAAGAAATCAGTGCTATTGAAATGACTTCCGCCCTCTGATAAAGCTATGAGCAGAACCTGGAAATTAAACAGGGAGATTTGATTTTCATTGATTCTGTTATGAATTCAGCTGTATACCTTTCAGTTTTGACCAGGATTGAAGCCACTGTAGCAATAAGATGGTGAGAAATCAAAGAATGAATAATTCATTTCAAGTAAGAGTTGGTTCATAAATTTTGACATAGGGACTGCTTAACATCACCGCACAGGGAATAATTCCTCAAAACCAAAAAGATTCTCTTCTTTCTGGATGGAGAGAGGAGTGGAGTAGGGCAGCCCAGCAAGTCTATCTGACATTTTTGCAAGTCAGTCAGTGATGTTAAGAGTAACAATTACAGCAGATAAACCTGCACCCGGTCTCAAAATGGTCCTCACCAATTCCCAATCTCTCCTAGATGACACCAGTCCAATGTTTTTAAAGAAACCCTGAATCCTAAACACTGCTGAAGGTATACTTCAACCTTCTGAATTGTTTGAAATATAAATAAGGCAGAATTACAAATGCCTCTATAAAAACATTATATAGAATTGTATGTGACTGTGATTACTACTTTGTTTATGAACACTAAATATTCTGTAACTGTATGCTATGCCTTATGCTTCTTCTTTTTCTCATACTATCTGCCATGAGGAGAAAGGTGCTAATATTTAAAGTTTTTGTACTTAAGTTTTGTTTTTTTTGAAATTCTTACTTGCCACAAGTGTAGAAACAATCTAGCTGTACCTCTAATTATAATTAAACCAGTTCTATCTGAAAAAAAATAGCTCAGGAATTTGATTTTTTAAACTAATTTTTATGGAGAGGGGGGTGGTGAGAGAGAAGAAACATTGATTTGTTGTTCTATTTATTTATGCATTTATTGGTTGATTCTTGAATGTGCCTTGGCTGGGGATAAAACCCACAACCTTGGTGTATTAGGATGATGCTTTAAGTGAGCTACCGGGCCAGGGCCTAGGAATTGATCCTTTTTTTTTTTTTTTTTCTTGAGAGAGAGGGAGGAGATAATGAGAAGCATCCACTTGTAGTTGCTCTCACTTTAGTTGTATATCCATTGCTTCCTTACATGCCTTGACTGGGGCTTAGACCTCGGGCTCAAGCCAGTAATCTTGGGCTTTTCATGCCAGTGACCACTGGGCTCAAATTGGTGACCTTTGGTATCATGAGGGCAATTTCGCGTAAGCCAGTGACCCCATGCTCAAGCCGATGAGCCCAAGCTCAGAACTGGCAACCTGGGGTTTTCCATGGGTGACTGCATTCCAGGTCAATGCTTTGTCCACTGCACCACCACCAGTCAGGTGGAATTGATTTTTATTATTATTTTTTTTAAAGAGAGAGACAGGTAAAGTGAGAGAGGGGAAAGGGAGAGATTAGAAGCATAAACTTGTAGTTGCTCCATTTTAGTTGTTTATCAATTTCTTCTCATACGCGCCTTTACTGGGGGCTCAAACCAAGCCAAAAAACCCTTGCTCAGGCCAGTGACCTTTTAAGCTCAAGCCAGTGATCTTGGGCTTTAAGCCAGTGATTTTGAGATTATGTTGATGATCCAGCACTCAAGCCAGTGACCCTGCATTCAAGCTGATGAGCCCACACTCTAGCTGGTGACTTTGAGGTTTTGAACCACGGTTCTCAGTGTCCAGGGTTGACGCTCTATCCACTGCTCTACCACTGGTCAAGCCAGAACTGATTCTTAAATCAAGAGAGAAAACTACGAAATTTAGTCATGAAAATTATTAGAAGTTACCCAAGTTATAGCTATTGAATTTTCACCATTTGTAGTATGTAGAACTCCATGTTAGAAGATTTCTTTTATTCTAGTTATATCCTGTTGAAATCATTTGAATTACTAATACTTTAGTTAATGTGACTTTTCAGGAATATCTTTACAGGCAGGAGTTTAAAATTTTTTATATTCTTTGTTCTTTCATGATTCTTCAATATGTAATCATCAGAATAGTAGAAAAATAATAAATTATTTTTACAATTAACCTTTATAAAATTGAAACTTTCTATATGCTTAAAAAATAATCAAAACCTAGTTATTAAATTACGTTTAACGAATAATTTATTTTAAAAAAGAGTCTGTCAGATTTGGAAGAGGGGTGCTATTTCTTCTATTATTTAGACAGTGAAAGAAATAAAGGGAGAAGGAATTTTCAGTAGAAAATGTTCTTTTCCTTTATTCTAAGAAGGTAGTCAATACATTAGGACAAAAAACAAGACAAACACTGCTAAAGGGGTAAGTGTGAAATATATGCCCTTCAACATATAACTTTTTATTTGATTTTAGGTGATAGGTACACAACACAATCAACAGTTCAAATGCTATAGAAATATTTACCTGAAACCTATGTACTCTTATTGATCAATGTTACCACATTTAATTGAATTTTCTAAATAAAATTTAAAAGAAATCTTATTTTATAGAACAAAGTTAAAATAACAAAACTCTACTTAGTTTATATGCATTTAATTTACTGAAGTAACTTGATTTATATTCTAAACATGTTGGGAAAATTTTAGAGTACCTATAAATATAGATTATCTTAGATTTATTCTTAGTCTTGTAAAAAAGAATAAAATATTTGTAGCTACTATATATATATATATCTTTTTCTATCTGAGGATCATAAAATCATTTAGCAACTACAGCTAATGAATCCAGCCAGTTCTCTGCCCCTAACCCCACCTCCACTCCTAGGGTCTTACTGAAATAAGCACTGGGAAAATAAGCCAAGCTGCATCTAACTGGGTGACTGCAGACATCCAAATGAAAATGGAACACCTCGGTCAGAACTTACCAATTTAGAAAGCAGTTGGTAGTGGAATACCTTAGTCATTGGAGCAGTTCTTCCAGTTGTAACTGTGCTATTTTTGTGCAGACTCCAAAAAATTAAGGTGTCCTTATTAGGTATTGTAAGACGCTAGCTTTACCAAATTCCAACTTCTAAAAGATTAAAGCACATAAAAATTTTTGGCATGTAAATTTTCCTTATGTGGACATATCTTGTCTCTGTTCTATCGGTCCATATGTAGACACAGCATTTCCCTATTTTATTGAATTCTTTGCAGAGTATGAATGATACTGCTGATGTTTAAAATAGAAAGGTAGTGTTGATACAGTGTTGAAAAACAATATTAATAGGCCTTTCTTCCTTCTTGTATAAAAAGGAATGCACTATTTACATATGGAAGCTCCTGTCAAGGTGATTCACAGAGATCTCAAATCAAGAAATGGTAATGTAGTCATATGTTTTTATTTTACCTATTTTACTACAGAATATATGCACTTGCGTATAAAAATAAGCATCATGCTTTTCATAACTTGTGTAACCTGCTGTTTTGACTAACCTCTGATACCTTGAAAATCTTTCCACCGTTAATATCAAACATTTATACTATTTCAAGAGGCTATGTAGTATTTTCATTGTATGAATAGTGCAGAGTGTAGACATTTGAGTTGTTTACATTTTTTCTGTGATAAAAATGTTGAGCTTGATATTGTTCAACCAAATTTTTCAACACATCCTTAATTATTTTTTATAATCATTTTCTAAAAGAGGTATTTCTGAATCAAAGCATATAGTCATATATTTCTAGTCTCCTATTTTTAGATAATTCTCTGTGCTAGCAGTTTTGAAATTTGTTCTTGTTATTTCTGAATTATTTGATGTAAATTTTTTTATATTAGTCATATTACCTAGAGTAGTGCCCAAAAGTGATCAGCACATTTAGGAGTTTGGAAATTAAAGCCTTTTTTCTTTTTCTTTCTTCTCTCCTTCAGAACTTCTAAAGTTTATTTATGGTCCTGTATAATTTGGAGAGAGAGCATTTTTAAATGACTTGCAAAATTAAATGTTACCTTCAAGTAGGAATGGTAACGGAATGCTTCTTCCATCACGTCACTTGAAAGTTAACCGGAAGGAAGGCAGTGGGATTATTTTGCTAGCCAGCACTAGCTGAAGTAAACATCAGAGTTTGCTACATAAAAAAAGAATCTTGCTATCAATTCAATTACATGTTTCTAAGCGATTTTTCTAAGTAAGGAGGAAGAGAACTATTTATTTTTCGGAAATCTTTAAATCACTGCAGTTAAAATGGGTGTCTATATTAATAGAGCGATCCTTAGAATGGTTAGTGATGGTAAGTGGAGGGAGAAGAGTAGAGAATGGACCAGCTGCCCTTGTTCTCATTCTAGGACAGTGAGCTTTGTTGGGGATGGGGAGAAAGAAGTTGTAGGCAGCTACCACTCATCAGTAGTCCAGGTTGTATCACCAGCCTGACTTGACCATTCAGCCTGGCTCATTGTTCTGTCCTTTTTCTAGTTCATCACTTATCCTTTGGCTCTTCTTAGCATAACCCCCAGGAGCTAAGCACTTTTGACATATAGTTGGCTAACAGGAAGTCATTAAAAAATAATCTAGAATCTTGTAGGAAGTATTACGGTTTTATGACTTGGTAAATTTTCAGGTAATGCCCAGAATTTCTATCTAAACAACTTATTTGATTTCTATGCTTTACCTCTATATCCTACATCTCACATGAGAGGAGAATGATTAAATTGTGGGGTCTTTTTTTTCATGCTGTCAATTTGAAACCTAAACAACTGGAGATTGTCCCCATTTTTTAAAACTAAAATATGTGTAGTTATTTAATGGGAAAACACATACACATTAAAGAAACTTACACCTATTTTAACAACTTTTTTTTTATTTTTCTGGGAGAGGAAATAAAAAAACTTATTTTTTGTGTTACATATTTTTATAATCTTAGATATTTAAAATGAGCATTTTTAATCTTATAGTGAAAAAAGCGGTAAAGGGTTTTTTAAAAGAACAATATAATATTAACAATATTTAGTTTTACTTGAAATAGTTTATAGCTTATATATAGTATCACATTTATGCTTAGTCTATTTCTATATATTAGATCATGCAAAAATTACTTTCCCTCCACTTATCAAGTTTACTAGTAACAGCTAATAAGTATAGATCCTCTACCATGTTCAAGGCACTCTATAAGTTACAAAAATGCTGAAAACAGTTAGTTCTTCAGAGTTCTTGTACTCTCTCCCTTTATGTTTTTATTCCCTTTCTCCCATGAAAGCCCCATATACCTATTAACACTCCCAAACTTCAAAACTGCCTATCTATCTGCTATTGGACATGGCCATATAGGTATTTTGTATGACCCTGAAACATATTGAGTCCAAGCTGATCTTTTCATCGTCTCTCTACTCACCCCCTCGCCCTGCCCCCCCCAAATTATTCTTGCATTCCCTTTCTCAGGGAGTGGCAACACCAGTTGCCTAAGCCAAGAATTAAATAAAAAGGAATTAGTTTGATTCCAGGGCTCCTGTCCTAACCATTATGCATATTATCTCCTTATTTGATTTCATCCTTGAGTCCTTCTCCCTCCATACCCAATTATTCAGGCCCTGTTGCTTCTTCCTCCCACATGTTTCTTGACTTTGATCCACTTCTCTTCTGTCCTTTGCCATGGCCTTCCTGCGGGCATCCTCATTTCTCTCTTGGACTACAACCACTGGCACATAAAATGATCTCCTTGCCTCCAGTTCTGTTCTCTTGTGTATTCTCCTTTCCACACATTTGATCATTCATTCTTTGGCTAAAAATCATTCATTATCTTGCCTTTCCATTTCTCACAAAGGTTCTTCTGGAGCTGACTCCTGTCTTCCAAAATTGCATTCCCGTTTTTCTGCTGACTTTTCGCAAGGCCCTTTCTTCTGCTTAGAAAACTACTTTTTCTCCCCTGGCTCTCCAATTTCTTGTTAATACCTATTTGTTCTTCAGGTCTTAGCATAAGCATCATTTCTTCCAGGAATCTTCCTCTGACCTCCTTACACTTAGGTATCCCTGCTTGTTAGTTCCATGGGACTGTCTCTGTCCTTGTCATGGAGTCTCTCCCACCATTTTATAGATACGTGTATGTGTTTTATCGCCTCACTCATCAGTAAGCTCCACGAGAGCAGAGACCATGCCAGTGCTGTTCACTTTTTTTTCTCCCAGAACGTAGGACATGGCTTTGATCAACAAATTTGTTAAAAGGATGAATATATAAATAATTCAATGAATGAATATAGTCCCTGCCTTCAAGAAAATTACCCTTTAGTTGTGAAGAAAAAATATGTATACTGTGAAGTAATGACGCTAATAACTGCCTCGGTATCATGCTGTCAGTCTAGTGGCAGAAACCCAATGAAAATTTGGTCCTCCTGACTACTGCTAATCTATGATATTTTGCTAGACAGTACTACGTTTGATTAAAATAAATGTCTTGGAAGCCTTTTTAAGCACCTCATGGAATTAGTTTTTTGGTTTGTTGTAATGTCAGCTCCTTCTTATAAAATCTTCAGTGCAGTAACTACTTTGATTTTACCTGTCATGATGCCATATGGAAGATAGAAGAAATAGAACTTTGTGATTTTTTCAGTATAAGATAACTCAAACAGCCTGACCAGGCGGTGGCACAGTAGATAGAGCGTCAGACTGGGATGCGGAAGACCCAGGTTCGAGACCTCAAGCTCGCCAGCTTGAGCACGGGCCCATCTGGCTTGAGCAAAAAGCTCGTCAGCTTGGACCCAAGGTCGCTGGCTCCAGCACGGGGTTATTCGGTCTGCTGAAGGCCCGCGGTCAAGGCACATGTGAGAAAGCAATCAATGAACAACTATGGTGTCGCAACAGCAATGAAAAACTAATGATTGATGTTTCTCACCTCTCTCTGTTTCTGTCTGTCTGTCCCTATCTATCCCTCTCTCTGACTCTCTTTCTGTCCCTGTAAAAAAAAAAAAAAAGAAGATAACTCAAACAAAATTGATGATTGTCATAATTTATCTTTTTCCTTTTTTTTTTTTTTTTTAGTTGTTATAGCTGCTGATGGAGTACTGAAGGTAGGACTGGCTCTCTTAATTAAAAATATGTTTTTAATTTTTGCTGTAAGTTTTTATGACTATGTTTTATATCAGTCATTAAGTAGAAAATTGATACTTATTTCTGTTTTCTCAGATCTGCGATTTTGGTGCCTCTAGATTCCACAACCATACAACACACATGTCCTTGGTTGGAACTTTCCCATGGATGGCTCCAGAAGTTATCCAAAGTCTCCCTGTGTCTGAAACTTGTGACACATATTCGTATGGTGTGGTGAGTTCATTTCTCATTTTTTGTTGCTACAGGAAATACAGAAAGCAACCTACAAATGCAGATACAGCAGTTGAACAGTTGTAAGACAACAGTGTCATTTCTGGTGGAATGCCTGGAGCCAGGGCAATAGAGAAAATCCTTGGCAATTACTGGAGTGTTGACTTTGATCACTTTTATGCATCTGAGCTATTTTTTCCTATGTTGAGAAGAAACCAAAACCACTTCTAAGAGCCAGTTGAGATGGAATATTAAACTGGTGTTGGGCCTGATGTACTCCTGTGGAGCATGCTTTCCTGGGTGGACATATGACTGTAGAATATCTCTCTAAGTCAGTGGTAATGTGGATACTTGGAACAGGACTTCACTATCATGAGCTGCTCAAAAACCACCAATAGATCTGCCAAATAGATCCTGTTGATTAACAGGAAATTTTTGAGTGCCAACTATTAATCTGATTAGGGTACTAGCTATCTGAAACATGAACCTAAGGTATCAAGAACAACCACAGCCTGACCAGGCAGTGGCGCAGTGGATGGAGCCTCAGACTGGGACACAGAGGACCCAAGTTCGAAACCCTGAGGTCACTGGCTTGAGGCGGCCTCACCAGCTTGACTGTGGGGTTGCTGGCTTGAGCGTGGGATCATAGACATGACCCCGTGGTCGCTGGCTTGAGCCCAAAGTTTCACTGACTTGAGCAAGGGGTCACTTGGTCTGTTGTAGCGCCCCCTGGTCAAGGCACATATGAGAAAGCAATTAATGAACAACTAAGGAGCTGCAACGAAGAATTGATGCTTTTCATCTCTCTCCCTTCCTGTCTGTCTGTCCCTCTCTGTCTCTCTCTTTCTCTGTCACACACACACAAAAGAGTAAGAACAGAGCAATATAGTCACAAGAAAATAATAATGTGGCGGTAAGGGTATGCTCAAGGAATAGAGAGCATAGAAATGAATCAGTGAAGGAACAAAAACTTCTGGAGGAATTTCAGATGGCTCATTCCTGAGGAAGAAGTTATGTCTGAATGAGCAGAGAAAAAAGTGGGGGGAACAATAGGAGTAGTGGGGTGCAAGGGGACAATGGGCACAGTGGTTCTTTGGTGGTAGAAGAATTCATTTGCCCTTTCTTGAGGATAAGTTTGTTATCCCTAAAACTGCTGTGTATCTTTTAAAAAATCCAAAATAGTATTTGGAACTCCCTGTCTTCGCACCTCACCTCCCAATTATACTACCTTCTCTATTTATTTTATTACTTCTTGAAAGGATGTTTGAATAAATAAAGGGGGAAAACACAGACTAATTTGGGCCCAAATCCACATATCTCTTCTTCCTGAACTTCTGATGATACAAGAGGAGACAAACATTGTCAAACCCATTTCTTTTACTTAGAGTTCATCAATCTGTAGGTATTTATGGCTGGCTTCACTACTTACATTTTAGGCTTGTTTTGTTGGTTAGCTTATTCTAAATCACAATACATCTGGTATATACCAAATTAATTTAATATGGTGGAGATGAGTTTTGTTGGCATTTGGAAAATATTTTAAGAATGAAATATATGTTTTGGGCAAAAGGCTAGAATTGTAATGGTTGGAAGACAATAGTAGTATTAATTAAATATCTAATATCCCTTAATTCTGTGTTTCTAAAAATAAAGGCTGTAAACTATTATAGACAGTGATCAAATAATTCTTATTGAAGGAAAAAACTATACGTTCCTGAAGAGAACAGATTCTAAAACTGGTCCCCAAGTCAAAAGTTACTACATTCTGACCATCCTACCAGCCACTTACTAGGGAGTTTGAAAATGGGGGAATTTGTTGCCATTTAAGACTTTGTGAGATTCTTTTCTTTATGAAGTTATCTTCCTTCATTTTTAAGCAAAAACCTCTTGTATCAGGCACTGTGCTAGACATCAACATAGGATCATTTAAATTTGACTTTGCCTGCTTCTTGGAACCAGTGTTTCATTTTAAAGGACCAGATATCAAATATTTTAGACTTTGAGGGCTACTTATAGTCTTTATTGCATTTTTTTTTTACAACCCTGTAAAAATGTGAGAAGCAATCTGCATTCTGCAGCAGGCCACATTGTGCAGACCCCTGTGTGTAACAACAGGGGTTGGAAGATGAACAAGATGGCTAAAGAAGAGTTCAGTGATTCAACAAAACACCACAGATCTCACTGCTGTCATTTGCCTGTGTATATAAATATATATCAACATAGTTAGGCTGTTATAGTTTTTACACTATTTTGCACATTTATGTGAATTAAGTTTTTTGAAGCTCATTTTAGCACTGCACAAGTTCTCATAAGATGCTTTTTTATTTTTCAAATACCCCCCGAGTTGAAAGTTCTCAATCTCAGAAGTTTTTGACCTGAAAGACACAACTATGAGTTATAGAGAGAGAGTGAATTTTTGGTTTTATTTCATTTTATTTTTTAGAGAGAGAAAGAGAGGAGGAAGGGAGATAGAGAGAGCAGGCTAGACAGGGACAGACAGACAGGAAGATAGAAAAATGAGAAGGATCAACTTATAATTGTAGCATTTTAGTTGTTCATTGACAGCTTTCTCATACTTGCCCTCGCTGGGGTGAGGGGGCACTCCAGCTGAGCCAGTGACCTTTTGCTCAAGCCAGCAACCTTGGGCTCAAGCCAGCTATCATGGGGTTAGGTCTATGATCCCACACTCAAGCCAATGACCCTGCACTCAAGCCGGTGAGATAGCGCTCAAGCCTGATGAGCCAGCATTGCAGCCAGTGACCTTGGGGTTTCGAACCTGGATCCTCAGCGTCCCAGGTCGATGCTCTATCCACTGTGCCACTGCCTGGTCAGGATGACCTTTTGGTTTTAATATTATTTAATTTATATAAACAAATGTCACCCTGCCTTCTTCTAAACCCTTACAGTAAGTTGCCAAAGACTTTGGTGTGAAATGCACCCACCTGCTTTTCTTTAGCTGAAATAGAATGTTAGTTGCAGTTACCAACTAAAACAAATCCCATATAAACCATAAAAGATGTTGAGAAGTGACTTCTATTTGCGGAGCTCAGGATTATTTCCTATATCATTTTAAAATCCCTTTTACTCATTCCCATTGACCCCTCATGTTAGACATAGTTTGGGTCACCTTTCTGAAGCTGCAGATGTTTTGTTTATTTTATTTAGAAGCTTTCCTTCAAGTAACTGTGCACTGATTTTCAGTAGCCTGACCAGAACATTTCTCTTTGTGAATTAGATTTTCTACTTGTTTACTGACCCTACCTTTTTTTGTTTTGTTTTGAGGGATTTAACAAATGCTTAATCCCTCTATCAAGTAATTGAACTTACTCCAGCAAATTTTATGGCCAGTCACTGTGCATTCCCACTGTCGCCCTATATTTACACCAGATGCTCTCTGGAAAGTGTTTGCCCGAGTCACATGCTTTTGAATATCAGTTTTACATTCGATGACATAAGTCAGTCAGAGAAAGTAACGTACCGTATGATTTCACTTTTATAATACCTAGCAAGGAAAGCAATGTGATTTTTTAAGAATTTCTTATATCCTTTCAAAAATAGGTGAGAAGCCAGGACTCATTTCTCAGCAGGAACATCTCTGCATAAATCATCCCATAATTTATTAAAACTTTATTCTCTTCATTGAGTCCCCCCACACATAGCTGTCACAAATAGATGAATAAAACCATTTATAAAGTTATTGTTTTTAGAAACCCACTCCCCAAACCCCAATATATTTTTGCTTTTTATTTTTTCATACTTGCTGTAGGAATTTGGCTCCTAATATTATCAAAGTTCCCAGCCCCCCCTAGCTTGCTAATCCTGTTGCTTCTCAACACGTGGCAAAACTAACCAGTCTGTGCAGCCCTAAAATAAATGGGCTGCAAATGCCAGAAGTGGATCTTGTGATCCTTCCTTCTACGCTGGTACATTTTGCTAGGCAGGCAATTGCTTCTCTTTGCATTTTATGAGACAAGAGATTTTCCTATCCTCTTCTGATGACTTTTCTTAAAGGACCAACAAGGAGTGTTTAGCATGTTACCCCCTACACATACACACACACACACAAAAAAAAGATTTAAGAAAAGCAACAACAACAAAAATCATTGAAAGAATAAGCCTGGGAACACAATGCCCAGCCACACTTAGAAAACAAAGCTCTCTGGATGACATGCAGAAAGTATTACCTTTTTAGAAACTTCTCAGCCAAAACTAGGTTTGAAAACAGAGTAGCTTGAGAGAGAGCATCACTGCCTCGCTTGTCTGGGAGCCCTGTTCCAGAACAGGCCCAGCTCAGGTAATGACTTTCCATTGTTGTGAAAGAAAAGGCAGAAGTACACAGCCTTGTCCAAGTTTCTCTTCTGTAAACTGAAAATAGAAGATTTCCTTATGAGCAGTTTATAATGAGGACCTCTCAATATAAAACAAGTCGGAAAATAGATTTTGGGTGAAAGATCACAGTGTTGGCCTGGATCCCCATCACTGATACTTTCAGGCATATTTTAATATATTTTTAGACCTCCAAATCACTTCCTTGACAAGGTTGCTTTTTTTGTGCTAAATGCCATTGTATTTAGTGTAGAAAAGGCTGTTGTCCTATCTCATACCACCTACTTTCTGATACATTCCTGAGCCTGGTGAATGAAGAGGAAATCAGGAGATGTGCTGATGCTGGAATTGAACGAAAGACCTCGTTTGGGCTTCAAAGCCTAGCAGTAAATGACGCCCTCTGGACACTTTGCCCTCCATCAAGTGGCTCCCTCAGCTACAGTAGCTCTTTAGAGACTCCAAGAGGGAGTACAATGAAGCTGTCTTATTTTTCCAGAGTTAGAACCTTTAGAGAAATATAACTAGGATCTTATTTGATTTTGGCCATTTTCCAACCTCCTATTTTGGAATGAAGAATGACATAAATCTTTTTGGTGTTATTCCCCGAGCTCTTGGTTGTGCATTGTACCTCACAAGGCCCGGCGGGTCTCCATGTAGGGCGTGCGCCATGCAGTGCCTCCGTGCGGGCCAGGTTCCAAGGGGGCACGACGAGCTGGTCAAGAGGCCTGCGTCTGGTGCGTGTGATTTATTTGAGGTTGGTTCACTATTCCCATTCTCCTTAGGAATGTCAAGTCCATTAATTTACTTGCCCTTCATATCCCTTTCCTTCCCCAACCCCAACACCAGGGGAGTGGTAATTGTAACAAATTGAGCGGCTTGGTTTCCGGCTCCACCTTGTCAGCGCCCCTCCCCCGCGGCCCTGCGTCAGGTGTGATTGCATACCTGTCTAGTCCTGCCTTTACTTACAGCGCACCAGAGTTGGCTCCTCTGGGAAGCCCCTCACCTTTTCCAGTTCATTTCTGCTCCTGAAATAGAATAATGCAGTAGCTCCTTGAAAGAAGTACCTTACGCACTTGATTAAAAACCCAAAATGTCCAGTAAATTATTTTTCTCCTGCTTGAAGAGCATCTGACAATTTCCTTGATTTTCCTGATAATTATCTTTGTATTAGCCAGAATCTTTTAACAGGTTGTGGCTCAAATGATATGTATGGCTCAAGTAGCACTTACTGAGCAAATAGTGGAGATACAGTTAAAGGTTTTATAGCAGTGGTTCTTAACCTGGGTTCTATCGAACCCTGAGGGTTTGATGAGCGGGTCTCAGGGGTTCCGAGAAGCCTCTGTCGCGGAGGCCAGAATAAAGTAATACTATAATTTGTTGTGACTTCATGCACTTTGTTGGTTTTGTTCTTTGAGCAAGGTAATGTTCATGCACGGCTCATTTTGTGCACCAGTAAAAAAACATACCTATGTCTTGAATTTGGAGAAAAAAATCATATTTTATTTATCACTAAAGAAGGGTTCGGTGAATGCGCATATGAAACTGGTGGGTTCGTTACCTCAAAAAAGGTTAAGAACCACTGCCTTAGACTAACTCATTTTGAGAGATTCCTCCTAAACAGAAAATCTAAATGTTACAATTTTGCAAGTATGTACCATTGTGGGATAAGTGGTTTAGCTAGTGATTTGGATTTGAGGCTTGATTGTTTTTTATGATGAGACCATATTGAACCTTTAAAAATGTGGTTGAATTCTCAGTTTTTATTTATTTTGTAGAGAAATTTGTCAGAGATTGAAAGTGGAGTTTTGACTAACAAAATATAAAGTCTAACTTATGGTAATACATGAGAATTCTAGTAACCTATAAGACAAAGTTAAATTACTTAGGCCCATTGATTTCATAAAATTTTAAGAGTGGCTCTAGATGTTCTAATTTCTAAACCAGAAATTTTTTTTATTTAAAAGATGTATATAATATATGTAAGGGGTCCTATGCATGAATATATACCTTTTGCCCAAGTTTCTACAGATGCAATTGGTTGTGTCTGGTAATTGGATACAGTTAAATGTTAAAGTTTCAGTAATATGCCAAAAATATAAAGTACAAGAATAAAAATTCCATTTTCTTTTTGTTCCAGGTTCTCTGGGAGATGCTAACAAGGGAGGTCCCCTTTAAAGGTTTGGAAGGATTACAAGTAGCTTGGCTTGTAGTGGAAAAAAACGAGGTAAGACTACGATTCTCCATTCAGGTACATAGATCAGAAAACAGTATTGGGGTTTTGCAAAAGACTTTTTCATCTTCTTCAAATTGAAAGTAAGTTCACGCTTATGGAAAGATTAGCAGTAGGAGCTAACACAAAGGGTCAAAGTGATGTTATTCCTCATGAATGGACCCTTTACATCTAATTGTTGCAGCTTCACGTCGTGATGCTGTAGATCAAAAATTGTACAAGTACTGTACTAGTTTCTCAGTCTCAATTGTAAAACCTAGGGGTTTGTTCTTAGTGATGAAAGAAGCCATTGCGTCCAAGGTAGGGGAACAGTTTAACTCCATCTCCTGCGTTTAGGACATCTTTTTTACTGGCTGGGAGTTGATATATCTGTAAGAGACCTTCAGCTACTTCAACTTACCTCTCCCAGCAGGAGTCACTATAGTACAAGAAACTGTCGCTTAGATGAGAATTTCAAAAATAAAAGAAGAAAAAATAGTTTCAAAAAAGGGAAAAATTACAGTTTTGCCACCTACGTGGAACACCACATTGAAGATGAGCTCCTCGCTGGAATTGGCGAGGCAGTGGCATAACTGTTCGCTTCTTCATGCAGGGCCTTTCCATTTCAAAAGAACTTCAGTGGCGTAAACACCGTTTGTGCTGTGTCCCCAGCCTCGCTTTTCTTCTTCCCACAAATTGAGGCTTTCAGTTAGTTGGACCTATGAGTCTACATCAGAGAACATGGTACATTCATATCAAAGAGAGCAACTACATTTTGAAAGGTTTAAAATTGTGACTGAAACGCACAGCCATGGAAATTTTCAGCATAAGGATGAAGCATCTAATATCAAGGTATTAGGGAGAACTTAGATCATGTCACAGAAACTTGCAGTTGTCTTTGCAATGCAAAACAACTTTATTTCATAAAACTTCTTCATTTCCAAACCTTATCTGTGCCCTCCACAAAGGGTAAGAGTGTATCCTGGGGATAAAATAATTTGCAAAAGGTGAATGTATATATAGAGTCCCTTTTTAATGCTTTGACTTACATTCATCCCCCCATCAGAGTGCAGGAGCAAACTAGATTAATCAAACAGCTGTTATTGACTCAGAAAAACCAAGTTTCCATATTTTAAATCACATAATCCAGAGTTATTAATTTGTCCTCCTGAGACATTGAGAATGGATGAAATGTTCATGATAGCTGAACTTGATGGGAGAGAGCTGCCAATTTAAGAAAAATGAAAAGGAGTTATATTCAAGAATGTGTCTTACTCATTGTTTCACGGGAGCTGCTCTGTTTTAATTAAATGTGGGAGTAATTCCTGGTGTGCTATGAAGTCAGACCTTACATACAGGATGAGTGATGAGTGATATTTTCGTGATATGAGAACCCACTTGTTTCTGTTCTGTTGCTTTTGTCAGTGAGATGATTAGATATTTGGTTCTGGGTTTACAAATGAGAGTGAAGAAAATCATTGACCTTCTGTTGACTTTGGAGCAGAGCACTCAATGTCCTTTTTTCCTCTACCTTGTTTCAACATAAAAAATTTTTTTAAGCTAACTGGACCCTCCAAATATGTATAAGACAAAATAATTAATATTTTTAAGTAATAGTTCATCTAAAGGATGGCAGAATAGGTATAAATCTAAGGTGCTTTCAAATCATTAGAGTGACCATCAAGGAATTTTAAAGCTGAAGCGAAAAATGAATTTAGAAGGTGACTTTGGATAGTTGACTTGAGGGCTGGGAAACATCCATAAACAACCGTTAGTGCCTTCTCAGTATGCATACAAGGAGGCCATCTCCCCCATCCCCAGGGATCCTTTCGAGTAGAGAGTACTGTTTTATGCATGGTGTAATCCTGTGATCAGCTAATAACTGATGGAGACTACTCAAATACCTTCCATACTGTATTTAATAAATATACTAGTAAGTTGAAAAAAACCTACATGGTGAAATATTTTCTTGATTTTTCTGATGGACTTCAGAAAAACTGTGTATTAACAAGGATATTTATCTGTCTTTTCTTATTCTGCACAGTATTTATTTGAAAAAATATGAAAATTAATTGTAAATATAGTTGCCATTGTCATTCAAAAAGGTGTCTTAGGTTATTGAGTTGAAAAGACAAAGATGTATTACTTTTTAACAGGCCTCATTTAAACAAAGAATGGTATGTTTAAACTTTCAGGGAAATATTTAAAATGTGAACTAATAACCCTGGAATATACCTATATCCAAATATTAGAGTTACCTTTTCTTGTTAACATTTTATTCTAAAAAATTGTAGACTCACAGGAAATGGCAAAAATATTATAAAGCATTCTTTGTACTCTTGTGACATGTAGGTATAGTGTAATAGCAGATCCTGGAAATTGATACATTATTCTTAACTAGACTATATACCTTACCTGATGTCACCATTTAGGATTGCTTTTTGCATAGGAGGACCAATACTATTTAAAGTTACATCTGAAGGGCCTGACCAGGCAGTGGTGCTGTGGATAGAGCGTCGGACTGGGACGCAGAGGACCCAGGTTTGAAACCCCAAGGTCACCAGCTTGAGCATGGGCTCATCCGCCTTGAATGCGGGCTCACCAGCTTAAGCTGTGGGGTCACTGGCTTGAGCATGGGATCATAGAGATGACCCCATGGTTGCTGGCTTAAGCCCAAGGTCACTGGCTTGAGCAAGGGGTCACTTGCTCTGCTGGAGCCCCCCAGGTCAAGGCACATATGAGAAAGCAATCAATGAACAACTAAGGTGCTGCAACAAAGAATCGATGCTTCTCACCTCTCTCCCTTCCTGTCTGTCCCTCTCTCTGACTCTGTCTCTATTGCTAAAAAAAAAAAAAAGTTATATCTGAAGGTCTTTGAACCCTAAATAACAAAATATGATTTTAAACAATAATTTTCCTAATAGTAAGTTCTATTAAAACTAGATACAGAAAGTACTATAAAACTTTACAAAGCAAACAATGAATCTTATAGAAGGCATGAAATTAAAACAGCATTACTAATAAACTTTTAAATGTAACAAATAGGCCTGACCTGTGGTGACACAGTGGATAGTGTCAACCTGGAGTGCTGAGGTCGCTGGTTCGGAACCCTGGGCTTGTCAAGGTCAAGGCACATATGGGAGACCCCCTTACCCACCCCCACCTTTCCCTCTTTCTCATCTCTCATCTCTAAAATCAATAAAGTATTTTAATAAATAAAAGATAACAGATGTGTATATTTGCCTTTGTAATTAACATAAAACTCAATTAGTGGTCATTCAGAATGTCCTAGTAGCATAATGTTTATCTTTATAAATACTTAGATTCTCATATAAAATGTGTTTTGTTCCAACTAGCAAAACTACTATTCTTTTTTTTTAACTACTGTTCTTGATGAACATAGAAATCCTCAAAAAATTTAGTTAATTGTTCTTGAATATACTTTAGAAAAGACAAACTTGACTTAAAAATATTTGCATCTTATATAAAAAATGATGCAAAAGATAATATGATATCTTTTAAAAGTGTCAACCTAAGTTAGTAGTTGGGAAATATTTTCAATTTGAAACTTATTTTTTCAATATTTAAGTTTAAAGTAGTATTAAAAACCTGGTGCTAATATATGATTATTTCAGAATGTTTTAATGTATTAAGAGTACTCACAGTTATGTAATAAAGACTTAAATATTTTGGATATTATTTTAAAGTGCTTTCTCATGCACCAAAATAATCCCTTACATAAAGTGTCTGAGTCTAGAACGAACGGATATTTGATCATGTCAGAGCATCTAAAATGTCTTCTTGTACAATGTCTCAGATACGGTACCTAAAAATTTTGTCAGTAAGGAAAGACTGTGGAAATGTTCAGTACTCATATCATCCTGTTCACATTTCCATTCTTAGAAAAAAGTGTTGAGATAAAATTGTACTGTAAATGTTAACCTTTATGAAAAATTATTTTTCATTACACATGAGGCATGTTCGGTTACATAATTGCAATTACTGTCTTATTAGTTGCCACCTTCAGCCATCTTATATGTTTTTTAAAAAGTAAACATCTGATTTTTCTTTTGACCTTCATTAAAAGGTTCCCGTTCACATTTCAGTAAAGTAATAATACAGTTTATTACTTCATACACTATTCTATGAAATCACAAGGCTGGAAGTTAAAAAATGCTTAACATAGCCACTAACTTAGAAAGGGTCTTTTAATTTTATTTTTTAATTTTGTTTTATTTTGATTTTTAAGGCATGTGAAATTCCAAACAAACATTGTCTTTCTGTCAAGGCCATCTATTTTTCTAGTTTTACACATAGCCTTCCCCAAATCCAACTCAGTTCAGTTTTAAGTTTCTTATTTGCAAAACTTCTTTTGGCAAACAATACTGTAGAATAAATGTTCTCAGTATTTCTCAGTGCAGCAGTTCTTAACTCTGTCACACACAGTGCTCTTTTTATAACAGCTGTGTTAACATCCCCTTTACTTCCCTGAAATGAAGTTTAAAGGTAATACAACCTATCTCCACACATTATATGTTAAGTCAATACCATGATCTAACTGTAACATAAAGAAGAAATTAATAAAATGTGTTTTGCACTATGTAAATGCTCAGGCATGACCTAGTAGATCATGGAGCAGTTTTTGGCGCTTGCAGCTCTGGAGAAGTAGACTTCAACAGCTGCAAAGGCAGAGTAGAATCAGGTCATTGACACTAGTACTGTGCATGAACAACACTGTTGTTGGTGACATTTTCCAAAAATTTTAGCTAGATTATGAATAATGTAAAAACTTAATCAGCCCTTGATTTATTTTATTTGGTAGTTGCATATTTAGAAAGTTAAGTGCATTTAAAAACTGTCCAAGAAATACTTGTATTTATTTGTAAGTCAGAGTTAGACTCTAGGCTCAGAAAATTATAAACCTCATTGTTTGCTAATTTTATTTACATGAATGCTCATGGGGCATTTGAAGTTTGATGACATGTAAGCGAGTTCTTAATCATGTAGGACTTTGCCATATATTGAAGGATAGCTAGCATTCTTGACTTGTTCCAGGTATAACCTGCCTGTTTTTCAAACAAAAATACCTCCATAGATTTTTAAACAGATCTATGAGTGTTACATGTTCTATAAATGGTCTTACAGTATAATACTGTAGAATGTTAGAACGGGACTGATCTTCACATTATAACCTCTGTTGTATCAGATCTACAGTTTATGAGTAACTAAGATTAAGCCACAATGACTCATATATTCAAATATCCTATTTACCAATGGCACAATGCACACTTCATTAAAATGATCTCTGTGACAGTCTATGGTGAAGGTGTTTTCACAGTTATTGACTGCCAAAGCTGGACTAGTTTCTGAGTTGCCTAGCCTGTTTGCATTTCATAGTTTCCCTCTAAAAGTGCAGTGAGAGATTTGTGGGTTTAGATTTTGAATTGAAGTTCAAACTTGCACCACCCCTACTGAAGTTTCTTTTAGATTTAATTCTGTGTTAAAGCATTTGTGATGCTGAACCTGCTTCTCCATCCACGTGTTTCTTCTCTAGAAGAAAACTATGTCTTTAGAGATTAGATGTTAGGAATCAACACAGACTCTCACCTCTCATATATTAATCAATGAAAGATTTAAATTTAATGTCTTATTCATGCTCTTAAATTTTTTTATGACCCTTTAACTAGTATATGCTTTCCTTAATGAGCGAATCCTTATGTTTTGTTTTGCTTTGTTTTTCCTTTCTCTACTTTAGAGATTAACCATTCCAAGCAGTTGCCCCAGAAGTTTTGCTGAACTGTTACATCAGTGTTGGGAAGCTGATGCCAAGGTATATTTTTAATTTTATTGCTGCTGTTCAGAATTCTGAAATTTCACTTGTTTGTTTGGCTTTGAATATTTAAAATGGGATAATAAAATTTATTACAAAGCCAAGCTGGACTGCTGTTCCTGTTCCCCAGATTGATTGCTAAGGCTTTTTGTTGACATCTGCCGATCTTGATCCCTAGAAACTCAATAATATTGGCTCTTTCTTACAGTACTCTGACATGCTTGACTCAATAAAAATGAATTTGTTTCTTTCTTTTTAGTCTTTAATAATAACTATTGCACCTTCATGTTATAAAGATGGCTAGCACACAGTGCTTATTATATGTCAGGTGTTGTTCCAAATATTTCATGTATATTAACCCACTTATTCCTAACATAGCTCTATGAAGTAGTTACTGTCATTATCCTCAGTTTATAGAAGAAGAATCAAGGCACACAGAGGTTAAATAATGAGCTCCAGGCCACACTGTTAATAAGTGTAGGAAATGTAGGGGCTGGACATGAACTCAAACAGACTGACACCAGTCCCTGCTCCTAACCACTATACTCAATTGCCTTGCTAACCAAAGGCCAGAAGTGGCACTTGCGGAGAATCGTGATACATACTTCCTGTCCAGTTTCAGTGATGTTTTTTAGGCTCTCCCAATAGAGTTGGAGAAATGCCAAAACTTAGGCTTTCATGTGGTTATCACGTTTGAGCGTGAATGGCCCGCTTCCTTTCCTGGCAAAGCTCAGTTTAGAAGACTCTCACATACATATGGAAATATTTATAGATAAAATAATAGGCTAGTCTTGGATTTGCTTCAAAATAAAGTGAAGGGAAACGGATGATGGTATAAATGAAATAAGGTTAGCCATAACAATATTTGAAACTGAGTGATAGATTTGTAGAAGTTCATTATATTGTTCTTCCTACCATTGTGTATGTTTGGAATTTTCCATCACAAGATGTTTAAAGTAAAGATTCTTACTGATGAAACATTGCAATAAGAGAAAATTATACTCAAGAAAGGAACTAAAATTTTATCGTTTCAATTTGTCCAGTTTTTCATGGAAATAGATATATTGCAACCTGACCTTTTAATAGAAATCTAGAAACAAAAACTTAATAATGGAGTTTCTTCCTTAATTTAAGTCCAGTTCAAGTCTGACCCTCAAGAAGAATGAATAATAACATATAATCTGTTCTATATGTTTCTCTAGTAAGAATAACTCATAAACAATTGGTGAGTGTGGGAATTGTGTTAGCATAGCATTGGACTTCCCGATGAATCACAGGTAAAGTCTCCCACACCTTGTTCTGCACCCCCCAAGTGAGAACAGCAGAACACCAGGTACAACCGCACAGCGAACCCTGCATGCTCCCTGGCGGCCGGGCTGCCCAGCGCTTTGTCTCAGAAGGGTTTGTTGCTGGTCTTCCCAGCCAGGAGCATTTTGCCTTTCCTCTCAGAGCCAGCAGCCTCAGTCTTTGCTTTTACTCCTGTTCATCAAACTGCCTTCACCCTTTTTACAAGTAGAGTCCTATATCTGCTTAGTATTGTTTTTATTAAAGAATTAAAAATTTTAAACTGCATTAGTATGTTTATTTAGGATAGCTATTGTTTTGATTAGTGTTGTGTGACAAAGCTGCATAGGTTTTGAGTGGTCAACCCCATCCCCACTTTGCCCCTGTTCTTTCAGAGTGTGATTTTGCAGAACATGGCGATTTTTAAGCATTAAGAGAAATGCCTGCACTTTGCAGCTAATCCAGTAGAAACTATAAGTGGCTCTTTGCAAGCTTGCTCCAGAACATTTATTTTATGCTGTTAAAATGGTATCATGCTACCCTACCCTTTTTACACTCTTTTTACCAGTTGTATGTCCATTGTGGAATATGCAGTAATTTTGTCACCATTTTCCTCTCTGACATTTAAATAGAAATTTCACCTGAAATTATTTGCATTGAATTAGATTAGTACAGCTAAATCTTTATAACAGTAATTATATTTCAGTATGCAAAGCAGGTTTTGAATTTCTTAATTGGAAATTCTATACTACCTTAATTAAAATTCTAAGAATATACATTTCTGGTGATTAATTAAATGGTTATGTAAACATCTAACTCCATAAGGAAATTGGGCCCAGTGTTGGTGCCGTGAAGTTGGCATGTCTTTAACATGTACCGAGGACCAAAGGAATCTTGTGTTTTAGTCCTGTGAAGTATAAAGAAAATTTGATTTTTGTTTTCTAAATTCATGCCATTTTATTCTGATAAAACTAATACACGGCGCTGTACTTGACGCTGTTACACACCTGACGCAGCCCACAGCCCAGCTCTTAGTGTCGAGCTCCTCAAGACACTCCGTCATGTGGACCCAGGTTCGAAACCCCAAGGTTGCCAGCTTGAGTGCCGGCTCATAGAAATGACTGCATGGTCAATGGCTTGAGTCCAGAGGTCGCTGGCTTGAAGCCCAAGGTTGCTGGCTTGAGCAAGGGGTCACTCTCTCTGCTATAGCCCCCCCCTGCCCCCTAGTCAAGGCATATATGAGGAAACAGTCAATGAACAACTAAGGAGCCACAACAAAGAATTGATGCTTCTCATCTCTCTCCCATCCTGTCTATCCAAGCATGTACTCCCTTCTTCTATTTCTTCCCTGATTCGTTTATCATCAAGTGTCCCGGGTTATTCTGTTTACCTCAGCCATAATGTTCCTTTTCCTGGACCACAATCTGGGCTCATGCCTTACCTTGCAGTGTTGTAGTTTTAAAACATCTTTTCCTAAAATGATTGCAGGCTCTGTAAGGGAACAGAGCTGGTTTTGGTGTTTTTCTATAGCATTTTGCATAAACTGAGGAAGTAATTCCCAGTTTGTGGTTGACTGGAGTAGCCAACTATGGTTTGTTTCCTGAGAGGCACATTTTAGTTCTCGGGCTGGTAATGTATATAGCATTTCAGTTAGAAGTTGGTGCCAGACCTGTGCATATATAAGGTTGGTTAAAATATTTCTTTCGGTCCTCAGGCTTTAGAATAATAACACATAAATTAAAATATTCAGGTATAAAAATATATACTTATGCAACAAGGAGGCGGAAATGTACACAAGCGAAAGCTGGTATTATGCAATGCCAGGTCATTCCAGTGGCTCACCCCAGGTGCTCAAAATATTTTATTGAAGAAAAGAAGGAAGTAAAGGTCACTATTCGTTCATGTTCTAAAGTGACATTTCTAAATCAGAAAAAAATGTAATAGTTAAAGCCCTGAATTTGAAAGGAAATAATCTTTTACCCTCATAAGATAAAACATTTTGAAGGGTTTAAGTATGTAGTTTTTCTGTGTGATATTGAGCATTTTATACTTTTTTGAGACTGCTTTTCCCTTAGAAAATGAAGATAACTATAGAAACCTGTGTTCAGATGCTTAATAAATGATCCTACTTTTGATTTTTAAGTAAGCAAAGCCATGATACCTGAAAGTAAACAGTTTTTCAGAGGAGCTTACATAAGATATTAGACTGAATCTTCTATTCTGTAATCAGAAGGCTCATAAAATATTATTACCACAGAATCCTGCATTGTTGTATTTTTAAATGTTTGCATTGATAATTTATCATTTCTACCCGAGAGCATATTCTAATGGTAAAATTAAGATATTTTTCTAGGGGTACTTGTCCTTCAATTACAAAAGAACTTCACCTTATTTCAAGAATGATAATGTAGGAAAAAATACTATTTTTAAAATATTCATTTGTTGCCTGACCAGGCGGTGGCGCAGTGGATAGAGTGTTGGACTGGGATGCAGAGGACCCAGGTTCGAGACCCCGAGGTCGCCAGCTTGAGTGCGGGTCCATCTGGCTTGAGCAAAAGCTCACCAGCTTGGATCCAAGGTTGCTGGCTTGAGCAAGGGGTCACTTGCTCTGCTGGAGCCCCCAGGTCAAGGCACATATGAGAAAGCAATCAATGAACAACTAAGGTGTCTCAATGAAAAACTGATGATTAATGCTTCTCATCTCTCTCCATTCCTGTCTGTCTGTCCCTATTTATCCCTCTGACTCTCTCTGTCCCTGTAAAAAAAAAAAAAAAAAAAAAAAAAAAAAAAAAATTCATTTGTTTTTTCTGCTGCTTTTTAATGCAAAATGAAAATCTTATATTTAGTACCTGTATATAATTAATTTCTGTGCAAATAATTAAAATATTTATCTTTTGCCACTTGACACATAGTGGTAGAAATCAAAATGGGAACAAAGTCAAAAGAAGACAAGCTATATTTCTCAAATTTCATACTTAAAGCATTTTCCTTTTTGCTTATTAGAAGGCTTGGTGTACATCACTGACATTTTGCTACTTTTGGCCTCTTAAAGAGCGCACACACACACACACACACACACACACACACACACACAATAAACAACTCCGTTTTATATTTCTGAGCAATGGAAAAATTGCCTTTGATAGTGTAGGAAGCACTCAAGTTCCAAGAGCAAGCCGCCTCAACATTGTTCCTCCTTGTTTTCATGCTCCTAAATTAAAATGCGTGTTTTAATTGCTGCAACTGTAATTTATTCAGAAATGGAAAAATTATGAGGCTTGATGAAGAGAGAATGTGCATCATCCTTTTATTATCTTTCTCCATCTTTCTTTTAACCTTTTCTCTCAACCTTGGTTCGCTCTAAAGAGAGAGACGAATGTAGTTTCTGCTCGCTGAAGATATGCAGCTGTAGCCCTGCTTTACCAGTCTCCAGTCTGCAGGACCTTGCATTTCCCAGCACCAAAGTCAGTTACAAAGCAGAATAAACATTGAAAACAATGAGGTTACAATGGCTTTAAACTTAAGGAATTTTTCTGAGCAACTGGCTTAGGAAATTTTGTTAGTTCTGATAAATTGATAAGTAGATAATTTTCCCCTAACATTTTATTATAAAGATATTTAAACATCTGGAAAAGTTGAGAGAATTTCACAGTGAACACTGGTATACCTACCATCTAGACTCGACTGTTAACTTGTACATGCTTGCTTTATTACATAGATTTTTAAAGAACTTAACTTTTGCCTTGTAGGAGTCCTTAATTATACCCAAAAGTAATCATTAGGATTTTCCTTACCTGTAGAAAAACTGTTATTATTCCAACCTTAGGCCATGCGATAGAAAAATGACATGAGTATATTCTTATGAACAATTAACTGAAAATAAGGAATACAGTTCCCTAAACCCGAGTGGTTGTAAAATAACTACATCAGGACATTACACCATGTTTTATTTTGTTAATGGTGAGTTGAGCTTATTACTTTGCTTGCAGAATTTTTTTGAATATTTACTGCCATAATTTCTAACGTGATTATTTCTTTTCTTCAGAAGCGGCCGTCTTTCAAGCAAATAATTTCAATTCTGGAGTCCATGTCAAATGACACTAACCTTCCTGACCAGTGTAACTCATTCCTGCACAACAAGGCAGAGTGGAGGTAGGTAGGCCTCATTTAGCAGTCAAATCCTGTAGCTTTAAGGGACCATGGCTGCTTGACCAGGTGGTGGTGCAGTGGGTAGAGCCTCAGCCTGGGACGCAGAGGACCCAATTTCAAAACCCCAAGGTTGCTGGCTTGAGTGCAGGCTCATCTGGATTGAGTGCAGGCTCACCAGCTTAAGCACGAGGTCACTGGCTTGAGTGTAGGATCATAGAGATGACTTCATGGTCACTGGCTTGAGCCCAGAGGTCACTGACTTGAGCCCAAGGTCATTGGCTCAGCTGTAGCCTGCTGGTCGGGGCACATATGAGAAAGCAATCAGTGAAGAACTAAGGTGCCGCAACAAAGAATTGATGCTTCTCATCTCTCTCTCAGTCTGTCTGTCCTTATCTGTCCCTCTTTCTCTCTCACTAAAAAAAAAAAAAAGGAACATGGCTAACTTAGGTGAAGAAGAGCAACAGAAAACTTGACAGTCCTGATTTCTAAGTGTAGCTTAAAAGTTGGGATGTTTTGTTTTATTTTGTTTGGGGGTTAAAAAATTTTAGAGATCTAATAAGTCCTCTATTTAATATGTAAGCAGAAAAGAGTATTCCTCTAAGCTTGTTGCCTTTTCATATTGTATGTGGAAATAATATTGAAATCATATCTTCTGAGACAAAAGACAGTTACCAGAGATTTCTTTCTGTACACTCTGTGTTAGAAGCTTTGGCCTCTGTCCAGCGAGAAAAAATATATACTGTTTGCCTGGAAATTGGCAGAGAGGACTGTATGTTTATGGAGAAGGGAGGGAGACTATAAAAACACTTTTAAAAGAAAACTTTTGATGTTATAAATTCTATTAAATTGAGTCAAGTGTGAAACAAGTTTAGTAATGAGAAAATTGTATTGTGTGAGTGGAAGAGGTAAGCCTGGCATGAGATATTTGAGCCAGATCACATAATGCACGAATATAAATAGCATTCTTGGGAGCTGACATTATTCCTCCCTGACTCAGCAGAGATTTAAGTAACCTCATCTCTGCTCTTGAGAGCCCTGTGGTATTGTGACGCCTTACGCCACCTGCTGATCCAAATGAATACTGCATGCACTTTGAAAACACTTTTCTCCTGTTATTAGACATGTCTTTGGGCTGTTTGGTTGGTGTTTTACAATAGCTTTATTTATTTTTATTCTTCTGAAATCTCTGTCAAAGGCCATAAAGTTAAATGAATTTTTGTCTAGGCATACAAAAGTAATACTGTCTTCTCTAATTTGGTATGAAGTACTTTGTTCTGGGCTGAAATAACAAAGCAAAACAATTTTTCCTACAATAAGAATTCAGCACAAATCTAAACAGAGCACTCCCCTTTTAAATTCATACAAGGGGTTCCCATTACTCCAGGACAGAGGCCAGACTACTTAATAGGACTCGCAAGACGTGCCTTATGCTGGCCTCAGCCTCCTCATCTTACGAGTATCAGTCTAGCCTTCATTCCTAATTGTTGGTCCCTGAACAGACGCACATTGCTTCCTCACTCAGAGTTCTTGCAGAATGTAGTTTGTTCTGTTTAAACCTTGTCCCGGGTTAGAACATGCAAAGTGTATCAAGTAGATAATATTATTTTACCTGTCAAGCTGTTGAAGTTTTTTTTAAAAAGCATTTGACATTCCTTAAAGTATATGAACAGCGAGACTGGCAGAATTGTAAATTGACACAGCCTTCCCGAAAAGCAATTAGAATTAAGAGCCTTTAAAAGTTTTATACCATTTGTCCCAGAAATTCCACCTCTAGGGATCTATTCTAAGAAAGTAGAGATGTGGACAAAGATATATGCCCAGTGGGTTTCACAGTTAAAAATAAAAAGCATCTTCAAGGTCCAACATTATAAAAATGAGGAATGGTTATATAAACTCTGGTCTATCCGTAGACTTTTGCAAAGCCACTAAAATTATATTCACGATATGGCATTAGAAGTCAGGTTGTTGTTATCTTCAGAGTTTGGGGATTAGCCAGTAGGGGCATTTGGGAACTTCTGAGAGCTGATAATATTCTATTTCTTCTTCTGGGTGCTGGTTATACAGGTGTGTTCACTTTTTGAAAATTTATTGAATTGTACTCTTTGGATATTTATACTTATCTATACATATGTTACACTTCAATAGAAATTTAACTTGAAAAAATAAAATTAGATGCATCCCTATTTAAAACACCGCTGCTGATGTTAAAGGGAGCAGCTGAGACAACATGCCTTTTAGGAGGTATTTCCTGGCCCCAGCCTAGAAGAGGGTCCAATTTATGTGCTCGGAGAGTGTCTCCTTCATAGCCCATTACTGCTGTTGGAATTAGTAAGTAAGTGTTCTGTTTGTGTGTCTCACTGGCTAAAATGTAACAGGGTCAGAGAAGCTCTTGTGCTCACTGTACCTACAGCATCTAGAATGTGCTTGACCATAGCTGTTGCTCAATAAGTGTTTGTGGAAGGGAATTCCATAGTGCTAATAAAATAAAAAGGCAACATGGTATTACACAAGAAAATATAAATACCTGTGTTAATTTGTTTGCCATGACAACTGTGTTCTTACATGCATTCATTTGGATAATCATTGAACTTCTACTGGGGCAAGGTGCCCTTTCTGGCATAGTGGTTTGGTGATGACCAGGACAGTTCCAGCACACATGGAGTGCCAGTGTTAAACTATGAAATATAAGTACACAAATAATTATTTCATTACTATTTTGAGAAGTATTATGTCAGTGAAGAACTGGACATCTGAAAGTATATAACTATGAAATTTAATCTAGTGAGGATATAATTAAAGCGTTCCCTGAGGGAATGCTGTTTGATCTGTTATCCAAAGGATTCACAGCGTTTTAATGCTACTATTAATACCTTTGCGATAGGGAGTATTTTAAAGTACTATGTCAATAATTAGAAAACAAGGGGGAAGTTCATAAGTTTTCTATGTAAAAATGGAAAACCTCCAAATGGCCAAAAGCAATATAATTCTTCATTAATAAAATTCCAAAATGAATGCCATAAGGTACATATTTTCTTTTTTCATGTATGATCAACAGTTCTAAAAGTTGTGGTCTCAGGCCTCCATTACACTCTGAAAAATTATTGAGGATGCCAGACAGCTTTTGTTTAAATGTTACAGCTGTCAATAGTTATCACATTCAAAATTAGAACCAAGAAAAATGTAAATATGTATTTACTGGTTTGTTTAAAAAATATTAAGTCCTGCTCTGGCCGGTTGGCTCAGCAGTAGAGCATCGCCCGGCATATGGAAGTCCAGGGTTTGATTCCCAGACAAGGCATGCAGGAGAAGTTCCCATCTGCTTCTCCACCCCTCCCCCTCTCCTTACTCTCTATCTCTCTCTTCTCCTCCCACAGGCAGGGCTCCATTGGAGCAAAGTTGGCCCAGGTGCTGAGGGTGGCTCCGTGGCCTCGGCCTCAGGCACTAGAATGGCTCTGGTTGCAACAGAGCAATGCCCCAGAGGGGCCAAGCATCGCCCCCTGGTGGGGATGCTGGGTGGATCCCTGTCCGGCACATACAGAGTCTGTCTCTCTCTCCCTCCCTGCTTCTCACTTCAGAAAAATACAAAATAATAATAATAATAAGTCCTGCTTCTGCCTTCAGCCTATGGCCCTCTCACAAGACATGAAGTCTCTAGAAAAGTCTGTACTCTTCTGAGAGAATGAGAGTAGAAAAAGTAAATCATGTCTTAATGTTATTATGAAAACCAATTTATCCCCTCAAATTTTTTGAAAAGCTCTCACAGGTCCACAGACAGCACTTTGAAAACCAGTGTGATGGAGTTACTGTCATTAAAATAACATTTTAATTAAAATATCATACTAAAGGGCGTGAAAAAGTGTTTCGCAAAAGTAGAAACCCAATGGCCAAGAAACATGAAATATATTCAACCTCACTAGCAATCAAATAAATATAGGGGAACATAATCCATTTATCAGATTGACGAAAGTTTATATCTATTATGAAAATATCCAGTGTTATAAATTTTCTCATACATTGCTGCTGAGAAAATAATACCTTTCTAAAAAGGTATTTCTAAACAAATGAATAAGATTGTGTAAAAATATATGACAAGTCAATTGTTAGAATTGTAAAACTGGAAATAGCATAAAGTACAATAAAAAGAAATTTATTTTTGTTTTTATTGTTTTTTCTGGTTTTTAAATTTTATATCTCCATTCACTGAATAGTATGGAGAAATTCATGATAATAGAGATCTGATCAATTATTTTAAAGTAGAGGCTGCAGTTCAGTATATTAAGAATGTTTCCAGCCTGACCAGGCAGTGGCGCAGTGGATAGAGTGTCGAATTGGGATGTGGAGGGCCCAGGTTCGAGACCCCAAGGTCGCCAGCTTGAGTGCAGGCTCATCTGGTTTGAGCAAGGCTCACCAGCTTGAGCCCAAGGTCACTGGCTTGAGCAAGGGGTCACTCCGTCTGCTGTAGCCGTCCCTCCAGCCTTCAAGGCACATATGAGAAAGCAATCAAGGAACAACTAAGGTGCCGCAATGAAGAATTGATGTTTCTCATCTCTCTCCCTTCCTGTCTGTCTGTCCCTCTCTCTTTCTGTCTCGGTCACAAAAAGAAAAAGAATCATTCCATTTTTGTAAAAGAAACACATTTATTTGCATATGTGTGCATACATAGAGAAAAGTATCAAAAAGTCAGTATTATCATTGGGTAATGAGATTATGGAAGAATGGTTTCTATTTGTATATCTTTGTTTTCTACAATAAACCTGGATTAGTTGAATAATAAAAATGTTTTAAACACTTCAAGATGAACAGATGAGGGGAATAAAACTGGTAAAACATTAATGTACTTTAAAAAAAGGTGAAGAGTCGCTTGGAGGCTGTCTCATTGGCTATCTTTCAGGAACTAGTTATTCCTGAGAGCTGAGAGTATAGATCTTCACCTGAACACGAAACTGCTGTTTGAGAAACAGCAGAGCTGTTTTTTCTGAACTTGGGCATTGGTTAAACATGTGGGGAGAATAACAATGTTCATTAGAATAACAGTAGTGAACACAGCTGTCATGTATTACATTCTTGCCAGACACTTTATTTGGATTATCACTTTTAATTTGTATGGCAACCCTAACATCACAGATACAAAAACCAGGGCCTGGCCAGGTTGGGTAACCTGCTCTAGGTCATGTTGAATGAGACAGAGCCAGTGGCAGGGCCCAGGTGGTCTGGTGCCATGGGCCCACAGCAGCACACACCGGTGCAGTGCTCCTCCGGGACTTGTGACTAACGTCATGCCATACACTTATTAACACGCAATGTTCACTTGACTAGATTCCTTTTTAGTGAAGAGAAATATACTGCTCACAAAAACTAGGGGATACTTCAAAATAAATATGAAGCTATAAAATATCCCCTAATTTTTGTGAGCAGTATAGTACAGGGCATGGTTGTTTTAGGTTATGACTAAGACAAAACAACTGTCTCACTCAATATACCAAGTAAAGAAAAAATTAAATGTTTTGTCAGATCATCTGAATATTTAAAAAAACACAACCAGACCACTGCTCTCTTTCCCACGACTTTGTCTGGTGTCTGAAACCACGTGACTACTGTCCAAAGCGTGTGTCGTAAATTAAAGTCACAGCGAAGTCAGGTTCCAATCCTGCTCTCGTGCTTCTGCAAATGCTTGTTTTCTGGTTTATAGCTTCTACACAAAGACCTGATGGAACATCTAGTTTTAGAAAATTAAATGAGTATTCTCTAAATTCTTTTTTAACTAGGCTATTTAAAATGACCTGTACTATGTTCTTTCCTTTGACCTATTAAATATTAGGAAAGAAATCTAGTGTCAGACATTTGCTTGTCTGTCACATCTTCAGCCTGTTTCTCCTCCTATTGACTGACCAGCAACAACAGCAAAGAGCATGAAAAACAGAAAATGTGTCGTCCTGTTGCTGTTTTAGTTCCCCGCACAGGATCACCCATAGGCCTGTGGTTGTTGGTGCTCAGGAGCAGTGTGGTGCTGTGATGGAGCACTTAGATCAATGTCTCCAGGCAAAAAATGCTGTTGGCTCTGGTCTTCCCTGCTGATCAGAATTTTCTCACTGTGGCATGGCTTTTTAAAAATAAGCAAAGATGAAAAAAAATTAACCTTTGAATATTAGCACAAACTATTTAATACATGAGATTAAATATAATATACACATTATATACTTATTATGTAATATACAATGTGTCCGTAAAGTCATGGTGCACTTTTGACCATGTGACCCGTCAAAAGAGCATCATGACTTTACGGACACACTGTATATAATAAAGCTACTTTTTACTAATTAACCTATTATTTCAAAGTAAGCTTCTGTCCGAGATAAGAAGATAATTATAGTTCATTGCCTCTTGTTAGTATACAGAAAATTGATACTAGTCGAAGTCAACTTTGGTTAGATTTTGTTTGAGTAAAACTGTAATTTTCATCAATTAAAACATTTAAACAATATTTTTTTTTACTACAGGAAAGTTATATAAATGCATTAACAGATGCATTTGAGTGTAAAACAACACATCAACCAAAACAGGGAACAGCAAGAGGAGCAGCTGTCCTTGTGTTGTCCTGGTGTTAGGGTCACCTTTTATGACAGATGGAACATCATGTCAGATCCTGGGGTGTCTGGAAGAGCAGTGTTTGGAAGCCAGGCCTAAAGGAACAGATTGAGGAGCAAAATACTGACTCAGTCAGTGCTTGTTTTTCTGTGTCACTGTGTCCAGCTTCCCTGCCTGTTGATATGTTGTCTAGATGGGGGCTAATCACAGTGGGCTCCCAGAGCTAGAACTTGAGATGAATCCTTGGCTTAAATTACAAATGAACTTGAATATGCTTGGCCATTTACTCTGATCAAAATGAACAGCAGTGAGCCCTGGCAGGAGAGTTGGGACTGGCTTGGCTGAAGCCACTGCCTTCTCACCACCAAGTGTTACCCTCTTACCCTCTCATTGACTGACAATGGCTCTTTCTTTGTTATGAAAGTTAAACCTAAGGTCTTCACATTGATTTTTCCCCTTTCATTCCCCAATTGAAAGATAAAAACAAACTTATTTATGAATGGGTATAATATTTATGTCTGAAATATCAAAGATCAAATTTGGATTTAATGATGCAGTCATAATTTTGGACGATAGCTGATTTGGTGCCTTTCTTTAGAGCCTTTAGTGTGACTTCACTATTATATATATAAATTCTTCAAATGGTTCCAGGGAAGAGAAGTGTCAGACCCAAATCCAGACCTTTCTCAGTAACTGTTCCCTGAGTTGGGATTTGCCAATGAATACCCAGAATCGTTGACTTTTCATCCATTTAGTTCCCATTTACAGGGGCATTAGAAGAAGCTGTCTACTTACCCTAATTTTCCATGGAAATAAAAAAAGGCAGATATTGGTGACATATTTTCATTAACTTAGATCTGGGGGCTTATACTTTCCGAAGACAAGGTCTCAGCCGGAATTAGCCAGTCTGCCATGCAGGTTTGCCATAGTGGCTCCTGGAAGCAGCTGTTGGCTGCACTCAACAGCTAATCTACAAGTCACCTATTTCCTGCCCTTCCTTCTCTCTGTGTGCCTTCATCAGCTCTTCTTCCCTTGGGTTGTCCTCCCTCCATATCTCTCTCTCCTCTCTCTCTTTCTCTCTCCCTCTCTCTCTCTCTCTCTCTCTCTCTCTCTCTCTCTCTCTCTCTCTGTCCTTTCTCTCATGGCTTCATTACTGTTGCTTTTCCCATGGGCTCTTCAGAAACTCAAGAGAAAGAACTTCTAGCTCTCAGAACATAAATTTAGATTTAACCATTTATGGTAGCCCTAAAGGAGAAAAAAAATTGCACTTAGCCATCTTACCAATTTTAATTTCTGTAAAGGACAGATTTCTATAACTGGAGATATTGTTCTAAGTGCTGAAGTAGGTCAGCCTATAGAGGCTAAGGAGAAAACTTTAATTATTAGTTAAAAACAACCTTACAGTACATCTGGCCCAGGATTTGCTATACTTGTCTGATTGTAAAAATTATCTGGATCTTTTATTAAACAATGGAAATTCCACCAAAGTGCCAAAGTGTCACTTGATAGAGGATTGGATAAAGAAGATGTGGTACATAAATACAATAGAATACTACTCAGCCATAAGAAATGATGACATAGTATCTTTTATAATAACATGGATAGACCTTGAGAACATTAGACTGAGTAAAATAAGTGAATCAGAAAAGGCTAAGAACTATTTGATTTCACACATAGGTGGGATATAAAACTGAGACTCACTGACATAGATAAAAGTGATGTGGTCACCAGAGGGAGAGGGGTGGGAAAACGGAGTAAAAAGGGACAAATATACAGTGATGGAAATGATTTGGTTTTGGGTGATTGGCATGCTATACAATCAACAGTTCAAATGCTATAGAAATGTTTACCTGAAACCTATATAATCTTATTAATCAATGTCACCCTGCTAAATTTAATTTCTAAAGTAAAAAATAATAATAAATACATAAATAATGGAAATTCCTGGGCTCCATTCAACCCTACTGAATCATGAATTCTAAGGAAGGGTCCTAGGAATCCGAGGTTTATTATCTGTTTTCTTAACAAGCTGTGCAGGTAATTATTAGGATCAGGCAAGTTGGGAATCCCTAATATAAAATAATCACCACCCCATACAACTGACAAAACAGAATCAGCTTAGTTGATTGCTTGAGTTACTCAGCCAGTGAATAAACTAACGTGAAGTTACTGTTACTGATGGTATGATATTGATCACCTCACTTGAGTATCATTTTTCCATCTTTTTCTGTGTGAGATAAGCACCTGATTTTGGGGGACTGTTATGAGAATCAGATGAGATAGAATATAGTAGTTCCTTGTAAACTGTAAAGAGCTAGGTGAATGTAAGCATTTATTAAATGGCTAAACCAGAGCGCCAGCTCCACACCTTTGGCTCCCTTCCAGCAGTAGTTCTTTAGTATTTTGTTAAAATATGTTGTGCTTATTGTTCCAAACTAGAAATTACTCATTGATTTTGAAAGCTATGAGGGATTTGTTATTCTCTGATAGTTTGCTGTTTGGTTTAAAAGCTCAACTTTTATCCTTTTACCTTGATTAAGCATTCTGATGGACAACTAAACACGTAATACCTCTCCAGCAAAGTTGAGACACCATTTATCCCTGTGCAGGTGCGAAATTGAAGCAACCCTTGAGAGACTGAAGAAATTAGAACGTGATCTCAGCTTTAAAGAGCAGGAGCTCAAAGAACGAGAAAGACGTCTAAAGATGTGGGAGCAAAAACTGACCGAGCAGTCCAACACCCCGGTGAGTGTTCCTAACAGGGCTAGCCTACCCCCCACTTAGAAGACTTGGCTGAGCATGGCGGCATGGCAACTGTCCCGCACTTCCCTCCCACTGCCACCTTCTCACTTCCTGCCTAACATCTGTATACCAAAGGGGCCACATGTATACTCATAACTCATTTCATTTATCAAAATGCCAGAAATTTAAAAGAAAAGCTTATTCTATTTCTGGCTCTTTCTCTAAGAACTGTTAACTCTGTCACTGTGTTCGTATATTAGAATTACAGAAATAAAATTCAGTATATTTTCACACCATCTTCCAGATATCCAGAACATGTGCTGTAATGCTGCTTAATTCTTTAAAGTTCATCAATAATTAATAAACGTAACACCAAAGTAGCTAGGTGTCTAAGAAAGTCTTTGATGTGTCAGAACTTAACCAAGTTTTTCTTCTATAAGAGAGCTAACTTAATGACATATGATGACAAGCATTAATGTTCCTTAACTCAGTTTAGCGTTATGCTCATGAGCAATAGAAGAGTGGAAAAAGACTTCTCTCAGGACAAACTTTCAATGTTTATTATACCTAGGAAGAATCGCAATTTATTTCAATCCTTAAAATGCAAGGAAGATAAAAATCATTTTTAAGGATTTTGCTATATATACACTTACCTTGAGTTTATATGTTGATCTAGTATATTAAAGTCTAATCAAATTTCAGCATTCTTTTATATTTTAAATGATTATTGTTTTGCAAATGAAGTATAAATTTATCATTGGTTTTTCCAGGGTTTTTAATGAGTTGTATTTGTCCACTTTAAAAATCATAAGAAAGGGTAAGATTAAAAGTACATGTGTTAACGTATTTTAAATTTATTCTTGATAGTTGCTATGGCAGTTATACCAAAAAATACCTAAATGTCCTTCATGTAGTGATCTTCACAAAGCTTTCCTATTTTTAAAAGTCTTAATCTCCATTAATCAGCCAGTGCCCAATTGCAAAGTATTTTCCAGTGTCTAAAGAATAAAATAGTTTGCCTTCCTTTCCAATATACATGGAGAAACAACCAGATATTCAAAAAGGGAAATTACAGTGAAGATAAATATTTATTATTAGATTTAACTTTTTCAGAAATGACTGGTTATTCAGGAAATCCCAAAGTAAGAACTGAATTGCTATACCTAACTAAGGCTATCATGGCTATTAAAAAGGGATCACATTTTATAAGTTCAGTGAATTTGACTGGACTCCAAAGAAAAAGTCCTGGGAAGTTTCCTGTTCTGGTTGAACTAATACCAGCAGGCAGACTCGGAAAGATTACCCTGACAATCTGTAAGGGAGCATTGCTTTTCCCAGTGCTGATGAAGAGGCCAAGATATGGCCATCTTCTTGAGAGGTTTTTTTTTTAAGTACATTGAAATCTTAAGCTATAAAACATTGCATGGCTTGACTCTAAATGTAGCATTGTAAGAAAAAAACTTTAAACCACCTATTAGAGTATGCTTTAGAACCTTTCTTTGGTTTATTGACATTAGTTTTGCTAAGAAATTATGGGCTGCCTTGCACACATTCTTGCTATTATTAGTAACATAGTTGTGTAATAAAGAATAAAACACTGTGGGTGCTCAGTACGTTGTATGCTACATTTTAACTCCAGAAAATTTTCTGTAAAGGAACTGCTCTGAGGGCTACCATCTAATAATGGACTGCATGAAGCACCGTCTCAGTGAGATTTTCTTCCCTTTTTTCACTTATGAGGGCTAAGTTTTCTTTCTTTACATACTTGCTTTTAATGTGTCTTCTACTTAAAGCTGGTTATTTCTGAAGGAAAAGAAAGTTTGTGCTCAGGTATTTTATAAGTAGATATTTTTCTTTTATCTTCACATCAGTTTCTAGATGACTGTAAATGAGGTTTCTGAAAGAAAGATAAAATAAACCTTTTAAAAAGGAAGTGGCTGGAGATTTTAAGTTTCCTGTAGGTAACCTCATCTTAATTATAGAACTTTAACATTGGCATATATCATTTTAAAATGTATTATTGGATTTATTTCAAGGAAGTACACTGTTTTCTTCCCTGAAATTAAAACAGTAGTTAAGATATTTGGAAAGATTAATTCTCCATACATAAATAGGAACATTTATTTTTTATATTGTAGCTTGATGTATAAAACATTTCTTTTAAGAATAAAACCTTATTCAAGAGACATTTATTAAGATCCTAACATAATGTGAGGAAAGACCCAGGAAATAATAAAATAAATAAGCAACAAAGAGTTTCCTGAGAGTATCTAACAACTGAAACCAAATGTGAGAAGCTGGGAATTTTGACTGCAAGTAGAAATAGTATCCTACTTCCAGTGTTAAAGACTCTAATGCAATTTTTTTTCCGTCCACATAACTGGTACTCTTTAGCCGAATTAGATGAAATTCTTATTGAACTAAGAACTTCAGAAGTTTTTTTTTTTCCTCTTAGAATAGGGTATTTAAAAAAAAACAACTCAGCTCCAACTTTAATTTAAAAATTAGGAAATCAGCCCTTAAAAAGTATCTTTACACCCAAAATGTAAAGGTCTTCCCTACAGTAATATATTTGTACATTGTCATAAAATTACTCATATTTAAACAACACCAAAAATATAAGCCCTTAATTTGCTTATTTCTCAAAAAAAGAGGTAGTGACACTTTTCAGAGGCAGTTTTACTCCCAAAATGAATCTGACCAACATTTATGGAAATAGGTTGGCTCTTCAAAATAATTACATTAAGGTAGAAAATAAATGTCTGTATCCACTGTGAGAAGGAGAATTCCTAGGAAAAAAAGTTCTGCTAAAAGAAGAAAACATATAAGGGAGAAAGAATAGAGAAAAAGATAATCTAGATTAGTGGTTCTTAACCTTTTTTGAGGTACCGAACCCACCAGTTTCATATGCGCATTCACCGAACCCTTCTTTAGTGATAAATAAAATATGATTTTTTTCCAAATTCAAGACATAGGTATATGTTTTTTTACTGGTGCACAAAATGAGCCGTGCATGAACATCACCTTGCTCAAAGAACAAAACCAACAAAGTGCATGAACTCACAACAAATTACGGTATTACTTTATTCTGGCCTCCGTGGCAGAGGCTTCTCAGAACCCCTGCGACCGACTCATCGAACCCTTAGGGTTCGATAGAACCCAGGTTAAGAACCACTGATCTAGATTAATAGTCATTTCCTTTCCTCCCAATCTTCACTTGTATTTCTATACTTGTTTACAATGTAAATTTTAGAGATAGACTCTAGAATTCGTATACAAGTAAATTATTTCATAAATTGAGTAACTAGTGTTATATCTGGCTGTGATAAATAATAAATAGAAACAAGTGAACTCGAGGCTGTTTTTAGTTTAGAGTCAGACACTAATCTAGCTAAAAAGTTCATTAATGACCCACAATTCCCAATGACTGCTGAACTGTTCTCATGACTCCTCTAAGCTTTTCTTCTTTGGTTTTTAACTTGAGATTTCATCTCTGCTTAATTTCTTCTTTAATATAATAGTTAACTAGTGTTTTTCTGTGAAAGTGAAATTGGGAAAAATTAAGAGAAGTCCTAAAAGCTATTTTGTTTTAAGCAAAATGGGGGCTTAAAACTTGCAACTTCCTTCACATTTGAAATTTGGCTTGCTACAGTGCTTTGCAAACTTTTGGTTGTGATTTGTCCTGTCATTTATAAATTGTGGCGGCAAATATCCTGGACCCAAACCTGCTAATAAATAAATTCTCACTTGGTTTTCTGCATTCACTTATCTCCTTAATCATTTACCTTCTGTACAGTGCTTGCTAATTTTGTGGTATCTGTTTCCTTTGTTTAAATTGGTCCTAATTTCTCTTTTTACTTCTGTCCGTTCTTCCCTTGTGATAGCTTCTCTTGCCTCTTGCTGCAAGAATGTCTGAGGAGTCTTACTTTGAATCTAAGACAGAGGAGTCAAACAGTGCAGAGATGTCATGTCAGATCACAGCAACAAGTAACGGGGAGGGCCATGGCATGAACCAAAGTCTGCAGGCCATGATGCTGATGGGCTTTGGGGATATCTTCTCAATGAACAAAGCAGGAGCTGTGCTGCATTCTGGGATGCAGATAAACATGCAAGCCAAGCAGAATTCTTCCAAAACCACATCTAAGAGAAAGGGGAAGAAGGTCAACATGGCCCTGGGGTTCAGTGATTTTGACTTGTCAGAAGGTGATGATGATGATGATGACGGTGATGAGGAGGATAATGACATGGATAATAATAGTGAGTGAAAGCAGAAAGCAAAGTAATAAAATTGAAAATGTTTGGAGAAACACAAGAAACTTGTTATCTCAGTCTGTACAAAAAACCAGTAAGGAGGTAGAAAACTAAGCATTGCATTTGTAGGTCAATTACATTTATATGATAGTCATTTCTTTATTGATTTTACTTTTGATTGGTTTTTGATCACAGAAAAATTGAGGGGGTGGGGAGAATTGAGCCAGAAAAGGTATATGAATCAGCAAATGTAGTGCCTGATTATAGAAATTTGTGATTCCATATAATATAGTATTTTTAAGTAATGACGTTCTGGCTTTTTCTTTAATGACTACTTTATAGCTTGTATTTGATTTGATTTGATTTCGTTTATTCAATTGCTTAAGAAAACTTACATTTTGAACAAGCACTCTTCACTCCTAATTCTTCAGTGACACTTGATTTTCTTGTAACATACTACTTTTTCTTCTTGTGGCAATGCACTCTACTGTCAGAAATAATTGATAGTGACTACAAAATCCAACAATAAAAAAATTGAGATGAAAGAAGGTTATACAAATACTTCTTCAGAAACATAAATGCCAAGAATTTTCAATACTTAATGGCACAACTATTCAAAGGAAGACCTGAGAGGTGTTCTCAATAGTACATTTGAAGAAGAAATACTCTAATTTGACAACAGCAGTGGATGTCATAGGCTTTCATACCCGCACTATCCCTGGAAGCTTCTTAACAACAACACACTGTCATCTAAGGCTTACTGTTTCCTTTATGTGGAGAGGAAGATACGGTCTTAAAGAGATACTTCAGGAGGTGTGAATGTTGATACAGGCCTACTCTGCATTTCAGTTAAGAGTGTGTGCATGTTTGTTTTCCAGAGGCGCTGATCATCTTGGATTCTAAGTATATGTATAGGTTTTTTAAAGAAGGAAAGAAATATTATAAAAGGAAAAGCAAAAATAACTTTTCATTACTTAGGCAAAAGTGCAGGATGAAGGATTCTTTTTATATCAAATGTAGCCTTTCAGAGCTATCTTTTTTGAACCCAGAATAAGTGATGATGATATTACAGAGAGAAGTGGATGGAGCTGCTGCTTTAAATCCTGGGTAGCCAGGCAGACATTCTCTGAATGTTATCACATATTTGTTAAATAAAGCTTATCTAAACTATAAAACACTTTTAAAAACCTACAGAAGATTTGTAGTTACATAAAAATAAAAAGACAAAAGAACGAAGACTTTTTTTCACCCTAAATTAGAGAGCAGTGCCGTTCATTTGACTATGAAATCAAAGTACTTTTGGTGATTTTTATGGAAGACGTAAGAAAGGATGTCATCATAGATATCTAATACTGTTTCCAAGTATACTTGATCATAAAAAGCCTCTTGGAATATGAAGCTTGGCATGCTTCTAATACCCATTAAGAGCTGAAAAATACCACAAAATGATCAATACCCTGTTCCAGCTTTATTTGGAGAAAAATAACAAATAAAATATTCTGGGCATGTGATGTAGAACATCCTACTAAGTAGAATGATAAAGAGGGCTCTGAAGTCGGATCATGATTCAAAGCTCTGGGTCTGTTTGCTCTACAATCTTGGGCAAATTATTTAACCTCTGCATGTCTGTTTGCTCATCTTTGACATGGTACTATATAATGATAATAGTACCTCCTTCAAAGGATTGTTATGAGGATTATTATTATTATGAAATAATACATGTGAAGCACTAAAGGACCTGGCCCATGGTAATGTTAACGATTGTAATTATGCCACTGAAAAATAAGTGGTTTCAGTAACTTTCTGGAAAACTATCAACTTCAAGTGGTATCTGTTTAGTATGAGATAAAATTAAAAGTGATTGCTTCAGGAAAGAGTATGCACTCTCAATTTATCCTGTTGCTCTTTGAAGCTACCATCCACAGACTAAGTAAACAGAGTAGGGGTAGTCAAGCCTTTCATCCAGTCTGACACCTGGGTACAGATACATGCACACCACAATATTGTACTGGAGACAAACAGGCACTCACTTAACTAAGTATCCTGTCTGTGCTCCCTGACTCAAACCAAGCCACTCAAGCAGAAAATATAGGAATGGAGCAGAAGGGACAGGTTCCAACTCTTGACATCCCAGCATGCTCTGGGGTACTATGACTTAGCAGCCTGAAGGAGAGAACCCAAGAGGGTGGTTTAAAAGCCTCTGGCACATTTTACCAGACAAAGATAAAGTCATTCATTCTACAGATATTCATTGAACCCCTTCTCTGTGCCAGGTACTATTCTAGGGAACAGCTAGACAAAAATCTTTGTACTTGAGGAACTTACGTGCTCGAGAATGGAGGTCAACAGTAGACAAACTAACATGTCATGTAGGATGAAAATGTGCGATAGGTGCATGCTGAAAAGTGAAGCAGGGGAGGGGGATAAGGCACATGGGGAGTGTGGAGGTGCTTTAACGAGTGCTCAGGAAAGGCCACGCTGACAAGGGAAACTCTGTGGGCTCATTGTGGAATCTGTGCACTTTATGCAAAAATGTAAACTGCCTCTCATTTATGAATAATCAGCAATAAATTTAGAATATATGAACTGAATGAAACTGACATTTTTTTCTTTACATATGAATCTAGTATGATTAAAATTTTGCTTTATTAGTAGAAAAGCCAATTAAGGCTAAAAGAGAAAGGTAATAGAATTCTGTACCCAGGCCCAGATTTGCCGTGATTTAGGTAATATTTTTCTAATCTTTCAATCGCTGCCATTCCCACCAGTGTTCCAAAAATGGTCAGAACTCAATACTCCCATCAAGGAACTGTAAGGATGTAGGGTACCTCAGATGGATGACCTCAGTGATAAGCTTACAGTTGTTTTCCAACAAGAAATAGGTTGTAGATAGTTGCCGTATGGCACTGGCTATTTTATTTTACTCTCTGTTCCAAATCAGTATCTTTCTAGGGTTTTGACCATCCCTGAAACCTGAATTATAATAACGGATTTTAAAGTGGTCTTACTCTGTGAAGATTATGTAGAATTTGATGGCACCCTTCTAGTGGTTCTCAGCGAGGTAGTGCTGTTACCTAAAGGGATTTGGGAGTGCTAGGGCATATTTGTGCTTGTCTTGGTCAGTGGGGGTGTATATGGTGCCCAGTGCCAAAAATGGTAACATCCCGAATGCCCGGGACAGTCGCACCCAATAAAGAATTCCATCCAATATTCCCCACTTTGGAAATGGTCTCTTTCCCCCAAAGAATGCTGGTAGAAACTTTATGAAACACCTAAATTTACTCTCCTGTTTCACTGATGCCACAGTAACTATTAATGAAAAACATCACTGAGGTAGCTACAATTCTGCAAAGTTCCCAGGTTAATTTAAAGGGGCCCTTTCTTAACAATCTTTTCTTTTTAAGGAAAATCACAATTCAATAAATATTTTTGTTAAGTAACTAATGAGAAGAGGTTACAGTCACATAGCTTTCTTGTTTTTGATATTGTGGAACTGCTGAAAGACAGTTTTTAGCCAGTGAGTTTTAACATACAGCAGATTTGTTAGACTTTACCACCAGCTAAAGAATTCAAATTTGATCCCCATTAAAATCAAGAAATTGGGGTTGGGGGTGTTTGGGAGAGATCCAAAATGACTTCTATGATGTACTTTATTTTTAGAGTTTTCATTAAAATGATAAGAATTCTGTGAAAGATCATTATTTTGAATTAAATATTGATACCTTAGAACTTTTACTGGATATACTAGATTTGTTGCAGCCTTTTGAAATTAGCAGTCTCACCAAACCACATATATAATAGAGCATAATTTTTCTATAATCAGGTACCTCTTGCTGCTTTTGAGTAAGACTGTTTTCCTGCTTAGATTTTAAGCATTGCCAGAGAAAAGAATATGTTCTGTTCTTTTTGACTGTAGCATAGGCTGACAGCTCTTTCATTTCTGTCATGAAAAGGGAGTGTCTACCAGGAGATCTGGAGAACTAGCTAGTGTCCTCTGATTCCAACTTAGTTTGCACTTCATTGCCTATGAGGAGCTTTCTGGCATGTGATCATTTACTTCAAAGTAGAGTTTCAAGCACCTACATTAATTATTTTACATTGTGTGCAGAATAATATATCTTTTAATGTCACGTACAATACACTGCACATACTACTTTTCCACTGTTTTAAAATTTTTGTACTAAATAATAGAAAATATTTATATTCTTTGAGTGTGAGCTTTGAATAGATGGCATTATCACTTTATTGTTTTTTTAACAAAAGTTTTTCTCAATTATTTTATTGCATTGTTATTCTGAGCAAGTCCTATGCCAAAATCTTGTATAATGTTTGTATGGAAGAATAAATTTTATTCTCGTGTGATAAGACTACTCAGTTATTGACTTCATGGTTGGAATTTGATATTCCCGCACAAAGTCCACAATGTATTTAGAAATCCAAGTTGGTGTCCTAAATTTCATCTTGATGTGAACTTTGCTTTGCTTTCCTTTGTTTTAAGACTCCATTTTACAATAAACGTTTTGACAGTAAATCCCTTTGTTATGTGTTACTGTGTGTATCACATCTCTGTTGGATTTGATCCCCAACATCCTTTGAAGGAATCATGGTCACACGCATGCACATGAGTGTGAAATTCTCTTGCCTGAAATCAGTTGGAGTGTAAATAATGAATTTGTAAAATAATGGGTCAGTCACAAAGTGGATTTTTTTTTAATCCCCAAAGAGAGACAGAAAGGCTTAGAACTCACCTTACAACAGATTCACTGATGTGTTAACAAGTTACAGAAAACACAAAAGAAATGGTAAGCCACTGTGTGGCTGGAGGTCATTAACTCTTATCCACTGTCCTGCCAAATCCAAACCATCGTGGAGCGGTGCCTTCCCCTCACGGTCTTGGCAAGCCTCCTGCAAGAACCCCGTCCGAGCGAGTATCCCACTGAGCCCAGTGCCTGTCCCTGGCCTCAGAATGCAAGAAAATGTTTCCCTCCTTTGGACATTAAACCAGAGGTGTCAGTTTTGATTAGTTGTTTCATTTGCAACCTTGATTCTTATCAAGAAATAACTTACCAATTTTGTTTACCACATATCAGAATGGTATAAAAATTAAAACACTGCATACCCCTCTACTCCTCATAAGAGCCAGCCCTGATGCATAACTTAGTCGGTTGTTGCTAGAACTAATCAAAAAAAGTTTCTTTCTTCACATTTGTTTCCATGATGGAAAAAGGAAATGACATTTTTCTGCAGCTATATTCAGCTGCCCTGGGAAGAAATAAAATTTGTCATGTATTTTCTCTGATCAGTATCAGTTTTAGATTCTATTACTCACGTCGTTTTCCTTTCTGCATTATTAAGCAGGTGATTCCTACATATACTGGGTAGTTCAGAGGAGGGAGAGGCAGTCCTGAGGGAATCAGTCCATCGACCTAACGGACTATAGAGAGGAGTAGCGAGTTATGTCATTGCAACTTATATATAATACTCAAACTCTATACATTCATAGTCATTGTAACTAGTGAGTTTTAAAGAAAATTCTGCCTGGCCCCCCAGAGTTGGCCTCATTTCCCTTTATCCTTGGACATACACGCTATATCTGGTGCTCTGGGTAGGCGAACATGCCACGCCTGTCCTCCCACCCCCACTCCCAGGGTCTTTTCCTGTGGCTTCTCCTCATCTGTAGTCACTGTTCTTCATACCCTCATCTGTATCCAGCTCAAGCCTCTTCCGTTCCTCCATCTTGTCTATGAAACCTCTCTTTTCCCTGTCACGCTCACACATACTCAACTCTGTACTGAAGAACTTAGCATTTTAGTAAAAGCACCTTTCAATTTTATTCATTCCAACAAACTGTTCAAAAATTTACCAGGAGTGTATACCAGGCACTCCATTGGGCACTGAGTGAACCAGGATGAAGGTGGCCTTGATCCTCCATGTGTAATTCATACCGGTTTTAACGCCATTTCAATGAAAAGCTCCTTGGAGGCAGAGATGGGCCTTTTCTAGCAGGGTTTAAGCATGTGAGTTCAAAATACCTGCAGATTAAAAGGATCCACTCACCCATCCTCTGATTTTTATACTAATATTAAAAATAACTAGATTCAGCTTTTTCCAGCTCACCCACAAGAAAATATTATTTGTAATGGAGGTTAAATAGTACTTTGCCACATTATCTCATGAACAGTTCAACCATTTTGACAAAATTAAGTTAGTTAAAGCTAATAATGGCTGTAACAAGCTCTAATTCAAGTCACAGGAGACCTAGATATTTTTCACATTATGTAGGCATTTATTATTTAGTCCGTGGCCATGGGGCACACACTGGAGTGTGTAACCCTTTGGCTCTGAAGATGGTGCCAACTGAAATCCTCTTGCAAAATCATCTTTCATGTAAGTTTTGTTTCAGTTAGAGCAACTCTGCAGCCTGGGCTTCTTAGAACCATTCCAGTATCACTCGTGCTTCTGCATTCATGGGTCCTAATACTTGGTTTTAAATATATAATGGAAGCAATCTCCCGTCAGACAGTTCAGTTGGTTAGAGCATCATCCAGATATGCCATGATTGCGGGTTTGATCCCCACTCAGGGCACATACAAGAATCAATCAATAAATGCATAAATATACAAGAATCAATCAATAAATGCATAAATAAGTGGAACAACAAATCAATGTTTCTCTCTCCCCCCTCCCTCTTTCTAAACTCAATAAATGTTTTCTTAAAATCTCAAAATCAAGATATAGTGCAAGCAAGACATTTAGTTAAACACTTACAAACTCTCCTGTAAGAATAAGCATGAGTCATCTGGTTACCAAATAGTTGCTTTGGAATTTTCATTAATAATCAAACAACCTTCATGTTGACTGAGAATTCCAAGGAAGACTCTGGCATCTGAGAAACGTACGAAATTCCTTGGCTGCCCTGTTATGGGATATGAAAGGACTGTTGGTATGCCAAGTACCAAGAGAAAAGTCTCAAGATGTACAGAGTCCGGCCGCAGCAGCTCCCCAAGTGCAGTGAATGGTTACTGAGAGGTTGATGCACGTGATTGGTTTCTGTGGCCAAAATCCCGGGAGCCCTGAAAAATTCCTCTTAAGGTCAGGAAACCTATTTTCCATTCAACCAAGCCAGAGCAGCAGCTGAGAGCTAAAACAGACAACGGAATAAACCAAAAAGACAATGATAATACTACTTTTTTTAAATTTCATTCATATTTCCCATGCAGCTGCTGCCTTCCTTTGAGATTGGCTCATGGACCGAAGAAGACGTGGTAAGCAGCTTCTGCTAATGCCTCATTTGACCTGGGCAGGTACTTTGTAAACTCCTCCACAAGTTAAAAGTACAGCTAGAAGGGCTTGGGCCTTAGGAACTGGAAGTTGACAAATTCCTTGTTTTTTTATTTTAATGCAGTAATGTTTAAAATCAGGCCTCCAGAGAAGAGCAAGTATCTCTTCAAACCTTACAAGAGGATTGCACCTCCCTTATTTGCTCTGAAAGGTATTCCAGAATACAATAATGAATACCAGTGACAAAGCTAAATGGCTGAGCCAGGATACCAAATGAGCCCATTTTAAACAAATTGATCTTAATTGTTCCTAAAATGACCAGGGATGGACTTGAATCCAGTGGAGAGATCTGCTAAAGGCAGTGCTTGACTGAAGTTCCCCAAACTGGGTTTCCTTCCTGCCTTAGGCTGGTTCAAAAGTGACAGATTCCATTTTGCCATCTTTACACTGACCTTCCCGAGGAGGATTGGACACGAGTTCTCTGACGGTCTCTGCAGCTGGAGCCGGAGAAGCCCCCTGTTTCTGAGAGACTGTGGACAGACTAAGTCAAAAGAAGACCTATGCCCTACACTCAGGGAAAAACCCTGAGGGAAAATCCTTCTTAGCCTGTTCCATCTCTGTATCTGTTTCCTTTCTGAAAAGAGCCTGAGAGTACAGTGATTGCCAGGGGGACAGGGAGTGTGGGGAAAAGTAGAGGAGGGTGGAGGGGGCATAGATGGTGATGGGCAGATACTTGACTCAGACTGGAGACACACAATACAGGGTGCAGATGGTGTGTTGTAGAATTGTGCACCTGAAACCTGTATAATTTTGTTAACCAATGTCACCCCACATAATTCAGGAGAAAGGGGAATATATATGAAAAAAAAAGCAGGTCTGAGAATTCTTGATCAGAGACCTCAGGGGCTGATGCTGAAGGTACCATTACATGAAAATGAAGAAAAAAGCTATAATGCCAGCCCTAGCAGGTCCCACCCCAGGAAATGGCCAGGTGCCACAAGGTACAAACTTACTGCTCGAAACTCTCAGGAAGGGCTGTTTACCTGACTCAGCGTGCTTTCTGGGTCCAGGCGTTTCCCTCCCTGCCCTGTGCATTTGATGACATACAACAGCTTCCACCACGAGCTGACCTTGGGATCTGATGGGGAAGGGAAACTTGGCACCTCTCTGCTTTTTCTGCTTCATCCTGTTGTCAGAGCTCGGTGACTCTAATGTTCCTGCAAAGTTGGTGCATCTAATTTGAGAAGAAAATTTTAAAAGGCTATTTTTAGTCTGCCCTGGGTGCCGTGATTTTCAAACCATTTAAATAAATTTCCAGGATCAAGGGTTTCCCAGAGAATTGGTGGCACTGAGTCTGTCCTCCCTTGACCAGGGTAATGTGAGAAGGTTCCAGTAAACATGCACCAAGTGAAATTCAAGGACTGAAGGTCACTGGGTCCAACCTCATTCTATGTGGGAATCTGCACACTTTAACTTGTCTTGGGCTACATGGCTACTTCATGACCAGCCCTGGACCAAAGGACACATCCTACCCATTTCTCTGTCGAATGCTGTATGGTCCCTGTCACTCATACAATTGCTGGGTAAACCAGTGCCCCTGAACAGCCCCAGGGACACAAATGGAAAATCATTATGAGAACCTTCTTGAAAAAGTTTTTCAATATCTCCCAAATAAGAAGAAAAACAAACGTCCCCCAAGTGTCCAAGACCCCCAAAGAGAGGGGTAGCTCCAATTTGAAAGTTTGAAGTTTTAAAATTATAAAGAGAAAATTTTCTATTTTACTTGTGGTTGAGCCAAGAATTAAAGGTATTTTCATCACCCGAGAACTGCGGGTTTCACTTTTAAGTCCAGCCACCAACTATGTATGAATCTTCAAAACTATATGTGTCCTCTCTTTCACAGTACTTTTGGGTTCAAGAGCTCGTCACAAAAGGCAAGTGAAATAATTTATCTTCTTAATTTATGGAGTTAACTTTGCTTTGGACATGATTTAGTCTAATTATTTTATGCCTCCATTCACTTCCTTCAGGTGACTCCTCGGCAGAGATGAGTGTATATGCGAGCTTGTTTAAGGAAAACAATATTACAGGAAAGCGACTGCTTCTTCTGGAGGAAGAAGACTTGAAAGACATGGGCATCATCTCCAAGGGGCATATCATTCATTTAAAGGTACCTCAGAAAGGGAGACCCGTCAACAGATCCACCCTGAGCTCCTCTGCCACGATCGTGTGGTGGCTGGTGGCTGAGGACAAACACGGCAGGCCTGGCGGGGCTGACCTGCCTCCTTCCCAGGTGGCTGTCAGCTGCTGCCCCCATGGGTTCCTACTTCCTCTTCATAACCCAGGGAGAAAAGGGTTAATACCTGACGCAGCAGAAGTCATCCCCAGGTCCTCAGGAAGTCTCTAGTCTAGTGGAAAAGATAGGTATTAATCATGCCATCATGGGAAGTGGCAGATGTAAGATATGCCACAGAGAAGATCTGAGGAAGGGCTCCTCTGAAGAAGTTAGAAGGAGTGGAGAGCCTAAGAACTCATCGGTGTGGAGCAGGTGAAGGGAATGGAGAAAGAGGTGTTCCGGGGTAAGCATGCCCGAGGAGAGAGGCCCTGAGTGGGAGGAAGCTCGGTGTGCCTGAGGACCTGGCAGTAGGTCAGTGCGGGGCCTGCAGAGTGGGCATCCCACCTGGGAATAGCAGGATGCAACTTTAAGGCCAGAGAGGGTAGACCTTCCCTAGGTATCCCTCCAGGTGACAGAACCTGTCCGTGGAGTAGGAGAAACCTCAGCCACTGCAGTCCCTGTAATGACGGGACTCTGTTCAGTTTGCGACCATCATAATTTCGCCCTGCAGTAGACACCACCATGTGTGTAATTTGAATCTCTCGTTTTTCAGGAAATTCTAACATGGCCCCTAAAATTTCCGTCTTGAACAATTTCAAAGCTAAACCTTGCTTTTGTTCCTTTTATTTTTTGTAGTTTAGCAACCAGATCTGTTAGTTTGTTTGTTTTGTTTCTTCATTACTCAAATAAGTTCACCAAATAAGAATTGCTGGCACCTGTGCAGATGTTGTTATTAGCTAGAGGTCTGTTTCGAGAGAGATCTTAGGATAAAATCAAGTTTGCTCCCCAAGCCTCCTCAACCCCAGTGCGGGTGGATGGAGGGGTGGGACCAGGTTAGAAAGAAGAGCAATAGACTAGAGAAGGAAAAGTAGAAAAGCAGCTTCCCTTTCAAATTCACACCTTCACAAAGCCTCAACCAACATGCCGACTACTCTCAGGTAAAGCTCCCGACACTGGTCGTTCTAGCGAAACCCCTCTGAAATCCAAAAAGAAACCCTCTACTTGCATTCTTTGAACCCATGTAAAGGATGCTCTGACAACCCTCAGCACCCTTTGGATGATGGCATGGCCTTAACTTTAATGTCTTTTCCTTCTCAGAAGATGGGCAGGAAATATCGTGCATATATATACATGCACCTCAAAGGTTGGCAGATAACTTAACCTCAGCCTCAGGCCAAGGGCAAGTTTGTCCCCAAAAGCTATGCTGGCTCAGATGGGCTACGGTGGGGAAAATTCATTTCTCTAGCACAGAGAAGTTGCAGGGGTCCAAGAGAGTAATTCAGTAGATCTTCTACTATTTGCCCAATAAGATGCCCCCACTGCCCCTTCTCCGCTGCTTTGAAAAGGACCAATGTTCCTTCAGGGGCAGTCAGCGTGAAAGGCGTGGCAGGCAGGCTGTGATGCCTCACCAAACCCCAGAGTGATTTAAATATTCCCTGATCCGGCCTCGGACAGCCCAGCTGCCCCCTCCATGCCAGCTGATGGCTTTAAGGCAAGCGGTGTCCAAATTTATTGTTCACCAAAGTCAGCGAATGCCTACTAATTGCAAGACTGGGCCTGGGCAGACGCAAAGAGGAATTCTCCCTGAAGGAGTTTATGTCCCAGAGAAGAGATAAAACATGTGCGTACAGCTTCTCATAATTTAAGGTCTTGGCAGTCAGAGGACAAGAACTATTTTGTTACCTCTGCTTAGAAGGGGTGGGGAGTGGGGAAGACAGAGAGGGAAGACGTCAGGGAGTAGGTGGCCCTTGAGCTGGATCTTGAAGTAAGCCCAGAATTTGGAATGTAGACAGGAGTGGGAGAAGAAAGAACATTGGTCTGGACAGAGAAAATAAGGAGTTAAGAGAGAAAGAGAGCACAGAAGGGGATGTGAAAGAGCAGTGTCTATCTGACGGAGGCCTAGGTGTAGAGGAATTGCACTCAGGATACATAAAGCAGGAAGGAGGTAGACACCCCATGACTTCAGGCCTGGGTCTAGGATCTGGGTGTACTGTTGGAAGTTTTGAGAATTGACATGTTTAAAACTTTGCTCCTGGAAGTTGTAAAGTGGGTTAGAAAGGAAAGACTGGGTTTTGAAAGACCAGTTCAGAGGCTGTAATGCAAACACCGAGGCCTCACTAGTGTAGTGAAAGCGTGAGTGGAGAGAAGGAGGGACACCGTAGGTGAGAGAGTTGTCTGCAGGCAGGAAGTAGTACAGGGAGAGAGAATAGTGCCACACAAGCCAAAGGCTGAAAAGCTCTACAGAATCAGGGTCCATGCTGCCAAGGAGCCAGGAAACACATGCAAAAAGAAAATGCCATTGTTGGAAGCTGCCAGAGGGGACGGAGGTCAGCTCAGTGTCCTCTGCTCCTGAGCTCCAGAAGACGGTGTGACTGGCATCACCGGGGGAACTCAAGACGCCCCTCAAGCTCCCGCATGAGTCTGCATGTGCACGAAAGACAGCTGGTCCTCAGAGGGCTGAGTCAGGCATGTGGACCCTCCGCCTAACTGGCAGAGCCTGGCTGTATTGGAGCAGCCGCGTAATGGGGGCACAGCCAACAGCCAACACTCCATTGAATGCCGTGGGATGGTGGGTGAATCTGACAAATAAGTTTACATGAGAAGGAAAGATTGAGGAAAAAAAGTCATGGAAATTTGCTCTGGGAGGGTCCTGCCTACACTCTCAGGGTACTGAGGATAAACAATGCTTCAGGCTGGGCCTTTGGGGATAGGATACTGGATAAGTACCTCCAGAGTAGTAGAGGAGCCTTCATAGTACCTGTCAGAAGTATTACACACACACACACACACACACACACACACACACACGGGGAGAATGGGCCCTTCATTCTCTGCTCTCTCACTGAGGCAGGCACAGGAATTGTATGCCTTCTCAAAGAGCCTCTCAACCCTTAAGTGGTAGGTCATAAAACTAGCCACTGGCGCGGTCTTTCCAGCTACCCCTCTGCGACCCAGCTGTCCCTAAGAGCCTACCTTAGCTCCCTTCTGCCTGTGCCCGACAGCCCTCGGGAGGAGGGGCCACGTACAAGGAATAGGGCTGAGCATCCTATAAGCGCTCATCACATTGTCAAGTGTCAGCAGCTTTCATTCCACATGATAAAATGCATCTAATTTTTCTCACATTGGCACTGTTTTACTCTCTACTTCATATGTTCAGTTCACTGAAAAGCTGGATTATACCTGATGAATATAAAAAAGGATTGTAATTTAAATTGTCCTCCTTTCCTTTATGAGTTCTTTGTGCTTTGTTGAGGGAGGGAGTGTTGGACACAGAAACTAAGCCTTTCCAATGTAACAAACCCTTTAGTGAGATTTCAGCCTTAATGAAAGTCTCTGCTGATATATTCACGTTTTTTGTTGTTTTTCCCAGATACTAGGTAACATCCCTTTCTATACACTAAAACATTAGCTTATCATTACTATACTGGTGTTTGAAGAATGATTTTATTTATTGTTTAGCCTGAGACTTAAATTTTTAAATATCTTCCATTAAATAATTACAGACTGCATATAGTACTGTGAACAATCAGGTTTATTCTCAATAGATGTTGGCTATTAACATCCCCAAGATAGTTTATGAACTATATAAATTAAGAATGCCTTTATATGTGCACAATAATTTTAATCCTCTTGCCATTATCAGATCATTAATAAAGTCATGTGATTTTATTTTCAGTCAGCCATTGAGAAATTAACCCACGATTATCTAAACTTGTTTCACTTTCCACCACTAATTAAGGTAAGTAAGGTGTCTTTTACTGAGAATATGCTACTTTTATTGACTTATGCACCTGTCACCTCCACACCTGAATTTGCCAATGTTGGGAACTGTTGTTTGAAGTGAAACTTAACTATATATGTCCAACAAAAGACCCTTTGAATGATGTTTAGGATGTGCCTAAATTGAACACACCTTTTATTCCATGAAAGTTGAAGTACTAATAATACATTCATGATAAGAAGCACATATGTCACCTTAGGGGCTAGAGGAGAGAAGTGCCAACCTCAGGCCTGCCACCTGGCTCTGGAGAAACCTTGTCTAACTCATAAGTCACTGAAGGAATTCACACACTAGAGCTCTGGGTGTTCCCTTGCATTTGGGGGTGGTAGGCTTACTGTTTGAACCACATATTAGTATGTGTGACATATCCTCTTGAATATAGTCGAAAAGTGTATGGTTTACTTTGTTATACAATTAGTAGATACTTGCACTTAACATACAGAATTCCTCTCATTCACTAACAATTATGGTTTTCCATCTCTAAGCCTTAGGAAGTTCATTTGTTCCTCTGCTTGGTCCTCCCCGACCACATATGATCTCAGAACTGCATAATTCCTCTCTGGGAATAGCTTGTAAATGTTTGAAGTATTGTGAAACTCTCAGGGTGAAGTCTCTCAGTGCATCTGCAGGCACTAAGTATGTTTCGAGGGTACAGTTGCACAACACGCACTTTTAAAATGTGAGGTGGTCGCGTTCAATCTGTAATACATGAGATAAATCATTTGGGAAAGTTCTCAAAAGCATAAGATGTCATTTCTCTTGCTTTAAGTAATCAAAATTTGAAGCCTAATCCAAAAAATAACTGAAAGTTAAAACAATAGATTAGAATGGAAAAACTAGTGCTGTGACATCATCTCTTTTACATAAAAAGTGGAAGTAACAACTGTACATAGAAAAAATGGTGTTTGGTTTTGTTTTAGGACTCAGTGGGTGAACCTGAAGAAAATGAGGAAAAAATAGTGAACCTTGAACTTGTTTTTGGTTTTCACTTGAAATCAGGAACTGGCCCACAGGTAAATCACCTTTTAAATCTTTTGGATAAATTACAACCTAATTTATTCTTTTTTTTTCCCCCCTGGAACTGCTTGGTTTTAGATACCCCCACTCAGGTCACTTGATGCTGAGTAAATTCATAGACTTTACAGAATAGACTTTAGTTGAAACACTACCAGCTGCACCTGAAATCTCACTCTCTCACCACCCATACCCTCAAGGAAACTCACAGCAAAGCCTGGACAGGACAGGGAAGGTGGCCGTGAGTACCAGAGTGTTTATGCTGCTTGGCGCCACCGCTTCCTGGTTCCTGTTTATTAAGGGGAAACCATTTTTAATATCAAGAGTAAAGCAACACTGAGAATGGAACAGTAGGCTATATGGAAACATTATCAGCTCTGAGTAAGGCAGCAGGACATTGACTAAGATTCATTCAGACAGGCTTTCAGTTTATGTTCTACTGAGTCAGGAAGACTGACTTGGCCTAGGTGGCATGTGAATGGAATTATAATAGGATTGTGTTACTTCAGGTTACCATAAATAACTAGTAATAATGATAACTTCTACTCATTGAACACTTACAGCATTCTAGGCATAGAATGGGGAGCTGATGTTATTTTCCTCCACTTACAAATGAGGAAACTAAGGCTCAGAAAGGTTAAATAATGTACCCAAGGTTTACATGGCTTGCAAGTAGCAGAATAAGGATTTGAATGCAGGCCTCTTGGACCCTAGAACCAAGCTCTTAGCTACTGCATGATTTGTACTTTTCCTTGGAGGCAGCTTCTCCCAACCTGTGGCCAGTTGCTCTGGTGGGGTTGGTGTCAGCTTGAGAATGAATGGAAATTATGTATTGCAAGGGGTTGGTTTTTTTTTAAGTTTTTATTTATTTTAATTGAGAGGCAGGGAGGCAGAGACATACTTCTGCATGCACCCTGACTGGGATCCACCCGGCAAACCTGCTACTAGGCAATGCTCTGCCTGTCTGGGGCCACTGCTCCGTTGTTCAGCTATTTTAGGGCCTAAGGAGAGGCCATGGAGCCATCCTAAGTGCCCGGTGCCAACTTTGCTCAAACCATTCAAGCCATGGCTATGAGAGGGGAAGACAGACAGAGTGATGGGAAGGAAGGGTGAAGAAGCAGATGGTTGTTTCTCCTGTGTGCCCTGACCAGGAATTGAATCCAGGACTTACACATGCTGGGTCAACACTCTACCACTGAGCCAATCAGCTAGGGACAAGGGGTTGAATTTTCACCCGGAGCTTCCAAAGATGCTCTTTCTAGACACCTGACAGAATGTCTTGCATACACTGCTGCACGTATATTGATGCTTTTGCCGAATGGAATTCTTTATCTCCCTTATTTTAGCCATCTAACTTGGTTGAATGAGATCTGCTCTTACTCCAGGTTTCCTGTCTATGAATACTTTTCTTTTCCCTTTGTAAATGGGTCATTGTCTATTCATGCCTGTGGCTACAAGTAGCCACAGAAAGGGGGCAGGACAGTAAGATTCTCTCTCTCCAACAAAAAACACGGGCCCTTCTAATCCTGGGATCCTGTAGCTGTGGGCACCTCCAAGTCTGTCTCATGGTAAACAAGCTGCACGTTTAAATTTGCCTTCTTTAGTACCCTTAACTCTATGGCACTTAATTTATGAGTACTCTGTGTTTAAACACTTTTTATGGCTTGTAGGTGATAAAAGAAGAGGAAAGAATTCTCTTAAAAGAGACTTGATTAAGAGTACCCTCAACCAAGAAAATTTTCAACTAACAAAGAAATGACTTAATATTGTGGAAAACTAAAAAATAATTTTTAGTAAATATTAGAAGCTATGAATGATATTTGATGCCAAATATAGTGATCTAGTTTTATGCCATAATTATGTAGTTATCCACAAGACCTAAAGTTACCACAATGTTTTATATTCTGCTGATTCTTGGTTGTCCATGCAGAGTCATAATTTCACCTAGCCTCCAGCACACATTTACTGAGGATGTCCTGTATGCCGGGCCTAACACTCAGAATACAAAGTAAAAAAAGTACAGATCTCATAGCTTGTCAGGCTGTCACAGTGCCATGGAAATGCCATGGGTTCAAGGACACTCTCAGATGGCCCTGTTCAGACTCTGTCACTAGCTGGAGATGGGTGAGTGAGAGGGAGAAGTCAGGATGGTGCCGACATTTCTAGTGTGGCAACAGGACAGATGATGTTATAATGTAATAGGTCAAAAAGTGAAACATATCATGTGGATGTAATTCCAATTCCCCACGTAAAAACTGTTTACTTTGACTCTTAAAGGTAGATCTCAAGGAAAAAAGACATCCTCAAAATCCCAATTAACTGAGTTCTCATACATCCATCTTCATGGAAAAGGTAAAGCCTTTAGCCCTTTCTCCATGACCAGAATAAGTTACAAGCTTATTCTGCAGCTTTGGAAGTTCTCTCCAAACCTGAGTTTGTATATCAGGAGATTTGCTTGTTTGTTTAACCTTTTCTTTTACACATAAAATAAAAGATATGTTCTAATGACAACTATTGGGAATAATGTAAGACAGTGAATGTATCAGAGAAATAGTAGCTGCCTTTTCTCATGGCATCTGATAAGGACCACCAGCTAAATAACACTTAAAATTGGTATGTCAGCTAAGTAACTGGCCTATTAAGAGAAACAATGAAAATATGACCTTATATACAAATATAAATATGTGTAGAGGAAAAAGTCTTTCCTTGAAAGACATGTCAATTTTTTGGTCTAAGAATTCAGACTAAATTATTTTATTACCTTCATTTTTCAGCCATATAAATTATGGCACCAAGGTGAGGTTGGTTTGCCCAACAGAACAAAGCCATTCATGTTTCAGAGTCTGTACCTGCTACTGTGGTCAGGAGCCACTGTACTTGCCCATCTTAGTCCTTACTGACACACCCCTCTGGAGAACCAGGCCCTCACCAGACCCTAGCATGGTATACACTTCAAGAATTCTTCCACAAATGGAATGGCCTTTTTTCTTCCCTCCCCTCCCAACCCCTCCCCTTCTTTTCCTTTCCCTCTCTTTCTTTTCCAACTTGGCAGAGAAAATTATTGGCCAGTGGCTTCCCTCACTGAAAATTTAAATTAATAAGTGAGAATTAGTTTTACCCATTTACTTGACCCATTTCTAATGAGTACAATTAATTATTAATTTAAATAGTGTTGTGTGCTGAAGCAGCCTTGAAGTTATTACAATGGAATTGGCAGCAAATGGATCTTTCTCATCTCAAGTTTCCTATGGGAAGGGCTTGAAATACTTATGATGTTTATTATTATTTTATACCTCTGCCAGACACTGTGGCAACCACTTTGCAAACATTTTTCTCATGTACTTGTTACAACCCACCATCATTATCCTTGTATCATTTCTAGGACGAAATTGAGGAGGGGGAGAGGTTAAGTTCCTTACCCAGAGTATCGACCTGGTAAGGGTCAGACCCAGTGCAGGGCGGACCACACTGCCATGCAGCCTCTTTTTGAACAGTATCATCATCTCCCAAAATAAGTATGTCGGTAATAGAGAGGTAAACAGTTTTGGTCAGTTAATACTAAATTACCACTTTGTTTTGTGTGGAAAGTACCTCACATTTTGTAATGTAAGGCCTTTGACTTGGCACAAAAGAAAGGGGCTGGCTTCCAAAATCCCGGGCAGTTTCTTGTGGCAGCCCTGTTTTTTTTATTGAAATATTCAGCTGCATAGAGTGTATTATTATATCTGTAATAAATTCACCAGTCAGGAATATTGATTCTCAAATTCCTAAATGATACACTATCAAAACACCCAACCATTTTCTCACTAAGATCTTTTTGAGACTTTGTGTCATAAATAAATCAAAAGCAGAGTTATGAAGGAACTATTTGGGAGGCTGTCTATTCCTCGTGAATGCTGGACAGTCATATGCTTTTCCCCTCGTGTCCTTATTTCCTCCTCTTCCCAATGAGGCAAGGACATCTAACTGAGGCTGGGCTCCCATGGGTCCAAATTGGTCACCTGCTCTAGAGAAGAGACTGGGTTTGGGGGAGAAGCTTCGGAAGCACCGCCATTTTTCCCGACACCATGGCTTCAGTGGGCCTTTATATAGATATAGGTTTCCCGACTCCAGTACCTTCTTCCTGGTGACCGTCACTTCTGGTTTCCCTTAATTAATAATGAAGGAGCAAGTGAACCAAAAAGAGAACATAAGAGGAACGTTTTGAAGAGGAAGAAGCAGAACTAACTGCCCCATCAGAGAGGCGGCTTCTCCTGTTTACCTCTCCCTCGTCCTCTGTCCACCCATCACTGTTCCCCTTCTCCCGCTCTTCACGCCAAGAAATTCAGTCAATTGGTCTGCTTCTCGGGTTGTTTCATCTACAGGTTTTAAAAAGCTGCTTTTTACAAACACTTTCCACTTATTATTGTGCTTTGAGGTTTTTATTAGCTTGCTTATAAATTATTGCATTTAATAAACTTAATTGAAACTCCAGGCCCTTTCTCAGAGCACTATAGATATCAAAAATGGTCAAATAGGGCTCCCCCCCCCATTGTGTAATTTTTATAAATGGATAAACATGAAAAAAACAGCACAAAGAAGAGGATTTTGTAGGAAGTAAAAAGCCAACATCTTTTGTAAATTGCAGAACAACTAAAACTAGTGCTTTTGTTTACTTTGATATAGCTTGCGTTTATTAAAAATTCACCATAGGGAAATTTATTTCCCATGTTCAGCTATTTGGGGAGAAAAATATATGTCCACACGTGTTTGTGTGACCAGGTACACACGCTTGCAGTGGTAGGGCTCTATAAGAAATCAAGTTTTAATTGACAGTGCAGGGTCAAGTGCAGTCCAAAATCTGACTATGGACTTGCTTCTGGTTGCTAATTAGAGTGCAGAGATAGACTTCAACCTGTCAGACAGCAGTCTGTGCAACTAGAGCTGGCCTGGGAGAGTGCTCAGCACGGACTTGCTGATGGACTCACAGCGATATGTGGAAATGGTGTGCCAGGAAATGTCTAACAATTGGAAAAAGCAGCCCTGACTTGTAGTGTTTGCAGACTTTCATGGTATAAACACTCCCGCTATGGCCAATTTCAAGTCACCAATCTGACTCACTGAACTTGAAGTTGGGAAGAGATGTGAGCACTCATATCATGAGAGCTCTGCCTCCAGCACACTGTTGGATCACTCTTAGTCTTCTTAGTCAAGATTATGAATTCCTTTTAAAATAGCTAACAGCAAGGAAGTATACATGATAAGCCTAGGTTTGAACAAATTACAAACATATCATTGCTGGTTTCCAGCTATTACAATATGCGTAGTTAGTTCAAAGAGAGCTCGAGTCTCCCAATGAATCCATTGCTGGCTTAGGCCTCCTTGAGTCACCATTGGCTCATATAGATGCACTAGACATACTGTATGAATCAAAGATTAGGATTTGAGTTTGTAAAGAGTAAGAATATACTTATGGAAATAGAGAAACAAAATTTTAATTTGTGATTGTTTATTTTAAATGCTGGGACAGTCAGAGTTGTTGACTCCATGATGTTGGTAATAGTAGAGGAGACCTCTGCTTTTACAAGCAGGTTTTTGGAAGCTAGCTCTCATGCTCACTGTTAAGATCTACAGACAGAAAACCTCATAACTCACAGTGACCTGTGTTTTCTGAACCAACAGTTAGGTCTTGAAAATAATCAGCTATAAAAGGGAGAGATTATTTGATATGAAGTTAAAAACTATGTTGGAAAAGCAAAGATGTATGATGACCATATCGATCGTATACATTAGGATTTGGACTAGGGATAGCTCAACTGCTAAACAACGCCTACTAACTAGGCCAGTGTTTTTTCAAAACTTGTATTTCCTGGAGTCATTTCTGGAGTCATGGGAGGTAAGAGGAGAATTTAGTATGTAGATGAACTCTTTTTATATTTTGAGGATCCTGGATAAAAGTTTATTTACAGCCCATTTCTCAGTATTAAAAAACAAATCTAAGCAATAATTAGGCAAGCCAGACCACCTTCTATATTAGTTAAGAAACTCAGTCTGAGATAGAATAGATTCTTAATTATTCAAAAATCGATAGCAAGACTTACTATTCTTTTTCTCCAAGATGAATACCTAGTACCTTCCCATTTCAAATACAGTTTTTAAAAAATAAAAAAAAATCCTTTTCAAACATATCAACTAACATCCAAGCCATTTCAGGTAGTCAAGTATCTAATACATCATATGAAAGTATGTCTCACTTGATTTTAACATCATCCCTAAAGCCCCTTTTTCATACATAAGTCAAATAACAAACCCCCAAAATGCAATATAAAATATAACAACCTTATTTCCACTGGTGTCTAGTTGGCACCAATCTGCCCTGACCTTAGACACAAGCCATTGTTAAGGGTATAACGCATTTACATATTTTGCAATAAAACATCAGTTATTTGCATTACTGTGTCAAGTTTTATTTGATTCTTTCACCTAAAAATGACTCATTTTCCTTTCTTGTATTTTAAAAACCAACTACTCTAAGCTTGTTTGAGAATAATCAAAAATTGCCCATTTAGCTAGAAGTCATTTTCTTTTCAAAAGGCAAATGTTATTTAATCTTTCAGCTGTTCATTGTGCCATCATAAATACTTTCTTTTCAGCACAGTTGTGGGGACTGAAATGAGCCCACTAATTGCCTCCCATTTCGACTGACATGTGGTGGTTTAGTGGAAAGAGAACACAGCAGGGAGAAGGAAACAGGAGGCTGAGAAAATGAGAGCTAATTATTTTCACTGCCTCATGTCAGGCTCTGTGTCAGCCTTGTTTTTACAAACTGGAAGGTTTAGCACTAAATAAAACAAACGGGCGTCATGTTTTTATATACTGGCAGTGTCATGGAAGCAGCTGCACATCTCAAAGACAATATAATGCCTGCGTTCGCATGGACACCATCTGACAGACACTGTGAGCCACAGCTAATGAGGACATCACAGTGGTGCCAAGTGAAAGGTGCTGAATTATGTATGATTCTTCATCAGTACAGCAATAGTCCTGTACATCATTATGAGACATTGTTTTGCTGAAGAGATTAAAACATTCTTAGTGCCAGACCCTGAAACCTATATGCGCTGAAAGAGGTTATTAATGGAATTTTTAGGGAGAGTTTCTTGCGGATTTCTTTTTGGTTGAAAAACAAATCCCATGGGACAAAGCCGTGATAGGTCACGACACTGGATGGATAAAGAAGAGAAGCAAATTAACCATACTTGCATTATCTTCCCTTTAAAGGCAGCATAATAAAATTGAGTGTAGCGGGGTGATACATAATGATAAATAACCCAGGTGCTATCACGGGATGTTCTTCTCTCCTGCCTTTAAAACAGCAGGTTTCAGCAGCTGAGCTAGATAATGGCAACGACTGTAAAGGCACCTTCGGAGGCCTACCTAAATCATCAACATCTTACTACTTTTAATACCAGCATGACCAACATTTCTATCGTATTTTTATTTCATCTGGCATTACTTCTTACATTTCCGCAATGGTCTGCGCCTGCCCGCTAGGAGACTGTTTCCCCATCCCACCCCACCTCACCCCCTTGAATCTTAAAAAGTTTATTTCAACCTCTGTGTTTTATATATTTTTAAATGTTTCCTCAGTACAGGCCTTTGTAAGGTGAAAGGGACCTCTTTGCTAGAATTCTGAGTGTTCTCTGATGGTGTTACTCTGCCTGTGTTTGTGGGGTAGGGACGGGGTGATGGTGGAGACTTGGAACACCAGCGTCTCTGCCATTAGACTGGGCACGCCCAGAGTTTAGATTCCAGTTCAGCGCTGCTAAGTGAACTTACTGAAGATCTCTACATTTTCTGAGCTTCAGTCTGCTCACCTGTAGAATGATATCGATAGTATAATCTGTGATGATTAAATAACATGGCTTTCTCTCCAAAACATTATGCTGTGTGGCAATAGCTGCATATATACACTGCATACTGTAAATTCCAGTTTTGTGAGGTTCTAGAGCAGGCAAAATGAAGCTATGCGGATAGAAAGTGGAGAAGTGGCTGCCTCCAGTTGTGCAGCGGAGATCTGCTGGGAGAGAGCTTGAGGAAGCTTTCTAGGGCAGTGAAAATAACTCGCTTGTGTGGGCAGTTACATTGGTATATACAACATGTCAAAATTGGTTACACTACTCACTTTAAAATATATGCATTTTATTGTGTGCAAATTATACCTCAGAAATAAATAAATAAATAAATAAATAAATAAATAAATGAGCTATTTTGTTTGTAACCTTCAGGTAAAGGTGATTTGTAGGAGCCAGAATGCCTGATTTTGGGTCTGTTTCCTTCCAAAATATCCTGAATAATCTTGTCCATAGATTTTTAAAGATTTTCTATAGTGTTCATCTTTGCAATAAAATTTTGATAGGGTAAAAGTAGAGAGAGAGAGATAGTTGTTTCTGAGTTGCCCAGAGTTTAAAACAATATTTGAAGTTTAATTTTTATGCTACCTTTAATTCCTTTTCCTATTTGGAAAATTTACCTCTATCTTGATTATTCCTTTTTCTCTCTTCTCTTTTTGTTTTGTTTTGTGGGAAGGAGCAGGAATATCTATGTTTGGCATCACTTGTACTAGCTTGGAGTTCCAAAGAATTTTAAACAGCTTACAAAGAATGTATAGCGATTTCTTAGTAAGAGATACTTTAGCATTAACTGAATGTTGTCTAAGATTTTATCTTTACAGTGTTAAGAGTTTCTGTTTACTTGGCCAGTAATTTTCTTTTTTAATTTTCATTTATTGATTTTAGCAGAAGAGGAAGGTGGGTCAGGGAAAGAGGAACATACATAAATCTGGTCCTGTATGTTTGGCCAGTAATCCTAATTTAGAAAATTTTTTCACTTAATTGGCAACACTGAAGCAGTTCTGAGGAAATGAATGCTTTCTCATCCTCCATAAACCAGGCACTTGCTCCTGACATTATTCAGATATTTCAGCAGCTGCCCAGATAAATGGTATATATCCTGGGCACTCAACAGAATTGTCACTTTTTCATCAGTTTCAAATGTAAAAAATCCTTTCTCAACAACAATTCCATATTTCTTGTAGATTCACTTTGGGAGGTAGATCATCTAGCTAGTAGAAAGGTTAGGATAACTGTTTTTTTGCTATTCAACCCCCTAACAAAGAACTTTCCAGTGCCCACCTCTGCTCCTGTCCTCAACATCTTTTCCCTGTTGATTAGTAATTAGCATTCCCTTGAAATGGGCATCAAGATGCAAATACGAACAATGGGTATGTCACTTGGGTGAGATTCTAGTTATGAAATAAAAATCCATGGTGGTCAGGACCTGTCCCACGATCTGCTTGTGCAACTAGACAGGACTAGGTTGTTTCTGGTCTGGAAGGCAGAAGACAGGCCTAACCACAAAGCCCTTTAAGTCAGGGCTCAAGGGAAGTGTTTGTGATTCCAGATACTGGCCTGATCAATTGAGAAGGAACATACAGACAGTGGAAGGTACCAAATGCAGGGGGGGGTTGTTTTTTTTAACTGCATTCTCTTTACTTTATTTTTTAATTTTTTAAAAAATCATTAACATTAGTATTTTATTTACAGGGACAGAGAGAGAGTCAGAGAGAGGGATAGACAGGGACAGACAGACAGGAGCGGAGAGAGGTGAGAAGCATCAATCATTAGTTTTTCATTGCCGTCGCAACACCTTAGTTGTTCATTGATTGCTTTCTCACATGTGCCCTGACTGTGGGCCTTCAGCAGACTGAGCAACCCCTTGCTGGAGCCAGTGACCTTGGGTCCAAGCTGGTGAACTTTTGCTCAAGCCAGATGGGACTGTGCTCAAGCTGGCGAGCTCGGGGTCTCGAACCTGGGTCTTCTGCATCCCAGTCCAATGCTCTATCCCACTGTGCCACCACCTCAGGCCCAAATGCAGTTTTAACAATAATCTTTTTCAACAGTGGAAGGGGAAAATGGCTATGTGGACTTATTAGAGACTCAATATTTTAATCTCTGCCATGGAGTCCTATAAAGGAATTCACCAAGATAATTTGAATTATTTGTTGACTTTGAAAGATAAAAGTCCTCTGTAGTGTAATTTTTACTTTTGTTAACCCATAACAATGACAGTTCAGTACTCAGAAACCTACTCTCATAGTACCAATAGGCCACCTAGGTTCAGTTCTGAATTACTTGCTCTCTTGGTCAAATACCTCATCTTTCATGCTTTAATTTCCTCATCCAAGGTAAGTCTCTCTGGCTGTTAATCACATTTCATAGCCATTGATCCTCCAGATATCTGATGTTCCTGTTGGTAGGGTCACATCAGGATCCATTGATGCAGGAGAGGGCAGGATTGGTGTTGTTATATAATCCATCTGTGTAAAAAGATACCAGTTTCCTCCTTTACTTCATGAAATCAGTCAGTTATATTACTGCCTGGCTGTAGTGTCTTCTTTTTCCCAACCTTGATCATTCTCTGGCACCATAGTTAATCAGTGCCTTCTGTATCCTCAAACTCTTGCCCAAGTAAAATGTTCTGACTCAGCCTGCCTGTTCTGGCCAGATCCCTAATGTGGACTTTCTTTGTACCTTCCTGCTTATGAAAGCTCACTACTTCTGGTCCATTACCTTAGATTGCTGCTAGATGAAGGGCAGCTAGTCCAATAATAAATTGGAGCCCTGTTGGTGACCAATATTGGAAACAATAATAATTATTCCTTTCAGAGCTCCTTTCTTGGCTCTGGCCAGTGCTGGGAGCTTTATTTACATTATCCCATTTAATCCTTACACAGCACAAGTCATTTGTGAAATAAAAAAAAAAAAAGGTTCAGACAGGTTATATAAATTGGCTAAGGTTGGAAGGGAGGAAAGTTGGGGAGATTCAAACTCATGTCACTGGACTTTAGACTTGTGATCCCTCTCCGCCTCTGCTGCTCCCCTAGTAATGGCTCGGTGTAAAATCTTTTTCTAATCTTTTCCTTTATAATAGGAATGCTCAAAACCTTAAACCAAATGAGTGAATAACAAGGCTGTTTTAGCCACCAGGGGTCAAAAAGCTTTGGAGCAGGAGTCCTTTGAGGCCCCATGGGCTCTCTCAAAATACAGATTTATCTGCTTTCGACTTTGATTTCTGCCTATCAGTACTGAGAGTCGTTCCCATACGTCCCAAATGACTCTTGAATGTTTCCGATTCAAAAATCTATAACCGCATTTCTATCAGTCATATTGAGCCAAAATCAATAGTTCACTCTGGTAAAATTTAATACTTTTTTAAAACAAAGACCTCGTTTCCATGACCTGGTGGTCCCTATCACTACCAAGGAACTGAAAAGGTAGCAATCGCGCATGTAAAATTCCATGTTTGGCTCATAACTACGTGGAATGGTTTCTTTCAATGATATCACTGATGATTTAATTTATTTTATTTGTATGAGAACCTTTTCAGTGATCAATTGGGTAAGAACTTGTTTCATGGCATTCCATCTGGAGTTGGTCTTGTGACTCTCAGTAACTTGTTTAAATCCCGGTAGTTGTGGAGAATGACCATTGACACGTTATGACTCACTGGGTAACAAAAATACCAGGAATACCATAGGGTAGTTTGAAGTTGAGCAAAAGTTAAAGAATTTCATTACTTTGTGGATTACTTTTCTTAATTAGACAGCGATTTAATCATAGATGTCCTGAAAATACCTTACAAATTCTGACAGATTAAGTTAATCATTCAAGTGAGCACTGTGTATTCTCTTTTTTCTCACCCAGCTTTGTAACAAGTAGTACCCACTTCTTAATAAATGGAGAATGCCATCCTGGTCTTGTAACTTCCTTGATTATACTTTTATTGCTTCAGCAGCTATCTTCCTTTGTGATTCAGTTGAAAGGCTTTCTTTCAGATAAGAGAAAAAGGGTTTTTAGGAGTAAAAGTTCTGGAACTCTATTATGTAGGTCTTTGTTTCTCTGAGGTTGACTTTGGGAAGCAAAGAAGCAGTCGCCACAGGGGAGAATCGAGGGCCACTTGATATTTTTAATTGTGCTAGCAAAATTTTCTCTGGTCCTTTTTTCCTCCTGCCTGTTGTCAATAGCTGGGCCTATTATGGAGCCCTGAAAACCATTCAGTGAGTCCATCCTGCCATGCCTCCCAACTGCCCTTCCCCACTGACACCTCCTCCACCTTTGGAGCCAGGTCGCTTTGTGCCGCTGTAATCACCGCTATCACTTACTGGCTAGGAAACTCTTAAAAATTTCCTTAATCTGTCTGAGTTCCATTTTTCTCACTCACCTATTATTGTGGGTATCAAATAAAAGGTCTAGAGCACAGAAAGCACTGCACAACTGTGAGTCTTCTCCCCTCGCCCCTTCTCACCACAGAGCTCTGCCAAGCGAGGACATTTGGGGGACGGAGGTCATGGAGGAGTATCGGGTTGTGAGATGGGCGAGCCAGGCAAGGGAAATCAGGCATTTGCACACATTTCAAAGTCCTTTAACTGTGCTTTTTTTTTTTTAATGTTTTATTTATTTATTTATTTTCAGGGACAGAGAGTCAGAGAGAGGGATAGATAGGGACAGACAGACAGACAGGAATGAAGGACATGAGAAGCATCAATCATTAGTTTCTCATTGCCCTTGCGACACCATAGTTGTTCATTGATTGCTTTCTCACACGTGCCTTGACCGCGGGCCTTCAGCAGACCGAGCCACCCCCTGCTGGAGCCAGGGGCCTTGGGTCCAAGCTGGCGAGCTTTTGCTCAAACCAGATGGGCCCACGATCAAGCTGGCGAGCTCAGGGTTTCGAACCCGGGTCTTCCGCATCCCAGTCCGATGCTCTATCCACTGTGCCACCGCCTGGTCAGGCTAACTGTGCTTTTGACTAACTTAATTTCAACACTTGACCCTCAAAATAAACAGAACTTAATAAATTCAGCTTGTCAAAGGCATTTTGTTCCAGCCACTACCTGGAGGCTGTTTTGAAGAGCAATCACGGCTCCAAAGAGCCATTTTCCTACCCAGTTATCTTTGGGTCTGTATTGCCAGGCTAGCAGTGGCTCCAAAATAAAGAAATACTGAGAGATTTGTCAACTCTGAGCAACTAATTTGACTTAGGTTAGCTAAGAGCTAGGTTTTCACATTATTAAATAGACCTTTTCCTTCACTAATTGTCCCTACATCTTGTGCCTGTAGCCAGGAAAAGAGGGTTACTCCTCTCAGGCTTGGGCCCCTCTTAGTTCTGCAATTCTTCTAGAAGCTTGCCTAAAACATCAGCCCCTTTACTGTCCCCCACCCCCAGCTTTCTGTTGCAGCCAACAGGATTCCAACAGCATTTTTTTTTGTTATTGCTCTTTCATAATAATTTTGTCTGGGCTTGCTCAGGAAGCATTCCAGGGCTAGTGCTACAAGAGCCTTTTCTAGTTTCAGCACGTAAGGTGCTCAGTGCATTGTCCTTAATCTTTCAGGATCCTTCATTCCTCAAAGAATATAAGAGAGAAGGTGAATTTATAGTCCAGGGGTCAAATCTGATGTAAAAACATGAGTTTATTTTTCTTTTTAATTGCACACACAGTGTTTATCCCCCCAACAGATTTATTACATTTTTCATATAGCAAAATTGAAAAAATTTTACAGTGAACCCTCATATGCCCACCTCCATGATTCAACTAATCACATTTTACTCTGCTTGCCTTATCACATAACTGTCCATCTTTCTATCCCTTGATGTCAGTCAATCCTTATTTTTATGCACTTCAGAGTAATTTAGAGATATCAGTACATTTTCTCCTAAAATTTCAGTACGCTAGAATCCAATAAGAAATGTATACATCTTCATTATGCATTTGCTTACTTAATGCATACATCTATATTACCTAACCCCCTATCAGCAGAGCATGAGCACCCCCACAAAGTTTCATGATGTCCCTTTTCATTCAATCCCCATCTGTAGAAGTAACCATTCTTCTGAGTTTTTTTCACCATAGATTGGTTTTGTTTGTTCTAGGAAGTCTAGAAATAAATGAAATTCTCAGTGTGTTCTTTTTATATAAGACTTTCTTCACTCACTACAATGTTTTTGTCATGTATCCATGTCATCGCACACATCAGTAATTGTTCCTCTCTATTGCTGAGTAGTATTCTCTTTTATGAATGTATCACATCTATCCCTTCTCCTGTTTGATGAACACTTAGCTTGTTTCCAGTTTGTTGGTTATCATGAGAAAGCTGCTCAGAACAATACTGTACAAGTCATTTTTCATTTCTCTTGCGTAAGTCCCTAGGAGTAAATTTTATGGGTCATAGAATATGTGTATATTTAGTTTTATAATAAATTGCCAAAATTTTTCCAAAGTGATTGTACCATTTATACCCCCACCACTGATCCAGTAGCTCCAAATCCTGGCCAATATTTAATGTTATCAGTCTTAGCCATCTGGTAGCTATATAGTGATATCTAATTGTGGTTTTAATTTCAATTCCCCTCATGACTAAAGGTGTAGAGAATTTCATTATTCCATGGTATCTTTACTGAAAATTTTTAAAAATCAGGAGGTTTCACATAAGAATCCCAATAGCTAGCTTCTCACGAAACATTAAAGGACCTAGCAAGACTGGCTTTGTATTCCCAAAAGGGGACAATCAACAGAAGCTGAGAGATGGCTGTCCCTTTAGGGCAGTTGCTCCCCAGAGTCCCTTACCCTCCGCATGACTTCCCAATACTTAGGCCAGTTATCAATTGACATATATCATTACATTTGCAATATTGTTTCCCTTCCTAAGAGGAAAGTGAGCTCTTTCTTGAACCCATGCCATTATCAAAACTAGAAAAATGAAAGGTATATCAAGCAGGCCTTATATTTAAAAAAGGGGGGGGAGTGGGAAGACCACATCTCTTTGTATCAATAATAAATATTTCTACTATGTTTAATATGTAAATTGAATAGATCGATTTTGAAAGATTACCATTTAAGGCTCTATAATAGAACTGCCTGGCTTTACTCAATTTTTTTTATCTACTTGGCCCCTTTCGGGTTTTGAGTTTGCAACTACTATAATAGAACATATAAATTGATAAATTACCATATTTCCCCATGTATAAGATGCTCCCATATATAATACGCTCCCAGCCTGACCAGGCGATGGCACAGTGAATGGAGCGTTGGACTGGGATGTGGAGGACCCAGGTTCGAGACCCCCAGGTCACCAGCTTGAGCGCGGACCGACCCATCTCAGCAAAACCTCACCAGCTTGGACCCAAGGTTGCTGGCTCAAGCAAGGGGTTGCTCGGTCTGCTGAAGGCCCGTGGTCAAGGCACATATGAGAAAGCAATCAATGAACAACTAAGATGTCGCAACAAAATACTGATGATTGATGCTTCTCATCTCTCTCCATTCCTGTCTGTCTGTCCCTATCTATCCCTCTCTCTGACTCTCTCTCTGTCCCTATAAAAAATAAAAAAGACGTTCCCATGTATAAGGGCCCAAAATTTGAAAAGAAAAATGTATTACACAAAGTTATTGAACTCAAGTTTTATCCATCATAAAATTCATACAACTCCTCATCACTGTCAAAACTCCCATGCATTAGCTTGTCCTCATCTGTGTCTAATGACGAATCCCTGTCTTCAACAATGAGTCCAAAAAACACGCATGAAAAAGCAGAAAATGCAAGTAAAAAAAAAACTACAACCACTGTACAAGATGCACCCAGTTTTTAGACCCTAAATTTTCAAAAGAAGGTGCATCTTGTACGTGGGGAAATATGATATGTCTCAAGATTGCCCCAACTGGGGGTTATTTGGCATAGGAAGAGATCTAATTTTATGTCCTTTTATTGAGAAAGGAAAAAAACTCAACACTCCAATAATGTTTCATTTAAAGTATGTCATGTGTTAATAAACATTGAGACTAAAATAATTTGTTTCACTTTCTCAAATTCTATAATTTTGCTTTTAATTTCAGGACTGTAAGTGGAAAATGTATATGGAGATGGATGGGGATGAAATTGCAATAACCTACATCAAAGATGTGACATTCAACACTAACCTACCTGATGCAGAGATTTTAAAAATGACAAAGGTAGGGTTTTATTTACAACTTAAAAGCTTTTCTGAATTCACAGATACCAAACAAAGACATTAAAATACCCCAGCAGTGTGCTATTGTGCTGTCCATGCTCACATCAGCTCAGCCTCAAGCTGGCTGTTGAAAGGCACTTTTTATTTAGCAGATTGAGATCATAATAGTTTTTGTTAAAATTCCACTTATGCTGTGTGAACTAAAAAGTACTACAGAAAGTGTCATTTAATTTTTTTATTTTTTCTATATTTCTTTATGCTTATTCTGTCATTTACTAAAGGAAGGAAAATGCTAAAGATGAAAATATTTACCTTGAATTTTGGGTCATTTTAAACTTTGAAAACTTGTAAGGAGGAAGGCTCTCTTGGTTGTGTTCAGTTCTTTGGAGGACAGTGATGAGGTTAGTCATAAGGCACGTGTTGAAGTCTTCATGGCTTCCTGGAGTTCACACTTTCAATTCCTGGAGGGGCCAGAGAGATTGTTCCTACTTCCGGGTCAGTGGTAGAAGTCTGCCCATTCAGGCACTGAAGAAAGACTTGGAGAAATGCTTAGCTTCTCCTCAAAATAAACAAAATTCAATTCTGTCCAAATCACACTGAAAACATACATATGAGACTTCAGTTGTCGAAGGTCAACAACTTCAGGAGAGTAACCATGATACCAATAGGACAGTCACCATGAACTTCACTTGAGCCATTAACTTTTATACCCTACTAAGTGTGTGTTCGGTTTCAGTGAAGAAAATGGGGTTGGTAGCAATGAAGGACCAGGGTGCACACACATGGGGAAGTGAAAGGTCTTCAAAGCCACAGCATTAGACTTGCAAGTGTGTTCCCTCCCAGTCATAACATTGCTAACCAACCAAGACCTTTTAATTTATAAGTGTGTTAATCAAGTAGATTAATTTGATATTTATTGTTGGATTTCCCCGAGTAATGGAGTTGTCTCAATGGTGTTATTTATGTGTAACGGTTATGATCTGGTTGGAACTTTCCTTTATTTTGTTGGGACATACTGTTGTGATGTCTTCAAGACTGGACAGGTACTTCTTCCTCCCCAGCTGTGCTGCCTTTAGTTGCAGCAGTTGTTCATTGTTTCAGTGCCAGTCAGAAGCAAGACCCAGGCTACTGCCCGCTAACAGAAGGAAGGTGTTCATGGCAGAAATAACAAGGTGGAGGTACAAAACAGAATACAGGTGTTTTTGCTATAATGCCATCTATGCATTCCTGGGGAACCACATCGTCTGCAAAATCACACGCCAACATTAACAGGGTTTATAGGGAAAATAGGATCGGGCAGACCACTCAAAATCTATAGAACATTTTAACACCAACAGAAGCAAAAAACAAAACAAAACAAAGAAACAAAAAAACCCACTAGCCCAGTTATATCTCAGCCATATCTGCTTTTTGCAGGCTTTAACCTGGAATGAAGGAGACTTTGAGGGAGGAGAGGAGAGATTCATTTGTAATGATGACCATTTTCATCAAAATTAACATAGGATCTAAGGCATACACTTCCTTATTAACCCTTTATTTGAATATAGTGGGGTAATGTCTCCACAGTGTCATTTGCATGCACAACTTGGTCGGGTGACCTGATACAGGGGGGAGCAGAGTGGTTGTTGAAGCCACTGAGCCAGCCATTGTTTGCATTCAAGGAGGGCATTGCTGAGTCTTCTCACACTATTAATTAAGGCTTTCTCCTCTTAATGAGAAAGCTTTCTGCTGATTCTTCAAAAAGTTAGCATGAATTAATGACCTGATGATAGATAGTATGGAGTGGTAGAGCAGAAAGAGAAGATTGTTGGAGACCAGGATTAGATGTCATATCTATATGAAAGGATGCCTTATGAAAAACAAAACCTTAAGCATTAATGCGTTATAAGTAATCAAATGTGAACCAACATGACAGTGATCTGACATATAATGTCCCTACTTGCCAATTGTGTATAGTACAGCTGGCCTTAAAGAAACATGCTGTAGCAGGGCAGGCTATGTCATTGTGCTAGACCATCCTGACTTTTTGTTTTTCAGCCCCCATTTGTAATGGAGAAGTGGATTGTAGGAATCATGGAAAATCAGACTGTAGAATGCACTGTCACATATGAGGTAAGCGTGGGGCAGAGTGGGGTGGGGGGGCTGGTGGCTTTATCATCAATTTCTCAATAGGAATTTATTTGCTCCCTCAGAGAGCTTAAAATTTATTGGAAGAGAAACTATTTAACCAACATGAATATGGGAAGATTAATGCAATTACTCTAAGAAAGTGTTGGGAAGTAAAGAGAATGGGATACGCTTACCTACATAGAAACTGGGGTAGTAATTCATCCATTCTTCAGTTAATGACTGAGCACCTCTTACATGCCACATAATGTGTTAGGTATTGGGGATCCCAGTGACCAAAACAGGGCACTTAGAGTTTAGAGATTAGGGGAGATCACTGATTCCTCACAAGGACAGACTCAACTTATACTATGACCTGGGGATGAGGAGAATCTATTATCAAAAACATATTCCACCTGACCAGGCGGTGGCGCAGTGGATGGAGTGTCGAACTGGGATGCAGAAGACCCGGGTTTGAGACCCCGAGATCGCCAGCTTGAGCGCCGGCCCATCTGACTTGAGCAAAAGCTCGTCAGCTTGGACCCAAGGTCGCTGGCTCCAGCAAGGGGTTGCTCAGTCTGCTGAAGGCCCGCGGTCAAGGCACATGTGAGAAAGCAATCAATGAACAACTATGGTGTTGCAACGGCAACGAGAAACTAATGATTGATGCTTCTCACCTCTCTCCCTTCCTGTTTGTCTGTCCCTATCTATCCCTCTCTCTGACTCTCTCTCTGTCCTTGGAAAAATAAAATAAATAAATAAAATAATAATAAAAAGCCTTTCTTAAAAAGAAAACATATTCCATAGATTTTATATATGGAAAATAATAAAAACTACATTTTAAAAATAGGCTATTAAATTACTATATGTAGGCAAACTGTACAAATATTTTATCTTAATGCATTTATGATAGTGTTCTAAGGAGTTGAATTGAAGTGCTATGGTAATATGATTTTATTTCTCCCTATTTTATAAACGTGTATGTTTGGTCATGGGCTTCTCTATATTTATTTATTTATTTTTTTTACAGAGCGATGTTAGAGCTCCCAAAAGCACTAAACATGTTCATTCCATTCAGTGGGCTAAAACAAAACCTCAGGATGAAGTGAAAGCCATCCAACTTGCCATTCAGACATTATTCCCCAACTCAGAGGGCAACACTGGAAGCAGGTCCGACTCAAGTAAGTGAGATGTGTACTAGACTAGATCACAAACACTTATCTACCAAATTCTCATTTCAGGGACAGTGCCAGTCTGTGAATGCTTATCACTTTTTAATATAATACGTCCTTTTATTTTTTGAATAATGGTTTTAAATAGTATTTATGGATTTATAGAGATGAGCATATTAAAATAAATTTCACTATTTGAATAACTATGATAAAAGATGAAAATTAATGATTGCTATATTGGTAAATAAAATATGTATGTTTATTTATACCCATATATATTTCTTTTTCAAAATTGTAGATAAAAATCTGAGTCTTCTTTTATGTCCAGCAAACATTTCAATGAAGGCACTTACTAAACATATCACTGGGGCAACTTACTAAATCCTGAACATCATGGATATTTCAAAGCATAGGAGAGACATGAGGAGGAAGGGGGATAGAGGGAAGGGAGAAATAAAGGGGAGGAAGGATAGAGAAAGAGAAAACATGAAATGCAGATGATATAAAGAAACAATTTAGAAAGAACATGGAGGAAGGCCAGCTGACTTGATGGTACATTGGTCATCATTTGATAGATTCAAGGAAGAGATTCTGACCTTCACCTTTGTAGGGCCAGAAATTTGAATACAACCCAGAGTTAGGTTCTGCAGATATGTGACAAGCGAAAAAACCCTATGAGAGATGAATGCATAAACCTCATGCAGTTCAGTTTTTACCATGAGAAACATACCTACAAACAAACCAAAAATACATGTTTTCTGATAAGTGCATTTTTTCCCAATAAGAAAATATACCTGAGAATCTATATCAAAAGGGTTTTGCTGGCATAAAGACAAAGTATCCTGATGACTAGTGTCACTGAGTTACAAGACCCTAGCTCATGTCCTCTACTATAAGGACTGATTTTCCAACCAGACCAGATCTTTTTTTTTTTTTTTTAATTTTTTAATTTATTGATTCTAGCCAGAGAGGAAGGGAGAGAGAGAGAGACAGAAACATCAATCTGTTCCTGTATGTGCCCTGACCGGGAACTGAACCAGCAACCTCTGTACTTTAGGAAGAAGCTCTAACCAACCACACTTTCCGGCCAGGGCCAGACCATCTATTTTTAAATATCCACCAGCCAGGAGGCCCAGAATCCTAAACAGTACTCCAAATCCACCAGGAAATTCTTTGACAGCATGCTGGACCTGCCTTCTTCTGTCAACACAGTTAATTTGGTTTTCTTTCACAATTAATCACAAGAAGATATTCTGACGACCATGATTGCGCTTGAGTTTTTACCAGACTTTCCAACCACAAATGTATCTTCAAACGTCTGTAAGGGCATGCTGTCCTACACATGATTAACCCATGTAGTAGGTGTTGATCCTCACTAGCTTCTCTATAGAAGGCGCTCTAAGTACTTTCATTTGCCAATTCAACAATCTTGTGCTGCACGCCTACTATTATGCCTTTAAGGACTTCTACTATAACAATTTTCCCCATCCCAAATAATTAATATTCTAAGGCACATTTACTTCTGTAGGACTTCCATAGCTATGATCCTATTTGATCTGTACAAAACCTTTGATCCATCCAACACCCCACCCTTGAAATCTGTGGCAGTCTTCTCTCTCCACTTCTGCTGTATTTTTCTTTTACTAAAAGCTCCTATTCTGTTTCCCCAACCCACATGACACAAAATAGCTGCCAACTGCTTCCAAGTTTCACATTGTTCAAATCTCACCACTTGAGAATCAAAGAGATACTTTATTAGCCCTATTTCCAGATTCCCTGGGGCAAGACTTATTGGTGCTATTTTTTCCAGCTTTCCCCTCTGGACCAATAAACTGTATTAACACGGGGAGGTGGATGGTGAGGACATACTGTGCAGGATACTGTAACCATGTGGGTGGGGGCAGACATTGAAATGGTGTTTTCTACTTTTCTTAAATTTAAATCTTTTGGGAGAAAGCAAATTCCTTCTCTAAGAGTGTATGCAGGAATAGTCGGGACCCTTCGATCACCCAGTGGAAAGATTTTGAGTAAACCTTTTCCTCTGATTATTAACTGGAGAGGGTTGACCTCCCTTTGACTTACTCCAATTTTAGCTAGTTTGCCTCCCTTCCTTCCTCCTTGTATTTCTTTTTCCCTTTTGATGTGAAAGCTCAAAAGACACCACCTGGCTCAGTTAGAACAAATATTTCAGCTGCAAGTAACAGGAAATCCAACTTCAACTGGCTCCTTCCCAACATAGCCAAGTGTAGTTCCAGGACCAGCAGCCTCAGGATAAAGGGAACTTGCTAGAACTGCAGATTCTCAAGCCTACCCCAGAGCTGCTGAATCAGAAACTGGGGCTAAAGACCAGCACTCTGCATTTTAATAAACCCTTCAAGCAACTTAGAGGCATTCTGAAGTTCTTAAAGCATGAGTTTTCACTGTAATAACATGTATTATCTTCCATAACAAAAAGTTCAAAGGCAGGTCGGGCTCCAGGTGCAGTGAGATAAGCCAGCTCAACCACACTGAGGACGAAGAACAAACCTCTCCTTCTTTCTACTCTGCCGTCCTCAGTGTTGCCTTTGCCCTCGGCCTCTCTCCTCTCCTGCTCACAGCCACCACAGAAAGATATGACAATGTGCAGAGGAAATGGGAGGTCAATCCTTCCTTACTCTCATGTTTAGGGATGAGAAAGACTTGCCTAGAAACTCCCAGCAGACTACCCCTCACATTACCTTGGCCAGAACTGACCATCCTGCCCATTCCTAAACGTGACATTATGATGTGTGGCTTAGATTAACCAAAGTGTGCCACTATAGCCAGAATGTAGTCAGCTTTCCCTGACACACGTGGCTCCATCGAGGGGGCTGGACACCAAGAAAAATCAGGGAAAGCAAACAGAGAAGTCAATGTGAAATAAAGAAAGCTCTGAGGTTGGATGCAGGCTGTGGGGAGTGTGTGGGCACAAGAGGTCCCTGTGTCTGGAGAGTCACTTCAGGGGTGTGAGTAACCTGTGCAGAGCAGTGAGGGAGGCTACTTGCTGGGAGAGAGAGTGAGCATCCCGCTCTTTCTAGAAGCTCCAGCTGACCAGCGGGCCAGAGGAGCTCTGGGAGGACCACCAGGGAGCGCAGCAATGTGGGCAACATAGTTCTGGCCCTAGAGAAGACAGAAGAGATCCTGGGTGGGAGGAACTTGCTTATTCACTGAGAGAGAGCTCACTAAATGGTTCCTGTTACTTGACTGTTTCTTTTACTGTAACTTTCCATTTGCCTTGAAGCTTCATTTAACATGTAAAAAAAGAAATCTTTTTTTCTTATTCCTGAACCGCAAGAATTTCTACTCGAGATATGAACTGTCTTTCTTCCAAACAGTCTCTAGCTGTCTCAAGTGTTGGAATCTAACTTTTTCTTTTTTTCTATAGTGAGAAGCAGGGAGGCAGAGAGACAGACTCCTGCATGTGACTGACCGGGATCCACCTGGCATGCCCACTAGGGGATGATGCTCTGCCCATCTGGGGCATTGCTCCATTGCAACCGGAGTCATTCTAGCACCTGAGGCGGAGGCCATGGAGCCATCCTCAGTGCCCGGGCCAACTTTGCTCCAGTGGAGCCTTGGCTGCGGGAGGGGGAGAGAGAGATATAAAGAAAAGGGAGAGGGGGAAGGGTGGAGAAGCAGATGGGCTTTTCTCTTGTGTGCCCTGGCCGGGAATCGAACCCTGGACTTCCACAGGCTGAGCCGACACTCTACCACTGAATCAACTGGCCAGGGGTTGGCCAGGGCTGGAATCTAACTTCTTTTATCTGCATTTAGAGTTCTAGATGATTTCAAAGTGCTTGCTGGCAAAAAGCCTTTTGTTTACTCAATGTGCCGTGCCATTCAAACACACTTAAAGAGCAATTTCAGAAGTGACAAAGTGGCTAAGTGGGAAGAAGACAGAATTTAGCTGCAGAAGGATCTGGAATTATTAGCTGAGTGACCTTAGGCCAATTATGTGTTTCTCTAACTTCCTCCTCCTTTATATAGGATAAATTTGTTAGTATTTACCTGAGAAAGTTATTGAAAGGATTGCGATAATATAAGAATTTGGAACAATACCAAGCATATAGCATATATTTGTAAATATATAGTATAAATGCCTTTATTACTTTTTAAAGTATGTATAATAATAATGGAAATGTTTTTATACCTAGCCTGGAATTTATATGAATGGTAACAGATTGTCCCACATAGACATGAATTATCCAGAGGTAGGCTCATGCATGCATGATAGGCATTCAGCTTTGCTGTGGCTTAAGAGATGCTCATTTCCATTCCTTCTGCAGGTGCTGATTGCCAGTGGTTAGACACTCTGAGGCTACGGCAGATTGCGTCCAACACCGCTCTACAGCGTTCCCAGAGCAATCCCATTCTGGGGTCACAATTCTTCCCCTACTTCAGTGACCAGGATTCCTACGCTGCTGCTGTGAGGCGCACTCAGGTGCCAGTGAAGTATCAACAGATTACACCTATAAACCAGTCCAGAAGCGCCTCCCCTACTCAGTATGGACTGACCAAAAACTTCTCCGCTTTACAGCTCAACTCCAGGGACAGTGGCTTTTCTAGTCTTACTGACAACTCTTCAGACAGGGCTCAGTACTCAGGTAGAAGTCGGAACAAATACGGTCGTGGGAGTGTGTCACTCAATTCGTCTCCCAGAGGACGGTACAGTGGAAAGGGTCAGCATTCCATTCCTTCAAGAGAGAGATATTCTGGGAAGTTCTACAGAGCTCATCCGTCAGCCCTCAATACGCATCAGTCACCTGACTTCAAGCGAAGCCCAAATGACCACCATCAGCCCCGTACCATCCCAGGGATGCCTTTGAACCCTGAGACTGACTCAGGAGCCAGCGAAGAAGAGAGTAAAGTGAGCGAAGGAGGATGGACCAAAGTGGAATACCGGAAGAAGGCCCACCGGCCCTCTCCGGCCAAGACCAACAGAGAAAGAACCCGAGGGAGCTACCGCGGAAGGAGAACCTTTTGATGAATTGAATTAGACGAGTTTTCCCTAAGCAAACTTTGTTTTTAATGTAATGGATTTTGATAATATGATGACTTCAGATAAAATTGACAAAAAAGACAACCTTTCCATCTTTGGATTTGGGGAAAATTTTCTTTTTTAATTTATTTGGATGATGTTGGTTTGCTATACCACGCAGGTTTCAAGTGAACAACTCAATATAACACCATCTGCACGCCACAGCATGACCCCTGGGGAAAACTTTCTAATTGAAACTATTGCCAGACCACGGCTACAGTTATGGATGTTGGTTAAGCAATGATAGATTTACAACTGGACTTAATCGTAACTCTATGTATCTGTTCCCTACACTAGCATTTTTAGAGGAGGGGTTATGCCATCCTGTCATCCTACCCTTTGCTGGGAGGGAGGCTTAGCAGGGCCTGGACTAGGGTGAGGTGCAGTGGGGCACTTGACTTGGGTGCAGAATTTAAGGGAGCACCCAAAATTTCAATAGTCAGATAAATAATTTACTAATATAATACTTAAATAAATAAAAATTAATGCAAAAATATGTAATAAAATAATCAAAATCCTAGATAAAGACAAGACCAATATTAATGATTTTTCTTTTTGTCTAAGGCTCCAATATGGCTTGGCAAGGTACTGTTACCGATCCTGTCTTACTGAATTTTTGATATTTTGTTCATCATGAATATTTTTGCATTAATTTTCTTTTTTAAAAAATATTGCATTGCCTGACCAGGCAGTGGCGCAGTGGATAGAGCATCGGACTGGGATGCAGAAGACCCAGGTTCGAGTCCCCGAGCTCGCCAGCTTGAGCGCAAGCCCATCTGGCTTGAGCAAAAGCTCGTCAGCTTGGACCCAAGGTCACTGGTATGTCGCTGGCTCCAGCAAGGGGTTGCTCCGTCTGCTGAAGGCCCACGATCAAGGCACATGTGAGAAAGCAATCAATGAACGACTAAGGTGTTGCGATGGCAACGAAAAACTAATGATTGATGCTTCTCACCTCTCTCCATTCCTGTCTGTCTGTCCCTATCTATCCCTCTCTCTGACTCTCTGTATGTCCCTGTAAAAAATAAATAAATAAATAAATAAATTGCATTAAGTCTGACCTGTGGTTGTGCAATGGATAGACTGTCGACCTGAAACGCTGAGTTTGAAACCTCAGGCTTGCCTGACCTGTGGTGGTGCAGGGGATAAAGCGTTGTCCTGGAACACTGAGGTTGCCGATTGGAAACCCTGGGCTTGCCTGGTCAAGGCACATATGGGAGTTGATGCTTCATGCTCCTCCCCCTTTCTCTCTCTCTCTCTCCTCTCTTTAAAAATCAATGAAGTTTTTAAAAATTAAAAAAAAATGGATAAAAATAAAATCTTAAGAAAAGAAACCACAGACTTGCCCAGTTGAGGCACATATAAATGCTTCTTGCTCCATCTTCTCTCTCTCTCTCTCTCTCTCTCTCTCTCTCTCCCTCTCCCCCTCTCCCTCCCTTTCTAAAATCAATAAATAAAAGTTTATTGAATTAATATAACATTTATTTTTATTACTGAGGTATTCAGTTTTGAGGGATTTTTTTATGACCCCTTAAATTTTGTGCCCAAGGCAAGTGCCTGGCTTGCCTCACCTTTCTCTGAACACTGCTAGTTAGTATTTATTTTAGTAAGACATTTGGGTTTTTATTATGGTCAGAGCTGAACTGATTTGGCTTCTTGTTTTTAGGCAATAAAAATATGTTATTGAACTTAATGTGGATTATGATGCATATCTCATTCATTAAGACTCATCAGAAACCCAAAATCTAAATTGCCTAGGAGATGTGTGGTTATTTCTTTTCCTAAGCCATTAGGGATTTTCAATATTATTTTCTATATTTCACCAAAGGAGGAGCAAAGAGGGGAAAAAGACAACTCATAAAGACCTCTTGGCATGCCAGATCTCTAACATCTATAAGAAAACCAGCGCAAGGCAGGATAATAATGTCACAAGGTAAAAGCCAGAGCAATTTAAAATCACCAATATCCTTGTTCCAACAAGACAGTAGATACTATCCTCGCAGCAAGAAACCTCTAAGAAGCTGAAGGTAAAGAGGTAACCGGTGCAGGTGTGAGGAAACAGCCTGCTATTTAGGACGGTAATTGTGGGATCCAGCTTGTGAAATTCCTCATATTTTACAAACCAAAAAGGCAGGAAGCAACAAACTTATTACATGTCAAATAAATAAATGTCACTTTTATACATTCTGAGATTCTGCTCAACATTCACTCACCCTGAATGTCAAATATCCTTTGTCCTGCATACTTCTCAATGCCCTGGATTAGTCCTGATGACATACTGGTAATTTCATCTGGGGTTGGGATCTCTTTTAATAGAAACCAGTCATCAAGTATAGTACATGTGTATATTATTGCCAGAGTGGCTACCCTACTCTCATATAGTGCATGCGCCTGGTGGGGAAAACTGGGTAGCTTTAAAGTCAAGGTTGTGTAGGGAATGACCTTTATTTACAAGGGAAGCTGTGACCTAAACATTGCTTCAACAACTCGATTTTGTAAGTCTATATATAGTTTGTCATCTGCGCGTACAAGCAAAAGCAATGAGAAATAGTAAAATCAAACCTTGAGGCACTCTTTTCTATCTCTAAGGTTTTAAGTTCCACTGTGATCCTTTCTCACTAAGCTTATATCAACCACAGTCTGTTTTTAATTATTTTCCCCTTGTTTTTTGTTCGTGTTTAAATTTGAAGAAAAGTGGACTAATACAAAGTATGCTACCTTAATGGCATACTACTTCCAAGTACAATACGGTGTTTCCTTTTTATAACAGGATTAGAATTTTGAGGTAAGTAGCTGAACAAAGCATCTTTCAGTATATGTGCTGCTGAAGTGAGCCCAAACACAGTGTCTTACCTGAGTCACTCTAAGAGGAACACAAACTATGGCTTTAACTGCTAAACAAAATGTGAATTCTGGGGAATTACTTAAGACTAGTTTAAAAGGGTTTAGGGCCCTGGCTGGTTGACTAAGCAGTAGAGCATTGGCCCAGTGTGTGGAAGTCCTGGGTTCTATTCCCAACCAGGGCACACAGGAGAAGTGCCCATCTGCTTCTCCACCCTTCCCCCTCTCCTTTCTCTCTATCTCTCTCTTCCCCTCCCGCAGCCAAGGCTTCATGGAGCAAAGTTGACCTGGGCGCTGAGGACAGCTCCATGACCTCTGCCTCAAGTGCTATAATGGCTCTGGTTGCAATGGAGCAATGCCCAGATGGGCTGAGCATCACCCCCTGGTGGGGGTGGATCCCGGTCAGGCACATGCGGGAGTCTGTCTGTCTGCCTCCCCCACTCCCCACTTTTCACTTTGGAAAAATACAAAATAATAAATAAAAGGGTTTAAAAGGCGCTATGTAAATGATCGCTTGTTTCATGCTGTTTTTCCCTTTTTGCTTTCTTGGGCCATGGGTTAGAGAATCCAAGCTGGTAGTAAATGAACTTAATGACCTCAGCCCTATTTAGCATAGTACTGATCACAAAGAAGTTATTACAGCAGTCCACAAAACCGACCACGTTGTGATATCTCATGGGAAACTACTTGTCAGCATCAATGCTCTCAGTCAAAACAAAAGTAAGAACATCAACAATCTGCTTCTTAGTTTTAAAAAACAATAATAAGAGTTGGATGTTCTGTCTTGTTTTTTTCTAATGATGCTTGTTCACCAAAACTTGCTTCCAGGTTGAAAGATGAATGTAAATCAAGAACAAAACAACAATTAACAGGATTTTTCCCCATCAAACTAAATCAGTTGTCAACAAGAGAAATTATATAACTTGCAGGAGACTAAGGTTAATTACCCACTTTTCAAGAACGGATACAGTATTTTCTAGGAGGAAAAATAACTATACTGTAGTAGGAACAAATTAAGAAAGCATATTTTGGGTTAAGCATCTCTAAATGTGGGGATTTGGTGAACCCTATGTATGCTTCTGATCAAGTGGGCAACTGCTAAATCTATGTCAGTTGCTACTATAGAGGCAGTCTTTGTTCCAGGTGTGGCCTAGACAAAGCAGGATGCTTCATCTGGATTTGCAGTACCATAGACCTAACCTGAATATTTGCATAATCCCAAATATGTAAAGGATAACGATGACTATTTATCAAGGATTACTTCACATATAAATATAAACTGCAATTGTTTTCAACCAATTCCTGAGTATTATTTCATAAAAAATAATTTAAAAATTAAAGTGCAATGTTTAAAAAAACTATTCATAGTAAAATTTAGAAGAGAAAATCTGACCTGGGAAAAATTAGATTAAAAAAATAATGGCCAGCATGACCAGATGGTGGCGCAGTATATAGAGTGTCAGCCTGCAATGCTGAGGACCCAGGTTTGAAACCTCAGGGTTGCCAGCTTGAGCGCAGACTCACCTGGCTAGAGCCCTGGTCACTGGCTTGAGCATAACCCCATGGTCACTCACTTAAGCCCAAAAGTTGCTGCTGGCTTGAGCCCAAGATCACTGGCTTTAGCAAGGGGTCCCTGATGGGCTGGAGCCTCCTTGTCAAGGCACGTATGAGAAAGCAATCAATGAACAACTAAGGTGCTACAACTACCAGTTGATGCTTCTCATCTCTCTCCCTTTCTTGTCTATCCCTCTTTCTCTCTCTCGCTCTCTCTCTTGCTAGAAAAAAAAACCCAAAAAACAACAACAAAAAAGAAAAACAGTGGCCAGCCCTGGCAGGATGGCTCAATTGGTTAGAGCATTAGTCGAAAGTACAGAGGTTGCCGGTTCAATCCCAGATCAGGGCACATACATGAATGGATTAATGTTCCTGTCTCTCTCTCTTTCTCCCTTCCTCTCCCTCTAAAATTAATAAACATTTAACAAAATAGTTTAAAAAATAAATAGAAATTGAAAACAATGGTCACACACACACATACACACAAACTCTCAATGGCAAAGTGACAATTGCTAAAATTTGGTATGAATGAAAGAAAATTTATTATGTAAAAATATTTATTGTAAAATTTAAATTGAAGAGAACTGATCTGCCCTAGCTGGGTAGCCTGGTTCGTTATAGCATTGTCCGGAAGTGCAGAAGCTGCCTGTTTGATCTCATTGGGGCACACACAGGAACAGAATCTGTTCCTGTCTTTCTTTTTTTTTTTAACTTCTTTTTTTTTATTTTATTCATTTTAGAGAGGAGAGAGAGAGAGAGAAAGGGGGGAGGAGCTGGAAGCATCAACTCCCATATGTGCCTTGACCAGACCAGTGCAGGGTTTTGAACTGGCGACCTCAGTGTTCCCAGGTCGACGCTTTATCCACTGCGCCACCACAGGTCAGGCTGTTTCTGTTTTCTTGCTCTCTCTCTCTCTCACACATACTCTCTCTCACTCTCCTTCCCTCCCTCCTTCCTTCTCTCTCTCTAAAATCAATAAATTTAAAATTTTTTTAAAGAAAAGAGCTGATCTCATGGGAAGAAAATTAGTACGATAAAAAATTTAGCCTGACCAGGCGCTGGCGCAGTGGATAGAGCGTCGAACTGGGATGCAGAGGACTCAGGTTCGAGACCCCAAGGTCGCCTGCTTGAGTGTGGCCTCATCTAGCTTGAGATAAATAAATAAATAAATAAAGCTCACCAGCTTGGACCCAAGGTCACTGGCTCAAGCAAGAGGTTACTTGGTCTGCTGAAGGCCCGTGGTCAAGGCACATATGAGAAAGCAATCAATGAACAACTAAGGTGTCGCAACGAAAAACTGATGATTGATGCTTCTCATCTCTCTCCATTCCTGTCTGTCTGTCCCTATCTATCCCTCTCTCTAACTTTCTCTCTCTGTCCCTGTAAAAAAAAAAAAAAAAATTAGCCTGACCAGGTGGTGGCGCAGTGGGTAGAGCGTCGAACTAGGAGGTGGAGGGCCCAGGTTTGAGACCCTGAGGTTGCCAACTTGAGCACAGGCTCATCTGGTTTGAGCAAGACTCACCAGCTTGAGCCCAAGGTCGCTGGCTCGAGCAAGGGGTCACTCGGTCTGCGGTAGCCCCCTGGTCAAGGCACATATGAAAAAGCGATGAATGGGCAACTAAGGAACTGCAATGAAGAATTAATGTTTCTCATCTCTCTCCCTTCCTGTCTGTCTGTTCCTCTCTGTCTCTGTAACACACACACACACACACACACAATCTCATAAAAATTTAATGTGAAAAATGGAAAACAACTTTATTATGTTAGATAGAAAATCAGGAAATGAAATCAACATAATGGCATTTGCTCCATGAAATTTTTTCTTTTTTTTTTAATTTCTTTTTATTTATTCATTTTAGAGATGAGACAGAGAGAGAGAGAGAGAGAGAGAGAAAGGGGGGAGGAGCTAAAAGCATCAACTCCCATATGTGCCTTGACCAGACCAGTGCAGGGTTTTGAACTGGCAACCTCAGTGTTCCCAGGTCGACGCTTTATCCACTGCGCCACCACAGGTCAGGCGAAATTTTTCCTTGACAAAAACATTTCTCAGTAGTAATATAGTTTTGATTAAAATATTTTATGAAGTCAAAACAGCAAGATCAGAATATCCACTAGTTCAAAGGTTCAAAACGTTATACAGCTCAGAGCATTCTGACTTAACTGCAACTGTTTCAGTTCAGAAGTACCAAATATTTTATAAGCCTTGCATGAACCTTCTTTATAATTTACCATTTCACCCCAACAAGTTGGTACAGCTATGGCATACCTCTGAAACTCTGGCTTTCAGAAACCACTCAGCTGTAATATGCCATGATTTAGGTTGTGCCAACTTGTTCAGGGTATAGCATCAATGAAATTTTAAATTACAGACCCTGTATTCAGAAGGCTTATAAAAATCTCTTGCCATTTGGATTTGAAAAGCTACTGTGAAGCTAAGATGCTTTGGGGAAGTCAGAGCATAAGACCTGGACCCAGCTCTGTCTGCTATTATTGGAACTGGTTTATGCGATTACAGCAGTAGAAAAAATGCCAAGTTCATGATCAAAATTGTCAAGGCCTTAGTGTTGCAGGTACCAATGACTTCTTACCCAATTGCCCTTTCCATTTGAATAATCAGCCAGCCAAATACTACATGACCAAATCAAGAAAGTTAAAAAAAATGAAAGTGACTTATGACCTCATCGTTCATTTAAAACTAAAATCAAGATGTACTCTTCATAACCAATATTTCCATTTACTCAATTGTCCCCAAAGAATTTCCTTCCCTACATCCTAGATGAATCTTACTCACCCTGAAGGTCCAACTGACACCCTGCTTTCTCAAAGGACTCACAACATACTTTTAGCCACTCCTCCTGGGGAACTTTTGTCACATACTTCCTTTCACCATTAATTAATCCTTGCAATCTCCCTCCCTGAAAGTGCTCCGTGAGAACAACACAGTGAGGCCCATAAAACTGAGAATAAGGAAAATAAAACTAAGTCCCAAGAATTAATTGACAGAATGGCCAGAACACTACAATACTTGCTCCCTACCCCCAGGTCTGAAAAACACGCTTGTAAGTCAGGTGGCAAGTATGAAGCAATCTAAAGAGATCCTGAGTCTTTTGGAGGCAGTGACAGAGTTACAGTTAGGTTTGGGGACAGCCAGGAGTGTTCAGCCTTGGAAGCCCAGAACAAAGTGACCTGCAAAGAAAAAGGTGAGCTATATACTATTCACACCAGGTCTTCATGCACCGCCATGCAGCCCATAAGCAGGACAGTATTGTCTTCATAGCTTCTCCCAAACTGACTTGAGAATCTACTCAGTCAGAGAGACATAAACCTATCGTGGAGATGGTTATATGATCCAGCTCCTTTTACCTTCTCTGCATCTCCTTCTACCTCTCTCCATAGCAATCAAACACCACATATAGCCCCAGTGAATTAGCTGCCATGCTTTCTCTCGTCTTCAAAACTTTTACTCCCTCCATCAGCTTCTCCCACATTGTCCGGCTTACTCATCCTTCAGGTCTCTGCTGAGACATCACTCTCCCTAGCAAACCCTCCCTGATCCTCACCCAGGTCCGGGTCAGGCCCTTCCTTATGTATTCACGTAGAACCTTTTGGTTTCAATCATATGTATCCTCCTTTGTTATAATTGTTGCAAAAATTGGTTGTCTGTATTCCCACTTGACTGCCGCTCTAAGAAGGCAGGGACTGCCTGACCTGTGGTGGCGCAGTGGATAAAGCGTCGACCTGGGAACCCTGAGGTCGCCAGTTCAAAACCCTGCACTGGTCTGGTCAAGGCACATATGGGAGTTGATGCTTCCAGCTCCTCCCCCCTTTCTCTCTTTCTCTCTCTCTCTCTCACTCTGTGTCTCCTCTCTAAAATGAATAAATAATAATAATAATAGAAGGCAGGGACTATGCCTATCTTGATCACCAGTGTATCTCAAACACCAGTTGATACTCAGTGTTGGTACTCAGTCTCTTTGCTGAGTGAATGCCTTAATTGATTAATTTATAAATCATGCTAACAAACCATCAAATCACCTAAATTCTTGTTCTAATCTCATGCTCATTAAGTAACTTTAACAGCCACCTTTAATCCAGAGTTATATTTCTAGTGTTAAAATAATGTCTATTTTTATTTCATTCATCAGTCTCTTGTGAGCTTTGCCAATGTGAGTTGGCCAGTTAGCATAACTCTGAGACATAGATTGAGTTTTTTGATTTATCACTGAGAGCAGATTCTGGGTATACTAAGGTCCCCAATGGGAAGGTTGAACTGTTTTTTCCAAGAAGCAGCCCCGTGCAATAGTGAACTCATTTTCCATTTTGAATTTCTACACCTAGTATAGCACCACAAATGCAGGCTCTTAATTAACACTTGTAGCAGGAATAAAACAGAATAGAAATGCTACATATGTTCAAGAAATCCAGGCACAGGCATTGGATGAATATTTGGGGAAGGAAAAATAGTTTTCCCTCTATCCTAAATCCTCCCCAACCCTCATAATAAAAGACAGATTAACAGGAGAACAACAAACAGAAGTTTGATACCATGTATACCTCCATATACAAGGGAAAAAGAGTAACTCCCCCAAATGACCCAAGTCGTCACCTTAAATACCATCTCATACTAAAGACCAAAGCAGATGCTGGTGAGTGGGAGTGGAGAGCCAATTAAGGAAGGTGAGCAGGAAAAGCACAGTAAACAAGGGTAAAGTTGATGTGCAGATTTAGTCGTTGCCTTGTCCATTGATGCGAATTTCGAGAGATTTGGTCTTCCGTCTTCTCTTCCTTTACAAATTATTATTACCCTTTTAGCTCTTACAAACAGGTAACTTTACTTGCTTCCAGAGCTTCTACGGTGTCTTCATTTTCTTAAAAATAAAAGCCTAAAATAATCCGTATGATAAAGAGGCATATGTAGGGGTAACAAATGCTTCTGCCCTTCAGATATCAATTGTTTCTAATCCGAGTGCCCTGTGCAGTCCTGCTGTGACTGCTTCTAAGTTTAACCGAACGTCTGACCTGGCTGTTTCCCCTTTTGTAGCCAGAACACCAGGCACACTCCTGATGCCAGATGATGCCTGTTCTGCCTGAGGCTGGGAAAGGCTCAAGGATGAGTCAAGATTTGTCAGCTGGCTGTGACTGGTTAACAAGATGTCCAAACTGGTTTCTTTGCAATCTGTAAGCAATTTACTTTTGTGCCTAATTTTAATCTGCAGTGTACTGTATGTTTGCATCTGCTGTGCTAACACATTCATTAGCATTTAAAGGGGGAGCTGATGGCATTGATCACTCTTATTAAAACCGAAAACAATCATGTGGCATTCTCTTCCACCACTGAGGTCACGGCCAAAGTTGATGTACTCAAAACACCGGCAGAAAGAGAAAATGTGACATGAAGTCAGGGACACTGAAGTGGCATCTGTCATAAGCGTTTATGGTTTGTCACCACTCATGCACCTGAAACCTATGTAGTTTTGTTAACCAGGGTCACCCTCAATAAAGTCAAAAAGGGAAAACATAAAAATAAAATAAAAACTCTTTTTCACCCTATCACGATGAAATTAATAAATCATACCTGTGATAATGTTTCTACCTTTTTTATAAAAGCTTATTTTATGTTGGTACAGTTGATGCTTCTTGGATCTTGTGGAGATTGGGAGAATCTTTGTGGATTAGCAACAGTGTGACTAAATATTTCTAAAAACAAAACATGAAGGCAATTACATTTTTTCTCCTTCATCGGGCCTGTGTTGGTTTCCTCTGGATTTTGTGGTGCTTTCGAGAGAGCATTTGCTTTATGGAGTAAGTATTTCTAACAAAGTTGTCTGTAAAGTACATTTTAAGGCTCAATTCAGGAAGCAAACATTTGCTGAGCTCCTACTGTATGTTAGGCATTAGTCTTGCATTCCCTCTGATTTCCATTGTGAATTCAGAAACAAGGGTCAGAGGGAGGGGAAATTATTTTCTTATAGACTAAATTAGAAATTTGGGAAGAAAAAAATAGAAACATAAGATGGAAAGAAATCATTTGTTTTATGGGACAGAAATAATTCCCTATGCCTCTGCCAGTTCTTTGGTTTCTTCTGCATACCATCCCACTCCATTCCTTTCCTCTGGTGTATGCATTTCATTCTTGCCTGGAGGACCTGTGGCTCTGAACTAGAAGTTCTCAGCACCTAACTTACCCAATTATTTTTTGTCTTTCTCTAAAAAATGTCCAAAAAAAAATTAGTTCTTGCGTTTAATATAACACACTTAATAATGATCTTTCCTTAAATTTGAATCATTATAGCAAATCACTGTCTTAATTTATCAGAGAATCAAAATGAGTTTACTAAAAATGAGTGATCAAATCCTATGGGATCAATTTGCAGAAATCTCATACTTCTTACTAGCACTGGTGAAGTTTTAAGGAGACTTAAAAGGAAAACTACAACACATGCTTGTTTTACCAAAGCTTCGCTATATTGAAAAAGAGTTCCATTCTAGCTAGTTCAAACACAGTTAAATTTATTGTCATGTAATATAAAACATATCATGGAAGAAGTATGGTTAGAGTTAACATTTATTCAGTGATCACTGTATGCCAAGCCTGGTTCTAAATCCTTCCCTCAATCTCCACAATCAACCCTCTGAAATAGACTCTGTTACTATCTCCATTTTACACTTAAGGAAACTGAAGCATAGAGAGGTTGGCTATTTGCCCAAGATAATTCAAGAAGCGGCACTGTAAACGGGTAGGACCTCACAAAGACTGGTGGTGGCGAGCGGCTCAGAACTCAAGATGTGTCTAAAGGCCTGGGTAGGGTTGCTAGATGCCTGCCCCGAGCTCTCCCATTAATGTGATTGAGCCACACCCACCTGGCTGCTGCTTCCCATGCCATTAATGTCTGATGTTGGCTGCTCTTCCATATTTCAACCCAAACCAACAATGCTTCCCACCCCTGATGCTACCTCATGGACTTTCATATGCAACTCCCACCTTTAACTGGTGAAATCCTTCCATGTTTCTTGTTCCAAAGTCCCCAAAGAGAGAACATTTACTTAGCTCAGCTCATATTTTTGAGCAAGACAAGAGAGGTCACAGGTCGCCCAGCAGACCCGAGGTTGGGTAGGGGCACTCCCTGTCCTGTGGACAATAAAGAGAGGATGGTGAGAATGGCATATGATAGAGAGCACGGCCATCCAGGCTGCGAGGGCTTGAAGCTACAATCATTTCTCTTAGAACAGGGTACAGGCATAATTTTGCAGCACATTTTCATCCTCTAATGTCTAATCTACACTGTTTGCTAATTGAACAAATTTGCTGAATTTAATAAATATTTTTATGTGGCATTTTAAAGAATTGTGCCAAGAAAATTATGCAGATAAAAATATCTGCTTTTTAAAAAGATTGGTTGTGAGTAGGAAACGTACACTCCTGTGTTTCTTCTTCACTACCACACTCATAACAACGTCAGATGTGTGGGCTTTTTTTTTTTTTTTTTGCCATACCAAGGAATTCTGTGACACTAGTTTGGTGCCCCACAATTTTTATTTTTATTTTTAATTTTTTGTATTTTTCTGAAGTGAGAAGCAGGGATGCAGAGAGACAGACTCCTGCATGTGCCCGACCAGGATCCACCCAGCGAGCCCACCAGGGGGCAATGCTCTGCCCATCTGGGGTATTGCTCCTTTGCAACTAGAGCCATTCTAGCACCTGAGGCCAAAGCCATGAAGCCATCCTCAGCGTCCGGGGCCAACTTTGCTATAATGGAGCCTTGGCTTCGGGAGGGGAAGAGAGAGATAGAAAGGAGAGGGGGAAGGGTGGAGAAGCAGATGGGCACTTCTTCTGTGTGCCCTGGCTAAGAATCGAACCTGGGACTTCCACTCGCCAGGCCGACACTCTTCTGCTGAGCCAACTGGCCAGAGCCAGTGCCCCACAATTCAACTCAATTCTGACACTATCTACCTGGAAGTAGAGTCAGATCCCACAGGCTAAGGGCTCAGTCCCACAAGACTGCCCCACCCCCGCCCCATACCACATACACAGCAGATGCCAATTGCAAGTTCAGGTTGTCACCTGTGCTTCTGACTAATCAGCTATAAGTTGGATGTTCCCATGATCCCCACCTCAGGTTCTATTTATTTGCTGGAACAGCTCACAGAACTCAGGAAGCAGTTTACTTATTGTTTACCAGTTTATTATAAAATGATATGATAAAGAATACAGATAAAAATCCAGATGTAAGAGATTCATGGGGCAAAGTAAGTACAGAGCTTCCATGCCTTCTCTGGGCACATCACTTTCCCAGCTCCTGCATGTGTTCACCAACTGGGAAGTTCTCCAAACCCGTATTATTGGGATTCTTTTTTTTTTTTAGCAAGAGACAGGAAGGGAGAGATATGAGAAACATGAAATCATAGTTGCAGCACCTTAGTTATTCATTGATTGCTTTCTCATACATGCCTTGACCGGGGGGAGGGGGCGGGGGGGGGGCTTCAGCTGAGCCAGTGACCCCTTGCTCAAGCCAGTGACTTTTGGGCTCACGCCAACAACCATGGGGTCATGTCTATGATCCCATGCTCAAGCTGGTGACCCTGTGCTCAAGCCTGATGAGCCAGTACTGCAGTCAGTGAACTCAGGGTTTCAAATCTGGGTCCTCAGTGTCCCAGGCTGATGCTCTATCCACTGTACCACCTCCTGGTCAGGCTAAAAGTCACACATTCTTTAAGAAATTTTTAAATTTTGTGTTTGTATTCCAATAGTAATCTAAAAAATATATATATGAGCATATCTGGATTATCTATATGGGTACCTCACACTATGCATTTTCAGTGTGTGAGTCTGTGTTTTTGTTGATGTTAAATAGCATCAATATTGGTGGGCTAATGGTAAAAGAGAAAACCTTTCATAGGGCTCAGAACAAGTGTCCCTCCACAATGTCCCTCTCTGGATGTGGATTATTTTGACTTAGAGAAAATTGAGGCCCAAAAATTGCAGAAAGAGTTCTTTACCTTCCCCTTAACTACCTAAAAAAGTATAGATAGAGAGCCTGTTCCAGGAAGAAAATCTATCACCATAGATAACTATAAAAAATCTGGGCTAGGTGTGATGGGGAACTCAGCAGGGCTCTGCTGGGCCCAGCAAACTTCTGTTTACCAGGCACATGTTTTTCCAACTTTGTGTGGACTGTCTTCCTCACCTATGAAGTCCCACAGTCTTACCCCTTTGCCTTAGTTCAGAATGGTATATAAGCCCAAATTGCCTGACTGCTTGTGGGCTCCCACGTTCTTATGGAGTGCCCACATATGAAATTAAATTTGATTTTCTTGCTGTTAATCTTTCTCATACCAATTTACTTCTTAGACTGGCTAGAAGAACCTAGAAGGTTTGAAGAGAAAATTTTCTTCCCCAACAGTTGTTGTAGTTGGCAGTATTAACTTTAAAGGCTGGATCCCCACTCCCCACAAGGCTGCAATAGCCGAGAGTCCTGAGACCTCTGACAACATCAGCGTCCTGGATCTTCTTCTCTCTTTCTAAATTTAGAATAGCAGGAGAAATATTATGGAACTATCTCCTTGGGATTAGTGAATTTTTATATATATATATATATATATATATATATATATATATATATATATATATATATATATATATATATTTTAATTTTATTCATTTTAGAGAGGAGACAGACAGAGAGAGAGAGAGAGAGAGAGAGAGAGAGAGAAAGGGGGGAGGAGCTGGAAGCATCAACTCCCATATGTGCCTTGACCAGACCAGTGCAGGGTTTTGAACCGGCAAACTCAGTGTTCCCAGGTCGACGCTTTATCCACTGCGCCACCACAGGTCAGGCGGGATTAGTGAATTTTAATTTTCTCCTGCTAATCTGTCTTGAAGCTATTTATTTATTTATTTATTTTTAGCAAGCAAGCAAGAGAGAAACAGGAAGAAAGAGAGATAAGAAGCATCAACTCTTAGTTGTGGAACTTTAGTTGTTCATTAATTGCTTTCTCATACATGCCTTGACTGGGTGGGAGGGCTTCAGTGGAACCAGTGACCCCTTGCTCAAGCCAGCGACCTTGGGCTTCAAGCCAGTGACCATGCACTTAAGCTGCTGAGCTCATGCTTAAGCCAGACCAGCTGCACGCAAGCCAGAGACCTTGGGGTTTTGAACCTGGGACCTCAGTGTCCCAGGTCAATGCTCCATCTATTGCTCCACCACCGGTTGGGCTGTCTTGAAACTATTTAATTTTTAGACTAGCTGGAAGAATTACAAAGATAAAGCAAATTTTTTTCCTCCCTAACAACATAAACTGCATTTATGCCAAAGTTTACCACATGCAGTAGTTTGGTTTCCCAGATCATTAAAAACTAGGACAGAATTGAATAAGTGAAGACACTATATTTATGAAGGGAACAGAAAACTTTATTCCCCCTGGCTGGATAGTTCAATTGGTTAGACCATTGAACAGAAATTGCTGGTTCAATCCCCAGTCAGGGCACATACAGAAACAGATTGATGTTCTTGTCTCTCTCTCCCGTTTTCTCTTTCTAAAATCAATAAAATATATTGCCTGACCTGTGGTGGCACAGTGAATAAAGTATCAACCTAGAATGCTGAGGTTGCTGGTTCGAGACCCCAGGCTTGGCTTGCCTGCTGGAGGCACATATGGGAGCTGATGCCTCCTGCTCCTCCCCCCTTCCCTCTTCTCTCTACTTTTTTTTTTTTAACAGGGACAGATAGAGAGTCAGAGAGAGGGACAGATAGGGACAGACAGACAGGAACGGAGAGAGGTGAGAAGCATCAATCATCAGTTTTTCGTTGCTGTCGCAACTCCTTAGTTGTTCATTGATTGCTTTCTCACCTGTGCCTTGACTGCGGGCCTTCAGCAGACTGAGCAAACCCTTGCTGGAGCCAGCGACCTTGGGTCCAAGCTGACGAGCTTTTTTTGCTCAAGCCAGATGTGCCTGCACTCAAGCTGGTGAGCTCCGGGTCTCGAACCTGGGTCTTCTACATCCCAGTCCGACGCTCTTTCCACTGCGCCACCGCCTGGTCAGGCCCCTCTTCTCTCTAAAAAAATAAATAAATAAAATATTTTTTTCTTTAATTTTTTCTATCCAATTAATGTTCTCAAGTTTGATTTTTAAAATATTTAACTTATAAATTTGTTTCAGTTGTATAGTTGAATGACAACTATAAGGTAAGGGTTTTATGCTTTCTTAGTTGGTGGTATTTATTTTAAAGTAACATTATAAACAGAATAATTTAGTAATATTAACAGATCTTATAATTCTTTTCTTTTTGAAGGATACCGTACATTATTCAAGTTTGAGGAATACTGATTTAGGTCAGCCCTACTAATATTCAGATGGTAGACACAAGACCCTGAAGTATAAAAAAACCTGTGAGCTACTTAAAATAGGAATGTGTCTTACTCACTCCGAGTTCCTGGAATTTAGATGGTCAATTTACTAAACTCAAGTGCCCAGGACCACAGCTAGGTGGTGACACAGATCCAAGACTAGCTTTTTATCCCTGTTTTCTTTCCTAAACCCCACTCTGAGAGGCTTCTTAGTCATTGCCTATCTGAATCACTTAACTGACTTTCTGATTTCTTTTTTTTTAGTTGAAATATATTTGACATACAGCATTGTAAATTTCAGATATACAACATGTTGATTTGACACATTTATGTATTATAATTCTCATGGTAATGATAATTAGCACCTTTATCATGTCACAGAGATTTTACTTTTTAATGGTTGAAATAATTAAAATCTACCCTCTTAGTGTTGGGCAAACCAATGTGTTTCAAGTGTGAAATAAGGTTGTTTAGGTTTGCTCGCATGTAGTTTGCACTGGCATGGGGCAGTGCCGTATGTGTGTGTGTGTGTGTGTGTGTGTGTGTGTGTGTGTGTGTGTGTAGTCCAGTGGTTCTCAAAGTGTGTGCTAGGGCGCACTGGTGCACCCTAGAAGATTTCCAGGTGCACCCTATGGTATTCCAGAGAAATATGTGCCTGTTGGGGACTGAAAATTCAACAGGGGTTTTAGAGTTTAGATTTAGGGAGACAGAGGTGTGGAGATTGGCTCTAAGCTGACAGTCTGCCTAACCCCCACCTCACTTGCCTGATTAGGTTGCAAAAGGCTGTTAAGCTGTGGTGCTGGATTGTTTACACTACCCCCCCCCACTATGTTCCCTGGAAAGACTGAAGGCAAGTTTGTTCTATCCTTTGTTTAGTGTATAAAGTTAAGATGATATGTACGGTGGGGGATTTGGATTGATATTTAAACATAAGGAATTGTCTCTTGAAGCCTTTTGGATTTCTATGAAAGAACATGTGGCAATATCTAAGAAAGCTTTGAACATTTTACTACAATTTTCAACATTCTATTTATGTGAATTAGGATTTTCTACCCTCACACAATTAAAAGTAAAAAGAGAGGAATTCTTCAATGTATTGATGAGGAAATGCGAGTTCGCTTTTTAAATATATGCCCAAACATTGAGGAAATCACTAGGACACATCAAGCTCATGTTTCTCATAAACACAAGAATGAAAAAACTTAACACATTCGTGCCGGGACCTGTTGACTTTACTAAATCTTACTAAGAATGTATCTATATCTATCTATCTATCTATCTATCTATCTATCTATCTATCTATCTATCTATCTATATCTATATATCTATATATCTATATATCTATATCTATATCTATAGATATATATATTGGGCAGATAAAATATAATATGCTCACTTTGTTAAAGATGGTGCTGCCCACATGGGAGCCCGTCACCCAGGTAATATTATTTGCCCTTATGCTTGGGATGGGTGTGGGGAAAGGCTGTAATGTAAGCAGGTCGATCATTATAGCCTAAGGCTTAGTTTTAGGAGTGGGCTTTTCCCCACACCCTTGACTGATTGGATGATGTGGTGGTGCACTCTCATGAAGAATCCCATTGTGCCTCAGATGAGTGACTTTGTATCAGAGACTTTCTCGTTTGTAGATTGGATTAAGGGTTTGGATTTCTATAGTATAAAGTGGGGCAGGTCAGGATCTTGCTCTCTCTCGGTTCCTGGGTTCCTGAGGTATCAGAGAGGAGAGCAGATTAAGGCCACATGGAGGCCAGGAGAAGCAGCCAAGATGGCAGAGTGCTGAGGCAAAAGCCAGTTTGTGCAGTTTGAGCTGGAGAAGGAGATGGGAAACAGAGGTGAATAAGTCTGGTGAGCTGGAAACCTTTGATTCTAGGAAACTCGGATAAGTCAGTAGCTTTGTGAGCCCTGAATGTGTGGGTTTTGGAGCCCAGTGTGTGTTTTTACTTGCCCGCTGGGTGCAAGCTAGAATTAAAGCTGATGGCTCACCAGTTCTTGGCTCCGATATTTCATTACCATCTGTTCGAATCAAATGAGAACCTGCATGGGTCAGGAGGCTGTGATCCTGACCCCGGCTACTGGTCTTACATTTGGCGTAGTCTGTGGCAGGATTCGATACAGATCGGCATGAAGCCACCACCACCTGTGAGCAGTGGAGTAGAGAACTGGCTGCTGTTATGGTTTCCCATAGCTGTTTTTGGGGGGACTGTAGGATGGCTGACTTTTACAACCATGTGTGAGGAAACCGAGAGCTCTATGGAAGAGGCTGCCCAGGACCTGCAAACCGAGCAGTGGAAGGAGCTGGAGGAAATGTGGGAGAAAGAGATGCCGACCCTGGAGCTGGAGGAAACATGGGAGAAAGAGATGCTGCCCCTGGAGCTGGAGGAAGCGCTGGAGAAGGAGGCCGACCAGGTTTGCGAGATTTGCCTGGAAATGGAGCAGACACTGGAGAAGGAATCACAGGTTCGTGAGTTGGAGATTGCCCTGGACATTGTGAAGAGCCAGCAGCGGTGGGAGGCCGAGGCTGAGGCTGGGGCTGGAGCTGCAAGGCCTGCTGAGCAGAAGGCAGCAGTCACCGGGAGCTCGAGCTCGGCAGCAGGATCTGATGTTTTCAGTTCCTCTTTGGAGGATGAGGAGAATCCAGCTGGAGTTGCAATCCACAGACTCCAGAAGATGAGAGCCCAGCTGAAACCACAGGGAGTGCCTGCCAAGCTGCTGGTAGGTCTGCGATTTTGGGACATAGGGGTGGATGCCATCATGCTCCCCAGAGCAGAGATGGAAAGGCTGACTGCCATTGCCACATGCTTCTCTTTAGGACATTGTGAGACCTGCCATGATGGCAGGAATGAGGGGGGAGGTTAACACCCCATGTACGTGGACTGATTTCCTGGACTACAACCAGAGTGAGCACTGGCTCATTTGTTGAATGGACTTATGGTTTTTGGACAATGTGAAATACCCTGATGGGGGTGAGGGGTGGCTTTGATGAAGGCTGTCCCCCTGCCCCGGGAAGCCTTTCAAATGGCAAGAGAGAAGGCCAAGGACATTTTGCGCTTTTGGCAAAGTGCTCAGAGACTGGTGAAATGTACCTTTGTAATTGTTGAAATTGTATGATTTGTCATGCTGTTGTAATTTGTATAATGTGCCTAATTTCCTTGTACAGGAATGCCAGTGGTGTAGATTGTGGGTAGTAAAGTGAGCATAGGGGTGGATTGTTGGGCAGATAAAATATAATATGCTCACTTTGTTAAAGATGGCGCTGCCACATGGAAGCCCGTCACCCAGGTGATATTATTTGCCCTTATGCTTGGGATGGGTGTGGGGGAAAGACTGTAATGTAAGCAGGCCGGTCATTATAGCCTAAGGCTTAGTTTTAGGAGTGGGCTTTTCCCCACACCCTTAACTGATTGGATGATGTAGGGGTGGTGCACTCTCATGAGGAATCCCATTGTGCCTCAGATGAGTGACTTTGTATCAGAGACTTTCTCGTTTGTAGATTGGATTAAGGGTTTGGATTTCTACAGTATAAAGTGGGGCAGGCCAGGAACTTGCTCTCTCTCGGTTCCTGGGTTCCTGAGGTATCAGAGAGGAGAGCAGATTAAGGCCACGTGGAGGCCAGGAGAAGCAGCCAAGATGGCAGAGTGCTGAGGGAGAAGCCAGTTTGTGCAGTTTGAGCTGGAGAAGGAGATGGAAAACAGAGGTGAATAAGTCTGGTGAGCTAGAAACTTTTGATTCTAGGAAACTCAGATAAGTCGGTAGCTTTGTGAGCACTGAATGAGTGGGTTTTGGAGCCCAGTGTATATTTTTGCTTGCCCTCCAGGTGCAAGCTAGAATTAAAGTTGATGGCTCACCAGTTCTTGGCTCTGGTGTTTCATTACCGACTGTCCAAATCTAATGCGAATCTGCACGGGTCAGGCGGCTGTGATCCTGACCCTGGCTCCTGGCTTTAAAATATATAAAAAGGTAACTTCTTTGTCCTTTTTTCTTTTTTAACCCCTCTTTTTTACAAATTTTAAAAAGCATAGCTCAAGAAATGTAACGTAAAAATGTTTTTTAATGTCAGAATAAATATAATTTTGTCGTATTTATTTCGTTTAATTACCATGAAAGCACGCTTGGACTTTATATTTTTTATTTAATATTTGACTTAATTATTATAACATATTTTTCAGAAATTTGTATATAGTGCACTTATAATTATTGGTAGGATTTTAAATGAGCCCGACTTCAAAAAGTTTGAGAACTACTGGTCTACAGGTACACACGTCAATCACACAACTCCAGGATGGGAGGAGGTTTAGGTGAAGTCAGAGAATTTGGAAATTACCCATAAAGGTCTTATAAACTTTTAAGAAAAGGACAGAGGAAGGGGTTTTTCAGATTAGTTCTATCTTCCTTTCTTTGTGTAGCAAGTTGCAGCCATGCACCTTTTCAGAGAACTATAGAAACCAGTTAACCCCTGCTGGCTCCCTTCCCCCCTGCATTCTTTCTTTAAAACTTTTTAGTAAGAAAACCTCTCCATTAGCAAAATAATAGTCCTTCCCAAGTAGGAAGCTAATTTGCAATTTCACTGACCACTTTTAGCTGGTGTTGCCTGGCCCTCATTTTAAATCACACACAAGCATAAAAATCACATTTTACAAACTTATTTAACCTGGTCAAGGAGGGCTTCCTTTGTTACTACTTCCTGAAAGCTTATACCCTTAAGCAACATCTCTTCTTTCTCCCCAACTTCCAGCCCCTGATAACCACTATTTTACTCTTTGTTTTTAAGTAGCAATTTTTAAATTTAATTATTTTTAAATTATTTTTATTTATCTATTCATATTTTTAGAGAAGAGAGACAAAGAGAGAGAGAAAGAGAGAGGGCGGAGGAGCAGGAATCATCAACTCCCATATGTATCTTGACCAGGAAAGCCAAGGGTTTTGAACCAGCGACCTCAGCATTCCAGGTTGACGCTTGATCCACTCTGCCACCACAGGTCAGGCTTACTCTTTGTTTTTATGAGTTTGGTTTTTTAGGTTCCACACATGTCTTATTCCACATATGTTATCAAGATCCATCCATGTTGTCTCAAATGGCAGTATTTCCTTCTTTCTCGTGGCTGAATTCCATTGTATCTATATATATCGTCTATATTCATTCATCCATTGGCAGACACTTGGGCTGTTTCCATATCTTTGCTATCGTGAATAATGCTGTAATAAACATCGAAGTGCATATATCCTTCAATATCCTGTCTTCATTTCTTTGGGGTATATAACTGGAATTGGAACTGATAGATCTATTTTTAATTCTTTTAGGAAACTCCATATTGTTTTCTATGGTTTTCCAACGTTTTCCCACCTTTTTTCTCTCCCAAACTTAGTAGCAGCTATAAATATAACTGCAATTTAACTATAGATTATTATGTGCCCAGTGCTTTATCTACTTTATCTTTTTTATATATATATATATTTTATTATTATTAATTCTAATGGGGTGACACCAATAAATCAGGGTACATATGTACAATGAAAACATCTCCAGGTTATCTTATCATTCAATTGTGTTGCATACCCATCACCAAAAGTCAAATTGTCCTCTGTCACCTTCAATCTGGTTTTCCCTGTGTCCCTCCCCTCCTCCCTATCCCACTCTTCCCTCCCTCCCCCCATCCCATAACCACCACTCTCTTGTCCATGTCTCATATTCTCACTTTTATGTCCCACCTATGTATGAAATCATGCTGTTCTCAGTTTTTCTTTTTTTCTGATTTACTTATTTCACTCCGTATAATGTTATCAAGGTACATCCATTTTGTTATAAATGATCCGATGTCATCGTTTCTTATGGCTGAGTAGTATTCCATAGTATATATGTACCATGGCTTTTTAATCCACTCGTCTTCTGATGGACACTTGAGCTGGTTCCAGATCTTCGCTATTGTGAACAATGCTGCCACGAACATGGGGGCGCATTTCTTCTTTTCGAACAGTGCTATGGTGTTCTTAGGGTATATTCCTAAGAGTGGGATAGCTGGGTCAAAAGGCAGTTCGATTTTTAATTTTCTGAGGAATCTCCAAACTGTTTTCCACAGTGGCTGCACCAGTCTGCATTCCCACCAGCAGTGCAGAAGGGTTCCCTTTTCTCCACATCCTCGCCAGCACTTATTCTGTGTTGTTTTGCTGATAAGTGCCATTCTGACTGGTGTGAGGTGATATCTCATTGTGGTTTTAATTTGCATTTCTCTAATGATTAGTGATGTTGAGCATTTTTTCATATGCCTATTGGCCATCTGTATGTCCTCTTTGGAAAAATTTCTATTCATTTCTTTTGCCCATTTTTTGATTGGGTTGTTTGTCTTCCTGGTGTTGCGTTTTATAAGTTCTTTATAAATTTTAGTTATTAACCCCTTATCAGATGTGCTGTCGAATATGTTCTCCCATTGTGTGGTTTGTCTTTTTATTCTGTTCCTATTGTCTTTAGCTGTGCAAAAACTTTTTAGTTTGATATAGTCCCATTTGTTTATCTTGCCTTTTATTTCAGTTGCCCGTGGAGATAAATCGGCAAATATACTGCTGCTACAGATGTCAGAGAGCTTGCTGCCTATGTTTTCTTCTAAGATGCTTATGGTTTCACGGCTTACATTTAAGTCTTTTATCCATTTTGAGTTTGTTTTTGTGAATGGTGTAAGTTGATGGTCTAGTTTCGTTTTTTTGCAGGTAGATGTCCAATTTTCCCAACACCATTTGTTAAAGAGGCTGTCTTTACTCCATTGTATGTTCATTCCTCCTTTGTCAAATATCAGTTGTCCATAAGGCTGTGGGTTTATTTCTGGGTCCTCTGTTCTGTTCCATTGATCTATGTGCCTGTTCTTATGCCAGTACCAGGCTGTCTTGAGTATAATGGCCTTATAGTAAACCTTGATATCTGGAAGAGTGATACCTCCTGCTTTATTTTTTCTTTTTAAGATTCCTGAGGCTATTCGTGTTCTTTTTTGGTTCCATATAAATTTTTGGAATATGTGTTCTATATCTTTGAAGTATGTCATTGGTATTTTAATTGGTATTGCATTGAATTTATAAATTGCTTTGGGTAATATAGACATTTTAATGATGTTTATTCTTCCTAGCCATGAGCACGGTATATGCTTCCACTTGTCTGTATCTTCCTTGATTTCTTTTATCAATGTTCTATAATTTTCCGAGTACAAGTCCTTAACCTCCTTTGTTAAATTTACTCCTAGGTACTTTATTTTTTTGGCTGCAATAGTGAAGGGGATTGTTTCCTTAATTTCTTTTGCTGATATTTCATTGTTGGTGTATAGAAATGCCTCTGATTTCTGAGTATTGATTTTATATCCTGCCACCTTGCTGAATTCATTTATAAGGTCCAGTAGATTTTTGACTGAGACTTTAGGGTTTTCAATATACAATATCATATCATCTGCAAATAGTGACAGTTTTACTTCTTCTTTTCCAATTTGGATGCCTTTTATTTCTTCTTCTTGTCTGATTGCTGTAGCTAGGACTTCCAGAACTATGTTGAATAAGAGTGGTGAAAGTGGGCAACCCTGCCTGGTTCCTGATCTTAAGGGGATTGCTTTTAATCTTTGTCCATTTAGTATGATGTTTGCTGTCGGTTTATCGTAGATGGCCTTTATCATGTTAAGGAATGATCCCTGTATTCCCACTTTACTGAGAGTTTTGAGCATGAATGGGTGCTGGATTTTATCAAATGCCTTTTCTGCATCTATTGAAATTATCATGTGATTTTTGTCCTTCCTTTTGTTTATGTGATGAATCACATTGATTGATTTGCGAATATTGAACCAGCCTTGCCTCTCCAGAATAAATCCCACTTGATCATGGTGTATGATTTTTTTCATATATTGCTGGATCCGGTTGGCTAATATTTTGTTGAGAATTTTAGCGTCTAAATTCATCAGGGATATAGGCCTATAATTTTCTTTCTTTGTGTTGTCTTTGCCCGGTTTTGGGATCAGAATTATGCTCGCCTCATAAATGGAGTTTGGAAGTCTTCCTTCCTCTTGAATTTTTTGAAATAGCTTGAGAAGGATAGGAGTTAATTCTTCTTTGAATTTTTGATAGAATTCACTTGTGAAGCCATCAGGCCCAGGACTTTTCTTTTTTGGGAGTTTTTTGATAACTGTTTCGATCTCATTTGTTGTAATTGGTCTGTTTAGGTGTTCTGATTCTTCCAGATTGAGGTTTGGAAGGTTATGTGATTCAAGAAATTTGTCCATTTCACCAAGATTGTCTAATTTTTTGGCATATAGTTCTTCATAGTATTTTCTTACAATGCTTTGTATTTCTGTTGTGTCAGTTGTTATTTCTCCACTGTCTTTTCTAATTTTATTTATTTGAGTCCTCTCTCTTTTTTTCTTGGTGAGTCTAGTTAAAGGTTCATCAATCTTGTTTACCTTTTCAAAGAACCAGCTTCTTGTTTCATTGATCCTCTGTATTGTTTCCTTAGCCTCTATGTCATTTATTTCTGCTCTGACCTTTATTATTTCCTTCCTTCTACTTGTCTTGGGTTTTATTTGTTGTTGTTTTTCTAGTTCTTTTAGATGCAGGGTCAGGTTGCTTATTTGAGCTTTTTCTAGCTTCTTATGATATGCCTGTAGTGCAATAAACTTCCCTCTCAGAACTGCTTTTGCTGTGTCCCATAAATTTTGAGTTGATGTATGCTCATTATCATCTGTTTCTAGAAACTTTTTTATTTCTTCTTTGATCTCATTGTTAATCCATTCATTATTTAATAACATGCTATTTAGTTTCCAAATGTTTGAGTATTTTTCAGTTTTTCTTTTGTGGTTAATTTCTAGTTTCATGGCATTGTGATCAGAGAAAATGCTTGATATGATTTCAATCTTCTTAAGTTTATTGAGACCATTTTTGTGTCCTAACATGTGGTCTATCCTAGAAAACGTACCATGAGTGCTTGAGAAGAATGTATATTCTACTGCTTTAGGGTGAAAAGTTCTGAAGATATCTATTAAATCAAGTTGATCTAGTGTCTCCTTTAAGTCTGCTGTTTCTTTATTAATTTTCTTACTTGAGGATCTATCCAGTGTTGTTAGAGGGGTATTGAAATCCCCTACTATGATAGTATTGCTGTTAATCTCGCCCTTTATATCCATCAAAGTCTGCTTTATGTATGTTGGGGCTCCTATATTTGGTGCATAGATATTTATAATAGTTATATCATCCTGTTGAATTGTTCCCTTTATCATTATGTAGTGTCCTCCTTTATCTCTTACTACAGCCTTTGTTTTAAAGTCCATTTTGTCAGATATAAGTATTGCTACCCCTGCTTTTTTTTCATTTCCATTTGCATGAAATATTTTTTTCCATCCTTTTACCTTCAGTCTATGAGCATCTTTTGTTTTAAGGTGTGTCTCTTGTAGACAGCATATGTATGGGTCCTGTTTCTTTATCCATGCAGCTACCCTATGTCTTTTGGTTGGATCATTTAATCCATTTACATTTAAGGTTATTATTGATATGTAGTTGTTTATTGCCATTTTATTCTTTAAAGCTGTATTCTTCTTTTGCTCTATTCTTTCCTCCCTTTAAACTGTTCACAAGAGGCCCCTTAGTATCTCTTGCAGAGTTGGTTTGGTTTTTATGAATTCCTTCAGGCTTTCTTTTTCTGGGAAGCTCTTTATTTCTCCTTCAATTTTAAACGTTAGACTTGCTGGATAAAGTAGTCTTGGTTGTAGGTTCTTGTTCTGCATTACTTTGATTATATCTTGCCATTCTCTTCTGGCCTCAAGTGTTTCTGTTGAGAAGTCCGATGTCATCTTTATGGGGGCTCCTTTGTAGGTGATAGCCTTTTTTTCTCTAGCAGCTTTTAAAATTTTTCTTTATCCATTAGCTTTGGTATTTTAACTATGATGTGTCTTGGTGTAGATCTTTTTGGGTTTCTCTTTAATGGAGTTCTGTGTGCTTCTTGAATGTGTGGAGTGTTTCCCAGCCTTAATTTAGGAAAGTTTTCTGCTATGATTTGATTGAACAAAGTTTCCATTTCCTGTCTTCTCTCCTCTTCTTCAGGCACCCCTATGATGCGAATGTTGTTTCTCTTCATGTTGTCACAAAGCTCCCTTAGAGTTTCCTCACATTTTTTAAGTCTCTTTTCCTTTTTCTTTTCTGCTTCTGTGCCTTTGTTTATTGTGTCCTCTAACTCGCTGATTCGATCCTCAGCATGATTCATCCTGCTTTTAATTCCTTCCATTGTGGTCTTCAGTTCTGATACTGTATTTGTCATTTCTGTCTGATTCTTTTTTATTATTTCAATTTCATTTTTTATACTTGTTATCTCTTTATTTAGGTGTTCATAATGACTATCCATTGTTGCTCTAATTTCTTTGAACATCCTAACTATCATTATTCTAAATTCTGCTTCTGGTAATTTGGTTATATCTGGTTCATTCAGGTCCTTCTCTGGGGATTTCTCTTGATTCATTTGGTTTGCATTCCTCTGCCTGCCCATTTTGTCTGTGTATAAGCAAGTTGTGGCCACTGGAGTCCAGTAGGTGTTGCCTTTGTGTTCTCTAGGTGTGGTCTGTCTGCAGGCCCCCCACCCCCTCTGCCGGTGCCTAGGGTGGTTGGGTATGAGCGTTGCCAGCGCCGGCCCACTGTGGCTTTTGCTGTGATTTCTGCCTCTCCTCCATGGGAGGGGCTGCTACTGAAGCCACAATACTTAGCACCAAGGGTAGAGGTGAGCACCTTTGCTCAACTGCGGACCCAGCCTATTTCCGGACTTCCGCCCAGAACCAGCAGTCGGAGCCTGCTCGCTACAGTTCCACGGGTTAGGCGGGGCTTTTGACGTGCTCTCAGCTGTGAGCGTTTGCCCGTCCGGAGCTTTAGCCCCTTCCTCGAGGCCAGGGCCCTTTGCGCAGGGTCGGAAACCAAGGTTTATTGGGGCGGGCGTGTTTGCTGGCTTTCGCTCAGCTGCGTACTTCCGCTCGTCCCAGACTCTACCCCGCCCCCGCGTTCGGAGCCCGCTCGCGCACTTATACTGGCCAACTGCGGTTTCTCCAGCCCAGGAGGTGGGGTGGGGGTGTGGGGGGCTGGTAGCGTCAGCTCAGCCGCGAGCCCCTGCCCGTCCCTGGTCCTAGCCCGGTCCCCGCGGTTGGCGCCGGCTTGCGCAGGGCCTGCCTGTTCCTGGCTTCCCGCTTTGTCCCGTAAGTGGGATTAAAGGCGGCCCCGCAGCTTCCGGACCACTTTCGCGCGTCCCCTCCGACCTTCTGGGCTAGACCGATCTCCCACTGGCTTGGCCTCTGCCCACACCGACAGAACCGCCTTTCAGCGTTTTGTCGCCCCAAACCCGTAAACAGCCCTCAGCAGAGTAGGAAGGGACCTAATACTCCACACTGTAGGCCTGGGAGCTCCCTCACTTGTTTCACAGCTCAAAACTGTCCAAACGCCTCGTCTGGGCTCTAGGACTGCAGGCTGGGGCTTGGTTCCTGCGACCCAGGTCCCTCCCTCTCCGCCAAACTTTCCTCCCGCCGGGCTGCTGTTTGCTCCTGGGAGCTGGGCAGCCCTCTTCGCGTTTTCGCTATTCCTACCAGTCTCAATGTGGCTTCTGCAGTGTTCCTTGGTTGAAGAGTCCACTTAGTTTAGTTCATAGTTGGTTTATCCAGATGATGGTTCTTTAAATTGAGTTATAATCTACTTTGCTTCTGGGAGTTGGAAGTTGGTACGTCCGCCTACTCTGTCGCCATCTTGCTTCTACATTATCTTTTTTAACGTTGAATTAGATTCCTTGATCTTGAATTTTCTTTAGTTTTGTTTTCTTTACCATTTTGTTTCCCATGCTCTTGTTTTGTTGAAGAAATTTCTTCAGCTAGGCAGCTTTTCAAGATGAATGGCTCCTAAGTGTTCCTAAGGGTATCACTTTCAACCCGATTCAGGCTATTATGTCTATTTACTAGAATCATGAATTAATGATACTTGTCCAGTCATTATCTTGAGAGCTTTTTGTTGTCCTCAAAGAAAGGCAAACCATTTTGCTTCAGATATGACTGTGGTTTGGTTCTTAATAAAAGACATTTTACTAGTAGAAACCTTTGTATATTTGAATGTTCTACTGTGAGCTATTTTCCTTAGCCAGGTTCCCTGAAAGAAAACACCCTTCCTCTTCTCCTCTTAATAAATCATTTTTATGTCGACTGGTTTCTCAAACATAGACAGGAAAAGTGTCAAATGTCACAATGCTTTCCCTTGGTTGGTATTTAACAAATCCCCAAACACTGGGGCCCAATCACCAGGTGTTGCCACTGTGTTGGACACCCTTATCTCTGTTTTACAGAGATATGTTTTCTTGGAGGTATAAGAAACATTGTGGGCTCAAGCCAGTGACCTTAGGCTTCAAGCCAGCAACCGTGGGGACATGTCTATGATCCCATGCTCAAGCCTGTGACTCTGCACTCAAGCTGGTGAACCCTTGCTCAAGCTGGTGACCTCAAGATTTTGAACCTGGATCCTCAGCGTCCCAGGCCGACACTCTATCTACTGAGTCACAGCCTGGTCAGGCAATTGGAGCACTTTCTTAATCCGTTGAAACTTTGCTTCCTAGCAATTGTCAACAGTTTGGCTCAAATAAACTCATTAAAATTCTTACAGGTTTAGAAGGTTTTTTTACATTGACATTGGGGACTTAGTTGTACAAGTTTGAATTTTCCTAAACACTGAAAACCATGGTGGCTTGGTAAATTGCATAAAATTCTGTAAAATTTTAATGAACCCTCAAGATTTCAATTTTCATATTATTAAATGAAAAAGTCCGGTTTAAAAAAAAACACTGTGTGTGTGTGTGTGTGTGTGTGTGTGTGTGTGTGTGTGTGTGTGTGTGTTGAAAACAAAGAACAAAGTCTGGAAAGATATGCAGTAAAGTATTAACTTTGTTTATCTCTGGGTGATGGGATAGCAGTTTGTATTTTCTCTTTGTTTTGCTTATTTGTTTAATGCTTCAAAAATGAAGGTGAATTACTTAGATCTCTTTTAGTTGAAAATGTACTTCTGCAAACATTATAATTGAATATCTTTAAATAAATCTGCTAGGGAGAGCTTTCTATCTCCTCAGCCCAGTGGGTTCTGAAGAAATTGCACTAGTCAATCATACCAGTTTGTCACTCCCCTAACTCCCACCAGGCATTTTCCAGGGGTAAGCAACAAACCTTAGCACAAATAGATAGCACCACCACTTGAGGAAGTTCTCTAAGTGCTTGTTCTATCAGATGTGAGCAGACAATTTCATCTTTAGGTTTGAGGGAGCCCCAAATTTTAATCCGTTGCTTAGGAGCTGTATCATATTAGACACATATTCCCCATCTATAAAATTTGTACAAGAATCCTGGCTTCAGGGAAGTTGTGAGTACTATGGATGGGTGTACAGCTCCAAACAAAGTGCCTGGCAAGAGCCAACATTTAACACATGGTATCCATGCTTGTAATTCCTCTCTGAAGGCAAAACAGCCCTTTCCATCACCTTCTAAGTGTGAACATCTTGGAAAGGAGGGGCCTCCTCTTCACAGCCTTGCCAGTGAACAGGAGCCAGCTGCAATCCTTCTGGTGTTGAAATGATGAAGATGTATGTACCCCTTCAGATAATACTATTTTGTATATCTATATCTCTCTATATAGCTAAATATAGAGATATCTAAAATCTGTACTTAGTTTAGCTGCTTAGAGAGATTTAGCGGCTGATAAAATGACTACCAAATCATAAATGTTACTGCTGATCCCTGAATAATTTAGTGTTTGCCCTGCTTATGCTTCTAATTTATTAACCACCTGTATTCTTAAAGAGCTTCTCCTTCTCTAAAGAATTAAGGTAATAAAATACTTCTTGACAGTGGTAAGATTCAAATAATTTAACAACCGGTTCTCTGCCCTAATGAGTGTATTAAGTATAAAAACTGATATACTGGAAGGTAGTTTATTATTTCAGGCATTTAATACTTAAATAAGAACAATAAAAGAGCTACACAAAACTAAATTATGTCATAAGAGTTTTAAGACATTAATGAAAGAATATTAAATAATACTTGACAAAAACCAATAAACCTGCTATTTAAGATATTTCTATATTGCTTCTTAATTGGCATCCTCACTTGCAATTTTTTTCACCTATGGATGGAATGAATATTACTACATGTGCTTAGAATATGCTATTGCACAGATGAACATTAAAAAAGAGTAAGGAACCTGACCAGGTGGTGGCGCATTGGATAGAGGGTCAGACTGGGTCACGGAGGACCCAGGTTCGAAAGCCCGAGGTTGCCAGCTTGAGTACAGGCTCATCTGATGTGAGCAAGGCTCACCAGCTTGAGCCCAAGGTCACTGGCTCGAGCAAGGGGTCACTTGGTCTGCTGTAGCCACCCGGTCAAGGCACATATGAAAAAGCAATCAATGAACAACTAAGGTGCTGCAACAAAGAATTGATGCTTCTCATCTCTCTCCCTTCCTGTCTGTCTGTCCCTATCTGTCCCTTTCTCTGACTCTCTGTCACAAACAAACAAACAAACAAAAAGAGTAAGGAATGTAAATTTGTGATTTTCACGTTGGGTGTCGGCTCAGGTACCCACCTTAGAGAGAAGCCTGATTACAAGTGCCATTTTAACAACCCATTTGCCAAGCTCAACAAAACATTATGTATTGGTTCTGCCCAACCGGTATGAACCTGCTAAATGCCACCACTGCTTCTAGAGCAGTGTTCATGTCCAAATTTCTCAAGACCTCTGAATTTCTTTTCTTTTTTGTTTTTTTTATTTTCTCCAAAGTCTGTATCTTAGAATTTTTAAGGCTGAAACCAGGGGTCTTTCAAATCAGAACACCTCAGCTCAGATTCTGGCACACCATTTCAAACTTTGTGACAAGTTATTTAACCCCCCTGTTTCAGTTTCCTCAACAGTATAGCATCTATCCTATCCAATAAGGTAAAGTGCTTCAAGCGGTGAGAGCCCAGTAAGTAGCAGTTATTATATGTGAAACAGACTTCATGAATGTTTGCATCAGTCCATCAAAATGGCAAACTGCCTATGTGCACAATTGTTTCAAATGATAACCATTGTCAGAAAGGCATTACATGTGCATGCAATGGTCATAACAAAGAGAACACAGCACACATAGACAGTCTCAAGTAATTTCTGCATGACAGATGTTACTGAAAGTTGAGTGACAGAACATTATTCTCTCCGGTGGAGAAACCTGGTTTGGAGGTTTCCAAGAGACTAGAGTAATAACTAGTTGGCTGAGCCACCAGTCCAGTTCACTCATCTCAGATGTGTTTGTTTAATTCCTTATTCTCCTTTATTCCGACCTCCCCCAGTAGATGTCCACACACCTGTGGAAGCACTTGAGGAAGGCCAGCAGAAGCATACCCCACAAACTGACATATCAAAACTATTCCCTGACCGTGAGCTGGAAACTTGTTGAGATGACTGAAGGGTACGGCGTTTCTCAGACAGTCTTTGCTCCTCCCTCCCTTCTGTGCGCAATCACTCACAAGGATCTCTGCGCCCCAGCACCAGTCATAATTCTGCTACAGGTGTGAGAGAGATGGCTGAGGATCAGCCCTTTACCTTTAAGCCCATTTTCTGCAAACGCAACTTCCAAGCATACAAACGATGTGCTTCAAAGATAATCATTTGAATTTTTATTTCCATAGTGAAATACCCCGAGCTAAAAAAAAACAAGTTGCTTTACTTGGTACTTGACAGGAAAAAATCCTGAACCAGAAAGACCTCCTAACATTTTATATTCAGAAAGAATGAGGAGGAGGAGGAGGAGGAGGAGGAGGAGGAGGAGGAGGAGGAGAAGGGGAAGGGGAAGGGGAAGGGGAAGAGGAAGAGGAAGAGGAAGAGGAAGAGGAAGAGAAAGAGGAAGAAGAAGAAGAAGAAGAAGAAGAAGAAGAAGAAGAAGAAGAAGGAGAAAATACTCCCATACTCCCTTGGGAGAAAAAATGGAGATCAGCAGAAGTATTTGGAGATGGCCTGTGTGTGATGTGGACGTATTTTTGTCTAATTTTTTTATTCCAGTAAACTTGAAAAGCTCTAAGAACCACATTGTTGGTTGTGACAGGATGGAGGTTATGTAGGAGGAATTTTATATGTCTAAAGTTAATAACAGTCTTTGGAGATTATATTTAAGCATGTGTAGACATCTGGTATGGAGAAACAGAACAAGCCCAATGTTAGACCCAGCTGGAAAGTACCAGAACAGTTCAGCTGAAGACTACAGGGGCAGCCCATGTCCAACTGTCTCTTCTGTAGATTACCAGGGGAGGTGATTTCTCTCAAGTGACTTTTTGGCCTACCTTGAGTATCCAGATTCACAGAGAATTTAATTTTCCCTTCCCAAAATTGCTGCACTGCTTATGGTTTGATGTTTACATTCTAACACTTGATTTTAAATACAGAATATGTAATAAAGTATTGAAATGGTCTAATTGTTTCTACAGGATAATCTTCTCTCACTACATAATAATGCGGTCCTCATCACCATCATTGATGTTATCCTTTAAATATCCAATAATTCTGCAAAAGTAACAGGCAAGTAGAAGTTGGCACAATCAATTTGACTGCATGACTATGAATTCAGATAAAAACACCAGTGTTCAGATGGCAGACCAGGCAGCCTGTTTTTTCTTACCATATGTCAAAAGGCAAACAAAACATTTCCTTCTATAAAAATATATACATTTAAATATGTAGGTATTTAATTTAGGCCCTGGCTGGTTGGCTCAGCAGTAGAACATTGGCTCGGCACATGGAAGTCCTGGGTTCAATTCCCAGTCAGGGCACACCAGGGAAGCAACCTTCTGGTTCTCCAGCCCTCCCCCCTTCCCCTTCTTTCTCTCTCCCTCCCTCTATCTCTTCTCCTCCCACAGCCATGGCTCCAATGGTTTAAACAAGTTGGTCCTGGGCACTGAGATTGGCTTCATGGCATCTCCTCAGATATTAAAATAGCTCAGTTGCTGAGTGTAAAGCCAGTGGCCAAGGCCACCATCACAGCCGCCTGGCTCATGCAGGTTCGCATTTGATTCGGACAGTCGGTAATGAAACAACGGAGCCAAAAGCTGGTGGGCCATCAGCTTTAATTCTAACATACACTGAGCTCCAAAACCCACTCATTCAGTGCTCACAAAGCTACTGACTTACCTGAGTTTCCTAGAATCAAAGGTTTCTAGCTCACCAGACTTGTTCACCTCTGTTCCCCATCTCCTTCTCCTGCACAAACTCTGCTCAAACTGGCTTCTTCCTCAGCACTCCACCATCTTGGCTGCTTCTCCTGGCCTCCTTCACGTGGCCTTTCTCTGTTCTCCTCTCTAATGCTAACCTCAGGAACCGAGAGAGAGCAAGCTCCCAGTCTGCCCTGCTTTATAGTGTAGAAATCCAAACCTTTAATCCAATCTACAAGCAAGAAAGTCTCTGATACAAAGTCACTTATCTGAGGCATAATGGGAGGATTCCTCATGAGAGTGCACCACCCCACATCATCCAATCAGTCAAGGGTGTGGGGAAAAGCTTACTCTTAAAACTTGCATTGTGGGCAGCGCCATCTTTAACAAAGTGAGCATAATATATTTTATCTGCCCAACATTGAGCAACAGAGCAGTGGTACTACATGGGCAGAACATTGGCCCCAGAAAGAGGTTGCTGGGTGGATGCGGAAGCCTGTATTTCTGCCTCTCCTCCGAGAAAGGAAACCCCCCTTTAGATAAGAGGCTTCGAGAATATTTTATAATTTAGGACAAGCATTCAGAGAGATTTTGAAAATATGATTTTTATACTTGTGTGCGATTTATACCAGCTCAAGATGGCCGATCACATTTCTGCTTAGGAAGGGCTGTTATATTCTAAATGAAGAGGTTTTTGTACTTAGGTTTTGAATGGAAGGAGAAAGGAGACTCAGACCTCCTCCCTTCCCCACACCTTTGAGAAAGAAGGTAAACAGCCAGGAACGTGGGAGGGGGAAGGGAGATTTGAGCAGCCTATTCCTCTCCCCTTTCTTTCTCCTTAATGGATGATTTACAAATGTTTATCCTCTGACATTCTGTAAGCCCCCTCCCATCCTGAAATCGTGTGATTGATGTATGTAACTCAAGACAAAGGAATCACGAGACCCATGTATGTGAACTTGTGTTCTGTAAAGGGTATATAAGATTTAAGAAATCTAATTTTGAGGAGCATGTGTCTTTGGAGCTATAGCTCAGTGTGCTTTGCTGGCTTTTATTTTAAAAAATTATTTTTCCTCTTACATATATCTGAGTGTCAATCCTCTGAGGTTTCGCTCTCCTGCAACACTGCTTCTAACTTAATTGAATAAATAAATAAATAAATAAAATATTTTATTTATATATTATTCTGGTACAATAATCTGGTTTACAATAACAGCTTGCAAATTCTCTGTGTGACCTTGGGCAAATTACTTCACCTCCCTGTATTACAGGCATTAGTTCAAGTCAGTCACTTAACAAATCTTTTATTATTTTTTAAATTTTAGAGAGAGGAAGGTGTAAAGCCAGTAGTCAAGGCCACTATCACAGCAGCCCGACCCGTGCAGGTTCGCATTTGATTCGAACAGTCGGTAATGAAACACAGGAGCCAAAAACTGGTGAGCCATCAGCTTTAATTCTAGCTTGCACCCGGCGGGCAAGCAAAAACAAACACTCTGGGCTCCAAAACCCATACATTCAGTGCTCACAAAGCTACTGACTTATCCGAGTTTCCTAGCATCAAAGCTTTCCAGCTCACCAGACTTATTCACCCCTGTTTCCCATCTCCTCCTGCTCAAACTCTTAACAAACTGGCTTCTTCCTCAGCACTCTGCCATCTTGGCTACTTCTCCCCCACATGGCCTTAATCTTCTCTGCTCTCTAATACTAATCTCAGGAACTCAGGAACCAAGAGAGAGAGATCAAGCTACTGCTCTCTCCCATTTTATAGCATAGACTCAAAACCTTTAATCCAATTATACAAACAAAGAACCTCCCCACATCACCACCCTACATCATCCAATCAGTCAAGGGCGTGGAGAAGAGCTTACTCTTAAACTAAGCCTTAGGCTATGACGACCCGGCCTGCCCACAGCCTGTTCCAGAACACACATTAATACCAACAAACTTCCATGTGGGCAGCGCCATCTTTAACAAAGTGAGCATACTATATTTTATTTGCCCAACAGAAGGAAAAGAAAGAGGGAGGAGAGAGATGAGAAGCATCATCTCGTAATTGCTTCACTTTAGTTGGTTTTCATTTATGTGCCTTGACAGTGTGTGTGTGGGGGGGGGGGAGTGCTCAAGCCAAGCCAGTGACCCCTTGCTCAAGACAGCAACCTCAGAATAATAATGATAATCCCACATTCAAGCCAGCAACCCCACGCTTTAGCTGGCAAGTGGGTGCACAAGCTGGATGAGCCTGTGCTCTAGCCAGTGACCATGGGGTTTCAGACCAATACCTCAGCATCATGGGTCAATACTCAAACCATTGTACCACTGTGGTAAGGTATCAAAGAATTGCAAAAATTAATATTAATATTTTAAAAGAAAGAGTTAGGATTCTTGCCCCCTCCTTTCTATAGAGAATGAAGAGAGAGAAATGTGAGAGTTTCCTGGCTAATAGGAACATACTATATAAGAAACCCCCTTTTACTAAGAAGCTTAAAGGGCATTTTATAATTTGGGCTAAGCATACAGAGAGATTTTGTAAATATGTTTTTTATAATTATGTGTGATTTACACCAGCTAACAGTGGACAAGAGCATTGTATTGCAAATGGAGAGGATTTCTACTAGGTTTTGAATGAAAGTAGAAAGTGTTGTAAAGTACTGTACCCCAGATTCTGCAAAGTACCATACCTCACTTCAGTGGGTTTATGTAGAGACACCAAGTCCAGATGAATTTTGAAAGGTTTTGTTAAAGGAGGAGATTTATTAAATATGCCGGCCGCATATGGCTGACACGGGGCATTTGCAGACCCAAATTGTGAACGCCAAGAATATTTCAGAGGCTGGTTATATACTCTTTGACTACATACAGGTTGGGGGGAGGGGCATGACAGCATGACACAATCATTAACAAGATTATAACATTTGTCTAGGGGATTTACAAAAACGTTAAAACTTTCAAGGTAATACAATCAAAGACATTCATAAACCTTTTAGTGTCTATCTCTCCTCCTTTACCTAGAGATACACCTTAATCTCAGGATTCCAGGAAGGGAGGGAGAGCCAAAATCAGTGTAGGGTAGTATGCAAATTTTGTCTCTTATTGAAAAAGAAAGGGAGTTCTTCAGATAACCTTAATCCTTTCAGAGAACTTAAAACCAAATGACACTAGTCATCCTTGTAAGTCAGGAGACTTCTATATTCTTTTCCTCCATTTTCCAAAGAAAGCACAGGACAGAAAGCCTGACTTTTCCTCTGTAAAAATGGCATTGCCAATATTAAGTTTTACAGTTCTCTGGCACCTTACCACATTCCCCACTGGTTTTAAGTCCTAAGTCAAATCTTTGACTTTATTTACTGAATAGCATGAGGCTTTAATAGATATTTAACAGACAGAATTAATAACAATACGGTTCATTAAAAAACAAATGTTATTGATTAATTTCTTTTAAACTGCACAAACCTTTTGCAACTTACATAAAACTAATTGGCTTTTATAACAATTTACTTTTAGTAAGAACTCTTAATTTTAAAACCTTTAACCTTTAGTGACAATTAAGCTGGCTTTTGTTTCAACCTAGTTTCCCTTTTTCCCAAAAGTCTGATTAAAAAGGGAGTCCTTAGTGAGTTTCTTCATGCATTCACTGTAGGTACACCAACCAGCTTCTGGTTTGTGGTTTGAGTAGGGCATGTGTTGGGCAGACAAAATATATTATGTTCACTTTGTTAAAGATGGTGCTGCCCACTTGGAAGCCCGTCACCCCAGGGATATTTGTTACCCTTATGCTTGGGATGGGCGTAATTATATTATTGGGTGTGGGGGACAGGCTGTAAGCCTTGGGATGTCCTTGGGTGTACATCCCAAGGCTGTAAGGGCTGTAAGCAGGCAGAGTCCTTATAGCTTAAGGCTTAGTTTTAAGAGTAAGCTTTTCCACACACCCTTGACTGATTGGATGATATGGGGTGGTGCACTCTCATGAGGAATCCCATTATGCCTCAGATAAGTGACCTTGTATCAGAGTCTTTCTTGTTTGTAGATTGGATTAAAGGTTTGGATTTCTACACTATAAAGTGGGGCAGAATGGGAGCTTGCTAAAGTTCCTGAGGTTAGTATTAGAGAGGAGAGCAGATTAAGGCCACATGGAGGCCAGGAGAAGCAATCAAGATGGTAGAATGCTGAGGGAGAAGCCAGTTTGTTAAGAGTTAGTGCTGGAGGAGAAAGGGAACAGAGGTGAATAAGTCTGGTGAGCTTGAAACCTTTGATTCTAGGAAACTTGGATAAGTCAGTAGCTTTGTGAGCACTGAATGAGTGGGTTTTGGAGCCCAGTGTGTGTTTGTGCTTGCCCGCCGGGTGCAAGCTAGAATTAAAACTGATGGCTCAACAGTTTTTGGCTCCTGTGTTTCATTACCGACAGTTCGAATCTAATGCGAACCTGCATTGGCCAGGCTGCTGTGATCCTGACCGCGGCTATTGGCTTTACATTTGGCGTAGTCTGTGGCAGGATTCGATACAGATTGGCATGGAACCACCACCACCTCTAAGCAGTGGAGTAGAGAACTGGCTGCTGTTATGGTTTCCCATAGCTGTTTTTTGGGGGACTGTAGGCTGGTTGACTTTTACAGTCCTGCGTGAGGAAACCGAGAGCTCTATGGAAGAGGCTGCCCAGGACCTGCAGGCTGAGCAGCGGAAGGAGCTGGAGGAAACGTGGGAGAAACAGATGCTGACCCTGGAGCTGAAGGAAGCGCTGGAGGAGGAGGCTGACGAGGTTTGTGAGATTCACCTGGAAATGGAGCAGACGCTGGAGAAGGAATCACAGGTTCGTGAGTTGCAGATTTCCCTGGATGTTGTGGAGAGCCAGCAGCGGCATGAGGCTGGGCCTGGGGTCGGGGCCAGAGCTGAGGCTGGGGCCGGGGCTGAGGCTGGGGCTGGAGCTGCAAGGCCTGCTGAGCAGAAGGCAGCGGTGGCCCGGGGCTTGAGCACAGCAGCAGGAGCTGATGTTTTCAGTTCCTCTTTGGAGGATAAGGAGAATCTGGCTGGAGTTGAAATCCACAGCCTCCAGAAGATGAGAGCCCACCAGCAAGGAGTAGCTATGCTCCTGGTAGGTCTGCAATTTTGGGACATAGGGGCAGATGCCATCATGCTCCCCAGAGCAGAGATGGAAATGCTGACTGCCATTGCCACATGCTTCTTTAGGACAGTGTGAGAACTGCCATGATGGCAGAAATGAGGGGTGAGGCTAAAGCCCTATGTGTGTGGACTGATTTCCTGGACTATGACCGGATGGGCACAGGTTTCTTTGTTGAATGGACTTATGGATTTTGGACAATGTGAAATACCTTGATGGAGGTGGGGGATGGCTTTGCTGGAGGCCCTCCCCCTGCCCCGGGAAGCCTTTCAAATGGCAAGAGAGAAGGCCGAGGACATTTTGCACTTTTGGCAAAGTGCTTAGAGACTGGTGAAATGTGTGTACCTTTGTAATTTTTGAAATTGTATGATTTGTCATGTTTTAATTTGTGTAATGTGCCTAATTTCCTTGTACAGGAATGCCGGTGATGTAGATTGTGGGTAGTAAAGTGAGCATAGGGGTGGATTGTTGGGCAGATAAAATATATTATGCTCACTTTGTTAAAGATGGCGCTGCCCACATGGAAGTTCATTGATATTAATGTGTGTTCTGGAACAGGCTGTGGGCAGGCCGGGTCGTTGTAGCCTAAGGCTTAGTTTAAGAGTAAGCTCTTCCCCACACCCTTGACTGATTGGATGATGTAGGGTGGTGCACTCTCCTGAGGAATCCCATTGTGCCTCAGATGGGTGACTTTGTATTAGAGAAGTTCCTTGTTTGTAGATTGGATTAAGGGTTTGGATTTCTACATTATAAAGTGTGACAGACCAGGAGCTTGATCTCACTTGGTTCCTGAGGTAGAAGAGAGGAGAGCAGATTAACGCCACATGGAGGCCAGGAGAAGCACTCAAGATGGTAGAATGCTGAGGGAGAAGCCAGTTTGTTAAGAGTTTGTGCTGGAGGAGATGGGGAACAGAGGTGAATAAGTCTGGTGAGCTAGAAACCTTTGATTTTAGGAAACTCGCATAAGTCAGTAGCTTTGTGAGCACTGAATGAGTGGGTTTTGGAGCCCAGTGTGTGTTTTTGCTTGCCCGCCGGGTGCAAGCTAGAATTAAAGCTGATGGCTCACCAGTTTTTGGCTCCTGTGTTTCATTACCAACTGTTCGAATCTAATGCAAACCTGCATGGGTCGGGCTGCTGTGATGGTGGCCTTGACTACTGGCTTTACAAGGCCACATGGAGGAGAGGAGAAGCAGCCAAGATGATGAAGTGCTGAAGAAGAAGCCAGTTTGTGCTGGAGAAGGAGATGGGAAATGGAGGTGAATAAGTCTGGTGAGCTAGAAACCTTTGATTCTAGGAAACTCAGATAAGTTAGTAGCTTTGTGAGCACTAAATGAGTGGGTTTTGGAGCGCAGTGTGTGTTTTTACTTGCCCGCCGGGTGCAAGCTAAAATTAAAGCTGATGGCTCAACAGTTCTTGGCTCCGTTGTTTCATTACCGACTGTCTGAATCAAATGCGAACCTGCACTGGCCAGGCAGCCCTGTTCGTGGCCCTGACTACTGACTTTACATTAGGCGTTGTCTGTGGCAGTATTTGATACAGGTTGGTAATGAGCCACCACCACCTTTGAGCAGTGGAATAGAGAACTGGCTGCTGTTATGGTTTCCCATAGCTGTATTTTTAGGGACTGTAGGCTGGCTGACTTTTACAGCCATGTGTGAGGAAACTGAGAGCTCTGTGGAAGAGGCTGCCCGGGACCTGCAAACCGAGCAGGGAAAGGAGCTGGAGGAAATATGGGAGAAAGAGATGCTGATCCTGGAGCTGGAGGAAGTGCTGGAGGAGGAGGCTGACCAGGTTCCTGAGATTCGCCTGGAAATAAACTGCAGCTGGAGAAGAAATTACAGGTTCATGAGTTGCAGATTGCCCTGGTTGTGGTGGAGACCCAGCAGTGGCAGGAGACTGGTGCTGAGGCCGGAGCTGGGGCTGCAAGGCCTGCTGAGCAGAAGGTGGCAGCGGCCCAGGGCTCAAGCCCGGCAGCAGGAGCTGATGTTTTCAGTTCCTCTTTGGAGGATGAGGAGAATTGGTCTGGAGTTGCAATTCGCAGCCTTCAAAAGGTGAGAGCCCAGAAGCAAGGAGATGCTACACTCCTGATAGGTCTGTGACTTTGGGACATAGGTGTGGATGCCATCATGCACCCCAGAGCAGAGATGGAAATGCTGACTGCCATTGCCACATGCTTCTCTTTAGGACAGTGTGAGACCTGCCATAATGGCAGGAATGAGGGGGGGACACTAACACCCCATGTGCGTGGACTGATTTCCTGATCTACGACTGGAGTGAGTACTGGCTCCTTTGTTGAAAGGGCTTATGGATTTTGGACAATGTGAAATACCCTGATGGGGTGGGGGCAGCTTTGCTGGAAGCATTCACCTGCCCCGGGAAGCTTTTCCCATGGCTAGAAAGAAGACCGAGGACATTTAATGCTTTTGGCAAAGTGCTCAGAGACTGGTGAAATGTACCTTTTTAATTGTTGAAATTGTATGATTTGTCATGTATTTGTAATTTGTGTAATGCACCTAATTTCCTTGCACAGGGATACCGGTGGTGTAGATTGTCGGTAGTAAAGTGAGCATAAGGGTGGATTGTTGGGCAGATAAAATATATTATGCTCACTTTGTTAAAGATGGTGCTGCCCACATGTAAGCCCATCACCCCAGTGATATTAGTTACCCTTATGCTTGGGATGGGCGTAATTATATTATTGGGTGTGGGGGGCAGTCTGTAAGCAGCAGAGTCTTTATAGCTGAAGGCTTAGTTTTAAGAGTAAGCTTTTCCCCACACCCTTGACTGATTGGATGATGTGGGGTGGTGCACTCTCATGAGGAATCCCATTATGCCTCAGATAAGTGACCTTGTATCAGAGTCTTTCTTGTTTGTAGATTGGATTAAAGGCTTGGATTTCTACACTATAAAGTGGGGCAGACCGGGAGCTTGCTGAGGTTCCTGAGGTTAGTATTAGAGAGGAGAGCAGATTAAGGCCACATGGAGGAGAGGAGAAGCAGCCAAGATGGTAAAGTGCTGAGGAAGAAGCCAGTTTGTTAAGAGTTTGTGCTGGAGGAGATGAGAAACAGAGTTGAATAAGTCTGGTGAGCTAGAAACCTTTGATTCTAGGAAACTCAGATAAGTCAGTAGCTTTGTGAGCACTGAATGAGTGGGTTTTGGAGCCCAGTGTGTGTTTTTGCTTGCTCGCTGGGTGCAAGCTAGAATTAAATCTGATGGCTCACCAGTTCTTGGCTCCATTGTTTCATTACCGACTGTCCAAATCAAATGCAAACCTGCACTGGCCAGGAGGCCCTGTTTGTGGCCCTGACTACTGGCTTTACAGCATGCCTTCTACCTTGGCAGCAGTGGGAGTAGTCAGAATCACGGTGTATGGATCCATCCACGTGGGAGTCAGTCTTTGGGTGATGTACTTCTTTACCCAGACTGGGTCCCCAGGCTGAAAGGGATGTACCAGAACTCCTGGCCATGCTGGAAGTACCTCTCTGATAGTCTTTTGAACAGTTTGCTCAGTAACCTGCAGACCCTGGAAGTACTTAAGGAAGGAGTGGTCATGTTTATTCATGCATTTTACTTGCCCCGAACCTTTTGGGACCTTTGGGCACAATGTAACTTTAAATTAGTTTCTAATTAATATTGGGTTTCTTTCTTACTAGCTGTGAGACATTGGACACAAATGCAGGCCTATCATTAGAATGGGCAAGCTAAACCTGGAAAGAATTCTATATAGCAACTTCCTGACAACTGTCACTGTGGCCCCACTTTTAGAAGAAAATGCTTTTATCTATCTGTCAATTATTTCATTAAAGTCTATTTCTAAATGTTTACCTGGGAAAACTACTTCCCTGTTTCTTTCTATAATTCCCTTATTTTGCTTAGTATTCATTGGACATAAACCAAACACTCAGATATTATGCTTTCTGTAATAGATTCGAAGTCTGGCTTTTCTAATTATTCTTTTCCTGTTGGAAAATATTTTTCTAATTGGTTTTGAATAAACATTTTGGCAATAAGGGTTCTAAAAACCCCTTTGGTTTGGGGTACTTTTTCCTACTTATTTGAATTCCCATGTTTCGATTTTGAGGCAGACTGTAAAAAATATAAAATAAACAATAAAATTAAAACAGCTAATGTTAAAAAATACTATAACAACTGTCCTAATACAATAAAGTGACTATAGCCCACTAGATTATCAAACAAAGTTCTAACCAATATAACAGGATTCAAAATAAAATTCTTACAGTCTTAAATGTCCTTAACATGTTAACATAATTTCAATAAGTCCATGTTGACACCATCACTGCTTCATGTTATTTGCAAATGTAACCCAATTCCCACTTCAATCTGAGAATTGTCCTAAAGAGCAGAAGTCACACATATTCAAAAACAGTCCACAAGGCACTGGAGTTGTGTTCACATTCCACACTCTGTAGCTAGAGTCCAAGTTCTAATGATCACTGCTTCTAACTGGAATTAGGAGCAGTTTCCAGCCTAAAATAGGCATAGGCCATTGAGACAAGAGGAATAAAGGAGACATTATATGTTAAACAAAGCAACAGAAATAAGACTGTCAATACCAACAATAGAGATCTTCGAGGAATAAATAAAACTTGAATATTCAGGCAAGGCATAGTAAATGGCCCTTGTGTTTACAAGAATTGAGATCAGTTTACCTGCTACTTGGAAGAAATACCCTAGGCTCGTCCATAGTGATGTGAGATGGGGCCAACAGCCCTGGGCACCTTTAGCCTTCAGTGGCAAGTCCCAGCAGGCTGGGCAAGGTTAGGTCACAGGTGGCTGGAGCAGGGCTGGAAGAGACTGAATCCTCCCTTTGAGGAGTGAGGGGGCAGCTTACCTTCTCATGTCTCTTTTTTCCCACAGCAAAGGAATGTCCCACAGCAAAGGAATGTCCCCTGGTGAGGTCAATAAGCCTGGCAAGCCTAAGCTTAATGACCTTTCTTTTCACTCTTGAAGCAGGGCCTGATGAAATCCTATGAAGCCCCTTCGGGGTGCTGGAGCCTTGTAAGGGCATATGCCAAGAGGTGGTATTTTTCCTGATCTCTTTTGAGCTCTATTTGCCTACTCTGTTTCTTTCTTGGTCATTATAGACCTTAAAAGCCATGCTCAGAATATCTCGCTGAGGGGTTTGAGGGCCCTTTTCTGTCTATATATGCTCTTGGAGAAAGAAAAAAACAGCATTATTAGCTGGATCAAACAAAAGAGGGTAGAGGTTTGCAAGAGAAACAGGCTTGGTGTCTCCTTTATAATTCCAGAGTCTCTCTACTGCTGAATAACTCAGTACATTAGCATTCAAAAGAAATTTTTAAAAATACTGTTTCAAAGTGATAATAAACTAAGCGTTACATAAAGACATTATTAACAATTATTACATATTTTCTAATGTCTAATGTTGGTCAAATAAGTTTGTAAATATGATATATATGTTTGCTCCCTTATAGTTGCATTGGGTGTGAGGGACAGGCTGTAAGCAGACAGGGTCATTATAGACTAAGGCTTAGTTTTAAGACTAAGCCTTTCCCACCCTAAGTGACTTTGTATCAGAGACTTCCTTGTTTGTATATTAAATTAAAGGTTTTGATTTCTACACTATAAAATGGGGCAGACTGGAAGCTTGCTCACTCTCAGTTTCTGAGATTAGCATTAGAGAGGAAAGCAGAGAAAGACTACATGGAGGAGAGGAGAAGCAGCCAACATGGCGGAGTGCTGAAGGAGAAGCCAGTTTTTGTAGAGTTTGTGCAGAGAGTAGATGGGGGACAGAGGTGAATAAGGCTGGTGAGCTAGAAACCTTTGATTCTAGGAAACTCGGGTAAGTCAGTGACTTTGGGAACCCTGAATGGAAAGGAAAGTGTTTTCCCACTGTGCATATTTCTTCCCCGCTGGGTGCAAGCTAGAATAAAGATGATGGCCCACCAGTTCTTGGCTCTGTTGTTTCATTACCATCTGTTGAATCAAATGTGAACCTGCACAGGCCTGGTGGCTGTAATGGTGGCCGTGGGTACTGGCTTTACACTAAACCAAGATTTCAATATTACAGGGCTATAAAACAGCAAATAAAAAGGAGAATTAACAAAAGACTTTTGAAATAACTTCTACATTTTTAATATGGAAAATACTTTTTACACAATAAGGAATCCTTGGTACAAACTATCCAGTTGACAAAGAGATATTAAACTTTTTTGGATCTACAGTAATTTACATTATTAAGTCAATATGAGGGTTGGGGTGCCTGAGATTCTTGGTTTCCAAGGTGGTACTATGATGGCTAAAGCAACGGGTCTTCCCTGTGAATCTCATGCCTCCCACATTAGACAACAGCCATGCCACACAAAGGAACTGGGGAACAGTAGGGGAATCTTGGAGGAAACCCTACACCTGCTTCGGTCCCATGGGAGAGAGTCCGAACCTTTCTCCCAGTGTTAGTCTTGTTCATTTATACTTATTTTCCCTTCTATAACTTCCTACATACCAGTGGAGGGCAATAAACCATTAATCCCAACCCATGGAGGGCCCACATGAGCCCTATGTCCTAGGGAGGGGAAGGGGAGAGGCAGCTGGAGGGCCTGTCTTTTATAATCCCATCCCTATAATCCTGTTACTCATGATTCCATTATTCATTCTGTACTGTCCTGATAATCCCATTTTCTATAATCCTATTACTTATGATCCCATCACTTATTTTGGAATTGCAATTCATTTCAAAAAACTGATAACCAGCAAGGTCCACACCTGTGGTTTGTTAATTTTTAAATGCTTTTTACCTGGTCTTGTTTCTTTTTCTTTTCTTAAGATTTTTCTAAAGCAAGGTTCTAATCTTTAATGCTATTCCTTCCCTGTATTTTTCAAATGGGCAAAGCTTCTTTTGGCCAGTAGGTGGATATCTGAAACTAGTTTTTATTCTATACTTTCTCTAGTCACTTCACCCTTAGTTGTCCCTGCCATTTTACTGTAGCGCCCTTCCCCGACTGCTCTGCCCACAGCACATCCCGGCCCTGGTTTTCTCTCACCCAAACTGCTTACTTGCCAGTCCTTCCGCCAGAGGCTGGAGAAACACTTCAAACTGTCAGAGAGAAGGCAGATATTAGCACAATAATAAAATCAAGAAAGATAAGACAGACAATAACTAGCACCCAGAATAAAGGGTTTTTGACTATAGAGTACTTGTTGAGCAGATAAAATATATTATCCTCACTTTGTTAAAGATGGCGCTGTCCACATGGAAGTTCGTTGATATTAATGTGTGTTCTGGGACAGGCTGTGGGCAGGCTGGGTTGTTATAGCCTAAGGCTTAGTTTAAGAGTAAACTCTTCCCGACACCCTTGACTGATTGGATGATGTAGGGTGGTGCACTCTCCTGAGGGATCCCATTATACAGAGACTTCCTTGTTTGTATAATTGGATTAAAGGTTTTGAGTCTATGGTATAAACTGGGGCAGCCCGGGAGCTTGCTCTCTCTTGGTTCCTGGGTTCCTGAGGTTAGTATTAGAGAGGAGAGCAGAGTAAGGCCACATGGAGGAGAGGAAGCAGCCAAGATGGCAGAGTGCTGAGGAAGAGTTTGTGCAGGAGGAGATGGAAAACAGAGGTGAATAAGTCTGGTGAGCTGGAAAGTTTTGATGCTAGGAAACTCGGATAAGTCAGTAGCTTTGTGAGCACTGATTGTGTGGGTTTTGGAGCCCAGTGTGTGTTTTTGCTTGCCTGCCGGGTGCAAGCTAGAATTAAAGCTTATGGCTCACCAGTTCTTGGCTCCTGTGTTTCATTACCGACTGTTTGAATCTAATGTGAACCTGCACGGGTCAGGTGGCTGTGATTCTGGCCTCGACTACTGGCTTAACGTTTGGCGTAGTCTGTGGCAGGATTCGATACAGATCAGCATGGAGCCACCACCACCTTTGAGTGGTGGAGTAGAGGACTGGTTGCTGTTTTGGTTTCCCATATGTTGGGCAGATAAAATATAATATGCTCACTTTGTTAAAGATGGTGCTGCCCACATGGAAGCCCGTCACCCAGGTGATATTATTTGCCCTTATGCTTGGGATGGGTGTGGGGGAAAGGCTGTAATGTAAGCAGGCCAGGTTGTTATGACCTAAGGCTTGGCTTTAAGAGTAAGCTTTTCCCCACACCCTTGACTGATTGGATAATGTAGGGTGGTGCACTCTCCTTAGGAATCCCATTATACAGAAGCTTCCTTGTTTGTATAATTGGATTAAAGGTTTTGATTCTATGGTATAAAATGGGAGAGAGCAGTAGCTTGATCTCTCTCTCTCGGTTCCTAGGTTCCTGAGATTAGTATTAGAGAGGAGAGCAGAGTAAGGCCACGTGAAGGCCAGGAGAAGCATCCGAGATGGCAGAGTGCTAAGGAAGAAGCCAGTTTGTTAAGAGTTTGTGCAGGAGGAGATGGAAAACAGAGGTGAATAAGTCTGGTGAGCTGGAAAGCTTTGATGCTAGGAAACTCGGATAAATCAGTAGCTTTGTGAGCACTGAATGTGTGGGTTTTGGAGCCCAGTGTGTGTTTTTGCTTGCCCGCCGGGTGCAAGCTAGAATTAAAGCTGATGGCTCACCAGTTCTTGGCTCCATTGTTTCATTACCGACTGTTCGAATCTAATGCGAACCTGCGTGGGTCAGGCTGCTCTGATGGCGGCCTCGGCTACTGGCTTTACACCATAGCTGTTTTTTGGGGAACTGTAGGCTGGCTGACTTTTACAGCCATGTGTGAGGAAACTGAGAGCTCTATGAAAGAGGCTGCCCGGGACCTGCAAACCGAGCAGTGGAAGGAGCTGGAGGAAACGTGGGAGAAACAGATGCTGACCCTGGAGCTGAAGGAAGCGCTGGAGGAGGAGGCTGACGAGGTTTCCGAGATTCACCTGGAAATGGAGCAGACGCTGGAGAAGGAATCACAGGTTCGTGAGTTGGAGATTGCCCTGGATGTTGTGGAGAGCCAGCAGCGGCATGAGGCCGGGCCTGAGGCCAGGGCCGGAGCTGAGGCCAGGACCGGGGCTGAGGCCGGGGTTGGAACTGAAAGGCCTGCTGAGCAGAAGGCAGCGGTGGCCCGGAGATCAAGCCCAGCACCAGGAGCTGGTGTTTTCAGTTCTTCTTTGGAGGATGAGGAGAATCAAGCTGGAGTTGCAATTTGCAGTCTCCAGAAGGTGAGAGCCCACCAGCAAGGAGCTTCTATTACAACGCTGATAGGTCTGCGATTTGGGGACATAGGGGTGGATGCCATCATGCTTCCCAGAGCAGAGATGGAAATGCTGACTGCCATTGCCACATGCTTTTCTTTAGGACAGTGTGAGACCTGCCATCATGGCAGGAATGAGGAGGGAGGCTAAAGCCCTATCTGTGTGGACTGATTTCCTGGACTATGACCAGATGGGCACAAGCTTGACTGATTGGATGATGTAGGGTGGTGCACTCTCCTGAGGGATTCCATTATACAGAGACTTCCTTGTTTGTATAATTGGATTAAAGGTTTTGAGTCTATGGTATAAAGTGGGAGAGACCAGTAGCTCTCTCTCTCTCTCTCTCTCTCTTGGTTCCTGAGGCATTAGAGAGGAGAACAGAGTAAGGCCACATGGAGGAGAGGAAGCAGCCAAGATGGCAGAGTGCTGAGGAAGAGTTTGTGCAGGAGGAGATGGAAAACAGAGGTGAATAAGTCTGGTGAGCTGGAAAGCTTTGATGCTAGGAAACTCAGATAAGTCAGTAGCTTTGTGAGCACTGATTGTGTGGGTTTTGGTGCCCAGTGTGTGTTCTTGCTTGCCTGCCGGGTGCAAGCTAGAATTAAAGCTGATGGCTCACCAGTTGGTGGCTCCTGTGTTTCATTACTGACTGTTCGAATCTAATGTGAACCTGCACGAGTCAGGCGGCTGTGATAGTGGCTGCGACTATTGGCTTTACAGTACTCAAGACAAAAAATGGGAGCTAATAGAAGAGAATAATTTCTTCAGGGGAGAAGTGAGACAGAGCCCTGAAGCTAGGGGTCTTGGATCCAAGAAAAGAGATTTTATATATTTCAGGCTTGTTTTACAAATTTTCTTTTACTTTTCCCCCGAAATTTCTAATTTTGCATGCAAAAATTCAATTCAGGCCTTAGAAACAGACACAGTTACACATTAAACAAAGACTTCACATACACAAATTATAAATTAAGAAATTTAAATGAGCATGCTTGTTGAGAAGATAAAATATATTATGCTCACTTTGTTAAAGATGGTGCTGCCCACATGGAAGCCCATCACCCAGGTGATATTAGTTGCCCTTATACTTGCAATGGGCGTAATTATATTATTGGGTGTGGGGAACAGGCTGTAAGCAGACCGGGTCATTATAGCCTAAGGCTTAGTTTTAAGGGTAAACTTTTCCCCACACCCTTGACTGCTTGGATGTTGTGGGTTGGTGCACTCTCCTGAGGAATCCCATTATGCCTCAGATAAGTGACTTTGTATCAGAGATTTCCTTGCTTGTAGATTGGATTAAAGGTTTGGGTTTCTACACTATAAAGTGGGGCAGACCAGGAGCCTGCTCTTGGTTCCAGAGGTTAGCATTAAAGAGAAGAACAGAGAAAGGCCATGTGGAAAAGGCCAGAAGAAGCAGCCAAGATGGCAGAGTGCTGAGGGAGAAGCCAGTTAGTGCAGAGTTTGTGGAGAGAGAAGGAGATGGGAAACAGGTAAATAAGACTGGTGAGCTAGAAACCTTTGATGCTAGGTGTTGGGCAGATAAAATATAATATGCTCACTTTGTTAAAGATGGCGCTGCCCACATGGAAGCCCATCACCCAGGTGATATTATTTGCCCTTGTGCTTGGGATGGGTGTGGGGGAAAGGCTGTAATGTAAGCAGGCCAGGTTGTTATGACCTAAGGCTTGGCTTTAAGAGTAAGCTTTTCCCCACACCCTTGACTGATTGGATAATGTAGGGTGGTGCACTCTCCTGAGGAATCCCATTATACAGAGATTTCCTTGTTTGTATAATTGGATTAAAGGTTTGGATTATCTATGCTATAAAATGGGAGAGACCAGTAGCTTGAGCTCTCTCGGTTCCTGCTATTGCCATTGCAGGGGCCTCCCTGATCCCTTGACCTCCATGGGAAAAGCTGGTTTTCTGCTTCTCCCTTGTGTTCTCTTGTGGCTTGCCTGTATTGGTGAGACACCAATAAACAGAATGGCCTACCATCCTCCGACTCTGCCATTTCTTCACCGTCAGCCTGAATTCAATGGGAACCTGCATGTGAATGGCCACGATGGCGGCTCCTGGCCTTACACTAGGAAACTCGGATAAGTCAGTAGCTTTGCGAGCACTGAATGAGTGGGTTTCGGAGCTCAGTGTGTGTTTTTACTTGCCCGCCAGGTGCAAGCTAGGATTAAAGCTGATGCCCCACCAGTTCTTGGCTCCATTGTTTCATTACTGACTGTCCGAATCTAATGTGAACCTGTACTGGCCAGGCGGCTGTGATGGTGGACTTGGCCACTGGCTTTACAGTGCTTTACTTATTTATTCTCATTAAAATCATACTAGAGATTTTTCTGACAACCAAAGAGACAAACAGATTACTTACTCACACAGCTAAATAGACAAAGGAAGGGGTTCCACTTTCAGGAGCTTCTCAGATGTTCTCCTAGCCGTGTTCCCAGAACTTAGGCTCAGGCACCGGAGATTCCCACTCACATACCGATCACTCAGGAGTCTCTCAGGTGTTCTCCTAGTCGTGTTCCCAGAACATAGGCACCAGAGATTCCCATTCACACCATACAGCTCAGGGATTTTAGACAGAAACATTAAAAAAAAAACTGAGATCTCAGCAAACACAAAGGCATCCCTGGAAGTCCTGAGATGAAACTGATCAGCTCAGTATTAACTCAGTTTCTACTCAGGTTTCTTCCTGAGAGCACCACCAAATGTCCCCACTCAGGACTTTCTCTGAGAGCATAACACAACTAGCTGCCTCCGAAAGTTTGGGGTCTCAACTTAATCCCCCCTAATTGTCTCCCTAGAGAATAAACAAATGTACAAATGTGCTAACAAAAATAGACGTCTCTGAAAGCCCAAGGCAGAACTGGTGAACTTGGTTAACTCAGTTTCCACTAATTGTCTTTCTAGAGTACAACTAAATGTGAAAACACAAATGTACATCTCCAGAAGCCCGCTTTCCAGAGTGCAACCAGATGCATCCCAGAGAATCCTAAGGCAGGATCAACAGACTTCCTACCAATGTCTCAGTCTTTGGAGAGTCCCAGATTCAGACAGACTAGTTCCAACAGCAAAGTAGAAGAGTGGCTCTACCTATACCTCTGGAGTTTCAAATCAGCAAAGCAGATTTGTTCCACTTACATACTTCTGGCATTACAAATCAGTAAAGCAAAGGATTTGTGTTGGGCAGATAAAATATATTATGCTCACTTTGTTAAAGATGGTGCTGCCCAGGTGCAAGTTTTAAGAGTAAGCTTTTCCCCACACCCTTGACTGATTGGATGATGTAGGGCGGTGCACTCTCATGAGGAATCCTCCCAGTATGTCTCAGATAAGTGACTTTGTATCAGAGACTTCCTTGTTTGTAGATTGGATTAAAGGTTTTGAATCTACACTATAAGGTGGGGCAGGTCGGGAGCTTGCTCTCTCGGTTCCTGAGGTTAGTATTAGAAAGGAGAGCAGATTAAGGCCACATAGAGGAGAGGAGGAAGCCAAGATGGTGGAATGCTGAGGAAGAAGCCAGTTTGTGCAGAGTTTGTGCAGAGAGAAGGAGATGGGAAACAGAGGTGAATAAGTCCGGTGAGCTAGAAACCTTTGATTCTAGGAAACTTAGATAAGTCAGTAGCTTTGTGAGCACTGAATGAGTGGGTTCTAGAGCCCAGTGTGTGTTTTTGCTTGCCCGCCAGGTGCAAGCTAAAATTAAAGCTGATGGCTCAACAGTTCTTGGCTCCATTGTTTCATTACTGACTGTCCAAATCTGATGTGAACCTGCATGAGCCAGGCTGCTGTGATGGTGGCCTTGGGTACTAGCTTTACATTTGGCGTAGTCGACAGCATTCGATACAGATCAGTATGGAGCCACCACCACCTTTGAGCAGTGGAGTAGAGAACTGGCTGCTGTTATGGTTCCCTATGGCTGTTTTTTGGGGGACTGTTTGCTGGCTGACTTTTACAGCCATGCATGAGAAAACCTCTTCTGTGGAAGAGGGTGCCCGGAACCTGCAAACCAAGCAATGGATGGAGCTGGAGGAAACCTAGGAGAAATAGATGCCGACCCTGGAGCTGGAGGAAGCACTGAAGGAGGAGGCTGACCAGGTTTGCAAAATTCACCTGGAAATGGAGGAGCCGCTGGAGAAGGAATCACAGGTTCGTGAGTTGCAGATTGCCATGGATGTTGTGGAGAGCCAGCAGTGGCATTAGGCTGATCATGAGGCCGAGGCCAGAGCTGAGGCCAGGTTTGGAGCTGCAAGGCCTGATGAGCAGAAGGCAGCGTGGAGCTCGAGCCCAGCAACAGAAGCTGATGTTTTTAGTTCCTCTTTAAAGGATGAGGAGAATCAAGCTGGAGTTGCAATCCGCAGTCATCAGAAGGTGAGAACCCAGTAGCAAGGAGCTCCTACTACACCGCTGGTAGGTCTGCGATTTTGGGACATAGGGGTGGATGCCATCATGCTCCCCAGAGCGAAGATGGAAATGCTGACTGCCATTGCCACATGCTTCTCTTTAGGACAGTGTGAGACCTGCCATGATGGCAGGAATGAGGGGGGAGGCTAAGGCCCCATGTGTGTGGACTGATTTCCTGGACTATGGCTGGATGGGCACAGGCTCCTTTGTTGAATGGGCTTATGGATTTTGGAGAATGTGAAATATCCTGATGGGGGTGGGGGCGGCTTTGCTGGAGACCCTCCTGCCCCGGGAAGCCTTTCAAATGGCAAGAAAGAAGGCCGAGGACATTTTGTGCTTTTGGCAAAGTGCTCAGAGACTGATGAAATGTACCTTTGTAATTGTTGAAATTGTATGATATATCATGTTGTAATTTGTGTAATGTGCCTAATTTCCTTGTACAGGGATGCTGGTGGTGTAGATTGTGGGTAGTAAAGTGAGCATAGGGGTGGATTGTTGGGCAGATAAAATATATTATGCTCACTTTCTTAAAGATGGCACTGCCCACGTGCAAGTTTTAAGAGTAAGCTTTTCCCCACACCCTTGACTGATTGGATGATGTAGGGTGGTGCATTCTCATGAGGAATCCTCCCAATATGTCTCAGATAAGTGACTTTGTATCAGATATTTCCTTGTTTGTAGATTGGATTAAAGGTTTGCTCTCTGGGTTCCTGAGGTTAGTTTAAAATGGAGAGCAGATTAAGGCCACGTAGAGGAGAGGAGGCAGCCAAGATGATGGAATGCTGAGGAAGAAGCCAGTTTGTGCAGAGTTTGTGTAGAGAGAAGGAGATGGGTAACAGAGGTGAATAATTCTGGTGGATTCTAGGAAACTCAAATAAGTCAGTATCTTTGTGAGCACTGAATAAGTGGGTTTTGGAGCCCAGTGTGTGTTTTTGCTTGCCCCCCAGGTGCAAGCTAGAATTAAAGCTGATGGCTCACCAGTTCTTGGCTCCGTTATTTCATTACCGACTGTCCATATCTGATGTGAACCTGCATGAGCCAGGCTGCTGTGATGGTGGCCTTGGCTACTAGCTTTAAAATTTGCTTTACCTACAAATTTTTAGAGTTTCAAATCAGCAAAACAAGACATTTACCTCACCTACATATCTCCGGAGTTACAAGTTAGCAAAGCCACTCTGAAGGCCCCACCTACACACCAGAGTTCCACATCTCTAGAGTTACAAATCAGCAAGGCCACAAATCTACCCTACCTACATCCTAGTCCCAAACAAATTTGACCAATACCAGTCCCAAACAGAAAAGCAAAAGCAAGAATTCAAAGGAAAACCAGAATTCAGTAAAGCAAGAGTTGCTTTCCCTACCTCCTTGATTTCTCTGCCGAATTGTTCAAATTGTCGAATTTGGGAACCATAAGGCATCCACTGAAGAACTGTTCGTACCCACAGGAAAACCGGGAGCCCTGAAAACATCTTAGGTGGCACCTCTCCTCAAGATTCCATTGGGATTGGCAGCTCTCCGGAGAGACCAGCCTATTCGGGGTGTCTCTACCCAGTTACGCGAAACACCAGATCCCAGACGAACCCCCAAATTTTGTAAAGTACTATACTCCAGATTCTGCAAAGTACCATACCTCACTTTAGTGGGTTTATATAGAGACACTGTTGGGCAGATATGCTCACTTTGTTCAAGATGGCCCTGCCCACATGGAAGCCCATCACCCAGGTGATATTATTTGCCCTTATGCTTGGGATGGGTGTGGGGGAAAGGCTGTAATGTAAGCAGGCCAGGGTCATTATAGCCTAAGTCTTAGTTTTAAGAGTAAGCTTTTCCCCACACCCTTGACTGATTGGATGATGTGGGGTGGTACGCTTTCCTGAGGGATCCCATTATGCCTCAGATGGGTGACCTTGTATCAGAGACTTTCTTGTTTGTAGATTGGATTAAGGGTTTGGATTTCTACACTATAAAGTGGGACAGACTAGTAGCTTGCTCTCTTGGTTCCTGAGGTATTAGAAGAGAGGAGAGCAACGTAAGGCCACATGGAGGAGAGGAGAAGCAGCCAAGATGGCAGAATGCTGAGGGAGAAGCCAGTTTGTGCAGTTTGTGCTGGAGGAGATGGGGAACAGAGGTGAATAAGTCTGGTGAGCTAGAAACCTTTGATTCTAGGTGTAAGGCCAGGAGCCGCCATCGTGGCCATTCACATGCAGGTTCCCATTGGATTCGGGCTGATGGTGAAGAAATGGCAGAGTCGGAGGATGGTAGGCCATTCTGTTTATTGGTGTCTCACCAATACAGGCAAGCCACAAGAGAACACAAGGGAGAAGCAGAAAACCAGCTTTTCCCATGGAGGTCAAGGGATCAGGGAGGCCCCTGCAATGGCAATAGCAGGAACCGAGAGAGCTCAAGCTACTGGTCTCTCCCATTTTATAGCATAGATAATCCAAATCTTTAATCCAATTATACAAACAAGGAAATCTCTGTATAATGGGATTCCTCAGGAGAGTGCACCACCCTACATTATCATTATCAGTCAAGGGTGTGGGGAAAAGCTTACTCTTAAAGCCAAGCCTTAGGTCATAACAACCTGGCCTGCTTACATTACAGCCTTTCCCCCACACCCATCCCAAGCACAAGGGCAAATAATATCACCTGGGTGACGGGCTTCCATGTGGGCAGCACCATCTTTAACAAAGTGAGCATATTATATTTTATCTGCCCAACACTAGGAAACTCGGATAAGTCAGTAGCTTTGTGAGCACTGAATGAGTGGGGTTTGGAGCCCAGTGTGTGTTTTTGCTTGCCCGCCGGGTGCAAGCTAGAATTAAAGCTGATGGCTCACCAGTTCTTGGCTCCGTTGTTTCATTACCAACTATCCAAATCAAATGCGAACCTGCACTGGCCAGGCGGCTGTGATTGTGGCCACGGCTATTAGCTTTACAGACACCAAGTCCAAATAAATTTTGAAAGGTTTTATTAAAGGAGCAGATTTATTAAGTATGCCAGCCGCATATGGCTGACATGGGGCATTTACAGACCCAAATTGTGCACGCCAAGTATATTTCTAAGGCTGGTTATATACACTTTGACTACATACAGATTGGGGGGCGGGGACATGACAGCATGACACAATCATTAACAAGATTGTAACATTTGTCTAGGGGATTTACAAAAACGTTAAAACTTTCAAGGTAATACAATCAAAGACATTCATAAAACTTTTAGTGTCTATCTTTCCTCCTTTGCCTAGAGGTACACATTGATCTCAGGATTCCAGGAAGGGAGGGAGAGCCACAATTAGTGTAGGTTGGTATGCAACTTTTGTCTCTTATAGAAAGAGAAAGGGAGTTCTTCAGATAACCTCTTTTAATATGTAAAATGACATTCTTCGCTATTATGTTACCTTATAAGTTTTAATATGTAGGAATGTTTTTTATAAATCCTATAGACAAATGTTAAAAGCCTGTGTCATGCTCCTCCTCCTTTTCCCGCCAACCTGTATGTGATCAAGTGTATATAACCAGCCTCAGAGGTATATTCTGGACAGCACGATTTGGGTCAGCTATACCCCGTGTGTGTGTCTTATGCAGCCGGCTTATTAGTCAGTCTCCTCCTATTAATAAAACTCCTAAAAATTTATTTGGACTTGGTGTCTCTATGTAAATCTGGTGGAATGGTACTTTACAACAACACCACCAATCAGGCTTTATTATTATTTGATTTGTACACATATGGTGGTAGAAAGGGATACAAAGGTAAATAAGCTTTCCTCAAATCTATCTTCTAACATACATAATTATGGTTTTCATTTCTGTAATTAATTTTTTTATTTTGAAAACTATACTTTTGTTGTTATCTGCATATTCACTCATTCTTTATAGTACTGTTTTTTAATATTTTCCCATCTCTCTGAGGATATTGTCATTTTTAATGTTTTTTTCAGCAGAGTTCCTGTTTTCACCAAGTTGCCTTTTCTCTGTTTTGTTTTGTTTTCTGCCTTTTTCATGTTACATGCTTTCCTCCAATGTCATCTTCTACAGTGAGGAAGAAAGCTAAGAGGAAACTCAGAACACGAGGGCAGCTTATCAACTATGTATGATCTCACCATAGAACAGTGGCTTTCAAAATGTTTTGACCAAGTAAACAATAAGAAATGCATTTCACATAATAACCCCTTACATGTGAATGTGTGTGTGTCTTAAATAAGTTTCACAATACATTAGCAATACTTTATTATATGGCAAACATTCTCGTATTTTCTTTATTTTATCTATACAACTTACTAAATTGATTTCATGACACAGGTTGTGATTTAGCTGGGTGGTTTTGGGAAATCCCTGGTCAGACCTTCTCTCTTGGACTTAATACACAAATGACCAGAAGACAGTTTTCCTTTTTTCTGCATGAAGAATTTATGCCTGGTGGCCAGAGGCCTGGGCGTCCAATCAGAGTGAAGGCTGGGGGCCTCTTGGATATTCCACAAGTGAACTTTGTTAATCACCTGTGGTCAGGTATGGAGTTCCTCACTTCAGAGATCCTTTGTGTTATCCTCTGCAGACTAAATCTCCAGTTTCCAGGGAGGGGCAGCAGGCACTCAGTGGCCTCAGTGGGGGAGGAGCTTGGGCTCCAACTGCTCCTTACACTGAATTTCAATCATCCTTCCTGTTTGTAGCTTGCCTGTACCCCTATTCAGAAAGAAATACAGTGTGGCCACTTCCCAAGTGTTTGGGGAATTCTGCCTTGTGTAGGGGTTCAGTACATGTTACCCCAAGATGTGCCTTTGTTGTATGTGGATTGTTTTGAACTAAAGGCAACCGAGACCCCGTGTGCTCAAGAGAAATTTCTTCGCCCTCTGCCCCCTTCAACTACCTGGAAGAATTTCAATTAAGGGCTTTGCCCTTCAGAGTTGATCAGAGATAACCTAACTATGTGGCAGGGCAAACTACTGATGACTGAGTATGCTCTCCCTGCAATTCCTCCCTAGCTCAGAAAGTCATATATAACTCATTTCCTTTTCTGTTTCAGAAACTCTTACAGATGGAGGCTCTCTGACTCTGGCGTATGCAGGTTTCCATATATATGCATGTACTGTAATTATCTTTGGTCATTCACCTTTACTAGTCTGACTCATGGCTATCTGATTATTAGGCCAGCTGCAAGAACCCTGGGAGTCAAGGAAAGTTTCTTTCTCCTTCAGACCCATAAAAGGCTCTGTTTCTTTGCATTTCTCACTGATAGTTAAGGAATCCATTTGATTAACCATTCTACTCTCTTTTTCAGCTTCTAAACTGTTGTCCCATTTGTTTCCTCTTCTAATCTCTTTGATCTTGTGGCTTCCTGTTTTAAAAACAAAACAAAACAACAGAAACAAAGACAAAGAAAACAGTATAGCTAATTGCTGGTATTAAAAACAACCTTTAAAAACTAATTATGCCTGCCTCTGACCAGGCAGTGGTACAGTGGTACAGTGGTGCAGTGGTGCAGTGGATAGAGCGTCGGACTGGGATGCGGAAGACCCAGGTTCGAGACCCCGAGCTCACCAGCTTGAGCACGGGCCCATCTGGCTTGAGCAAAAGCTCATCAGCTTGGACCCAAGGTCGCTGACTCCAGCAAGGGGTTGCTCAGTCTGGTGAGGGCCCACGGTCAAGGCACATGTGAGAAAGCAATCAATGAACAACTAAGGTGTCGCAACAGCAATGAAAAACTAATGATTGATGCTTCTTACCTCTCTCAGTTCCTGTCTGTCTGTCCTTATCTATCCCTCTCTCTGACTGTCTCTCTGTCCCTGTAAAAACAAAACAAAAACTAATTATGCCTGACCTGTGGTGGCACAGTGGATAAAGCGTCAACCTGGAATGCTGAGGTCACCGGTTCAAAACCCTGCACTGGTCAGTCAAGGCACATATTGGAGTTGATTCTTCCTATTCCTCTGTAAAGCCAGTAGTCGCAGTCAGGATCACAGCCGCCTGATTCATGCAGGTTCGCATTGAATTCAGACAGATGGCAATGAAACACAGGAGCCAAAAACTGGTGAGCCATCAGCTTTAATTCTAGCTTGCACCTGGCGGGCAAGCAAAAACACACACTGGGCTCCAAAACCCACACATTCAGTGCTCACAAAGCTACTGACTTATCCGAGTTTCCTAGCATCAAAGCTTTCCAGCTCACCAGACTTATTCACCTCTGTTTCCCATCTCCTCCTGCTCAAACTCTTAACAAACTGGCTTCTTCCTCAGCACTCTGCCATCTCGGCTGCTTCTCCTGGCCTTCACGTGGCCTTACTCTGCTCTCCTCTCTAATACTAACCTCAGGAACCCAGGAACCGAGAGAGAGATCTAGCTACCGGTCCGCCCACTTTATAGCATAGATCATCCAAACCTTTAATCCAATTATACATTCAAGAAAGTCTCTGATACAATGCCACCCATCTGAGGCATAATGGGATTCCTCAGGAGAGTGCACCACCCTACATCATCCAATCAGTCAAGGGTGTGGAGAAGAGCTTACTCTTAAACTAAGCCTTAGGCTATAATGACCTGGCCTGCCTACATTACAGCTTTTCCCCCACAGCCATCTCAAGCATAAGGGCAAATAATATCACCTGGATGACGGGCTTCCATGTGGGCAGTGCCATCTTTAACAAAGTGAGCATATTATATTTTATCTACCTAACATCCTCCCTTCTTTCTCTCTCTCTCTCTCCTCTCTGAAACGATTAATAAAAAAAATAGAAACAAACCTTTAAAAAATAATAAAACCAATCTTTTCAACTAGCCTTTATATATAATTTCATTTATCCTTTAACATTTTTAATATTAATTTAATATTATGGCATAATTTACCTGTTTGAATAAACACTTCATGAGCATCATTTTGAATTGCTGCTTATATGCCACTGTCCTCCTGTTTTAGTAATTTTTTCCCATCATGGACATTGGGCTTGTTTGTAATTGTTGGGCAGATAAAATATATTATGCTTACTTTGTTAAAGATAGCGCTGCCCACATGGAAGCCCGTCGCCCATGTGATGATATTGGTTCCCCTTCTTGCTTGAGATGGGCGTGATTGTATTAATGTGTGTGGGGGGACAGGCTGTAAGCAGGCAGAGTCGTTATAACCCAAGGCTTAGTTTTAAGACTAAGCCTTTCCCACCCTTTTTGATGCAGGGTGGTGCACTCTCATGAGGAATCCTCCCATTATGCCTCAGAGACTTCCTTGTTTGTAGATTGGATTAAAGTTTTGGATTTCTACACTATAAAGTAGGGCAGATCAGGAGCTTGTTCTCTCTCCGTTCCTGAGGTTAGTATTAGAGAAGAGAGCAGAGAAAGACCACGTGAAGGAGGCCAGGAGAAGCAGCCAAGATGGCGGAGTGCTGAAGGAGAAGCCAGTTTGTGCAGAGAGGAGGAGATGGGGAACAGAGGTGAATATGGCTAGTGAGCTAGAGACTTTTAATTCTAGAAAACTCGGATAAGTCAGTAGCTTTGTCAGCACTGAATGAGTGGGTTTTGGTGCCCAGTGTGTGTTTTTACTTGCCTGCTGGGTGCCAGTTAGAATTAAAGCTGATGGCTCACCAGTTCTTGGCTCTGTTGTTTCATTACCATCTGTCCGAATCTAATGCGAACCAGCACTGGCCAGGCGGTGTGATGGTGGCCTTGGACACTGGCTTTACACTAATTTTTCCAGTTTTAAATAATACTGTAAAGGATATCTGTTGGGCAAATAAAATATAATATGCTCACTTTGTTAAAAATTGCGCTGCCCACATGAAAGCCCGTCACTCAGGTGATATTATTTGCCCTTGTGCTTGGGATGGGTGTGGGGGAAAGGCTGTAATGTAAGCAAGCCAGGGTCGTTATAGCCTAAGGCTTAGTCTTAAGAGTAAGTTTTTCCCCACACCCTTGACTTAGTCTTAAGAGTAAGTTTTTCCCCACACCCTTGACTGATTGGATGATGTAGGGTGGTGCGCTCTCCTGAGGGATCCCATTATGCCTCAGATGGGTGACCTTGTATCAGAGACTTTCTTGTTTGTAGATTGGATTAAGGGTTTGGATATCTACATTATAAAATGGGACAGACCAGTAGCTTGCTCTCCCTCAGTTCCTGAGGTTTGCATTAGAAAGGAGAGCAGATTAAGGCCACGTGGAGGAGAGGAGAAGCAGCCAAATGGCAGAGTGCTGAAGGAAAAGCCAGTTTGTGCAGAGTTTGTGCTGGAGAAGGAGATGGGGAACAGAGGTGAATAAGTCTGGTGAGCTAGAAACCTTTGATTCTAGGAAACTCGGTAAGTCAGTAGCTTTGTGAGCACTGAATGAGTGGGTTTTGGAGCCCAGTGTGTGTTTTTGCTTACCCGCCAGGTGCAAGCTAGAATTAAAGCTGATGGCTCACCAATTCTTGGCTCTGTTATTTTATTACCGACTGTCCAAATCTAATGCGAACCTGCACTGGCTAGGCTGCTGTGATGGTGGCCTTGGCCACTGGTTTTACAATATCTTTGTGTATAAAACCATGTCTTCATTTTAGATTATTTCTTTAGGTTAGAATTCCAGAAGGAGAAATTATTATGTGAGAAGAGGAGTGTTGGTTAAATAAGTTTGTAAATATGGTGTATATGTTTGCTCGCTTATAGTTTGCATTTGTTGCTGGGCAACACCAGGTATAGTGGTCTTTGAGTTTGCAGGTTGCCTTCCTGATCCAGAGGGGCCATTGTCTTGCTAATGATTACTAAATGGAGATTCTGCCCCCACCACTGAGAGGTTGTAAGGTCAGGAGACAGGGCCACCATCACAGCCACCTGGCCAATGCAGGTTCACATTAGATTCGAACAGACGGTGATTAAACAATGAAGCCAAGAACTGGTGAGCCATCATCTTTAATTCTAGCTTGCACCCAGCGGGCAAGTAAAAACACACACTGGGCTTCAAAACCCACTCACTCAGTGCTCACAAAGCTACTGACTTATCCGAGTTTTCTAGAATTAAAGGTTTCTAGCTCACCAGAATTATTCACCTCTGTTCCCCATCTCCTCTCTGCACAAACTCTGCTCAAACTGGCTTTTTCCTCAGCACTCCACCATCTTGGCAGCTTCTCCTCTCCTCCACGTTGCCTTAATCTGCTCTCCTCTCTAATACTAACCTCAGGAACCCAGAGAGCAAGCTCCCGGTCTGCCCCACTTTATAGCGTAGATTCAAAACCTTTAATCAAGTGGTTCTTAACCTGGGTTCTATTGAACCCTAGTGGTTCGATGTGTTGTTCTCAGGGGTTTGGAGAAGCCTCTGCCGCAGAGGCCAGAATGAAGTAATACCGTAATTTGTTGTGAGTTCATGCACTTTGTTGGTTTTGTTCTTTGAGCAAGGTGATGTTCATGCATGGCTCATTTTGTGCACCAGTAAAAAAACATATACCTATGTCTTGAATTTGGGGGAAAAAATCATATTTATCACTAAAGAAGGGTTCAGTGAATGTGCATATGAAACTGGTGGGTTCGGTACCTCAAAAAAGGTTAAGAACCACTGCTTTAATCCAATCTACAAACAGGGAAGTCTCTGACACAAACTCACTTATCTGAGACATACTGGGAGGATTCCTCATGAGAATGCAACACCCTACATCATCCAGTCAAAGGTGTGGGGAAAAACTTACTCTTAAAACTTGCACATGGGCAGCACCATCTTTAACAATGTGAGCATAATATATTTTATCTGCCCAACAGAGGTGCAGGAGGATTTCATTTTTTCTCTCCTCCCTGATCCCTTACCCTCCATGGGAGAAGCAGATTTTCTGCTTTTCCCTTGGCTTTTTTTGTGGCTTGCCTGTCTTGATGAGACACCAGTAAACAAAATGGCCCACCATTCTCCGACTCCACCATTTCTTTACCGTCTGCCTGAATTTAATGAGAACCTGAATGTGAATGGCTACAATGGCAGTGGTGGCCCCTGGCTTTACAATTGGTGTAGTTTGTGGCAGGATTCGGATCAGATTGATATGGAGCCACCACCACCCTTAAGTGGTGAGGTAGAGGACTGCTTGTTGTTCTGACTCCCCATGGCTGTCATTTTAGGGGCCGTAGGCTGGGTGTTTATTACTTAAGAGGAAATCAGGAGTTCTGTGAGAGAAGCTGCCTGAGGTCAAAAGCTCCACGATGAATTGCAAATCAAATGGCAGAAAAGGCTGGAATTGGAGCGAGCATTGGAAAAAGAATTACGGGTTCGTGAGTTGCAAGATGCCCTGGAAGCTGAACATTTGCGCCGGCAGTTGTTGGAGAAACAACCATGGATTTAAGAGCTCAAGTCTCAGCTTCTGGCCATAGGCCAATGGCCACAGGAGCCTAAATGGTCACCAAAGGAGCAGCAGCATCCATGCTGATGGATTGGCTTTGAGTCAGTGGGAGCAGGCACTTCCAACTCCTATTCTGAGGATGAGAACACTCAGACTGAAGCTGCCATACACACACTGAGAGCCTGACCAGTGGCCGCCAAGAAGATAAAAAGCCCAGCAACAAAGAGTCCCTCGAGGGCAGCCACAGCCTCCTATCCAGGTAATGGAACACTCTGTGGTCCAGCCCTATACCCAGGCAGAGCTGATGAAGTTGGGAGCACAATTTAGGCAGAAACCTACTGAATCTCTGGTAGTCTGGTTCCTATGATTATGGGACATAGGGGTGGATGGCATCATGCTCTCCAGGACAGAGATGGAGAAATTGGCCGCATTACCACACACTCCTACTTGACGCAGCATCTTCAGAACTGCCATGGCAACCCAGGAAACCATACCCTATTAGAATGGGTGATGGCCGCCATTTGTATGGTCTGGCAGAATGCTGGACAATTGCCCAGGGGCAGTGAGTCGGTGGCAGTGCTACAGTGAGTTAGTAAAGGTCCTTCAGGAACTAGGTACGCAGAATGCTGCTTTCAACCCTGGATCCCATGGGTCAGACGAGGAAGTGTTTATAGCAAAAAATGAGAGACTTTATCCTTGCTAGTGCCCAGTCAGCCCGTTTTGGGTCACTTGTGGCTATCTTGGGCCCCTATGTGGGCCAGCCCATCAATGCAGTTACAGAGATGGTAGCAGATTTGGGAGAGCTGGAGGCCACTTGGAATAAAGCTGTGAGGGTAGCTGCCTATGTTGCCCCCATGACTAACAAGAGAAACAGGCCTGTAAAGGTTACCTGAACACAGACGTGGGTAGATTTGATTGCAGCTGAAGAAGATAAGAAGAAATTAGATGGCCAGTCTAATAAAATCCTTTTGGAGCTTTGGCGGCAGGCTTAACCCAGAACACAAGTTCCAGCCACTGAGACGAAAGGCCCCCGCAGCTACCAATAAAACGTTTGGTGCATGGGCAGCTCGATAGGGACGGCCGACGGAGAGGAGAACTCCCAAGACCCATTGTACCAGTTTGAATAGAAAAAGGGCCGAGGGACCCGTCTAACGGGGATGGGCGGGGACCGGAGCAAATATGTGGAACTGGCTATCCACTGGTCTCCTTCCAATGCACAGCAGGTGTTGGCCTTGGTGGATACAGGTGCAGAATTTTCCCACCTCTGTGGGAACCCAGAGTGGTTTACTGGGACCCCAGTGGCCATTGATGGTATGGGGGCCAAACTGTTTGAGTGAAGCCAATAACTATTCCATTGGGGATAGGAAAACTGCCTCCTAAGCCATATAAAGGTAGATGTCTTGTAAGGACTGTGGTTGGAAACTACAGCTGGGGAGTTCTGGCTGTGGATCAGGGTTGTGAAGGCAGTGTTGCGGGAACACACATCACATTCCCCTTTGCAATTACCCATTCTCCGGTGTGTGACCAACACCAAGCAGTATGGCCTGCCAGGTGGTTATGAAGAAATCACAGGCACAATCCTTGAACTAGAAAAGGTGGGGATCATCCGGTCAGCACACAGTCCTTACAACTCCCCGGTATGGCCTGTGCACAAACCAGACAAAACCTGGAGAATGACAGTAGATTACAGAGAATTTAATAAAGTTGTTCCCCCTTTGCACGTTGCTGTTCCCTCAATAGCTGGCATGATAGATTGGCTAAGTCATGAGTTGGGGACATACCACTTTGTGGCAGACTTGGCCAATGCCTTTTTCTCTATTGATATAGCTGCAGAGTCAAGACCAATTTGCCTTCACTTGGGAAGGGAGACAATGAACCTTTACAGTATTACCCCAGGGCCATTTACATAGCCTCACCTTATGTCATGGGCTGGTGGCTGCTGACCTGGATAAATGGAAACAGCCAGAGGCAGTTCACATGTACCAATATATTGATATTATGCTAACTAGTGATTCTCTTCCAGAATTGGAGCAAGCAGTCCCTACCCTGCTATCCCATATGAAAGCATGTGGCTGGGCAATCAATGAGAACAAATTACAAGGACCTGAGTTATCTGTTAAGTTCTTGGGGAGTTGTCTGGTGGGGTAAGACAAAAGTTATCCCTGACTCAGTTATAGATAAGATCCAAGCATACGCCGTACCCACTACGGTAAAACAGTTACGGGAATTTTTAGGTTTGTTGGGGGTATTGGCGAGCATTTATACCCCATTTGGCTCAGTTACTACGCCTCTCTTACAACCTTATTGGAAGGGGGTTCGTTGGGATTGGACTGAGCAGGCACAAGGTTCATTTGCAGCAGCTAAGAGAGCTGTCAAGGTGGCACAGGTCATGAATGTGTTTGATCCTGCCAGGCCCTGTGAGCTGGATGTTCATGTAACCCGATGGGTTTAGATGGGGCTTGTTGCAAAGGACAGAGGGCTCACAGCAACCTATTGGGTTTTGGTCCCAATTGTGGAAAGGTGCTGAAGTTCATTACTTGTTAGTGGAGAAGCAGCTGGCAGCTGTGTATGCTGCCCTCCTGGCCGCTGAGAGTATTACAGCCATAACGCCAGTTACAGTCAAGACAATATACCCTATTGCAGGATGGGTGAGAGATTGGGCGACTAAACCATGTAGTGGTATGGCCCAAACCTCCACCCTGGCCGAGTGGGGTGCCTACCTGCAACAACACTGTGCCCTTAGCACCAACCTGTTGAGGGTAGAACTGCAGGAAGTCTTGGATCCAGTCACCTATGCAACCTTAGAGTCAGGTGCAGCTGGGGCCCAGGAGGCAGAACCTGAAGTCAGTCCCTACCAAGACGCCCATCCCCGAGGATGCCTGGTATACTGATGGTTCCAGCAGAGGCCAACCTGCCGAGTGAATGGCAATAGCCTTCCATCCAGCCACTGAGACTATTTGGATGGACACAGGTACAGGACAGAGCAGCCAATGGACAGAATTAAGAGCTGTATGGCTAGTTGCTCATAATGAACCTTCACTTCTGGTGATCTGCACTGACAGCTGGGCTATTGTGGACTGACCCTTTGGATTGCTACTTGGTACACTAACCAGTGAATGGTAATGCACTGTCCACTATGGAGTCAGGCCATGTGGCAGGACTTATGGGAAATAGGACACCAGTAGCAGGTGAGAATATATATTGTCACAGGGCATGCCCCTCTAGCCCATCCTGGGAATGATGAGGCAGATACATTGGCAAGGGTGCGATGGTTGGAGATTGTGCCTGCAGGTGATGTGGCACAGTGGCTCCACCAGTGCCTGCTCCATGCAGGACAGAAAACTATGTGGGCTACGGTTAAGGCATGAAACTTGTCTATGTCCTATGCAGAGGTACTTGCAGCCTGTGAGCAATGTGCAGTATGTTCCAAGGAGCACCCTCTGAGACCACTGGTGTCACCTGGACAGGTCTAGAGGGGTCATGTTCTTTCACTGTTTTCTCTTTTTTTTTTTACAGGGACAGAGAGAGAGAGAGTCAGAGGGATAGATAGGGACAGACAGACAGAAACAAAGAGAGGTGAGAAGCATCAATCATTAGTTTTTCGTTGCCGTTGCGACACCATAGTTGTTCATTGATTGCTTTCTCACATGTGCCTTGACCGCGGGCCTTCAGCAGACTGAACAACCCCTTGCTGGAGCCAGTGACCTTGGGTCCAAGCCGGCGAGCTTTTGCTCAAGCCAGATGGGCCTGTGCTCAAGCTGGCGACCTCGGGGTCTTGAACCTGGGTCTTCTGCATCCCAGTCCAATGCTCTATCCACTGCACCACTGCCTAGTCAGGCCAGAGGGGTCATGTTCTACTAACACGATGGCAGATAGACATCATTGGACCCTTACCAAAGTCAGAAGGGTACCAGTATGCAGTCACCTGTGTAGATACTGCCACCGGGATGCTTGCTGCTTACCCCACCAGAGGGAAGTCATGCAGGCTCTGGACCATCTGAGTACTGCATATGAGTGACCACCGGTCCTTGAAAGTGACAATGGTACCCATTTCACAGGTTTTATTGTGAAGCAATGGGCTCAGGACCTAGGGGTGGACTGGAAGTACCATGTTCCCTACCATCCCCAGGCTGCTGGTATCTTTGAGCGGTATAATGGATTCTTAAAGCAGGGACTGCGACAGGAGGGGGGCACTAGCTCCCTTACTGGATGGACACGCTACTTATGGACAGTACTCCGGATTTTGAATGAGAGACCTCAACGAGGGAGCTCAGCTCCAGTGGGAGCCCTCCTGCATCGGGCAGCTGCTCCCATTCAGTTGCAGATTTGCACCAAGGACATTTTACTCAAGCCGGGTTTTGGACAGCAGAGCAACATGCTCTTGCCTACCCCAACAACCCTCCTTAAAGTCCAATGGTTTCAGTGGACTTGGCCCTGGACCATACAGGCCCCCCATCTAAGATGGGTGGCCTTGTTGGCACCATAGTGAAAGGGGCTAGAAGTAGACCTCCAGTTAACTCCTTGGGCAACCAGCACCTGACCATCTAAGGTAGAAGTGTATTATCTCTTGAGTGCTCAGGGGGACAGCATTGTGAAGGGCACCTTTGTAATTTCTTTATGGCCAATAATGAGTTCTCCTATTTTACTACACATAGAACCAGCAGATCCTGGTGTATTGGCCAATAAGGTTTGGTATGCCCACCTGGGGCGGCCTCTGGTACCAGCTACGGTGCTGTCTGCAGACAAAACTCTGACCTGTATTCTGCCAGACAGAAAAGATTTGCCTCTCTTGGTGCTGCTGACAGCTCTCTTGTTTCTCCCATAGCTTATGATTTGCTAATTCTATTGCTGTACTTTGTACTGTTTCTGTTTATGCAATGACCTCACTTCTCGTATAGTGACCATCGTGGAAGATACCTGTGGTGTAGATTGTAAAGCGAGCAAAGGGGTGGAATGTTGGTTAAATAAGTTTGTAAATATGATGTATATGTTTGCTCGCTTATAGTTTGCATTGGGGGCTGGTCAATGCCAGGTATAATGGTCTGTGAGGTTACAGGTTACCTTCCTGATTGGGAGGGGCTATTGTCTTGTTGATGTTTACTGGAAGAGAGATTCTGCCCCCACCACTGAGAGGTGCAGTAGGATTTCTTTTTTTCTCTCCTCCTTGATCCCTTGCCCTCCATGGGAAAAGCAGGTTTTCTGCTTTTCCCTTGTCTTCTCTTGTAGCTTGTCTGTCTTGGTGAGACACCAATAAACAGAATGGCCCACTATCCTCCAACTCCGCCGTTTCTTTACCATCTGCCTGAATCCAATGGGAACCTGCATGTGAATGGCCATGAGGGCGGCAGTGGCCCCTGGCCTTACAAGGATAATGAAGAAAGAACAGGTAAATCCTCAGAGAAGGAGGTCCAGACCAGAGAGCCTCCAACTCTAGTTGCCTCAGCACAGCCTACAGGGCTTGTTACCTACAATTGCCTGTTGGGCCTATCCCAAGAGTAAGAGTGAGAAAGATTCAGCAGGTCTGGGGTGGAAACCCAGGAAAATTTGCATTTTTAACTAGTTCCAAGACCCCACTCATCTAAAGCTATGGGCCAGGAACCACACTCTAATGACGCTGATCTAAACTATAGACAGAAACATTGTCCTGAGCAACAGAAGACGAGGAGGCAAGTTAAGAACAGATGGAACTTCAGAGGTGTTTGGTAGATGGACCCAAGGTGAGAAATTGCATCTTTATTTCTAATTGAAGTTGGAAGGAGAATCCTCAGCAAAAACAAAGGTAAGAGTAGAGGGAAGGTGAATGGTTTCTGTAAGTCTCAGTGAGATTCAATGAAGGAACTGACCTGGAGCCCTATAAAGTATTAATTAGCAGCATTGTGAATCCAGCTTAGTGCTTGCTTTGGCAGCACATATACTAAAATTGGAATGATACAGAGAAGAGTAACACGGCACCTGCACAAAGATGATGCGAAATTCGTGAAATGCTACATATGTTTGAAACTTTTATTGATCAATGTCGCCCTGTTAAATTTAATTTTCTAAATAATAATAAAAATAGAATCCAATTTAAATTAGAAATCATACATTTAGAATAATACTAGTCTTCTCTCTCTCTTTTTTTTAGAGACAGATAGACAGGAAGGGAGAGAGATAAGAAGCACCAATTCTTCATTGCAGCACCTTAGTTCATTGATTGCTTTCTCATATGTGCCTTGATGGAAGTCTTCAGCTGAGCTGCTAACCCCTTGCTTGAGCCAGCGACCTTTGGGCTCAGGCCAGAGACCATGGGCTCATGTCTGTGATTCCATGCTCAAGCTGGCAACTCCGGGCTCAAGTTGGATCAGCCAGCGCTCAAGCCTGATGAGCCAGCACTGTAGCCGGTGACCTTGGGTGTTTTAAACCTGAGTCTTCTGGGTTGCAGGTTGACGCTCTATTCACTGCACCCCCGCCTGGTCAGGTGATACTAATCCTCTTTATCATGAGCATTAGGACAGTGCTCAGCTTCCAGAGAAGGCCTGAGGGGTGAGTAAGGCAACAGCACAGTTGGGTGAAGGAGCTAAGGATTTTGAGTCAAAGTTAGAGACTAATGAACTGAAATTAGCTATGGAGAGCTGGGAAAATTGGTACACCATTTTTTTTTATTGCAGACATGATGTGGGTGGCATCTGAGAACTCTGGAGTTGGCCTGGCCTGAGAGGAGTTACAAGTGCTGAGAGCTGCAGTAAGAGTCATCCTGTAGGGGCTGGAGGGTTGTATGGCCAGTAGTTGCGGCCATCACGGCCAGGCATGTGCAGGTTCACATTAGATTCGGGCAAATGGTAGAGAAACTGTGGAGCCAAAAATTGGTGGGTCACTCCTTTTATTCTAGCCTCACACCTGACCAGCAAGTAAACACAAACACACAGGGCTCCAAAACCCACTCATGCAGTGCTCACAGAGCTACTGACACATCCAGGTTTTCCTAGAATCAAAGGCCCCCCACCAGTCTCAGTCCTCTCTGGCTCCCCATCTCTTTCTTTCTGCACAAACTCTGCACAAACCGGCTCCTCCTTCAGTACTCCGCCATCTTCGCTGCCTTTCTCTCCAGCACTCTTCCTCCCTGCTCTCACTCTGCAAAAACATGGCCTCCTTCTTCCTCCTCCTTTTTATTCTTAAAACTTTTGGCACGAAAACCCCTTCTCCAGCAACATTAGCATAACTATGGCTCTTCCCAAGCAGGAAGGTAATTAGCAGTTTCACAGATCACATATCTGGGCAGCCATTTTTAACCATAAAAGCGAACAATTCAGAAAATACAATTTTTACAAATTTATTTGCCCAACAAGGGTCCTAAGAGTTCTCATAGAAAAACCCAAGGTCTATAGGGTTTTGTTTTTGGTACACATGAAACCTATACGTCTCTTAGTCAGGATGAAGACTCACAAGAGAATGTACTGTTGTGACCATTAATTCATGACTATTCATTCCTAGAAAGTGGAAAGCAGGTGGCTGAAGTTCTTTATTTCCCCAGGATCACCAGCATTATCAGTACTCCAGACAACTACTACCAAACCAGCAAGAGTTTGTACTCAAAAATGAAACTCCCTTGCCATTCTTGTGCTAGGCATCAAGAATACTGTCCCACCCATTTATGCATCTGTAGGTTGATTCTTGTATTTGCCCTGACTGGGGATTGAACCCTCAACCTGAGCATATTGGGCCAATGCTCCAACCAACTGAATTGGCCAAGGCCTTAAGGATCTTAATGACCTGAGTGAGGTCAGTTTAGGGAATGAATGGGGCTCAGAAAAGGAACACTAAATGTGTCCGTAAGAAACATCCAAACTTATAGAGAATTTTTGGAGGTTTACTTGCTGAGGAGAAGATCTCAAATCCCTAGAGAATGACATTTTTCTGTTGTTGTTTTACTGATTTCAGCTTGAGAGAAAGGGAGAGAGAGAGAGATAGACTGAGAGACAGAAGCATCAAGCTGTTCCTGATGTGCTCTGACCGGGGATTGAACTGGCAACCTCTGTAATTCCAGACAATGCTCTAACCAACCAAGCTATCCAGGTAGGGCTGGAGAAGAACAATTTTGCAGTTTCTCTTTTTTTAAAAAAGAAAAGTTTACCTATTTATTTATCGATTTTTAGCCAGAGAGGAAGAGTGAGAGAGAGAGAGATGGGTACATAAATCCGTTCCTGTATGTGCCTTGACCAGGGATCGAACCAGCAACCTCTGCACTTCGGGCTAATGCTCTAACCAACAAAGCTTTCCAGCCAGGGCTGCAGTTTCTTTTATGCACTTGAAATTAGGAGGGAACATAAGGAAGATCATGTGGAGGTAGGAAAAAACAAGGTGAGAATTGGATCACAGCATAGTTAACAAGATTATGTGCTCTGTTGAGGGTAGTCACAGTTTATTTCAAAGGTGTGTTAACCTAGATGTACAGAAACAACTGACAGGGCTTGCTTAAGGCAAAGATATACCTTTTACTAAAATGTTATATGCTTTGGGTATGACTACCCAACAGGGCCTGCCCAGTTAAGAATTTCTCATCAAATCACACTGTGAGGTTACTTTCCAAAGAACCCCTTTTAGTCCACACTAATGAAATTGTTACCCGACTGAAAAGGGTCCACTTTACTTGCCTGTGTACATCAAAACCCAGTAAGACTATGGTAGTGAAAAAGTCTGTAGAAAAGTAAGGGAAAATCAAACCCCTTTCTACAAATAAAAACAAAAACAAAAACAAACAAACAAACAAAAACCAGTAAGACATGAACAGGAGTTTGCAGCCAAGAAAGTAAGGATTTATTACGGAGATGGCACCATGCCTGGAGTCACAGGTGAGCTAATAATGCTCAAAGACCTGGCTCCCTGATGGGTTCCAGAAGATGGATCATATAGGGGGAAAAAATCATTCATCCTGGTGCCTAAAAAAGTTAGTGTTGTGTTCTCTACTGATTGGTTGGTACTAGGGTAGGGGGTAATAATTCTTTTTTTTTTCCATCTGGTTCTGGTTTTAGCGACGGAGTTGTTTTTTCTGATTTGGCAAGCATTTGTTCAATGGGATCATTCTGCTTTTTCTGAGTCCGAAGCTAAAATACAACTTAGGCCAAGATGTTCTCTTTAGTTTGATTGGAAACTCTGTCTCTAGTCAGTAGACCCAGGACCTTGTTTCTAAGGCCTCTGGATGCTGACCAGAGAGCCTCAGTGTCCCAAGAGCTTAATGATTAAACAAGGGAGAGGGAAGTAGGTGAGTCAGGACGCTGGGTGAGGCCAGTATGAGTCATAAGGAAAAGAAATCAAAAGGCCAGATTAAAGAAAATAAAGTTTCTGAGCTGTTACCAAATCTAGAAAGTAAGATAGAAAATGCCCTTTCAGAGGTCATTCTTTTGTGATGCAAAACCCCTTTGAAACCTGTATTTCCTAGGAAGGATATCCTCAAAATGCAAATAAATCACCTAACACAAAGGCTATATATTGTTTCTCATTGGCTGTTATTTCTGGTCTACTGAGAACACTTAGCTTAAGCCAATGAAGGGATTCAAATAATTTAACAACCGGTTCTCTTCCCTAATGAACGTTTTAAGTATAAAACAATATACCAAAAGGTAGTTTAAACCAGAAGCTGGTTCTTTGAAAAGGTAAACAAGATTGATGAACCCTTAACTAGACTCACCAAGAAAAAAAGAGAGAGGTCTCAAATAGATAAAATTAGAAAGGACACTGGAGAAATTACAACTAATACAACAGAGATACAAAGCATTGTAAGAAAATACTATGAAGAACTATATGCCAAAAAATTAGACAATCTAGATGAAATGGACAAATTTCTTGAATCATATAAACTTCCAAAAATCAGTCTGGAAGAATCAGAGCACCTAAACAGACCAATTACAACAGATGAAATCGAAACAGTTATCAAAAAACTCCCAAAAAAGAAAAGTCCTGGGCCTGATGGCTTCACAAGTGAATTCTATCAAAAATTCAAAGAAGAACTAACTCCTATCCTCCTCAAGCTATTTCAAAAAATTCAAGAGGAAGGAAGACTTCCAAACTCCTTTTATGAGACGAGCATAATTCTGATCTCAAAACCAGGCAAAGACAACACAAAGAAAGAAAATTATAGGCCTATATCCCTGATGAATTTAGACGCTAAAATTCTCAACAAAATATTAGCCAACCGGATCCAGCAATATATGAAAAAAATCATACACCATGATCAAGTGGGATTTATTCTGGAGAGGCAAGGCTGGTTCAATATTTGCAAATCAATCAATGTTATTCATCACATAAACAAAAGGAAGGACAAAAATCACATAATAATTTCAATAGATGCAGAAAAGGCATTTGATAAAATCCAGCACCCATTCATGCTTAAAACTCTCAGTAAAGTGGGAATACAAGGAACATTCCTTAACATGATAAAGGCCATCTACGACAAACCCACAGCAAACATAATACTAAATGGACAAAAATTAAAAGCAATCCCCTTAAGATCAGGAACCAGGCAGGGTTGCCCCATTTCACCACTCTTATTCAACATAGTTCTGGAAGTCCTAGCTACAACAATCAGACAAGAAGAAATAAAAGGCATCCAAATTGGAAAAGAAGAAGTAAAACTGTTACTATCTGCAGATGATATGATATTGTATATAGAAAACCCTAAAGTCTCAGTCAAAAAACTACTGGACCTTATAAATGAATTCAGCAAGGTGGCAGGATATAAAATTAATACTCAGAAATCAGAGGCATTTCTATATACAAACAATGAACTGTCAGCAAAAGAAATTAAGGAATCAATCCCCTTCACTATTGCAGCCAAAAAAATAAAGTACCTAGGAGTAAATTTAACCAAGGAGGTTAAGGACTTGTACTCGGAAAATTATAAAACATTGATAAAAGAAATCAAGGAAGATACAAACAAGTGGAAGCATATACTGTGCTCATGGCTAGGAAGAATAAACATCATTAAAATGTCTATATTACCCAAAGCAATTTATAAATTCAATGCTATACCAATTAAAATACCAATGACATACTTCAAAGATGTAGAAAACATATTCCAAAAATTTATATGGAACCAAAAAAGAACACGAATAGCCTCAGCAATCTTAAAAAGAAAAAATAAAGCAGGAGGTATCACTCTTCCGGATATCAAGGTTTACTACAAGGCCATTATACTCAAGACTGCCTGGTACTGGCATAAGAACAGGCACAGTGATCAATGGAACAAAACAGAGAACCCAGAAATAAACCCACAGCTTTATGGACAACTGATATTTGACAAAGGAGGAAAGAACATACAATGGAGTAAAGACAGCCTCTTTAACAAATGGTGCTGGGAAAATTGGACATCTACCTGCAAAAAAATGAAACTAGACCATCAACTTACACCATGCACAAAAACAAATTCAAAATGGATAAAAGACTTAAACATAAGCCGTGAAACTATAAGCATCTTAGAAGAAAACATAGGCAGCAAGCTCTCCGACATCTGTAGCAGCAATTTATTTGCCAATTTATCTCCACGGGCAAATGAAATAAAAGGCAAGATAAACAAATGGGACTACATCAAACTAAAAAGCTTTTGCACAGCTAAAGACAATAAGAACAGAATAAAAAGACAAACCACACAATGGGAGAACATATTCGACAGCACGTCTGATAAGGGGTTAATAACCAAAATTTATAAAGAACTTATAAAACTCAACACCAGGAAGACAAACAATCCAATCAAAAAATGGGCAAGAGAAATGAATAGAAATTTCTCCAAAGAAGACATACAGATGGCCAAAAGACATATGAAAAAATGCTCAACATCACTAATCATTAGAGAAATGCAAATCAAAACCACAATGAGATATCACCTCACACCAGTCAGAGTGGTACTCATCAGCAAAACAACACAGAACAAGTGCTGGCGAGGATGTGGAGAAAAGGGAACCCTTCTGCACTGCTGGTGGGAATGCAGACTGGTGCAGACACTGTGGAAAAACAGTTTGGAGATTCCTCAAAAAATTAAAAGTCGAACTGCCTTTTGACCCGGCTATCCCACTTATAGGAATATACCCTAAGAACACCATAACACTGTTCGAAAAGAAGAAATGCGCCCCCATGTTCGTGGCAGCATTGTTCACAGTAGTGAAGATCTGGAAACAGCCCAAGTGTCCGTCAGAAGACGAGTGGATTAAAAAGCTTTGATACATATATACTATGGAACACTATTCAGCCATAAGAAATGATGACATCGGATCATTTACAACAAAATGGATGTACCTTGATAACATTATACGGAGTGAAATAAGTGAATCAGGAAAAGAAAAGAAAAAGAAAGAGAAAAAAAATCTGAGAACAGCATGATTTCATACATAGGTGGGACATAAAAGTGAGACTATGAGACATGGACAAGAGTGTGGTGGTTACGGGATGGGTGTAGGGAAGGGAGGGTGGAATAGGGAGAAGGGGAAGGGTACAGGGAAAACCAGATAGAAGGTGACAGAGGACAATTTGACTTTGGGTAATGGTTATGCAGCACAATTGAAATGATAAGATAATCTGAAGATGTTTTCATTGTACATATGTACCCTGATTTATTGGTGTCACCCCATTAAAGTTAATTAAAAAAAAAAAAGGTAGTTTATTATTTTATGCATTCAATACCTAAATAAGAACAATAAAATAATAGAAGTACATGAAACTAGATGATGTTATAAAAGTTTTAAAATATTAATGGAAAAATATTAAATAATGCCTATCAAAAACCAATAAAAGTGTTATTTAATATATTTCCATATTGCTTCTTGATTGGCATCCTCACTTGCAATTTTTTTCAACTATAGATGGAATGAATATTATTACTACGGGCGCTTAGAATACGCTGTTGCGCAGATGAACATTAAAAAAGAGTAAGGAATGTAAATTTGTGATTTCCACATTGACAGTTGCCCAAGCACCCACCTTAGAGAGAACCCTGATTACAAGTGCCATTTTAACAACCGGTTCGCCAAACTCAACAAAAAAATAAGTATTGATTCTGTCAAACCAGTGCAGACCTGCTGAATCCCACCACTGGCCTAGGCTAAGTACTGTACAAGCAGAGGAGCAGAATGAGAGATTTGTTGCTGGGCCATGTAGTCTATGGGGCCCATGGAGGACTTTTGCTTGAAAGGAGAGAGATATAAACAAATACACTGCTCTTGGGTGTCATTTATCCTCATTCTGCCTCTGAAATTATCTGCCTTTTTTAAAAAACTATTTTTTAATTATAGTTGGCATACAATATGATTTTAGTTTCAGGGGTACATCATAGTGATTAGACATTTACATAATTTGCAAAATGATCACCCCAATAAATCTAGTATCAATCTGACACATTATTATTGACTATATGTCCTACTTTATATCCCTGTGACAGTTTTTATACTTTTTAACACCTTTCATTTTTTTTTCAATATAATTTAGGAAGCCACTGGAGTGTCCAGAGAGATAAGGGTGATTTGGACTATGCTGGGCAGATGAAATATATTATGCTCACTTTGTTAAAGATGGTGCTGCCCACGTGCAAGTTTTAAAAGTAAGCTTTTCCCCACACCCTTGACTGATTGAATGATGTAGGTTGGTGCACTCTCATGAGGAATCCTCCCAGTATGTCTCAGATATGACTTTGTATCAGAGACTTCCTTGCTTGTAGATTGGATTAAAGCTTTGGATTTCTACACTATAAAGTGAGGCAGACTGGGAGCTTGCTCTCTCTCGGTTCCTGGGATAAGCAGTAGAGAGGAGAGCAGATTAAGACCACGTGAAGGAGAAGAGAAGCAGCCAAGATGGTAGAGTGCTGAGTGAGAAGCCAGTTTGTGCAAAAGGAGATGGGGAACAGAGGTGAATAAGACTGGTGAGCTAGAAACCTTTGATTCTAGGAAACTCAGGTAAGTCAGTAGCTTTATGAGCACTGAATGAGTGTGTTTTGGAGCCCAGTGTGTGTTTTTGCTTGCCCGCCGGGTGCAAGCTAGAATTAAAGATGATGGCTCACCAGTTCTTGGCTCTGTTGTTTCATTACCGACTGTCCGAATCTAATGTGAACCTGCACTGGCCAGGCGGTTGTGATGGTGGCCTTGGCCACTGGCTTTACAGTGATATACTTTTGGAATTAGAACTAGCAATATTTGCTAACAGATTGGAGATCAGAAATAGGGACAGAGAGGAATCAAAAATAACATGAGTTTTTGGCTTGAGAAACTGTAAAGCCAGTAGTCGAGGCCACCATCACAGCCGCCTGGCCAGTGCAGGTTCACATTAGATTCAGACAGACGGTAATGAAACAACGGAGCCAAGAACTGGTGAGCCATCAGCTTTAATCGTAGCTTGCGCCTGGCGGGCAAGTAAAAACACACACTAGGCTCCAAAACCCACTCATTTAGTGCTCATGAAGCTACTGACTTATCCGAGTTTCCTAGCATCAAAGGCTTCTACCTCACCAGACATATTCGCCTCTGTTCCCTATCTCCTTCTCCAGAACAAACTCTGCTCAAACCGGCTTCTTCCTCAGCACTCCACCATCTTGGCTGCTTCCTCTCCTCCACGTGGCCTTAATCTGCTCTCCTCTCTAATACTAACCTCAGAAACTTCAGCAAGCTCCCAGTCTGCCCCACTTTATAGTGTAGAATCAAAACCTTTAATCCAGTTATATAATTATGCCCATCCCAAGCATAAGGGCAACTAATATCACCTGGGTGACAGGCTTTCATGTGGGCAGCGCCATCTTTAACAAAGTGAGCATAATATATTTTATCTTCCCAACAGAAATTGAGTAAATAAAAATAGTATTTATTTACTGAAAGGTTTGGAGGTGAATGGATTTTGAAGGGGAAATCAAGAGTTTCATTATTGATATAGTCAAAATGACATTAAGTAGCTGGTTTAGCATATGTTTAAAGTTCAGAGAGAAAGTTTTAGCTAAAGATAAAATATTGGGAACAATAGAAAATAATAGCATCACTGCCCATGGGTTCATACTATCTGTTTCTCAAAAACATTCTGATGAAGTCACATCTGTGCTAATTTAAGAAAATGTCATCCCTCGTTAATCCTTACATTCCACAGGCAATCACTGTTCTGGTTTCTGTTTTCATCGTTTAATTGGCCTGTTCTAATATTGTACTTTCATCATCATTTACGTCAAAATTTCTCTTCCCTTGTGATTTTTTTCTTTGACACATGAGTTATTTAGATGTGTGCTGTTTAATTTCTAAATATTTGAGGCTTTTTTAGATTTCTTAATGTTATTGAATTATAATTTAATTCTCTTGTGGTCAGGGAACATACTATTTACAATTGCAACTTGCTTTTGAAATTTATTAACTTATTTCATGACCTAGAATAAAGTATATCTTGATGAATGTTCCATTTGCTCTCTATTTTTAAGATTTTATTTATTGATTTTTAGAGAGAGGAGAGAAAGAGAAGGAGAGAGGGGAGGAGGAACGGGAAACATGAACTTGTATTTGCTTCTCATATGAGCCTTGACTGGTCAAGCACTGGCTCTCAATCCAACGGCCTCCGCATTCCAGATTGGCACTCTGTCCTCGTGCTACCACAGGCCAGGCTCCATCTGCTCTTGAAAATAATGTGTATTCTGCCACTCTACAATTATTGGACGAAATGTTTAATAAATGTCAATTGAGTAATTAAGGAAAGTTGTGTAACTCTGGGTTTTGTGTTGAGTGTTTTTCTTCCCCCTTTGGTCTAATTTTATCAATTTTTGAGATGGGGTGTTATAATCTCCAACTATGGTTATAAACTTCTATTTATAGAAAAATATTTCTGTCTCTCCCTTTAGTTTTATCTTTTTCATTTTTTTTTTTGAGAAAGAAAGAGACAGGGACAGACAGACAGGAAGGAGAGAGATGAGAAGCATCAACTCATAGTTGCGGCACCTTAGTTGTTCATTGACTGCTTCTCATACGTGCCTTGACAGGGTGGGGGCTTCAGCTGAATCAGTGTTGCTTTTCTCAAGCCAGCGGCCTTGGGCTTAAGGCAGCCAGCAACATTTGGGCTCAAGCCAGTGACCATGGGATTATTTCTATGACTCAACACTCAAATTGGCGACCTGCACACGAACTGGTGAGCCTGTGCTCAAGTCAGCAACCTCAGGATTTCAAACCTGCGTCCTCAGTGTCCCAGGCCAATGCCCTACCCACTGAGCCACTGCCTGGTCAGGCCCTCCCTTTAGTTTTGTCAGATTTTTCTCAATGTTTTTTGAAGTTCTGCCATTAGATCCATATATATTTAGGATTGATATGTCTTCCTGGTAAAAAAAAATATATCCCTTTATCATTCATTATAAAGTATTCCTCTTTATCTCTGGCAGTTCACCCTGTTTTGAAGTCTAATTTGTCTCATATTAATATAGCCACTTCTAAAGTGGTTCTTTTTTAGATAACACATAGTTAAGTCTTATTTTTATTCAGCCTGACAATCCCATTTTTTAAAATGATGTGATGCTATAATTACTGATATGTTGAATTAAATTCTACTTTTAGCTGCTTGTTTTTTATCTCAACTGCTTTTTGTTCCTCTATTTCTCCTTTCCATCCCTTATTTGGTAAATCAAATACTTTTTATCCAGTCTTTGTTCCTATGTCAGCTTTTCACCTCTGGCACCTCAAGCCAATAAGACTGCAGATTTCGCCTTGAGTTTTGCTGCTCCATGCTGCACAGACATGGGGATAGTATAAATTTGGATCTCATCCAGTGCGCGTGTTTCCCCTCTTTCATTTTATTATTATTTTTAGAGGGAGAGAGAAAGAAAGAAAGGAAGGAAGGAAGGAAGGAAGGAAGGAAGGAAGGAAGGAAGGAAGGAAGGAAGAGGGGTGAGGTGAGAAGTGGGAAACATTAACTCGTAGTAGTTGCTTCCCGTATGTGCCTTGACTGGGCAAGCCCAGGGTTTCCAACTGGCAACCTCAGTGTTCCAGGTTGATGCTTTATCCACTGTGCCATCACAGATCAGGTCATTTCCCTTCTTTTAAGGCTTGAAATCCCCTCCAGTTTCTGTCTAGTTTTGGCCCCTCTCCAGTGTCTTCAAGTAGTTGTTTGGTTACATTTTGCCTTGAGTTTATACTTTTTATCTGTTGGAGAATTATTGTAGTACTGGCTATTCTGCCATTAGCCACACCATAACTCTTTAAAATTTATTTTATTTTCATTTTATTCATTTTAGAGAGGAGACACACACACACACACACACACACACACAGAGAGAGAGAGAGAGAGAGAGAGAGAGAGAGAGAGAGAAAAGGGGAAGGAGCTGGAAGCATCAACTCCCATATGTGCCTTGACCGAACCAGTGCAGGGTTTTGAACTGGCGACCTCAGTGTTCCCAGGTCGACGCTTTATCCACTGCGCCGCCACAGGTCAGGCTACCACACCATAACTCTTGTTACTGTTTCTTTTTAAATTGATTTTTTAGACACAGAGAGAGGGAAAGACAGATTGTTGTTCCACTTGTTTTTTAAAAATTATTTTTATTTATTGATTTGAGAGAGAGAGGAAAGAGAGAGAAAGACAGGAATATCGATCTGTTCCTGCATGTGTCCTGATGGGGATCAAACCAGCAACCTCTGTGCTTTGGGACGAAGCTCTAACCAACCGAAATATCTGGCCTGGGCACATTTTTTCAGTGTAAAGAAAAATAATAAGAACTAATAGTACAGAGATTATGCAGTATGGCAAAGCATAAGACAACAGTGCTAGGATGACTGAAATTAGAAACAAAAAGTTCAGTAACATATTCCTCTGACTCTGAGACAATGGGGAATGGCAGTCTAGAATTGTGAGTCTCCTCAGGACATGAAAAAGAATTTAAAGGCTGAAGACCTTCAGTCCACTGCCATTGTTAGAATCAGATTTTATAACTTTAATGTAAAAATTGTTGAGAATACAGCATTCTAAGAGGTTCTATCTTTGGTTCCTTGAGATGTTTTTATCCTTGTAAATTGTCAAATTTTGTAAGAATCAATATAACATGTTCAATTCTACTTCTGATTTATGTTTTTTATTTGATTTTTGCTTTCTATTTCCAACCATTGTGAAGATAGCTTTAAAACACCTCTGCAAGTTCATTTGTTTGAATGTCTCTGATGAAACTTCAATTTCAGGAATATCTATATAAAAGAATACCTTTCTTTTTTTCTACATTGATCTTGATCCTGAGGAGAGTTATAAATTTTTCTTTTAAGTCATCTGACTCTAGTCCTGGATCAGGTCAATATCACCTTAACAGTCACACTTTTGTTATCCAAAGAATATAAAGAAAATACACCCCGAGAGAGACAGCCTTGACTAGAGATTAGAAGAAGGGGCTGTCAGGATGATAATCCAATTAATCAGCTATCCTTTTTCTAAACTCTGCTACCAGTCCTTTCTACCCTGGCTTTTCAATAGTTGGTATGACAATGTGGTGCAAATACTTATTTATATAATGAAGCCAAAATTTTATTTTCTTAAGTACCTTGGTTTTAGTTAGTCCACTGTGGAGTAACTGGTTCTTTGATCTATTTTGAAGGATGGGACTGAAGAAAAATAATTCTGGTAAGGGCCTGGTTTCATGAACATGTGTCCTTATTTATTCTCTCTTTTGCCTAGTAGTATGCCAAAATTGAATTACACTAAAGCGCAGATTTTAGAATGTTTTGGTCATTTGTATTATATTCTTTTATATATCATGTATTTTTAAAACTTGTTTTTGAGAGTTTTCTCTTATTTGGTTTTCAGAAAATTTACCAAGGATATCACAAATGTGATTTCCTTTGTATTTATCTTGCATGGGGTTTGCTGAACTTCTTGAATCTATTAATTTGGGAAAATTTCAGCCGCTATTCCTTCAAATATTTTTTTCTGCCCCATTCTCTCCCTGCTTTCCTTCTAGAACTCTAATTACTCAAAGGTTAGAATTTTTTATATTGTTCCATGGGTCACTACCCTGTTCTATCATTTTCTTTCTTCCCCCCAATCTTTTTTCTTCTCTGTTCTTCAGCCTGGATAATTTTTAATCATCTTTATGTTCACTTATTTTTATATCATCTCCAGTCTTTTGTGCAGCCCATTCATTAGATATTTTACTTAGGTCATTTTATTTTTCAGCTCTAGAATTTTCACTTTTGTTTTGTTTTGTTTTTTCTTCTTTTCTCAGTGAGAGGAAGAGAGATAGAAAGACAGACTTGTACATGCGCCCTGACCAGGATCCACCCAGCAACCCCATCTGGGACCAATGCTCTGCCCATCTGGGGCCATGCTTGCAATCAGGCCATTTTTAGTGCCTGAGGCGAATGCTCCAAAGAATCATCCTTAGCACCCAGGGCAATGCATTTGAAACAATTGAGCCCTGGCTGCGGGAGGGAAAAAGAGAGAAAAAGAGAGGAGGTGGAAGCAGGGGAGGAGTAGAGAAGCAGATGGTTGCTTCTCCTGTATGCCCTGACCAGGAACTGAACCTGGGACATCCACATGCAGGGCCAATGCTCTACCACTGAGCCAACTGGCCAGGGCCTCTAGAGTTTTTCACTTTTTAAATACTTTTGATTTCTTTGCAATTTCTTATTTGTTTGTTAATTGAAAGATATTATCCTTTATGTCCTTGAACATAGTTGTAATAGCTGTTTTACAATCTTTGTTTCATAACTTCAACATCTAGGGAACCTTGAGGTCAGTCTGTATTGATTGTCTATGAGTTATGTTTTCTTTTGTTTTCCCGTGTCTGGTGATTTTGGATTTAATTCAAGACAGTATAAATAATCACTGTAGAGACTCTGGATTCTGTTCTATTCTTCCAAAGAGTCTTGATTGTTTGTTTTAACAGAAAGTTAACTAAGTCTGCTTCAGACTTCAAATTTAGACTCCCTTGCAGTTGGCAGCAGCTGAAATCTCTGCTTAGTTCTTTTAGCCATGGATGGACTTCTTGACTCTGTCCCACACATGTGTAGTTTAGAAGTCAGGCAAAGATTGCAGCAGAATTTTTGATATAGGGTAGACTTTGAGGCTAATCCTTTGCCTTTTGAAAAATTTCCCTTAGTTTCTAGCTGTTATAGTCACTTCAAACTCTGGTTCTTCAAACCAGTAAGATTACAGTTTTCTGTAGGAGTTTTAGCTAACCTGTCTGATGCCAACTATGAACTATCCTCAGGTGAAAAGTCATAAAAATGGGAAATTCACACAGAGCTATTTCCTTCTTTCAACTCTGCAGTTCTTGCTTTTGGTTACTCTCTAGTGTCTTCAGGCAACTGATTTTTATATTTTGTCCTAGTGTTGACCCTATAGGAGCTTCTACACTATTATTGGACCAGAAAAGAAGTTCACACACACTTTTGTTCTTCTGATACTTGATTTAATTTGTCTCTATGTCTTTGCAAAAATTTTTTTTAATTTGTCTCTGTTAGGGACAATATCTTTATATTAAGCCTTTACTTTATAGATAACTTCAATATTTTCATGCTTAGCATGAAATTAAACTTTATAAATTTTTGAGATAAATGTTGATTCACATGCAGTTGTAAAAAAAATAATAAGAGACCCCATGGACTTTTTACTGAGGTTCTCCCAATTGTAATTTCTTGCAAAAAACGATAGTAGAATATTTCAACTGATGTTGATATAGTCAAGGAACAGAATATTTTCATCACCACAATGATTGCTCTTATTGCCTTTAAAATACATTATTTATTTATTTATTGGTTTTAGAGAAAGAGAGAAAGGGAGAGAAAAAGAGACAAAGAGAGAGAGAGGAACATTGATTTGTTGTTCCACCCATTTATGTATTCATAAAATGATTTTTGTATGTGCTCTGATCGTGGATTGAACCTGTAACCTTGACCCATCAAGTTGACACTCTAACTAACTGAGCTACCTGGCCTGGGTTCTCATGTTGCCTTTTTTATAGCCACACCTACTTCCCTTCTGCCTTCACCCCCTCCTTAACTCCTGGCCACCACTAATCTGTTCTCCATCTCTATAATTTTGTCATTTCAAAAATAAATGGAGTTATATAGCATGTAACCTTTTGGGATTGGCTTTTTTTCACTTGGCATAATTCTCTTCATTCATCCATGCTGTTGTATGTATCCATAGTTTGTTCCTTTTATTGCTGAGTAGTATTCCAAGGTATGGATATACCATAGCTTGTTTACCCATTCAGCCATTAAAGGACATCTGATGTCATCTATACTTTAATAAAAAGTAAAAATAATACAAACAAACAAATAAGTAAATAAATAAATAAAAGACACCTGGATTTTTTTCTTGTTTTTCACTATTACCAGTACAGTTTCTATGAAAAGTCATGTAGCAGTTTTTGTATAAACATAAGTCTTTATTCCTTTGGAATAAATGCCCAAGGAGTACAACTGCTGGCCAAATGGTATTTGCCTGTTTAGTTTCTCTAGAGTGGCTATATCATTTTATATTTTTACTAGCAATATATGAGTGATGCAGTTTCTCTCCATCTTCACCCTCATTTGGTGGTATCATTCTTTTTTATTTTAACCATTCTGAGAGCTGTATAATGATAATGTCATTGTAGTTTTAATTTGCATTTCCTTAATAGCTGATGATATCAAACATCTTTTTATGTGCTTATGTATCACATGTATATTTTTCTCTGTAAAATATCTCTTGATGTGTTTTGTACATGTTCAAATTGAATTATTTGATTTTTAAAATTTTTTTTTTTAATTCTTTAAAATTTATTTAATCATTTTAGCAAGAGAGGAAGGAAGAAAGAGAGACAGGAACATTGAGTTGTTCTTATACAGTATGGGCCTTAATTGGGGATCAAACTGGCAACTTTTGTGCTTTAAGAATGATGCTCTAGCCTGTGGTGGCGCAGTGGCGCAGTGGATAAAGCGTCGACCTGGGAACACTGAGGTCGCCAGTTCAAAACCCTGCACTGGTTCGGTCAAGGCACATATGGGAGTTGATGCTTCCAGCTCCTCCCCCCTTTCTCTCTCTCTCTCCTTCTTTCTCTCACTCTGAGTCTCCTCTCTAAAATGAATAAAATAAAAAGAAATTTAAAAAAATTTAAAAAAAAATAAAAAGAATGATGCTCTAACCAACCGAGCTATCTGACTGGGAAAGATTAATTGCTGTTTTTATTGTTGAGATTTTTTGCTTTTGTTTTTTTCTGAAGTGAGGAGCAGGGAGGCAAAGAGACATGTGCCTGACTGGGATCCACCTGGCATGCCCACCAGGGGGCGATGCTCTGCCCATCTGGGCCGTGGCTCTGTTGCAACTGGAGCTATTCCAGTGCCTGAGGCAGAGGCCATGGCACCATGCTCAGCGCCCGGGACAACTTTGCTCCAATAGAGCTTTGGTTGCAGGAGGGGAAGAAAGAATAGAGATAAAGGAGAGGGAGAAGGGTGAAAAAGCAGATGGTCACTTCTCCTGTGTGCCCTGGCTGGAAATCAAACCTGGAACTTCCACACGCTGGTCCGACAGTCTACTGCTGAGCCAACCTGCCAGGACTCTTATTGTTGAGTTTTGAGATTTATTTAGATACCCTTTTTTTGTGTGTTTTTCTCAGATGCAGTTTGTAAACTGCATCTTAAGACAATTTGGGATAAAATATTGTGGTAATATATATATATATATATATATATATATATATATATATATATATATATATATATATATATTATATAAAATTTACCATTTTAAATGGTGCTGGAAATGCTATTTGTTATAAAATATTGTGGTAATATATATATTTTATCCCAAATTGTCTTAAGTTTAATTAAATGTTTATCTTAATTCTTTAAGTGTTTGGTAGAATCTGCAGTGAAATTATGTGGGCCTAGACATGTCTTTTGTGGGTATTTTTTAAATTACACATTCAGTTTCATCAATAAAGGTTACCAGGGCTGGTATGGTCGAGAGCAGAGGCAGGGGAGAAGCAGTGAGGAATTACTGTGTTATATAATAGATACAGAGTTTTTATTTAGGATGATGAAAGGTTCTGGAAATAGATAGTGGTTATAGTTGTACAACATTGTGAATGTATTTAATGACAGTGAATTGTACACTTAAAAATGGTTAAAATGGCCCTGACTGGGTAGCTCCATTGGTTATGGCATTGTCCCTATACACCCAGGTTGTGGGTTTGATCCCCATTCAGGGCTCATAGAACAATCAACCAATGAATGCATGGCTAAGTGGAACAAGTCAATGTTTCTATCTCCCCTTTCCTCTATCTCTAAAATTAAGAAATAAAGGTTAAAAATAAAATAAATAAACATTTAAAAAAACAAATAGCATTTCCAGCACCATTTAAAATGGTAAATTTTATATAATATATATATATTACCACAATAACAACAAAACCCACTAACCAGAAATTTGAGTTCCATAAGGGCTCACAGGGTCAGGTGAAAAGTGGTGGAAGTGAGAAGGAGACCACATTTCCACCCCACCCTCTCACAGATTTCCAGAGAGAAGAAATGTGATAGGATTATTAATAGTCCATAAAGTCATCATAATTTACAGCTCCTTTCTGCTATAACAGTGTTTAATAATTACAACTTAATAAACCAAAATAACAATACTTTTTACTATCATGTCACATGATCTTTACACTCACTTTGTGGGGACATGTGAGGCTTTTCCTGCCTCAGCAAGGCCAGCATCTGAAGCTAGAAGCATCACCAAACATCCACATCAGTGACTGAGGGGATGAGGTGATGTTGTGAGTAGAAATGGCAAACGTGCTCTGCTGGTTAGGACCAGTAAGCTGAGGAGCAGAAAAAGGCACTGGCAGGTGCTACAGGGATGACTTTATGGAAAACAAGATCACGGGAGCCTCAGGCAAGAATTTGAAAGGCCTAAGGAACTGGTGTTGTATCCTGAGGGCAACAAGATTTTGTGAATTTAGCCTGACCAGGCGGTGGCGCAGTGGATAGAGCGTCGGACTGGGATGCAGAAGACCCAGGTTCGAGACCCTGAGGTCGCCAGCTTGAGCACGGGCCCATCTGGCTGGAGCAAAAGCTCTCCAGCTTGGACCCAAAGTTGCTGGCTCCAGCAAGGGGTTGCTCGGTCTTCTGAAGGCCCGCGGTCAAGGCACATGTGAGAAAGCAATCAATGAACAACTAAGGTGTCCCAACGGCAACAAAAAAAACTAATGATTGATGCTTCTCCAGTCTCTCTGTTCCTGCCTGTCTGTCCCTATCTATCCCTCTCTGACTCTCTCTCTGTCTCTGAAAAATATAAAATAAAATAAAAATTTAAATTCAAAGAAAAAAAAGATTTTGTGAATTTATATTTTAGAAAAATCACTCTGGCAGCAGATGAGGAATGTGCAGGAAAGGAGAAAGAAGGCTGGGTCTGGGCAAATACTATAGTTTCGAAGCTGTTCCATTCAAGAAATGATGAGGGCCTAACTGTTCAGGTAGGGTTAGAGGAGGACTGAGCCTAAAATGGGATGAAAGAGACATTTTTTAGGAGGTTAAAGGAAGCAAGAACATAACCAGTGTGAAAGCACTATAAAATAATAGGATTAAAAACAAGATTTAGAGTGCTGTCTTTAAAAGGAAGAGAATCTTATTGGTATCCTCAAAAACAAGCCAAAAGACTACATTCATGATGCTATAAAAGTCTGGATATATATATTGTGAAAACTATGAGGAAAACTAAAAACCATGACTCCAATATTCAAAGGAAGGTAGAAGTAAAAATACAACATTGGTCTCCAGTTGAAATTATATAAGTACGAGGCTGATTACAATGGATTACAAAGACCTCACGTTAGTGTACTTGCTCTGTTTGTGGACTTTCACTATGTGCCCAGTGTTGTACTAACATATGAAAACGGGATCTGGTTTTCTTACAGCAAGGCTCATAGCAAGCTGAGCTCATCCTAAAATTAATTTGATTCTCAGAAATTTAGCTTTTAAATTTCCTTGTTCATTTAATAGATACTTATATACTTAATAATAAACTTAAATGTTTTAATACTTTTATATATTTTAATAGGTGTATCGATAATAAATTTTTAATAAATACCATATCAGCAAAGTTGATGGTAGTTAAAGGTGCCATTTATATCATAGGTTATGGAATGGCAAGAAAAGATTATAGCAGAACTAGAGATGTGATGGATGGGAGGTTGTGAACTATAAGACTGAGAAATATATTTAATGTTAACCCATGAATTCATCTCTAGATACAGTAGCTGGATATAATTTTAGGAGCTTTTTATAAAGATATAATTGGGAATGTAAGTTTATGATTAGAAAAGTGATATTTCACCTGACCAGGTGGTGGTGCAGCCTGGGGTGCTGAGAACCCAGGGTTGAAACCCCAGGGTTGCTGGCTTGAGCATGGGATCATTAACATGACCACAGGGTCGCTGGCTTGAGCCCAGGGGTCGCTGGCTTGAGCCCAAGGTTACTGGTCACTCACTCTACTGAAGCCCCCCAGTCAAGGTACGTATGAGAAAGCAATCAGTAAACAACTAAGGTGTCACAATGAAGAGTTGATGCTTATCACCTCTCTCCCTTCCTGTCTATCTGTCCCTGTTTGTCCCTCAATCTTTCTCTCAAAAAATAGTGATATTTCAATCATGTTAGTCTAAGACATCTTTGGAACAGCAGAATGAAAAAAGGTATATGCTTATCAGTCTCAATAATAGCTTAAACTTGTGAAAAACACCAGTTGATTTTGATAGGTTAAGTATGATAATGTAATAATTAGAGCAAACACAAATAAATATATACAAATATACATTAAAGTATTATAAATAAATCAAAATTGAATTGAAAAATGTTTAAGTAACCCACAGGAAGGCAGAAAAATAAAACAGAAAAACTAAAAACTAAGAGAAAAGAAAAAAAATTGGCACTGGCCCGTTGGTTCAGTGGTAGAGCATCATCCCAGTGTGTGGAAATTCTGGGTTCAATTCCCAGCCAGGGCACATAGGAGAAGCGACCATCTGCTTCTCCACTCCTCCTCCTCTCCCCTTCTATCTCACTTTCTTTCTCTCTCTCTTCTTCTCCCGCAGCCATGTCTCAAATGGTTTGAGCAAGTTGGCCCTGGGCACTGAAGATGGCTTCATGGCCTCTTCTCAGGCACTAAAATAACTCAGTTGCCAAGCAATGAAGCAGTGGCTCCAGATGGGCAAAGTATCAGCCCCAGACAAGCATTGCTGATTGGATCCTGGTCAGGGTGTATGTGGAGTCTGTCTCTGCTTCCCCACCTCTCACTTAATAATAATTTTAAAAAAAATTAAATGGCATAAATGGCAGATGAAAGCCCTAATAATAGCTCAAATGTACTGTAGACTTATTATAGGCCAGACATGTATTTATTTGATCTTCACACCAATTCTATGAGGCAAACTTGGATTAGTATTTCCTCTGTGTTTTTTTTTCTTGTTTTTTTTTTTCACAGAGACAGAGAGAGAGTCAGAGAGAGGGATAGATAGGGACAGACAGACAGAAACGGAGAGAGATGAGAAGCATCAATCGTCAGTTTCTTTTGCCATTGCGACATCATAGTTGTTCATTGATTGCTTTCTCACATGTGCCTTAACCGCGGGCCATCAGCAGACCGAGCAACCCCTTGATGGAGCCAGCGACCTTAGGTCTAAGCTGCTGAGCTTTGCTCAAACCAGATGAGCCTGTACTCAAGCTGGTGACCTCGGGGTCTCGAACCTGGGTCTTCTGCATCCCAGTCCGACACTCTATCCACTGTGCCACCGCCTGGTCAGGCAGTATTTCCTTTATATAGATAAAAAAGTCAAACCGAGATAGAAATTAATATGCAACGCACGAACCTGGTCAGCCTCCTCCTCCAGCACTTCCTCCAGCTCCAGGGTCGGCATCTGTTTCTCCCACATTTCCTCCAGCTCCTTCCACTGCTTGGTTTGCCGGTCCCAGGCAGCCTCTTCCATAGAGCTCTTGGTTTCCTAAGGCATGGCTGTAAAAGTCAGTGTTGGGCAGATAAAATATATTATGCTCACTTTGTTGAGGATGGCACTGCCCACATGGAAGTTTGTTGATAGTAATGTATGTTCTGGGACAGGCTGTGGGCAGGCCGGGTCGTTATAGCCTAAGGCTTAGTTTTAAGAGTAAGCTCTTCTCCACACCCTTGACTGATTGGATGATGTAGGGTGGTGCGCTCTCCTGCGGAATCCCATTATGCCTCAGATGGGCGACTTTGTATCAGAGACTTCCTTGTTTGTATAATTAGATTAAAGGTTTTGATTCTCTGCTATAAGGTGGGGCAGACCAGGAGCTTGCTCTCTCGATTCCTGAGGTTAATATAGAGAGGAAAGCAGATTAAGGCCACATGGAGGCCAGGAGAAGCAGTCAACATGGTAGAGTGCTGAGAGAGAAGCGAGTTTGTTAAGAGTTTGTGCTGGAGGAGATGGGGAACAGAGGTGAATAAGTCTGGTGAGCTAGAAACCTTTGATTCTAGGAAACTCGGATAAGTCAGTAGCTTTGTGAGCACTGAATGTGTGGGTTTTGGAGTCCAGTGTGTGTTTTTGCTTGCCCGCCGGGTGCAAGCTAGAATTAAAGCTGATGGCTCACCAGTTCTTGGCTCCATTGTTTCATTACTGACTGTAAAGCCAGTAGCCAGGGCCACCATCACAGCCACCCGGCCAGTGCAGGTTCGCATTAGATTCGAATAGTCGGTAATGAAACAATGGAGCCAAAAACTGGTGAGCTATCAGCTTTAATTCTAGCTTGCACCTGGCGGGCAAGCAAAAACAACACTGGGCTCCAAAACCCACACATTCAGTGCTCACAAAGCTACTGACTTATCCGAGTTTCCTAGAATCAAAGCTTTCTAGCTCACCAGACTTATTCAACTCTGTTTCCCATCTCTACACAAACTCTGCACAAACTGGCTTCTTCCTCAGCACTCTGCCATCTTGGCTGCTCTCCTGGCCTCCATGTGGCCTTCATCTGCTCTCCTCTCTGATACTAACTTCAGGAACCAAGAGCAAGTAAGCTCCCAGCCTGCCCCACTTTATACTGTCGAAATCCAAACCCTTAATCCAGTCTACAGACAAGGAAGTCTCTGATACAAAGTCACCCATCTGAGGCATAATGGGATTCCTCAGGAGAGTGCACCACCCTACATCATCCAATCAGTCAAGGGTGTGGAGAAGAGCCTACTCTTTAAACTAAGCCTTAGGCTATAACGACCCGGCCTGCCCACAGCCTGTTCCAGAACACACATTAATATCAACGAACTTCCATGTGGGCAGCGCCATCTTCAACAAAGTGAGCATAATATATTTTATCTGCCCAACACCGACTGTTCAAATCAAATGTGAACCTGCACGGGTCAGGCGGCTGTGATCCTGACCGTGGCTACTGGCTTTACGGTCAGCCAGCCTACTGTCCCTAAAAGGACAGCCATGGGGAACCATAACAGCAGCCAGTTCTCTACCATGCACCTCAAGGGTGGTGGTTCCATATCGATCTCCGAATCCTGCCACAGACTACGCCAAATGTAAATCCAGTAGCCACAGCCACCATTACAGTCGCCTGACCCATGCAGGTTCGCATTAGATTCGAACAGACGGTAATGAAACAACAGAGCCAAAAACTGGTGGGCTATCAGCTTTAATCCTAGCTTGCACCTGGCAGGCAAGTAAAAACACACAATGGGCTCCAAAACCCACTCATTCAGTGCTCACAAAATGTTGGGCAGATAAAATATATTATGCTCACTTTGTTAAAGATGGTGCTGCCCATATGGAAGCCCGTCACCCAGGTGATATTATTTGCCCTTATGCTTGGAATGGATGTGGGGGAAAGGCTGTAATATAAGCAGGCTGGGTCGTTATGGCCTAAGGCTTGGTTTTAAGAGTAAGCTCTTCTCCACACCCTTGACTGATTGGATGATGTAGGGTGGTGCACTCTCCTGAGGAATCCCATTATACAGAGACTTCCTTGTTTGTATAATTGGATTAAAGGGTTTGATTCTACGGTATAAAGTGGGAGAGACCAGTAGCTTGATCTCTCTCTCTTGGTTCCTGAGTTCCTAAGCTTAGTATTAGAGAGGAGAGCAGATTAAGGCCACGTGGAAGAGAGAATAGCAGCCAAGATGGCAGAGTGCTGAGGACGAAGCCAGTTTGTTAAGAGTTTGTGCAGGAGGAGATGGGAAACAGAGGTGAATAAGTCTGGTGAGCTAGAAACCTTTGATTCTAGGAAACTCGGATAAGTCAGTAGCTTTGTGAGCACTGAATGTGTGGGTTTTAGAGCCCAGTGTGTGTTTTTGCTTGCCTGCTGGGTGCAAGCTAGAATTAAAGCTGATGGCTCACCAGTTCTTGGCTCCGTTGTTTTGTTACCGACTGTCCGAATCCAATGTGAACCTGCACGGGTCAGGCTTTTGTGATGGTGGCCCTGGCCACTGGCTTTACACAAAGCTACTGACTTATCCAAGTTTTCTAGAATCAAAGGTTTCTAGCTCACCAGACTTATTTACTTCTGTTTCCCATCTCCTTCTCTCTGCACAAACTGGCTTCTCCTTTAACACTCCGCCATCTTGGCTGCTTCTTCTGGCCTCCATGTGGCCTTACTCTGCTCTCTTACAGCATGAACTCCTCCTAGAATGCAATCACTCTTCTCCTGGAACAATGTGATCTCTCTTCCCTTAAAACCTTTTGGCTCAAAAATCCTCCCCCAAACATATTAACATAATCACGCCCATCCCAAGCAGGAAAGACAACTAATATCATCACCTGGGCAATGGGCTTCCAAGTGGGCAGCGCCATCTTTAACAAAGTGAGCATAATATATTTTATCTGCTCAACACTTTCTTTCTTCTTTCCTTCTTCTTATTTTGTTTCCTCTGTGTTTCTTAAAAGAACATTTGTCATTGAGTTTAGTGTGGTAAGGTGCCAGAGAACTGTAAAACTTAGTATTGGCAACGCCATTTTAAAGAGGAAAAGTCAGGCTTTCTGTCCCGGCCTTTCTTTGGAAAATGGAGAGAAAAGAATATGAAAGTCTCCTGACTTACAAGGACAACTGGGTCATTTGGTTTTAAGTTCTCTTAACAGATTAAGGTTATCTGAAGAACTTTTTTTCCCTTTCAATAAGAGAAAATTTACATACCACCCTACACTGATTTTAGCTCTCCCTCCCTTCCTGGAATCCTAAGATTAACGTGTACCTCTAGGCAAAGGAGGAGAGATAGACACTAAAAGGTTTATGAATGTATTTTGATTCATAAAATAACATCACCATTGTGTTTGTCACCTTGAAAGTTTTAATTTTTTAAATCCCCTAGGCAAATGATATAATCTTGTTAATGATTATGTCATGCTGTCATGCTCCCCCCACCTGTATGTGGACAAAAGGTATATAACCAGCCTCTGAGATACATTTGGGGCTGCAGGATTTAGGTCAGATATGTCCCGTGTCGGTCATACGCAGCTGGCATATTAATAAATCTCCTTTTAATAAAAACCCTTCAAAATTCATCTGGACTTGATGTCTCTACATAAACCCACGGAAGTGAGGTACGGTACTTTACAACATTAGGGCCTACTTGAGTAATCTATGATGCTCTCATCAGAAGATCCTTAATTACACCTGCAAAGACTCTTTTTCCAAATAAGGTAACATTTACAGAGTTTGAAAATTAGGATTGTTGCAAAATACTGTACCCCAGATTCTGAAAAGTACTGCACCTCACTTAAGTGGGTTCTTGTAGAGACACCAAGTCCAAAAATGAATTTTGAGGAGTTTTATTGATTAAGCTGGCAGCATACATGGGGGATTTTTCAGACCCAAATCATGCAGCACCAAGTATATTTCAGAGGCTGGTTATATACCCATTGATTACATACATGTTGGGGGGAGCATGACACAATCATTAACAAGATTAACATTTGTCTAGGGCAGGGGTAGTCAACCTTTTTATACCTACCACCCACTTTGGTATTTCTGTTAGTAGTAAAATTTTCTAACCGCCCACCGGTTCCATAGTAATGGTGATTTATAAAGTAGGGAAGTAATTTTACTTTATAAAATTTATAAAGCAGAGTTATAGCAAGTTAAAGCATATAATAATAATTACTTACCAAATACTTTATGTCGGAATTTTGCTAAATTTGGCAGAATAAATCTTTATAAAACAACTTACTATAATTAAATCTATCTTTTTATTTATACTTTGGTTGCTCTGCTACCGCCCATCATGAAAGCTGAAACGCCCATGACTAGTGGGCAGTAGGGACCAGGTTGACTACCACTGGTCTAGGGGATTTACAGAAAACGTTAAAACTTCCAAGGTAATACAATCAAAGACATTCACAAATCCTTTCAGTATCTATCTTTTCTCCTATGCCTAGAATTACACGTTAACCTCAGGATTCCAGGAAGGGAGGGAGAGTCAAGATCAGTGTAGGGTGGAAAGTAAATTTTGCCTCTCATTGAAAGGGAAGGGAGTTCTTCAGATAACCTTAATCCTTTAAGAGAATTTAAAACCAAATGACCCAGTTGTCCTTGTAAGTCAGGAGATTTCTATATCCTTCTTCCTCCATTTTCCAAAGAAAGGACAGAAAGCCTGACTTTTCCTCTTTAGAATGGCATTGCCAATACCTGTACTAAGTTTTACAGTTCTCTGGCACCTTACCACAGGATAAGGACATATATTTTGTGGGGGCCACAATTCAACCTGCTTTGGATGTTCTCAGCATGGTATAACTGTGTTTCAGAAAGCCGAAGGAAACATAGAGTAATAAGCTTTCTGGTTTCTGTCAGTGTTTTTTTGTTTAATGAATTCCGTGGTGTAAGGCCAGGAGCCGCCATCATGGCCATTCACATGCAGGTTCCCATTGGATTCAGGCTGACGGTGAAGAAATGGCTGAGTCGGAGGATGGTAGGCCATTCTGTTTATTGGTGTCTCACCAAGACAGGAAAGCTACAAGAGAAGACAAGGGAGAAGCAGAAAACCAGCTTTTCCGATGGAGGGCAAGGGATCAGGGAGGCCCCTGCAATGGTGATAGCAGGAACCGAGTGATCAAGCTACTGTTCTCTCCCACTTTATACCGTAGAATCAAAACCTCTAATCCAATTATACAAACAAGGAAGTCTCTGTATAATGGGATTTTTCAGGAGAGTGCACCACCCCACATCATCCAATCAGTCAAGGGTGTGGGGAAGAACCCAATCCTAAAACCAAGCCTTAGGCCATAACGACCTGGCCTGTTTACATTACAGCCTTTCCCCCACACCCATCCCAAGCATAAAGGCAAACAATATCACCTGGGTGATGGGCCTCCATGTGGGCAGCGCCATCTTTAACAAAGTGAGCATACTATATTTTATCTGCCCAACACGTGGGTTGGGTGTAAAGCCAGTGCCCAAGGCCACTATCACAGCCGCCTGGCTCATGCTGGTTCGCATTTTGTTCGGACACTCTGTAATGAAACAACAGAGCCAAAAACTGGTGAGCCATCATTTAATTCTAGCTTGCACCCAGCGGGCAAGTAAAAACGCACACTGGACTTCAAAACTCACTCATTCAGTGCTCACAAAGCTACTGACTTTTCCGAGTTTCCTAGAATCAAAGGTTTCTAGCTCACCAGTCTTATTCACCTCTGTTTCTCATCTCCTTCTCTCTACACCAACTCTACACTAACTGGCTTATCCCTCAGCACTCCACCATCTTGGCTGCCTCTCCTTGTCTCCTCCACATGGCCTTACTCTGCTCTCCTCTCTAATGCTAATCTCAGGAACAGAGAGAGAGCAAGCTCCTGGTCTGCCCCGCTTTATAGCATAGATTCAAAACCTTTAATCCAATCTACAAACAAGGAAGTCTCTGATACAAAGTCACTTATCTGAGGCATAATGGGAGGATTCCTCATGACAGTGCACCACCCTATATCATCCAATCAGTCAAGAGTGTGGGGAAAAGCTTACTCTTAAAACTTGCACGTGGGCAGCGCCACCTTTAACAAAATGAGCATAATATATATTTTATCTGCCCAACATCGGGATACATGAAATTCCAGAGTCACTGGTAGAGTTGTCTGTATGCTTTATATTTGAAGACTACAGAAAGCTCTTTTGACAATTAGATTAGGATGAACCACTGTGGGAGAGTGCTGTAAACTGGCGCGCTTGTTGTAGCCTAAGGCTTGGTTTGGGATTGAGCCTTTCCCACTCTTTTAATACTAAGATCTTTTAATACTAAGATCTTTTCAACACTAAGCTTTTCTCCACACCCTTGACTGTTGCATGCATGATGTAGGGTGGTGCACTTATGAGGAATCCAATCTATGCCTCAGAGGAGAGGCTTTGTATCAGAGACTTCCCTATTTGTATATTGGATTAAAGGCTTTAATTGTCTATGCTATATAATAAAGCAAAGACCTGGGGCTCGCTTTTTCTGATATTGCCATCAGCATTGAAGAGGCCTCCCGATCCCGTCCTCTTTTCTCGGTGAGTCTGTGCCTCCTAAATTTGTATGTCTATTTTCTTCCTCAGGTTAATGAAGTTTTCTGTCATTATTTTTTCAAATAGTTTTTAATTTCTTGCTTTCTATCTTCGCCTTCTGGCACTGCCCACACACCCATTATGCAAATGTTGGTACATTTGAAGTGGTTCCAGAGGCTCCTTATGATACTCTGTTGGGCAGATAAAATATATTATGCTCACTTTGTTAAAGATGGTGCTGCCCACATGGAAGTTCATTGATATTAATGTGTGTTCTGGGTCAGGCTGTTAGCAGGCTGGGTCGTTATAGCGTAGTCTGTGGCAGGATTCAATACAGATCGGCATGAAGCCACCACCACCTTTGAGCGGTGGAGTAGAGGACTGGTTGCTGTTATGGTTTCCCATAGCAGTTTTTTGGGGGATTGTAGATTGAGTTTTATAGCCATGTGTGAGGAAACCGAGAGCTCTATGGAGGAGGCTGCCCGGGACCTGCAAACCAAGCAGTGGATGGAGCTGGAGGAAATGTGGGAAAAAGAGATGCCGACCTTGGAGCTGGAGCAAGCACCAGAGGAGGAGGCCAACCAGGTTCATGAGATTCGCCTGGAAATGGAGCAGCTGCCGGAGAAGGAATCACAGGTTTGTGAGTAGCAGATTGCCCTGGACATTGTGGAGAGCCAGCAGCGGCAAGAGGCCGAGGCTGACACCGGGGCTGGAGCTGCAAGGCCTGCTGAGCAGAAGGCAGCAGTGGTCTGGGACTCGAGCCCAGCAGCAGGAGCTGGTGTTTCCAGTTCCTCTTTGGAGGATGAGGAGAATCCAGCTGGAGTTGCAATCTGTAGTCTCCAGAAGATGAGAGCCCAGCTGAAACGGCAGGGAGTGCCTGCCAAGCTCCTGGTAGGTCTGCAATTTTGGGACATAGGGGTGGATGTCATCATGCTCCCCAGAGCAGAGATGGAAATGCTGACTGCCATTGCCACATGTTTCTCTTTAGGACAGTGTGAGACCTGCCATGATGGCAGGAATGAGGGGGGAGGTTAACACCCCATGTGCGTGGACTGATTTCCTGGACTATGACCAGAGTGAGCACTGGCTCCTTTGTTGAATGGACTTACGGATTTTGGACAATGTGGGGGTGGAGTGGCTTTGCTGGAGGCCCTCCTGCCCCAGGAAGCTTTTCTCATGGCTAGAAAGAAGGCTGAAGACATTTTGCACTTTTGGCAAAGTGATTAGAGACTGGTGAAAAGTACCTTTGTAATTGTTTAAACTGTATGATTTGTGTTATTGCTGTATTTTGTGTAATGTACTTAATTTCCTTGTACAGAAATGCCAGTGGTGTAGATTGTGAGTAGTAAAGTGAGCATAGGGGTGGGTTGTTGGGCAGATAAAATATATTATGCTCACTTTGTTAAAGATGGTGCTGCCCACATGGAAGTTCGTTGATATTAATATGTGTTCTGGGACAGGCTGTGAGCAGGCTGGGTCGTTATAGCCTAAGGCTTAGTTTTAAGAGTAAGCTTTTCCCCACACCCTTGACTGATTGGATGATGTGGGGTGGTGCACTCTCCTGAGGAATCCCATTATGCCTCAGATGGGTGACTTTGTATCAGAGACTTCTTTGTCTCTAGATTGGATTAAGGGTTTGGATTTCTACAGTATAAAGTGGGACACACCAGTAGCTTGCTCTCTTGGTTCCTGAGATTAGTGTAGAGAGTAGAGCAGAGTAAGGCCACATGGAGGCCAGAAGAAACAGCCAAGATGACAGAGTGCTGAGGAGGAAGCCAGTTTGTGCAGAGTTTGTGTAGAGAGAAGGAGATGGGAAACAGAGGTGAATAAGTCTGGTGAGCTAGAAACCTTTGATTCTAGGAAACTCAGATAAGTCAGTAGCTTTGTGAGCACTGAATGAGTGGGTTTTGGAGCCCAGTGTGTGTCTTTGCTTGCCCGCTGGGTGCAAGCTAGAATTAAAGCTGATGGCTCACCAGTTCTTGGCTCCGGTGTTTCATTTCCGACTGTCCGAATCTAATGTGAACCTGCACTGGCCAGGTGGCTGTGATGGTGGCCCCGGCTATTGGCTTTACATACTCTATTTTTATTTTTTTGGATTCTTTTTTCTTTTTGCTGTTATGATTGGTTGTTTTTGCTTTCTTATATTATGTATCACTGATCTGATTCTTGGCTTCATCTACTCTACTGTTGATTCCCTATAAATTGTTCTTCATTTTAGTAAGTGTAGCCTTCATTTCTGACTGGTTCTATTTTATGGTTTCTATGTCCTCATTAAGTGCCTTGAACATCCTTATAACCATTGTTTAGAATTTTGTATCTGGAAGTTTGCTTGCATCAATTCTGTTTAGTTCTTTTTCTGGAGATTTCTTCTATTTTTTCATTTGGGACGTGTTTCTTTTTTATTTTAATTTTTAAAAATACTTTATTCTTTTTTTAGAGGGGAGAGAGAAAGAGAGAGAGAGAGAAAGGGGAGGGGCAGTAAGCATCAATTCCATACGTGCCTTGACCAGGCAAGCCCAGAGTTTTGAACTAGTGACCTCAGCGTTGCAGGTCGACACTTTATTCATTGTGTCACCACAGGTCAAGCTCTGGGACATGTTTCTTTCTCTCCACATTTTTATTGCTTTCCTCTGTTTGTTTCTATGTATGCTTCCTCATGTATATATTAGGTAGAGCTGCTACATCTCTTTGACTTGGTAGAGTGGCCTTGTGTAGTAAGTGTTTTGTAGGGCACAGCCTCCCCAATTACCCCCTGCTGGGTTCTCCAGGTCCACCACTGTGTGGGCTGTATGCACTCTTCCATTGTAGTTGAGCCTTGATGGCTATTGGTGTCACTGGGAGGGACTGATCTCAAGGCCGATCAGCTGCAGAAACCGTCTGCAACTGCAGGGGTGGAGCTGCTGTGCAGGAGTCTGCTCTATGGTGCACGACTTGCTTCGGTGGGGCTTTGCTGCTCACCGAGTCCGCCTGTTGGGACTGTCGCTGGTGGAAGTGGTAGGGTTGTAATCTGGTATGGTTTGAAGTTGTCCACTGGGTGCACTGGCTCTGAGGCTTCCCGGGAGGTGGAAGGTCAGCCACCACCTGTGCCATGCCTGGGGTCACCTAGTATGAGCTACAGAGTGATGTGCAGATGTGCTACTTGTGCTGGGCTTGAAGGTGCCCAGGAGAGGCCAAGGATTGTACTAAGGTTAGCTGCCTCTAATGCCAGGTCTGGGGCCACTTAGCAAGAGGTACCAGGTACAGAGAAGCTAGATACTGCTTGTTTGAGAAATTTTAGGGAAGTCCGAAGCATGGGGCAAGAGAGACCATTTGTATGGAAAAGCCACTGGAAACGGTTGAGGTGGGCCATTGGGGTGGAGTGGGGTGGGGTTTCAAGGCATCACCAGGGTGGGTGGGGCAAAGAGTGTGAGTAAGGTGGATAAAGATCCAGACATGGTACCCACCTGTAAGCTCTGTGGAAGGTCTCAGAAAAGGAACAATGGCCTCTGCCAGCACTTTTGTCCGGCAGAAAGCTGCCCCCCACCCTAACTCTTGCCTTGATGCCAGACAATCCAGTTCCTCCCTGTATATACTTGGTTCCTTCCAAGCTGCTGCCCCCATGCTGGAGCTCAGAGGGCATGAGTCCAAGCCAGTCTGCATGGTCCCTGTAAGAGGAACTGCCTGGTCTCACTCAACCACAATCTCCGCTGGTCTTTATGGCCAGAAGTTATGGGGACTTCTCTTCCTGGTGCAGGAACCCTGAGCTGGGAGGCCTGTTGTGGGGCTGGGACTTCTCGCTTTTCAGAGGGGCTTTTGCAACTGAGATACACCTTCTGCTTTTAAACCACCACACATGGGTGTGGGACTAGCCCTTTCTGTCTCTCCATGCCTCCTACCCATCTTGATGTGGCTTTTTCTTTAAATCTCTAGTTGTAGGACTTCATCAAGATTTCATGTGGTTCTGAATGATGGTTGTTCTGTAGTTTAGTTGTAATTTTGATGTGGTTGTGGGAGCATTGGAGTACTGTGTTTATCTACACTGCCACCTTGACCCAAAGTCTAATATTGAATTTTGTTCACTCAAGAAATTAACCAAACTACAGACAATTCTTGTCTTCTTTTAGCTAATAAACTTCCTCTCTGCAACAATTCTCTCTCCAAAGAGCTGCTTTAGAGGAACAGGTCTGATGAAAAAATCAACGACCTGGAAAATTCACAACAGAGACAGCTTAGAATAAGTCACCTATGCAATGAAAAGAGATATTTTTTTTTACACTTTTCTTTTGGCATATCCCAGTTGTTTCCAAAGGGGAAGATGATCAAATTAAAAACAAACAAGAGCTCTTGAGTAAAAAGAAACAAAAATCTTGCCAGATGGCTGTGCAGAGCCTGCTCAAGGCAGCCCCCAGGATAACTGGGAAACAGTACTTCATAGGTGGATGCCCCCAGCAACAGGTCCTTCCTTTCCCTGACCTCCTCTTCCCCTCTTGTTCCCTCATCCACCTGCTGTCCCTCATCCTTCATCACTTCAAGTCACCTTAACTCACCTTGGCCCCTCTCCCTTTGTGTTGTTCTTTTTTTTTTTTTTTTTACAGGGACAGAGAGAGAGTCAGAGAGAGGGATATATAAGGACAGACAGGAGCAGAGAGATGAGAAGCATCAATCATCAGTTTTTTGTTGCGACACCTTAGTTGTTCATTGATTGCTTTCTCATATGTGCCTTGACCATGGCCTTCTGCAGATCGAGTAACCCCTTGCTGGAACCAGCGACCTTGGGTCCAAGCTGGTGAGCCCACGCTCAAGCTGGTGACCTCGGGGTCTCGAACCTGGGTCCTCTGCGTCCTAGTCCAATGCTCTATCCACTGCGCCACCGCCTGGTCAGGCTGTTTTTGTTATTTTAAGGACAGGAAACCACTCTTGTATTTTCTTCCTGGCCCTCAAACTCATTTGCACTCATTCTAGATAATTTGGAAAAGAACAGAAAAGGGAAAAGAAACGAAAGATAAATCAGCTATAGCTCCCCTGTCCCAAAAAAATCTGTGCTAACACTTTGCCATGTACCTTTCTAATTTCTTTTCCCTCCTTACATTGTATTTTTAATATTTATTTATTTATTGACAGAGACAGAGGATAGGGACAGAAAGACAGGAAGGAAGAGAGATGAGAAGCATTAATTCTTCTTTGCAGCTCCTTAGTTGTTCCTTGACTGCTTTCTCATATGTGCCTTGACCCTGGGACTTCAGCAGAGCAAGTGACCCTTTGCTCAAGCCAGAGACTTTGGGAGTTAAGCCAGTGATCTTTGGACTCAAGCCAGAGACTATGGGGTCATGTCTATGATCCCACGCTCAAGCCAGTGACTCCATTCTCAAGCTGGTGAGCCTGCATTCAAGCCGGATGAGCCTGTGCTCAAGCCAGCGACCTTGGAGTTTTGAACCTGGGACCTCTGCGTCCCAATTCGATGCTTTATCCACTGTGTCACTGCCTGGTCAGGCTACGTTGTATTTTTTAAAAGTTATTGTTACATAGCTATCATCAAAAAGGCAAGAGAGAGCCTGACCTATGGTCGCACATTGGATAAAGTGCTGACCTGGAGCCTGACCTGTGGTGGTGCAGTGGATAAAGTGTCGACCTGGGAACACTGAGGTCGCCAGTTCAAAACCCTGCACTGGTCTGGTCAAGGCACATATGGGAGTTGAGCTTCCAGCTCCTCCCCCCTTTCTCTCTCTCTCTCTCTCTCTCTCTCTATCTCTCTCTCTCTCACTCTGTGTCTCCTCTCTAAAACAAATAAATAAAAATTAAAAAAAAAAAAAAGTGCTGACCTGGAATGCTGAGGTTGTTGGTTTGAAACCTCGGGCTTGCCTGGTCTTGTAGTTGCACATACAAGAAGCAACTACTATGAGTTGATGCTTCCTGCTCCCCCTCCCTCATTTCTCTCTCTCTCTCTCTCCTCTCTCTAAAGTCAATAAATAAAATCTTAAAAAGGAAAAATAAAGGACAAGAGATAACCAAGTTTTGGCGAGTGTGTGGAGAAAAGGGAATCCTTGTACACTGCTGGTGGGAATATAAATGGGTGCAGCCACTAAGAAAAACATGAAAATGTCTCAAAAAATTAAAAATAGGCCCTGGCCTGGTAGCTTAGCTAGTCAGAACATCGTCCCAATATGCTAAAGTTGTGGGTTCAAGCCCTTGTCAGGGCACATAAGAGAAATAACCAATAAGTTGAACAACAAAGCATTGTTTCTCTTTCTCTCTCCCATTGTCTGTCTCTCTCTCTCTCTAAAAATCAATAAGTAACATTTAAAAAATATTAAAAATTAAAAATAGAACTACCATATGGTCCAGCAACCCTACTTTTGGGTATATATCCAAAGGAATGAAATCACTATTTGAGAGAGCTATCTGCACCCCAATAAAAAAAATCCTGCCAGGTGCAAATTAAAAAATAAAATGTTATGGAAGGAGAAGTTATAGGGAAATTTTGGATGGTAAAATGTAGAAAGAGTTAGGTTATAGGTATAATTCAGCTTCCATGGTGCTGGAACTGACTGATTCAGTAATTAAAACTCAACTTTATCTCACCAAGTGTTAATGATGCTTTCATATTAGCAGTGAAATATTTCATAGCAAACATTGCTAATCCAGGAAAAAAACAATATTTCTTCTCATTCAAAATGACCATATTTGCATTCATGTTTCCATACTTCTCTTTCTATTAAAGTATTAGATGTCAGAAACTGACCTACCTAAAAGAGTGTTGACACAAGCAACACTCTTGTGTCAAAAGGTATACCAATCAAAAGCAAACATACCGATCTAGTTTGGAGAAGTTAAATTTCTGCACTAGACTAACAGGGGTGGTGAGGGACTGGGCCCTCCCACAGAGCAGCTGGGTAACTTTAAGCCTTTTAGGTTTTTGCTTTTGTGCATCCTGAAAGCAGGCACTGGAGAGGTAAATCTATAATTAGGGGGTTATTTAAAAGAGAGATTTGTGACCTGACAGACTGCAACCAACCTGTAACCTGTCTGTAACTCTAAGCTGTGGAAACTCTTTCCAGTCTTTTGTCTCTGGGTGTGTGGGGTCTATTGAAGGTTACAAAGCTGCTTGGGCTCATGTTACATTCTCTGAGAGAAGGAAGGGTGTGTAGGACTTAGAGCAGCATTTCTGCTGGGCCATTAACTTGGTTGTGAAATTGCATCTAAAAATGATACATCTTATTAGTTGTTTCATTATTCTAAAACCAATCATCTTGAGTTCAAGTTTGACTTCAGCTCCCCTCTTTCTACAAGTGCTAAGTGCTCAGAACCTCAGGGTCAAGTTTCAAACTCAATAATAGGAAATGGAATTCTTCGTGCAAGGTGAATAAAAGCTACAGAACAGCACACAACAATCCTTAAAGTTCTTAACAGTCTGAGGAATTCAAAGCTTTTGCATAAGAGACTGGTATTTTACAATGCTTTACAGATTTACAATTCCTTCTCAATCATTCTAGTTGGTAGTATTTCTGGCCTTCGTATCAAATACTGTCTGTATGTGACAAGTATGTGCTTATTACCTGTTGCTGTGGCCTGGGCCCTCATCTTCTCTGCACACTAAATTTGTAATCATATTAATCATTTATTTTGTGTCTTTTATTCAAAGTGAACATATTTACCAGCATACGATTAACATAGTGACTTAAAACCTTCACAAGGTACCTAAAATTGCAAGACAAACTTGCATTCCTGTTGGCCTAGGATGCAGAGGACCAAGGTTCAAGACTCAGGGTCACTGGCTCGAACATAGAATCATAGACATGACCCCATGGTAGCCGGCTTCAGCCCAAAGGTCGCTGGTTTGAGCAAGGGGTCACTGGTTTGGCTGGAGCCCCCTCGTCAAGACACGTATGAGAAGCAATCAGTGAACAACTAGAGTGATGCAACTACTAGTTGATACTTTCATTTATCTTCTTTCCTGTCTGTCTCTCTCTTTCTCTCAATAAAATAAATAGTATGAAGCAATATGGTGAGGTGTAATGTGCTCACGATGTGAGTGGTGAGTACATGAGTGTCTTTTATATTTTTACTCCCCATGTTTTGTTTTGTTTTACTTTTTTTTTTTTTTTGACAGAGACAGAGAGTCAGAGAGAGGGACAGATAGGGACAGACAGGAAGGGAGAGAGATGAGAGGCAGCAATTCTTCATTGCGGCACCTTAGTTGTTCAATGGTTGCTTTCCTATATATGCCCTGATTGGAGGAGGGGGGGAGCTACAGCAGAGGGAGTGACCCCTTGCTCAAGCCAGTGACCTTGGGCTTCAAGTCAGCAACTGGGCTTCTGTTCACTGCCTGAGAGCCTTTTAAACAGCGGTTCACTCTGCCTGAAGCCAGCACATTCTTCATCTCCCTCACTTACTTTATTCAGGTTCCTGACCCACAACACTCCTCAGAGAAGCCTCCCCTATTTCTCTTATCTAAATTGGTACTTCTTTTATTTCCTGTCCCCTTATCCTGCTTTTATGTTTCTTCTCAGAAGTTTTCACACCTGAATTTATCTTATTAGTTTACTTTTGCTTCTCTGCTAACACATAAGCTCTATGGCTTTTGTGTCCCCAGTACTCAGCATAGTGCCTGGTGTAATTACCATTTGGCATCCTTGATTGAATCAATGAGAGAACCTGAGAACAAGACTCCTTATGCACATTCTCCAGGACAGTACTTCAAAAACTTTGTTGATGGTGAAGTACAACATGAAATACACATTTTATACAACATACACATAAACACACAAAAGTGACTCATTTAAGGAAACAATACTCATTCTTATTTTATATTTTATTTCAAAAAGAAAGAAGAAAATATACTAATTGCTATTAATATGTTGATTTCACAATTTGCCAGTAGCCTGCTGTGTGCAAAACTTTGTTTTAGGGGATAAATCTGGAAGTGGTTTTGTTGAGTTTTAGTAATCATTCTTGAATTACTCTTTACTAAATCATTACCAGAATTTCCTCATATTCTTAGCCAACACCTGGTCTTACCAAGCTTTTAAATTTTTGCCAGTTTGAATGAAACTATATTTCCTTGTTTTAATTTGCATTTGCCTGATTATTAAAAAGACTGCTATACCAGAAATCTGATCCTTAAAAACGTATGTAAAACAAATTATTTTCTAGTGCTTCTGGAGGGTTAAGAATTTTCCTGTCAGAACCTTTCATTGGCAAAGTGATTTAATCTTCTACTTTTTGCATTTCTCAATTTCAGATTCTCATGTATTTAATTTTAGTGGCACAAGATTGTACTCCTAAGGACACAGCACTAACAATTGTAGTTCATTCATCATTCATATAGTTGCTTATTTGCTCAACAAATATTTATTAAGGGTCCCTGCTACTGCCAGGAATTTCACCAGACAGACCAACAGCCTCTCCTGCCGCTTACCTTCCAGACTATGAATTCTTTGTCCATTGCACTGTGGCACAGCTACCAAGGGCATGCATTTTTAGGAAGATTGGAAGATCTGGCGACCAAGTTCCTTTCAATCCATTGTTCTCGTGCATTATTACTTGCTCACAAATTTTTGTATTCATTGCATCAGAAGAGGAACTTAAGGTGTTTACACATGCTCCCCTACTGCAAAGGAATTATTCAAGAGAAAAAAGTTTTGAAGGTCGAAAATAAATTTCAAGCGCTTGTTTTAAATGTAAGTTTATAACTAGGGTCTTTTAAAAACAACCCAGGTTATTTTACTTTTTTTCTAAAGGCAACTTTTCCCACCTGTTCTTTACAAAAATTTCAGTCTCACACTTTATTTCGTTGTAATGTCAGATTTAAATAGAGCAATGAAAAACAGCTCACGTTCATTTTGAATTAGGTAATTCTAAATTCTTACGGAAGATCCCCAAACCACATTAATACTTTCGCTTCTATCCACAACTAATCATCTCTAAAGACGTTATTATCCCAAAGGTAACTCTTAACCCCAGCGCCTTTTTTTCTAGCTTAAAAACCTCAAGTCTTAGGTAAACAACTTGGCTTCTGTGCTTTCTTGTAAGAAATCGGGATTTAACACATTTTGTTGCTTTAGGTAACAGTGTGGCTACCAGATAAGAAGTGTTACACCGAGAGGCAGTGACTGAGATAATAGAGGGAATGAAGTTCGAGCTTGGTTCTTTGATTTTTAATTTTAGTAACATAAACTGCAGGCCGCAATGAAAGTCTTAAGTGCAGAGACCTATAGGACTCTCGCGCTATTACTCTAACCTTTACATTTCTTCTCCCAAACCCGAATTCATGCAAAACAGCTTGCTAATCCCCCGGCAATACGAAACACTTTCGCGCCGTTCGCTCAGGACCGTGCAGCAACGTAAAAAGAGTAGTCCTGGAGACCCAAAAAAAGCCACTTTTCAAAGCGGATTTTAGAGGACTCCTAGAGTTTCACTTGAATTTACAACATTTCGGGAGCCGCTTTTTTTTTCTGGGGCTGAGCTGGTCGCACGCCCCACGGGGCGTTACTACAGCTTGCAGGACCTGCGCCCTACCGCGGGAAAACCAGTCCGAGCCCCGCCCTTTGGGGCCCGAGGTCTGCGCGCCCCGCCCGCAGGCCGCCGCTACTCGGTGAGACTGCGGCGCACGCGGCTACTCTGCTCTAAGCTCTAAGCGTCGGCCTGGGCCCCGCTGCCAGCATGGATGCTCGCCGCGTGCCGGTGAGGGCTTCGCGGGCAAACCCAAGGGGTGGGCGAGGTGGGTGTTGGGTGCGGGCCGACTCCCTCTAACTCCGATGACTGAGTGCTGCTTATCAACTGGTGGCAGTCCTGAGTGGCGTCCGCTTAGGCAAGCCCCACATTTTGTACACTTGGAGTAACTCGGGGTCTGGGGCTGTCCCTGCCGGTCGTGCGCAGCCGGCTTGAGCGAGGTTTGCAGAATGGTGGGTAGCGCTGGGGAGTCCGAGGCCACATGCGCTCGAGGAGCACGTGCGCGGGACGGCGGCGGGGGCTGGCGGGTCTCCCCATTGTGTCCGCCGCTTCCCGCTCCCTAGGAGTTAGCCTTGCAGCCCTCAGCCATTTCCAGCCTCTAGTTCTGGGCGAGCTCCCCGCCCGTTTCTAACTGCTGGAGGTTGGCGGGTTTGAAGTTTAAAGGTCTTGCAATCGGTTTCTTCAGAACTGTGGTTTGCGCACATAGGGGAAGCTGTCTCTAGTCCTGGGCGGTGATGAAATGCAGTTTAAGGACTCGGTGGTCCAAACTGTTTCTGGCCATTCGCTTTTTCTCCATTCCCTTCCCCACCCCCCAACCTTACTCTCAAGCTGCAGGGTGTTGCCTGAATGGGACGTTACTTTTTGCTCTGAACGGAAACCGGAAAGTGGGGTCTGCCCCAGGAGAGAGGCTAGAAGATGGGGGTTGGGTGAAAAGAGAGTGACAAGCTTAAAATTAGTATCAGGGGTAAGGCTCACTAGTTAGGAGGCTGGGATGGGGGTGTGGTTACAGAGACACCTCTGGAACTAGGCTTTGGCTTTCAGGATGAAGAAAGTGCCCGGGTTCAAATTTAAACCATCGTGTGACTTGAGTAACCCGTTTCATTTCTCTGAGCCTCACTTTCCCCATTCGTTAAGTGGGAATAATGATAGCACCTTTGTTGCAAGGAATTAATCATAATGTGAAAACATACTTATTGCCTGGCACAAAAAACACCTCCTAAGAGCTATTAGTTGTTACTTGCCTGCCAAAAATTTCATCTCAACCATAACTATTGACTTGTTTCCATGTATTTTCCTCCAAACATTTTTTGCTTGGTAACGTAATTCTTGGCATGTGCTGACTTGTTAAAAGCCCAGCGTATATCTCCCTGACAGCTTCCAATAGAATGCCTCCCATGAAGCTGTCTTGGGCCTCAGGCTGCTTGCACAGAGATAGATGAGTAAATGGTGATTCCTGCAGTAATCCAAGAATACTGCTGTTTTAGGAGATTGTATCCTTGAGTTCTTTATCCAGCCCTATGATCTTGGACAATTTATTTTGTCTCCCTGGAGCCTTGAATTTCCTAACCTGGAAAATGGGGGGCGAGGGGGGGTTCCGAGATCCGTTTTAATGCAGTGTAAGGAGTCATTTCTATTTCATGCCCATCCATATTTAATAAAATAAATATCCAGTAAGTAACTAAAACAATTAAATCACATTAAAATTTAAATGCTAGACACTTACCTTTATTTACATGAGATATATGCCAATTGCATTCTTTGATGAGCAGTGACAGGCTGTTTCTGAATGAAAAAGCATTTTTATATCTATAAGTAATTTGTGCCCTATGAAAGGAGTGCTAAAAACTTCAGACTTCTATAGCACTGAGGGGACTGCAGTAAGAGCTGCAAGTCAGGCCAGGCTAAGAGTGCTGGCCTGGAGTCAGGCGTTCTACCTGGGTTTGGAGTGCTGTTTGACCTTTTACTTGGCTCCTTTTACATTTGTTCCTTTGCATTGGTACACTTGATTGGGGCGGACTTGTTCTGGAATCACTCTACCTCCCTGATTGAAACAAGGCCTATGTGAAAGCCTGCCATCCTGAAGTGGAGGTGCTGTCTAGTTTTTGTAGTTTGGGAAATTAGCATCACAGTACACAGCCCAAAGCTTAGATAGAAAGACCTCATTAGCTTGATTTTGGCTGAGGGGAGAGTAATCACTACCGTTTTAGTACTTTTGATATGTCCTTTTGGAAGTATAGTCTTTTATTTTTAAGGGCAGATTTTAGGAATTACTTGGGAACTCGGTGTAATGCTAAGAGCTTGGGGGCTCTTCAGGTGGGTAGACGGGTATAATGTTTGAATAAATTGATAAATATTACAGATTTTCTCCCTAGGGATCCTTTTGTAAGATTTTACCTAGTTTTGAAAATTGTTTTTGTAGCAGTTGCAAATACCTCTCCTCCTCTATGGGGTATAAGAAATAGAAGTGTCCTGTCTGACACTACTAAACTTAAAAATGATGTCTTTAGTTAGATACTGTAGTGAGCATCCTATTTAATAGTATTGCCATTTCTATTTGCAGCAAAAGGCTCACAGAGTAAAGAACTTCAAGAAATTCAGATACGTGAAGTTGATTTCCATGGAAACCTTGTCATCCTCTGATGACAGTTGTGACAGCTTTGCTTCTGATAATTTTGCAAACACGGTAAGTGCTGCCTGAGAATAAACAGAATTGAGTCTGCAGTGCTCAAAATGCCCCAGATGCTTTGTGCGTGATTAAAACTGCTTGCTTTTTGCCTACATTTCTATACAGCCGTTCTGAAAATACAGTATGCACTGTAATTTCATTTCACTTTTTGCTGTGGTTCTAGGTAGTAATTGTTGGAGGTAGATTAGCTACTTATTCTATCCTTTTGAAATGTCGCCTAACCTAACATGCTTGATGATTTGCCATAACAGCTCAGAAATCATTTGTAAACCTCTGAACCATTTTTCTTTGTAACAAAAGCTGTTCTCTTGTAGTGCACTTGTGAATATGATTTGCTCTCTGCACGGTTTATGGAAAATTGGCTCTTGAAAAGAGGGGGGGGAAATGCACAACCACATTTATTTATTTATTTTACAGAAACCTAAATTCAGGTCAGATATCAGTGAAGAACTGGCAAATGTTTTTTATGAGGACTCTGATAATGAATCTTTCTGCGGCTTTTCAGAAAGTGAGGTGCAAGATGTGTTAGACCATTGTGGATTTTTACAGAAACCAAGGCCAGATGTCACTAACGAACTGGCCAGTATTTTTCACACCGACTCTGACGATGAATCGTTTTGCGGTTTCTCAGAGAGTGAGATACAAGATGGAATGGTGAGTTTGAGAATTTCACCAATATCGAGAAGTAAAGTACATTTTGAGATGTGACATACCGTAGTTTTCGCTCTAGAAGACGCACCTGACCATAAGACACACCTATGATTTTAAGGAGGAAAATATTCTGAAACAAATGGTGTGTTAAAATATTTAATAAAATACCTTTTTTTTTTTTTTGTTCCATGAGATGCACAGACATTTTCCCCTCCACTTTTGGAGGAAAAATAGTGTGTCTTATGGAGCAAAAAATACGGTACTTACTTTAGAAAAGCTTTTTTTTATTTCCTTGTCATTTTTATTTTAGTCATGCCAGAAGCTTTTGTTTAACTTCTCAAAATTTAAGTTTGTCTTTAAAGCAGTTCTTAACTGACATATTCCTATTTGTAAAGCCTAAATATTTTGTAGGCTCTGAGAATCATAGAAACTGGTAAACTAAAATTGGGCAACCTCCAGGTTTTCATTGCCACCGAAATCCAGCCTAATCAGAAAAAGCACATGTGTGCTCAAGATTACTTACAGTCGCATTTTAGTTCAAGTTCCCAGTCCAGTTCCCATAACGAATCTAGGAATTTGGAAAACCTGTGATAACTCATGTGCAGGGGCTTGAGTGCAAATAATGCCAGTTAGAGTTAGGGCCCTTGCTGGTTTTGCTTTTGCTCCTTGGGGCTGCTTTTCCTTTGCACGCTGCCTTGTCTTTTTTAACCTCTCCGCCTGCTCAGGCCACTGCTGCTGCTGCACCTCAGTCCCAATCTCCTGAGCATACTGTTCAGTTCTGCACATGTTTTCTTGTTATTAATACTTTCTTGACAAGGGAAGCAGTATGTTGATTTGCAGTCAGGCACATGCTCTTCAGCTCCATGTGGTCTGACTGCCTGGAACCAACCACACTTGAGTGATGCTGGCATAAGTGAGTGCCTGGCCAGGGAATGTTTTTATTGCTACCTAACTTCATGGTAATGTAATAAATACTTCCTGCAATCAGTGATGTTGGTCTAAATCAGGGCATATTGGAGTTACTGCAAAGGCTGGTCCTAAAATCTGGATGTGACCCAAATATTATCTATATCCTGAATCACTTCTGGGCATTATTTTAGTTCTTTATAGATGCTGATTTTTGCAATCAATAAAATGCCAATCAATTAAAAGTCTTCAGAATTCATTAAAGTTTTTTTGTCACTTTATAGTTTCAATCTGTGCACCCGAAAAGGACGTGCAGAGTAAGTAGTAAAAGCTGTGGGGATTTTAGAAGGTTTTTGAATTGTAAAATGGGTCTTCCCTTTCTGGATCTTTATGGGGATTTTTTTTCTTCTCATTTTTATTTTATTTTTCTCAACTATTACCACAGTCTATTTTCAGATATTTTTGTTACTCCAAAAAGAAACCCTGTACCCATCGGCAGTCACTTTGCATCCTTTCCCCACACACTTAGTCTCTGGCAACCGTCAGTCGGTTTTCTGTCGTCACGGATATCCCTGTTCTGGACATACATACAATATGTGGTCCTTTCTGACTGGCATGCTTCACTTAGGTTCTTCCACGTAGTGACATGTGCCAGTACTTTTTATTGCTGAATAATATTCCATTGTGTGAATAACCCACATTTTATTTATCCATTTATACGTTGGTGGATGTTTGGGTTCTTTATACCTTTTGGCTATTATGGATAATGCTGCTATAAACATTCACGTACACATTTTTGTGTGGACATATACTTTTGAGTATATACCTAGGAATGGAATTGTGGACTCATGTAGTAACTGTTTAATATTTTGAGGATCTGACAGACTGTTTTCTAAAGTTGACTGCTCCATTTTACCAGCAATGTATGTGGGTATGAAGTGGTATTTTGTGATTTTGATTTGCATTTCCCCAATGGCTAATCTTAATATATATTTAGTTGTTCATTGCTTACCTCTTGTATGTGCCTTGACCGAGCAAGCCCTGGGTTTTGAACCAGCGACCTCAGCGTTCCAGGTCAATGCTCTATCCACTGTGCCACCACAGGTCAGGCCCTTAATATATATTTAATGATGGAAAACTGTATTACTTTATTTTTTCTTATTTTTAATGATTTTTCTTATTTATTTAGCAAGAGAGGAACAGATAAGGACAGACAGAGAGGAAGGGAGAGAGATGAGAAGCGCCAATTCTTCGTTGCAGCACCTTAGTTGTTCATTGACTGCTTTCTCATATGTGCCTTGATGGGGGGTGGAGGGGTACAGTGGAGCCAGTGACCTTGGGCTCAAGCTGGTGACCTCGGTGTTTTGAACCTGGGTCCTCTGCATCCCAGGCCTATACTCTATCCACTGCACTGCCACCTGGTCAGGCCTGTATTACTTTAAAATACGATTTTTAAAATTTTAGTCTTATAAAAAGTGGATTAGAGAGGTATCTAGAGTAGTTGGATTTATAGGGACAGTAAGTGGAATGGTGGTTGCCAGGGGTTGTGGGGAGAGGGAGGAGGTTGTTGTTTAAAGAGTGTAGAGTTCAGTTAGAGAAGATAAAAATGTCTTGAAGATGATGGTGATAGTTTCCCAACAATCTGAACGTATTTGATGCCAGTGAACTATGCGCTTAAAAATAGTGAAGATGGTAAATATTATGTATATTTTACCACAATTAAAATAAAAGGAGATTAAAGCCTTGAGACATCTTGACTACGGTTCATATTGCCATAAGCATTGAAACCATGTTTATGGGGGAGGACACATTTGTCCCTGGAGGGAGGAATTCCTATTTTTCTTATTTTTTAAAATTTTTACTTATTGATTTTAGTGGGGAGAGAGACAGGAACGTTGATCTGTTCCTGTATGTGCTCTGATCAGGGGTTGAATCGGCAACCTCTGTGCTTTGGGACAATGCTCTAACCAAACCAGTCGTTGGCCAGGGCTTGTTCCTGTAGGAATTCTTTTAAAATATGTAAAGATCTATTTTTAAACTAAAGAGAATTGGGATTTTCATATTTAAAATAATTGGCTTAGAACCACGGGCCTAGGGTCCCTGCAGATAGTTTATAACAATGTGTCCCACGTAGGCTACCTGAGTTAAAGTACACTCAGATTATTGTATTTATTTATAGTTCCTGATTTTGTTACCCAGAGCTGTCAAAAATGACAAAGTGGTCGATCTAAAATTGATTTGATGCAAGTCTTTTTGTTCAAAAGGAATTTTGTAGTCATGCTGGTGCAGCCTGTTCAACAGACAAGTTATTAATGATTTCATTGTTCTGGTTAACTAGAGGTTGCAGTTAGACCATGTAGGCTGTAAGACCCGCAATCAGTGTCGACGTGCTGGACCTATCCGGGTGGCCATGAAGTTTCCAGCTCGAAATACCAGGAGAGCAGCTAACAAAAGAGCGGCAGCCCCCAAACCCTCAGAGAATTCTGTGACTGAATCCAATTCGGATTCAGAAGACGAAAATGGCATGAATTTTTTGGAGAAGAGGGCTTTAAATATAAAGCAGAACAAAGCAATGGTACGTATCTGGCTTGGAATATGTTAGAATGAACTCTTCCCAGCTTTTCCCTAAGGCACTTGTTGCTTATCTGGGTGAAGAAATTGTTTTCAGTGTAGCTATGAAGCCTTTGCAATGTGTGCTTTAGTGTGTTTCTTTCTGTAAACCAACATTTTTTTTTTAATTAATTTAAATAGGGTGACATTGATAAATCAGGGTACATATGTTCAGAGAAAACATCTCCAAGTTATTTTGACATTTGACTATGTTGCATACCCATCACCCAAAGTCAAATTGTTTTCCGTCACCTTCTATCTGGTTTTCTTTGGGCCCCTCCCCTTTCTCCCACCCGCACCCCCTCCCTCTCCAAACCAACTTTTCTCTATTAGTCTTGGTAAATGTGTAAGGGTAAATGGGAGCTGTACTGCAGTAATTTCCAGAAGTTGTTCGTTTTCAGCAGTTATTCTAAACTAGTAACTTCTGTTTTGTTCCCTTCCTTTTTAGCTTGCAAAACTAATGTCAGAGTTAGGAAGCTGCCCCGGCTCATTCCCTGGACGGCACTCCCTTCCGGGCCCCAGTTCAGTAAGTGTGAGCCCTTGTTTGTTCAGTAGTATTTGGGGCAAGCCTACGGTGGAAATGTCACGACATTTGAAAATCCAGTCTCCTTATTTTGTGTGGTGTGTGGTGTTAGAAACAAAGAGGAGACAGAGGACGCCTGGTGGATCTCTGGGGAGCTCTTCCTTTTGCCCTGGAGAAGCTGTGGCCCCCCCTGCTGTGCTTTTGCAAGGGTGGGGCTCAAACCCCTCTTGCTTGGTTATTTCTCTTCTTTCCAGCTAACCCTCAAGGGCAAGGAATACAGGTAGGAAAATACATTTTCTGTATTCCACGCATTAGCATACTTCTCTTTCATAGTAGATGCATAGTAATGTTTTTAAAATCTAAGAAGGATAAAAACAATTTCCTAACCAAATCATGGTCTAATATATGTGATATTTTGAAGACACTGAGCTGGTGCACCTCGGGGATTCGATGTCTCTGCTGTAGTACAAAAGAACAGACTCTCTCCCTTGAGGAGGAAGGGAAGAAGCAAGCGAGGACTGGGAGGAAGGAACCACATACGTACTCTCTTATGCAATGTAGAAACAGAGGGTACGTGTCGGGGCTCAGGTGATGTCATAAAAAAGGTTGTTTTGGAAAACAAGACTTGGTCTTCTTACATCTTTATTACACAGATAGATAAATTCTTGTTTTGAGAGAAACCGGACTTGATGTTACAAAAGCAAAATTACAATGGCTATATCCTTTTGGGGCTCATTTCCCATGCATTATAGAAAGGACAAAGGAAATTAGAAAGCGGAGCTCTTCTGTTACTGAAACGAAAATATACCTAAGGAGAGAAGGTGCCATTTCTCTTCAGTTTGGAATAAGTGGGTTCCGTCCTATGTGTTTTTGTTTAGCGGTCAAAGACACCCCGAAGGCGTACGTTCCCAGGGGTTACTACTAGGAGAAACCCCGATCGGAGAACGCGTCCTCTTACCAGGTCAAGGTCCCGGATCCTAGGGTCCCTTAGCGCTCTACCCATCGAGGAGGAAGAGAGAGAGGAGGAAGACAAGTACATGTTGGTGAGAAAGAGGAAGACCGTGGATGGCTACATGAACGTGAGTCCTCCACATTGGTGCTTGTTCTGTTTTCTTCTGTAGGCCCAGCATCAAATATACAACACAGGCACACACACAGCCTCCACACTAAGTGGTCCCCATTGAGCATTCTTCTACTTCTTTTTTTTTTTTTTAATTCATTTTAGAGAGGAGACACAGAGTGAGAGAGAGAGAGAAAGGGGGGAGGAGCTGGAAGCATCAACTCCCATATGTGCCTTGACCAGACCAGTGCAGGGTTTTGAACTGGCGACCTCAGTGTTCCCAGGTCGACGCTTTATCCACGGCACCACAGGTCAGGCGAGCATTCTTCTAAAACAGTGGTTCTTAACCTTTTTTGAGGTACCGAACCCACCAGTTTCATATGCGCATTCACTGAACCCTTCTTTAGTGATAAATAAAATATGATTTTTTTCCAAATTCAAGACATAGGTATATGTTTTTTTACTAGTGCACAAAATCAGCCGTGCATGTACATCACCTTGCTCAAAGAACAAAACCAACAAAGTGCATGAACTCACAACAAATTACGGTATTACTTTATTCTGGCCTCCACGGCAGAGTCTTCTCCGAACCCCTGAGACCGACTCATCGAACCCCTAGGGTTCAATAGAACCCAGGTTAAGAACCACTGTTCTAAAACAATTCAGAATTGTTCATGTCACACCAACTTATTTGATGATTTTTTTTGGTCATCAATACTAATGTATCCTTTTTAAGAACCCTCAAATAATTGAATAATAACATTTTATAAACTGAAGATAATTAGACCTTTCTGCAGATTTTCTTGCTCTGTTGACACACAGCATTCTCATTTGTTTTAAGTAATTTTAACTTTGAATTCCCTTTGAATTTCACATCTGATATTTGTTAATCTACAAAAGTAATGGACTTATTGCCCCCTAGTATGAGTTTTCTTATGTTGTTCATTGAGAGAATTGATTAAATTCACCATCTTCATTACATTTGTAATGTTTCTATCCAGTAGGAATTCTTTGGTGTATCCAGTTCATTGCTAAAGGTCTTGACATATTGGTGTGGTTTCAATCTTGTATGAATTCTGTCATGGACACAAAGTTGTACATTTTTTTAAAAATTATTTTTATTTATTCATTTTAGAGGAAAGGGAGAGAGAGAGAGAAGGTGGGGAGGAGCAGGAAGCTTCAACTCCCATATGTGCCTTGACTGGGCAAGCCCAGGGTTTTGAACCGGCAACCTCAGCATTCCAGGTCGACACTTTATCCACTGCTCCACCACAGGACAGGCCAGAGTTGTACATTTTTGATAAAGATGATCACACTTCACCTTTGTAAGAGTTCTGTTATGTTCCATGAGGCTTAAACTTAGGATAAGCTTTGCTACACATTTGTGTGGTTTCTCTCAAAGATGTATATCCATATATAAAATGAGGTATGAGCCCTGGTTACAGGCTTTGCTACATAACGTGAGTTTTACATAGTTTCTCTCCATGATGGAGTCTAACGTTGAGTAAGGCTTGAACACTTGAATATGTTTTATCTCAATTATATGTGTATGGTTTCTTTCCACTTGAATTCTTTGATGATATCCAAAGCTTGAGCTTTGAATAAAAGCATTGCCACATAAATTAGGTTTATAATATTTCTATTCAGTACATATTTTCTGATAATAAGGCTTGCAAATTGGGTAAAAGCTTTGACACATCCACTATGTTTGTGAGGTTTCTCTCTAGTTGGGGTTTTCTTTCTTTTTTTTACAGAGATAGAGAAAGTCAGAGGGATAGATAGGGACAGACAGACAGGAATGGAGAGAGATGAGAATCGTCAATCATCAGTTTTTCATTTTGATACCTTAGTTCATTGATTGCTTTCTCATATGTGCCTTGACCGTGGGCCTTCTGCAGACCAAGTAACCCCTTGCTCGAGCCAGTACCTTGTGTTCAAGCTGGTGAGCTTTGCTCAAACCAGATGATCCTGCGCTCAAGCTGGCAACCTTGGGTCCTCCGCATCCTAGTCCACGCTTTATCCACTGCACCACCGCCTGGTCAGGCTAGTCAGGGTCTTCTTGTGTTGAGTAAGATATGAACTGTCTAAAGGTTTTATCACACCCACTAATTTTTTTTAAAATATTTTATTTATTGATTTTAGTGGGAGGGAGGGAGGTGGGGAGAGAGAGAGAAAGATAGGAACATCAATCTGTTCATATGTGTCCTGACTGGGGATTGAACCAGCAGCCTCCATGCTTCAATATGATGTTCTAACCAACTGAACTGTTTGGCTAGGGTATACCTATTCATTTTTTAAGTTTTCTCTTATGACTCTGGAGTTGTGGCTTTCTGGGATATTTGATGATGTTTGTTAGCATGCGAGGGAGTCGGTGTTTTTCTCATCAGCTTTTCCTAGTTGTAGGAATCATTTCCATGGTGTCCTATAAACTCAGATTTTGCCTCTTTACAAGCCTTGAGAAAGATTGCCGGGTTGAGTTCTCTGTGAAGAAGTTATAAATTAAGATTCAAAGCTGGGGAGAGCCAGTAAGAACACTGTTCCATGCTTGTTGTTGTGCAGGAAGATGACATGCCCAGAGGTCGTCGCCCCGGAGCTATGACCCTTCCTCATGTAATCCGCCCGGTGGAAGAAATTACAGAGGATGAGTTGGAGAACATCTGCAATAATTCTCGAGAGAAGATATATAGCCGTTCATTGGTAAAAGCCTCTATGTTATGTCTGAAAATGTGAATGGCTGTGCGAGAGGAGGAATAGCTTCTATCCTTAGAGTTTTGCTGATGTTCTGAATGTCTTAGCACATGGGATGTGTTCCTGTGTGGTGTTTTTTCCATGTGAGAAAAAAGGGGTTGGCCTGACCTGTGGTGGCGCAGTGGATAAAGCATAGACCTGGAACTCTGAGGTCATTGTTTCCAAACCCTGGGCTAGCCTGGTCAAGGCACTTATGGGAGTTGATGCTTCCTGCTCCTCCCCCCTTCACCCCTCCCTTCTTCCTTCCTAAGATGAATAAAATCAAAACAAAAAAGAAAGAAAAAGAGAGGTTTGTATTATCCTTGGGATCTAGCCCTCTTACAAGTCTTCAGTAGCATGAAACCTTTCTCTTAATTTGGAAATTGACTCATCCAGCATGTATTTACTGTGTATCTATTATGTGTGTCCATGTAGATTGGTGCTGGGGATATGATGGTGCGTTAGGATTTGGGGCAAGGTATTTTTTGGCTTTTTTTTTTTTTTGCGTGATCTTTACTTGAAGTTTTGATAATATTGTCTGCCAATTGAATGAAATCACCATGCTTGAGATACTTTTTGTGCCCTAGCATATACAAGTGTATGTAAGATACGAAATCAGATTTAAAATGTCAGACTACCCATAAGGAAGGCTATTCTTTAATTATACTACTTTTCTTTATAAAAAGCAGTGGCGTTTCTTTTTTCCCCTTGCTTTTTATTTGTAGGGATCCACTTGTCATCAGTGCCGCCAGAAAACCATTGATACCAAAACAAACTGCAGAAACCCAGAGTGCTGGGGTGTTCGGGGCCAGTTCTGTGGCCCCTGCCTTCGAAACCGTTATGGTGAAGAGGTCAAAGATGCTCTGCTGGATCCGGTAGGTGCCAGGAAAGGTGGTCCTGTGGTCTTCCAGGTCACATACCAGCTGATTGGGCCAGAAAGATGGCATCAGTGAGACGGATGAACCATTAGTGTTATGGGACTTGGATTTCAAGAAAGGCAGTGAATTCACAGTATTGGTGCTCGATAGGTGTGAGCCTCTTTCAGACCTTCAGTACATGACTGTTCAGGGGAATTTGAGTCTCCATCCTCCCCTGGTAATTGCTGCTTGACTTTCTGTGTTGGGATTTCCTAAGGGAACATTAGGCATGACTAATGGATATGAACCATGTTAGGATTTTATTTTTAAATTAAAAAAAAATTGAGATTTAAAAGCAATTGGTACTTAACCTTAAGATTAAATAGGAGTAGCTAAGTAAGGGGGAGAAGGAATAGGTTTGGTTTCATTGTGCCTTTTCATAATTCTCCTTCAGAACTGGCATTGCCCACCTTGTCGAAGAATCTGTAATTGTAGTTTCTGTCGTCAGCGAGATGGGCGGTGTGCGACAGGGGTCCTTGTGTACTTGGCCAAATACCATGGCTTTGGGAATGTGCATGCTTACTTGAAAAGGTAATGGTTGGTTTTTTCTTTTCCACACCCAATTTTATTTCCATTTCTGTGTCTTAATAAAAGGATGGTAGAAGTTACAGCAGTGTTATTGTGGGTGGGGCGTGGTAGTTCAGGTATTGACCAGAAAGGTCACTGAGAGTCTTTCGGAGTGTTGGAAACATTTTGTATCTTCATCTGGGTGGTGGTGACCTGTGTGCGTGCATGTGTGTATGTAAAAATTCAAATTGTACACTTAACATGTTACGTTAAAACATGTATGTTATAACTCAATGAGAACATTTTTTAAAGAGTGAATTAGGCTTTCAAAAGAGAATTCTGAATTTGAAAATGATACCCTGACATGTTTCCTTTTCTTTTTTCAGTCTGAAGCAGGAGTTTGAGATGCAAGCATAACATTTGGAAGATCCACCAACCTGCCTTCCACTGCACAAAGCTTCCTTGTTAAAGTTTTTAATTTTGTTGTGCGGTTGAAACCTGAGTTAAGAATCCTGATAATCAGTCTCTTTTATAGGAAACTGAAATCAAGTTAATCTCATTAGCTGTGTTCCGAGCACCCTGGCACATCACGAGCTGTGCTTCAACCACTTGCTGTTTCTTGCTTTTCCTTGTCCCTCACCCCACACCATCCCCTCCCACTGACAGTGGTTTGCTCTCACCATCTAGTTTCTGAATTCTTTTTAAGTGACAGTTTTACAAAAGCATGTTTGATTTCACTGGAGTCCATCTACAAAACCAAGCACTTAGAAACACAGTAATGGTGTTAACTAACTGCATCTGTTGAGACCAGCCCTCTAACTTGTTTACAAAACAAAAATGGGTGTGGTTATCATACTAGCTGACATTTTTAACAGAATCAAAATCTTAAAACCATGTTGGAAGAATGAGGTAATTGTTGGAAAATGGGATATGTTACTTTGGATTCCTCGTGAGAATATTTTGGGTATTGTGCTTATTATACTAGTTATCACAGCCGAGATTCAGTTGCTGATTTTTCTCCACCATGAGGTTGGGTGGCACATTGGGGCCACACCCTCACAACCCAAAGGATTGCGGGCAGTGCTGTACTTGCAGTCATTGTAGAAAAGTCATCCTAGGGAATTAGGATGGTGAGGCTTCAGAAATAGGCTGGTTTGAGTTCATGGTATAAAACTTCAGCATAATGGTAGTTTGCCAAGTTTATTTCAGTTCATAAATGTGACGTAGTTAAAAAAAATCTTGATTGTTTTGCATGGAAAATTAATACCTTAGGGTACAAGTTGTAGTTTTTGCTTTCTTGAAGAAATTATAAGCTAGGCACAAGGTTCGTGTTCAGCTTTTAAGCACTTTCAGAGCAATGAGAAGTGCCTTTCTGGGGATCAGTGGCTTTGTAGTCTGTTACCCTGACATCTCTGCCAATTTAGTTTCTGGGCAGATTTCATGTGTTCCCTCCCCCATTTTTTTCCCTCCCCCATTTTTTTCCCTCCCCCATTTTTGCATTAATCGAATCACTTGGTAGAGGTGGGATCTACGTGTTTGTCCATTTTACTTTGCATGTGCAGTCTGTCACTGTTCCCAGTGTTTGATGCATAATTGGACCTCAAATCAATAAATGTAAATAGATCTGTAATGCTTTTATACAAATTTTTTATTTTGATAATAAAACATTTTGTTCTAACTTGTCTGCTTTTTAAAATCTAGTGTTCAGTGTTAACTGCACTGAATTTTAATTGTTTTTCTCAAATTTAAACAACAGACCATTCCTGCCTTTTCTACAGTCTTCCTTTTGTGTTAAATTTCTGAAGGTCAAAAGCCAGCTTCTTTGAACATGGCCCAGCATGGTGATATGACTAATAGCTGTGATCAGAAAATCAACCGAGATAGATTGCCAGAGAGAAAATAATACGTGTCCATGAAGCTTTGCAGTGCTTCCTTTTACTACCATTTGCCAACCCAAGAATTAATGGCGATTTCATAATACCTGGCTTGCTTTTATCAACCATTCGAAAATTTATTAAAGGCACACCATGCTTTGAAACCTGTTCCAGGACTGAGAATCAAGATAGGAAAGGCACGGTCTGAAAGCTCATTAATAACAGTTCTTTAGACAAGGCTTGGCAACTACAGCCTGTGTTCATATGGCACATGAACCTATATGGTTTGGGTTTTTTTGGAGAGTTGTAAAAAATGTGACAGGCAGTATGGCCTGTGCTACACTTAGAAGAAACCCTGTTGACTACATACTCATTCGGAGAGAAGACCAAACTAAATGAAATTTTACAAAGATCCAAAAGAAATGGTATCTTTATAAGCTGGAATCTTACGAACCCAAATTATAGTTCAAAGATTTTAGGTGTATAACCGGTATTACCATATTTTACTACTGTGAACTGAAACTAATAGTGATTTCCATTAAAAATATTTAACAGTTGAATCCCAAGGCCTTTACTCTTAAAGGTTTTACAATCTAGTGGAGAAACTAAGACATTTATAAATAACCTGAGTTGGAATGAAGAGTAGAAAAGTAGGCATTTTCTCATTAGCAAGCATTTTATAGCATTGATGTGCCTGTGGATTTTGTAATAACTACCATCTGACAAACTAGATCAGTTGCTCAGTCCCAGCTGTGGCTGTGGGAGCTCCATGCTTTCTTCCACACCACTGCAAAGCACACCATCCTCAGAGTTAATTCAGGTTTTTGCAATTAGAGGTGAGAAGTAGCATGGCAGTCATGCTCCAAATGATCAAAACTGCCTTTATATTTGTCTCTTCAACCTGGAGTCTCTAAGGTTGAGAGGATATCTACCTTTATCACTGTTACAACAAGGTTGAGAAATGAAATGGAAGCTATATAATGGACTTAAAAGAGGTTTCATAGTGAAGAGGAAGCTGGAAGGGGTTAATTTGTGGTTTATTATTTTAAGTAAGAGGAAGCTCCTGATGGCGCAAAGTCAAGTAGAAAGTTGGGTTATTTGCAGAGCAGAGGACAGCTGTGAGAACTTGGTGCTTTGGAGCTGGGCTAGTGAGCATTACATTCTAACAGGAAAAAGCAAATTATGAGGGGAATAAAAGGTGAGCAAATGTTACTCTGTTAATGTTAACCACACATTTATGGGGTAATCTCAAAGATGAGGAAGTAAATTCAGAGGTTGATAGAATTTATGTAGTTTAAGTGGCAGGGCTAGGCTGGTGTATTCCGGTTTTGTCATGTTTTTGTTTTTTTTAAACTTACCTGAGCTTGCCTTCCTGAGGAGTCAGCAAAGCAGAGGAGGGAGTTAATCAGGTTGTCAGTGAGAAGGGTGATGTGGGTGTGGAGCAAGCCTGGTTGAAGAGTTGCAAAAACCCTGTTGAGCAGGGTTGGAAGGTGGCTGTGTGGTCAGGAGGGCTGAGTGGGACAGTAGGAAACCAGGATATTAGTTCATTCAGCACAGATATTGGTAACCCCTCAGGCTTTTAACTGTGGGGCATTCAAGTTCTGCGGGTAGGAGATCTTAGATTAATTACAAGTTTGGGGAATGAGGAGGCTAAGGGCAAAACCTCAAAGGTGGTGTTGCTATGAACCAGTGGAGGGAGGACTAAAGCGTGGAGTGGTGGTGAACAGCTGGGAGCCTTTGCATCGGGATGTGTGAGGAATGGGTTGGTTGTAGAGAAATTGACTTGTCCCAGGTAGAGAATTTTAAACATGATAATATCCAGATGATATAAGATCTGTTTGAAAAAAAAGAGCAAGAAACAAAAAGATACCATTTAAGACTGAAATCACATTTAAGGCTAACATTGGGTTTTGTCAATCTCCCCTGCATTTTGTTTTGTATAGTAGCATTTATCTATATCAGTGGTTCTTAACCTTTTTTGAGGTACTGAACCCATCAGTTTCATATGCGCATTCACCGAACCCTTCTTTAGTGATAAATAAAATATGATTTTTTTTTCCAAATTCAAGACATAGGTATATGTTTTTTACTGGTGCACAACATGAGCCGTGCATGAACATCACCTTGCTCAAAGAACAAAACCAAAAAAGTGCATGGACTCACAACAAATTACAGTATTACTTTATTCTGGCCTCCGCGGCAGAGGCTTCTCCGAACCCCTGAGACCGACTCATCGAACCCCCAGGGTTCGATAGAACCCAGGTTAAGAACCACTGATCTATATATATGTACAACTTCTTTAGCATGAAGAATGTTAAAACACTTTAAATGGCTATATAGTATTTGTTTATGTAGACAGTCCATTATCTCCTTAAACTAATTTCTAATCCTGGGGTATCTGAATTGTTAACAATCTTTTGTTATTATAACTCGTGTTGTAATTAGTATTGTTGTGTCTAAATCTTGGGTCAAAATAGATTTCTAAAAAGTACAATAATTTATTTTTTTTAAGTGAGAGGAGGGAAGATAGACTCCTGCATGTGCCTTGACCGGGATCCACCCAGCAACCCCATCTGGGGCCAATGCTTGAATCAACCGAGCTATCCTCGGTGCCCAGGGTTGATGCTTGAACCAATTAAGCCACTGCCTGTAGGAGGGGAAGAGAGAGGGAAGGGCATGAGGGAGGGGAAGAGAGAGGGAAGGACATGAGGGAGGGGAAGAGAAGCAAATGGTCACTTCTCATGTGTGCCCTGACCAGGGATCAAACCGGGATGTCTGCATGCTGGGCCAACACTTTTTCCATTGAGCAAACCGGCCAGGTCCAGGTCACTATTCTTTTTTTTTTTCACTATTCTTTTTTTAAGATTTTATTACCATATTTTTCACTCCATAAAACGCACCTAGGGTTTTAAGGATTAAAATAAGAAAAAAAGTATTCTGAACCAAATGGTGTGTTACAATATTTAATAGGCCTGACCTGTAGTGGTGCAGTGGATAAAGCATCAACCTGGAACGCTGAGGTCGCCAGTTCAAAACCCTGCACTTTTCTAGTCAAGGCACATATGGGAGTTGATGCTTCCTGCCCCCCCCTTTCTCTCTCTCTCTCCCTCTCATCCTCTCTCTCTAAAATGAATAAATAAATAAAAATAAATATTTAATAAAATATCGTATTTTTTGCTCCATAAGACTCACGGGCATTTTCCCCTCCAAATTTTTTTTGGCGGGGAGGGAAGTGTGTCATTTTAGAGAGGGGGAGAGAGAGAGAAAGAGAGAAGGGAGTAGGGGAGCAGGAAGCATCAACTCCCATATGTTTGTCTTGACCAGGCAAGCCCAGGGTTTCGAACTGGTGACTTCAGCATGCCAGGTCAATGCTTTATTCACTGTGCTACCACAGGTCAGGCCTAAGTAACTTTTCATTACAGGTATGAAAGAAGGTAGGAGATTGAGATTTTGCAGAGTGTGAGGCTGGTCTGTAGACCCAAACTGCCCAGAGTTCTAGTTGAACTTGTGTACAGCCCAAGGATGGAGGTCAAGTAAAGTGAGCTTTTTTAACTAGAAATAAAAAGAGCCAGGACTCACTGTAGGTGGACTCAACCTGTAAGACTTTAAATGTGCATAGCTGGCCAAGTAAGAAACATTGTTTTATGTAATCCTCTGACTTGAGTTTGTTGGAAATGTTCATTGTCAGATGAAAGTACCCGCTGATAATGCATGACTGCAGCTGTTCTCAATCCAACATTATAATGTTTGCCAAAGGAGAGAAACAATAGTTGGGCACCTTTTAGGAGCCAGGCACAGTGCTCAGTATAGTAAGTTAGCCCTTCATAGCTGGTATTTTAGAGATGAGGTGACTCAATGAGTTTAATTTCTGAAGACTCAAGAGCCCGTACATGCTCTCCTTGCCTAAAAAGGGAGATATCAAAGCATTCATCTGAGTACTTCTGATAGATCTGGCTATATACCTTGATCACAACACATAATACCTGTCACTCATAGCTTATTTTAGTTTTTTTCCCTGATTAGACTATGAAGTCCTTTGAAACAAGACCATCTTTGATCTAAAGAACCTTATCATGTAGACACTCAACAAATGTTTTAAAAGTATTTTATCAAAAGGTAGGTTGAGTGTCCTGGGTAGGAAAGTTCCTGAGATTTGGGCAGAGAATTAACATTATGGTGGAGGAGAAATAATGGTAGATCCCAACAATGAAAGCATGAATTTCTGTGGTGTAAACTTCCTTTGTGATCTAATGCTTAGCCTGCTATGAAGCTGCCATGGTCAGTTAATTAAAAATTATGTATTTCTAATAATGTATTTTTCTATGAGAAAATACAGTTTACTTCATTATACAAACTATAAAGAAATATATTCTGCTCAGTAAAGGATTTATATTATTAAGGTAGAAATGAGCTACAAAAAGACACTTTTAGACGTAGTAGCTCCAAGTGTTACCCATTTATTGGGGGAAAACTTTTGGTGACAAAAATTGAATGCATAGAAGAATTTTTTTTTAAATGTACTACAAACTTTTTAATCGCTTCTTACCCAAATAACTATAAATATAGAACTATGTGCCAGTCTGGAGGTGTTCTGCAGTGAATCACTACAAAGTAGCCCGAGCACAGCTTAATGCCACTACCATCCATCTATGAGCAGCAGTGACCTCAGCCATATAAGTGAGAGGGTCTTGGGGGAAGGCTGGTAAGAGGGGATCTGGCTTCAGGTCTGTGCAGGTGCTTCAACAGCATGATGCTCATTCTCTGTCTGCTGTGTCTCTATGTACTTTTGCATCTTCCCAACCATTCAGGAGGGAAGGATAAAGGGTTTTGTTTTCTAGCAGAGGCCCTGGGTGTCGTTCTCAGTGAGGAGGTGGGCCATCTTCCCCCTGTTGCCTGTATGAGATGCTGCTCCCCAGCCAGTGCTTGTCCTGGGGATCAGTTGCATACTTAGAGGTGTGGCTGCTTGATGGAGATGCTCTATCCCCAGAGATTTTTTTTTTTTAATTCTTTTGTTTTTAATTTTATTTTTATTTATTCATTTTAGAGAGGAGACACAGAGTGAGAGAGAGAGAGAGAGAGAGAAAGGGGGGAGGAGCTAGAAGCATCAACTCCCATATGTGCCTTGACCAGACCAGTGCAGGGTTTTGAACTGGCGACCTCAGTGTTCCCAGGTCGACGCTTTATCCACTGCGCCACCACAGGTCAGGCCTATCCCCAGAGATTTGTTGGCTGGAAATACCAACACAAAGGTGGTAGATTTATTCAGTTGAGTTGGATCCTAATTGGGGCCTTTTTGGTTAATTGGTTTACAGGATCTTGATTTTCATACCATGCCGGAGGCTGCCTAGTCATTTGACAGGGTGTGTCCAGGAGGCCATCTCTTCCTCTTTTGGGGAATGTGGCTTCCTCCATGGGCACATTCCTCTTCTGCCTGCTGACCATTTATCCCTGGAAGCTCATGGGTCAATTGGGGTATAACTTTTTCTCCATCTGAAAGCAGTAGTTTAGGCTGCTCAGACAGCTGACAGGCCTCCTGGATCAGCTGTTCTGCACACACTGCTCCCCCAGTGTTGTCTTGCACATTCAGCACTGCCTTTTGGAAGAACTTCATGTACTTGTTGAGGATGGTCTGGATCTCCACACTGATGCCAGGGCTGCAGCACAGCTTGGAGGAGGTCCATGGAAACTCACTGTCATCCATGAGCAGCATCCCCTTTGCTTGCACCTGCTGGTACTTTAGCATATGTTCTAAGACAGGGGTGGGGAACCTTTATGGCTGAGAGAGCCATGAATGCCACATATTTTAAAATGTAATTCTGTGACAGCCATACAACATATTTAACACTAAATACAAATAAATGTGTGCATTTTATGTAAGACCAACACTTTTAAAGTGCAATAAGTCTCTGGATTCTTTTTAATAATGTCATGCTGTTGCTAACCAGTGATGAATAAAGTACTTCTTACCATTAATGCGACTTCTGGTGCTGCATGGTTTTTGCTGATGGCTTTGTAGTCTGGTTGATACGTGGTGAGGTTAAGCTTCATGCAGGCGTTGAGACTTCCATCCGTTAAACGTCATCATAGGTTGGTCTTAACATTCTTTAGATGTGATAAAAAACTGCTCAAATGCATACGTAGAGCCAAACATTGTTAGTAAAGCAATACTCACACACTGCAGTGTGTGTTATATAATGGGAAATGCATTCCAAGTTTTGACAATCAGCTGGTCTGCGGGTTGAAGTTTTTTTATTTCTCCCCACTTGTGTTTGCTCGCCAACTCTGCTTGCTGTTGTGCAAGTCTTTCCAAATCTTCATTCAGTGACTTGAACTTATTCATCCACATGTCTGAGGCCTTCAAGTCAGCAGATTGTAGATCAAAATCTCTGACGGAGACACCAGGGATGTAACTCAGGTTGGCGCTGTCCACTGCACATTCGTGTGGGTGGGTGATGAACTTAAAAAGACAAGTGTGCTCATGAAATTCTCCAAAGCGTGCTTTGAATGACTGCAGGAGATTGGATGTGAAGTCCACTAGCTGCTAGAGATCAAGATGTTGAGCAGGGTCACTTTCTGTGCATGCATCTTTAAACTCTCCCAGTTTTTCAAAGTGTAGTAAACAACCTGTTTCAATGTTGGTGATAAAGAGTTCCTGCTTGTTTTCAAATACAAACACTACTTGTTGAAGGGATAAGACTGTATTTCCAATGCCTTGCATTTTCACATTGAGCTGGTTCAGATGTTCAGTCATGTTCACGAGATAGTAGAACTTCAGGAGCCACTCAGTGTTAGCTGACTCAGGATGCTCAACATTTTTCATTTCAAGAAAAGTCCGGATTTTGCTCACACAAGCCGCAAAACGCTGAGCACCTTCCCTCTTGACAACCAATGCACATTGCTGTGCAAAAGCAGACCAGAATAATTATTCCCAACTTCATCCAGCAGTGTTTTAAACTGGTGATCATTTAAAGCTTGGGCAATAATAAAGTTGACCACCCGAATGACCAGCGACATCACCTCAGCAAGCTGCTCGCCACATATCTGATCACAAAGGGCCTCCTGATGTAGGATGCAGTGAAAACATAGGATGGGTCTCTTTTCATGTTCATGAAGAAGCCCTACAGGTTCTCTGTTTTTCCCCACCATGCACTGAGCACCATCAGTACACACTGAAATAAGTATATCCATCGGTAGATTATTTTCTTTAGTGAACTCAGTGAAAGACTTAAATAAATCCTCCCCTCTTGTTGTCTCTTTCATAGGCAAAACAGCAAGACTTTCTTCACATAGTGTGTCACTGACAGCATACCTTGCAATCACGCTGAACTAAGATAAATGACTTTCTTCTGTTGACTCATCCAAAGCGAGAGAAAAGAATGGTGCTGCATTTATGTCCTTCATTTGTGTTGCCTCAGTTTGATTGCCATCATGAACAATTCTTGCCAACAGAGGCATGTCTTTTATTCATTTGATTATTTTGTCTTTATCCGAAAAGTTGTCAAAAAGTTCATTGGCAACATCAAGCATGAATGTTTCGGCATACTCCCCATCTGTGAATGGCTTTCCGTTTCTCACAATTACTAAAGCACCAGCAAAGCTAGCCGAATTCCAGTCACCTTGTTGGGTCCAAACATGGAGCTGCTGCTGACTAGCTTGCACTCTCGCACAGTAGCTCTTGACATGCTTTCTTCCTGCTGTCCCCGGATGGATATTTTGATGCAAATGTAGTATGGCGTGTGTCGAAGTGCCACTTTATATTTGATCGTTTTATCGATGCAATTTTATCATTGCATATTAGACACACTGCAGAATTTGCTCTCTCCACAAAGGTGAATTCCTCTGTTCATTCCTGCTGAAAAGTACGATACTCCTCATCTTTTTTTCTTTTAGTCATCTTCTTCGTCAAAAGGGTTTCTGCAATTAGCTAGCTGACTACTTGATTAAAAGGAGGGAAGTTTACTTCCTGACCTCACAACGACCTGTGTACGTTCCGCATTATCCAATAAAAATTTGGTGTTGTCCTGGAGGACAGCTGTGATTGGCTCCAGCCACCCGCAACCATGAACATGAGCGGTAGGAAATGAATGTTTTATATTTTTAATATTATTATTATTTTTATTAAATATCTGTCGGCGAGCCAGATGCAGCCATCAAAAGAGCCACATCTGACTCGCGAGCCATAGGTTCCCGACCCCTGGTCAAGGGTTTATGAAAACGAGTTGCCTTGGTGGCCTGAGTTTCCCAGCTGGGGGCCACTCTCTCTGCACCGCCAGGTCCCTGTAGTTGCTCAAAGTCACCAGTCAGCTCGACTCTGCCATCGCTGAACTAAGATAAATGACTTTCTTCTGTTGACTCATCCAAAGCGAGAGAAAAGAATGGTGCTGCAGAAGAATTTGTTGCTTCTCATCGCACCCCCAACCATGTGCCAATTTCAGCAGTGATCAACTAACTCATGGGCTATCTATCCTGTTTCATCTATACTTTACTTCCCCTAACTCACTCAATGATTTTGAAGAAAATCCCAGACATCATATGACATTCATATACACTTAAGTATTGCTAAAAGATAATGACTTTCAAAAAACCATAATCAAATTTATTGTTACACCTATTTAAAATTAACAAGAGCTCCTTAATATCAAATATTCAGTCAGTATTCAAGTTTTCACTGCCCTACATCTCTGATTATACAGTTGCTTTATTTGATTTCAGGAGTCTCTCTTTTTTAAAGATTTTGTTTATTAATTTTAGAGAGAAGAGAGAGAGGGAGAGAGAGTGAAAGGGGGATGGGAGAAGCAGGAAGCATCAACTTGTAGTAGTTGCTTCTCATATGTGTCTTAACGGGGCAAGCCCCAGGTTTCTAAAGGGCGACCTCAACATTCCAGGTTAACACCTTATCTACTGTGCCACCACAGGTCAGGCTAAATTCAAGAGTTTTAACTTTTCCTCCTTCCTTCCACCCTCCCTCTCTCCCTTCCTTTCTTCTTTCCTACCTTCCTTTCTCCCTTCCTTTCTTCCTTCCTCCTTTCCTTCATTCTTCTATTTCTCTCTCTTTTTTTTTTCTTTAAAAACCAGTCATTGGCCTGACCTGTGGTGGCTCAGTGGATGGAGCGTCGACCTGGGAACACTGAGGTTGCCAGTTCAAAACCCTGCACTGGTCTGGTCAAGGCACATATGGGAGTTGATGCTTCCAGCTCCTCCCCCCCTTTCTCTCTTTCTCTCTCTCACTGTCTCTCTCTCTCTCTCTCTCTCTCTCTCTCTCACTCTGTGTCTCCTCTCTAAAATGAATAAAATAAAAAGAAATTAAAAAAAAAAACACAAAAAAACCAGTCATTTATTTCTGTAGAGTTTCCAGTATTTTACAAATTGCAACCCTGAGGAGTCTTTTAATGTGTTCTTCTGTCTTGTATGTTAGATCTGGAAGCTTGATCTGAATCAGATGCAGCAACAAACTTATCCATAGTGTTATATACTGACATCAGAAGACTCTTCCTGTCCTCTTCTCTCCTTTTGTGTATTGTCACTGGCCATTGATGAAGATTTGCTATAAATTCTCTTTCCTTCTTCATTAATCAGCTGGAAGCTTCTCCTCATCAACTATTTAATTATCCTAGACAAAGTATGTACAGAAAAGACATATCAAGGACTATTTTTTTTTTTACCAGTTTTCAGAATAAAAATATCAATTCTCTAGTGTTCTCTAATGGTAACTACCAAGGTTTTTTTTCTAAAGTATCATATGAACTTTTGGATTTTTCCAATATTTGATGTGTTCTAGCCCACTGCTGTTTTTACTCTTATTGAGGCCCAGTTGTGGCCTGATGAGAGCCTCTTTGGGCAGTACAGGGCCTCAGTGGTCTTTGATAGCTTCCTTTGTTTGTAAGACAAAATATTCCAGGCTCAGATTATGCATCTTCTGTCCCAGCCCAGAATCATTCTCCAAAGCATTTTGTTTTCAAAACACATTTATTTTATATCTATTATCTATTTGTATATTATATGTACACATATATACACAACTTATATAAATGTACTTATACACAAACAATTATATATAAGTATTTATATATAAATATATTAATAAAATCACTACATATGGTTTTAGAATAATAATACTAATTATTACTAAAATATTAATATTATTACTAAAAACAATTTTGGATTTTTTGTTTTGGTTCTTATTGTAGTCTTTTGGTACAAATTACTGTTTCTAGACTGACCTGCGGTGGCTCAGTGAATAAAGCATCAACCTGGCGTGCTGAGGTCATTGGTTCGAAACTCCAGCTTACCCTGTCAAGACACATACAAGAAGCAACTACTATTAATTAATGACTATTAATGAATAACTATTATTAATTAATGAGTTAATGCTTCCTGCTCCTCCCCCACCATCTTTCTCTCTCCTCTCTCTCTAAATTAAATAAATAAAATCTTTTAAAAAAAATTATTGTTTCACCTGACCAGGCAGTGGCGCAGTGCATAGAGCGTCGGACTGGGATGCGGAAGACCCAGGTTCGAGACCCCGAGCTCACCAGCTTGAGCGCGGGCCCATCTGGCTTGAGCAAAAGCTCGCCAGCTTGGACCCAAGGTCGCTGGCTCCAGCAAGGGGTTGCTCCGTCTGCTGAAGGCCCGCGGTCAAGGCACATGTGAGAAAACAATCAATGAACAACTAAGGTGTTGCAACGGCAACGAAAAACTAATGATTGATGCTTCTCACCTCTCTCATTCCTGTCTGTCCCTATCTATCCCTCTCTCTGACTCTCTCTCTCTGTCCCTGTTAAAAACAAAACAAAACAAAACAAACAAAAATTATTGTTTCTAAAATCATTTCAAACAGTTCCTTTTTATATGGTTGAGTAACCAAGTTGATACCTTGTTAGGTTTATTTGTTTTATTTTGCATTTGATTTTAAAGTTTGTTGTTTTAAAAATTAGAATTTAATTTTGTTTTATAATGATGTAAAACAGTTACCTATTTCCAAAGTCAAGTTTATAAATGAGGTGCTTTTAGACAAGTCTAGATGATACTCCTGTTCTTCCACCCTGATCCTTTCCCCCTCCATTAACATTTAACAAAATTGTATAACTTATACTTTTTTCTTTTTTAAAATTTTTTGACAGAGACCATGAGAGTCAGAGAAAGGGACAGACAGGGACAGACAGACAGGAAGGGAGAGAGATGAGAAGCATCAATTCTTCATTGAGCCACCTTAGTTGTTCATTGATTGCTTTCTCATATGTGCCTTGACTGGGGGACTATAGCAGAGTGAGTGACCCCTTGCTCAAGCCAGCAATCTTGTGCTCAAGCCAGCGACCATGAGGTCATGTTTATGATCCCATGCTCAAGCCAGATGAGCCCACACTCAAGCTGGCGACCCTGGGGTTTTGATCCTTGATCCTCTGCGTCCCAGTTCAACGCTCTATCCACTGTGCCACTGCCTGGTCAGGCTATAATTTATACTTTGATTTTCAAAACTATACGTAAATATGTACATATAGTTGTACTCTCCTCTTGCCTTCTCAGATAAGCAGCATCACTGCATACTACATACTTTTCTCTATTATACCTTTTATATATAGTATATGAGAGAGACCAACAATATAATCATACAAGGAATAATGAAATATACTCACATATATGAACATGGAACTAAGTGTTAAAGTTTCAGAGGAAAAGAATATTGTGGAGAGTGGTTTTCTCTCTTCAAACACCCAAGGACAGAATGTCCTGTGAGCTTGTGCTAAGAACGTCAAAATCTCTTTTCTTCCATGTTCATAGGCAAGCCATATCAGCGGGAGCCAGTATTTCAGTTTTCTCTTATTTTTATTTGATTACACATTCTTTAATAGACCAATCCTCAAGTTTGTCTTCTAAATTGAATAGCTGTAAATGTTTCTCACTTCTTGGAGGCCATCCAGTATGGCTTTTAAAAACCTAATAATCACGCCTGGAGCTAGCTAGCCTGAATTTCTAAGACATGACCATTTTGAGTATCCATAATGCTTAAGGAGGAAAAATATGTAAATAAAATTCCTTTATGCAAATGCTTCCTGCAACTCTTGCTGCCAGCCAAATTCTTGTAAATCATGATAAACAGATGCTACTGAAATAAATGACTAAGTAAAATTATGGAGATAGATTCTATTTATCTTATTTTTCAGTGTTAGGGAGGGAGAAAGGATATTAACTAAATTTTATCTGTCTGCATGATGATTAGGGCAGACACCAAAAACTCTATTAATTGATTTTAGCAAGATGAGCCATGGGACTCAAGAATTGGAGAGCTTGTTCCTGGTAAGAAAGAGTTTCTATTACAACTTAATTTGCTTTACCAGAGAACTGGGTTTTGAAAATAATCCAGAGTCATTTTTGCTGGGTCTTTGCCTACTATTTAAAAGCTCGTTGTGCCTGACCAGGAGGTGGCGCAGTAGATAAAGCGTCTGACTGGGATGCAGAAGACCCAGGTTCGAGACCCCGAGGTCGCCAGCTTGAGCGTGGGGCCCATCTGGCTTGAGCAAAAGCTCGCCAGCTTGGACCCAAGGTCGCTGGCTTCAGCAAGGGGCAGCTCAGTCTGCTGAAGGCCCGCAGTCAAGGCACATGTGAGAAAGCAATCAATGAACAACTAAGGTGTCGCAGCGGCAACGAAAAACTGATGATTGATGCTTCTTTCCTCTCTCCTTTCCTGTCTGTCTGTCCCTATCTATCCCTCTCTCTGACTTTCTCTCTGTTCCTGTAAAAATAAAGTAAAATAAAAAAATAAAAGCTTTTGTTACTTTGTTTCTTAACTTAAAAAAATTAAAGTAAAATTCACATAACATAAAATTTACCACATGGACAATTTGGTAGCTTTCAGTACGTTCACAAAGTTGTGCAACCACTGCCACTATGTAGCTCCAGAACATTTCCCCATATTCCCCAAAAGAAGCGGGGGACTCATTAAAGGCTCACTTCCCCTTTTCTCTTTCCTCCTCAGCTCTGTAAAACCCATCTTCTTTCTATCTCTATGGATTTGCCTATTCTGGATATTTGAGAATATATAATGTGTGGCTTTTTGTATCTGGTTTCTTTCAGTTAGCTTAATGTTTTCACATTCATCCTTATTGTAGGTATCAGTACTTCATTCCTTTTTATGGCCAAATAATATTTCTTTATGGATATGCCACAATTTATGCATCATCAATTGATGAATACTTTGGTTGTTTTTACCTTTGGCTATTGTGAATAGTGCGGCAATAAACATTTGTTCACAACTGTTTGTTTGAACACCTGATTTCAATTCTGTTGGGTATATACCTAGGAGTGGAATTGCTGGGTCATATAGTAACTGTTTAATTGTTTGAAGTAACTGTCAGACTGTCTTTTCACGTGCTTGACTGTCTTGTTTGATGCACAAGAGTTTATTGTAATACAGTCCAATTTATCTATTTTTGTTGTTGTTGCTTGTGCTTTTGGTGTTATATCCAAGAGTCCACTGCCAAATCCAAAATCATGAATATTTATGCTTGTTTTTTCTTCTAAGAGTTTTATAGTTTTAACTGTTACATTTAATGATTCATTTTTAGTTAATTTTTTGCATATGGGGTAAGGTAAGGATTCAGCCTCATTCTTTTGCATATGAATATCCAATTGTTCCAGCACCATTTGTTGAGAAGACTCACTTTTTACCTATTGAATGATCTTGGCATCCTGCAAATCACTTAACCATAAGGTATGGGTTTTTTTCTGGACTTCCAATTCTATCCTATTGATCTTTATGTCTTATGTTTTGATTACTACAGTTTTGTAATTAGTTGTGAAATTGGGAGGTGTGATCCCTCCAACTTTCTTCTTTTTTAAGATTATTTTGACTATTCAACATCCTTTGTAATTCCATATGAATTTTAGGGTCAGCATATCCATTTCTGCAGAAATGAAAATTAGAATTTTGATTAGGATTGCAGTGAATCTATAGTTCAATTTGGGGAGTATTGACATATTAACAATACTAATTTCAATTAATGAGTACGGGATGTCTTTCCACTTATTTAGGTGATTAATTTCTTTTAACGATGTTTTGTAGTTTCTAGTATACAAGTCTTACATTGCCTTGCTTAAATTTACCACCTTCCCAAACTTTTTTGTATGCTATTGTAACTGAAATTATTTTCTTAATTTATTTTCAGATTGCTTATGGCTTATATGTAGAAATACAACTCATTTTTGTATATTGAGGTTACTATTACTATTATTTTTAAGAAAACTGTTTTCCTACCAGTGAATCCTTGAGAACTTTTGGGGCGATTTAACAGTCACTTTCTGATCCTCAGTCTTTCCAAATGCTAACAGATATTACCTACTCTTTATAGTCTTATGCATCTTGATATGCGCATGTCAACACTTCCTTCTTAACAAGAAATTTCTGCTCTTAAACATAGTTAACATTTCATTTGAAGAAGCTGACTGAATTTAATTTAAAAAGTAAGAATAAAAAATTAAAAAAGGAAAATGCTGCCTGAAACGTCACACACATGAGAATCACCTAGTGAGTTCAGAAAAGAGAAGTTCTGCTGGGCCCCACCCCAGACCAATTAAATCCGAATCTGTGGGGCGGGGCCTCATCATCGACATGTTTGAAGAATTCCTGTGTGAGTCTAATATGCAGCCAGGGTTGAAGATGACTGTGCTAGGGTGAAGAGGGGTCTGAAGAGAGATGAGCCAGGAGAAGTGAGGGTCACCTGGGGCAGCAAATTGCTGCTTTGGTTAGCGGAGGGGAAGGAAAAATCACAGAGAATTCCTTCACGTTTCACAGTAACAGGTATGAAGAGGACGGAGTACTAAGTGGTGTAAGAAACAGAAGATATAGGGAAATATCCATCCTGCTAGTTAAGGCGTGAAAGGCCATTACTCGACGTTGGAAACAAACAAACAAACAAACAAAAAACCCAAAAAAATCAAAAAGGAAAAGCAAGAAAGCACAAAATATTTAGTGGAAAGGAATAAACAGAAATGAATAACGGGTTTGGTATAGTCTCATTTTCATGTTTTACTTTGGAGATTTGTAACTGAGCAGAATTGAGTGACTCTAGTTTACAAAACGAAAAAAAGAAATCATTTGCCAGCATCATTGTTCAGCCAGGGAGCTCACTACCCACCTGTCAGGAGTCAGCAAATTTGATCCCTGCTCACAATAGGAAGTCAGAACAGCACCAACCTGTCTCGCCCTCGCCTCCTTCAGCCATAAACGCTCAGCAGACCTTGACTGTGGGCAGACTTTTCTTTCCTTCTGACTTCCAGCCTTCCCCTTCGGCTGTTTCTGGGGCTGTATGCTACTGGAGAATTGACACAAGGCAGCCGCAGGGTGTGTGTGTGGATACTGTCTCTTTCTGAAGTCATTTATATTGGTATTATTACAGTAAATTCTTTATGAAGTAAAAATCAATAGTCACCAACATCCTGAGTAGCGAGGAAAATAATTGTTTATGGCACTCAGCTTAAGCTGTTCTGGTAATCACGTTGAAAAATACAATATTTATTCATTAGATCAAATTTAATGAGGCCTCCTGGCAGTAATTATAAAAATTACTGTAGCAGTAAATTACTAATGAGTTGTGATGTGCTTCCTACCTGTGAAGAAGGACTGGGGGTTGAAAAAGCTTGCTACCCAGATGAGGAGGCGAGGGAGGGAGCCCCACAGGCCTGCGCCGCTCTCTCACCCGGGCAAGAAGGGATCAGAGTACCCCGACCACAAAAGCAAACAACAAAAAAGACCAAGGACAGGCAACTGGGGGCTAGTGGGGCGGTTCTTGCAGCCATCGGAACACGATCAAGATTAGAGCGTTCTTTCCCCCAAAGGTGAGCATCGTCTTAGCGCCTTGGAGGGGTCAGCGTGCTGGGGTCACAGAAGAGCACTAATGCGATGCCCGGGAAGGACAGAGCTGCTTCTTCTTCTTTTTTTGTTTTTGAAATAATAGATAAGAGCCACATATTTTTTAAGAATGCAAAGTATTAAATTTTTAACTATTTAAACATTCCCTTTTAATTTTAAGGCTAAGAAATGATTCCAGACACACGCCGCCCTTCAAGTCTGAGGGCTTGATTCTGACCGCGGATGTGCGGATTTGGCTCTCGCTTTGAAAACCAGCCGCTGAGCTTGGTCCCTGCTCTAATGCGGCACGGTTGATGGTTTCCCCCAGCCACCGGGAGTTTCTTCCTCCGTCAAAGGCTCAGAACCGGCTAGAAGTTTTGCTCTTCTATTTATAGCATGGAGCCAAGTTACTTTTTTTTTTTAAAGATGCAGGTAATTAATATTGATTAAGAGCCTATATGTAAAAATAAAAAGTCAGAAAAATCTATTGATTTGAGGGCAAGCACAGTTTTAAAAAATACATTCACAGGTAATATTAAACCTTGAAAACATGATTTCACAGCTTCATACTGTACTTCTCTGGGTTAATATTATTGATAGTAGATTATGAGCCTTAATCCCAAAACAGGGTTACAAAATCAGTTCATGGGTAGCCTTTGTTGCCCAGACAGAACCAACACCCCCCTGGGGGGAGGGGCAGCTGGAGTATGGTCATCAGCAGAAATGCCACTGAAGCCTCAGCATAGCATTCCCTTCAAAAACAACGTGTCTGAACAGCAGGCAGGCTGTCGTCTGAAGTGACAGCTATCTATTCAGGTAGTGGCTGCTATTGTCTTCTCACTTGTAACACCAAGAGGATTTTTGTTTAATTTTTAGAATTCTGACAGCATCTCAGAATGTCATACTCCAAGTGGGTTCAATCCCTCCTCTCGTGGGGAGGGCCCAATGACATTAGACTTACATTTTTTCTTTAAATTGCAGATGCCTTAAAATGAGATTGTCAGGTTTGTTGGCTTGTCAGACTAAAGTATCAAGATTGTCACAGTGTATTATATCACTATAATATGATCATTGTACACGAGACTAATGAGTAATATTGTACTTAGTGGTGGGACCGAGTCACATTAACGTTAAAAGCGGTGAGCAGCCTTGCATTTTACTAGGAGAAAGTAGGAAGTATGGCCACCCTGTGGGATGTGAGACTGGAATTTCATCATCCAGGGGAGGTCAAGAGCTCTCTTTGGAGTGGCAGGTGTAGCAGTGGCGAACAGAGGGCTGCGCTGGGGAGACCAGAGCAAAAGGGAGGCAGGGGCTCCTCAGGGAGGTTGATTGAAGCACTGATATGTGCTTAAAAAATGGTTTTTGAAGGAAGAAGTAAATGATAATTGTGAGGTGGTTTTTTTCACAATTAAAATCACATGCAGCTTAACTAGAAGCAATTTGAAGAGGGCGCAATTGAAGCTGCAGTGTTATTTTCAGTATCTGCCTCGCTTAAGCCTTCCTTGGCCATTCACTCGTTCCTTCCTTCCTTCCTTCATTCATCAAATGTTCATAAGCCCTACTGCATGCCAGGCACATGTCAGGCACCAGCCCCCCCCCCCATGTGAATGCAGCAGTGCAGACATTGAATGGATACAAGTGCAAACTAATACCCACTATCTTTTTGGTATAAATGCTGGGGAGGGAGCAGCCTAACTTATTTTGAGGAAATGATATCGAAGCAGAAAACTCAAAGGATAAGGAAGAGTTTGGATGGAAAAGATGAGGGCAAAGTGGGGGAACATTTGAGGCCCAGGAAGCTGCATTCCTAGATGGGAGAGTGCTTAGGGCCCACGGAAACTGACAGAAGAAGGTCAGAGGGATTGGAGGGAAGCAGTGACCCCACAGTCACTATATAAAAGAATGTGGCCTCTGGGGTCAGACAGAGTTGGAACTTGAGTCAGTCAGTCCATCTGTCTGAGTTGTAAGGGACTAAATAATATTGTCTATAACATCCTCAGCACAGGCCCTGGCATGTTGTGCATGTCGTAGAAATTCAGTGTGTGGAAGCAGTCATTACCGCTAGTGAGGGGCAGCTGGTGAGTTTATTGCTGTGTGCCAGTGTGGGGAGGATGCCCAATGCTTGTCCTGTGGTAGATGCACCTTGGGGGTGTAGGATAGATAAAGCCAAAGGTATGGAAGGCATGGTACTGCCATTATACCTGGGTTAGGATGCAGAAGAGACCGGAAGAACAAGTACTTGCACTGCTTCAGGATAACAGCGTCCCAGAGTAAAAGTTCATCTACTTTGTAACACCCCCACATATGGTAGATGAGCTTGCACTTTATAGTTTGATCAGCACACAAACTGCCCACCCATATCGGAAGCCTTGAGTCCATACACCACTCTTTGAATGCTGACAAAGTGGTAAATTTGAAGTCCATTTCTTCTAAGGGAGACTGGGCCTGTGCCTACTCTTAGAGTCTTTTTCCTAAAACTGATAGGATTTATAGAGCTTAAGTTTTCTAAAAGATGTACACACATTTTTCTCACTCATGTTATTGCAAACTGCATACAGATTTGAAGAAGGAAATTTTCCCACAAGAACCGTGAGAGAATTTAAAGATTTGCACCCAGAGCCCTCCCAGAAGTCAAAGATATCAATGTTTAGAGTATGCAGAGTTAGCTCTTCGGTACCCCAAGCTCAAGTGGTATAGTTTCCTCATCACTTCTACCCCAGCAGCATGCGCAAGGCTGGGAGAGATTCATTTTGCATGGGTGATGGGTTGTGAACACATTTATAAATTATTAACCTGGGCCTGGTATTCCATGACAACGATTTGGTTAAACACATATTTTAATCCACTTGTCTTTTTCATCAATACCTTCCCTTGGCTATTCTTGATTTTTAATCACTGTCATTGAGGGTATCATGGACATCATTAATATTCCTGCTTGATAAAAGGCAGCTTTTTTCAGTATGCCCTTCCAGAATATTATAAAGATCTTACTTTCTGAGAATTTTTGTCCAGAAGAAAAGCATCCACCAATGGGTTGACTGAGCTTTGTGACCAAAATGGCTGAACAGATGAGATGTGAGAATTCTAAAGTGACTTATCACTGCAGAATGCATAAACCAGGCTGTTCCAGGAGGGGAGGTTGGAGAAGAAGCAGGAGAAGAGCAGAAACAGGCTGGAGACTCACCAGTCCTGCCAGGTGCGGCTTTGTTTGGCCCAGACTGTCTGTGGTACACGAGGGCACACGCACATTCTCACGCAGCTCCACGCTCCCTTGCCTGCAAGCCTGCTGCCCCTGAACTCTTTTTAGAGTGCCAGGGCTGAGTGCGGCTGAAAGAGCCATCTGCAGAGCTGCTACGTGCACATGGTCAGCCCTTTGTGGAAGCTGCTTATCGGGGGTACGTTAGAACTCAGCCTCTTTGTCCCGCAAACAGCATACTTCTATTGGTTTTCCCCCCTAAATTGAACCACTCCTGTCCCTAATTGTGTCACTCCTGCTGTCACCTCCTAGCCATCAGAGCCTGTGGCATGGTTCTGATTGTGTTGCGATGCGTCCTTGAAGCATTCTTTTTGTTGTGTTCAATGGCTCTCCTTCAGCTCACAACACAGTGGTCGCAATGGTTTCCTAGGGTCACCCATTCTCCACTGAGGACCAGCCCAGAAAGGCTCAGTCGTAATGAACGGGGCTTCAGACGGACAGACACGTATGTGAGCTTGACAGCCCTCCTGGCTTCGGCCACTCTAACAAGATTTTGTCATTTGTGGCTTTTGCACGTTGGAAAACTTTCATCTCTCAGTTTCTATGGGCTATAAATACTTGGTAGGTTAAAAAGGAATCATTCAGAACATGAAATAAACATAACCTGGCACGTACACAGCAACATACCTCAACGGAGCCCTTCAACTTGTAGGCCAGAGCTGCAGGAAGCTGAGACGGGGCTTTCTTCATCTCCCCTTGCATTCACTTCCCTCCGGGGCTGGACACTGCTCTGGTTGATGACCTCTTTGGGTTGGATATTTTCCTAATGAGGCAGGAGGATTAGGTCTCCATGTTACTTATACCATTTAACCATGAAGTGAAAACTGTTGATTCAGTTGGGATTGGTGACAATTCATGCAATGTGTAGAAAACATGATTTGGATAATATATGTCTACCACGAATCCAGAAATGCATTTGACAGAGGGACAGTCTGCTCTGATTCTGAAAAATCACTACAATCCTGGTCTCAATGGCTTTATTTGTTTTCTAAGTAACTGCTTTATGGTGTTTTTTTTCAGATTGTAAAGTAAATATGTGATGGCTATATAAAATTTAATAGAGAAAAATAGACTAAGAAAAATACAAATCAACTATATTTTCTAAAGATAGTTATCATTAATATCTTGGTCCTATGCTTTTTTTTACATTGAAGTATAAAATACATATAGAAAAGTGCATAGATCATAAGTGCACATATTAAACATTAAAAAAATTAATAGTGTATATCCATGTCACCAACACCTATATTAAAACATTTTTTATACAATAGCAAACTGTGTGTCTCCTCCTAGTCAATACCCTTCCAGAGGTTTTTCCTTCAACATGTATAATATACATATCAGTTTTATATTTTGTTCTCTCTATAGTACACATTTTACACTTTGCTTTATGTATATCAGATATTTTTACAAAAGTGGATTGAATTCTTCACAGAATATTATAGTCTAATCTCACTTTATATAATATAATAAAATGCAAATTGTATTATGCAATATTTATATAATATCACTTTAAATAATATCAATAAAATCTCACATTATACACAAATATATAATTATATAATTAACACTCTATATAGTATTTTTTATGTCAATAAATATCAAACTGTATCATCATTTGTAATGGCTGTATTCCATCATCATCTGAAGCATAATTTGTAAACTACTTTCATATGATGGCTATTTAGCATCATTACTTTGTGATTATATTTAATAATTGCCGTTAGGGCAATATCTCTGAGCAAGTTTATTCCAAAGGTTATATAATCGTAATTTATGTATGAGTATTCTTAAATGTTTCTGCATTTTTATATTGTCCATTCTTATTTTCCACATTTGTTCTTCCTCTAGCAGGTACTCATCTTCCAGCACATGCTGAAGGACCGTGCGTGTGTGTGCGTGTGTGAGTGTGTGCATGTGTACATGCAAGCTTCTCTGTTATTGTTATGCTAGTACTCTCAATCCAGCCCAGTCTTGGAGCAAAAGATGGAAAGTATATGTGGGTCCCCACACTGTGTCATGAGGCTGTAAAAGTCATTTAAAATTTTTCATCAGGTTTCATTTTATTCTTTTCACAGATTATTCTATTCTTTCAATTCACAGGGACAAAATAAACAAATAAAAACAAAAAACAAAAATTCTGCATCTGACTTCCAGTCCTCTGAGACATGTAAACAGTTGTAATGTCAGCCCTTCCACTTGACTGAAAAGCACTTCCATGAATGTGCAGTGCATTTCTGTCCATTCTAATCTGTGAATATCACTGCACTTGTTTCTCAGCGTATGAAACTTCAATGCTGTGGTTGGCATGTCTACTGAATTTCCAAATCAAGACTTCATTTTCCTGGTCAATTACTTAATTTATTTTTTACAGATATCTTTTCTTTTCAGTCAAAAAGACAAGTAAAAGTAATTCTTAGAGATAAAGTAAAAGGGGTTTTTATTAGGATGTTTATTTATAACTCTATAGAATTCTTTTTAGTTCGGAAGCCACAGGAGTTATTTATTTATTTTTTTGTCAGGAGCCCCTAGATCTTTGCAGAAGGCCTAGGAGAACCAATTTCTCTTCCATTTAAACAAATTCATTTCCATTCACTTGCATTGGCAGAGCACACCAATATCTGAGTTTTTTGACCAAGGAGAATGAATATATATATATATATATATATATATATATATATATATATATATATATACTTTAAATTTTAAATTTTATCTATTGATTTTTAAAGAGAGAGAGGAAAGAGGAGAGAGAGAGAGGGAGAATCATAAATTTATTTTTGCACCTATTCATGCCGTGATTGGGTGATTCTTTTATGTGTCCTGACTGGGGATTGAACTCAGCATGTCGAGATGATGCTTAAGCAATTGAGCTACTCAGCAGGGTCTTAAACCATAGATTTATTTTTATATTTTAATTATTTTTGTGTGTGTGCAGAAAAAAAAAATACATCCTTTTCTCCAAAGCAGTGGAGGGACATGAAGTTTTCTTCCAAAAACCTTTCCTGGCCAGGAAATTATGTGTTAGTAAAAGAAAGAAAATATATCTTATTGGCATAAAATAAATAGGCAAGCAAATAAGTTCTTGTTTTAAAATTTTCAAACAAACATCTGAAAAGTAAAAAGTAAAGTTTTGCCTCTCATGGTCTCATTACCTCAGGGCTAGTCATTGTTAATAGTTTTTGTCATGCTTTATAAAGAAAAGATAGGATTGTGTTATCCACATCATAACACAAGAAGCCATTTCACTCAATACTATACTATCCTACACAAAGAGCTACCTCATTCTTGAATGGCAGCAGAAGGTTCCATAGTATGAATCCCCATAACTTTTTATTTTTTAATTTTTATTTTTTATTCATTTTAGAGAGGAGACAGAATGAGAGAGAGAGAGAGAGAGAGAGAGAGAGAGAGAGAGAGAGAGAGAAAGAGAGAAAGGGGGGAGGAGCTGGAAGCATCAACTCCCATATGTGCCTTGACCAGGCCAGTGCAGGGTTTTGAACTGGCGACCTCAGTGTTCCCAGGTCGAAGCTTTATCCACTGCACCACCACAGGTCAGGCTGAATCCCCATAACTTTTCAATCACTTTCTATCAATAAACATCTAGGTTTGCTACAGATTTCTTGTACTTAAAGGCCTATTTATTGCCTGACCAGGTGGTGGTGCAGTGGATAGAGTGTCAGCCTGGGATGCAGAAGACCCAGGTTCGAAACCATGAGGTCACTGGCTTGAGTGCTGGCTCACCAGCTTGAGCATGGGTTTGCTGGCTTGAGCAGAGTTTGTGCAGAGAGAAGGAGATGGGGAACAGAAGTGAATAAGGCTGGTGGGCCCTTTGATTCTAGGAAACTTGAATAAGTCAGTGGCTTTAGGAGCCCTGAATGGAAAAAGAAGTGTTTTCCCACTGTGTGTATTTCTCACCTGCTGGCTGTGAGCTAAGATTAAAGGTAATGGCCCACCAGTTCTTGGCTCCATTGTTTCCTTACCGTCTGTCCGAATCAAATGCAAACCTGCACAGGCCAGGCAGCTGTGATGGTGGCCGCGGCTACTGCCCTGACACTGGTAAAAAGAAGAGGTTTTATATGTACATGTGTGTCCTGGGTTGGCAGGCTAATGACTGGCTACAGATTGACCTGCTCCTTCTTTTCTGGGAATAGAAAGTGATAAAAACAATCACCAACCAACAATTATGACTGTCCCCAACATGGCTAGGATCTGTGGCTAGAATTATAACTGGACCTGTGAAATATTTAGATTCAATAAATAAGCCATCTTGGCTGCCTCTCCTCTGCAATGCTAATTTCAGGAACAGAGAGAGAGAGAGAGAGAGAGAGAGAGGAAGGGAAAGAGAGAGAAAGAGAGAGAGAGAGAGAGAGAAAGCATGCCCCTAGTCTTCCTTATTTTATAGTGTAGAAATTAAAGCCAGTATACAAATAAGAAAGTCTCTGATACAAAGCCACTTATCTGAGGCATAAATGGGATTCCTCATAAGAGAACACCACCCCAAATCATGCAACAGTCAAGGGTGTGGGGAAAAGCTTAGTCTTAAAACTAAGCCTTAGGCTATAACAACCCTGTCTGCTTACAGCCTGTCCCCTAAACTTAATGCAAACTATAAGCAAGCAACATATATATCATATTTACAAACTTATTTGACCAACATTGGGCAAGATGGTGGTGTTGTTCATTACCACCACCCCAGGAAGGTCATATAGTGGCCAAACGTTGATCAACTGTGCATATGGAACAGTGGTTTTGACATTCTGTCCATTTGGTCTTAACTTGACTTCCTGGTCACCTGGTATTCTTTCATTTTTTCCATCTAGCCTCCCCTCACTCCTTCCTCCTACATGCTTTCCCCCTTCCTACACTCATCAAATGGGAGAAAAAGGTTTTCAAGAGAAAGTTTTGGACTTGAATGAGGCTGATGTACACAAACTAGTTTGGAGTAGTGATGCATTATGTTTTTCTGGCCCCATATTCCTCATTTTATTTATTTTTTCTTTTTTAATTCATTTGAGAGAAAATGTGGGAGACTGTAAGCTGACAAAATCCTTATAGCCCTAGGGCTTAGTTTAAGACTAAGCTCTTCCCCCCACCCTTCTAAAACTAAAATCTTCCCACACCCTTCTAAGACTAGGATCTTTACACTCTTGACTGTTGCATGGTGAGGGGTGTTGCACTCTCATGAGGAATCCCATTTATGCCTCAGATGTGACTTTGTATCAGAGACTCTCTTATTTGCATATGGCTCTGCACTATATAATAAAGCAGACACAGGGTTGGGTTTTGCTTTTGCTCTTGCAAGCTATGGGCTGTACAGAGACCTCCCAATCCCATCCTTTTTCTCTTTGAGTCTATTTCTTCATTCCACACCGTTTTTACTCAGAGCCTGGACAATTACTAGCTGCACTGGTTTGAGGCAAGAGAAGGAGAGAGAAGGGTGGGGGGAGAGAGAAGGTGGGGGAGGAGCAGGAAGCATCAAATCCCATATGTGCCTTGACCGGGTAAGCCTGGGGTTTCAAACTGGAGACCTCAGCATTCCAGGTCAATGCTTTATCCACTGCACCACCACAGGTCAGGCCATATTCCTCACTTTTCTTATACAAATTCTCTGGATTGTTTTGCATTTGGGAAGCGATGACTGTGTTGTCTATGAGAGGATGCTCAGTGCTGGAAAGTTATGGTTGGGCGATGTCACTTTGTAGCAATTTCACACCAAACCCAGAATTCCATATTCGAACTAGGGGCTCTTAAGCCCAGCATATGGCATCTGGAGTCTTCAGATTTGTTCTCCCCCTCCATCATCATCGGAAATAAAAGAGTATATCAATAAGCTGAAAACTGCACAGAGAAGGCAGCTTCAGACTTGCATGTGAGAGGGGCAGAGTTCTGTGTGTTGTGTTTTTACTGTCAGCCCATAAAAACAGACAAGATTTAGGGACAAAGGAAGGTTATTTACTAGACCAAAATACATGATAGTTCATACTACATATTTTCTTGATGGACACCAAGTGTCACCCATGCTGACTGACTGCTGGCGTGCACCTCTGCACTGAGCCCGGCTCTCTGTGATGGCTCAGCTGGGCTCAGGGAGATTATCAAAAGAAAGAGCTGTCTGTAGTTGTTCCCTTTCTGAAGGATTGACAACTCACCCTAACAAAAGGAAACATTAGTGTGCTATTTGCGTCTCTCCAAAAGAGACTGTGATAAGATGACGTGATGAATGGTGGGGTGGGAGGCAGGTTGCCATAAGAACACATTAAGGTAGCTAAACTACCAAGAGCACAGCAGGCACAATTGACGGGGCTTGTTTATTTTAAAAGGGTGAGCTGCTTGGAACCACAAAAGTGTCTGCAGATATCTTAGATGGCGGCATCAGTTCTCTAACTCATGTTGTAACAGCTTTAAGAGAAATCTGAAACACTACTTGCCTTCTCACCTTTTGTTCCTTTTCCGCTAGTTGCTTTACTATGACCAGTGATAACCTGCCCAAGGAGGCATAGTGTTCAGTGGAGCAAACAGGAAATAGGCAAAATCTACTTCCCCAATGAAATTCAGAGTTGGGTTTGGGTCTGGCAGAGCCCTAGGGAATGGCTTTGTATTTCGGACTTGCAGAGCGTTTATTATGATTCTGAAACAAACCGGATGAACTTGAGTATATCCAAATAGGAAATTGTCCCCCAGAGAGGCTTTACTCACAACTGCAGCCACTGTTACCCCTCATTAATTGTGGGGATGGCACCAATTTCAAATGTTTTCAGGTCATCTTAGCAGGCTTTCTTCCAGAGACAATATGTGGGACTCACACAGTGAGCAGGTTGCATTTGGAGTTGGAAATGCTTTGACAGACAGCTGAAGTTCACAGGGTACCTGCAGGGAGCAGCTATTTTTTTCCTTGCTGATTCTACATTCTTGCAGCATTCCCAGTCCCCACAGGGTGCCACTGAAGGGTCTCCTGCCCATGGCAAACCGGACAACATGTAGCAGGTAGGAAGGCTCCTCTGGCTTGGGCAGAGGTTGTTCTGGATTTCAAGGGCCTGCTGCATTTGCTGAGCCTCAGCTCAGGTTATTTCCTTGGGGGGTCCTTAGGGTTGGGGCCTAGAGTGGGTCTTCAACAAATGCTTGCTGAACTTGGCTGATCCTGAGGTGCTGAGGCTCTGAAGGCTTTTGTGCACTGTGCCTCTCAAGAATAGGACTCTGACTCAATGTGGGTCCTCACTCGCTATGCCCCAGTCAGGTCTTTGCCACTGCTTCCCTCTCATGCAATCTGTCTTTTTGCTTTCGGAGGCTACGCAGAGAATGAGAGTTGTTGGTTAAATAAGTTTGCAAATATGATGTGTATGTTTGCTTGCTTATAGTTTCCATTGGATGTGGGGGGACAGGCTGTAAGCAGGCAGGGCCCTTATAGCCTAAGGACAGGGACACCAGAGCTTTGTGTACTGGCAGCCATGTAAGCACCAACTTGGTGGGAAATGACATTGTGTTGGTCCAAATGTTAAGGATGATTGATGGGAGGAGGCTGTAAGCAAGCAGGGTCCTTATAGCCTAAGGCTTAGTTTTAAGACTAAGCTTTTCCTACCCTTTTTGATGTGGGGTGTTGCAAACTCATGAGGAATCCCATTATGCCTCAGATAAGTGACTTTGTATCAGAGACTTTCTTGTTTGTATATTGGATTAAAGCTTTGGATTTCTATACTATAAGTACCAGACCAGGGGCTTGCTCTCTTTCGGTTCCTGAGATTAGTATTAGAGAGGAGAGCAGAGAAAGGCCACATGGAGGAGGCCAGGAGAAGCCGCCAAAATGGCAGAGTGCTGAAGGAGAAGCCAGTTCGTGCAGAGTTTGTGCAGAGAGAAGAGATGGGGAACAGAGGTGAATAAGGCTGGTGAGGTTAGAAACCTTTGATTCTAGGAAACTTGGATAAGTCAGTGGCTTTGGGAGCCCTGAATGGAAAGGGAAGCATTTTCCCACTGTGTGTATTTCTTGCCCGCTGGTGTAAGCTAGGATTAAAGCTAATGGCCCACCAGTTCTTGGCTTCATTGTTTCATTACCGTCTGTCCGAATCCAGTGTGAACCTGCATGAGCCAGATGGCTGTGATGGTGGCCGTGGCTACTGGCTTTACAAGAGTGAAACATTGATTTGTTTTGTTATTCTACTTATTTATGCATTTATTGGTTGACTCTTGTATGTGCCCTGATCAGGGATCAAATCTGCAACCTTGACATATTGGAACAATGCTCTAACCAGCTGAGCTACCTGACCAGGGCAGCTGAAGAGCCAGGTTCTGGCAGGGGTGGAGAAGAAAGTTGTCTGAGCTTTGTACACTGGCAGCCATGTAAGCACCAACTAGGTGGGAAATGACATTCTGTTGGTCCACATAAAACCAGTAATAAGGATGGAGAAGAGGGACTGGCTGATTTCTTAGCAAGTGTTTCTTCTTGCTCTGTGGGTGCTGGCCTCTATTATTACATTCTATTTGATGACCTACTTCACTATATTTTCAAAATGCCATACTTTCTCCTGAGACTTAAAGCAGTGTGAATCTTGGTGTGATTAACCTTTAATCTCCGTGTGGTTTTCCTTTCATTTAAAGCTGTAATGTTAAGGATGACTGATGGGAGGCAGCAATGACCCTTTCACTCACAGCAATGGGAGGGGCCACAATGAAGAATAGGACAAGTTCCATTAGTGTGTCTTTGCTGGTCAGTGAGGATGACATGATCAGGCTATGCAGTCACTGAGCCTTCAAAGACATTGGAGCATCTTCACCTGGCTCACAGAGGAGGGTAGATACAGGTCTCTCCAGGTTTAGGCAACTTTTGGGATCAAAACTGGCTCCCTCTCCCTGGGGCTAGTCTTTAGCTTTTGGAGGCTTCTTGGGCATGTCTGAGCCCCTAGAGTACCCACATCACAGTGACATCTTCTTCTTCATGACCATGGACAGCCATTATCCTGATGCTATTATAGGGTATGGGATCCTCTGGCCCCTGAGGCAAACCAGGACACTTTCAGGGGGCCTACATCTACTGTGATTTAGAAACAGGATGTTGAGGAAAATGGTGAGTGAACAGAAAGACCAAGAAGAAAGCTCTTACAAGGATGGGGAGAAATGGGAGGCAAGGAAGCAAGCTAGAAAGAAGAGCCAGGGACACTGGAAGGAAAAGAGAGACAAATTGTGTGTGTGTGTGTTGTGTGTGTGTATGTGTGCGCGTGAAAGAGAGAGAGAGGGAGCGAGCGAGAGAAAGAGAATAAGAAGGCCAAGAAAAGAAATCAAGTAACAAATGGAAAAACAAAAAATGACAACAACTAAAACCAAGCAACAACATCAGTACCTAGAGAACAGAATCCTGCCCAAGTTTTGTAAGGTCAGCAACCCTCACCAACTCATCAGACAGGGACACCAGGTGGCTGTGCAGACCATACCGAGGAGTTCGCCTATTATTTTACCCTAATAAGCTTTGCTTTATAAACCAGTCCTTAAATTGAAACAGAATTATAAGAAACCTAGAGATCAGGTAATCCAAAATTGTCATTTTACAGCTAATGATTCTGAGTCCTCAACTTTTCAAAACAAAACAAACAAAAAGACAAAATACCGTAATTGAAGAGTACAGACACAGCACTTCATTTTAACCAACTCCATGAGTTCAGTTTTTGTTTTTGTTAATCTTTCAAAAATACAACCTACCTTTTGGCCCATAATGGGCAACTAATATAAAAACAAATTACGACGATTTGGGTATTATAATTGATTAATTTAGATTTATAATGTTGATTATGAGGAAATGTTATCAGAAGCACAGGTGCAGCACCTTCTGACTTAAAACAGATATTGAAGAGAAAGCATAATTTGACTCATTGCTTTATGCTTTGGAAAGTTACAGAGAATCATCTGCTATTCTAGGAGTAATAGCAGATATAGACTATGTGCTTTGCAAAGGCAGTTTGTAAAGATTATTATGCACTATTGAATACAGGAGAGAACAGAGACATTCTGAATATTTTTGGTGTTTTTCATAGTAAGTTAAGGAGCAGGGGTCTATTGTTTTAGTTATGTCTGAATATGGCTTCATCTAAATTATATACCAAATGAAGCATTTGGATTAAAAAAACAAAACAAACCACATTCAGTGTTATAATGTGAATAAGCAAATATTGGGTACAGGGAATGTTACCCTGGAACTTGCTAAAACAATTTGACTCTTGAAAAAAAAGACCCAAAATATTTTTATATGGAGAAAAATAGAAATGAAAGTATTTGAGGATATTTATAACTGATGCAGTATATTAAGATCTGGGTCACTTAAAATTACTTAACATGGCTAAGTCTCAACATTATTGAATATACAGGAAAAATCTTAACAACCTCAAACAGTGGTCTGTATAATTTGATTTGTTTTATTGGTTATTTTTTAAGCTGTGAAGCCATTTCCTGCTTTGCTTTGGTCAAATTAAAGGGAAAAAATATAAAGCAAGAATACAGTTAAGTGAAATCGATGACCAGCATCAATGAACGCACAAGCTTTGCCACTTTTTGGAACAATTTTCCATCTCTGCATGTTCATGGACCTTACTCTCTGAGTGTCTGTAAATTTACTGACTGCCTGTGATATCCCCTCACCAATGATGGGCACCCAAACTGTAGAACAGGCTGCCCAATGTCACTGTCAGGACTTCAGTCTCTACCTGAGGGTACAAGACACGCAGTCAGAGCCTTCTGAGGCAGTCTTTCATCTGTGCCCCTAGGTCAGCTATGGAAATCTCTGTGAGAAGCCACCACAAAACAGGGAGAGGAGGGCAAGAACCTGTTACCTGTCCAGCTTGCTTAGCAAAAGCCCAGATATTTTTATCTTTGCTCACAGTAGGTGCCCTGATCAGATGCACAAGCCAGTGATTCTGTTGTAGCAGTCATGTTGCTAATGACCCAACATTTATAATGCATCCGTGCATGGCTAAATGAACTCATATCATTAAAACAACGTGCACAGGACTCAATTATGGATTCCTCATTGACAAACATTCTGACCGGGCTGCTGCTGCTTCTCTGAACTGAACCGTCTTTTAGCTGAGTTATTATTAAATGCATGGCCTTTTTTTTTTTTTTTTGAAAAGGGGCACATCTTTCTTTTCTAGTGTTTGAAGCTCTGTCTCATGGCAAAACATTATTATTCCATTTGTCTCAAACCAAACAATTTAATATTTTAGAAAAATTCTTTCCCTTATTTAAGTGAAAGAAAATAATGTATTTTGCAAAGTAAAACACAGGGTTTCATCTTTTAGACTAAACATACACACACACATTAAAAATGAGAGACACATATTGTCTATTTAACAATCAACACATTCCAATGAAATAAAATAAAATCGCAGTGTCATAATGAGTTCTCTTTCAATGGTTCGCTCTGAACTAAGTTGTGTACTTTATGTAATGGAATAACAAATGATTTAATTCAGTATCAAATATTCATGAGCAAATGTGCTGCATCACCAGAAACGGGACAAAATCATAACAGCTGCAGCCTGGACAGAGGTGGCAGGTAAGGGGAGTGGACACCTGTGTTGGGTTTCACTGGTATGTGGCCTTGAGTATATGAGGGAGAGGGAGAGAGGATACTCTTTGTCTTAACAGTTCTGAAGTGCTGCTGTTGGGAGAATGAAAGGGGAGAAAGGAAACTGGATGTAGACTCTCACAGCTCCTCCTCAGACCAGAGGCTAATAGCAGATGAGAGATGAAACTACCACGTGACAGGAATTCCAGGGTAGTATTTCTTTTTATTTATTTTTTATTAGAAAAGACAGTATGTGCACTGAATATACATATATATGTTTTGGTTCTTTAATGTTTGGATGGCTAATTATTCCAAATCTAAATGGAAAAATGAAGTAGTTTCTGACCATTCAGGGAGCTAGATGAGAGATCATCTTATGTATCACCCCCTCAACCATACTGTTTGCCCTTTATTAAGCAGGACTTCAAGGGAAGATAGGTCTGTGGAAATACTGGAAATTGCAACTGGAAAACCCAGCTCTACTCTGCAGGCTCTCAGAGGCTTCTTAGACCTCCCTGGAGTGAATTGATTAATTTAGAATAAGAGATTTCTTCTTTAAGCTTCAGCCAAATGATCTCAATGACACAAGAATTCTCCCTCTCCCTTCTCCTCCCTCCCTCCAGTCCTTTGCCTCATGCCAGTGGAAAGACAGCCGCTCAGAGCAGAGGGGAGCATCATGTCAGTCATCGAGGACAGTGAGCAGAATCCCTTTGCCTCCCACGGGGCCAGCCTCCACCATTTCCCAGCTGCCATGTTCATACTTTTCTAGAACTCACGGGTTAAGAAAAAAATTGAACACCACCCAGTGTGTGAATCCATTAGGGGAGTTCTATTCCTATTCCTGTAAGCAGTCATAAGAGTTGCCGAAGAAATCTCTAAGAACTTCACAAAATTGAAATCAACTCTCCCAAATGGCATGAAGAGTTTTCCTAACCCTCTCCTGTTAGCTAAGCTCATTTGTTTTCCCTCCCGAGAGAAGAGCTCTTGCATCTAATCACACCTAATCTTTCTGCAAAGATGTTTTCCTAAGAAACCATGTAAATCAAGTTTTTGTAAATCTAATCATATGTTTTATGCATCAGGGGAACTTGGAATGTAAAGGAATCCCATGGTGCAGTCTTCTGTAAAATGAAGATTTGCTCCCTTATTATTCATTTTTGTAAATATGAATAATTATTCATTGGGTTGAAGGAGCTATGCCTTTATTTAGGTTTTTGCATTTGGTGTCTTTCCATCTCTTATTTTCCGTGAGCCCCGAAAAAGCACAAATTCCGTCTGTAGAGGAAGGAAACACGGCAAACACGCTCTCCGGTTTTAAGGTCCTCAAGCCTCCAACATGCGGTGCTAATAATGAGTCATCGGCAGATCAAAAAGCCAGCGGAAAACCATGCTCCTGCCCCACACCATAAAGCCAGATAGGCATTTCAGACTACCCCTTCCTTCCTTCCTTCCATTCATTTTCTCCTTTGGAAAATGAAAAGTGGCACGGAGTTCTCAAAAAATTTAAGACTTTATTTGTTCCTTCTAAAGAGGAGAGAAAGAGAGAAAAGCGGGGCGGGGGGGGGGGGGGGAGAAGGAACGGGGGCGGGGGGGGGGGGGGAGCATCGACTCGCATACATGACTTGACCAGACAAGCTCAGGGTTTCAAACCCTGGACCTTAGTGTTCCAGGCTGACATTTTTTCTTCTGCACCACCATAGGTCAGGCTGAGTTCTCCATTTCAGGTGGGATGGTGTCCATTAAAGCTTTCTCTAGTAGCCATTCCCTAAATCGAGGAACATGAAATTACTCAGCCACAAGGGATTCTGGAGAGTCTGGTCTCTGAAGATGAAGTTAGAAAAGAAGGAAGGTTTACTGTTTATTCTTCTACTCCCAGAAACCACAGGATCCTATAGCAAGGAGAGGCTTAGCAACCAGAGCAGAGTGAAATCAGATTCCCTGCGTTTGTGCTACAGACCTCACTCCAAAGGAAAACTTTCTTGAGGTATTTTTCTACCCTCCATGCACTGGGTTCCAATTAAGGCAGTGATGGATAATCTTTTGAGCTTGGTGTGTCAAAACTTGCCAAAAAACCGAGCATAACTTGGGTGGTGTGTCACTTCAAGAAAAAACGGCCATGCCTGACCTGTGGTGGTGCAGTGGATAAAGTGTCGACCTGGGAACACTGAGGTCGCCAGTTAAAAACCCGGCACTGGTCTGGTCAAGGCACATGTGGGAGTTGATGCTTCCAGCTCCTCCCTCCTTTCTCTCTCTTTCTCTCTCACTCTGTGTCTCCTCTTTAGAATGAGTAAAATTAAAAAAAAAAAAAGAAAGAAAGAAAAAACGGCCTGCCTAACCAGAAGTACCAGAACTAGAAAGCTCTGTGCCGGAGTTCTGTTGTTTTGGCCTACGGACCTCCGGCACAGAGTGTCTACACTACAGCAAATGTGTTATCCTCGGCTACTGCACCTGGCCATGCAGGAGCCCAGGATGAAACGTCCTTCTCGGCACGCGGCCCTATAACTTCTCTGTTATGCGGCCACGTGTCATAAAAAATGGCTATTCATGTCAGTGCTGACACACGTGTCATAGGTTTGCCATCATGGAATTAAGGGAAACATTTTTGTTTAGACATGTATTTTTCTCATGATAGAAAAGCAGGATGCTTCCCTCCCTCCTTCTATCCCTCAGTCCCTTCCTACCTTCCTTCATCTAGATAGGTATTGTAAAGGCTCTGATATTTGAGAAATGTAATTTTATTACTGAAAACCTTGTTCTATAAGGACTTTTATGTTTTAATCCGGGAAATTGCCCAAACTGAAATCCCAGCCCAGAGGTGTCCAATTCCATGTGATCTGGGAACACTGGAGTACCTTTCAGTAAAAGGCGAAGAGCCAAGAGGAAGGAAGAATAGCAAATGGATGAACGCTGGTGTCAGCTCAAGTCCTTTGAAAAAGCCAGTATATGAGAAAAAACTACTATAGTTGACAAAAGCTCACTCCATCAGGGCATCACGTGCTCTCGCCGGAATGAAAGAATTCCTGGTAGGGTTACAGTACTTTAATTGCCAGTAGGGGGAGCTCTAACTCTGGAAACCTGTCAGTGGTCACTGAAAGCTGTTTACCGGGTCTAGACCTTTCTGAAGAGTTCAGCAATCTGCTCTCAGAGGTCGGTAACAAGACCCACAGGTGACGTCACTGACCATAAAGAAAGTTCTCCCTTTGCATGGTTCCTAGACGAGGAAAGCAGTTAACACCTTTATAGAAACAAAGGTCCCTAGCTGTATAAAAGACGCATTTTAGAAACAAGTGACAAGTCTTCCAAAACCAAGGGGGGAAAAAGCGTACCTTCTTCCTCCGCTTCTAAGGTTTCTCCATCAGGGACTGCGGTTTGATAGGACACTTTGACGATATATTTAGCACGGGGAGCCAACCCCGGTTGTACAAGCTGTCTGTGGTTGGGACGAACCAGATATCTCGTTGCCCTTAAGCAGCTCCTGGTCACCCCTGAGCCCCTGCTGCTCTCACTTGGGGCTCTCAGCCAGGAGAAAAAATACCCTTAAGCGGTAACTACATCAGAGGCCAAGGGGACTGCATTTCTCCTGTCTTCTGCACTTGATTCAGAAGGTCGTGCAGACAGAGAAAGGAAGCCCCACAAAACACTGACATATGCTGTAAAAAACATTGCCGCGGTGAAATATCTGAGAAGCAGCATTCTTTTTCAAGCTGTGTTGTATGCAGCATTGCTGTCCCTGGGGAACTTCAGGTATTTCAGGGACAAAATGTTCTGTGGTTGCATAGTTTGTGAGACTGGATGCATTTTTCATGCATTCGTCCTTTCCCCACCTTTTGTGTCAAGAAAGCTTGTTACATGTTCTAGGAATTCTACAGTTCAAATGAACAAATGGAAAAAAAATACCCTTAATTTTTTTAACTCCGCATTTTCATAATTTATCTGACCATGAAATATTTTTTCCTCTCCAGAGAACACCTACATCCCAGGCACTTGTGTTCTTTGGAGCACACTTTGAGAAATGCTGAGCACAGATAAAAGAGCAAAGTCCTAGGGGTGAAGAAACTTGCACGTGTCTGCAGATTGGCTTTGAGTCTAACTGTTGCTATGATTTTTGATTAGTCAGCTAGTTTTTCTGAGCCTCAGTTTCTTCTTCTGTAAAGTGAAGATTCCTTCACTCTTCACATCCACATGGCTGCTGGCTGGGAGGGGAATGCCAGATGTTTGGGTACGCTGAGTTCCTAAAATGTGTGCTTCCGAAGATGGAAATTGATCACACATTTATTTTCAAAGTAAGCTGTAGAAGTTCGTCTACAATCAGGCAAAAAACGAACAAAAATCATATGAGGGGGAGGAGGGAATATTCCTCTCTCTTTGTATTTGCTTTATAAACCACACTAGTTCTGTGGCTACTTCTCTGTCTTTATTGGTCTCCTTTGCTTAACCTATGGAATAGTTGCATGCATGGTTCTCCTTGCTGTCCATGTGCCAAAACTTCAAGGGCTTTGTTTTAATTAATGAAATAAGTGGACTTTAATTGTTGAGGACATTTACCCAGAATTTTATCGAGGGTTCCACAGATTGTAAGGACTTAATTGGTTCCTCTGAATAACAGCATGAACCAGAGCGCCTGCTGGTGGTGATGGGGGGAACAGCAATAAAAGGGTGCAAATTGGAAAGTGTACATTCGAAGGTTTATTTCTTTTTTTTTTTACATTTATTTATTCATTTTTAGAGAGAGAGGAGAGAGAGAGAAGAGGGGAAGGAGCAGGAAGCATCAACACCCATATGTGCCTTGACCAGGGAAGCCCAGGTTTTTGAACCTGCGACCTCAGCATTCCAGGTTGATCCATTATCCACTGCACCACCACAGGTCAGGCTCTAAGGTTTATTTCGGCTTCTTTCTGAAATCCCTGTCTCTCCTTCACTTGAGAATGGGAATGGGAATGGTGTTACTCAGATGCCTTTCCTTTGGAGTGTTGATTAGGTGTATCAGAAGGAAGATAAGGAAATGGGGGGCGGGTTAAGCAGTATGACATTACTGGATATCCACGTTGTTCAAGGCCATCTGCATATCCTTGTTTAAAAATTAACTGAGCACCTACTACGTGCCAGATGCTTATTCCTATCAAGTAGAAGTCTTATCCTCCAAACTCTGGGTCAAGTTCTGGCTCCTCTTAGAGCTCTCCCGGATATTTCCAGCCTTCACTGATATCTCCCAAATGTTAAACTCTTAGAGCTGGGGTCACACAATTTAGCACTTACTATATTCTGCTTTGTTGCTGGGGTTCATATGAGTTCCTAACTGAGGTATACTCTTCACTAAAGCAGGGGGCACATCCTAACACTCTTTCCTTGCCTGTGATGCCTCTATGAATACAATGCACCGAAGCCACAAGTCACAGCAGAATCTGGTGATTCTTTCAGACAGCAGGTCTCTGCACCTCAGTGTTATAGGATGTGTTTTGAGCTAATGGTGTATGTTGTGTAGTATGTGCTCACACCTATATTTTACATTTGCTCTCTTTGTGTCAGTTGGTTTCTGTTAGTTTCAGAATCAGAGAGTCTGATTTGGGGTTTACTTCTCACTATTTGTTATTGATAATGTTGTGCACCATGATTGTTGAACTCCGCAGAATTAAGTGCCTTTCTGGGTGGTCTGAATTCATCTCCAAAGGCAACTTCCACTGCTGTGGTCTTTTTCCTGGCTTTCTGTTTTACTAGTTTGTGGCTAATTATGAGGGTTTCAGTCAGTTCGGGGTAGCCACAGATGGCACCGACAGCCCCGGTGGCCTAGTTCGGTGTAGCCACAGATGGCACCGCCACCCCTGGTGGCCTAGAAGAGGGTTTGTGGAGCTGTGGGGTCTGGGCTCCTTCAGAGAGACCCCCAGGGAAATGAGCACTGTGGTGTGGACGTTTGTCTCTGCCCCTCTCACACCTCTCCTGGAATGCTCGCCCCTTCCCTGGAGTCTCTACCGCCATCTATCCTGGAATCCAGGGTAGGTGTTCTCTCCTATGAGACTAATGCCTAAGTAAGGTGGGGGCTGATAAGTGTTTCAGTGGGACCACTCCCAAGGGTGTACTTGCATGAAAAACTCATCTTGAATATCCAAAAGTCCTTTACAAAACCTAACTTGGCTGGTCCTTCCCAGTTCTCTCCAATTGTAACCTTTGCACAACATTTTTACCGTATACAAAATGCTGTCATGCGCGGTGTCAGCGGAGCCATGAAGCACCCAGGTGAAGTGGAGGAGTGGTGGGGAGGCAGGGGACAGACTACTTGCACAAACAGTGTGTGCAGAAGTGGTGGCTCAGCCAGAACTGGTTCTTCTGACTCCTCCTGCCCTGTCTCCTGCTTTCTGTTGTGGTTATTGGTAAACACAGCCCTCATCCCCATAGCCTATAATATGGTATAGTGGACAAGTATTCAGTCTGTAAACCTGGGGCTGAAACTAGGTCTGTCCCTTAAAACAGTAGTGATTGTGATAACAACAGCTTCCATGTATTCAGTACTTTCTGTGTTTGAGGAACTGTACACATATTATCTCAGTCTTTTTTTGTGTGTGTGACAGAGACAGAAAGAGTCAGAGAGAGGGACAATGACAGACAGGCAGCAGAAAGGGAGAGAGATGAGAAGCATCAATTCTTCCTTGCGGCACCTTAGTTATCCATTGATAACTTTCTCATATGTGCCTTGCCCGGGGGGCTACAGCAGACACAGTGACCTCTTGCTCAAGCCCAGTGACCTTGGGCTCAAGCTGGTGAGCCTTGCTCAAACCAGATGAGCCCGTGCTCAAGCTGGCGACCTTAGGGTCTCAAACCTGGGTCCTTCGCATCCCAGTCCGATGCTCTATCCACTGCACCACCACCTGTTCAGGCTATCTCAGTCTTAGTTTCTTCAGGCTCCTACAACAAAATACCACAGACTGGATGGCTTATAAACAGCAGAAATTTCTCTCTCACAGTTTTAGAGGCTGGGAAGTCTAAGATCAATTCAGTCTACAGCACTTATTTAACACTCACAATCACCATCTGTTATTAGCTCACACTTTGCAGTGGAGCTTAGAGCAAGGTTTTACAGTCACTAACCGATGCTGCTAGGGTTGAAAGCCATGCTTTGTCTGTTTTTAGCCTATGATTCCTCAGTTGAGAGGTTTAGGTAAGGAAACTTATATATCTTGCATGGTGCCAGACTGGCCCATAGGAAGCTTACAATACATGCTAGGCCTTTCTCTCCTTTTCCTTGAATCTAGGGACCTAACCATCATACCCGCACCCTCATGTTGATATTACCTACAGCCTAAGCCTGTCTTCAGCAACTGTCACGGAGTTCCATGGAAATCAAAGCTGAGAGTGAGGAAATGAGTTTGCTTTCCTAGGCAGGTAGAAGAAATAAATGAAGACCCAGGGAGCCATATTGCGAAGGTTGCTGGCGTCTAGGTTGGAACACAGTGAGACCAGAGTTGTGACTTTGGTCCACAACCACTGTCTCCTGGTTCTCCACCCACCTCTGTGGCTGCCCCTGCTTATTCTCCTTTGCAGCCTTCTCTGTCTCTGTTCACCTTCATGTGGCTGTGTTTAAGGGTTCTGTCTCCCCGAAGAACTCACCAATCCTGTTCACAGCACCGACTCCCTTCCTGCTGGTCCATTTGTATTTCCAACATCAACTCAGCTTGAAGCCCTAGTCCTCCTATGTAGCAAACCCTATACTGAATTCATTATTTCCCCATCTTTCTTAGCTGCTTTTCGTTTTAAGGTCATTTGAACCATTTCAAGTAATGATGGTTTTATTGTAGGGATACAGATGTGAGAGAACCTGTTAAAGCTGGGGGGAAAAAAACAAAAAAGAAAAGTCAGTCCTCAGGAGAAGAGAAACCAGAGTAGATCAGGAAGAGTGGGACCCCAGCGCAGATTTGGAAATGGTCACAGCAGGTGTTAGTGTGCTTTTGCCTGGCTGCCATTGCTAACCTTACTCAGCTATCTTCCAGGGTCTGCCCTACTTTATGTTCTTGCTACTGAGCAGCGTAAAAGGGGTGCAGACATGGCAGATGCCATCTCCTCCTTAATTGTTTATCTTAACAAATGGCACTGCTTTTTACCCATTTTGCCAAACTCAAACTCTGGGTTTCCCCACCTCTGACATCCCCACGTCCTTCAGTTCAGTGGTTACCTCCTCCCCCAATTACAACTCTTAGTGTAGTAGTTTGGCCTCAGTGTGGGCCAGGTACCCCTCTTCCATGCTCCCAAAGCATCTCAGAAATGAGCCAGGCATCACTTATTATTTCATATTACAATTGGTGCCCAGTCTTGAGTCTCTGGGTGCCTTTCAACTCCATTCCTAGCATGCCACCTGATACCATAGGCACCAGGGAAGGTTTCTTGCATAGATGAGATGAGATGAGAGGATAGAAGTAAAGAAAAGGTAGGGGATGGTCTCTTCCCATGACTACTCCATGACTACTGCCTGTTTTAAGAATTCCTACCAATTACCTGAAATATATGTGCCGATGGAGAGAAGAAACACATAATGGTTGGATCACTATCGCTCCATTTTATCCACTGAAGAATACTAAACACAGACAGTGTTGATACATTTCTGGCCATTATTGTCCCAGCAGATATCTGGTACAGTGGCAAACTTCCGAGGACTCAGTTTCTGATCACTGTGGTTAGAGTTGAGTGTCTGATGTACCCTGTGGCATGATATGTTCTTTAGGGTAAGGGCAGACCCAATGCTTAGCAACACAGTCAAGGACTGATGTTTCCAGTCACTTCTCCTTTGTGCCTAGCCCCTCAGCTGAAGGATTTGGGGCAGGGTGGCAAGGCAGGAAGGTGAAGAAGGAGCAGAAGAGGGAGAGGAACGGGTTTCTTCGAGAACAACAATTGATTTTAAATATAAAACATCTTATTGATAAAAGCAAAGCCTAGATGGAAGGAAGCAGTTTGATATAGCACACTATTTGACAAAAATCATGTGCATCTGTTTAGCACAATATACAGCATAATGACAGCAATCTTCCCTGTTTGTATCTATTCATCTGATTATACAGAGTAACAATTCTTTTAGTTACACATTTATTTACCCAGGGATTTTTTTAATGGATAATAAGTTAGTAAATCAGATAGCATGTGTTCTGGATAATACTTTAGTAAACTGTCTACCACACAAGACAGTAGCAATTCACATTTTATATAATATCCAATGTTCCCTTAATACCCGTAGCACAATGCAAAGCTATGAGCAGCTCTTCAAGAAGGACAAAGCAGATTTTAATGATTATTTAATACTGTTTGATCTAGACATATATTATGTTGAAAAGCTACAGATTTCAGTCCTGCAATGCGCACAGATGTAACGAGAAACATGGACTTATTTGAAATAGAATACAGTGGCCTTCTATTGATGCAGTTGCCATGGCTATTTGTGCTAAAGTGTCCTGTCTTTCACCTAAGGATACAATCTGAGCTTCTTCTAACTGGCGAAAATCCAAACTAGAACCCCAAAGTGTGTATGTCATTCCATGGCAAAATAATGACTATTAAGGAAGAGAGAATATTATTTAACTTAAACCATTGAAATATGATGATGAAAATGTAAAGAATTCTTTCTTTCTGAAGGGAACACAGAAGTTAACAAGAATCCTGATCCTTTCTAGAATTTGGGAAATCTTAATGTTAATGACTTGAACTGAAGATGGAGAAAGAGCACTGCTTAGGGGAAGGGCTCAGGACCGCCCACCTCTGCACAGACCCTCGAATCAGGCTGCCAGGATAGAGCTGCTGTTGGAAGACCCACAGCATGTAAGGACAAACTCTGAATTCTCCAGCAAGACCCACTTGCAAATAGTCACTTCCTCACAAAGCTCATGAGCTTCTCAATGTCATTAAGGTGAGATCTGTCATGGTCTGAAGAGCATATTACATACATTATCCTAAAGAAACTCCTTGGGTCAGATTTCTATTGCATGCCACATTAGAAAAATTAGATTTGTTTCAGAGTATTAAAATTTTTGAAGATATACAAGGAAGGCGCCTTGCATTATTAATGAGTATTTATTTATTTATTTATTTTAGAGAGAGAGGCAGGAAGGAGAAATGAAAACATCAACTCGTAATTGCATCACTTTAGTTGTTCATTGACTGCCTCTCATACATGCCTTCATGGAGGCGGGGGGGGGGCAGCTCCAGGCGAGTCAGTGACCCCTTGCTCAAGCCAGTCACCTTGGGCTTTAAGCCAGCAAGCAATCTTTGCACTCAAGCCAGCGACCATAATCCCACACTCGATCCGGCAACCCCACACTCAAACTTTGAGCCTGTGCTCAAGCCAGATGAGTTTGCGTTTAAGCCAGTGACCTCGGGGTTTCGAACCTGGGACCTCAGTGTCCCAGGTCAATGCCCTATCCACTGTGCCACCACCGGTCAGGTGATTTTCTACATATTTGTATCTAATAGTTACAGTGGCTTTCTGAAGTAGATATTATTTCCCTCTCCAGACAAGGAAATAAGATTTATTTTATTATTTATTTATTTTATTAAAGTATAGTTAACATGCAACATTGTATTAGTTTCAGATACACAACATAGTAATTTGATAGCTATATTATTTACGATGCAATCACCACAATAAGTCTAGTAACCATCTGTTACCATACAAAGCTATTATGATAATAATGATTATTTGTACCTCTTAATCCTCTTTACCATTTCCACCATCCACCACCTCCTTCTCCTCTGGCAACCATCAGTCTGTTCTCTGTATCTATGAGTCTGTTTCTGTTCTGTTTTATTTGTTTGTTTTGTTTATAGATTTCAAATATAAGTGCAATCATACAATATTTATCTTTTCCTGACTCATTTCACTTAGCAGAATACCCTCTGGGTCCATCCATGTTACAAATGACAACATTTCATTATTTTTCATGGCTGAGTAACATTCCATTGTGGATATGCACTACATCTTCTTTATCCACGTCGACTGATGGACAGTTAGATTGCATCCATACCTTGGTTATCGCGAACAATGCTGCTATGAACTTGGGGTGCATCTTTTTGAATTAGTGTTTTTGTTTTCTATAAATAAGTACCCAGAAGTGGAATTGCTGGTGTCATATAGTAGTTCTGTCCTTAATTTTTTGAGGAAACTCCATACCATTTGCCATAACGGCTGCACCAATTTACAGTCCCACACCAAAAGTGCATACGGTTTCCCTTTTCTCCACGTCCTTGCCAACACCTGTTACTTGTTGTCCTTGTTATAGTCACTCTGATGAGTGTGAGGTGATATCTCATTGGTTTTGATTTGCATTTCTCTGATGATTAGTGATGTTGAGCATCTCTTCATATTTCTGTTGGCCATCTGTATGTCTCTTTGGGGAAACAAGATTTAAATTTGCACAATTAATGGGGGGCAGGGCCAGTCTCTGAACCCAGCACCAGCTGACTCCAAAAACTATGCAGTCTCTCTCTGTGCCAGTGCTCTTCAAACCAGCAGTATGCTCTGGGAGTTAAAAACACATCACTGCCCCTGTTTCATACCCAGAGAATCTGAAGAAATTGGTCTGGACCAAGGCTAGAGCATCAGCATTTTTTAAGAAACTCACCCAGTGGTTCTAAGAAGCAGCTAGGGTTAAGAACCTCGGGTTACACCCACAAAGTTATAACCCTACTATAATTCACATATATTTACCTGAACCTGACAGGTCACAATGAACAAATATCATGACATCTACACAAAGGATCATACTAGAAAAAGTAGATGTCCCCAAACACAATGAACTACCGGTTCTTTCTATGAATTCCTCATTAATTTGAAATCCCACAGAGGTATTTTGAATTATACTGGCCTCTAATATCTTTTTTTCATTTCAATTTGAAAAGCATGTTAAGATGTTTTCAATAAGTTTATTGAGCTGTATTCTGGTACTGGCTGTATTGTACTGAACTCATTCAAGGACTCAAGAAATGAAATGATCCAGTGAATCTGTATCTTTGACCATAGTGTCAAAAATTGTGTTACAGTTTAAAACATGCATTTCCAATGGTTAATTTCTTTTGTTCCTTTTCACAATCTCAAAACTTATTTGGTTGGATATTTGTTTGTCTCAATAACTAGAGTCTAGCTATTTGCCTGGCAAGTTGTTCTGGTGTTGCAGAGGTCTATTCTGTGGATGAGAAATGGTGAAAACAAATTAAATATGGACTTAGACTTAAATCAGAACTAACTTCATGAAACTTTTTCTGCTTTTTGGGTGCTGTGAGCACTTTCTTTTGGCACATTCATACCATTACCCCCCCACCTATGGGGTCTGTTTATAAGGCACCAAAAACTTTAACACCCCAAATCCCCTCCCCACCAAAAAACAACCACCCATTCATAACCTAAGAGTTAAATAACATAGGTAAAATGGTTGCAGTTAGAACTATTAATGCTTTTCGGAGGAAATGCTCCAAAATGTTAATAATGGCCATTTTTGTTGATTAGAGGTACATGTAAAAAATATCCAATCTAAACCCCAAAACTCTGGGTTTTTAGAAATGGTTTATATCTGTGGTATATTTTCTTCCACAACATTGGCTCTGGGTCATTTTCAGGAGTCTCTTTCTCTCTTTTTATTTTTTTAAACATTTGCATCTTAGTTCAATCACTTGCTCTAATAAAAACCTTTTATTTTAAACATATGGGAGTAGAGATTAAAAACACTAACATTTCTTTTGCTGAATATCCTTTAAAATGAACAAATATGCTTCCAGAGCTTTCTCAGACTTGAATGTCTTTGAACTATTCTGTTTCTATATATAGATATATACATATATATATATTTCTTACCTGATTCTGATTCCAGATTTCATTGAAGAAATAAAAGCTGAAGTATTACGTGTGGTTTAAAAAGGAAGAAAATAAGTGAAAACAAGGAGATTTAACTCCAGCAGAAAGCTTTCAACATCACACAGTGTCAGGATTGTAGACATTGCAACCAGAAGGCCTGAAATTGATCCTGGTCATGTGACCTGGACTAGTTCTTCTACCTCAATTTCTTTATATGCAAAATGGAATTAATATTTGGTAACTTCCTGATAAATTTCTGTGAGGATTAAATATGTTAATACATGTAAAGTGCTTAAGACACTTCTTGGCACGTGGACCATACTTTTAGTGCTCAATATGTGATAGCTGCTATTATTATTATTATTATTTATTACTATTATTATTATTCTAGATAGAATAGATACTTAGGTCAATGACAGAGCTAGTAAAATTGTGCAATTCTAATGTAGATAGGTTATGTTTTAGAAAATATTTACTTTCTATTGAATTTTTGTAAGCAAGAAGGGAGCTTGTAGGGGGCGGGGAATGGGGAGTGGGGAGTGGTTACTTACTTTTCTTGCTTCGGTGGCACACAAAAACTTGGTTAGTTGGTTTTTATCTCTGGATGCTGCCCTGGGAACTTCAACAGATACTAAAGACACATTCAGAATTATATCCTGGTGACCAGCAGTTTATTCTCCTAGCTAGGACCATAGCCTAGGATTTTAGCAAGAAACCATACTCTGAGGCTCGACTTACAAAATTCAAAGATGTTTTACAGTGGCAGAAGCACATAAGCTTCCCTTCCTCCCTCCCCCCTTTCTTCCTTTCCCTTCTTTTCTTCTTTTCTTCCTTCCTTTTTTCCTTCTTTCCCTCCCTCCCTCCTTTCCTTCTTTCCTTCTTCCCTCCCTCCCTCTCTGCCTCCCTCCCTGCCTTCCTTTTCTTTTTTTCTCATTCTCTTCCTTTTAAAAAATTATCAACTCTAAAAAAATTCCCCTTATATAAACTTCCTGTTTGCCAACTGATCAAAAGCATTATATAAGAAGAGAATAAGTTACTAAAATGTATCGTAACTAAAATGTATTATTAATTATGTCACTATTGTAGCAGATAACACATGCTGCTTTCTGACACTGAAGGGTAGTAGAAGGGCTGCCCTGGGAGACTTGCCCACCTGGAAACACACACAAGGTTTATTTCCCCAGTTTCCTGTTCCACCTCTTAGTTATCAGGGAGCAGTCCTTTAGCATGTTGCAGTGTGTGTGTGTGTATGTGTGTGTGTGTGTGTGTGTGTGTGAATGAGAGAGAGAGAGAGAGAGAGAGAGGTTGCTGCTGGCCCTTTCCCCTGGGATTTCTCCCTTGTCGCAGCTTGGCAGTCTCCTCAGATCCTGTAACCTTTGAAGCAGTGGTTCTTAACCTGCGTTCTATCGAATCCTAAGGATTCGATGAGTTGGTCTCAGGGGTTCCGAGAAGCCTCTGCCGCGGAGGCCAGAATAAAGTAATACCGTAATTTGTTGTGAGTTCATGAATTTTGTTGGTTTTGTTCTTTGAGCAAGGTGATGTTCATGCACGCTCATTTTGTGCACCAGTAAAAAAACATATACCTTGAATTTGGAAAAAAAATCATATTTTATTTATCACTAAAAAAGGGTTCGGTGAATGCGCATATGAAACTGGTGGGTTCGGTACCTCAAAAAACATTAAGAACCACTAACCACTGCTTTGAAGGAATGCATTACTTATGTCTCTATCAGCTTTCACTTGACTACTGCATTAGATTACACTATTTTGAGCAAAATGAAATAGTAGAATAAAAGTTATTTTCAGAAACACTTCTCATGTCTTCTCTTATAACTTGGACCACATTTTGAACACATACAGTTAACTACAAGGCGTTCTTTCTTTGGCTGTAAGTTCAGATGTCTTGTCTTCATTAAAGAACAGCCCCATGCAAGCCCCAAATTGCTCATATTTCACTTTTATGTCTTTCAATTCACTCAGTATATTATTCTTAAATCATTTATTCACATTCTTAACTTGGTTTCATGTAATGTTTGCCTCTACACCTTGGGATCTCCTCTGTCCTAAAGCTGATACTTGTTTTCTTCTTACAGAAATGCAATAGGCCTAGATGATTCTGTTTCTGCTTTATTCTCCCCATTATAGATTGTTCTTCTAATGACTTGTAGTCCTGGGCTTGTCACCTACCACAGGATAGAGGAACTTATATGTCATTGCCCATGTTTATGTAGAGGACTGGTAAATTTGATTAGTTACAATTAAGTCATCATACCAGGAACCAAGAAAAAGGGCTTAAAAATGTTGAATACAGTTTTCTTTTGTTAGAATACAGATTTTGTTGTCTGAATATATTTCAGAAATAAATTACATTTGTCTAGGCATTTTCTAGATGAAGAAAGTAAAAATCCAGAGGGTCACTTTTCTTGGCCATGTGCCAGAGCACCAGTTAGTGGTTAAGTTAGAAATAAAGGCTAAGCCTTCTGACACCTCCTCAGGTGCACTTTCTTTTCCTTTACTTCCTTCCTTCCTTCCTTCCTTCCTTCCTTCCTTCCTTCCTTCCTTCCTCCCTCCCTCCCTCCCTCCCTCCCTCCCTCCCTCCTTCCCTTCTTCCTTCCTTCCTTCCTTCCTTCCTTCCTTCCTTCCTTCCTCCTTCTTTCTTTTTTTCCTTCCTCCCTTCCTTCTTCTTTTTTTCTTTCTTTCCCTCCTCCCTTCCTCCTTTCTTCCTGCAATATTTATTCAGTTGTGTACTTGTTTCATAATGAACAAGGCACCGTTAGTGATTCATTTTCGGAATAAAAAACCTGGGCAACATATGGTCTGACAAGTAGGAAAGTAGCAAATAGACACACAGAAACAGAATGTTTGAAATAGGAGCTACCATGGAAAATCTGATTTGCGTAATCATTGTCACTATAGCTTAGCGCTCTCAATGTAACACATACCACACCACTCTTACTGGAATACTATGGCATCCTGATGCCAAACAAGGCAGAAAGAACCAAAGGACAATAAGAAGGTACACACACACTTTCAAACCCATACACAGTGATGGAGCTACCTCAGATGTAATTCAGCAGACAATTAATACACTGACATTTTGGCAATTTTTTTCAGGCATTTCCATAAATCCTTTTTTAGAATCTTCTTCCTTCCAGCTCAGCAAGACAATCACATTTTTCTGGGCTTCAGACAAACAATAGCGTCCAAATGATATTTAAGAACCTCGCCCCGGACCCTCAACCCCCCAACAGAGGCTCAACCCGGCTGAGAGAAAGGAAGGTCACCATATGCCCTGTGCTCTTTGTGCACGAGCTTGCTGCCACTTTATAGTTGCCTGTGCCTCTTTATTTTACTTTGAGAGACAAGAGCTTGACTAAAACACACAAAGGAGATTTAGGATTAAACCTCATCATCTATCTCTCCAACCTGTAACATCTTTCATGCTAACAAAGGTGGGAGGAGCTGAAAAGAAAGACGGGGCTGGAAAACAGGCAGACAATGGGGGAAGGGGAGAGGGCAATCTTTTAAACTTGCTGTCCCTCTCTCCCTTGTTTTCTCTTCATCACACAGAAGCACCATCTGTTCCTAGACTTGATGCGCTTGCATTCGTTTCCATTCAGCAACAGCTTATGTAAGTAGCAGCTTATGAAGTGAGCAAATATGCCACTGACTACATCAGTAAGTGTACTTTGTGTCCTTTAAAACTTTACAGAAGCCAGCTCTGAGAGGATCCTGAGCAGCTAGCTCCCATGCCTGCCGGCCTTGATGGGCACCACCCGACTCCGACTTTGACTAGCCCTTTATGCTAAAGCTTCTCAGTGTTTATGCACTTCATTTATACTGTATTTTAAAGCAATCTTACATGATGTTTTCAACAACTATTTTATTTCTAGCATGCTAGCCCAATGAGAGCATAAACAATTCGAGAATAAAGAACTTACTGTCAATTTCTTGCCATATTCTTTTTCTCAGGCTAACCACAGAGTCTATAATACGCTGACATTTTGGCAAAACTTTCAGGCAGTCAGTCTGTTAAATATGTAGACTTACTTGATCATACTTTGAAAACATGGAAGAATAAATCACAGAAGAAAGTGATTTAAACATCAAAATATTACCTTTTGCAATCTCAAAAAAAAAAAAAATAGAAAAGAAAAAACCACATAAAATGATATATTGTCTTCGACTCTTATAGGAATCCTTGAAGAAATGACCCAGATATGACAATCTTAATGTTAGACCATGGTACTCGGTATGCTCGTGTGACTCAGTTTGCAAAAGGGCCACATTCATTCCTCCATTATAGATTGTTCTTCTAATGACTTCCAGTCCTGGGCTTGCCACCTACCACAGGATAGAGGAACTTACATGTCATTGCCCATGTTTATGTAGAGGACTGGTAAATTTGATTAGTTACAATTAAGTCATCATACCAGGAACCAAGAAAAAGGGCTTAAAAATGTTAAATATAGTTTTCTGTATTTCTTAAGCTGATATACTCAAGTTTACATGCCCAAATACCATTGGACATTTTATTTAAAATTTTCAGTTATAGATAATGCTGGGTCAACATTTTTGAGCATGAAGTTTTTTCTGTTTTTAGAATTATTAGACTACATTGCAAGAAGTGGAATTACAAAATCAAATTAGTGACATTTGGAATTTAATCTTCAAACTCTACCACTTAACAAAAGCTTACTGTTTTGAGTAGGAATATGAAAGTCAGGGCCAATAACTCATCATTGTATTTATACATTTTCACCCACATTTTATTGAATAACCTTGGTACATCATATAACTAGAATTTTTATCTGTCAAAGTTTTAAAAAACTTTTGATTGATTTAGAAGGGAGAGAGAATGAGAAATATTGACTTATTGTTCCACTTATTTATGCATTCACTAGCTGTAACAAGCCATGCATTGCTGTGGCTCAGTCTGGTTAAATGAAAAAGAAAGAAAAGAGAAAGCGCACCTTTCTAATACGTTTAATTTCACAATGCTTGTGGGTATACAATATTTTTTGTTGTTCCATTGTCTGTGCAAATATAGAGATTGGTTTGCCGACTCTAGAACACGCAACATATAATTGTCCATGTGAGAAACAATCCGTGTCTAGATCTAAAGTGCACAATTCTAAAGATTGGCCCTGAGCTTTGTTGATGGTGATTGCAAACGCCAATCGAATTGGAAATTGCAATCTCTTAAATTGAAATGGCATATCCGTTGGAATCATAGGAATGCGAGGAATGAGGACATCTTCACCTTTGAAAGGTCCTGTCAAGATTGTTGCTTCTAGACCAGTGGTTCTTTTTTTTTTTTTAAATGCAATTTTTTTTTTTAAATTTTTATTTTATTTTTATTTTATTCATTTTAGAGAGGAGACACAGAGTGAGAGAGAGAGAGAGAGAGAGAGAAAGAGAGAAAGGGGGGAGGTGCTGGAAGCATCAACTCCCATATGTGCCTTGACTGAACCAGTGCAGGGTTTTGAACCGGCGACCTCAGTGTTCCCAGGTCGACGCTTTATCCACTGCGCCACCACAGGTCAGGCTAGACCAGTGGTTCTTAACCTGGGTTCTATCGGACCCTAGGGGTTTGATGAGTCGGTCTCAGGGGTTCCGAGAAGCCTCTGCCACGGAGGCCAGAATAAAGTAATACCGTAATTTGTTGTGAGTTCATGAACTTTGTTGGTTTTGTTCTTTGAGCAAGGTGATGTTCATGCACGGCTCATGTTGTGCACCAGTAAATAAACATATACCTATGTCTTGAATTTGGAAAAAAAAATCATATTTTATTTATCACTAAAGAAGGGTTCGGTGAATGCGCATATGAAACTGGTGGGTTCGGTACCTCAAAAACGGTTAAGAACCACTGTTCTAGACTGACCAGGCAGTGGCACAGTGGATAGAGGGTCAGACTGGAATGCAGAGGACCCAGGTTCAAGACCCTGAGGTCAACGGTTTGAGTGCAGGGCTCATCTGGTTTGAGCAAAGCTCACCAGCTTGGACCCAAGGTCACTGGCTCGAGCAAGGGGTTACTCAGTCTGCTGAAGGCCCGCGGTCAAGGCACATATGAGAAAGCAATCAATGAACAACTAAGGTGTTGCAACGAAAAACTGATGATTGATGCTTCTCACCTCTCTCCATTCCTGTCTGTCTGTTCTTGTTTATCCCTCTCTCTGTAAAAAAAAAGAAAAAGATTATTGTTTCTATGACATTAATTAATTTTTTACAGCGCACAGACCCAAACACTTCATGTTTACCATGAAATCCATCAGCGATTTCAGCTTCTGTCTGAAAACACGTGCTGTGATGTCATGCTTATCCACTGGCTACTGCCCAGGAAGTAAGAACTATTGTGTATCGTCCCAAGCTGGATTGCATGTGAATGTAATGAATAGATCTGGACGCCTGTAGTGACAAACATACGCAATTGCATCTTGAGCATACTCATGCATATGATGTGGACTGCCTGTATACGAAGATGGCAAAATCGTTAGTCTTCCAATGTTAGTTGTATTACCGTCATTTACAACTGCATCTTGTAAATGAACATATTCTTCAGAGTGAAGCTTAGTCTGATTCAAATAGATGAATATCAAACGTTCTGTTTTGATTTTTGCATACATATCTATGATGTATTGGTGAAACAATTGACGGCATTTCAAAATGTGATTGTCTTTATTCTCTCGAATTGTTAATCGGTATGAATAATAGTTCATTGTGCTGCATTTCATATTTGTTTCTTTGCTACTGACTGGATTTATCATCTAACATTGAAGTGGTATCATTGGCACCATCCCAAAAATTGATTGGATATTGCAGTAGCATCGATGAGTTTCTGCAACTTTTGTCAATTTATTGTTTCTCTAATGAAGAACAATATCTCTAGGTTGGAATTGATCTCTGACTATAACAATTACCACTTCATCTATAGTTGGAGCATTGAATCTTCGCACATGTTCCCCAGCAGCCATTTTGTCAGCACGAATAACAATCTTGTGTGTTTCAGATGGCATTGTGTCAATTGCTGTTTTGAACAAACGCACTAAATTGTATTTTTTTTTCGTGAAGAAGCTCTTGCAGTTGGGAAACGATGGATCTTTTTATGCCAGTAGAAATTCCGCAGCGTGCATTCAATTCATTATTGCCATCACTGATGAAATACATTTGTAGGAATTTATGTTGACCATCTGGGAATGGAAGCAGGGAGCTGGCTTTATGATAAATTTTCCTTTCACTTTGAAAGTTGGCATGAATTGAGCTGTTACGATTTCTGCACCGAACAATGTCATTTGGAAACATGAGTTCTATTTCCTGATGTTAGATAGGAAATGCTTTGATTCGGCGGTATATCTAGCAAGCAGTTTTTAATGGCTCTGGCGGTTCTCCAAGTTGAGCCAGTTTAATTTTTCCGGCAGCACAACACATTCCTTTTGTTTCTCCATTAAATTTTACCTTTGCAATAAAGTGACCAGACATCCTGCTTTAGGCGGGACAGTCCCAATTTTTAAAAAAAGTCCTGATTTAAATAAATATATTACAATACTATTTTTGCATTCTATGAAATTTTTTTTTGCTCCATATAGACTAAATTTTTAATCAAGACCCCCACCCCCACCCCCCGTCAATGGTGTCCCACTTTTACCACTTTTAAAATCTGGTCACCTTAATAAGGACACACTTCAGTCATAGTGCCTATGAGAACATGCTGGCTCAAACTATAATCATCAGCTGGGTTGTACCAGAATGCAAGGTGATTGTAATCACATGATTGCTGAGCACGGAGTTGTGTTTGATGCTGACATCTTTCAGCCACTCTCAACCTGTCACATTCATTCTGTTGAGAATGAAGCAGATCTGAAACTGCAGAACGTGATCGCCATGCTCACAACTGCATCCTCAAGTCTAACTGCAGGTAAATGGATCATAAGTTGGAAACATTGAAATGGAATTGAAAAACATTTAGTATAGCATGTGTTGCCTTTAGGTCCAACAAATGGCACTGTTTTATTTAAAAAGCATGTTTTTACTTGTCATAGGTGTGACATTTATATCTATATAATAATACATATATAAAATAGAGTGCATATTTGAATGCAATGTCCTTTCAAAGTTTCAAAGCAATCGGTGAAGAAATTTCAGAGATTTAAGATTTTGAACAAACAAACATTTACATTTTTATTTATATAGATTGGTTGAATCTTTTATGTTCCCTGAGTGGGGATTGAACACACAACCTTGGCATATTGAGACAACGCTTTAACAAACTGAGCCAGGACCATCTGTCAAAATTTAATGCTTACTTTAATGTTAAAGTATCTTTAAGATGTAGGAATACAAATTGCTATTAAATGTATCCCTTAATTTCCTTAGGAATTCAATGAATATTTAAATACTCTGGTACAGAATATGAGTGATCAAGTTAGATACTTTAACTTAAAACTTGAATGTATTATTCTGATATTATGCTGCATTGTATATAGATCATAAATTGCCAAGGCATCAAATTACAAAACTGCAATAAAGAAATGTCAGATTTTAAACTTTAAATGTCAAAAATAAATAGTTATACACTAAATTCTTTTTAAAAAAGAGCCAAATTTAACTCTGATATAATTTTGAATCTATTTCATACTTTCCTTGAATATATTTTCTTTGTTTTTTAAATTTAAATTAAATTGGAGGAACAAGAGATCTCAAAATGTCCATTTTAAGTTGAAATTACCATGTAGATTTTTTTTTTAAATGAGACAGAGACAGAGAGGGAGAGACAGATAGGGACAGAAAGACAGGAAGGGAGAGAAATGAGAAGTATCAATTTTTCATTGTGGCACTTTAGTTGTTCATTTACTGCTTTCTCATATGTACCTTGACTGGGGGGCTCTAGCTGAGCCAGTGACCCCTTACTCAAGCCAGCAACCTTGGACTCAAGCCAGTGACCATGGAGTCATGCTAATGATCCCACGCTCAAGCTAGGTACCCCACACTCAAGCTGGTGAGCCCACGCTCAAGCCGGCAACCTCAGGGTTTTGAACCTGGGTCTTCATCATCCCAGGCTGACACTCTATCCACTGTGCCACTGCCTAGTCAGGCACCATGTAGATTTTAAGTTACTGGAAGTTGAATTACTTCTGACACTTTTCCTTGGGTTAAAGCACCTAATTACCTTGTGTTAATAATGTACACTTCTTGGTTATCTTTTATTTTTCTTGAGCATAAGCATTCTTTTGTATGAATATAGCTTTTATTTTTCACTAAAATGTATCTGCTTATAAACTGCACACACAGGATAACTTTAGTAAAGTAACAGAGGCCAAGTTTAACCACAGATGCTGCTGGATCTGGGTCCCAGCTCTTGTTAGTGCTGCTGGCATGTGTTCACACAGTTGCTAAGCATAAAAGTCCTTTACCTTCTCACAGAATGGCTTTGGCTGTTTGAATGTAAAGCCTATACGCATTAATGTAATAGTTCCCAAATATTAGACTGAATATGAAGATGGTCCCAGGGCAAGATTGTTAATTTTCATTAAATCTTGTATTTTCTACAACTTGACTTTTCTTGGATCTGTTCTAACTTCTTTTGAATTCTGAGTCCCTGCTAGTGTGTATGACTGAGGTAGGGTTACACAGAACCAGGTGAGTTGTGGGAAAATAATTTGGAGTATTGTCTATACAGGGTAAATATAGATGTTTTTCTGAACTAACAAGCATAATAGGACAGACTCATACATAGAAAGCAGGCTAACAGCTGTGGGGGAGGGTATGGGGGCTGGGCAAGAGAGGTAAAAGGATAGACCCAAAAAGGGCAAAAAAAAAAAAAAAAAAGAAGAAGAAAAGAAAAGAAATTCATGGATACTGACAGCAGTGTGGTGATCACCTGGAGGGAGACAGGAACATAAATGGTGATGAATGAAGACTTGACTTTGGGGGTGAACACACAATAGAGGTGTGTTGTAGAATTGAGCACCTGAAACCTGTATAATTATGTTAACCAGTGTCACCCTAATAAATTCAATACAAAAACAACAACAACAAAAGAAAGTATAGATATTTTTCAGACTCTTGATCAGGGGTTAGAGCACTTGCACACAGGAAGAGATAAGATGTGTCTTTAAGATCTTGTCTGTATCAGTTCAGAGTGACACCAGCAGGCTTAGGGTGCTGTGGCAGCCCAGAATCCCCTCTTTGTGTCCCTCACAAGCCCATAGACTTCCTTTACTTTTCCTAAAGTCTGGAAAAACAGAACCTACTGTTTCTTATATCCATCCTGGACTAAAGAACATTACTGGTGAGAGTGTAAATTGCTGCTGTTTATCTTCATGGGCAAAAAATCTCCTCCTCCTATTTTTCTGATGCCTTGCCAAAGGTATCCCAGATGTCTCCATTCTTCTTAAACCCTAGTCATCTAATCCCAGCAGACCTCTTGCCAATGAGATTGAGGCCAACCAGAAGTTTCTACATCTACTCTCCCCTCAGGTTTGTTCTTTCCTTCTAATTATCACTCATTTTTGCTCATAGTCTCGGGCAAAAAGCTGTTCATTCACCTCACCAAAGCTAACCAACCTCTGCTCTCAACCTCATAGCCTCTGCCCACATCCCAATACCCCCCTTTATCTCAATTAACTCCCTTTCCACAAGGCCTTTTCAGTCTTTTCTTCTCCCCTGGCTTCTCCCCCTTAACTTCAAATACTTACAAGCCACTCCCCTGCTTGCCTCCACTATCCTCATCAGTGTGATTCCGGCTCAGACTTCTGGGGAATCCAAGCACCTTACTTAGCTCTCTGGATCTTGGTTTTCTCATCTGTGAAGTGCTGATACCTCACAGTACTGTAGTGAATAAGATAATAAAATAATAATTGAATGACATAATTGAAGACAATGTGTTTTTTACTGATCCTTATTCTGGAAGTTTTAGAATGTTTCCATAGTAACCAAAAGTAAATAGCTCTCCCCTACAAAACTCCTTTCTTCACAAGGTTGTATGGGTGGGTGGGAGTTAGCATGGAGAGAACCACAAGTGCAAAGCCCTATTACCTCAATTCCCTCCTCCCTCCTTTGCTCATTGTTGTGACAATGTGTGAGATAATGCTGGAAAGGGTGTTTTGCCCTTACTGGGTATTGTTGGTAACACTGTTATAGGGTAAAGTGCAGTCTCCTCAGGCTGACCTGCATGCAAAGCTGTCTGTGTATTAATTCTTGTTGCCTTACTTCACTTCCTCCAACTGTTTTTCAAAAATAATTCTCTATTTCAGCCAAGTTGATGCCCTCTGTGTCACCCACCGGCTTTTTCTTGTGCTATTGGAGAATGCCTTTCACCTCCAGGTTGTCATTTTGTCTAGACCCCGAGGCCTAGATAAAGTCCCAGTTCCAACAGAAAACTTCCCAGAACTCCATTAGTTCACAGTGCTGTCATACCCTCCCCTATACTCCAATGGAGCTATTCATTTTTTTCCTGCTATTGGGCTTTTACTTTTCCAGAAGTTTGGGAAAACAGGACTATTCAGGATGTCTCTCCTGGACTGGGCAGCTTTGCTGTTGAGAGTGTGAACTCGTGCTGCTTGGATATTGCCTTGGAGCAGGGGCTCCCAAAGGGACATGAGCACCACTAGGAGATAAAGTAATATTTCTCTTGGCCTTTACTATGGTGATAGCATTGTGACTCTCCATGAGGAGATGGCAGCATTTCCCCAAACATTGTTGACCATAGAACCATTTTTTAAAAAAACATGGGATATTAATAAAGACTGTTATAGTAGCATACACTCTGGGAAACACTATCTCATAGTGTTACTTAAGTTGATGATATATATTTGGTCATTGAGGTCACAAATAGCTTGATGTTAATTTGTACTCTTTGTTTTCACCATAATAACTATAGGATCATTTATTAAAAAAACTAAGAAGCCATGTAACTTAAACTGAAAGACATTGATTTGAACACCAGTTCTGTCCCCTTTAAATAGAAGGATCATGAAGAAATTATTTGGTCCCTAATATAGGTTTTATCTTTCTTATGGGGTTAATAAGACCTAACTCAATTGTAGTGAGGACTAAATAAGACACTGTGTAAAGTACTGAGTGTAGGGCATAAAAACAAAAAAATTCAATTAATTTTAGTTTTCTTTTTCTTTCTCCCTCCAGGTAGTTCATTTTGATAGATTACTCTGGTCTGAGATTTAATTTATTGTATATCTATCTATCTATCTATCTATCTATCTATCTATCTATCTATCTATCTATCATCATCATCTATCTATCTATTCTGTATTCTAAGAAAACTCTCTAATTATCCCAAAGTCTTTTATTATTTATGTTGTAAATTTGGTTACTATATATCAACAGCCTTTACCATTAAAAGAAAAAAAAATAGAGCCACAATAAAATTAGCTCATAATTTGTATCTTTGATCTCTATATAGTTAAACTGCAAACAACTACCAAATTAATATGTTGATATTACTTTTGAGGTTTATTTATTCATATTTTTCTTTTTGTGTTCCCATATCCTTTTTTTTTTTTTTTTTGCAAGAGACAGACAGAGATAGAGATAGACAGGAAGGGAGAGAGATGAGAAGCATTAACTCATAGTTGCGGCACTTTGGTTGTTCATTGGTTGCTTTCTCATATGAGCCTTGACTGGGGGGTTCTAGTTGAGCCAGTGATCCCCTTGCTCAAGCCAGAGACCTTGGGCTCAAGCCAGCGACCTTGCGCTCAAGTTGGTAAGTCTGAGCTCAAGCCGGATGAGCCAGCACTTAAGCCAGCAACCAGTGACCTCAAGATTTCAAACCTGGGTCCTCAATGTCCCAGGTTGACACTCTATCCACTGTGCTACCACCTGGCCAGGCTTGTGTTCCCATAGCTCTGATTTTGACAGTTTAAACCAGAAAGGCACACAGACTATAGAAGGCCTTGGCTAAGAGATTTATAGAGCCACATCTAAGGCGAGAGTCACTGGAGAGCCAACCAAAAGCTCAGCTGGTTCTCTTTCACATCCACACCCTGAACACTGACTGTGGCCACAGAGGAAGTTAGTGCTCAGGCATGTGCACACCAGAACAGTTATAATAATGCAAATATGTGGCAGATTTAATAGGCATTTCTTTTGTGCCAGAGAATGACAGGCTTGCCACCAAATATTTAGTTGTCTCTAGGTGACTTTACCCACAGAGCCTAATTTCTTTTATTGGTGGCTGAATTGGCTCCTCTTTTTGAAAGCTTGCAAGGAAAACAAAGACACTCTTTCTGGTCTGATGGTGAATGCCAAGTACTCTGTGGAGTAGAGAGGCCCATGCATGTTCACCATTTGGAACTGTTTTTGCAACTAAACTATTACTTGAGGAAGTGATGAATAAACCTGGCTAATCTCGTGCAGTCCTTGCTTCTGCTCCCCAGATTAGTGTGTTAAGGTAATGTGTTCAGCCCATTGGCCAGGCCACATAACTGAGGCTCCAGAGAGTTACAAAACTTGCATGATACACTGTAGATCAGTGAAGAGTGGTGGTGAGCCTGTCTCCCACGTGTTGCTCTTTCCAATGCACCCAGGTCTTATGGCATTTCAGTGTCTTGAAACACATTAAGTCTTGTGTTTATAATAGAAAGTAAAGTCTTAGATAAGCATGTGTATTAGTTTGCTGGTGCTGCCAGAATAAAATGCCACAGACTGGGTGGATTAATTAGCAGAAATATATCTTATCACAGTTCTAGAAGTTAGAAGTTCAAGATCAAGGTGTCAGTAAGTTTGATTTCTCCTGAAACTTCTCTTCATGGCTTGTAGAAGGCCACTCTCTTGCTGTGGCTTCTTCTTGTACATGGGCATTCCTGGTGTGTGTTTCTCTTCTTATAAGGATACCAGTTATATCAGATGAGGGTCTCCTTCATCACCCTATTTAATCTTAATTACCTCTTTAGAGGTCCTAATCTCTAAAAACAGTCAGGTTCTAAGGCAGTGAGAGTTGGGATTTCACCATATCAATTTTGGGGGAACACAATTCAGTTTATAACAACATGGGGAAGAATGAGAAATTAAAAAAAGAACAGAAATATTACTCTTGTGACATTCATTGCAGAACTAAGCCATAGCAGCTGATGCAATGCACAAAGACAACTGGACCTTCTCCGGGGCTAGGCAAGCCCTTCGGATACTTGAGTCAGCGCATTCCCATTTTCTCCTTCGCTGGGTCAGGTGGGTCTCAGTCACTTGGAATCAATAGAACCATGACTATCATACTTGGGAAAATTCAAAGGGTTTGGGTTAGCTTATCTACATATTCTGCTTATTCTTCTTTGCAGGATTACTTCTTTATTAAGAAACTTGTTTTGAGTGTCCCAAGTAGAAATGACCCTTCTGCCTTCCTTTGTGCCTATGCAGCTTCATTTTCATTTCTTCTCTCATGCTGTGTGTAATCTATCTGTCCCCATCTAAAGGGTAGAGATTGGGTCTTCTTATTTGCATTCCCAGAGTTGGCACATGGGTGTTTAGTATATGTCTGTTGGTTAAATGCATAAATGAACAGATGGATGAATGAATAAGTAGGACTACCATTTAGCAGATACCTCCATATATCAATCTGTTAATCAAGATTTCAAAATCCAGAGATTCTCTGGACACTGAACTAATTCTGATGTGTGGGAGAGGTTTTGAGAAGGTCTGGGGACAAGGGAGTTCCTTTGGTGCTACTTTGGAGTCATCCCTAGGTGACTAGGAGTTGGTTCAAGGCTGCGGAGGACACTTGGTGGCTATGAGATTCTTTGGTTTGAAAGGGTAGTGCCTACTCAGGGGTTTCAGTGGCCAGCTTGGGTAGCTCCCAGCCAGGTACCATGTGGTGCAAAGCACCCTGACCCAACCTATTCATGACAAGTTAGACATAGCAGAGACTTGGCTCTCCCTGATTTGGAGTTGAGTTTTCACTTTCTTCCACAAACTCCCTGGAAAGGGCTGAGGCTCTCATTCCCTGGGGTCCTTCTTGGCCACACACCATTTCTGTGAGCATTGCACAGTCACTTTTATTTCCCTCTAGAAAAGCAATTTATTCTATTACAGGACTTACACAGTCGTGGAGAGTAACAGGCCTGCTGTTGAAACATCCACCCAAAACAGAGATAATATCAAACTAATGGTCAAGGACTAACTTCTCCAAAAAAATAAAAGAAAAGCAACTCTTATTCAGGATAATTCAATTTTAAAAACAAATACAAGTGATTTTACTGGTACAAGTTTGTTTTCCCCAGATTGCTTCCTTAATGTCAATGTCTTCTTTGTGTGTGACCCCCCCCCCCACCACCCAGCCCTTATTTATGGCATTTGTTTCTTTTTACCTGATATTTTCAGTCTTTTTCACAGAGACCATGTTTGTTTGTTTTTTATTTTTCCAAGTGAGAGGAGGGCAGATAGATAGACTCCACATGCACACCATCTGATAACCCTTGTCTGGGTCTGATGGTCTGCCTATCTGGGGCATGCTCTCAACTGAGCTATTTTTAGCACCTGAGGCAGAGGCTCTAGGGAGCCAACCTCAGCCTCCAGGGGCAATGCACTCGAACCAAAATAGAGAGAGAAAAAGGAGGGGAAGGGGTGGAGAAGCAAATGGTTGCTTATCCTGTGTGCCTTGACCAGGAATCAAACCTGGGACATCCACATGCCAGGTCAACACTCTACTACTGAGCCAACCAGCAAGGGCCAAGACCATGTTTTTTAAGAGCAAGAGTAACATTTTATTTATCATTTCATCTCCCAGGACACCCAGCATAGTGCTGGAAAGAAGTGGAATTAAATGTATTTTGTATTTTTTTTTTAAGAATAGATTTTTTAAAAGATCTTTATTTATCCATTTTTTAGAGAGCAGAGAGAGAAAGAAGGAAGGAACAAAGGAGCAGGAAGAGTCAACTCCCATATGTGCCTTGACCAGGTAAGCCCTGGGTTTACGAACCAGCGACCTCAGCCTTCCAGGTCGACTCTTTTATCCACTGAGCCACCGCAGGTCAGGCTAAATGTATTTTGTATTTTTGGAATAAACTCTCTGTTCCCACATTTGTGTTCATCTAATTTCTTCAATTCAGGTTATTTACACAGATTTCTCTAAAAGGATTCATATGGTAAGTCTTAGATTTCTTTATTTCCAGATAAATTTTATATGTAATAGCATTAATGAAAACTGTAAGAAGAAAAGAAATTTATGCATAATACCACAGTTCGAAGTCTGTACCTCCACTCTATGTGGAGAGAGATACTGTTCAGGAAGCATCAGTTGGTGGCACGGTTCATTATTTTTAATGACTGGAAAATTATTTTATCATCTGAATGTATTATAATTTATTTTCTTTGGGTTGCTCTCAACATTTATATTTATTAATAGTGCTGCAACGAACCTCCTTGTTACATCTTTGCGCAATCCATCATTATTTCCATGTGATAGGCTCCTAGAGTGGAACATTTTAAAGTCTTTTTGACACATTCTGACCAATGTCCTTTCTTATAGCCTTCAGTTTGGGTTATTTTACAGCTTTCCGTGCAGCTATTATTTAATTAATAGATGCCACTGATAGATTTCGGTAGATGAAATCTATGTCTTTACAGTGATTCCTCTGCGTGATGTGTTTTGTTGTTTAAGGATCATCCTGAAATAACTGAGGTACAAAAACACTCAAAAAAATTTTAAAGTAGAAAAATTCTCAGAAAGCTTTCCAGGCATGTCATAAAATCAATATAATTGATCACGATCTCTTTAAATGTTATTTTGAAATGCTACTTAGGAAATAAATAACTCATTCTAGGCTAAAAACTGTTATGGTTGATGGGCTTCTTGTGTAGACTTTTAAAATGTGGGACACCATCACTACTCATGCAGGCCCTGTGTTGGTATGCCCAAGGCAGCTGATCTAATCGGAGGTGATCACACTTGTGCCTCCTATAGAAGCTTCCAGAGTGCGACTGTGTAAGGCAGTGGTAGTCAACCTGGTCCGTACTGCCCACTAGTGGGCGTTCCAGCTTTCATGGTGGGCGGTAGCGGAACAACCAAATGGCACCGTGATTATATAGATTTAACTACAGTAAGTTGTTTTATAAAGATTTATTCTGCCAAACTTAGCAAAAATCCGACATAAAGTACTTGGTAAGTAATTATTATTATATGCTTTCACTTGCTATAACTCTGCTTTATAACTTTTATAAACTTACTTCCCTACTTTATAAATCTCCATTACTGTGGAACAGGTGGGTGGTTAGAAAATTTTACTACTAACAGATACAAAAGTGGACTTTATATAATAGCACTTACCAAGTACTTTATGTCGGATTTTTGCTACGTTTGGCAGAATAACTTAATATAGTTAAATCTATGTAATCACGGTGCCGTTCGGTTGCTCTGATACCGCCCACCATGAAAGCTGGAATGTCCACTAATGGGTGGTACGAACCAGGTTGACCAGCACTGCAAAAGTGGGCGGTTTTTATAAAAAGGTTGACTACCCCTGGTGTAAGGCAAGCCTTAGACCAAAGTTCGTATACTCAGTTAACTCGCACCCCTACTTATCTCTATGTGAGGTTAAAATACAAATGCCCCAAATTTCACCTTTCTTAGTTTTTAAATTTTTGCTAATTGCATCTCCCTTGCTCTTTTCCTTTATATCCTGCATGTTTGACGATTTAAAAAGGTATTTTAGCCTCTAAATTTAAGCAAATTGTTCCACTGAACTCCCTAGCGAGTAGCAAATTCTAAGTTAAGATCCACAGTGTCCTAAATGTTAACACCACTGTGAAAACAGTTTGGTTTTGCTTTGGCTTTGACTAATTTGAAATTGTATTTACAGGATTACTTTCTTTTTATCTTTCATGAGTCAGAATATCCAGTTCAATGTGGTCAGCTATTTTACCACAATTATTTACCTAAGACAGTTAAATTGTAATGTTAATTTTAAAATGAGAGAATCCATAGTAGGTTTGTGTTTGGACAAGAGAATAATTTTCTGCCAGAATTGATGATCTTCTGGGCTTTATGTTCTAGAATGTCTTCTTTAGTTAAAAAAGAGCAAATTGATCTTTGGAACTATTGGAGAATGTCTTTCATTTTAGTTTTTTAAAAAATGCTTGCTTATATAATACCCTATCCATGAGAAGGCAAAGAGGACTGTCCACCAAAGTTGAAAAGATGGATCACAAAGTATGTAGAATACCATTGACTTTAAAGTGATTCTTAAAAATAAGGCCCTGAAATTCTATCAACATTGAAATAATAAAGGCAGTTATCTCCAAGCATATGTAGGGTTAAAAGACTGTCCTTTACACATTTATACTTTTTCTTGTCCTTAATCCCCCCTTAAGATTCCCCACAGCACACTCAGAAATGCCTCCTACCACTTATACTATCATCCTTGGTAATGAAGAATCATCACAAACATTTCAATCAAGATGCTATGTTTATTGGAACCATGGCTATTTCCTTATTTGTCAGAAAAATACAAACAATGTCCTGTATTAAGTGTATATGCCAAACTGCCAGGTTCCTATCACAGTTGTCTAGAACCCATTTTTAAACTAGTCTTCCACGTATCTCTTCTGGCCCCTTGTTGCCTTGTCCAGTTGTCTGGCTGGGGCTGCTGCTCTGCTCTCCCCCCTTTTTGTGCCCGTTTACTGCTCTGTAGTTTATCTTTGTCCTGCTTCAACATGAGTATGGGCACAGACCCTCACTGTAATTCCCCAGAGGAAGCTGAGACCAGATTGTAACTTTTGAGGCTTTGGGAGTATAGGAAGTAAATTAAATCCCGGAGGCCAGGATCGCAGACAGTTGCTGTCAACACCCATCACCCCATCCATTGTGGGGATGGATACCCACCCCAGCACCTTTCTTTTTATACTATGTCAGCAACCACACTGCAGGACCTACTTGTCTTCTTTAATGTCATATGTTTATGTTGCCCTTCCCTTATATAGCATATTTGCATTTCACTCACTGGAGTCCAGACCCAACCTTTTCTGGATCAAGATATAGAAAAAGTGCCTTCCTTTAACTAGATTTACCTTCTCTTCCTTGCATAAGAATTGTCTTCTTCCAAGGTTATGGTTACTTGAGTACATTTATTTCTTTTAGAGACTGCCCCATCTCTGTGATCTTTGCCCTTTGCCATATAAAATATTTGAGAATTCAATGGTCTGATGTCACATATTCTTCCAAGTTTGGGTTAGTGGCTCAGGTTAGGGCAGTGGTTCTTAACCTGGGTTCTATTGAACCCTAAGGGTTCGATGAGTCGGTCTCAGGGGTTCAGAGAAGCCTCTGCCGTGGAGGCTAGAATAAAGTAATACCGTAATTTGTTGTGAGTTCATGCACTTTGTTGGTTTTGTCCTTTGAGCAAGGTGATGTTCATGCACGGCTCATTTTGTGCACCAGTAGAAAAACATATACCTATGTCTTGAATTTGGAAAAAGAATCATATTTTATTTATTACTAAAGAAGGGTTTGGTGAATGCGCATATGAAACTGGTGGGTTCGGTACCTCAAAAAAGGTTAAGAACCACTGGGTTAGGAACTTTTGCAAAGGGGTCGGGGTTGGACTTTGGCAATTTCAGTCTTTTAGTATGAGGGCACTTCCTATAGCCTATCTGGAGTTTATGTTGCCTAAATCGGTATTTAGTTAAGTCTCCTAAAGGAAACCTGACCTGCAGAAGCATAGGTCTGATTTAAAGCCCTATCCAAGTGGAATGACTGAAGAATACACAACTTCCCAGTCAGAATAGTGTGCAGTCTGGTCTTTCCCAAGGACAGCAGGACTACTTGCCTTATATCAGCATGTCCCTGAGTGGTGGGTCTGGAAGCATGTGGAAACAGTACTAGAAAAGAGACTTTACTGCCCATCACTCCAGAGCAAAGTTTCCCCAAATGCAAACAAAAAAGATTCTGTGAAACCAAGTAGTGTGAGAAATATGGGTTAAAACAGGATTTTTTCAAATCATGAATGTCTCAAGGCTTTTAATCTGCTCTGTCCCTTATACATCTTCCAGGAATGATATAATGTGCTTCTCAAACTTTTTGACCATTGCTTGCTCCCACACAAAAGTTACTTTTCTTAGAGTTCTAGTAAAAAATGAATGGGTAAATATGAGACTCTTTGCCTTCATGGTGAAGGACACACAGTTCATATCCCATTACTAGAATATGCTTAGAATTAAATTTCCAGCCTGCCGCAGGGAATAGAGAGAAATCCCAGAAATCAACGGGCAGCTTTAACAGCCTGAAGCCATCTGCTCTCTTCCCGGTGACTTTTGTCCATTGAGCCCATATGGCATGGCAGACCCAAGCATCCAGGATCTCTGGTTTCCTACTTTGTTCTCTTGTTCTCTCCTTTCTTTCCTCATCTTGGAAAAGTTCAGCAACATACACTAGAGAATTCCACCCCCTATCTTATCACTTCAGAATCCTTCTTGATGGCTCACTGCATTTTTAAAAGAAGTGCATTCCAGAGGTTTTTGAGGGACAGCTCTGCCACTACTTATCAGACTTGAGAAGATTAGAATTTTTTTGATGAGATAAAGGTTGTATAACATCTGGTTTCTCTGAACAATCACACACAGTAATTTATTAATAGTCAATGATTAATTTATGCAAAATATTAAAACATAAACATTGTCATCCTTCATCTTTAGATGATGAATCTTGCTCAGAGACCATAAGCTCTTTTTTTCTGGGGGAAAGGTAAACGTTTTATTATATAGGTCAAGTTAATGCCACATCAAGAAGACATAGTGTACTCAAAGCGCTATTTCTAGTCATAGCTGCTTCACTTTAACTTCTTGTAGGCCTGTTGAATGACCTATCCTCCAGAAATATGATGAAGGAATAATGAGATAGAATTTTTACTAAAGAAAAAAAAAGTGGAGATGTAGCATTCAAGTTTGCTCTAATGAATAGGGTCCCTACATGTACTCACATTCATTAAAACACCTACTAAGTAGAGTATATTTGTCTCAGTACACCACAATAGACAAAAATGAAAGGTAAATGGGCTATTCATCAATCAGGTTATTGATCTCTGTGGCAATGTTGACAGGTCCCATCTGCCATCTTGTTTGGTGGTGGGATTAAGGAGGAAGAGCTTTTGTGGGGAAGAGAGAGAAAAGTTGTAGGAAACTCAATGACTAGATATCCCTTAGAGTAAATTAGCTGTTCACACAGACATGTTGGTTGTCATGACAAGGCATGCAAAAAGCCCCGTCTGTTCACACAAAGAGCTTTCCAGCTGCAAGCTCCACTGCTCTCTGTTATATTCACAAGGGGGTTTCAGAGTAGGAGGGGGCTCAGCATCTGTTTGCACTTTAAGAAAGTCCAAACAGTGCCAGACAAGGAAGACTTCCAAGTTATTTTAACTGCTAATCCACAAAAGACCTGTTTGGTCTTCTTTATCAGCCTAATCCTCCATCAATAGCGGTCACGGGTCTGAGTACACATTGCATCAGATGTAGTGGGTTGGACAAGCATTTTCCTGAACTAGTCAATGAGCAACTACACAACCAGCCCTTTAAAAAGCATGGGGTTATGACATCTGACCTCGGAGAAACCAAGTGACATAATCCAACTCTACACAACTCTATTTTCAGTTTGACTAATGAAAATCCCCTATGGAGGGAGAAGAAGGATCTCTAGTTTTAAGATATCTGAGGCCATAGGAAGAGATGAACTATGACACTTTTGTTCTGACTTAAAGATACTGTAGCTTAAAAATATTCACGACTACTTTAATAGGTAGATTAAATGTGTTTCTGGAGGAGTGTTTTGAACTGGAATAAATATTGAATGCTGTGACCTGGTAAAATGATGCCAAAGCCCTGATTCCCTCTGTGCCTTCTCTGGGCTAAGAGAAGGGATGCCAAGTTCACTAGGAATTGTTCTCTGCATTAGAGGTTATAGAAGCCTGCAACCTGGTGAGCAGGAGATTTCCTTGGAGACTAGAGACTCCACAGGCTCCAATTCCTCCCTCCATCACATGTCTGCACAAGGCCATGATATACCCCAGTGCTCCTACTTGGAAATTTATCTGGTAAGGAAGGCAAGAAGAAGATTGAATAAGCTGAGAGTCTGAAGATATTGCTTCCTCAAGAGAGTGAAAAATATTTAAAAGGACTTTTAAATGGTAGGATAAGATTAAGTGTTTTCTGTTTGTTTTGTGAGAGAGACAGAGAAAGGGACAGATAGGGATAAACAGACAGGAAGGGAGAGAGATGAGAAGTATCAATTCTTTGTTGTGGCACCTTAGTTCATTGATTGTTTTCTCATATGTGCCTGGACAGGGGCTCCAGCTGAGCCAGGGTCCCCCTTGCTCAAGCCAGTGACTTTAGGCTCAAGCCAGGACAATGGGGTCATGTCTACAATCCCACGCTCAAGCTGGCAACCTCGGGGTTTCGAATGTGGGTCCTTTGCATCTCAGGACAACACTGTATCCACTGTGCCACTGCCTGGTCAGTTAAGACTCAGTTTTGAATGGCATAAACCAAGATATTATTTTCCCTACCAACAATAAAGTGAGATGTTAAAACAAAGATTAGCAAGAAACAAAAGGACAAAACTAGACCCTGCACAATTGAGTTATCACGTGAGTTACATTTACAAATGTGACACGACAAGATGAACAGAATCTTAAACAATTTCAGATTCTACAAATCTATTTACCAAACTTTAAGTAAGAAAACAATGAATGAACATTTCTAGAAATCGGTTTTATAAATCACAGTCAATGAAGAACATTCTTTATTATTTGAGTATTTTGTGTAAGCTAATCTATTTTACACCCTAATTTTCCATTTTAATTATATATTTGGCATAATATGAAGAGTATTTTAAAAATATTTTTTAAATTTTAAAATAGTTTTAGATTTGCTAAATAGTCGCAAGGTTAGTACAGAAGTTTCCCAGTATCCTCATCAATTTCCCCTATTAACTTCTTACATTAGTATGGTACACTTGTCACAACGAATGAGTCAACATAGATTTGTTATTATTAACTAAAGTCCATATTCTCTTCAGATTTCCTTAGTTTTTACTTAATGTCCCTTTTCTTTTTCAAGATCCCATCCAGGATAACATATCACATTTAACCATTATGCCTCTTTATGCTCCTTTAGACTATGACAGTTTCCCAGAATTTCTTTATTTTTGATGGCCTTGAGTTTGAGGACTACTGGTCAGGTATTTTATAGAATGCCCCTTAATTTTGTTTTGTTTGATGTCCTTCTTATGATTACTGGGGTAGTGGGCTTTTGGAGGGAGAAGACACAGACAAAAAGTGCCATTATCATAGCAAATTCAGGGCACATAGTATCAGCAAGACTTATTATTGTTGATGTTGACTTTGATAATCTGGCAGAGGAAGTGATTGTAAGATTTCTCCACAATAGCCTGACCTGTGGTGGCGCAGTGGATAAAGCTTCGACCTGGGAACACTGAGGTCGCCAGTTCAAAACCCTGCACTGGTCTGGTCAAGGCACATATGGGAGTTGATGCTTCCAGCTCCTCCCCCCTTTTTCTCTTTCTCTCTCTCTCTCTCACTCTCTGTCTCCTCTCTAAGATGAATAAAAAAAATTAAAAAAAGAAATTTAAAAAGAGATTCCTCCACAGTAATATCACTCTTTCCCCTTCTTTGCAAATTGCACTCTTTAGAAAAGCATGGTCTTTTTTTTTTAATTTTAATGGGGTGACACCAATAAATCAGGGTACATATGTACAATGAAAACATCTCCAGATTATCTTATCATTCAATTATGTTGCATACCCGTCACCCAAAGTCAAATTGTCCTCTGTCACCTTCTTTCTGGTTTTCCCTGTGCCCCTCCCCTCCTCCCTATCCTACCCTCTCTTCCTCCCCCCCACCCCGTAACCACCACTCTCTTGTCCATGTCTCATAGTCTTACTTTTATGTCCCCCCTATGTATGAAATCATGCTGTTCTCAGTTTTTTTCTGATTTACTTATTTCACTCCGTATAATGTTATCAAGGTCCATCCATTTTGTTGTAAATGATCCGATGTCATCATTTCTTATGGCTGAGTAGTATTCCATAGTATATATGTACCAAGGCTTTTTAATCCACTCGTCCTCTGACGGACACTTGGGCTGTTTCTAGATCTTCGCTATTGTGAACAATGCTGCCATGAACATGGGGGCGCATTTCTTCTTTTCAAACAGTGCTATGGTTTTCTTTTTAAGATACCAGTTTGAATTAGAGAAAAAGATGAAGCTTGAGAAGACCTGTCTTGCTTTTCCAAAGCAAAGTCCAAGAATCTGAGTTTAGGAAAATGAGGACTTTGCAGTAGGTTTTATAAATCTTGTTATATTCCTAACCTGGTTTTGTGATAAAGAAAAATGAAATACTAAAATACTCTCTAAAATGAATAAAATAAATAAAAAAAAGAAATTTAAAAAGAGATTTCTCCACAATAATATCACTCTTTCCCCTTCTTTGCAAATTGCACTCTTTAGAAAAGCATGTTCTTTTGATAATCATTCTCCTAGGTTTGTGTAACTCTTGTCACTTTATATCATCTCTTCCTTCCTCTCAGTAGGAACCAGGCATTCAATACAGGAACAAGAGAAGCCTGCCTTCTGTTCTCTTCTCCTTAAAAATTGTAAAACAGTGCTCGACCGGGCAGTGGCACAATGGATAGAGCGACAGTGTGGGACACTGAGGACCCAGGTTTGAAACCCTGAGGTCATGGGCTTGAGCGTGGGTTCACCTGCTTGAGCAAGAGGTCATTGGCTCAGTTGAAGCCCCTCAGTCAAGGCACATATGAGTAAGCAACCATGAACAATTAAGGTGCCACAACTAAAAGTTAATGCTTCTCATCTTTCTTCCTTCCTCTCTGTCTCTCTAAAAAAAAAGAAGTTATAAAAAAGTAAAGAAAACTTTTGTCATTTAGAAGATAGTAGAAACAATTAGTTTCTATTTAAAGAAGTTTCTTCTTACAGAAGTACTTTTTAAAAAATTTTCTGCACATGCAACAAGATTCATGTAATTTACTATTAAGGCTAGTAATTGAATCTCCATGAGGGTAGGTATTAACAGAAGTGGCAATAGACTAGGTAATGAGGTCCCCACCTTTCCCAACAGTTGGGACCTTGAAGGCAATGCTGAGGTTATTATTTATCGGGCTTTCCAACTATTTGACCATCTCTAATTAATAATAAACCAATGCTTGGTTCCCAGTTTCCCAAATCCAGCTGTAAGATCTTGGATCAAGTCATTTCACCTTTTTAGATCCTTGGTTCCACATTCTCATACTGGGATGCTGTTATCTGCTTTATCAACTTCAATGTACCATTGACAGGTGCTCATGAAATGTGCGTGATTATGACCCAAATCTGAAATTTTAAAAATGTTCTAAAAACTGGAAGTTATTTCATAACTCTTGGCAGCAAAACATGGCATGGCTTGCTATGAAGCTATTGATAGTTTTTATTTATCCCACTTAGTATAAACATTATACATTTAGCTGCGGAAATGTGAATGTGTTGATTATGGAGTATTGCCCAGACTCCAGTGGTAACATTGAATAATACCTGACATATAAACTCAGTTACAATTCTAAGTTCCTATATTTCTGGATTCTGAAGCACGTGTTGGACAGGGGTTCAGATAAGAGATTGTGAATCTCTCCGCCACGGTATTATTATTATTTTCCTGCCATTAAGTGAGACTTCTCTCAAACCTTTCCCAAACTCTCATCACTTGTTTTCTTCTCTAATATTGAAGAGAGTCACAGCCAACTCCCTTACTCATGTTTTCACTTATGGTGTAGTCTCAAAATTCTTCTATGTGGAAGCTAACAAGGCAAATTGGAAGTATTGTTCTAGATCAGGGGTCCCCAAACTACGGCCTGCGAGCCACATGTGGCCCCCTGAGGCCATTTATCCGGCCCCTGCCACACTTTCAGAAGGGGCACCTCTTTCATTGGTGGTCAGTGAGAGGAGCACAGGATGCATCTGCACCCATAGTTCCCATTGAAATACTGGTCAGTTTGTTGATTTAAATTTACTTGTTCTTTATTTTAAATATTGTATTTGTTCCCGTTTTGTTTTCTTACTTTAAAATAAGATATGTGCAGTGTGCATAGAGATTTGTTCATAGTTTTTTTTTATAATCCGGCCCTCCAACGGTCTGAGGGACAGTGAAATGGCCCCCTGTGTAAAAAGTTTGGGGACCCCTGTTCTAGATTATCTGATGGGTGTTTCCCACGATGAGTGAAGAAGGGCCCAAAGCATGGACACAGTGGCCACCTAGTGATAGAAAGGTGTCCAGGTAGGTCAAAAAGTAATCTGACCTGCAATCCCACAGTCTACCTCCTAGGTGGCACAGCCTTCACACAGAGTGGGTGATCTATTCTCTATGATTTTTTAAATTCTTTAAAAAATATTTTCTATGATTAAATCCATTTGATGGTGCATTAGAAATCAGCTTTAATTGAACACTTGCTATATTTAAAAAATATTACTCTTCCTTATTATGCAGTTTTCTTCTCATCCTGTCATCTTTTTTTTTTTTTTTTTTTTTTTACAGGGACAGAAAGAGAGTCAGAGAGAGGAATAGATAGGGACAGACAGACAGAAAAGGAGAGAGATGAGAAGCATCAATCATTAGTTTTTCATTGCGACACTATAGTTGTTCATTGATTGTTTTCTCACATGTGCCTTGACCGCGGGCCTTCAGCAGACCAAGAGACCCCTTGCTGAAGCCAGCGACCTTGGGTCCAAGCTGGCGAGCTTTTGCTCAGGCCAGATGGGCCCGTGCTCACGAGCTCGGGGACTTGAACCTGGTTCTTCCGCATCCCAGTCCAACGCTCTATTCACTGCGCCACCGCCTGGTCAGGCTCCTGTCATATTTTTTAAGCAGAAGAATTTTTTGTATGCATGTGTGTATGAAAACAGTATGTATGTTTTTGGCTGGTCTATTATTATCTGGAAGCAAATATTCTTTTCCACTTATTTGGTTAACTTTACTTATTGATATCCTGGGAAGCATTATAAATATTCTTAAACCCTATGTAAAGAACTACCTTGATTAAGTGCAATCCCTTAAAACTTAAATGAGTGATAAAATTAGCTCTTCTCCTTCAAATGTCTGATAGCTAATTTCACATGATATGCTAGCAACAGACAGCCATAAACCTGAAAACAGAACAGAGTCCTAGAAGCAGATAGAAACAAATTTTATGTTGTCTTTTAAAAAAAACTTTCCATCTTAACTCTCAATTTTATGTAGCAAACTGGTAATGAATCAACCTTTGAATTTATTCCTCTTGTTTTGTATTTCAGTTGGCTCTGGGTACCAATAATAGAAGCATGAAAGAGACTACACTGATGAATAAGCTTTCTAGCGAATGTATGCATCAAAATGTGGGTGGAAATTTAAAGGCCACAGTAGACCTATTAGTGCTGTGTGTTCAGAGGAGGATTGACTGGAACTAGCTCTACGAATTATGTGTAGGACATTATCCTCGAGTAGAGTTATATGTGTGCCCTAAATATTATGCTTTGTTAGTTTATTGGCCTGGATCTTCCTTGTGAAACCAGAGTAAACTGCTCTTTTTTGGGGGAGTGGGGACATTAACTACTCTAATCTGCCCTGATGAATCACAAAGCAAGGAAATAAATAGCACTGTATTTTTCTGGATTTTTTTCATACACCTTAGTACACTGCTTGAGTCTCTAGGGGCCTGTATATATTCAGAAATTCCTAACTGACAAGGTAACATCCCACATAGGTGAGAGTAGCCAATCCATTCCAGACAATTTCTCAAGCAACCCCACCCAGCTGGAAACACAATTCCTTCCTGATCAAATATTTCCAGGTAAGGTTTGAATCAAGAGGAGAATCTTGTATTTGAAGTTAGGTGCCTCGTCCCTCATATTTTGTCAGATTACTCCCATTTTTCACAGATCAAAATATATATATATATTTTTACAAACTTAGGTATTCTAGCTAAAGATACTTTGGAAAACATAGTGTGCTGTCTGTCAACTAAAGAATGATTTGGCCTGACCAGGCAGTGGCGCAGTGGATGAGCATCGGGGTTTGAAACCCCAAGGTTGCTGGCATGAGCACTGGCTCACCAGCTTGAGTGTAGGGTCACAGGCTTAAGCATAGGGTCACTGGCTTGAGCGTGGGGTCATAGACATGACCCCATGGTTGCTGGCATGAGCCCAAAGGTTGCTGGTTTGAAGCCCAAGGTTGCTGGCTTCAACCCAAGGTCACTGGCTTGAGCAAGGAGTCCCTAGCTCTGCCATAGCCTCCTGGTCAGGGCACATATGAGAAAGCAGTCAGTGAATAACTAAGGTGCTACAACGAAGAATTGATGCTTCTCATCTCTTTCCCTTCCTGTCTGTCTGTTCCTCTGTCTTTCTCTGTTTCTCTTTCTCTCTCTCTCTCTCTCTCTCTCTCTCTCTCTCTCACACACACACACACACACACACACACACACACACACACACACAAAGCTATCATGCTAGCATGTGCACGCACACAAACGCACACTTGCATGGACTATTTTTTATTTTTTTTTGTATTTTTCCAAAGTGAGAAGCAGGGAGGCAGACAGACTTCTGCATGCGCCCGACCGGGATCCACATGGCATGTCCACCAGGGGTGATGCTCTGCCCATCTGGGCTGTTGCTTCATCGTAACCAGAGCCATTCCGGCACCTGAGGGAGAGGCCATGGAGCCATCCTCAGTGCCCAGGCCAACTTTGCTCCAATGGAGCCTTGGCTGCAGGAGGGGAAGAGAGAGACAGAGAGAAAGGAGAGGGGGAAGAGTGGAGAAGCAGATGATTGCTTCTCCTGTAAGCCCTGGCCCGGAATCGAACCTGAGACTTCCACATGTTGGGCAGACACTCTACCACTGAGACAACCGGCCAGGGCTTGTATGGGCTATTTTATCTGATCCAGACACACACTGTTCCTGTCCGTTTTCAGTGGAAGAAGACGTTAGATCAGTGGTAGTCAACCTGGTCCCTACCGTTCCAGCTTTCATGGTGGGTGGTAGCGGAGCAACCAAAGTATAAATAAAAATATAGATTTAACTATAGTAAGTTGTTTTATAAAGATTTATTCTGCCAAACAGCAAAAATCCGACATAAACTACTTGGTAAGTAATTATTATTATATGCTTTAACTTGATGTAACTCTGCTTTATAAATTTTATAAAGTAAAGTTACTTCCCTACTTTATAAATTACCACTATGGAACCAGTGGGCGGTTAGATAATTTTACTACTAACAGAGATACAAAAATGGGTGGTAGGTATAAAAAGGTTGACTACCCCTGCGTCAGATCATGAATATGGGGCAACAGCTCTTTGGCTCAGTCACTGCAGTGAAATGCTGGTGGCAAAGAACTTCATCAGGACTCATTTCTGGTCTTTGCAGGGATCAGTTTAAGGAGCAGTTCCCAGAGATCTCTGGTTTGCTCTAAGGTCAAAAGCCTCATGCAGCTCTACCCTTCTTTTGCTGCAAACCCCAGGTCATTTTAATAGTGGATTTAAGGACAGTGATGACTTTTTTGTTTTTTTTCCCAAAGGCACTTAATTAAAAGCAAAGAAGGAAGACTCACTGTCTTTATTGTATTGGATTCCCAGGACCATTGTAACAAAGTATCACACGCTGGGTGGCTTACAATGACAGAAACTTATTTTGTCACAGTTCTGGAGGCCAGAAGTTGCAAATCAAGGTGGGGCTATGCACTTACTGAAGATGATCAAGAAAGGTCTGGTCCAGGCCTCTTTCCTAGCTCCTGGTAGTTCCTTGGTTATGGAGACATAACCTTCAATCTTCACATGGCCTTCTTTTTATGTGAGGGTTCCTACGTCCAACATTTTCCTTTTTATAAGAACACTGGTCATGTTGAATTAGGAGCCACCTTATTTGAGTATGAGCTCATCTTAATTTATCTAATTACATCTGCAACTACCCTATTTCCAAACAAGGTCATCTTAGGACAGTGGTTCTTAACCTGGGTTCTATCGAACTCTAGGGGTTCGATGAGTTGGTCTCAGGGGTTCGGAGAAGCCTCTGCCTCGGAGGCCAGAATAAAGTAATACCGTAATTTGTTGTGAGTTCATGCACTTTGTTGGTTTTGTTCTTTGAGCAAGGTGATGTTTATGCACGTCTCATTCTGTGCACCAGTAAAAAAACATATACTTATGTCTTGAATTTGGAAAAAAAAATCATAATTTATTTATCACTAAAGAAGGGTTCGGTGAATGCGCATATGAAACTGGTGGGTTCGGTACCTCAGAAAAGGTTAAGAACCACTGTCTTAGAAGGTATTAGGATTTAGGACCTCAGCATATGGATTTTGGGGGCACATAGTTCAACACATAATACTCATCAGGTAGATTTCCTGTGTGTTTAACCTCCATTCTTTCCCCTGCTACTGGATAGTGTCCTTGACGAAATGACCCTGTGCAGAGGGAGGGCTGGCAAGGAACTCACCAGCTGGCTGAATTTCAACTCGAGTTTGAAATCATCTTCCTTCATGATGAGTGCAGACTGAAACACCAGTAAAGGCTTTTCAAACCTATAATGTCAGTCTTATCGATGGAGGAAACTGTCTCACTTCCTTTCCAACTTGATCATCTCATGGGCTTTCCCTGTGATAACATGGCTTCTGTAGTGCACTTCCCAGCTGACTATTGAAATAAAGTATTATTTTTCCTTCTTGTTGATGTGACTGTAGGAGACTAGAGAAATAGCCATTGAGAACGAGGGAACCAGGATTAATACCTATCAGGAAACTGGGAGAAACAGAACTTACTCAGAGGGCAGAAAAAGTCTCAGTGGTGGGTGAAGGTCCCGTGGCAGCTCCCATCCAAGAGTGGCAATTTCTTCACTCTAGTGACATCACCTAAGTTCAGCATGACACAGACTAATTCCTTCTCTTCGGGACTTTCCAAATTTATTCTTCTCTAGTAAGAATTTAGCTTTTCTTTTTCTGATAGCTGGCATAAATCACTTGATGATGACAAATCTGGAAGTAGATTTCAAATTTTCATTGAGGATTTGAAAGCTGTCAGGCAAAAATCACTTAAAGTTTATGGTAAAATTTATGTCTTATTTTCTACCCTTGTGCAACTGACCAAAACTAAGATAGAAAGTGAAAAGAAAAAAAATGGCTATGCAGAAAACCAGAAATAAAGGGGAAAAACCCCACAAAAAACCAAAAATACAAAATTAGAGAGATTGTATTAGAAAAATTAGGGCAAAGAAACTGTAAGTAGAGTAACAGGGGGTATTGACAGTAGAAATTAAGTGTTAGGGGGAAAAACCTATTAATGAATAAAGGATTATTCAATTTCAAAACTGAAACTGTTACCAGACTAAAGAGGTCCGTCTGACTGCATGAATCACAGCTCAATAAGACATGAACAGGAGTTTGCAGCAAAGAAAGTAAGGGTTTATTAGTTCAAGAAGTGACCCACACCTAGAATCACAGGTGAGCTAATTAATGCTCAAAGACCTGGCTCCCTGATGACTTCCAGGGAATGGGTTAAATAAAGGAAAAATCACTAGTAATGGTGACTAAGGGAGTTAGGGTCATGGTCAGGGTCAAGTTCTCTACTGATAGGTGGGTGCTAGCATAGGGGTAGTTGATCAGTGCATCTGGTCCTGATGTCAGCCATGGTGTCTGGTTTTGTCACTTTTCTGGGTCCTGAGCTGAAACACAATCGAGATCTAGATGTTATCTTTGGTTTGACTGAAACTTGGTCTCTGTCAGAGTTTATAGACCCAGGGCTTTGTTTCCTCAGATTATTTGATTCTGATCTAAACCTCATTGTTTTGAGGGCTTAATAGCTAAGGGAGTGGACATGAAAGGGAGAAGGAAGCAAGTGAGTCAGGGTGCTGGATAAGGCCAGTTTGAATCCAAAGGAAAGAAGGGAGAGAAGTTCATATTAAAGAAATGAAGTTTCTATGTATAATCAAAACATAAAAAGCAGTAGTCATTTCCCAAGTCTTTACCCACACGAAGTCACTCTTTGTAATAAAATCCTCAAGTAATATAAATAAAGAAGGGCAGTCCCAGTCAGGCAATAAGGAATGTGCAGACTCTGATCTGGAATGTGATTCCACAGTCCAGACTCTCTGCGCGTGCTGGGACCGTGGGAGCACGAAACCGCTGCTCCACACAACAACTACATCTGTGTGCGAGGGTCCCCGCTCAGAATTCCAAGGAATCTCTTGTCCCTCCAAGAGCTTTCAAATCTGAATCTTTAATCCTTCAGAGTAAGGGTGGCAAGCGACATCCAGTCCATTTGCTTTCTAGGTTCTCCATTCTCATTCGGCGACTCAGGAAGAACATGCTTCCAGCCTCGCCTCATTCAGATTGTTGGCCTAATTCAGTTCCCTGTGGCTATGGAACAAGGTCCCTGTTTCCTTCCTGGCTGTGAGCCAGGAACTACTTTCAGCCCCTGGAGACCACCCACATTCCTTGCCACTTGGCCTTCTTCATCTGCGAAGTCAGCAATGGAGGAGTTTTCCAAATTGAGTCTCCCTTGTGCTTCCAATCTCCAACTTTTTCCTTTTAGCAACCAGCCAGAGAAAATGTACTTTTAAAAGGGCTCATGTAATTAGGTCAGACCCATGGGGATAATCTCCCGGTTATAAGGTCAACTAGTTTGGGACCCTATTATTTCTGCAAAATCCTCTCACTGTGGTGTTTGAGTAACCTGGAGAAGGAGAGTGAACTTTTGTGGCTGGGAATCTTGGGGCCATCTTTGAATTCGTCCATGGAGCCCTTGCATTACTGGCCCTTCTGCTGACCAATAACAAGCCAGTTTGCTATGTGATACACACATCTCTAAATAGCACTAAATTGCAATAAAATTGCATGACATTTTTTAAGATTGCTACAATATTTTTTAAAATCACCTTACTATTCACAAAAATAGTTCTTAACACTGTTGCATCAGCAGGACGACTTTAGAATCAGAGTTGTAGTGAATCTCCAGGGTTGGGAGAACTGATGGTGGTCACTAAAAGGAAGCCAATTCTTAGACAGCAATTGTAGAACTTGGTGTGGTCTCACTCTCAGGCCAGCTCTATTCAATCTATTGGTTAAATAGGTACTTGATATGATCATTATGGTTTTAGATCTGAATTTTGTAACAAGAACATAAACTTGTGTTGAGGTTTAACTTTTGCTAGCATAATAACGAATCTTAGAAACTAAAATAAATAAATAAAATAAAAGCTCCTTACAAAATATTTTGGAAAATATTGTGAATCACAAAGACCGAAATAAAAAAGACTTATAATCACACCACCCAGAGTCAACTACTGTTAATTTTTTGGCTTTTTGTCTCAGTCTTTATTTCTCTCTTCTTATACACAAACAGATATATTAGTCAGGGTCCAATCAGGAGATAGAAACCACACAGTAATTTGAAGAGGAGACATTTGTTATAAAGAATTATTAACTATAACACAGAAGTAATTAAAAAGGTGAAAAGAGAACTAAAGAATACCCAAGGACTGAGAAAGAAAGAGCATTTAAGGCAGGAACAACTTCCTTGATGGACGCAGAACTTGCTGGAGAGGATGCGTCTGCAGCCCCACTGGATATGACAGTCTCTGAGTTGCCTGAGCCAGAATGGGTCTGCAGATGCTGGGCAAGCAGGGAACATGCTTCTACAATGCAGGTGCTCAGAGGCAGTCAGAGCACCAAAAATCATCCTGCTGGCAGGACAAGCAGAGGTCTGGGGTGATGGTGTCCCTTTTGGGAGGGCTGTTGCAAGGTGGTCACTGGCTGGAGTGGGACTGAGTGCTTGCTGAGGAACTGAACACTCTGGGCATTGACTGGGGTCGCAGCCTCTGGCAGTGTGTAGGGGCAAGAAGAGAAGTCCTGGAGCGAGGGGCGGGGGGTTGGGGGTGGGGAGGGCTTCCTCCGGCCATTATCTCTCCTGTGCCCTCTATTGACAAACGTAACATTGCGCTTGTTGCAAAGGAAAAAGGTGTAAAGGGCCCAGCCCATTAAGGCAGAAGAGGTAAAGATCTGGAGCTGAGAGGTATGAAATTGTCAAACTGAGATCACAGTATGTATTTTGTTTTGTAACTTGCTTTGTTTACTTCAAAACACACTAAGAACATTTTCCCATATGATAAAATATTGTTCTGCAACAATTTTTACTGGGTATATGATATTCCATATTATGGGTGACCCATAACTTATTTAGCCACTACCCAGTTTGGGAACATTGAGGTAATTTCTAATCTATAGCTATTATGAACAGTGCTACATTCATGCCATATTTCTATTTCCTTGGGATAATGTCTTAGCAATGAGATTTCTGGGTCAAAGTATATATACTCTTTATATTTTTGATGCATGCCCTGAAACTTACTTTAAAAAAGATAGCAGTATGGCCTGACCAGGCGTGGCGCAGTGGGTAGAGCGTCGAACTGGGATGCAGAGGACCCAGGTTTGAGACTCTGAGGTTGCCAGCTTGAGTGCGGGCTCATCTGGTTTGAGCAAAAGCTTGCCAGCTTGGATCCAAGGTCACTGGCTCGAGCAAGGGGTTGCTCGGTCTGCTGAAGGCCCGTGGTCAAGGCACATATGAGAAAGCAATCAATGAACAACTAAGGTGTCTCCACGAAAAACTGATGATTGATGCTTCTCATCTCTCTTTGTTCCTATCTGTCTGTTCCTATCTATCCCTCTCGCTGACTCTCTCTCTGTCCCTGTAAGAATAAAAAACAAACAAACAAAAAAGATAGCAGTATGTTTTAATGCAACAAGTCTTAGTAAAAATTTCTGTATTTAATTTTTAATTTGTTCTAATTTTTAAATATGCTAATTAAATGAATGTCATAATGGCAATGAAACATTCTTAGAGAAAACAATTCTTATAACAACATTTAATGAGTAATACCAAATAATTATTTTAAAGGATAATGAAGTGGTTATTAGTACAGCACCAAAGAGAGGGAGATGCTCAGAACTTACAGATGAAGCCCTGATTACTCCAAACATAAAGTTTAAACTGCAAGCACAGAACTAATTGTAATACATTATTTTTGTATTTTACAAAGAAAGAGACAAAAATTTTAATAATCTGTTCCAAAAGAGTTGCCTTTAAAAAAATTAGTGATAATTAGATATCTACCTTTCACTCAGAAAAATACAGTGAAAAAAAATTCCCAGAAGGAAAAAGTACATGAAATAAAGAAGGGAGGTAGAAGGGGGGGAAAAAGGGGAAGGAAGGAAGGAAGGAAAGAAAAAAGGAAAGAAGGAAAGAAAGAAGGAAGAAAAGAAGGAAGAAGGGAAAAAGAAGAAAAGAAAGAGAACAGAAGTCAGGAAGATTTATAAAGAGAAAGAAAGAAAGAGAGAGGCTGGTGTAGCCACTATGGAAAGCAGTACGAAGATTCTGCAAAAATTATCAACAGAGCTACCATTATTCAGCAATCCCACTTTGGGTATACATAAAAAAAATGAAAACAGAATATCAGAGATATCTGAATTTCCATGTTCATTGCAGCATTATTCACAATAGCCAAGACATAGAAACTACCTAAGTGTTCATTGATAGATGACTGGATAAAGAAAATATATTATATATAATGGAAAACTATTTAGACACGAGAAAGTAAGAAATCCTGCCATTTTTGACAACATGGGTTGAACTTGAAGGCATTATACTAAGTGAAATAAGTCAGATAGAGAAAGTAGAAATACTTCATGTTATCACCTGTACATGGATGCTTAAGAAAAGGTCGAACATAGAAACAGAGAATAGAGAAGTGTTCCCAGGGGCTGGAGGTTGGGGGAAGAGGAAGAGCTTAGTTTAACTCCCTGTAAGATGAGTAAGATCTGAGGATATAATATATAACATGGTGAGTACAGTTGATAACACTATAAGGAAAATTTAAAATTTTGAGAAAGTAGAACTTAAATGTTCTCACCAAACACAAAAGAAAGGTAAATCAATGAGGTAATGGACGTGTTAGGAACTCATTGGGGGAATCCTTTCAGAATGTATATGTATTTCAAATCATCATGGTGTACACTTTACCCTTTGAGTAGTGAGTTTTTTTTCAAAAAATAAAATTAGTTACAGTTACAGTTTTATTAACTTAAAATTATGTTTGTTTGATAACCAATTTATAGAAACAAGAACATACATTTGCCTTTTTTTTTTTAATGTTGCCTTACGAATTTTAAAAATAAGTCGATTGGACTCTGGATGATCAGGAGGTATGAGGATGTACACGAACATTTGTACTGTTCAAAGGGTTAAATATCTTACAACTTTGTCAATTATATCTCAATAAAGCTGAAATAAAAATAAAGAAGCAGGAGATAGTAATGAAGAGAAAAAGAAGTATAAGGAAAGGAACTATGAAAGTGTATGAAAGTAGAACATAGTCAAAAAGAGAAAAAAAAACATTTTTAAGCAACTTTATTGCTAAGAATGGTAATATTTACTGGGCTAAATATCAAAACACTTTGAAGAACTAGTACTGCACAGCTTAAGAGAGACATGCATGCAGGAAAGAAGCCTTAATTGCCCGATTCACCAGAGAAGCAGAGATGGCAGCGTTCTGTGACACAGATGTGGCGGGGCTCTGTCATATGGAAGCATGCACAGAAGCGCATGCAATTCTGCACCGCCACACAGTCTCCAGTGCTTTCATTTGCTACAAAATGCCTCAAAATAAGTGTCACAAGTATTTCAACAAAGACGATTTGGAGCAGACACACTGAGCATTTCCACCACGGGGTGGTAGAATTTACTTGCTGACAGGTTATGGAGACTTGGTTCCTCGACAGGTCAGATGCGAGTCTGGCTTGCCACGGAGCCAACATATGAAGTCAAAGCAACTGAGGGGAGGCAGTTCTTCCCTCAGGTGTCCTATGTTTACAGACCTGGTAAAATGTTCTCTGGAGGCCACAGATTCATTATGTCAGAAAGAGTAGGGCAAAGGACATGGAAAATGTTGGCAAAGATCCAACACTCTCTGAGCTTAGAGCGGGGTTATTGCCTTGAGCTTTTTTGACAGGTATTTTTTGCACAAAGAGCTCCATCAAATGGAGTGAAACTAAGTCAGTAAGGCTCAGGCATGGATGCTCTTTTAGAGGATAGGGTTCACATTTCTCTTTGGAAAAAAAGAAATCCATTGCTACTCCTCAACTATTTCCCCTGATCTATTTGTGAGCTGGCAAATTGATTTGATAAAACAGTGATAGATTTGTCAGATTAAGATAGTAATTTACTTCCATTAATTTGGGAGACCTCCGTGTCTCATGGTGAGAAGAAATATGGCTACCCTGGTGGGATACATTTAAATTCATTAGATTTTGCAGCTTTCATCTAAGACACTGAGACTTTTCCTTCTCGGATGATAAATCCTTTCAATTCTTACTTCAAATGGCACTAAACAAGCACTCATCAATTTATATTTTAAAATTCTCCTAACAATATCCAGTTGGATAAATCTGTTTAATTAGCATGGGTTGATGCTTTCTTGGCCCACTGCAAGTCCAGTTACCAGAATAAAAGAAAGGCATGGAGAGCTGCTCTTTGGAAAAACATTTCTTCCACAATGGTGGGGAACAAGAAGAGACAGTCTTCCAACAAATGTTAACCCAGGGAAAAAAAATTTAAATATATACAAAAGATTAAATTAACAATAGATGAATGGCAAATGAGAAAGCTGCCAGTGACCAGATTTTCTCAGGAGCCAACCTTTAACAATATGGATTATTTTGGATAATTCATGGTTTGCCACTCTTTATTCTTTGTCTCCTCTGTAATATCCAGAGCACATCTTAGACAGATAATTAGGGCATTATCATATTCCTTAACTAAGTTGGACAAATTGCATCGTGCTTCGTAGTAAACCAACCTAGCGTGCTATCATTAGCATTGTCTAATTGTTCCAAATAAAGTCTTTGCCTTTTTTAGGGCATCAACTTTATTTGTCAATACTCAAGAAAAAACGACGGATCCCTTTACCCATAGGGCTTCATGAATATGCTAGTCACTAGGTAATCTTACAGTTAAAGCTAGCTGCAGCATAGTAAAATGTAAGAAAATGTAAAGGTCAAAAACATGTTTCTGTTATTTAAAAAATGAATGATAATGACATAATTTTTTCAGCTCATCAGGCTCTTTGCTGAGTGCTGCTGTTATTGCCAGATCAGTAGTGTATAACAAAGAAGTGCTTTCTGCAGCCTGCTTCATTAGTCTGCCCTGTAGGACCTCACCTCCAGACCTTTCACTAATCTGTTGGCCAGCTCAATAGTCTTGTTAGTTCTATTCACTTCTTCCTGACAGCGGATTTTCTCAGCTGTAGCCCTCCCAGAGGCCATCGTGAAGGCAGCCAGGTTTGTGTCTAGTTCCTTTAAATAAAAACAGTATGAGACAACTTTGGATATTGTCAGAACAAGTAAAAATATCGCCGCTGATTTATTTTATATTGCTGTAAGTTAAATTATACAGTGTGCCCCAGAAATAAATACAAGTGCATTCAGGGGACTGTGCCAATTCACACAATGAGAAGGTGCCGTAGGGTAAAATGTAAGAAAAGGATATTCAGCAGTTTATGTAATTTTTGTTGTTTGTTCAAAACAGCGTCAAGGAAAAAGTGAATATGCACACAGATTCAAAACCCTAGAGGGAAATGGAGAATGTCATTTTCTCAGACAAATTACCCAAAGTCATGAAGATTTAATACAATTGATTTGTGTATACCATTAGTGCCAACGACACCCTTAATACAAAGTGTCCTGAAACATTTTGCATTGAGAGCGGACCTCAAAATAAAGGCCAGGGGAAAGCTTTTAAGGTGAGATTTGAAGAGCAATGAGGAATCAACAGCTCAGAAGGAGGGAGCAGGGGTCCCGGGAGCTGGGGCGGAGCCAGCCAGCATAGAACTTCCAGCTGGGGCTCTAATGGAGGCGGGGAGCCAAGGGGGTGGAGAGTCCCTCTGAGCGGGCTGCAATGACAGCGAAGCTCACCCGGGTAAGTGAAAGGAATGGGTGGGAAAAGGAAGGTTGTGAATGTACCTGTGCTCAACAGACTTCGCTGTTTCTTGTCGGAGGAAGAAGGTGAGAAGAGGGAGATTTGGAAAAGAAAGGCAATGCTCAAGAAGAGTCATTGTTCAAGTAGCAAAAAGAACTACACGTGTGTGCATTTCTGACTCGCTGGCTCTCAACAAATCATTTGCTCACTTAAATGTTTGGAAAGAACGTCCAGGAAGGCAGGGAAACCGTCTGGGGAATTTTGCTCACGATATTTTTATAAAAAAGAAACATTAACACTGGAAATAATTAGGAAGAATCAGAAAAACTTCCTTCAGGTATGTGAATTATTTGAGAATCTCAAACTAGCTGCTACCCAAGAACTGCTGAGTTTTATCAGTCTATTCTATACTCAGGGAAACTGAGGCCAGGCCAGACAGAAAACGGGAAAGAATTGTTTATAGAACCTTAGACAAGAGTCTCAGTCAGTTTTTCTTGGGCCTGTTGAATTATTTCTTAGACTAACCTTGAGTTAGTCACCACTTAAGATCCCTTAAGCCAGTTAAGCAACCCCCCTCCAGCCTTCTGAGCTTTCTGTGGCCTGCTGCTCTGCTCTTTTCAGAAAGCTGACTCATGGTGTGTGACCTTAAACTGCAAGGAGGGAAGATTGGATGCTGCAAAGTTTATTTAAAATCTGATGTTGTCAGATTGCACTGATGATAACACAGATGGTGAAATAGGTTATCTTTCTTCAAGAAAAACATTATTCCTTACTTCTACAACCCTCTGGTTAATAATTTCTTAGACAAATGGCTGCTGTACTAGTTTGCTAGGACTGTTGTAACCAAGTTCCACAAACTGGGTGGCTTATTGTCTCCCAGTCCAGAGGCTGGAAGTCCAAGATTAAGGTGTCAGGGCTGTGAGGGGGAACCTGTCCCAGGCCTCTCTCCTGGCTTCTGGTGGTTTGCCAGCATTCCTTGGTGTTCTTTGGCTTATAGGTGCATCACCCAGATCTCCGCCTTCATCCTCACATGACATTCTCCCTGTGTGAATATCTTTAAATTTCCCATTTTTAGAAAAACGCCAGTCATCTCTGAGGAGGGCCCCCTCTGATCATGTCATTTTAACTTGATTAATTCTGTGAAGACCCTCTCTCCAAAATCAGTCACATTCTGAGGTACTAGGGATTATCACTTCACCTTACGAATGCTGGGGGCACACAATCAACCCATAACAGCTACTAGGTGCCAGGTATTGTGCTATGAACTTGAAGTGGAGAATGACACAAAGATTAATTAGGTATGGCCCCTGGCCTCACATATTCCCAATTTGTAAAGCTGGAGGGTTGTTATGCAAAGGAAGGCAAGTAAAAGAAGGGAATTTATAGCCAACTGTGACAGTACTGAGCCTGAGGGACAGAGAAGCCCCTTGTCTCTGAGGAGGAGTGGGAGGTGTGCAGTGACCCAGGCTTTTACTTAAACTTTCCCTTTATTAATTGTCCTGAGGGAGTACACTCCCATTTCTCCTGGGAGTCATTGCCCTAGGGACCCTGCCAGAAGACAAGGCTCAGAGGGCCACTGAGTCTTGCAGCTTCCCTGTCTGGTGGTGGGGTGTCCTATGGTTTTGTGACTAAGGTGGGTCAGAGGGCAGAGCACTTGATGCTCAGGGTCAGGAGAGAGAGCCCCCAGGGCAGACACCTACAAGGATGGGGTTCCTTCTCAGCCCAGCTGCTTTAGGGACACATGGGGACCTAGTGCTAGGTTGGGGGTCCCCTTAGCAGTCGCCATAGTTCCATAGTCCCTGGGGACAAGTAGTCCCAGGATGTCTCTTCAAGTGTCTTCCTATTCTCTAACCTAATTCTTCCTGCTAGAAGCCACGTCCTGCTCCTGAATGCAGTCAGAATGCAGAAGAGCAGTGATAAACCATCCTATAAGCCCTGCAGTATCATCCTGAGACTTGTGCCCTTTTTGGACTGTTACCAAATTACAAAGATTTATGGTTCAGAAATACTTTGGAAGATCACTTGAGTTTATTTTGATGGAAAAGAAAACAGATGGGGACTGGAAAGATGGAAAGAAAGAAAGAAGGCAGGAATTTTGGAAGTCCTGTAGAAGAGAGGGAAAAGGAGAGGAGGGTCTTTTACTGGAGCAGGGGAACCAGACTAAGGACTTTTTAATTCTTTTCATACTCAAATCTATCCCTCACACCACATGTCAGAGCTCCACTTCTAAAACCCAGGCTCGTGCTTCCCTAACAAAACCCCCTTATCTCTGGGAGGAAGTCCAGGCTCCCTGGCGTGTCACCCAAGAGCCTCCAGGCCTGGCTCTTGCCTACCTCTCGAACTTGGCTGGAGCCCTTCTCTACCCCCACCTACCTCTGCTTACAGAATCACTTTTCATTGCTACAGAAAGTCATGCTATTTCATGCCCTTGAACCTTGTAAAGGCTGTTTTCTCTGCTGAATCTTCCAGGCTTCCAAACTCCCTCCTCATTTCAACATGTCATCTTCCCATGTCACCCAAAGGCTTTCTCTGAACCCCAGGCAAATGTAGTCACACATCCACCCTCCACTTAATTTTCACAGCCTTGTTGCTCATCATAGTTCAATACAAATAACAACATTGTATTGCAATTATATATTTCCCATCCATCCCCCGCCCCAAGGCAGTGAACTACTGCAGAAGAGCTTTGTCTTATTCATCCTGGAGGTCCCAGCACCCAGCACCTGGTCTGACAAGTAGGTGATATACAGTGAAACTCTGCTGAATAAATACATATTTGCAAAGCTTAGGAGAGGGAGAGAGTAAAAGACTGGTTGAGGGGAAGGAAAAGACAAAAGACAGGAGAAGAAAAGCAAAAGCACAACTCAAATACCCCTCCCCACACCCTTTGTAGGGCTAGCCACTAGGCACTATTCCAGAAACTGGGGATGGAAATGAAGGTATAGTGTCTGTTCTCAAGAAGCCACCAATTTAGGTGGGGTTGGTTGGGAGGTTGTGTAAGGAGAAGGCGACAGGTGAAAAGACAACCAATGAACAAATCAATGTAACAGTGAACAAATCACATAGTAACATGGGGGGAGGAGCAGAGGGCGCAACTCACCAAGCCTGCAGGAGTGGAGGAGGCGTTCTGACAACTGAATAGATTTGCTGAACAAGAATGAAAGCAAAGAAACAATAGTAAAAAAACTATTGATGTTTGATTTTTTTTTTTTTTTTCAAAGTGAGAGGTGGGGAGGGGAGGCAGACAGACAGACTCCCGCATGTGCCCGACTGGGATCCACCCGGTATACCCACCAGGGGGCGATGCTTGTCCCCTCTGGGGGTTGCTCTGCTGCAATCGTAGCCATTCTAGCACCTGAGGTGGAGGCCATGGAGCCATCCTCGGAGCTGTCCTCAGTGCCATCCTCAGTGCCCAGGCCAACTTTGCTCCAATGGAGCCTTGGCTGCAGGAGGGGAAGAGAGAGACAGAGAGAAAGGAGAGAGGGAAGGGTGGAGAAGCAGATGGGTGATTCTCCTGTGTGCCCAGGTCAGAAGTCAAACCCAGGACTTCCACACGCTAGGCCAACGCTCTACCACTAAGCCAACCGGCCAGGGCCTTGATGTTTGATTTGTAGAGGATAGTCTTTAAAATTGCTTTTAAATTTTATTTCCATATCTGAAACTAGGAAGACTTACAGAGTATTTATCAAAGTAAAGATCCTCTGGAGCTCTCCAGAATATTTATAAAGGTAATTGAGGTATTTCAGATTGGCCAAGGAATATAGGATTCAACCATCTGAGCAGTTTCCTGAGGTTGAATGTTCATTTTATGAGGAGAAAAGGTTTACAATTTTATTATGGAACTTTCCTTTTATTTTTCTGAATTCACCTAAGTTTATGTACCTTTTAAAAAAATTATTATTATTGATTTACAGAGTGTGGGGGAGAAGAAGTATTAACTCATAGTTGCTTCACTTTAGTTGTTCATTGATTGATTGTCATATGTGCCTTGACTGAGCAAGTCCAGGGTTTCGAACCGGTGACCTCAGTGTTCCAGGTTGATGCTCTATCATTTAGGTTTTTGTTAGTGAAGCAAAAATGAGAGGAGAACCACTTCAAATCCTATCTTTTCTATTCTCACTCAAACCCAGGGTCTACATCCCCCAGGGCACATTGGCCTCTGGTGATGTGGAGCGAGATGCTCATCTCCCTGTGTAGGCGGCAGCACCCAGGGCTCATATCACACTGCATTTCCTTTAGAAGGTTTGGAGGTTCCAGGCTGGCATGGTTTTCTTCTAGGCCCTCTTTTCTGAGTCTGTTATGTTTGAGTATAGTCTTTTCTGAACCTCTGAAAAGAAGGGCTAAACAGATAAGAGATAATGTCATTATTACCCCATTTTTTCCATGTGGCTGATAACAAGACATACCCTTTCTCTTACAGCATGTGCATATCAATGTGATTAATATGAAAAACAAATTCCTGTCCAAACCTTTCCTTTCTAGCTTCCCTCTTTTTGTCCCTTCCTCCCTCCTTCCCTCCTTCCCTCCCTCCCTCCCTCCCTTCCTCCCTCCTTCCCTTCCTCCCTCCTTCCCTCCTTCCCTCCCTCCCTCCCTCCCTCCCTGCCTTCCTTCCTCCCTTCCTTCCTTCCTTCCTTCCTTCCTTCCTTCCTTCCTTCCTTCCTTCCTATTCTTTTTTAAACATTGCCCTTTTCAAAACAAGGGGAGATTCAGCACAGTTCCCGTGCCCCGGTTTCAGCACAGTTCCCGTGCCCCGGTAATCCAATGGTGTCACATCACTATGGCAATTGCTGCCCAGGGCAGGAATGCAGAGCAGCTGTAATTGTGCAACGCCTTATTGCTGGTGCATGTCAATCAGAACCTATGAATTGAGAAAAATTTGCTCTGTTCATTCTGTTAAATGATGTATCCAATTAAACCTGTTAGAATTCATGATCTTCAGTCAAGGTTAAATGAAAGTAGTTACTCCTGTCAGCTAGGTGATTAAATGCTGCCTACATCAGGCACATTTATGTGCAAAATTAAAATTTTGGTATAAAGCATGAATCTTTATGCATGCCAGTTAATTATCTTGCGCTTCTTCCACTTATTAAATGCCCACTGCATTTCTTCTTAATCATCAGCTTCCTTTCAAAACTTATTTCATACTTCACATTACACCAGATTTCAATGTTTAAATGAAATGCCTTACCAATGAAAACTTCCTTTTTTTGAGGGCTTGGCTGTACTATGCTACTGAGAATAATCGTTATTAAAATTTTCTCATTATGATGTACAAGTATTTCTAGAAGCCAGGTTGACTAATGCCGGGGCATTCTGCAAGGGATCCCTCCCTGTTCAAGTTCCACCAAGGCTGGGTTCTAACCTGAGGTTCAGTCTCCTGTGCCCCTTACCTCGACCACTGCAGGCTGCCAAAGTGCAAAGCCTCCTGCTGGTTGCAGGGCACTATTTCTTTCTCCTTCCTGATCCATTTGAGTAGCTACAAAATGAGGATAAATGTAATAATCAAATGATTTATGACTGTACATCATAAGGACATTAGAAATAGCTTGGGGGGCAAGAAGGAAATACTAAGAACTGAAAAAGCATCTAACCACTTCAGGTCTCAAGCATACACAAATGTTGCCTCTTCTGTTGGGTTTTAAAATGAATGAAAAAGGCAATGACCCAATTCTGTAGTACCCACGGTTCCCAACACAGCATTATGGAAGCAGTAGGATGCCACACAAACACTCCATCAAATACTACCTTGGATGCATTTCACACTGTAGAATCTATTTTTGGACCTGTGTTTATTTATTTTTACCAAGAAAAACTCAACAATAGTTGCATAGGATTAAAAGTTTAGCAATAAACTTTCCCCTCCTGATGTTATTTTACACATTTAAATTTATATATAAATTTCTACTATTTCATTGATTTACAATAAATAATACCGATGGAGCCAATGTTATTGCAATCAATTTCCACTTCACTTAATTATCTGTGTCATGTTTCCTAGTTTCACAATCTTTTATAACCACAAAGCACTTAAGAACTACAAAAAATTTACCTTTAAAGATGAAAAGTGTAAGTTCTTAATTTGGTTGTTGCAAGTATTTAAATAAAAATACTTATTAGAAAGATATGAAATATTCCTCCTAAATAAACTTCAAAGGGACTAATTTCCATGAGAATGAAAATAAATTTATTAACAAATGAAATGAAAGACATGCTTTCCACTGATTAACATTAATGAGTTAACCAGTGGTTGGTGACGCTGAGCAACTGCCTGTGTGGGAAAGTGTCACAAACTCACTGTTACTAAAAATATGCCCTCAGACACACCCCAGGGCAATTACAATGCCCTGTTACCCGTCTTGATTTAACAGCTCTTGATAATACATACCAATATCCAATGTCACCTTTAAAAAAAATGAAACTCTAATGCTAGTTGGTTAAAGAAATGATGAAACTTGAATTCAAGTGAGTATAGGCTCTTTCACTGTACAAAGAGCAGACTTACATAGCGATGTAGGTAGACAGGCACCGATCCTGAGGGTGTAGAGTCGAGCCCTCTGTGTGTTGAAAGTGGTTCATGGACCCTCGGAGTGCAAGGTCACCTTAGAATCCTCTGGTGATTGCAGTGCTGATCTCAGCCTTCAGAGAGGGCAGGCATGGACGGTGAATTCTCATCCTGTTAATTCCCTTGCTTTGGATTCCACTTCATTGTTCTCACTTGCTCCTCAATAGCTGCTGTTCAGATCTCTTTACCATCAGATGTTACTATAGGGCAGATTTCAGGTCTACTCAGGTGTAAGGCCACATAGAGCAATAGGGTTGGAGTCAGGCTGCGACAATTAGTGGGTGCTGGAGGCATCAGCTTATAAGGGCTTTTAAAACATAATGGAAATATAAGGGGATGGAGAAGATTGTATTTAGTATATATCTCAGGGAGCATCATACACATATGGAGTTGGAAGCAATCTATTGCTATATCGATTAGGGTAGGGGAAGTGTTTGAAGACATCCCTGTGCAAGGAGCGTGCTTGGTAACAATAGGTGGAAACCAAATACCACCTGAGGAGGGGGCAATCAACTAAATTTGGGCTTTGGTTTTATTCAGGGGGAGCTGTTACTTGTATCCGTAACATTCTTCACCTGCTCAGTGCTCACCTTTTGTTCCTAAATGAATGCTGAAGACTCTTTATAGGATATTAAGTTAAAGTGGTTCGAAATGATCACCCGGGGCACCTCCAGGGCCCATTCTAGCTCTGAGGAGGCCATGGGGTGGCAGCAGGGGGTGGGGGGGATTCTAGTAAAGAAAGCTGTAAACTGGAGCTCTCTTGAGTTCTGTCTGGAGGTCTCAGAGGCTGGGGAGAGAATGCAGATGACTGTTAGGTAAAAACAAAGCGTGGGGACGAAGCGGTCATCAGGTGGAGAACAGAGTAAGAAAATATCTATTTGAGTTCATTCTAGTAAACGGGCCTCTATTTGTGTGACCATGTGTGAGTTTTATGGGTTAGGTGTCAGAAAAGCAGCGTCTTTCCCGGGACCCTTTTCTTTTCTTTCTTTCCTTTTAAAAAATCATTTAGAAACAGGAACAATTTTCTGTTCAAATGATCGCTGTCCCTAAGTGGCTTAAAAACTCCCAGTGGGAAGGACAACAGCCCTCTCAGAGGCAGAGTGGCCTCTGTCTGTGAGAAATATTCACCTACAGGGATGCTTTTCTGTCTTGCTTTATCGCTAGCTTTGCAACTTGGAGATGTAACGTAGCTTGAAATCGACTGTGTGCTTAGCGCTGCTTTGTCAGCCCACCTAGCGACAAATTGGGCTGTTTTGTAGCCCTGCTGCCTTTCCAGGTCACACAATACCATGGCAAGTAGAAGGACAGGGTCTGATTTAATCAAAGGCTTTTGATTGTACAAAGCTCAGAGCCTCATTCCGACAGGGAAGCCTCTTCTTGGACAGGGACAGAAGGGGCTTGGTGTGCAGCAGACACACAGCAGTTTGAAGCTTCATGCAGAGAGATTGATTCGCCTAAATCTGCCTGGGAAGACCACCGCCGCTGCAGAAGGCTCACACTGGGAAAGGCGGGAAACCAGAGGAAGGAACATCGCTTTCTTTCAGGGAGCCTCTGTCCAGAGGTTGTGGTGGGCTGCATTGCAAGATCTCGCGCGGCCACCACGGGTCTAGTTAACCTCCAGGCGAGGCAGAATAAACAAGAATAGGTGGCATTGCACCTTGGGGCTGGTTCATCACTTTGCACGTGTGTCAGAGAGTGTCAACTTCAAATGCATCCTCTGGTAGCGGAGAGATGTAGGTTTTTCACCTTGACAGTTTCCTGACCTGAGGTTGGAAAGGTGATTCAATTAATAAGTGCCTCCTCTATTTAAAACAGAGATGAAAATATTTTCTACTTTCCAGTGTCTTGGAGTGTAAACAGGATGATGTCTCCACAATAAAAACACCAAGACTTCTATTGCTTTTATTGGTTTGCTGTGAGTGATTTTCCAGCAAGCACCGAGTTTCCCTTGAAGGTAATCAGAGAAGGAAAAGCAAAGTTTACATATGACAAAACAGACACTGTAAAACCGACAGTTTGTAACTTTCTCTGGTGGTTTCTGATCTCATGAGCTCCCAGTAACCTGCAATGATATTGATGTGTGGGGGTCACATGGTTTGTGGGCAGATAAACCACATTCCGTCTTTGTTCCTGTGTGAAAGCATTCTTAGTGCTCTTGATTTGCTGGTTTTAGAGGTAGCAGGTATGTAGAGAAGTTCAGCGTGAGTTTGGTTTGAAATACATATTTTCTATCATAAACATATTTACTAAAGTATCTCCTTTCATTTTAAATGTTTATAGTATGCCAGTGGCTACACCCAAATCTGAATTAAAACAGAAAAAATATAGAAGTTTGCTTAAGTTTTCTTTGGTAGTTTTGAAAAAAGGCTTTTAAGCCAATTTGGCCTGGCATGCCCAGGATAAAGAAGAACCAATATTTTAATCCGGTTTGTACTGTTTCTGTATATTCAAATAAAATCAGCACTGGAAAGCTGGGAAATAGAGAAAAGAAGAAAAGGTAGAGTGCTGTATTAAAGAAATGTAAGAATACCATACAGTAGTGAGGGCTATTTGATAGGTGTTTAAAAGAGATAGATGACATTCAACTGAGGATGAAGATATAGATCTGCTTTTTCCATATAGTACTGAGACAGGGGTAGTACTGAGACAGGGGTAGTACTGTGACAGGGATAGTACTGAGACGGGTAGTACTGAGACAGGGGTAGTACTGAGACAGGGATAGTACTGTGACAGGGTTAGTACTGGGACAGGGATAGTACTGAGACAGGGGTAGTACTGAGACAGGGGTAGTACTGTGACAGGGGTAGTACTCAGATGGGTAGTACTCAGACAGGGGTAGTACTGGGACAGGGAAGTACTGAGACAGGGGTAGTACTGTGTCAGGGGTAGTACTGAGACAGGGGTAGTACTGTGACCGGGATAGTACTGAGACAGGGATAGTACTGGGACAGGGATAGTACTGTGACAGTGGTAGTAATGAGACAGGGCTAGTACTGAGACAGGGGTAGTACTGGGACAGGGAAGTACTGAGACAGGGGTAGTACTGTGTCAGGGGTAGTACTGTGTCAGGGGTAGTACTGAGACTGGGGTAGTACTGTGACAGGGGTAGTACTGAGACAGGGGTAGTACTGAGACAGGGGTAGTACTGTGACCAGGATAGTACTGAGACAGGGATAGTACTGAGACAGGGTTAGTACTGTGACAGGGGTAGTACTGAGAGAGGGGTAGTACTGAGACAGGGGTAGTACTGTGACCAGGATAGTACTGAGACAGGGGTAGTACTGAGACAGGGATAGTACTGAGACAGGGTTAGTACTGTGACACAGATAATACTGAGACAGGGGTAGTACTAAGACAGGGTTAGTACTGAGACAGGTGTAATACTGAGACAGGGGTAATACTGAGACAGGGGTAATACTGAGACAGGGATAGTACTGAGACAGGGGTAGTACTGTGACCAGGATAGTACTGAGACAGGGGTAGTACTGAGACAGGGATAGTACTGGGACAGGGTAGTACTGAGACAGGGATAGTATGGAGTAGCATTTTTTCCCTTCCCACGTCTCCTCACACCCGAGGTGATGGATGGGGTGGATCAAAAATCTTAGCTATGACTACCTAAGCTGCAGTGCGGGTATGAAACAGGAACTATTTAGAAGAAAGCATGGTTTAGGGTAAGCAGCCCTAGCCCCAGCCTCAGCCTCCCTGTCCTCAGTAGAACGATTTCCTGTTTGTGTGATGGCAGAAAAAAAAGTTTGAGAGAAGATCAAAATAGAAGTCAGCAACTGTTCCTCCCGAAGGGGTTTCTCTGCTGAGCCTTCTGCCTATTGTGTGTGTGGGTGGGTGCGTCCAGGTGCGCGACAGACCCTCAGATGACTTGTGGACCCGCAGCTTCCTGCTCTCTGGCCCCCAGGAGGCAGCACGGAGCTGCCCGTGGAATCCCAGTGGACTGCTTACCCTTCTGCTGCTGTGGAACCTACAGGCAGCTGGGCCTAATGTACACTTCCAAAGCATTTGCAGGACCTGAGAGGACGCAGAAGCAGTGAAATGCTTTCCTGAAGGGCCCACTACAGAGGGGCATGGTGACAAGAGCAGGCTGACCTGGGGGTGCCCTGTGGTTGGTGTGAGGGGAGGCAGCCACAGGTAAGGAAAGGACTACATCTTTGGAAGCCAGATGGTGATGTTGCCATGCTGGTAAATGCCAGCATGGACACATGAGGATAACTGAAAACCAGGCAGGGTACGGATATTTGTGAAGATGCCCAGGTGGCCAGATGAAGGCTGGAGACCAGATGCCTCCCTTAGATGCCACGATGCTATGTACTCCTGAGAACATAATTGCCATGCCTCCCTTGGGACAAAGGGAGAGCCTAAATTGACCAGATTTACCCTGAATCAATTAGGCAAACCCTCATGTCATTATGAATTGGACAGTGTTTTCCATCAAAGGGCAGAATGAAGGCTGAAGTTTCTATTGAGATAAAAACTTAGTTCCATGATAGGAAAGTAAAGAGAATTACTATTTTTGAAAACTGAGTTGTGGATTAAGAGCATGCCTATTTTAATACCAAATAACTATATTCTGCGAAGCATACAAGTGGTCAACTGAATTTTAAACTTGTATGTCTGGAGTGGAGGAGACACAGCTAAATGCTTGACTCTGATTAGTTATCCTTAAAACTGTAATTTGTGTAAGTCTTGAATTTACTTCTTATTGTTCTTTGAATCCTAATGTAAAAAATTCAACACTTATTGTGTAGTGGTATTTGTCTAGATATGGGGAAGATAAACTCATTTAAAATGACTATTCTGACCTCAAAGAACTTCAAGTTCATTGTTTTACAAATAGTATATAGATATTTTACTCAAGACATTTATGTAATTAGAGTACTAGTAAAGCAAAATGATGAAAAATGATGGTTAAGTATAATGAAATTCATAACCTTTGTTTAGACTTTGTGCTTATTCAATGTACTATCATTAACTGGTGAGGTTTATTAGAAATGATGAAGATGAGAGGCAGCAGAGCAGGATCAAGGGCACAAGCTCTAGAATCAGGCAGTCTGGGCTTGGGCCCCATGCCATCACTCGCCAGCCATGTGGTTTTGAGCAATTTATTTAACCTCTCTGTCTTTCCATTTCCTCAGCTGTAAAATAGGAATAAAAATAGTGTCTACCTCAATAACATGTCAATAGGGGTTGTTATGAGGATTAAATGAGTTATCATATATACAGCACATTTTGTAGGGTCTTGTCGAGAGAATAGTAGGTATAAGTTTGTGTTTATGCATTTGTACGATGCATAACAATGTATTTTTTTCCCCAGGGACAGAGAGAGAGTCAAAGAGAGGGATAGATAGAAACAGACAGATAGGAACAGAGAGAGGTGAGAAGCATCAATCAGTTTTTCGTTTCTGTTGCGACACCATAGTTGTTCATTGATTGCTTTCTCACATGTGTCTTGACCGTGGGCCTTCAGCAGACTGAGCAACCCCTTGCTGGAGCCAGCGACCTTGGGTCCAAGCTGGCGAGCTTCCGCTCAAGCCAGATGGGCCCGCGCTCAAGCTTTCAACGTCGGGGTCTCAAACCCGGGTCCTCTGCATCCCAGTCCAACGCTCTATCCACTGCGCCACTGCCTGGTCAGGCAATAATGTATTTTTTAAATGCTCATTTTCCCCCCTGAAATCTAACAAACAATTCTATTCAGTAGATGCTGAGGTGCAGAATATAAGAATATCTCCTTTTATATTTTTTAAATTTAATTTAGCAAGTGAATTATATTAATCTTATACATTAAGAAATAAGATGGACCAAACAATCCCTTTAATATTGCTTTTGCATTTGCTTCATCCACTGTGAAGTCTTACAGTATGTGAACTGCCACAAACATCAAAAAACATACATGTATAAAATATTTTAAAAGTAAAATAGAAGATTTGGTTAAATATGTCTTTTTGAATTGACTATGTGATAAGAGGAAGTCAGTTGATAAAGGACAAGAGAAATGCTAAATATGCATCGTGACAAACAGTGAAAAATTAAGGATTGTAACTAACATTAATTACATTCTAGTAAGATGAATAGGCCACTCATCATTAATGAGAACATACACCTTTGTCTAAGTTTCGCATCCACCTGTGATGAATGTGCTAATGGGGATAAAATACATCATAGTAACATTTGAATTAACAGCACACTAATAGATTGACATATGAATATGAATAAAGCATTTAATCATATAAACTATACCACACCCAAGAGCAAATTTTTCTTTATTGCCTACATCACATCCAAGTAAATGTAGAAAATATTAGAGTCTTATTTTAAATATTATTTAAGATACTGTCCATGTTACATAATAGTCTAGAAAAAAGAATTGACTTATTACATTTCAGTGAACTAAATTAAGGTGAATAAAAAGATAGTTCAATCTAACTCTGGTCAGATAAAGAGAATTCAAACACTGTATATATTATTCACGCTATAGTGTGTCTGATTTTAAAAATTTGATTCCTAGGTCATGTGCTGCTGATGAAATGTTATTAATTTAATACCAAATATAAGGTAAGGTCAGGCTTCTGTTTTGGAGATTTCTACAAAAAGCCAGAAATCTAACAAACAATTCTATTCAGTAGATGCTGAGGTGCAGAATATAAGAATATCTCTTTTTGTTGATACCTGATATTATTTCTATAGCAATAGAGTAGGACCTTATAAATAAGATAGTGTCATGTTATTTTGATGGATGTCGAGTCCTTAATATATTAAGTAATATTACTTAAAGCCTCACCCACTGTGATTAAGTATTCTTGGCGGAGAGCTGTTATGCCTATATCACAACAATGGGGATAACAAACATGTATTTATAATCTAAATCCATTCTTGTTAGAGAAAAAATATATATGCTGTGCAATATTTTCTAGCAATCCCAAGATTATGTACAAACCACTCTAGTCCTTAAGCTTACTTAAAAGTTGGGAGTTAAAATGTGTTGGTTGTATAATAATAGGTAGAACCCTTTTGAAAGATACTGTAAATAATCAATTATTTATTAAGTCACTGAGCTCTTAATAGGTGCCAGGTGCCATGGCAATGTTCAGACAGATCTGTGGACACCAAAGACAAGGTTCTGGCCCTCAGGGACTAGTTGTGGGCAAAAGTAGCAGCAAGCAGAAGGCATACTAAAAAGACCTGAGCTACTGACGTAAGCTGTGTAGATCCTAGAAATGAGGTACCCCTAGGGGCCTTGTGGGTGGGAATTGCTTGCAGGGTAGAATAATCACTAATAAGGGGCTAGAAGAATCTCCTGGCAATGTTCTAGTTATAAAATCAGTAAGTCATGTGCTTGCTTTGGCAGCACATATACTAAAATAAATGTCATGGGGATTATAGCATAGAGAATATCGTCAAAAATAGTGTAATAACTGTATGGTGACAGAGAGTAACTAGACTTATTGTGGGGATCATTACATAATGTATATAAATATTGAATCACTATGACGCACACCTGAGGCTAATAGGATATTGTATATCAATTATACATTAGTTTATAAAATACATTGTGGAAGAAAAGTGGGATAATTTGAGTTTGTCATTAAGTTTATCTTCATGCTAACTTTTATAGATAAAAGTCTGAAAAACAGACCAATATTAAAAGTACTGTAGTTCTCTAAAATATCCTGAACCATAGGAGAATAACAGCATAGCCAATGTAAGAGCGCTTCATCCACCAGGGTTTACAGGGTCACCTTGCTGGACTGTGGAACAGTGGTAAATCGAATACAATAATTGTTTACACAAACAATTATAATGAACATATTGCAGTAACAGAGAAAAATATAAAATGCTACGGTGAAAGAAAAGAGAACAACAAAAAATTCCTGTTCTTTAACGTTTATAGACTTTTCCCCAAAGAGGTAATGGGAGTTGCCTATTGGGAAAAGAATGAATCTTTCAGATAGAGGGGAAGATGAGAAAAATTCCTCGCCGTGGAAGAGAAGGCACAGGTCAAGGTGTGGGTTATTTAGAGAGGGGCACAGAGTTTGATATGCCTGGAGTATAGGCTCATGAGGTAGGAGTGAGAGATAAGACTGGCTGCAAAGTTTAAACTCTACCAATTAAACCTTTCTTTTTTTGAGAGAGAGAGAGAGAGAAAATAATATTTATCTCCATATCTGAAGAAAGACATTTGAGGAGAAACAAAGCAGTTTAATTTACTTGGTTATTGCATAGTGCCTTCATTTTTTTCAACAACTATGGAATATTTTCAACAAATGGTTCAGATTTTAGGTAAATGGTAGGAACCTAATAGTAAACAAGGTGTGTCCCCCCCCCCCCAGGAGCCCAGGAGCATGCAGTCTGCCTGTGGATCCAAGGAGAGCCAACAGGTAGAGTCAGTCCAAGGGAAGACTGGTGAAAGCTGTACAGTACTGGGGTAAGCCCGGTGCTGTTGGTCACAGAAGCATTATTCAACAAAGTCTGAAAGGGGATGGCTGATGGGGTAAATTTCTGGAGGAAGGACTGCTTAAGCTGACTTAAGAAAAATGAAAAGAAGTTAGATAGGTGAAAAGATAGAGTTAAAACAATAAGTTCCACGAAGTCTTAATCATCTCTCTACTCTCCACCCCACTGAACCCAGTCATAGTGGGCAAGCGCCTGCTAGTTGCAGTTATGATTGTATCATTAAAAACCCCTCTAAAATTTAGTGATATAAACCATTTTATTATTCTCATGGATTCTGTGCATCAAACATATGACAGACGGAATGGCTTGTTTCTATTCCATAATATCTGGGGTCTGTTTGATATCTGAGAAGAAGGTTGGGGGTGTCTCAATGCTTATGGTTTGCAATTATCTGAAGGAGTCTTCAGACACATGGCTGGTAGGTTCTGATGGCTGTTGAATGGTGCTTTAGCTAGACTGTCAGCCAGAACATCTACATTTGACTAGTTGCTAGAACTACCAGTAGATGTCCATCCACATATTTGTTGAGTGGTATAGGCTGCTGGCCAGAGGCTCAGTTGGGCTGTCAGCCAGGATATCTACCCATGGTCTAACTGGTCTTTCCAGGTGAGGTAGTTTGGGTTTCCTAAAAACATGGCAGGTGGAACCCCTGAGGAAATCCCCCAAGATAACAAGGCAGAAGTGCTCAGCATTTTAACGACTCAGCTTCAGAAGTCACAGAACATCAGTTTCACAGTCTCTGTTGTCCAGAAATCACAAAGACTCACTTCGGTTCTCTGAGAAAAGAACTAGACCCTCTACTTGATGAGTGTCACAGTGGGATGGGAGATATTGCTGTGGCTACTTTTGGAAGACACAATCTACCATAGCACTCAACAAGTATCTGTTGCATGAATGAATAACTTTTTAAAAAATTAAGTGTTTAAAACTAACAACAGATAATGAAAGAAAAACTTAGGCTTTTTAAAGATGAGATTTCTGAGACCATAGTAATCACTTTTACAAAAGTTGCCTCACTGTGATTAAAACATATTCACCATGTTAACTACTTAGACCAGTATTTCCCAGAGTCTATCACAATAGAATAGTTTTATGGAGAAAAGTGTCATAGTAAATAAAATGTATGAAATGCTGTATTCATTTGCTCCTTTATCAGCTATCTATTGTTGTGGAACAATATTAAGGGCTCAAAGCAGCCCCATTTCCCTGCTCATGTTTCTGTGGGTCAGGAATTTGGGCAGAGCTCAGCAGGGATGGCTCAACTCTGCTCCATATTCTGCCAGCTATGGAGGCTGAGATCCCAGATGGTCTCACACTCATGTTTTTTTCAATTTTTATTTTAGTTTATCTTACCTTTTTAAAAAATATTTTTATACAACCTTATTTAAGATCAGTGTTCCAAAGACTACAGGAATTGCATTTATTCAAATCCTGCTTCAGAGGATTGAAGCATTTGTTAGAGCATCAGAGGCAACAAATCACTCGTGCCAGAGTTGGCTCTGTTGTATCATCCAAAGTGAAACAGTTGTCTGGATTCTGGTTCGAGCTGAGAGCTGCATCAACTGTATACTGGGCATTCCTTGGAGCGTGTGTGTGCTGGTCATGCCCTTGCACACGTGTGTGTATGTGCCCCAGTACTCACGAGACTTTGTTAGAATGGCATGCCTTTTCCCAGTTCTGAAGTTCTCTTCCTGTGAAGGGAATTCGGTGCATAAATTTCCTAGTGTTTCTGTGCCCCTTTACCTATTCTGCCCCTGGACAGGCAGGATGACTTATTGTATGAGTAAATTTGGGGTGAAAAAGAAAGGCTTTGCTGACAAGCCTTTCTTACTTTTGTGAGCGACCTTGTCCTCTGAGATGCGTTCTGCTCAGTGTAAGGTCACGTCAGCAGGGACACCTTCCATAGCTGCCGGGGCTAGGAATGCAGGACTGCCAAATCTAGGGTTCAATTTTAAGAATTCCATTGTCCTAAAAGGCCTAATGCCATCCCCTCCAGTAGGCCTCCACTAGCCTCCCTCAAGTAATAAAGATAATATTTTGATCTCTATTTTGGTTCTTTTGTTTTATTTCTCAAATTGTTCAGACCTAGGTTGGGAAGAAGGTTAATATTTACTAAGGGGACTAACTTGTGGATTGAGTGTGGTGTCTAGGTTCGCAATCTTTGATTTTGGACAAGTTACCTAACTTTATGAGGCTCTTTTTCTTCATCTGTAAAATAAAAAAAAAATAATAATATCTACTTATTAGGTTATTTTGAGTATTAAATGAAAAGCATTCATACTACTGTAAAGCAGCCAATAAATTTAGCTATTAGGTATCATTTATTCATCCACTCATCAAATGGTTTTTTTATTAATTTTAATTTATTGTGTTAACATGGATTCAAGTGTTCCACTCAATATAACACCCTTACTCCCACCCTATTATACCCCATTTACCCTCCTCTCCCTAACTTCTTCCCCCTTCCCTCTGGGATTTGCTGTCCTATTATCTGTATCTCTGTGTCATGTATATATATTTTCACTAATCCCTTCACCTTCCCTGATCCCATCCCCTCATCCCCCTTCCCTCTGACAGCTGTCCGTCTGACGGTCCTTGTGGCCCTGCCTCTGCCTCTATTCCGTTCCTCGTTCACTTTGTTCATTAGATTCCACATATAAGTGAGATCATATGATTTTTTTCTTTCTCTTCCTGGCTTATTACATTTAGCATAATAATCTCCACGTCCATCCATGCCATTGCAACAGGTAAGATTTCCTTTTTCATGGCCGCATAGTATTCCATTTGTGTATATGTACCACAGACACTTGGGCTGTTTCTAGATCTTGACTATTATAAACAATGCTGCAACAAATACAGGGGTGCATATCTTCTTTTGAATTGGTGTTTTGAGATTCTTAGGATATAGTCCTAAAAGTGAGATAGCTGAGTCAAAAGGCAGTTCCATTATTAATTTTATGAGGAATCTCCATACTGTTTTCTACAGTGGCTGCACCAGTCTGCATTCCCACCAGCAGTGCAGGAGGGTTCCCTTTTCTCCACATCCTCGCCAGCACTTGCTGTGTGTTGATTTGTTAATAAGAGCCATTCTGACAGGTGTGAGGTGGTATTTCATTGCGGTTTTAATTTGCATTTTTCTAATGATTAGTGATGTTGAACATTTTTTCATATGCCTATTGGCCATCTATATGTCCACTTTGGAGAAGTGTCTATTCAGATCCTTTGCCCATTTTTTAATTGGATTTTTTACCTTCCTGGTGTTGAGTTTTAGAAGTTCTTTATAATTTTTGGTTATCAACCCCCTTTCAGACATATCGGCAAGTATGTTCTCCAATTGTGTGGGTTGTCTTTTGATTTTGTTAATGGTATCTTTTGCTTTGCCAAAGCTGTTTAGTTTGATATAGTCCCATTTGTTTATTTTGTCCTTTATTTTACTTGCTTGTTGAGATAATACTGTAAAACATACAGTGTGTCTGTAAAGTCATGGTGCACTTTTGACTGGTCACAGGAAAGCAACAAAAGACGATAGAAATGTGAAATCTACACCAAATGAAAGGAAAACCCTCCCAGTTTCTATAGGATGATGTGGCAGCATGTGCGCATGTGCAGATGATGACGTAACACCGTGTATACAGCGGAGCAGCCCACGGCCATGCCAGTCGAGATGTGGATGGTGGATGGTACAGAGGAAAGTTCAGTGTGTTCTGTGGCTCACTAAATTTGAATCCGTGACCAGAGTGCAACGTGAATATCGGCGCGTTTATGACAAAGTGCCACCACATAGGAATAGCATTACTCGGTAGGATAAGCAGTTGAGGGAAACCGGCAGTTTGGTGAAGAAACCCCGTTCTGGTAGGCCATCAGTCAGTGACGAGTCTGTAGAGGCTATACGGGATAGATACCTAAGGAGCCCTATAAAATCTGTGCGTGCGTGTGCTCGACAATTACACCTAAGCAAGACTACAGTTCATAAGGTGTTAAAGAAACGTCTCTGTTTTACGGGGTATAAATTGCGGCTGTTGTACGCTATCAAACCGGTGAATAGACCCACACGATGCGTGTTTGCTACAGATATGCTTCATGAGATCGACAATGATACAAGATTTTTGTAGAAGATTGTGTTTAGCAATGAGGCGACCTTCCATATCTGTGGACATGTTCATCGCCATAACGTCTGAATATGGGCTGCTGAACATCCTCATGCCTACGTTGAGCATGAACGTAACACCGCTAAGGTGAACGTGTGGTGTGGCCTGATGCATGATAAGATGACAGACCCATTTTTTTTCTTGGAGCAGTCTGTGATGGCAAACACCTATCTTGAAATGTTGGTATTTTATGTAGTGCCACAATTTCCAGAAGGTGTCATCTTTCAACAGCACAACGCTCCTCCACACTACGCCACCATTGTTCGTGAGTTTCTGGATAGAACATTCCCCCGGCGATGTATAGACAGGGGTTCTGTCAAGCCATGGCCACCACGATCCCCAGATCTGATGCCCTTAGACTTTTACTTTTGGGGTTATGTGAAGCAACATGTGTACATTGAACGTATCAACGACATTAATCACTTCAAACAGAGAATCACAGACGTTATTCACTCTGTTACACCAGACATCCTTACCTGTGTGTGGCAAGAACTTCACTATCGTTTGGATGTATGTAGGGAAGCAAATGGAGCCCACATCGAACTGCACTGAATAGGTATGAAACTGGGAGAGTTTTCCTTTTATTTAGTGCAGATTTCACATTTCTATCGTTTTTTGTTGCTTTCCTGTGACCAGTCAAAAGTGCACCATGACTTTACGGACACACTGGTATTGCTACGAGAGGTATCAGTATCAGAGAATTTACTACCTATGTTTTCCTCCAAGATTTTTATGGTTCCATGACTTACATTTAAGTCTTTTATCCATTTTGAGTTTATTTTTGTGAATGGTGTAAGTTGATGGTCCAGTTTCATTATTTTGCATGTACCTGTCAAATTTTCCCAACACCATTTAGTAAAGAGACAGTCTTTACTCCATTGTATGCTCTTACCTCCCTTGTCATATATCAATTGATCATAAAGGCGTGGGTTTATTTTTGGCTCTCTGTTCTGTTCCATTGATCTGTATGCCTGTTCTTATGCCAGTACCAAGTTGTTTTGAGTACAGTGACCTTGTAGTATAACTTGATATCAGGAATTGTGATACCTCCCACTTTATTCTTCATTTTTAAGATTGCTGAGGCTATTTGTGTTCTTTTTTGATTCCATATTAGTTTTTGGAATATTTGTTCTATATTTTTGAAGTATGCCATTGGTATTTTAATAGAAATTGCATTGAATCTATAGATTGCTTTGGGTAGTATAGACATTTTTAAATTTTTTATTTATTCATTTTTAGAGGAGGGGGGGAGAGAGAGAAAGGGGAAGAGCAGGAAGCATCAACTCCCATATGTTCCTTGACCAGGCAAGCCCAGGGTTTGGAACCGAAACTTCAGCGTTCCAGGTCCACACTTTACCCATTCCACCACCACAGGTCAGGCTTTTTTTTTTTTTTTAATTTTAGATTTTAGTATAGACGTTTTAATGATGTTTATTCTTCCTATCCATGAACACAGTATATGCTTCCACTTGTTTGTATCTTCCTTGATTTCTTTTTTCAATGTCTTACAATTTTCTGAGTACAAGGCTTTTACCTCCTTGGTTAAATTTACTCCTCAGTACTTTATTTTTTTGTCGTTGCTGCAATAGTGAAGGGGATTGTTTCCTTAATTTCTCTTTCTGACAATTTATTGTTGGTGTATAAAAATGCCACTGATTTCTGAATATTAATTTTATTTCCTGCCACCTTGTCAAATTCACTTATCAGGTCTAGTAGTTTTTTGACTGAGACTTTGGAGTTTTCTATGTACAGTATTATGTCATCAGCAAATAATGATAGTTTTACTTCTTTTCCAATTTGGATGCCTTTTATTTCTTCTTCTTGTCTGATTGCAATAGATAGGACTTCTAGAACTATGTTGAATAAGAATGGTGAAAGGGGGCACCCCTGTCTTGTTCCTGATCTTAAGGGGATTGCTTTAACTTTTGCCCATTGAGTATGATGTTGGCTGTTTGTTTGTCATATATGGCCTTAATTATGTTGAGGAATGTTTCCTTTATTCTCACTTTGCTGAGTTTTGATCATAAATAGGTACTGGATTTTATCAAATGCTTTTTTCTGCATCTATTGATATAACCATGTGATTTTTATTCTTTCTTTTGTTTATGTGATGAATCACATTTATTGATTTGCGAATATTGTACAGCCTTGCCTTCCTGGAATACGTCCTACTTGATCATGATGGATGATCTTTTTGATGTATTGCTAGATCTAATTTGTTAATATTTTGTTGAGAATTTTAGCATCTATATTCATTAGGGATATTGGCCTATAGTTTTCTTTCTTTGTAGTGTCTTTACGTGGTTTTAGAAAGAGGATGATGCTTGTTTTATAAAATAAGCTTGGAAGTCTTCCCTCCTCTTGAATTTTTTGAAATAGCTTGAGAAGGATAGGTGTTAGTTCTTCTTTGGATGTTTGGTAAAATTCACCATTGAAGCTATCTAGTCCAAGAGTTTTGTTTGCTGAGAGTTTTTGATAACTGTTTCAATTTCATTTGTTGTAATTGGTCTGTTTAGGTTTTCTGATTCTTCCAGACTGGGTTTTGAAAGATTGTATGTTTCTAGGAATTGATCCATTTTGCCTAGGTTATCCAATTTGGGGGCATATATATCTCATAGTACTGTCTTAGAATCTTTTGTATTTCTGCAGTATCAGTTGTTTCTTCTCCATTTTCATTTCTAATTTTATTCGGGTCCTTCCTCTTTCTTTTTTATGATGAGTATGGTTAAAGGTTCATCAATCAATCTTGTTTATCGTTCAAAGAACCAGCTCTTGCTTTCATTGATCTTTTGTATTTTTTTTTCACCTCTATGATCTGCTTTGATCTTAATTATTTCCTTCCTTCTACTTCCTCTGGGCTTTATTTATTGCTCTTTTTCTAGTTCTTTTAGGTACAGAGTTAGGTTGTTTATGTGAGCTTTTTGTTGCTTCCTAAGGTATGCCTGTAATGCTATGAACTTTCCTCTCAGGACTGCTTTTGCTGTGTCCCATAGATTTTGGGTTGTTGTATGTTTATTTTCATTTGTTTCAAGGAAATTTTTGATTCCTTCCTTGACCGCATTGTTAACCCATTCATTATTTAATAACATGCTATTTAGCCTCCAAGTGTTTGAATATTTTTTAGTTTTTCTCTTGTAGTTGATTTTTAGTTTCATGCCATTGTGATTAGAGAAGATGCTTTTTTTATTACTATTAATTTTAATGGGGTGACACCAATAAATCAGAGTACATATGTACAACGAAAACATCTCCCAGTTATCTTACCATTCAATTATGTTGCATACCCGTCACCCAAAGTCAAATTGTCCTCTGTCACCTTCTTTCTGGTTTTCCCTGTGCCCCTCCCCTTCCCCTATCTCACCCTCCCCTCCCTCTACCCACCCGTAACCACCACTCTCTTGTCCATGTTTCATAGTCTCACTTTATGTCCCACCTATGTATGAAATCATGCTGTTCTCAGGGTATTTTTTTTCTGATTTACTTATTTCACTCCATATAATGTTATCAAGGTCCATCCATTTTGTTGTAAATGATCCGATGTCATCATTTCTTATGGCTGAGTAGTATTCCATAGTATATATGTATCAAAACTTTTTAATCCACTCGTCCTCTGATGGACACTTGGGCTGTTTCCAGATCTTCGCTATTGTGAACAATGCTGCCATGAACATGGGGGCGCATTTCTTCTTTTCGAACAGTGCTATGGTGTTCTTAGGGTATATTCCTATAAATGGAATAGCTGGGTCAAAAGGCAGTTCGATTTTTAATTTTTTTAAGGAATCTCCATATTGTTTTCCATAGGGGCTGCACCAGTCTGTATTCCCACTAGCAGTGCAGGAGGGTTCCATTTTCTCCCCATCCTCACCAGCACTTATTCTGTGCTGTTTTGCTGATGAGCGCCATTCTGACTGGTGTGAGGTGATATCTCATTGTGGTTTTAATTTGCATTTCTCTAATGATTAGTGATGTTGAGCATTTTTTCATATGCCTATTGGCCATCTGTATTTCCTCTTTGGAGAAATTTCTATTCATTTCTTTTGCCCATTTTTTGATTGGATTGTTTGTCTTCCTGTCCCATAGATTTTGAGTTGATGTATGCTCATTATCATTTGTTTCTAGAAAATTTTTTATTTCTTCTTTGATCTCATTGTTAATCCATTCATTATTTAATAACATGCTATTTAGTTTCCAAGTGTTTGAGTATTTTTCAGTTTTTGTTTTGTGGTTAATTTCTAGTTTCATGGCATTGTGATCAGAGAAAATGCTTGATATGATTTCAATCTTCTTAAATTTATTGAGACCATTTGTGTCCTAATATGTGGTCTATCCTAGAAAACGTACCATGAGTGCTTGAGAAGAATGTATATTCTACTGCTTTAGGGTAAAAAGTTCTGAAGATATCTATTAAATCAAGTTGATCTAGTGTATTCTGTAAGTCTGCTGTTTCTTTATTAATTTTCTTTCTTGAGGATCTATCCAGTGTTGTTAGAGGGGTATTGAAATCCACTACTATTATAGTATTGTTGTTAATCTCGCCCTTTATATCCATCAAAGTCTGCTTTATGTATGTCGGGGCTGCTATATTTGGTGCATAGATATTTATAATAGTTATATCTTCCTGTTGAATTTTTCCCTTTATCATTATGTAGTGTCCATCTTTATCTCTTACTACAGCCTTTGTTTTAAAGTCCATTTTGTCAGATATAAGTAGTGTTACTCTGGCTTTTTTTTCATTTCTATTTGCATGAAATATTTTTTTTCCATCCTTTTACCTTCAGTCTATGTGCATCTTTTGTTTTAAGATGTGTCTCTTGTAGACAGCATATGTATGGGTTCTGTTTCTTTATCCATGCAGCTACCCTATGTCTTTTGATTGGATCATTAAATCATTTACATTTAAGGTTATTATTGATATGTAGTTGTTTATTGCCATTTTATTCTTTAAAGCTGTATTCTTTTTTTGCTATATTCTTTCCTCTCTTTGAACTGTTCACAATAGGCCCCTTAGTATCTCTTGCAGAATTGGTTTGGTTTTAATAAATTCCTTGAGGCTTTCTTTGTTTGGGAAGCTCTTTATTTCTCCTTCATTTTAAATGTTAGCCTTGCTGGATAAAGTAGTCTTGGTTGTAGGTTCTTGTTCTGCATTACTTTGATTATATCTTGCCATTCCCTTCTGGCCTCAAGTGTTTCTGTTGAGAAGTCCGATGTCATCCTTATGGGGGCTCCTTTGTAGGTGATAGCCTTTTTTTCTCTAGCAGCTTTTAAGATTTTCTCTTTTCCCTTAGCTTTGGTATTTTAACTATGATGTGTCTTGGTGTAGATTATTTTGGATTTCTCTTTAATGTAGTTCTGTGTGCTTCTTGAACGTGTGGAATGTTTCCCAGCCTTAATTTAGGGAAGTTTTCTGCTATGATTTGATTGAACAAAGTTTCTATTTCCTTTTCTCTCTCTTCTTCAGGAACCCTTATGATGTTAATGTTGTTTCTCTTCATGTTGTCACAGAGCTCCCTTAGAGTTTCCTCACATTTTTTGAGTCTCTATTCCTTTTTCTTCTCTGCTTCTGTGCCTTTGTTTATTGTGTCCTCTTACTCGCTGATTCGATCCTCAGCGTGATTCATCCTGCTTTTAATTCCTTCCATTGTGGTCTTCAGTTCTGATACTGTACTTGTCATTTCTGTCTGATTATTTTTTATTATTTCAATTTCGTTTTTTATACTTGTTATCTCTTTATTTAGGAGTTCATAGTGACTATCCATTGTTGCTCTAATTTCTTTGAACATCCTAACTATCATTATTCTAAATTCTGCTTCTGGTAATTTGGTTATATCTGGTTCATTCAGGTTTTTCTCTGGAGATTTCTCTTGATTCATTTGGTTTGCATTCCTCTGCCTGCCCATTTTTTCTGTGTATGAGCAAGTTGTGGCCACTGAAGTCCAATAGGTCTTGCCTTTGTGTTCTCTAGGTGTGGTCTGTCTGCCGATCTGCCCCCCCCCCTCTGCCTAGGGCGGTTGGGTATGGGCGTTGCCAGTGCTGGCCCACTGCAGCTTTTGCTGTGATTTCAACACACTCAAGCCACAAGCCTCAGCACCAAGGGTAGAGGTGAGCACCTTTGCTCAGCTGTGGACCCAGCCTGTTTTTGGGCTTCCGCCCAGCACCCGCGATTAGAGCCTGCTCGCCACAGTTTCACGTGTTGGGTGGGGCTTCTGATGTGCTCTCAGCTGTGAGCCTTTGCCCGTCCAGAGCTTTAGCCCCGCCCTCGAGGCCAGGGCTCTCCTGCGCAGGGTCGCAAAACAAGGTTTATTGTGCTGGGCGTGGCTGCTGATGTGCACTCAGCTGTGAACTTCTGCTTTTCCCGGGCTCTACTCCGCCCCCGTGTTCCAACTCGGGCACGCAGGATGGCAAATTGTGGTTTCTCCGGCCGGGCGGAGCTGCTGGCGTGAGCTCAGCCGCGAGCCCCCACCTGTCCCTGGTCCTAGCCCCATCCGTGCAGTCAGGACTGGCTTGCACAGGGTTGCAGAGCAGATCTCTGCCTGTTCCTGGACTCCCACTTTTCCCCCATCGGTGGGGTTACAGGCGGGCCCGCAGCTGCCAGACCACTTTCGCGTGTCCCCTCTGCCCTTACTGGGCTAGACCGAGCTCACACCAGCTGGGCCTCTGCCCACGTAGACAGAACCACGTTTCAGCGTCCTGCCACCACCATCCCTTCAGCAACCCTCAGCAGAGTAGGAAGTGCCCTAGCACTCTATACTGTAGGCCTGGGAGCTCCCTCCCTCTGAGAAACTCTGCTCTAATTGCCTTGGGAGAGCTTGTTTGGCTGGTGCCCTGTCTCCCTTTGCTGGTATTGCTAGTTCCAGGGGGAAATATTCATTTTTGATTAGGGAAGTGACTTAGCCCAGGGGTTAGGGTGGCTGTCCCTCAGAGTGTTTGTCCCTGTGCCTTCAGTCCACACTCTCTTCCTGCTGCTCTGGTCCTCTCCTCTGTCCCTGTTTCCCGGAGCCCTGGGTGCATGGTTGTGAGAGAGGTTTTCTGCGCTGTCCCTTTAAAAAGAATCTTGGGTCTGCGAAAACTCTCTCTTTCTCACAAACAGTATCCTTACTTGTTTCACAGCTCAATACTGTCCAAACGCCTCTTCTAGGCTCTGGGGCTATAGGCTGGGGCTTTGTTCCTGGGACCCAGGTCCTTCCCTCTCCGCCAAACTCTCCTCCCACCACGAGGGTCTCTCTGGGCTGCCGTTTGCTCCGAGGAGCTGGGCAGCCCTCTTCGCGTTTTTGCCTTTCCTACCAGTCTCAATGTGGCTTCTTCTGTGTTCCTTGGTTGAAGAGTCCACTTAGTTTAGTTCAAAGTTGGTTTATCCAGATGATGGTTCTTAAAACTGAGTTATAATCCACTTTGGTTCTGGGAGTTGGAAGTTGGTACGTCTGCCTACTCCATCGCCATATATCGAAGATGCTTGATATGACTTCAATCTTCTTAAATTTATTGAGACTTGTTTTTTATCCTAACATGTAGTCTATCCTAGAGAATGTACCATGAGCACTTGAAAAGAATGTATATTCTGCTGGTGAAAGATTCTGAAGATATCAATTAAATCCAGTTGATCTAGAGCAGGGGTCCCCAAACTACGGCCACATGCGGTCCCCTGAGGCCACTTATTTGGCCCCTCCGCACTTCTGGAAGGGGCACCTCTTTCATTGGTGGTCAGTGAGAGGAGCACAGGATGCATCTGCACCCATAGTTCCCATTGAAATACTGGTCAGTTTGTTGATTTAAATTTACTTGTTCTTTATTTTAAATATTGTATTTGTTCCCATTTTGTTTTTTTTTACTTTAAAATAAGATATGTGCAGTGTGCATAGGGATTTGTTCATAGTTTTTTTTATAATCCGGCCCTCCAATGGTCTGAGGAACAGTAAACTGGCCCTCTGTGTAAAAAGTTTGGGGACCCCTGATCTAGATTGTCATTTAAGGCTGCTGTTTCTTTATTAATTTTCTGTCTAGAGGATTTATCCATTGATGTTAGTGGTGTATTAAAATCCCCTACTATTATAGTATTGCTGTCAATCTCACCCTTTATGTCCATCAATATCGTCTTTATATATTTTGGTGCTCATGTATTTGGTGCATAAATATTTACAATGGTTATATCCTCCTGTTGGATTGCTTCCTTTATCATTATGAAGTGACCTTCTTTATCTCTTATTATAGCCTTGTTTTAAAGACTATTTTCTCAGATATAAGTATTACTACCCCAGCTTTGTTTTCATTTCTATTTTCATGAAATACTCTTTTCAACCCCTTCATATTCAGTATATATGTATCTTTTGTTCTGAGATGGGTCTCTTATAGACAGCATATGTACAGGTCTTGTGTTCTTATCCATGCAGCCTATTCTATGTCTTGATTGGAGCATTTAATACATTAACATTTAACGTTATTATTGATATGTACTTATTTATTGCCATTTTATTCTTTTTATTTTTATTCTTTTTATTTTTTATTTTATTTGATTTTTTTTACAGAGACAGAGAGAGAGAGTCAGAGAGAGGGATAGATAGGAATGGACAGACAGGAATGAAGAGAGATGAGAAGCACCAATCATCATTTTTTTGTTTTGACACCTTAGTTGTTCATTGATTGCTTCCTCATATGTGCCTTGACCACGGGCCTTCAGCAGACTGAGCAACCTCTTGCTCGAGCCAACGACCTTGGACTCAAGCTGGTGAGCTTTTGCTCAAGCCAGATGAGCCCGCACTTAAGCTGGCAACCTTGGGGCTCTCGAACCTGGGTCCTTCCGCATCCCAGTCCAATGCTCTATCCACTGTGCCATTGCCTGGTCAGGCACCATTTTATTCTTTAAACCTACAATCCTCTTTCTCTCTATTTCTTTTTTCCTTTGCTCTTTATATAGCAGTCCCTTAACATTTCTTGCAGTACTGGTTTGGTTGTAATAAATTCCTTGAGCCTTTTCTTGCCTAGGAAGCTTCTTCTTTCTCCTTCAATTTTAAATGATAACCTTGTTGGTAAAATAGTCTTGGTTGTAGGTTCTTGTTTTGCATTACTTTGAATATTTCTTGCCAATCTCTTCTGTCCTCAAATGTTTCTGTTGAGGAGTCAGTTGTCATCGTTATGGGGGCTCCTCTGTAGGTAATTAACTGCTTTCTCTTGCAGCTTTTAGTATTGTTCCTTTGTCTCTTAACTTTGGTAATTCTAATTTTGATGTGTCTTGATGTAGGCCTCCTTGGGTTCATCTTTAATGGGATTCTCTGTGCTTCTTGAACTTGTGTGACTTTTTCCTTCATTAATTTAGGAAACTTCTCAGCTATGGTTTCTTCAAACAGGTTCTCTATCCCCTGTTCATTCTTTTCTCCTTCAGGAACCCCTATGATGCAGATGTTGTTTCTCTTCATGTTGCCACAGAGGTCTCTTAGAGTTTCCTCAGACTTTTTGAGCCTCTTTTCTTTTTTTAGTTTTTGCAGCTCTGCTTCTGTGCTCTTGTTTACCTTGTCCTCTAAATTGCTGATTCGATCTCTGCTTTATTCAGTCTGCTGTTGATTTCTTCTAGTGCAATCTTCATTTCTGATATTGTATTTGCCATTTCTGACTTGTTCCTTTTTATGATTTCAATGTCCTTCTTGATGCTTACTATCTCTTTATTTAAGTTCTCATTGTGATAATCTATTGTTGCTCTAAGATCCTTGAACATCTTAAACATTATTATTTTAAACTCTGTGTCTGGTAATTTGGTTATTTTCATTTAATTTAGATCTTTTTCTGAGGATTTCTCCTGTTGATTCATTTGTGTCATATTTCCTTGTCTGCCCATTTTGTCTATTTACTGAGTAGCACTGTCTGACTTTGAAATTTGTTGTGATGTCTTTATGAGGAAGATGGGCTTGGTGGTACTGACCTCCAGGTCACCTGATTTCTTTGCTCTAGGAATGCTTATTGAGGGCAGTATTTTTCCTCCTGTTGTATGTGAGTATTGAGTGCAGTTGGTCCTGTCATGGGTGTGGTTATCCCTTCAGGCTGACTGGCTCTAAAGACCAACCCTGATCATGTGTATTAGACACTGTGTAATGTCTGTCCTGTTGGGAATATTTATTCTCTACAGTGTCTGGTCCCTGCTTGACTCCTCCTTTGGGTGTGCTACTTGTGTAGTTAGCTGAGTCTAAGGTTGTTGCTGTCTGCCACCACTACTAGTTGTGTTGGCTCTAGGTCTTCTTGGGGTGGCGTCAGCCATTGTTTGTAACCTTCCTTGGGTTGCCTGTCTGGAGCTACTCCTGTGTTTGCTGTTTGTGTTTGCCTTTTCTGTGCCTGGGTAGTGTGGGAGGGGCCAACCTGTGTATAAGGATCAGCTTCCTCCTGCTTAGAGATGACAGCAGCTTTGTAAAAGCTCCAAACTTTGTAAGATTTACCTCTACTTTTCAGCTGCTCCACCTTCTTTTCTATTTATTTATTTATTTATTTATTTATTTATTTATTTATTTAATAGAGACTGAGAGAGAGTCAGAGAGAGGGACAGATAGGGATAGACAGATGGGAAGGGAGAGAGATGAGAAGCATCAATCTTTCATTGTGGCACTTTAGTTGTTCATTGATTGCTTTCTCATATGTGCCTTGACTGTGGGGCTATAGCAGACCAAGTAAACCCTTGCTCAAGCCAGCAATCTTGGGCCAAGCTGGTGAGCTTTGCTCAAGCCAGATGAACCCGCACTCAAGCTGGTGACCTCGGGGTTTTGAACCTGGGTCCTCTGCGTTCCAGTCCAACACTTTATCCACTGCACCACCACCTGGTCAGGCTTCTTTTCTTGGGACAGATCACTAGCAAGGTTTGTTAGATTCTGAACTGATGCTCTCCACAGCTGGCCACTGGATGTGCCTGTCCTGGTCCTTCCTGGAGAAAACCCAGCACAGACCAGTGTGGGACACTGCCTGTGATTGGTCCTCAGCCACCTTCCTGGAACTACAAGCAAATCAGAGTTTGTGGCTGCCTCTGCTGGGCCCAGGTGCACATGGAAATACCAAGCCATATACCTAGGCTGGCTTTTACCCACACTGAGCCTGGGGGAAGATCCACTTAAAAGGCCAAGGTTCCCTGAGTCCTGCCTACTGCAGCCTCTGTCTGCTGGCTGCTTGTTGGGTTCTACCACTGCAAAAACTTGTGGTAGAGTCTAGATCCTGGGGCAATTCAGGGATTTGGAAGGGTGGTAGGTGTGGCTTCACCCCTACCTCCGCCCCAGCCCAGGTATCAGTCTATCCAGATGTTTTTCACAGACCTCAGTTGGGTGTGGCCATCAGGAGTCCAGTGGGTATGGTGTCTGAGATCCAAATGTGTGGTCTGCCTGTAGTCTGGACAGTTTCTACTGAGTCTCCTGTGATGTGGAAGAACCAGTCATAGACTAGGGAGAGTGCAGGGGGAGGGAAGTGTTGAGGACTGAAAAGCCAACAGGGTATTTTTGAGTTTGGATTTTGGGGACAGAGGTGTGGGAAACTGGCTGCTGCCCAGCCCTCCACCCAACTAAGTTGCAAAAGGCTATATGCTTCAATACTCGTCCTACCTCCCATGTTCCCCAGAAGGACTAGAAGGAAGTTACTTCTTTGTGTAAGGTTGAAATGTTTGAGTATGGTGGGGTTTTTTTTGCACGTGGTGGAATTCTTTAGTTTTCTTGGAAACTGTATGCTAATTTCCACTTTGCCCTTTAAATAAAGAAGGATGCAGTTTCTGAGGGCAGCCATGCTTTGTGGCTCTGCTAGGGCAGTAATTTTTTGCTAGCAGGAACTGTGAAGCCCTCCCGAACCCATCTTTTATATTCTTTAATTCTTTGTGTCTATTTTCTTCAATCCCATACCGTTCCCGCTTAGGACCTGAATATACTCATTGTGGCTGGCCCGTGGCAGGGAAGTTCTTACCTCAATACCAGAAAACTGAGTCACTGATGTGCCCCCTGCTTCCTGGCTGACTTCTCAGAACAACCCAGTTTCTATAGGGTGGGGCAGGAGAGACTGACTCCTGAGGGCAGGGAAATTGCATTTCCCTGGCTAATGTTACATGGAGGGAACTGCTCCACCCAGGAAAGATGAGACTGCAGAATTGGAGAATAACTTAGCACAGGAGTTCTGGTGGCTACCCCCACAGTGTTTCTTCCTGGGCCACCAACTTCACACTCTCCTTACACAACTCTTGTCCTCTCAGCCCTCCCTCTGCTAGTGCCCTGAGTGACTGTGAATGAGATTTTCTGTGCTGGCCCTTTAAGATGAAGCTTGTTCCCCTAGAGCTCTGTCTCTTTCTTGCAGACAGAAACCTTGCCTCTTTTCACTGCCAAATGCTGTGTGGGCACCTCTCCTAGGCTCTGGGGCTGTAGGGAGGGGTGCCAGCCTGGGGCTGAGGACCTGCACCTCTCAGGGCAAACCCACTTCAGTGAGAGTCCCTCAGGACCCTCACTCCACTTGCTCCTGGGAGAAGGGCAGCCCTTTCTATGTCTCCACCCTTCCTATAAGTCTTGATGTGGCTTCTTCTACAATCCTTGATTATACAATAGACTCCTCTTTGTTTAGTCCAAAGTTGGTTTTACAAGATGATGGTTTTTAAATTAAGTTGTAATCCAATTTGCTACTGGGAGGTGGCAGTTGGAGCATTCACCTACTCCATTGCCATCTTGGAATCTCTCATCAAATGTCATTGTGGCCTGACCAGGCAGTGGCGCAGTGGATAGAGCGTTGGACTGGGATGCGGAAGACCCATGTTCGAGACCCCAAGCTCGCCAGCTTGAGCGTGGGCCCATCTGGCTTGAGCAAAAGCTCACCAGCTTGGACCCAAGGTTGCTGGTTCCAGCAAGGGGTTGCTGGGTCTGCTGAAGCCCCGCGGTCAAGGCACATGTGAGAAAGCAATCAATGAACAACTATGGTGTCACAATGGCAATGAGAAACTAATAATTGATGCTTTTCACCTCTCTACGTTCCTGTCTGTCTGTCCCTATCTATCCCTCTCTCTGACTCTCTCTCTGTTCCTGTAAAAAAAAAATGTTATTGTATGTGGATTTCTCTGTGGATAAGAAGACAGGGTATCTGCTTTGTGTCACTTAGAATTTTAAGAGGAGAAACAGGAAATGACCAAGTAAATAAATACATACACAAGATAGTTTTAGAGAGTGATAGATGCTAGGGAGTAAATAAATCAGGAGATGGAAATGGGTTTGGAAAAGGGGTGCTTTAGCTGGGTGATTGGAGAAGGTCTTTCTGTGGTTTGCATGTGTAAAGCCAGTAGCCACGGCCACCATCTCAGCCTCCTGGCCCAAGCAGGTTTGCATTAGATTTGGACAGATGGTAATGAAACAACAGAGCCAAGAACTGGTGGGCCATTAGCTTTAATGCTAGCTTGTACCCGGCGGGCAAGTAAAAACACACACTGGGCTCCAAAACCCACTCATTCAGTGCTCACAAAGCTACTGACTTATCCGAGTTACCTAGAATCAAAGGTTTTTAGTTCACCAGACTTATTCACCTCTGTTTCCCATCTCCTTCTCTCTGCACAAATTGGCTTCTCCCTCAGCACTCAACCATCTTGGATGCTTCTCCTGGCCTCCTCCGCGTGGCCTTTTTCTGCTCTCCTCTCTAATGCTAATCTCAGGAACTGAGAGAAAGCAAGCTCCCAGTCTGCCCCACTTCATAGTGTAGATGCAAAACGTTTAATCCAATATACAAACAAGGAAGTCTCTGATACAAAGTTACTTATCTGAGGCATAATGGGATTCCTAATGAGAGTGCACTACACTACATCAAAAAGGGTGGGAAAGGCTTAGTCTTAAAACTAATGACTCTGCCTGCTTACAGCCTGTCTCCCCCCCTCCACATTAATATAATCACACCCATCCCAAGCAAGAAGGGCAACTAATATCATCACCTGGGTGACTGGCTTTCACGTGGGAGTGCCATCTTTAACAAAGTGAGCCCAACAGCATGGCAAGATGCTGTGTAGTAGTCTGTGTATGGGCAGAAGATACTGGCAGCCATTGCCGCAAGTGCAAAGGCCCTAAAACGAGTCTGGACTATTAATAGCAAAAAATACAACAGCACCAGCAAAGGCAATTGGAAAAGCCCATATGTATAAATAGACACTCTTTTACCTTCTTCATGGAATTAAATACTATTACTAAACTCAAAATAGCCATGCATGGGTTTGTGCACAAAAATTCTGAGTGAATCTCTGTATTTCTCAGATGATTTCTTTTGCCAGGTGTAAGAATGATATTAGGGGTGTGAGAGGGTATGGGAGATAATTGTTTATCAAGATGAGCAAGGCACTGGGGGGCATCATCCATTTAGAAAAAGGAGAGGGGAGATTTTAGTGAAACTTTCAGAGCTCTTGCAAAGGCCACGAATAGTAACCTAGTACAACAGGAGTTCAACCTTGGGGGCCTGGCCTTGAGAGTTGTGCTGTCATATTCATATTCACTTAGGTCAGCACTCAACAAAGAATTTAAAGGTCAGTCTCCACATGGGAAAGGGGCCCAAGCCCACCTACCCACATGTGCTCACGGTTGGATAATTACTGGCTTGCTGAGGTTTTATCTGTACTGCTGGGTATTCGCAGCAAAGACTTGTTGCTAATGTCCTTTAACAAGAAGTCTGATAAAAGACATTTGCTTAAAAAATATCCAAATAAGAAAAATGCCCAGTAACTAGAGTGTGTGTACTGGAAAGGCCATGAATCTGAGTATTAGCATGTTGGTTCTAGCTTTGCCACCTGTGAGCTGAGGAAATACAAGGGGAATAATTAACTTTCGTTGAGCATCTACTATTTGACAGATTTTGTCCTAGTCATCAAACTTCATATAAACAATCACATTTAATCTTTACAACACCTTATAAAGTATTAATTCTTCCATTTTTACAGATGAGGAAAGTGAGGCTTAGTAAAATTAAATGTTCACAGTTAGTAATGCGAGTTTTGCTGAAACAAGAATTGCCTGCCATGCATGACTGGGCTCTTCCCAGGATATTATGATACTATAAGAAATGTGTATATACTACAGATTTCAAAATTCAATAACTTTTCACTATATCCTACTCCCATGTAAGTCAAAGCCATACCATGTTTTACCTGGATTACTATAAAGTAGTAATTATTGGATTACTTTCTGCAACAGGTTGTTTTCAACTGTTCTCCCTGCTTACATCCTTGCTGTTTGCAAGCTGGTTTCAACACCACAGCAGAATAGTCCTATTAAATGTAAATCAGATCCTGTCACTCCTCTGTTAAAAACTTCTCAGTGGCTCCCCATCTCACTCAAAGTAAAAGCCAAAGTTCTTGTTATGACACACAAGAGCCTACACGACCTGGCCACTGGGCCACCCCCTGGCTTCATCCCTGCAACCACTCTGACTTTGTCTCCTCCCTCTATGACCCTTTAATTGCTCTGGCCACACTTGTTTCCTGGTCATTCCTTGAATACTGCAAGCACTTTCCCATTTCAAAGCCTGAGACCTTCCATGGCTATGCTATCTAGAATTTCAACCCTCGCAATTCAATACTTTGTATCCCATGTCATTGATTTATTTTTCTCTTTATTTCTTATTGTGATAAAGCATGCTATATATTTAGCTTATTTTTCTTGTCTGTTGCTCTGTAGTAGTCCATAGGAGAGAAGATGATGGCTTGGACCAGAGATGGAGCAGTGGAGATGGTGATAAGTGACTGGATTCAAGGTAAATTTTGGAAGTCATGCTTACAGGACTTGCTGCAAGATAAATGTGAGACTGAGAGAAAGAGAGAAATCCAAGATGATGTCTTGTGTTTTGGCCTGAGCACTGGGTAGATGGTGCTGTTTTGTAGAATACAAACATTTATTAGGAAAATCTTATTGATAGGAGAAAATAATAGTTCAGTTTTATCTATACTAGTTTAAGAGGAACATTAAACATTCAAACAGAAGTATAGTTTTATATACACAAGTCTAAACCTCAAGGACAAGGTCTGCACTGGAAAAAAAATTAATTTGGACATTGTCAACATATGGATGATATTTGTAGACGTGGGACTTTTTGAAATCACTAAGAGAGAAATATTTCTGGAGCAATCAATGCCCAGAGATTTGGTTTATAGATATATTTAGGAATAGATGAGACAGAGAAAGAATTTTTTTTTAAAGAGCCAAGTCCAAGAAAAGGAGAGCAAGCTGGGCTCTAGGGCACAAGTTTCCCAGGGCACAGGACTACAGATAGGGATAAGCTAATGGAATGAAAGGTGGGATGTAGAAGTGGTTTGCATCTGTATTTCTCTATGAAATATATGACAAGGTCTTCAGCTGGGAGTTATGTGGGAGGGGAGTTAGAGATTTGAAGATTGAGGAGAAAGAGAATAATAGTCATCTTGGGAACTAATGAATTTACTAGAAAGGTTTAGTTTTCAGTGTTGAGTGCTCACTAAAGACTTTTGGTCATAACTTTGAAATGGATCTGACATCATGGCTGTGTGATTAGCAATATTCTGTGGCTTGGGTACAGAGGTATAGTAAGCAATTGAGTTTAATAAGTCTTGGAATTTCACCAAGAAAGTACAATGAAAGGAGATGAGGCAAGGTAGTTAAGAATGTTTTAGTTAAAGGTACTTAATTAGTTTAGAGTAGTTAAAATGAGATGGATCATGGAGCTCACAGTGGATAGTGATAGCAGTGAGGATTTGAAGAAGTGGAGGAAAGGGAACATGTGGCTGGGTCAATGGATTGGCAGTCTTAAAGTGTGTTGGAAGGACAGGCTGTGATGATCAGGGAGTACTTTAGGTGTTTATATCCTATATGTCAGTCACTGTTTTAGCACGAGGAATGTCAAAATGAATGAAACAGTTACCCACGATTCTTATCTTCTACTGCTGAAAACTGACAACAAGCAAATAGACAAACTATATAATGTGTCAGATTGTGATAAATGCTATGAAGAAAGATAAAGAAAGAAGAAAAATAGGGTGTATTGAAGGGGGTCATTGTAGTATAAAGTACATTGGTTATGGAAGGCGTTATTATAAAGGTAATATTTGAACAAAGGATGGGTGGAAGGGAAGGAACTGTTAAACAGTTCTTAACTACCTTGCCTCATCTTCTTTCATTGTACTCTCGTGGTGAAATTCCAAGACTTCTTAAACTCAACTGTTTACAACTATCTCAGGGAAGTGCATTCCAGGCAGGATAAAAGATGCAAGTACTCCGAAGTGGAAACATGCCTGGTGATTAAGAGGAGCATCAAGGAAGTCAATGCTTGAGTGAAGCTGTGTAGGGGAGAGTCATAGGAGAGGAGGTCAGAGTAAGGATCAGACCACATGGAATCTTGTGCCAGACTGTGGAAGGTTTTGTAGGTCATTGCAAAGAGCTGGCTTTTATCTTGAATAAGATGAGAAGCCATCAGAGGGTTTGGAGCAGAGATGAAACTTAGCATAAAAAAGATTACTATGTCTGATGTATTGCGAAGGGACTGAATGGGGACAAGAGTAGAGGGTGGGGGACAAGGACAGAAGAAAGAAGAAAAGCTGAGAAACAAGTGCAATAAACCAGGTGAAAGATGGTCTGAATCTAGATACATTATAAAAGTAGAACAAAAAGGCTTTGCCAATGGGCTGGATATGGGATAATGAGAGGAGTCCAGGAAAACTAAGAATTTTGGTCTAAGCAACTTGAAGATTGGAATGGATGTTTACTTGGGTGAAAAAAAATGAGGAAGAATTAGATTTGGTTGATTGTCAGATTTTGGTTTTGACCATGTCAGGATTGAGATTCCTCTTAGACTTGTGGGCAGAGAAGTGGATAAGAGTGTGGATATGTAGAACTAGAGTTTAGAATCAGAACTTTTAATTCAGTTATAGTTTACTCTGAATATAAAAATTTGGAAATCATCTCAAGCCATGAGACTATATGAAATCATAAGAGATTGTGTGTGGATAAAGGAGAGGAAGCTAAATAATTCAAGAGGTATTCCAATGTTTAGAGCTCAGGGAGATGGGAAAGAACCAGCAAAGGTTACTGAGAAGTGTCCAGCAAGGTAGGAGAAAAATAAGAAGAATGTGGTACCTGGGAGTCAAGGGTTATAATTATTGGCAATGACAAGGTCTAGGGTATGGCAGTGTGAGTAGATAACTAAGGTTAGATGGAGGAAAAGATTACTGGAGCTATGAAGGATGAGGAATTAAGCATCTGGATATTCGATGACTAAAAGGTTGATGAATGGAATTATGGTGGAGATGAGTTAGTGACCCATATGTTGACATCACTCATGACTCCACTGACCAGGAGGTCAGGAGATGACTTAATGAGATAATTAAGCTGGTAAAGGTTGATTATTTGCTTCAAAAAAGCTGATTTTTGAATGAGGAAGGGCAGACATCTAAGAAGTTGAGAAGGAGAAACAGGTGAACATTTACCCCTGTGCTGGCTTTGAGGTGGTTGGGGAATAGGAGAGACACTGTCTTCATTTGAGAGGGCTGCTGGAAGTAGTGTCCTTAGGGGAGGACTTCCCTTAGCAGGGAGGTACATTTAGGAGTAGGGAAGATTGCTGATGACAGTGAGTTCCTAAGGGCACAATGGAAGGGTCTGGGAGGAGAGGAGGGTAGAGATTTGGGGATAGATTAGGTAATACCTTTATGGTGAGGGATGATCTGCTGATGACCAAGGTTAAGATGCATATCATTGGGGAGAGAAGAAGCGGGGATGGCAGATGTGAAGCATTTGGAATTGGTGAGAACAGCACAGGGCAAGATCTTCAGCCTTAGGATGGAGATGTTATGGCAGCCAGAAAGTCAAGATGATTGAAGACCAACCTGAGGTTGGTCACAACTGGATGTGTAGGGTAATGGAGAATAGAGTAAATCTCTTTATGATAGCTAATTATAATAATGCTATAGTCATCACAGTTGAGGGAAATTTATCAGAAACTAAGTCAAAGACTGAGGTAAATTTACCTTCAACTAGGCCAAATAGTGATAAATTACTTTTCATCCCAACCCACTAGCTCTTCTAATAAGTGTTGATAAAAAAACACCAAAGTTTTAATGATAAAAAGAAGATATATCGAGGAAACTTGGAAAGGGAAGAGGTGACTCTTCTATGAACTTCAGGAAATGATGAAATCACTTTTTTATTTGGGACTGTGGAAGCTAGAGGAGTGTGGGGTAAAAAAGTGAAGGCACAGGGAATCATTTCCATAAACCCAGCTTGGAAAAGTTTTATGTGCCCCAAATTCACCATTTTATAGAATGTGTTGATCTAAAGGCTGCAAATGACTTTTTGGTGTCATTTATTTATAATTAATTTTTAAGAGAATGAAAATCACTGTAGAAGATGACATCAGAGTAATGGCAGTGTGAGAGATACTCCTGATATCTACCCTTGAAATGTCAACAAATTGAACAACTATAATCCAGTGAAGGAACCACAACAGGGCACACAGATGCATCTGAAAGATCCAAGAACCAAATGTACTAAAGGAGGGACAGGTTGAAAAGAGGAACAGAAGATAAAACGCATTCACAGTGGGCTCTAAAGAGGAGACAAACCCAGGAGTGACTGGATTTTGTTTTTCTCTATTGGATCACTGGGAGGAGGAAAACTCAGGCTCTCTGGGTTTTGTCTGAGGGGTATGGAGAGAAAAACCCGGAGTGACTGGGTCTCCTTCAGCCTGGAGAAATGGTGAGATAGAGGGACGGCACATGAAGGACCAAACCAAAGTGACCAAAGCGTGGGGTCACAGCCAGTGTTCCCATGGCAACCTGCAGCCTGCACTCAGCAAAGGCAGAGAAAACTAACATGCACCCCCCCAACCTCTCAGATTCCACCTCCCTCATCTCATGAGTATGAAGAGTGGCAGAGACAAACCCCACAGATTGCTCTCCAGAGCCACTCTGTCCCCTGAAGAAGGGGGGTGCTTGACATCTGGTCGCCTAGTCTGTTGAGATGTGGGGAAGAACACCCAGAAGCCTGAGATCACCATTGCTAGAGCCATAAAGCCAAAGCCGTAAAACCTCACAACATGCCCCATCCACCAATGTGATTGTGGCCAGGCCTACATCATTGTAACAGTAATATATCAGTGGAGGGCAGCCCAGGAGTTTTACAGAGCTAAAACTTGTGATACAAAAAACCTGCTGGAAGGGACAGAGAGAGGGATAGATAGGGACAGACAGACAGGAACAGAGAGAGGTGAGAAGCATCAATCATTAGTTTTTTGTTGCCATCGTAACACCTTAGTTTTTCATTCATTGATTGCTTTCTCATATGTGCCTTGATGGGGGAGGGGGAGCTACAGCAGAATGAGTGACCCCTTGCTCAAGCCAGCAACCTTAGGCTTCAAGTCAGCAACCATGGGGTCATGTCCATAATCCCACACTCAAGCTAGCAATCCTGCACTCAAGCATGTGAGCCCATACTTAAGCAGGCAACCGCAGAGTTTTGAATCTGGGTCCTCTGTGTCCCAGTTTAATGCTTTATCCACTGTGCTACTACCTGATCAGGCCCAATGTCATTTTTTAAAGAAATAGAACAAAAAATTATCAGGTTTGTATGGAACCTTAAAAATTTCCAAATAGCCTGACCAGGCGGTGGCACATTGGATAGAGTGTTGGACTGGAATGCGGAAGACCCAGGTTCGAGATCCTGAGGTCGCCAGCTTGAGCATGGGTCCATCTGGCTTGAACAAAAGCTCGCCAGCTTGGACCCAAGGTCGCTGGCTCCAGCAAGGAGTGGCTCGGTCTGCTGAAGGCCCGCAGTCAAGGCACATGCGAGAAAGCAATCAATGAACAACTATGGTGTTGCAACAGCAATGAAAATCTAATGATTGATGCTTCTAATCTCTCTCTGTTCCAGTCTGTCTGTCCCTATCTATCCCTCTCTCTGACTCTCTCTGTCCCTGTAAAAAAAAAAAAAAATCCAAATAGCCAAAGCAATCCTGAGGAAAAAGAATGAAGCCAGAGGTATCACACTACCTGACTTCAAATTATACTATAGAGCCACAATAATCCAAATAGCATGGTATTGGAAGAAAACCAGGCATACAGACCAATGGAATAGAATCAAGAGCCTAGAAATAAAACCACATATATATGGACAAATCATCTTTGAAAAAGGAGCCCAAAACACACAATGGATAAAAGATAACCTCTTTAATAAATGGTGCTGGGAAAATTGGAAAGCCACATGGAAAAGAATGAAACTTAAAAACTTGACTATAGTTTGTCCCCCTGCACAAAAATTAATTTTAAATTGCTCAAAGACCTAAATATAAGATCTGGAACAATAAATTACATAGAAGAAAACATAGGTACTAAGCTCATGAACCTTGGCCATAAAGAATAATTTTAAATTTGACCCCAAATGCACGGAAAGTAAAGGGAAAAATAAATAAATGGGACTATATTAAATTAAAAAGCTTCTGCACAGCAAAAGAAACTGATAGCAAAACAAATAGGCAGCCAACTAATTGGAGATGATATTTGCAAACAACAGTTCCGATAAGGGGTTAATATCCAAAATATACAGAGAACTCACAAAGCTCAGCAACAAACAAGCAAACAATCCAATTAAAAAATAGGGAGAGGACCTGAACACTTTTCCCAAGAGGACATACAAATGGCCAACAGATATATAAAAAGATGCTCATCTTCACTAGCTATTTGAGAAATGCAAATCAAAACTACAATGAAATAACACCTCATACCTGTTAGATTGGCTATTATTAACAAGACAGATAATAAGGGTTGGAGAGGTTGTGGAGAAAAAGGAACCCTCATTCACTGCTGGTTGGAATGCAAATTAGTACAACCATTATGGTATAAAGTATGATGGTTCCTCAAAAAATTAAGAACAGAATTACCATATGACCCAGCAACCCCTCTACTGGATATCCACCCCATAAGGTTGAAAACATTGGTATGTAAAGAGGCATGCACCCACATGTTCACCGCAGCATTATTCACAGTGGCCAAGACATGGAAACAACCATACTGTTCCTCAATAGAGGATTGGATGAAAAAGATGTACATATGTGCAGTGGAATGCTACTCAGCTATAAGAAATAATGATATAGTGACATTTATGACAACATGGATGGACCCTGAGAACATTATACTGAGTGAAATAAGTAAATCAGAAAAATATAAGAACTATATGATTTCACACATAGGTGGGATATAAAACGGAGACTCATGGACATAGATAAAAGTGGTTACGAGGAGGAAAGGGACGTGGGAGAGGGGGTGGGGGATTGTGTCAGGGGAAGGGTGTATAGAGGGACAAATATAAGGTGATGGAAAACGATTTGACTTTGGGTGATGGGTACACAACATAGTTGGCAATTCAGGTGCTGTGGAAATGTTTACCTGAGGCCTATGTACTCTTATTGATCAATGTCACTGTGTTAAAGTTAATTTTCTAAATAAAATTTAAAAATTAAATCAGTTAAAGAACTTTATCACATCATGTAGGAAAATGTCCTTATGCTTAGGAGACAGATGCTGAAATATGCAGAGGTGAAATGTCAGGATGTTTGCAGATCACTTTCAAGTCACACACACACATAGAGAAAGAAAATATGATCACTGTCTTTTGAACTATAACTCTCGTCTTCAATTTTTTTTAAATAGATTTAAAGATTTCATACTACAAAGTTGAGGGAAAGCAGTACTTGATATTAGTACAGACAGATATCTGGACTAAGTATACCTCACTTGTCAGTTTTCATAAAGTTCTCGGCTGCCCAGTGATTAAGCCAAATTGTCAACAACCCTTAGAGAACATTACCCCACAAAGATTTATTTCTGTTGGTTCTATTCATTCATTCATTCAGTCAGTCAGTATTTGCTGAGTGTGTACTATATGTGGGACAAACACTTCTAGTTCCTGGCTAGTTAGCAGGGAGGAAAATATGAGTATTTTCTCGTATGCACATATGTTAACTATTTAACAAAAATACCTTTTAGATAAAATGTTTTTTTTTTAATGTATAGGTTTGTTTTTAAGAATGCCAGCCCTAACAAGACAGTTTCTTTAAATGTCCCTACTGAAACTACGTATATAGAGACATTCCAAGGAAAATGACTTGAGTTTCTCTGGAAGAAGAAACATTTGTAAAACATAGTTTATTTCCCTCTTTATAGTTTTCTGGCTCTTATCATTTATAATTTTGCTCTCAGGAGACAGAAAACCCCCAAATTCCAATTCTATAAGTATCAGAAGTTGGAACCTAGGAAAGGTCTTTAATTCATTCTAGTTTAAATGAAAAGGTGCACAGAGGTTGCTTGATAATTATTTTAAACAGAATAATGGGATAACCTGAGAGTAAGTAACAACCTATTTACACTGCCTATCAAACTTAAAAATAACAGCCCTGTGTGCTCTGCGCTGAGTGTTTATAGCTGTGTTTGTGGCATCCTGGGCAGGCTCCTCTGGGCTAGGTCATCTTCAGATACTTGTGGCTGTTTTTTTTTTTTTTTAATTTTAATTTATTGTGTTTACATGGATTCAAGTGTCCCACTCAATATAACACCCTCACACCCCACTCCCACATCCATATTTATACCCCCTTTTCCCCCCTCTTCCTAACTCCCTCCCCCCTTCCTTCTGGGATTTGCTGTCCTGTTATCTGTATCTATGTGTTATGTATATATAATTTCACTAATCCCTTCATCTTTTCTGATCCCATCCCATCATTCCCCTTCCCTCTGACAGCTGTCCCTCTGCTCCCTGTGACCCTGCTCTGCCTTTACTCCGTTCCTCAGGACACTTTGTTCATTAGATTCCACATATAAGTGAGATTATATGATATTTGTCTCTCTCTGCCTGGCTTCTTTCACTCAGCATAATAGTCTCCAGGTCCATCCATGCCATTGCAAAAGGTAAGATCCCCTTCTTTTTCACGGACTTGTGGCTGTTTTATCCTTTACTCTTGAGGAGCTGTCACCCAGCAAGCCTTACTCTGACCTGTTTTTAGCCTGCTGTAATGTCACCATCAGAGGACAAACAATGCCCTTCCAAATAACATCTTTAATGTGTCAGATTTCACATCCCAAAAACCTTTTAAAGGTACATCCTACCCCTCAACACTGCCATTTAGATACTGTTCCTTTAGTGGGCCAGAAGCAGGTCTGCCTCCTACTATGAGCTAGAGAGTTTTTGATAGAAGAATATAGGAAACAGTGATTTCTATGTTGGGTTTATATATTTTGTTGGCAAAACAATGGGTATTAGGTTAAATTGAAGCAGGTGTGCAAATCTTCTGGTGAAGTCCCTGCCACCTCCCTCCCCAAAAGCAAACTGTAAAGAGTCTGACAATAGTTGTATCAATAATTGTAACAAGGACCTGGAATATCAATCAAAAGAAAGACAAGCATTTTCATAGCATTAATCAGAGCTGGCTTCTTCCTGCAGATCATGCCAAAACTCTTGGATGAATGCCTGTTCCCATTGTTTTCTGTCTGGTGTTTTGCATGTAGATCCTCTTTTTCTTCCCCAAAGTGGCCATAATGAAATTGGGGAATTAACTCGGAACAGAGTTGTTCTAGTTTGGATGTGAAGGTAAACACAAATGGAGAGAGTTCAAACGATTAAGAAGAACAAACAGCTCTTGTTACTAAACATTAGCTGGCAAATACAATAGCCACAGACAGTGGGCAGCTGTCATGCATGGTTCCTCTTACTGGCCAAAAGGAGAGATGGTCATAGGCTATGAGGCCTGCGTGTAATACCTCCAGAAAGACATTTGGGCTTTTCTATTTTCAGCAGCCAAGCCAATATATCCACTGACAAGATTTTGAACAATACCCTGCCATCATTAATGAAAAGAGATGAGGGAAAACCTATGTCCTTGGACTTCTTTACTTATTATCCTGAACTGAATAGTTGTTGAATGCAACTTTTTTTTTTTTTTTTTAGACATGCTGCGGGACTGATCCAATCTTTTTGCTTTACTTTATTGCAGGATAGGCCTGTTTCAAATATATCACCCACACAGGCCTATTTATTTGTTTTAGGTCCCACTTGGACCAGTTACAAATGACAGCCAAGAGCATGGATAGGAAATTTAAACACTTCAAGACTGGAATTGTGAAAATAATAAATAGCTTTAAATATGGCTTGAATTCAGATAGTGCATAATTTTATGTTAAGAGAAGAAATGGAACAATGGGGATAACTTTTCAAAAGATCACATGTCAGTGAAAGAAGAGGGGTTAGAATAGAAAAATCTGCCTACTCAGTTGGAACGTTCATTCCAACTCCCTCTGTTAAAGAGCTTCTTCCTCTGGATCCATTAAAAGGGGGGTGATGAAAGAGTCCATGAACCCAAGAAGCAAGAAGAAAGAAAGGCTTTTACCCCACCTTAGCCCATCCCACACCATCAAGTATATTATATATAAAAAGTTTTAGTATTAAATGCCTTTCCATGGGGTTGAAGCCATTGACACAGAAAAAAAAATCCATATATACTGAAAGCCCATGCATACACATTTATATACCTGTACAAAGCCAAAAGAAATGCTTGAAAAATGAGAGATTCAACCAACTGACTGATTTGTCAAAATGCTGTCAAACCACCATTTTGATTAATATTTTTTTCACTGAATTGACTGATATTTTTTAGGGTTTAGAGTGAAATGCGACATGGAGTAGACATCCCATATATTAAATTACTGCAATTCGTGGGAAAATTAATTGGTCAGCTTTTGCGATAATAGATAGCAACAAATACTAGAGATACCTCAAATAAACAAATTATTATCCTTTATAGCATAAGCTGACTAATTTTTCAGGGAACTTGAAGTCTTAGAGAGTATTATTAACTAGTGGTAAATAAAAATGTGTTTGAATTTCAACTGTTCGGGTTTCTTATGCCTTTTATTTCATAACAAGGGACCCATTTTCTCTGACATCTAGTAAATAATTGCCTGTAAGACACAGTATAAATTGGACCCTTCCTCATGACATTTCTCATTGCTCTTTTCTGCCATCACACGAGCCAGTCTCCAGACAGCACACACATACGCGCATGTGCATGTACCCACACACATTCTAGATAGACTTTGGATAAGATAAATAAGTCATTATAAAAAAAATGTGGCCTCCAAATAATATTTGCCTTAATTTGAAAAAGACAAGAAAAGTATAGAGGAAAACTAAAGATGAAGGAAGAAATGGTTAATTGGATTTATAATCCATAATGATCATAATATGTAATCTTGTCTTTCCAAGAAATTGTAGGTTAAAAAAATTAAAATGAACTTGGCTCGTATATTAATATTAATGTTTTCTATGAGTGGGCCTCCTGTTCTCAGGGCCTCCATGGCTCCATCCTGAAGAGTTTCTTCTGTTGTCCTATTTGGGCAGTCAGTACCTCCATGCCTTTGTTTTTTTTGATGAGGTTCTGTTTTCTGAATGGCAAGTTTAGACTTTAAATATTTCACCTGAATTATTACAAGAGAGATTTGGTAATTAAGTTCTAACAAGATTTAAATGATATTAAAAACAGTCAGTTAAAAGGAAACACAGCCTTGGGCTTTGTTATAAATTTGTATAATTATTTTTAGCCCTCTAGAGGATGCATAATTATGTTTCTGTATTTATAAAAATACTGCCTCTGAGGCACCAAAATGAATTTTATAGTATGCTTATTTGCATATTAATGTTACTCTTTGTATGTCAGAATTTCTTTGGCTGGAATAAAAAAAGATTTTCTAGGAAATTTTCAAGGTATCCATGAATAGTATAAAGTCTTTTGATCTGTAAGTCTGGAGAAACTTTCTCAGGGAGAAAGTTTGATATTGCAAGAAAAGAAAAAGGAAGAGAAAAAGAAAAGAACAAGTTCAGAAAGCAACCATATAACAGTGAACCTCAAGTTTAATTTGACCTTCACTTGGAAAGGGGTAGGGAGTCATAGGTAGGAATAATACCTCATAACATTTATTGAATACTTATTATTTGCCAAGCGAGATCTAGTCACTTCACATGTTACATGCAACAGTCATTTGAGGTATTTTTCATTTCATTTCTCCATTCAAAAATGGCAAAACTGAGGCACAGAGAGATTAAGTTAATGGGTCAAGAATACAGAGCTAGCAAACAAACCAAGGTCGTTTGATACTAAGGCTTTAACCCTCACACTGATTGTCTTTTGGACAAAAAGTTTAAGGAAGCATTTGGACCTCTTTCTGTTCTCACGGAGAAACCCCTTTCCTGTGACACACACACAAGACTGTCTTTGCCTCCTTCGTGCTGGGTCAGCATGCAGTGTTGGAAACAATACACAGCTCAGGCATGTGCTCACCTGCCCTGAATGCATTTTCTTTTCTCTTTTCTCTCTGCACCAGATTGCCAGCTCCTCCAGAACAGGAACTGTGTTCACTGTTTCGTTCTCTGCTTTCCTCTGTACTTTGGATTCACAGTTAGAGGGGCTGCTCATTAAAAGGAAATCAGAGTGTGAAATCTGTCTTAGTCCAGTTGGGCTGCTAGAATAAATATACTATTGATTGGGTGTCTTAAAGAATAAACATTTATTTTTCTAGTTCTGGAGGCTGGGAAGTTCAAGATCAAGTGCCAGCAGATTCTATGTCAGGGGAGAGCTCTCCTCCTGGTTCATAAATGGCCTTCTTGATGTGTCCTCACAACATGGGAGGAGTAAGGGGGCTTTCTGGAGTCTTTTTCATAAGGACATTAACTCTCTATTCATGAGAACTCCAACCTCGTGACCTAATTACTTTTCAAAGGTCTCACTTCCTAATATCATACTCGGGATTAGATTTATTTATATATATACATTTAAGACTTTATTTATTCATTTAAGAGAGAGAGAGAAAGAGAAGGGGGAAAGAACAGGAAGCATCAATTTCCATATGTGCCCTGACTGGGTAAGCCCAGGGTTTTGAACCGGAGACCTCAGTTCTCCAGGTCGATGCTTTATCCACTGCACCACCACAGGTCAGGCGGGATTAAATTTCAACATGAATTGTGGGAGGACACAAACATTTAGTTTATGGAAAGTCAGGAAATATCTGAAGTCTTTCTCCTATGACAGCTGAGTGTTTTTTCTTTTTTTTTACATTGTGGTAATATATACATAGCATAATTTACCATTTTGATTATATTTAAGTATGCTTGGCAGTGTCATTAAATACATTTACATTGTGCAGCTATTACCACCAACCATTTCTAGAACTTTTTCATCATCCCACACTAAAATTCTATTTCCATTAACTAACTCACCACTCTCTCTCTTCCAGCCCCTGGCAGCCACCATTTTATTTTCTGTTTCTATGAATTTGCCTACTCTAGGTACCTCGCATAAGTGAATGGTTAGCTCTACATTAAAGGCAATTTTTACTTGAGGTCAAATCTCTAGTATTTTAATGCAGAAAACATTTGCTACTGTTCTCTTAAATTGTGCTCAGACCATGAACAGGAAGTGGTTGGAGTGAGAAAAGGTCAGAATAATCTGAGAGGTGTGGATGGAACATAGCCTACGTTGTAGACAAGAATGCCACTTAGTTCTGGATTAGGTCTGGGTTGAGGAGCAGACTGCATAGCATGTAGGAACAATAAAAGATTCTTTGTAGGAATGATTATTAATGATTCAGGGCTCCATGACTTCAGTATCCTTTAGAATTGACATGTTTGGAGAGAGATGTGTTTTAGCCATGGATGAAGGGAAGGGACAGGTTCACCTAACATGGATCTTGGGCCATTGTTTAGACATGGAATAAGGTGACTCTGTGTGAAATTTTATCAAACAATTTTAAAAGTTATTTGAAGAAGAAAATACAGAAAGAAACTAGCATAAACATAGTGATACCTTATAGGTACTAGGCTGTAGGGAGTTTTCTAGAACCTGTTTACCTAGATTTTGGTAAAGGCACAGAAGTTGGGTATTCGCTAATAAAAAAATGTTAGCATATAATACTTTATACCTCCTTATAGGAGCATTTGCCTTTTAGTGGGAAGCTATGAACACTTTCTGTATGCAAGAAAATATATTTTATAATGAGAGAATTACAAGCAGTAGTCTATTTTGGGCAGGGGTTCCCTCTATGATTATATTCATCCATCTATTTCTAAGGTTGTGCTAGGCAGTAGGAAGGCCTTTGCTCAAAGCCCAAGTTTGACATTTATTATCTATATGACCTTAGGAAAGTTACTCAATCTCTCTGAATCTCAGCAATGAGTTCTGTAAAAAACATAGTATCAACAACATTTACTGCAGGGCAGTGAGAACTGCATAAATGTGTTAGGTAAAGTGCCCAAATAGCCACTTACTAATTGTTGCATCCCTTTCTCTTCTGTCCTAGAGTCTGTGTAAAGATCTTTGATGAAGAGCTGTGCCTATTTCAAACCCCTTAACCTAGTTCCAGGTCCCCTTAACACTTATTTCTTATTTGTACAGGAGAGAAAAGAAGTTAGGGAGGATGGCCTGGTTTGGTCCTAATTACACTTCCCCCAACTGTGAACTCCTGAGGACCTACTGTGAGGGTGACCAACCATCCCAGTTTCCCAGTTGTGAGGGGTTTCCCAGGACAAGAGGCTACAAGGCTAAAACTGAGAAAGTCTCAGGCAAGCTGGGGTGACTTGGTCACCCAACCTATATATCTATATCAAAGATATAGCCTTCATTGCTTTCCTAAAGATAAATAACCCTAAACTCTGTGCTTCTCTACTTGTCAGGGAGGTGAAAGGTGATTCTTGTGCAGGTACAAACAAAGGAGATCTTATTCCAGTTGTCAGGGATGGGGAGAAATTGCTGAGCGAACACTTTAATTCCACTGAGGTATGTGAGATTTCATCTTGAGGTATTTTACCTGTGGATATCATCATCATCACCATTATGTTTTGGTCATATAGAGAGTTAGCAAAGAATGAAGGGTTTCTGAAATGACCTTTTCTATACTATTTGGCTAGCTTTTGTCTTTGTATAAAATTAACATTTTGTTTTTAAATGAATAAAATTCTAATTCTTAGAGAAATGCAAATCAAAACTACATCCATTAGGATGGCTACAAAAAAAAAATGACAAGGTTTAGTTGGGATGGGGAGAAATTGGAACCCTTGTGCACTTGGTGGGAATGTAGAATGCTACAACCACTATAAAATACAGAAAGGCAACTCCTCAAAGAATTAAAAATGGAATTACCATATGACCAGAAATTCCACCTCTGAGCATATACTGAAAAGAACTAAACACAGGGTCTCGAAGATATCTTTGCACACCCTTGTTCATAGCACCATTTTTCACATTAGCTAAGATGTGGAAGTAACCCAAGTGTCTATTGACAGAAAAATGGATAAGCAAAATGTTGTGTGTGTGTGTGTGTGTGTGTGTGTGTGTATGTGTGTGTGTATGCAATGAAATATTATTCAGCCTTAAATGAGAAAGACATTCTGACATACTATAGCATGGATGAACCTTGAAGACATTACGCTAAGTGAGACAAGACAGCCACAAAAAAGGCAGCTACTTTCTAATTCCACTTATATGAGGTACTTGGAGTAGCCAAAATCATAAAGACAGAAAGTAGAATGGTGATTTCCAGGGGCTAGGAAAGGGAAAATGGAAAGTTATTATCTAATGAGTATAGGATTTTAGTTTTATAAGATGAAAGGAGTTATGGAGATGGATGATTGTGATAGTTGCACAACATTATAAATGTATTTAATGCCATTGAATTGTACACTTAAAAATGCTTAAGATGGGCCCTGGCAGGATAGCTTTGCTGGTCAGAGCATTGTCCTGATACACAAAGATTGTAGGTTCTATTGCCTGACATGGCACTTACAGGAACAGATCAAAGTTTCTGACTCTCTCTCTCTTTCCCTTCCTCTCTCTCTAAAATCAAAAAATAAAATTTTAAAAATGGTTAAGATGGTATATATTGTTATGTGTATTTTGCCACAATAAAAAGAAAAACAAGTAGATAGGATTGTTATATTATCAAAAAGGATTCTATTGCCTGTACTGCTTCCTCTTATTCTAGGAAGTCACTTCTTTTCATTCACTATGGCTTCTCCTATTGAAGAGATTTAGGTAAAGAAGGGTCTTTTCTGTGCCACTGGAGTCACAGCTGGGAAAATGGTTTCACTAGACAGGAGACTTCTACAAGTTGCTGGAGGAACTGAGGAATTGCTTATGAACACCTGGCCTCTATGAATGAGATAGAAAAAAACTATTCAAGCGTCAAGAGTTTAGTTTTTTTTTTTCCCCAAGGACAGAGAGAGACAGTCAGAAAGAGGGATAGACAGGGACAGACAGACAGGAATGGAGAGAGATGAGAAGCATCAATCATTAGTTTTTCATTGCCCCTGTCGACACCTTAGTTGTTCATTGATTGCTTTCTCACATGTGCCTTGACCGTGGGCCTTCAGCAGACCGAGCCACCCCTCGCTGGAGCCAGCAACCCTGGGTCCAAGCTGATGAGCTTTCGCTCAAGCCAGATGGGCCCGCGCTCAAGCTGGTGACCTCGGGGTCTCGAACCCGGGTCTTCCACATCCCAGTCTAACGCTCTATCCACTGCGCCACCGCCTGCTCAGGCAAGAGTTTAGAGTTTTTATAAGTCATTTTCAAATCTTTCCATTTTCTGGGTCAATGCTATCTTCAGACAGGCCAGTACTGGCAAAGCCAGATAAATGGGGGAGTGCAGATGAGGGGTAGCTATGTTCTCCTAAGTATTTCATGGCAGTGATTCAGGTAACTTTACTTGTGCTTTTGCACACCAAGGCAAGGCAGACACTGAAGCAAGTGTTTACTTGACAAACATAAAGCAAACTGGAAGCAGACATTTTCAACAAATTTTCAGAAGTCAATATTTAAACAATTTCTCTTTACATATACCCAACTGGGGCCCTCGATGTTGGACCAGTAGCCTATATCATTTGCTGACTTGAAAGGTTTATGTAAAGACAATGTAGACCATCAGCCATACAGATTAAGATACCCAAAATGCTGTCAGGGATGGCTTTGATTTTCAGAAATACATTACAAAGAAATTGATGTCCCAAGTTTGACCAATAACAACAATACATGTGAAGGCTTTTGCACCCGCTTATTAAATCCACTGAACTGGGTCTGGGAAACCAATCTATTTCAAACCACTCAGTGTTAGAGAGTTCTTCCCAGCCCTGAGTATGTCTCTGTCAAGCTGGCACGATGTTCCATGTGCTCCAGGACTCTCTCTATCCTGGACAGAGCCATTTCGGAGTAATAGATCGTTGGTGTCCTAGGCTTGACTGAGGCATTGCTCTGATGTGTCAGAACAACAGCTGGCTCAGTTTCTCTATGCTGGGTGCCCAGCAACAGCTGACTGCTATGATGGATTACCCGTGTAGTACAGCCTATCGCTGTAATACATCAACACACAGCACTGATTTGAAGGTGAATTAGTCAAAAGATGAGGTTCCTGCAAGCTTCAAACCCAAGAAAAGGAATCTGCTTAATTATAGAATAAAAGACAAAATAGCTGGCATGAGGCTTAAGGACTGTCAAATGTAGGGATTTTTCTAAGATACCATCCACATTAAGTGAGCAGCATTACCGGATGAGGTCTGATCACTGCTCTGCTTTCTTGGGGTGTGATTCACATCCTCCATCAGCACACCACCCCCACCAGAACAGCTGGACCACAGTTGGGACAAACTTATTCCATGTGCCTTTATAGAGACTTCTAAAATCTGGCCCTACTATAAATAACCAGAGTCCCTCTGTCCTAAGTCCAAGTACTCTTTCTATCTCTTTCTTTATCCTTGCATCCCTACGCTCTGAAATGAAGAGCAGAATGAAACTGCAAAATAATGAAGTCTGTGCCACTCTGCCTCATGTGTGGTAAGGTTGAGCTCGTGGACATTCATTCATTCAATTATTCATTTAATAAGTATTGATTGAGCATTGAACTTAAGATGTGTCAATTGCATGTAATTTTTTAAAAAACTTCAGTGATTGAAAGGTGATAACATGTATTAGCTCACATGAGATGTCCAGACAAGGCAGTTTCCAGGGTAAAATAACGCAGCGGCTCAGTAACTCCATCAAAGATCCAGGTTCTTCCCGTCTGTGTATTCTACCATCTGGATTTTTTCTTTAGGCCATTACCTTCATGGTTGCAAGATGGAGGCTACAGTTCCAGCTGTCACACACAGATGTAATAACATTGATCTGAGGAGGGGACATTTTCTCACATATTTAAGAGTGAGGAAAGCTTGTCCAAAAGTCCACATCAGACTTTCCTTCAGGTCTCACCGACTAGAACTATGTCTTTTTACCATGTCCAAACTATCACTGGTAAAGAGAATGAGACCACCAGGAAAGGCAGGCTAGAGCCTGCCTCCCCTGAAGACATGCTGTTTGGTGAAAGGTAAGTGAAACTGAGGTTTTGGGAACAAGGAAGAAGAGGGGTTGGCACTTGCTGTTCAGTGGCAGTTTATGGTATCAGCTATAGGCTTCTGGCTCTTATGACCACGAGAAGCCTTCCTTGAGATCCTTGGGAACCTCCAGAAGGCAGCTTGTGGTGGATAGAATGATGTGCCACTCAGATCCCCCTTCAGGAATAAAAAAAATTTACTCCATCAACTTCTGGACAGCCCTAGCTGTGAGCTCTCTGCAGAAGAAAACCCCGCCTGCTTCAGGTCATGCTCTTTCTGGCCTCCACTCGGTGACTGATCAACACAAAGGCAGGAAGGCCCCACTCCCTGGTTCCACTTGGGACAACTCATAAGTGCCATCCCAGCTTCAGGGCTCCCAGGGACTAGAGACTTCCTTATGCCAGTACCACACAGCTCAACCTGCTGCCCAGTCTGGTTCCTTTCCATCCCCAGGTGTTGATCACTAGAGCATCCTGCTTGCTGATCCCATTCTCAGAGTCTGCTTTATGCCAAGTTGGCAACACAGATTTCTGACCTTCACAGTCCCTTCAGACTCTGGCTGTGGAACTACCCAGAGAGGCTGCTGTTTTTCCCTGCTGGACACTCAATAATTTGGAGCATCTCAAATAGGGAGCTGCGTTGTGGACCCACCGAAGGGTCTAATCTGCTAAGAGAACTCTCCCTAAGCCCCCATAATAACAAATTTTATTGACACTAGCCTTGTAAGAAGGTATAAAATGGGACTTCTCTGAGCTTAGAGATTAGTCAGAATTATAACCGTATTTCTTCTGTTGTTATGAGCAGAAGTGGACCAACAAACCGGTTACCGCCAGTGTGACACCATGAAAGTGCTCTGGTCCTGGGTACCCCGAGCGGGATCCCTGGACCTGCAGCACTAGCATCACCAGGGGGTCTGCCAGAAATCAGAATCCAGGCCCTGCCCGAGACCTATCGAGTCAGAATCTGCGGGTGAGCGGTTGAGTAGCACACGCTTCTTCCTATCTTCCTCTGTCCAGCTGAGTCAACATGCTTCCCCCGCTGACTTACCACATGCCCCGAATTTTTGTTATTATGGTTATTACTCTTGGGTTTGAATACTTTGAAAATATTAGAAATGCTTTCAGGGGCTAACATATGCATTTACCAACACTTTAAACGGAATTAATTTGTGTTGTTACAAGTAACATAAGCTTTTTGTGCAACAACTTCATCAAAAGCCCTGTGTTTTGTCAGACTTTTCTTCAGGTTGGGAACATCAAAAGCCAGTTGACTGCCTGATGGCCTCCCTGCGTTAATACTCCTCTACATCCCAGAGGCTAGCCTGCGGGAAGAGGACGCGGGAGGTGCCAGAGTCAAACTGCACGAATTCCCTCAAGGACATAGAAACATTTGATGCTTATCATCGGTTAAATCTGCCGGCATGAACTAATCATGGCACCTCTTGGCTTGTGAGACTGTTGAGTTCTGTTCATTTGACCATTAAGACATTTGGAAGGAAGCCAACCTAGTGTCAAGGACTCACTGACATTTTGTTTCAGGGAGTGCATCCCAGGGTGTCCAGCTTGGGAACAAGTAGAGTGACTGTTGTTAAGCTCTGCAAAGGATAGTCAACATTCCACACGGGCAGAATAATTTTGGTGCTGCCAGTTGCTTGTCAGGGTGACTATGCTGGCCTCAGAGGAGTGCTAATGCAGGGAGGCCAGGGTGACAATATGGAATACTTGACAGATCCAAGCACTGGAGGGCTCCAGGGACCATTCTAGAAAACTCAGCAGTGGTCAGGGAGAAAGTGGCCAGTCATAGGTACCAGGAATCTCCTGCCAACTGAAGGCCCAGTAGGACACATGTGACTGTGAAGAGCCAATGCATTTCTGGGGCCCCTCGCTTTTTGAGATCACTGAATCTTGAGAGTCTTGATTCTTGCATCCTTTCTGTATCCTCCAATGAATGGTAACACCAATGCTGAGAGTAAGTCCCTTTGTCTTAATTTTATCATCTATCAAATGAGGATAATGAATTTCAGCCTAATATTAGGTTCTCAAGAGGTAAAATATTAGGAAGGAATTGAAAATTTATGATATAAGGTCTTTTTATTTTTAGTAGTAGTAAAGAAGTTAGCAGGAAGGGCAGGAAGGAAAAACAGTTATTGTTGGTAAGCTGAGGAAGTAGTAAGTTTTATCTAACAGAGGGAACCCAAGCATTGTGGCATCTGAAGAACATTAGAAGTCAGGGGCCCAAGCTCCTTCTATCACACTGTTTCACTGTTCGCGGTATATTACCTTCGCCAACATGTCCAAGATGGTCTACTTTCACATTGAGCCAATGGAAGGAAAAAAGGAAGGACAGGCTGCTTGTTTTTGAGGGGATAGTCTATAAATTGCCTTCACCAATTGCACTCACATCTCATTGGCTAGAGCTAACTCACATGTCCATTTTTACCTGCAAGAGAGGATAAGAAAGGTTGTCCTTTTCCTTTAGGTGGCTATAAGCCCATCAGAACTGAGGGGTTCTATGATGTTGAGAGAGAAAGGGAAGAGTGGTATTGGGGGAGAGAGCAGCTGCTGTCCCACCCAGTACACTGCAGAGTAATGAGACCATATGAGAAACAACCGCAGAGAGAAGAAAAGTACACCCTCCTCCGCATTCCTCTCTTTCAATAGCTCCTAACTGGGAGCCATTGTCACCAAATCTGGGTGACAGGCCTCTCTTTTATTTTGAGTCCAAATAAATTCTTTGGCAGAATTCATTCCTTTCTGTATTTAGAATGATAGAAAACCCCTGCTCTTCTAACACAATGTTGACATCAAAGTAAGATGATTTCTAAATGCTAAGAGTGAAAAATTCCCAGGGGACAGGACAAGATGCTCTTAGAAATGAAATGATAGTCAGTGAGGTTGGCTGAGAATTGGAAAGTGATTGCTATCCCTTCCTTTTCTAATTGCTCTCAGGAGAAGAAACATGAAAATGAATGTTCCTTCAAGATCACGTTAAGCAGTAAGTGTGTGGCAAGACAAATAGACACCACTCCTGAGTTTCAAGCCTCCAGTTTGAGTGTGGTTTGAAGCCCATATAAAAGCTAACAGCCCTGGTAAGAGCCTTTCTAGGGTACAGAGTGGCAATTCAGGGAATCTGACACTTACGCACGAGTAAGTGAAGGTAGCAGGGTTAACACCCAGATTTTAAAGACACCGACAGTTAGCTTTGAGACAGATGTCACTTCCCTTGCTGTGTACAGCAGGAAAAATGACAAAAAACATTAACAATAACCCGTGGGTCTGCACCACTAGGGGCGCTAACACATACTTCATGAGGACAAACAAACATTTCCCTTTAAGTAATGCAGATTTAGCTGTGTCCTAGGGGCAGCAACACTTTGTGCTATTGCTTTCAGAGATTTTGCAAGACAGATGAAGCAGGGGAAGAAACAAAAGAGATCCAGAATGAGGCAGAGAAATATTAGAGTTTTATATATCACTTATGCATACACAGCACATGTGGGCCAAACCTGGAAGTATACAAAGTGAGGGCAAATATGCTGGGTACTGGCAGGCAGAGAGAGAGGATGGCAATTATTGAAGCTATTTCATCCTCTCTGGCTATCTTTTGGAGCACCATTATGAATCCGAAGTGAATTTTCCAGAAGACATGCAGATTTTCCCCTCTTTTCATCAACTATTATTTTATAAGTCAGGAGACTCTAGAAGAATACATATTGCATCAAGGTAGAACAACAATTATTGTGGAAACAACCAAAACACCCACAGGTCATCTGATGAATTTCTAAGGAAATGATGTAATTGGGCTGTTGCTGAGCATTTTATCAAACCTCATGCTGTATCTCTCATCACTGAGCAGCATCTTGCCTGAAGGGTCAGTCTTGCTTATATGACTGTTTTTGGATTTGGTCTCAGCCCTTTCTATCTTTCCAAAGCCCAAGGCATACACAGCATGTAACTGAACATAAAGACCCTTGAAAGAGGGAAGTGGGTGCTACAACTCTTGTTTCCATAGGAGAAGATGGCCTGATAAAATAGAGGGAAACATTCCCAAAGATTCTCCATCTTTCCTTACCCCATTCCCTCTTCCCACAGTTAAAGGGCATGGATATGTGTAGGGAGATGGAGCTGAATAAGCTGTCATTCATGTCCTTAATGTGATCAATCAAATCGAGAAGACAGACCTATAGACAAACAAATTACAATAACCTGAGCGAAGGAAGCATGCACCGAGCATTCTGAAAGCATAGAGGATGGACAGAATGGCTGAACTAGCCGCCTCTGGGGGTGACAGCTGGCAGAATTTTAATGTACAAGTAGGAATTTTCTGGGTAACTAAGGAATGAGAGGCCCTTCTGGGAAGAAGAAATAGTAAGTGAAAAGGTTTAAAAGCTTGAAATAGCAAGATACATTTAGGCAGCATCAGATGGTTCATTGTGAATCCAGGCAGAACATCATGAAGGAGAAGTTGAATATGAGATTGGAAACGGTCCTTGACTCTTTGCTAAAGAGTGTGATTTTTTGTTTGTTTAATCTTACAGGTGATAGGATTGTGGTGAAGGGAGTGAGTGGGACTCACAGTGTCCCTGAGCAGTGGCAGGAGGGGCTGTTGCTCACTTCCCACCTCATGCTACTGGGGATCTTTGCAAACTATAGTAGATGCATTAAGGACAGAGAGGTGTGATAGTTGCAAAGAGTTTGGGGTACTAGAGAAGTTCAAACTGGACCCTGGCAGGCGGCCACTTGCCCGGTAACCCAGAGGGCAGTTGCTGTGTACATCATTCAGGGTCCCCAGGAAATTAAATCTATTAGCAGAAGGTGTAAATGAAGAGACTTACCCAAAGGTACTGCCTCGGAGGGGTGAGCAGGCAGGGGGCAGTGAGGAACTCAGAGACAAGCCACAACAGGAGCTGCTCTGTGGGCTGCAGAGGCTAGAGAGGAATGCCATGGCCAGAGCCCAGTGAGGGCAGAGGCTGTCCTTGCAGGGGAATATGGCCCAGAGATATGACTCCCAGGATCAAACCCCACCTCTCTCTTCTCATGAACTTTTATCCCTGCTGGTGCTTCCACTGGCCCAACACAACCAGCACCAACTAATAAAAAAAGCGAGGTGACGGCATTTGTAGGCTCCACCTCCCAGAGCTCAGAGAAGGGCGAAGAAGTAAGAAATGGAGCTGGGTAAGAACTGAGGGCAGAGAGAGAATAGTCAGTTCATTGTTTTTCTGCTCGTTTCCCCCAAAAGGGATGGGAATTAACTCTGATGGTCATCTTGGTCCTTTTCTTTTGTTGTCAATTAATCCCATACAATAATCTGTTTTAAATCTTTTTATTTGACAGACTCCTTTGAGAATCTTATGATAATAAGCTCTCTTCCCAGGGAAAAAAAATTACATATGGATGAAATTTGCATTCAATTTATATATCCTCTAGAACGTTAGAACTCAAACGGTGATGTATAAACCAACAGAATCAGCCTCACTTGGCAGCTTAGAAAGGCAGGCTCTTGGGCCCAATCCCAAATCCTCTGATTCAGAGTCAGCATTTTAACACTCCCAGCGGTATTTCAGGCTTAATTGGCTCTGGGACCCACTTGTTCCTCTTTCTGTCTGTCCAGGGTGTCCATGGGGCTCTCCTCCAATACCATATTGCAAATGACATATATATTTTTCTGTCAGCCTCCCTCACTGTCCAACTTCCATATCGAGGCATAGTAATGAGGAATGCAAGGCTTTTCCCATACTCCCCTGTGGAACTGCTCTGATGCTGACTACATAAAATAGAAAGCTGTGAGATTTTTGATTCATCTTTTAGATATCATCTTTTAAATAATGTATAGATATGTTGGAAAAAATATCTAGCCAATATTTAACCCCTGTAGTAACAAATTTAAAGAACCTATAATAAATATTTACCTAGATATATTTTCAAATCTAAGTAAATTGTCAACACCAAGTTCGTGTAGTCCATGTAAGTCTACAGTATCAACGCTTATTTCAATGGTGTTTGGACAGCTGGATTACAATTTTTGAGAATTATCCTATTTTGCTTCTATAAAAACCACTTCTTGCATTGACTAAATGTACTTATTTCCGTAAGTCAGTATATGCTCATCAGGATTATTAATACTCATGTTACATTCCTCATCACAATTTTGCGTAGCAGACCCTCTCACAACAAGGGCTGCCATGTTATATGCTAGCCGGAATTTTGGGCTTGCTCTGTCCTGTTTCCAAGACGTGTGTGGTGTTATTGGCATGTTAATTATTACAGCAAATGATAAAATGCGCAAAATGGTACCCCCCTTCTTAATGACATAAATAAATGAAGCAATTAATTTTACACAATAAAAACAAGCAATACAATAACTTACAAATTTGGAGTTTCTTCATTATTACATCAAATTGCAAAATGGAAACATGTAATTTCAAAAAGGCTCGTAAGTAAAAATGGAAACACAGCTGATGCCGCGTCAGCTTGTGGGCTGCAGACTAATGCAGGGCTCGCACAATGTGGATCAGTCAACATATTTTAGATACATCAGGCCACATAGGATTCAGAAACTACAAATCTTCCTAGAACTGAGCCATTCCAATAACTCAAGCCATTAGTGCACTGTAAAAAAAACAACAACTATTTTCCCCACTTACTTTCCTTCGTGTATTAGTTTGGAATTCCAGCAGCTACTTTGCTTAGGACCCTCATCTCCATTTATCTGCAGTTGCAGAAGCTGGAAGCCTATGATTGATCTTGTAACTTCAATATCTACAGAGAGATAATTAGGGAAGCAAATTTCCCGGGAGAGCTGACAACAGGTTTTAAAATGAAATGTGTATATACCAAGCCTGACATCCCATACTGCCCACTATCTTTGAAACCGTCAGTTTCAGGGCTGACATTTGCTTTTGTGTGTTTGTTTTGGTGAATGAGAAAGTAACACATATTTTCTTTGACATCTAGTGCAATTTTACAAGCATTCAGGGCACACTCCGTACTTTGCATGGAGAATGTATTTGCACAGTTGTCAGGATGACGGACAGTGGAGCGAGCGACAGGATGGAGTGCTGATCTTTGCTTGTTATTACATACAATAGCCTGGTAGGAATCGTGATGTGTTGGTGAGACAAACTGTGTCCCATTCTGGAACATATTAAGTTTGTCTCCAGGACACACATGACTTCACTAGGGTGTTGAACCTCATTCATAATAGATGCTAATCTTTTCAGGGCTGACTGATTACAGCACTTCCTGCCCTTCACGGAATTAGAGCGGGGTTTTATCAAAGGACTCAAACTGCCTGCTAATTAGACTAATTCCCTTCATCATGAATTATTTATTTCCATTGGTAACCGATCACTGTGACATTAATGGGTTCTGCTCAACTTGGTTTCATACTAATACATGCTAGGAGTTAAGTGTTTAAAGATTCCCGATACTTCACTCCAGGTCAAGTGTATCTTTGGTTAATATTTGACAAATGTGATGAAGATTTGATGATTATGTTTTAGTTACAAATAAAAAGGAACAAAGTCTCAGATTTGGTCTAGATTGAAAACCAAATCCATTTCTTTCTCTGCTCAAGCATCTCTAGACTTAACTAGAGCAGGTCATCTTCTTTTAGGCCATGCTCTCTGTGCTGTGCAGTATTGAATCAAGGTCAAACCATCACATAACAGTGCTGGTGATCTGCCTGACCAGGCGGTGGTGCAGTGGATAAAGTGTTGACCTGGGATACTGAAGACCCAGGTTTAAAACCCTGTGGTCACCAGCTTGAGCAGGGGTTCCTCTGGCTCGAGTGCAGGCTCATCAGCTTGAGTGTGGGGACACTGGTTTGAGTGTGGGGTTGCCAGCTTGAGCATGGGATCATAGACATGACTCCATGGTTGCTGGCTTGAGCCCAAAGGTCACTAGCTTGAAGCCCAAGTTTGCTGGCTTGAGCCCAAGGTCGCTGGTTTGAGCAAGGGGTCACTGGCTCAGCGGGAACCCCCCAGTCAAGGCACATATGAAAAAGCAATCAATGAACAACTAAGGTGCCACAACAAAGAACTGATGCTTCTCATCTCTCTCCCTCTGTCTGTCTGTCTGTCTCTCTCTCTCTTTCTCAATCCCTTTCATTAAAACAAAAAAGTGCTGGTGATCCTCTTTAGAATAATAGTATTTCAAAGCTGAGCTAGACAGAAGGTCAGCTAGTAAAATTGAAGTGATGCTTATTCCAATTATTGATATCTATTGATACAAGTCAGAATGCAGTATCTTGTTTACTTATTTGTAAAATGTAGACTGCACTTTTGAAAAATAAAATTTACAGACCCCATCCAATCATGCACTTATGTGTTTACATCTGAGATTGTAGAGATGAGTGTGTCTCAAAGTGCAGGTTAGGCACCACCTGTATCCTGAAAGTGTTCACTAAAATGTAAATTCCTGGGCCACATACAAAGCCTATTAGTTAGAATCTCTGAGAATGGGATCCCAGAATTTTCCTTACTAACAAGCAGCCCAGGTGATTCTTCAGTAGTATGAGGATCATTGGCATCAGTTATCCTGAAAGAACCTATAAATAATCAATATTTTATAAGAAATACTGAATCTTCTCATCCAATACAGATAGAATACTGCCCTCCATAGTTAATATTGGCTTCTGGAATTGGCGTCCAGAGCAGTTTCATCACCACACAGAAAGTGCACCTCATTAGGTCTGTGATGACAGAAATAAGTGTTGCGGCATCGCACCTTTAGTGGAGGACACGCGTGAGGAAGGTGTGAAAGCAGAGGCATGCATGGTCACCTTTGCCAGGGCAGTGGGTAGTAGGTGGGCAGGCTTGCTGTACCCACTGAGGCACGTATGTGTGCTAGGTAGTTTAGTTGTTAAATACTGAATTTTGGAAAGTGATAAAAGAAAAAGTAAAAAGAAGGCAGTCTAATGAATTGGTAACTAGAGATGAGGCAGGCAACACTGAACAAAGGTACCACGTAGTCCCCAGTGCAGGGAGGCAAAACCGCAAATAACACATTCTGTTAAAAGCTGCTTCAGCTTCAAACCAAAGAGTGGTTTTACATAAGTTCACATGTCTGTGACATGTGGTCTCAAATCACATATACCTGTGTGAGCAGAAAACAATGTTTTCAGCAGAGTCAGGGTTAAATATAAGAAACAATGTGTTATGCACACTCATTAACTCCCCCCCCCAGCAAAATCTATCATACTTTTAATATATATGAAACATAAATAATCTATTCTTGATGATCCTCTTTAGAAAGTGGTAGAATTGCATGAGTATTTTAATCCTCAAACATATGAAATCTATGTAATTGAGAAAGTGAGATTAAATGGATTTGACTTTTAGCTACATAGCACACTATATTATTGTTGTCAGAAATATATACTCATACATTAAACAGAAGTCCTTACTAGGTTCTAGGTACTTAATCTGATAAAATTTACAGAAATATACATGGAGAGATTATGGATTCATGAAGAGTTTATAGATATTTTCTGAACTATTTCTGTGTACAAGTAACTCATTCTACCTAAAACCACAGATAATATTTTTCCACTTGAAAAAGAAATTGGGAGACACAGGCTATCAGTGAAACGGAGAAATGTTTTTTACTTTGTGTTTTTTTCTTTTCCTTATAAAAATACTCAGACAACTTCAGCTTTGTATTTTATCAAACACGTACACACACACATACTCAAATATGTTTAAATGAACATTGAGTTTCATTTCATTGGCTTTGTCCCTCCTGCCTTTTTATTCATCTCATTGACTTGAACTTGTTAGCTTACTAAATTGTTTTCTTCTTTTCTCTGCTTCCTTTCCCATCTCTCTGACAAGTCACATTGCAGCTGGCTTGAGAAGTTCATTCATGTATTAATATTTTTCATTTTGAACAGATCCCACCCTCACACCTTGTACAAGACATATATATCATTTAATAAATCTCCTAAATGAAGATTTTCCTCATAAAACAAAAGTTTCTGGCTGGAGATGACAAAGTATCCCATGAGATGCTGGCTTAATTGCACCCTCTCGGTTCTCAAGTAACTGAAAGAGATCAGCTGTTGAGAAGACTTTTTGTTTTGTTTTGTGACAGAGACAGAGAGATGGACAGATAGGGACAGACAGACAGGAAGGGAGAGTGATGAGAAGCATCAATTCTTTGTTGCAGCACCTTAGTTGTTCATTGATGACTTTCTCATTTGTGCCTTCACCAGGGGGTTACAGCAGAGTAAGTGAGCCCTTGCTCAAGCCAGCAACCTTGGGCTCAAGCTGGTGAGCCATGCTCAAACCAGATGAGCCCACACTCAAGTTGGCAACCTTAGGATTTCGAACCTGGGTTCTCCATGTCCCAGTCTGATGCTCTATCTACTGTGCCACTGCCTGGTCAGGCGAGAAGACTTCTTAAAGATATTTTATCCTGCACATATCACATGCTTAATAAGTATTTATTAAATTGAACCAAATTGTGTCACAGCCTCTCCTTGCCTATATTTGGAGATTCTGCCCCAAACTCAAATAATTCTTTTATTGTTTCTGGATTGTATTTTCTTGCTTAAAATTGGTTGTTAATGCAGTGTTAAAAATCATGATCAAAGGAGGGCAGTGGGTTATGATCTGTGGTCTGAAATCAGCTTGCAGCCCAGTAAGGAACCTTTGGGGTCATGGTGGCTTCAGGTCCCTAGAGCTGAAGGTAATTACTGTGGTCACATATTACACAACTTTCCACATTTCACCACCAGGGAAATGACATGACCTACCAACTGGTGAGTCTCGAGACATGTAGAACACCTATGAAGGTAGACCTGGGTATTCTTTAACATATTTATGGAGAAGAACCCCTAAAAATTACAACCTTTCTGCTAGTCAAGACTGAAGGTTTAGAGTATGAAAGAGGAATAGACTAATTATATTACTACTGGATTTACATTTTGGAAGAAACTTTGCAGTGTCATTTCCCTTGGCAATTGAATTATTTAATCAATATGGGATACTTAACAATGAGTAGCAACAAAGCATAATTAAAAACTTAAATTATCATATATCTAAAGAATAGACCAAATCAAACTTACTGAATGATGAGCCATTTGGAGAAAAGTAACTATTAGGAATGTGCTAAGCTCATATAATCATCCTTTCTGACCCTCCCTCTACATAAACCTATACTTACTTTAAGGTCAAGTTCTTCAAGGCAAGTCTTCCAAATGTATTCCAAGGGAGACTAAGTTCTAAAGATATTAATAGGTATTCTATAAAAAGAGTTGCATGGTCAGATAAATTTGGGAAATCTTGTGAAATTTTCAAATTTAAAATAATTCCTTGAACTTTTATTTATTTTTGGAATGAAGATACCAGGACCAGATTTACTTTTCTGCTTTCATAAACAAGTAGAAAACTAGACAAATTCTATAGAACAACAGTTTTTAGACACTAGACAGAAGCAGCTCAGGGCTAGGATTGCTGAAAGATGAGACTCAAACAAGATGAACCCCCTATCACTCTGCTTTCTACTTGGAAGCACTCTCCAGATCACAGTGCAGAAAAGGGAACTGCAGGCAGAGCTCATGCGCTTGTTGAGGAGAAGAAGGAGGTCAGGGATGCTGAGGAGCTTGGAAGGGGCAGGTAATCCTTCTGGAAAAAAGGGTGCTATGTAGAAATAGATCTACATAAATCTTCATGGAGGACCCCCTGAATCTTTGCTGATTATTAGGTGGTGCATGCGTGGGGAAAAATTCCATGAGGCAAGGGAAAAGTACAATCAGGAACATGTAAATGCACAAGGGCAGGGAGATGTTTAAACTCTGAGCAGCCTGAGTAGTGAGTTCTCATTTGTCACCCAGGGCACTCAGAGGTGATCACAGGGGATCATGCCTTAATAGTAAGGCTGAACTAATACTGAACTTAATAGTAAGGCCTGGATTAAAACTACACAAGATGTGTGATAGAAAAGCTAAGAAAACAGGAGTACACAGGATCAAACTAAAAAGCAAGTAATTGCTTGCCAAAACAAATCCTGATACCCTCGAAAAGAAAACAAACAAAAATCCATACATTCAACCACATAATATTCATAATGTCCATAATCCAATTTTAAAATCATCAGACTTTCCACAAAGCAGGATATGTAAGCCATAACCAGGAGAAAACCAGTCAATAGATAACACTGGGGAAAAATTCTTTTTTCATTTTCTGTTGCATGAGGTTTTAGAACTTTTTCTATATAATTTTGCATTGCTGATTCCAAATATGAAATTCAATTTTTGGTACATGTTCTAGTTTTTATGCAATTTTAATTTATTTTTGTTTCAGTTAATGGCATGCATTGGTTTTTAAATTGGAGTTAAAGGGCAACGACTCTTGGATTGAACATAACCACAGGGCAATTAATGTTTCACAAACATCACTTTTACATAATTGTAGTTGTCTTTAAATAAAAAAATTATTTTCTGATAAAAACACCCTCTTATTTTGCTTTAATATTGAATCATGCCTTCTTCAAGTAGGCGTAAATGTAAGAATAGTCCTGACACCTTCTGTTATATATGTGGCTGTTATACACTACAACGAGAAAGGCACAATATTTCATCATTTGTGACACATACATATATTGCCTATTTTCAAGTTCCCCTTGGCGATCAAGACAAGAATTGAGCTCCTCATATTATGTGTCATAATTGTGAGGAAATGCTTCGTGACTGGACAAAAGGAAAACGCAAAGGAATGCCTTTTGGTATTCCCACGGTTTGACTGAACCTAAGGACCACAGCAGTGACTGTTATTTCTGTCTGATCCATACAAAGAGCATCAGCAAAAAAAAATAAATAAAATAAACAGCATATGATCGCATATCCTAATATTCCTTCAGCAATATGACCTATCCCACACTCTGAGACACTCCCGGTTCCAGTTTTCAATGGTTTTATTTCTTCTAAGGAGAAAGAAAGTGAACATGGTGATCAAGTGTATTTTGATAAGATGCATGAGAAAATGGTTGTAGAATCTGAAGGGTCTTCTTCTGATGCCAAGCAGTCATTAACCCCTCAGCAGTTTAGCCAACCCAAATTGAATGACTTAGTAAGAGATTTGGGCCTATCAAAGAAAGCAGCTGAGTTATTAGCCTTCAGGTTTCAAGAAAAGAATGGACTTCACTGGTCAGCTAAAGTATCCCATTTCAGGAAGCGTGAACAAATTTTTGTGGACTTTTTTTCCGAAGACAAACACTTGGTTTACTGTCATGATATTAGTAGTCTTCTCAACCAGCTAGGTGTTACCACTTACAGTCCAAAGAATGGCGGCTATTTCTTGACAGCTCTAAATGCAGTCTGAAATCTGTTCTCCTACACACAGTAATGTTTATGCAGCTTAGGTCCTGCCACACCTTTCTTTCATGCACACCCTTTGCTGAGCCAGTCACAGCATGCACCAAATACACAGTGTCCCCCACTAGGAGCTTTAGAAGACTTTGAGAGATTTTGCAGCTTGGTTCTCTTCTGGGTGCCACTGAATCATGTTAGACACGCTCAAACAGGCACTACATAACTTGATCATCACTGAAGAATATTAGCAATCTGCTGGAATAGCTTATCATAGATTATGTGCATTTGGAACCACAGAATGTCTGGGTATAACCATCTTATGTGTAACTTTGAGGTACTGTATCAATCTCTCTTTTGGTTCCAATTGGTTATTCAACTTATCTGTGAGAAGATTATAATGACATAAAAATTGTCCTCAACTTTCTGAAATATGAGGACCATAACTGGATCATTTGTGTGGATCTTAAAATGGTAAATTTCCTGCTAGGACAACAGAGAGGTTTCACAAAGTATCCTTGCTTCCTGTGTTTGTGGGACAGCCAAGCTCGGGAGAAACACTGGACACAGAAGGAGTGGCCAAAACGTGAAGCTCTGGAACTAGGGATGCAAAATATTGTGAATGAACCTGTAGTTAATCGAGACAGGATCATTTTCCCCCCACTTTACATCAAATTTGGCTTAATGAAGCAGTTTGTTCAGGCTTTGAATAGAGAAAGTGAATGCTTTCAACATATTATTTCTGCTTTTCCTGCCTTGTCTTTTGAGAAGATAAAAGCAGGTGTATTTGATGGACCTCAAATTTGAACCCTCCTACGTGATGAAGAATTTGCCAGGAAGATGAATAAGGAGGAGAAAGGAGCATGGCAGTCTTTTGTGGCAGTTACAAAGAACTTCCTTGGCAAAAGAAAAGCAGAAAACTATGAACTTCTGGTTCAAAGGATGCTGTTGGCTTTCCGCGACATTAGATGTAACATGAGCATTAAGATTCACTTCCTGAACAGTCACATTGATAAGTTTCCCGAAAATCTTGGAGATGTTAGTGATAAGCAGGGAGAACGCTTTCATCAAGATCTGAAGATGATGGAAGAGTGTTATCAGGGGAAATGGGATAGGAATATGATGGCAGATTACTGCTGGAGCATCAAACCAGATTGTCATCAACAAGTATACAAACGCAAGAGGTCCAAATGAAAATTTTTGCTTGAATAGAATTTAAATAAGTTTTGCACAAATTTTATGATTAAAATAAGTGTTTTAATATGTTCTATTTCAAAATTGTAGGCAATCTCTGATGCAATCATATCTTATAGTGCATTAGTGTATTTACTGCATTATATGAATTATTATATTTTTACAAAGATGATGCCCAAGAAGACATTCTACTTCATTATGTTAAACTAAATGTTGAAAATTTTACAATAAGATAAAAACCTAAAATCTTGAATTGTAAAAACACTGTAGCTTACTGTGAAAAACTAATGTCAGATTTGAGATCAGCACACTCGAATTAGGTAAGAACAAGTATTTTTGTGGATGCAACAAAAATTTTGTTCCCCAGTGTAACAGACTAGTTCTCTAGATAGAATCAGCAGAAAAGGATGTTAAAACAGCTAATATATATATATATATATATATATATATATATATATATATATATATATATATATATATATATATATTTCAAGCAGTTAAGCATGACTATAGTGAGGAAAAGATGGAAAGGTAAAAAGAATCAAATGAAACTTCTAGAAATTAAAAACACAGTATCTGAAAAAACATTTAGTGGAATTAACAGAAAACTATGCACTGTAAGAGATGAGTGAACTTGACGACACAGGAATAAAATCTATACAAAATGAAATATAGGTAGAAAAACCACTGAAAGCAAGCAGCAGAGCAGCAGTGTCTTATTGGATAATATTAAGCAGTTTACCTACATGTAATTATATTTATAAAAGAAAAGAAGAGAAAAAAATGGAACAATAATTTATTGAAATAAATAATAGCTTAAAATCCAAATCTGATTAAAATGATAAACTCTTAGTTAAAAGAAACTTGATGAGTTTCAGACAGGAGAAACTTACACTTCTCTCTCTCTCTCCCTCTTCCTCTTCCTCTCTCTCTCTCAAGTAGAAAAGGAAGCCTGGCTAGGCCTGTGGTAGTGCAGTGGATAGAGCATCAACCTGAAATGCTGTGGTTGCTGGGTTGAATCCCTGGGCTTGCCGGGTCAAGGCACATACAACAAGCAACCAATGAACAGTTAAAGTGAAGCAACTATGAGTTGATACTTCTTGCTGCCCACCACACTCCCCACCATAAAAATCAATAAATAAAACATATTTGTGTGTGTGTGTGTGTGTGTGTGAGAGAGAGAGAGAGAGAGAGAGGAACAGACAGATAGACAAGGACAGACAGAAAGGAAGAAAGATGCAAAGCATCAATTCTTTGTTGCAGCACTTTAGTTGTTCATTGTTTACTTTCTCATATGTGCCTTGACTGGGGGCTCCAGCCAAGCCAGTGACTAAAGTCTTTAAAAAAATAAATAAATAAATAAGGAAGTTAAAAGAAAAGGAAGCCTGGAAGTTTGATGGATACACTCAACGTGCAGTGGTATTCTGTTGCACCCCTACCTATCTAACACTTTTCTCACTCTTTCCTGCAAGGAGTTCTTATAAACATCAAGGTCCTATGGTCTTTTTTCCAACAGCAGTGGGCTAAAGCACAGGCATGACATAAACACATCTTCAGGAACATTGGGACCCAGTGAATCAGAACAGGCCTACTGGAAGTCACACCATGGCCATACTAGAGGGATCAAGTCATTTGCTATTCTTCTTGTCCTTTTCACTAATTTTCATGGAATTCCGTTTTATATTTTTCAGAGAACTCAGGACGTTTTCTGAAAGCAGTTGCTACCTTTCAGCCCATTTCCACGTGCAGGAATAGAAGGAAGGTGAAAGGAGTTTGGAGATCCTAGAGGAAAAGGACATGGATTACTGTAGTAAGGAAAATACAATAGAAAGTTAAATCAATAGGGACGCAGCCAGGCAGTAAGAGCGGCCTCAAAAGTAGCCAGACTCAGAGGAAGCAAGATGGTGACGGAATAGGCGGACGTACCAACTTCCAACTCCAAGAACCAAAGCAGATTATAACTCAATTTTAAGAACCATCATCTGGATAAACCAACTTTGAACTAAACTAAGTAGACTCTTCAACCAAGGAACACAGAAGAAGCCACATTGAGACTGGTAGGAATAGTGAAAACGCGAAGAGGGCTGCCCAGCTCCCTGGAGAGACCCGCGTGGCGGGAGGAAAGTTTGGCGGAGAGGGAGGTACCTGGGTCCCAGGAACCAAGCCCCAGACTGCAGTCCCAGAGCCTAGAAGAGGCGTTTGGACAGTTCTGAGCTGTGAAACAAGTGAGGGAGCTCCCAGGCCTACAGTGTGGAGTATTAGTTCTATTCCTACTCTGCTGAGGGTTGCTGAAGGGTTTGGGGTGGCAGGACGCTGAAACGCAGTTCTGTTGGTGTAGGCAGAGGCCAAGCCGGTGTGAGCTCAGGCTAGTCCAGCAGGGTCGGAGGGGACGCGCGAAAGCGCTCTGGAAGCTGCGGGCCTGCCTGTAATGCCACTTACGGGGACAAAGCGGGAGGCCAGGAACGGCAGAAATCTGCTCTGTGACCCTGCACAAGCCGGCCCAGACCGCGGGAACCGGGCTAGGACCAGGGACGGGCGGTGGCTCGCGGCTGAGCTCACGCTACCAGCCCCGCCCGGCCGGAGAAACCAGGGTTTGCCATTATACGTGCGCGAGCGGGCTTCAAGCACGGGAACAAGGTAGACCCCGAGACAAGTGGAAGCTCGCAGCTGAGCCCACACTACTATCCCCACCAGGCCGGAGAAACCGCGGATTGCCATCCTACATGCACGAGTGGGCTCCGAACGCGGGGTCGGGGTAGAGTTGGGACGAGCGGAAGTACGCAGCTAAGCAGAAGCCAGCAAACACGTCCGGCCCAATAAACCTGGGTTTGCGACCCTGTGCAGAAAGGCCCTGGCCTAGAGGGCGGGGCTAAAGCTCTGGACGGGCAAAGGCTCACAGCTGAGAGCACATCAAAAGTTCTGCCCAACCCGAAAAATGAGCCAAGCAGGCTCTGACTGCGGGTTCTGGGCGGAAGTCCGGAAACAAGCTGGGTCTGCAGCCGAGCAAAGGTGCTCACCTCTACCCTTGGTCCTGAGGCTTGTGGCTTGAGTGACAGCCCTTCCCGCGGAGGAGAGGCAGAAATCACAGCAAAAGCCACAGTGGGCCGGCGCAGACAACGCCCATACCCAACCACACTAGGCACCGGGAGAGGGGGTTGGGGGCCTGCAGACAGACCACACCTAGAGAACACAAAGGCAACACCTACTGGACTCCAGTGGCCACAACTTGCTTATACACAGAAAAAATGGGCAGGCAAAGGAATGCAAACCAAATGAATCAAGAGAAATCTCCAGAGAAAAACCTGAATGAACCAGATATAACCAAATTACCAGAAGCAGAATTTAGAATAATGATAGTTAGGATGTTCAAAGAAATTAGAGCAACAATGGGTAGTCATTATGAACACCTAAATAAAGAGATAACAAGTATAAAGAACAAAATTGAAATAATAAAAAAGAATCAGACAGAAATGACAAATACAGTATCAGAACTGAAGACCACAATGGAAGGAATTAAAAGCAGGATGAATCACACTGAAGATCGAATAAGCGAGTTAGAGGACACAATAAACAAAGGCACAGAAGCAGAGAAGAAAAAGGAAAAGAGACTCAAAAAATGTGAGGAAACTCTAAGGGAGCTCTGTGACAACATGAAGAGAAACAACATTCGCATCATAGGGGTGCCTGAAGAAGAGGAGAGAGGACAGGAAATGGAAACTTTGTTTAATCAAATCATAGCAGAAAACTTCCCTAAATTAAGGCTGGGAAACACTCCACACGTTCAAGAAGCACACAGAACTCCATTAAAGAGAAACCCAAAAAGATCTACACCAAGACACATCATAGTTAAAATACCAAAGCTAATGGATAAAGAAAAAATTTTAAAAGCTGCTAGGGAAAAAATGGCTATCACATACAAAGGAGCCCCCATAAGGATGACATCGGACTTCTCAACAAAAACACTTGAGGCCAGAAGGGAATGGCAAGATATAATCAAAGTAATGCAGAACAAGAACCTACAACCAAGACTACTTTATCCAGCGAGGCTAATGTTTAAAATTGAAAAAGAAATAAAGAGCTTCCCAGAAAAAGAAAGCCTCAAGGAATTCATAAAAACCAAACCAATTCTGCAAGAGATACTAAGGGGCCTCTTGTGAACAGTTTAAAGGGAGGAAAGAATAGAGCAAAAGAAGAATACAGCTTTAAAGAATAAAATGGCAATAAACAACTACATATCAATAATAACCTTAAATGTAAATGGATTAAATGATCCAATCAAAAGATATAGGGTAGCTGCATGGATAAAGAAACAGGACCTATACATATGCTGTCTACAAGAGACACACCTTAAAACAAAAGATGCACATAGACTGAAGGTAAAAGGATGGAAAAAAAAATTACATGCAAATGAAAATGAAAAAAAAGCAGGGGTAGCAATACTTATATCTGACAAAATGGACTTTAAAACAAAGACTGTAGTAAGAGATAAAGGAGGACACTACATAATGATAAAGGGAACAATTCAACAGGAAGATATAACTATTATAAATATCTATGCACCAAATATAGGAACTCCGACATACATAAAGCAGACTTTGATGGATATAAAGGGCGAGATTAACAGCAATACTATCATAGTAGGGGATTTCAATACCCCTCTAACAACACTGGATAGATCCTCAAGAAAGAAAATTAATAAAGAAACAGCAGATTTAAAGGAGACACTAGATCAACTTGATTTAATAGATATCTTCAGAACTTTTCACCCTAAGGAAGTAGAATATACATTCTTCTCAAACGCTCATGGTACGTTTTCTAGGATAGACCACATGTTAGGACACAAAAATGGTCTCAATAAATTTAAGAAGATTGAAATCATATCAAGCATTTTCTCTGATCACAATGCCATGAAACTAGAAATTAACCACAAAACAAAAACTGAAAAATACTCAAACACTTGGAAACTAAATAGCATGTTATTAAATAATAAATGGATTAACAATGAGATCAAAGAAGAAATAAAAAAGTTTCTAGAAACAAATGATAATGAGCATACATCAACTCAAATTTATGGGACACAGCAAAAGCAGTTCTGAGAGGGAAGTTCATTGCACTACAGGCATATCATAAGAAGCTAGAAAAAGCTCAAATAAGCAACCTGACCCTGCATCTAAAAGAACTAGAAAAACAACAACAAATAAAACCCAAGACAAGTAGAAGGAAGGAAATAATAAAGGTCAGAGCAGAAATAAATGACATAAAGGCTAAGGAAACAATACAGAGGATCAATGAAACCAGGAGCTGGTTCTTTGAAAAGGTAAACAAGATTGATGAACCTTTAACTAGACTCACCAAGAAAAAAAGAGAGAGGACTCAAATAAATAAAATTAGAAAGAACAGTGGAGAAATAACAACTGACACAACAGAAATACAAAGCATTGTAAGAAAATACTATGAAGAACTCTATGCCAAATAATTAGACAATCTTGGTGAAATGGACAAATTTCTTGAATCATATAACCTTCCAAAAATCAATCTGGAAGAATCAGAACACCTAAACAGACCAATTACAACAAATGAGATCGAAACAGTTATCAAAAAACTCCCAAAAAAGAAAAGTCCTGGGCCTGATGGCTTCACAAGTGAATTCTATCAAAAATTCAAAGAAAAACTAACTCCTATCCTCCTCAAGCTATTTCAAAAAATTCAAGAGGAAGGAAGTCTTCCAAACTCCTTTTATGAGGCGAGCATAATTCTGATCCCAAAACCGGGCAAAGACAACACAAAGAAAAAAAATTATAGGCCTATATCCCTGATGAATTTAGACGCTAAAATTCTCAACAAAATATTAGCTAACCGGAACCAGCAATATATGAAAAAAATCATACACCACAATCAAGTGGGATTTATTCTGGAGAGGCAAGGCTGGTTCAATATTTGCAAATCAGTCAATGTGATTCATCACATAAACAAAAGGAAGGACAAAAATCACATGATAATTTCAATAGATGCAGAAAAGGCATTTAATAAATACAGCACCCATTCATGCTCAAAACTCTCAGTAAAGTGGGAATACAGGGATTATTCCTTAACATGATAAAGGCCATCTACGATAAACCGACAGCAAACATCATACTAAATGGACAAAGATTAAAAGCAATCCACTTAAGATCAGGAACCAGGCAGGGTTGCCCACTTTCACCACTCTTATTCAACATAGTTCTGGAAGTCCTAGCTACAGCAATCAGACAAGAAGAAGAAATAAAAGGCATCCAAATTGGAAAAGAAGAAGTAAAACTGTCACTATTTGCAGATGATATGATATTGTATATTGAAAACCCTAAAGTCTCAGTCAAAAAACTACTGGACCTTATAAATGAATTCAGCAAGGTGGCAGGATATAAAATTAATACTCAGAAATCAGAGGCATTTCTATATACCAACAATGAACTGTCAGCAAAAGAAATTAAGGAAACAATCCCCTTCACTATTGCAGCCAAAAAAATAAAGTACCTAGGAGTAAATTTAACCAAGGAGGTTAAGGACTTGTACTTGGAAAATTATAAAACATTGATAAAAGAAATCAAGGAAGATACAAACAAGTGGAAGCATATACCATGCTCATGGTTAGGAAGAATAAACATCATTAAAATGTCTATATTACCCAAAGCAATTTATAAATTCAATGCAATACCAATTAAAATACCAATGACATACTTCAAAGATATAGAACACATATTCCAAAAATTTATATGGAACCAAAAAAGAA